>CM047007.1:86495538-87770538 GCA_025698465.1 Gossypium longicalyx
TTAGCACCCTCGATACGCACAAAATTGTTAAAATATGATTTTAAAAGTATGATCCTTTGTTAAAATATTATTTAATTAAATTTTTTTGAGAAAATAGCGTATTTCACGTTAATCGAGGAAAAGAATTATGTCTTGTAAGTTAAGACACAATATCTTAAATCCCTGAAACGAGAATAAACACCGAAATTATTTATTTTGAAAGATATTTGATTTTTTTGGTTTTTAGAAAGAAATCATACTCCGTAAGTTAGAATACGATTTTTCTTAATACCGAGATTATTTTAATTTTTTTTAAAACATTCGTATGTTCGGATTTATCGAAAAAATTGAAACCCCGTAAATTAGGGAACGACTTTTCAAATCTCGAATTACGAAAAATTATTTTTTATTAAAAAACTAAAATTTTATGTATCGAGCAAGGATTAATGTAATACGATTTAAAAATGTGAAAATGAATCACGGTGTTAATACGCGTAACAACATAATAATAAATGCAATAATATAAGCGACAATAATAAAATGAACAAAGATATAAAAATAAGATAAATAAAGACAAGGCTAAAAAACAAAAGTAATAATAAAAAATGAACTATAAAAGAGTTTAAACAAATAAAAAGCAAATAAATAAGAAAATATTTAATAAAATAAGTAATAATAATGATAATGGTAAAAAATGATAGAAATAATGTTAATAAAGATAATAAAAAATAGTAAAAAAATATAATGCTAATAATAATAATATAGAAAAAATAGCAATAGTAAAATAACGATACTAATACAGAAATATAAATAGATAAGAAATATAAATAGAAAAATAAAAATTAGATAAATAATAATAGTACTAGAATAAGAAAATAAATATAGATGGAAATATAATAATAGTAATAATACAATAATAATAATAATAATAATAATAATAATAATAATAATAATTGATTAATTTAATAATAAAGTAGCTAAATAATTAAACAAAGGACTAAATTGGACTTAAAAACAGAAATTTGGGACAAGTCTAGAATAAAAAGGAAAGGGGAGGACCTATCCGAACACGCGAATAACATGGAGGGACTAAAAGGAAAATAATCCCTTCCCTCCAAAACGCACAGCTTCAAGGGGGACTAAATTGGAAACAAAATAAATTAAAGGGCCAAAATTAAAATTTAAAAAAATTGATTGATAACCATGAAAAAGCGGAAGGGCCAAAAGCGCAAATAACCCTTCCACTTAAAAACATGCGGATCCTAGGCCGGACAGGTCGAATTGGGTCAAGGCAAAAAGATGTCGTTTTGGGTGTTTAAGGCCAGCCCCAAAACGACGTCATTTTGAGGGCCTATAAAAGTCAGATTTAAAAAAAAAAATCATTCTTCATTTGTTTAAAAAAAAAAAACCTTCCCCCCCCTCTTCTTCTCTTTGCAGGGGCTGAGAGTCTGGTCAGATTCTGGTCATCGGACCGCTGCCATCTGCCACCGTCGACTGCCATTCACGGCGGCGCTCAAGGTAAGTTTTTTTTTTTAATATTTTTAATATACGTATATAAAGAAATAGATTCAAAAATAAAAAAATAAAAAAAAGAAAAAAGAAATAAAAGAAAACCTTAGCACGATTTTGAACTTCCTTTCTTCTTCAATTGCTTCGTTATTATTTTTGCTTTGAATCGCTGTTTTTTTTTTTTTATATTCAAGAATGTCCAAAAAATTACAAAGAATTTTTGATGGCTTTTATAGCCATTTTTACATGATTTCTTGCTGTCTTTTCTTATTTAATCCTTGCAAGTGCAACTTGAGGGCAGTGGAGTGGCTGTGGTAGCAGTGGCGGCGTTGAGGCTGTTGGTCAGAAGGCCCTAGGTGCGGCGCACCTAGGGTTTTGTTATTTTTGTTTTTTCTGTTAACTTTGGGCTAGGGTTAGATTAGGCTGTTGGGTTTAAAATTGGGCTTTTGGGGTTTAGTTTAGTTTTTTTTGGGGTTTTGGGTATTGGTGTTTGGTTTGTACTTGGGCCAAAATTGGGCCTCACAGCCTCCTTCGAAAGACTTCTGTTTTTTTTAATGGAATAAGTGGTTATTGAAATTGGACAGATATTAGAACCTGCTTTATTTTCCTCATTTGTATCCCTTTTTTCTCTTTAACTTTTTCATCCCAAATTATTTCAAATCTTTATTTTTCATTGTTAAAAAAAAATTTCAAAAATTAACCTTAAAATTCGTTACCCATCATATTTAACAAAAATCCTTATTTCAATTGCTTCAAAGCTTTGTTAGCGTTCAAAATACAAAAGAGAAAACTATCGAGAGAGAAGAAAATGAGAGAAAACATAGAGAGAAAAGAGAGAAATTTTAGGAAGAGAACTTGTACTGTATTCTGTTAGACTAAATGGGAAGATCTGCTATGAAAAAAAATCAAAAGAAACTCACTCAAAAATACTTATTGAATTGTATACAAAAGACTCAATGAAAAACGAAAACTCAATACTCTTTTTATTCACTGATTTACATCATTTATATAGGCTAAAACTACAACAACTTTAGCTAAAAATAGGATAACTCAGAAGCAAAATCACAATCAAATATTAAACCATGATTTTAGCTAACCATTTAACAACTTTATTGAAACTAATTTGAATATTTCATCTGCTGATATGTCCAAGATTTTAGGCCACTAATTGAGTTGGTGGTGAACTTTAACACTCTCCCTCAACGCCAACTTTAAACCTTTTCACAATCCCAAGTTGTGAGCAAAACTTTTCCAACTTAGTTGTACTCAAACCTTTCGTGAACAAGTCTGCTACTTGGTTATCAGTCTTGACATAGGACAACTCAATTTCTCCTTGTAACACCTTCTCCCTAACAAAATGGTAGTGCACCTCCACATGTTTGATCCTTGCATGAAACACAGGATCTTCTGCTAAACGAATAGATGAATGGTTGTCACAATAGAGTATTCGATCGAGTCGAGTCAAATTGAGTAAAAAAATTTCGAGTTAGTCGAGTTGACGAATCCTATTTTAGCAACCAAACTCAATTTGAATTTTTTTCGAATCAGATCTAATCAAGTCAAAAAATTTCGAGTCAAGTCGAGTCGAGTTAATGAATCCTATTATTTATACTCAATGTTATGTTTACATGAACCGATTATTTAAGTAGTAAACGAAGTAAAAAATTATTGAACTATATAGACAATATAATGGTTTTGACTTTTAACTTAATAAGTAAACATTTATCAAAATAACGTAGTTTTGCCTTTTAACTTAATGGTTTTGACTTTTAACTTTAAAAAAGGTAAACGTTTATCAAAACAACGTAGTTTTGCCTTTTCTTATTCGGATTTTCGGATAAACCGAATTGTGTAATTCATATCCGAGTTAAACTGAAAAACTTAATTTTTTATTCGAGTTGGTCCAAATAACTTGATTAACTCAAATAACTCGAACTATTTAATTCAAAATTTGAAAAATTTATCGAATTTTTCGAATCAAATCGGATTTTGCTCACCCCTAAATAGAGGGGTATTGCATAATCAACTTTTTGGTGCAAATCTTCCATAAGTTGCACTAACCATGTACTTTCTTGGGTTGCCATAGCTGCTGCTCTATATTCTGCCTCTATTATCAATAAGGACACAGTTGGCTGTCTTTTACTACACCAAGAAATTGTCCTTGAACTAAACTCGAATACATAGCCAGTGGTTGATAGTGTATCGTGATCCCTTGCATAGTCAGCATCACAATAACCAACTAGTTTGCAAACCTCACCTTTCTTATATATAAGACCATAATCAAGAGTACCCTTCACATATCTTAGAACTCGTCCAACTGTTTCCAAGTAGTGTTTTTTGGGGTTTTGCATATATCGACTTGCTACCCAACAATATAAGAAATATCAGGTCGAGTTAAAGTTAGGCAAATGAGACTACCTGCAGGTTGCTGATACATCAACCTATCTTCCAAGTCTTTCCCTTCATGAGCACAAAGCTTGGTGTTCGGTTCCACTGGTATAGTGATGGTCTTGTAATTGAGCATTCCAAATTTCTGCAACAAATCTTTTGTATATTTCTCTTGACAAAGAAACATGCTTCTTTTGTATGATCAATTTCTAGCCCCAAGAAGTGTTTAAGTTGGCCAAGTTCCTTTATTTGAAAGTGGACTGACAAGTTTTGTCGAACTTGGAGGATTTCTTCACTATCATCTCTAGTGATTATTAAATCGTTCACATACACCAATACTATTGCCAACTTCCCTTCACTAACTTTGACAAACAGACTAGAATATGCATGAGCCATAACATAACCAGCTTGAGTTAAAAATTCAGCAATCTTAACATAACATGCTCTCGGCAATTGCTTTAACCCATATAACGCCTTCTTTAACTTGCAAACATAACTAGGATGACTTCCACTCTCAAATCCAATAGGTTGATTCATGTAAATTTCACAATCTAGCTCTCCATGCAAAAAAAAAAAAAAACGTTCTTCACATCCATTTGCCATAGCTTCCAATCTTTGCTAGCAGCAAGAGCCAAAAGAACTCGAACAGTAACAATCTTTGCCACCAGACTAAATGTCTCTTCATAGTCCAATCCATATTGTTGTGAAAATCCCCTTGCAACTAACCGAGCCTTGTACCTCTCAACTGATCTATCAGGACAATACTTTATTTTGTAAGCCCATTTACAAGATATGGGTTTCACATCTGGTGGACGTGACACAAGTTCCCAAGTCTAATTTTGTTTCAATGCAACAATCTCTTCCTTTATTGCTTTTACCCACTCAGAATCTTGAGGCGTTTCTTCATAAGTTGTTGGCTCGACCAAAGGTTTTTCCTCCACTACAGCTACATTAGCATACTTCAGATTTCGCCTACGAAATCTGGTTGATCTTCTAAGTTGTGGCTATGAAGTTTCTTTACCTTCTGGATTGATTTTGGCCTCCTGCCTCTGATGAACATCATTTCACCAATGATTTGTTGTTGTCTCAACAGCTTCATTGTCTCCAATTTCATCATTAGCTGTAGGACTTAGTTGTATCTCAAGAAACTGCTCCTCTATTTTCTCTTAGGGTTGATCTTCTTTTACTTCAGAATCTGGCAACTTCACTTGTTGTGGATTCCACCAAGAAGAAGTTTTATCAAACACTACATTGCGTGATGTGTAGCATTTGTCAGTCATAGGGTTACAACACCTCCATCCTTTCCTTTGGTTATCACATCCAACGAAGATACACTGGATTGCTTTTTTATCAAACTTACTCCTTAAATAACTTGGAACAAATACATAGCAAATGCACCCAAAAACTCGGAAATGACCAACAACAGGTTTAGTATCCCATAGTACCTCAAAGGGTGAGATGAAACCAAGCTTTGGTGTTGGGAGTTTATTAATGACATAAGTGTAGAGCCCAATTTTGGCCTGGGCCTAAGTTAATAAAAACCAAAAGCAAAATAAATAAAAAGTCCAAGTTTTTTTAAATGTTGATAAACCAACACTGCACCCCAACAACCCAAACAAAAACAAGCGCACCTAGCCCAAGAACTAAAGCCAAACAAAACCCTAAAACTACCTAAGCCACCGCCACACGCTATCACTCGCCTCACTGCGCTCACGATCGATCGTCGCCCGTACCACCAACCCTCGACACTGCAAGACAAAAGAAACACGCAATGAGAGAGAAGGAAACAACGCAGAAAATGCAGACAATAAAAGAGAAAAATAATAGAAAATATACGGTTGTAATATGCCTATAAAAACTAAACGAACATTTTGTAAAAGTGAAATGCTTCGGATCCAAAAAGGAGAAACACGAAATCAATAAAAAACTGAAGTTTAAAGAGGTGTAAATTCCTCTTTTTCTTTTTATTTTTCTGTTTATTATATATATCTTTTATTTTTATTTTTCTTCACAAACATATTCTGAAGCATATAAACAAGAGAGGAAGAAAGCTCTCTTACCAGTTCGTTTGGTGTTGATTTAGCCAAAGCCCGCTTCTCCGGTCTGAAGTCGACGGATCCTTGCAGATCCGGTGAAAGCCTAGGCTGTGGTGGAGGCGTATTATGCGCCGGTGAAGCCTAAGAGTCAGCCAAGGTGAAGGGTAGGAGAAAAAAGGGGGGTCTGGTATATACTTTAGTAAAGAAAATGGCAGAATCCAATTGTTTTTTTTTTGTTTTTTAATTGCAAGTGAAATGGCACCGTTTCAAAGGGAAACAGACCTGCACTTCTTTGTATGAAAGGGTTAATTGCGCGCTAAGCCCTTCCTCTTTTGCGCTACCTTTCAATCAGTTTACATTTGTATTTCTTTGTTCTTTTAAACTATCCCTGTAACTTGCGCATGTTTGCAATCGTGTCCGCGCCTAAGCTCTGCGTTTGGTCCAGTATATTGCCGCTTTAGATCCTCGAGCATTGGAGCGCATTGCGCTCAGATCCTTCCTTTAATTTCAGCGATGTATTTTATTTATTAAATATTCTTTTAGTTTATTTTTTATTCTAATTGAGTCCTTTTAATTTGTATAGTTCATTTTTTTTAATTCGTTTAGCATTTTTTATATACATTTTAAATTACTTTGATAATTTACTTTTTTAAATTATAAAACTATTATTTTGAAATTACCTCGTATATCATATCGTTTTTTAAAATTTTGTATAATATTTAATTTATATTTTATATTAATACATATATGATTTATGACAAAATTAGTTTTATTTTATACACATTATTAGTTCCATGTTATTTTACACATATAATTTCTTTTAAATTTATTTATTTGTGTCTCCTTTCAAATTTATTACGTATATAGTTTATTCTTTAAAAAGTATGTTTTATTATTTCCCTGTTATTCAAGATTATTTCATGTATATATTGTTATATTCTATATTGATTTGTTATTTTGTCATGTATATTGTTTATTCTTTATTTTTATTATATTTTCATTATATATTGTTTATGTTATTTTTTTATTATTGCCTGTATATCATCACCTTTAAATAGATATGTTTTGTTTTTAAAATATTTTTGTATGTTATTTGCTCCAAAATTCTTCTTTTACAATATTTATTTTAATCTTCATTTACATGTTCTTAGTTTTATTTCATATATATGTAAATCATTTCAAACCCTAAATTTTTATTAGTGGCTTTTGAATTGTTACACATTATATTGACTCCTATTATCCGTATTGTTTTATATATTATGTATTGTTATTTAGTTTTCATTTCATTTTATACATAACTGCTGCATATTGTTTACTCTTCATTTGCATTATCATTTTAATTGTTATTCATTTATATTTGAAAATTTGTTGTATTTCCTCCTAATATGTTTCTGTGGTGAGTTATATTTTGGTTTCTTATTAATGTCTTAAGTAAGATATGAAATCATTGCCATGATGTGTTGATTAATTCATTTTTTATGTTTATACTATTATTCTTCGTTGAATATAGTATTTCATTTGTGCGCATTGTCCCATGTTTATAATTTCACTCCTTTTTTGTTTACAAATGCTACTTTGTAATTTGTGTTTTTTTTTTGTTTTAAATCAATTATTCTATCTTATTTCAAGTAAAATTAATGCGTTTTAAGCCAGTTTTATGATTATTCACTTAAAAATTCTTTAAAACAAAGGTAAAGTTCGATGTTTGACGACTCGGGGAATCGTGCCCTATCGTGCTGGGTTACGATTTCCTGTTTGTTCAAAATAATCGAATATTCCTTTGGAATTTCACCCCTGTCTTTAAAAATTCTTTAAAACAAAGGTAAAGTTCGATGTTTGACAACTCGGGGAATCATGCCCTATCGTGCTGGGTTACGATTTCCTGTTTGTTCAAAATAATCAAATATTCCTTTAGAATTTCACTTGTGTTCTTTAAATTCTAAAATAAGGCCATGTTTTACATTTTGGAACATCGAAGAATCGTGCCCTAACTTACGAGGTTTCAGTTTTCTCGTTTACCCTAAATAACCGAACATCCTTTTAGAAAATTAGAATACATTGATTTTAAATCAAAGCAAGCTCATTATCAAAGTTCAAGATGCCGCGTCCTAACTTACTGGGCGTGACATTTTATTACTTCGAGATGAGAGAGTCTTTAACATCCGTTTTAATTTATTCGATCATTTTTAAATTAATATTAATACAAAGAGGGATCGTAGTTTAAATTCTTTCAAGTTTTCAAATCTTTGACACTAAGACACTAATTAATCAACTAGGTACCAATTTTGGGCGTATCGAGGGTGCTAATCCTTCCTCGCGCGTAACCGACTCCCGAACCTATTTTCTTGATTTGCGTGGACCAAAATCGTTTTTTAAATAAATCAAACCATTTATTAAAAACAACCACTTTTACGAGGTGACCCGATTACACCTCATCAAAAAAAGATTGGTGGTGACTCCTCTATTCGTTTTCATTTTCCAAAACCTAAGTCGATTCCTGTTTTTCAAAAAAATGGTTACGACAATAAGCAGTGGTCTTCATACATTCTGCCCAAAATCTTCCAGGTATATTTTTTGCATGAAGCATACTCCAACACGTCTCAACAAGATGTTGATTCTTCCTTTCGGCAACTCCGTTTTGCTGTGGCGTGTTGGCACATGTGAATTGATGATGAATCTTGTTATTTCTTACATAGGTAGAAAACTCATCTGATATGTACTCCCTGTCATTATTTGTGCGTAAGCATTGAATTGTTCTACCAACCTCTGCTTCAACTACTTCTTTAAATTCTTTAAACTTGTCAAATGTTTTTTATTTTTCTTTCATAAAAAAAACCCACACATACCTTGAGAAATCATCAATAAAAATCACCATTTAGCGTATCCTACTAATTGAAGGTTGCTTGACACGCCCAAATACATCAGAATGAACTAGCTCTAACGGAGCCTTTGCTTTGTACTTAGATTTTTCATATAGCAGCTGATGTGCCTTACCGAATTGATATATTGCACAAACAGTATCATCTCACACTTCAAGTTGAAGAAGACCCTTTAACATTGACTTTTTCATAATAACTTTCAGCTTGTGATAGCTGACGTGTCCAAGCCTTGCGTGCCACAAATCTGTCATCTCATTCTTCTTTGTTTTGTCCACATAAGCAGTTTCTACCGACATCATATAGACAGATTACATTCTCTTCCCTTCCATGGTTGGTGTTCTTGAGACTTTAACATTTTCGAATACCTTTACACCTTGTGGACTAAACAAAACATAGTGGCCTGCAAATGTTAATTGTGCCACAGATAACAAATTTTTCTTCATGGCAGGCACATGATAAACACCTTGAATTGACATTGGATCAAAACTAAATCAAGGTACGATAGTTGTCTTACAAACATGGGTGATAGGTAACCTTGAGTTGTTAGCCGTTACCACAACACGATTTCCTTTGTATGCTACAACATTTTAAAGCTTTTCTTGATCACCAGTCATGTGATTAGAACAACCAGAGTCAACAATCCAATCGTTCTTGTAGTCAATCTTCTAGGAAGTTGTTACTGCGAGTGCCAAGTCTTCTTCTTCCACAGTAAATGATGCTTCAGCATCCCACTCATAATTACTCTGAACATCTTTTTTAGATGTTATTGCATTACTCTCAACAACTTTCTTCTTGGACCAACAATCTTTGGCCATGTGACCTTTTATGCCACAATTGTAGCAATCACCATCAAACTTCTTCCTCTGGTTGAATCAGTTTTTGTAGTTACTATGCTTTTGAATTTCTCCAAATTGAGAACTCCCATGATGGCTTTCTGATTTGCCATCATCTTTCCTTGGTCTACTTCTGACATTATACTTGGGTTTTTCTTTGCTCTTTCCACTAAAAAGCGCCACATCTTCAATTTTGATTGAGAGTCCACCTATTTGTTTTGACAAAGCCTCTTAGCCTGACAACAGATTCTCAAAATCTGCAAGTGATGGTTGTGTTAGCCATATTTAAATTACAGCAACAGAACTCCTGTACTCCGGTCTCAATCCATGAATAATGATTCTTTTTATTCTAAAATCTGCATTATGAGAACTAGAATCAAGTTCAAAAATCTCACGGCATAAAGTTTTTACCTTAGTGAAATACTGGTTGATTGCTAAATCTCCTTACTTCATTGATAACAATTCATTCTCTAAGAGTTGCAGCCTTGTATCATTTTTTCGTGAGAAAAGTTCTTCTAATGTGTCCCATGCCTGTTTTGGTGTGTCAGCATCTATGATATGCTCTAACATTTTTTCCTTTTTAGTGGTTTTAATTGCAAACATAGCCTTGCCTGCACTGGCCTTCCACTTCTTTAAGCTGTTAGCTTCTTGAGGCAATGGTGAAGGCTCATCTCCACTAACAATGTTCCACACATATTGACCTTGCAAGTAAGACTTCATACATGTTGCCCATGTGTTGTAATTTTGGTTATTAAGCTTTTTTATTGCTCCAACAATTGAAAAATCAACCATGATTATCTTTACGAACCTGACTCTGATACCACACTGTTAGACTAAATGGGAAGATCTGCTATAGAAAAAAAACAAAAAAAAACTCACTCAATAACACTTTATGAATTGTATACAAAAGACTCAATGAAAAATAAAAACTCAAGACACTTTTTATTCACTACTTTACATCCTTTATATAGGCTGAAACTACAACTTTAGCTAAAAATTGGATAACTCAGAAGCAAAATCACAATCAAATATTAAACCATGATTTTAGCTAACCATTTAACAACTTTATTGAAACTAATTTGAATATTTTATCTGCTGATATGCTCAAGATTTTAGGCCACTAATTGAGTTGGTGGTGAACTTTAACATATTTATTTCATGCCTTGCTGGTTACAAAGGAAATGCTCAAAAAGAAAGAGAAAAGAAAACTGTTTGAAAGTTGGTTACTGCTAGACTGTTCGTTATTGGCTTAGCTAAAAAATGTCTCATTTCAATAAAACTCTTATACGCTTTGTTTTCATTGAAATGCTACGCAACGTTTTTTATTTCATCTTTTAACTCGTAACAACTACCCCTTCCCTGTCGATATCCTTGTCCCCAAGGATCAAACTGAGGATATTTGCTTGCAATTTTTTGAGAGGTTCCCAAGTACTGTCCTCCAAAAAAGAATCAGCCCGTTCTACCAGAACTTCAGTGATTCTTTGGCCTAGGGACCATTGTTGTCAACAACAGGTGATTGTCTTGGGTAGGAGCTATTCCCACATCAAAAGTATGGTGTATCTTTGACCCAAGAAGGAGCTACAACTATATGCTACCTTCCCTACCCGAGCTTCCACTAGAAATGGTCCAAAATACTTTAGGGATAGTTTCTAGTTCTATCTTTTCTTGATTGAGTGCTGCCTATAAGGTTATAGCCTTAAGTAGACCAAATCCCCCACGTTGAACTACCTCTCACTCTTGTGCTTATCTGGCCAATGTTTCATTCTATCTTGAGCTTGCTTAAGATAATACTACAATATTTTTCTAGCAGCTTCTCTCTATTGTAGGCTCCTATCAACCATGACTACTAGAGAAGCACCAACAAAATAAGGGTTATGGTGTGGAGGAGGTTAGCCATAGACATCTCACAAGTGAGCTATGGATGGCTGACTGATGGGTTGAATTATACCACCACTCTGCCAAAGGTAACCACTAAAGCTAGTTACCAGGACACTCTCTTGACACGTAGCGAAGATACCTTTCCAAACATCTATTTAATACCTCTGTCTACCCATCTAATTTAGGTGATAGGCTGTTGATAAGTGCACTTTAGTTCCCACCCTTATGAATAAGTCCTGCAAAAAATTATTGACAAAAATTCTGTCCCTATCTGAAATGATTGAGTCAGGCAACCTATGCAACTTAAAAATATGAGACATACTTTTGAGCCACTGTTATCGCCGTGTAAAGGTGTGCTAGAGCCAGAAAATGCCCAAATTTTGTGAGCCTATCAACTACTACCAGTATTACAGTTTTGCCTTTGGATTTAAGGAGCCCCTCTATGAAGTTCATACTAATTGAAGACCATGCCCTGTCTAGAATTAGCAATGGTTGCAGTAAGCCTAGTTTGGCCACAGTCTCAGACTTGTATTTTTAACATGTAGAACATTTCCTGATCCAAAGCTTCGCATCTTTAGTCATGCCCTTCCAGTAGATGATTGAAGATATGCGATTTCTGGTGGCATGTACACCCGAGTGTCCCCCGATTACACTTGTATGAAAATGTTAGAATAGGGCCCTCATAAGATCCCCATCACTACCTACAATAATGTTTCCCTTTCTCCTCAAAAATTTTCCATCCCAGGTGTATTTTAAGGATGATGCAAATTGGTTCTTAACCTCTTCACAGAGTTTCTGAAGCCTGCAATCAGATTGGTAAAGTGTTTGTATCTTGCCTAGTAAATCAAAAATCATGGTAACACTAGTCATTTGCCAAACCTGAGCAGTTTTAATAGAGTTATTTCTCGAAGAGGCATCAACTGCAGTATTGCTCGACTCTTTCTTATAAATAACTTCATAGTCATAACCCAACATTTTTACAACCCACTTTTGCTAAAATGGTGTGATAGCTTGTTGGTCTGATAAAAACCTCAAGATTTGATGATCAGTTTAAATCTTAAAGTGCCTCTCCACTAGATATGCATGCCATTTTCTCACTGCCATCAACACAACTAACATCTCTTTCTCATATATTGACAATGCTTGATGTTTAACCCCCAACCCATTGCTAAACAACGCTATTGGTTTGCCTTGTTGCTAGAGAACAACTCCCACACTAAACCTAAAGGCATCAGTGTCCACACAAAATTCTAGCTAAAAGTTAGGCAAGGTTAACACAAGTGCTAAACATAGAACATCTTTTAGCTGCCGAAATGTAATGGTAGCTTGATTGTCCCATTACCAAGCATTTTTCTTAAGAAGATTGGTAAGTGGTCTAGCCAAAATTCCATAATATCTGATGAAATGACTATAGTATCTAGTGAGGCCTAAAAAACTCCTCAATTCCTTAATACATATGAGTGTAGGCTAATTCGTAACACAGACCACTTTTCCTTTGTTCATGGCTACAATCCCTCGTGCTATCACATGGCCTAGATACTCAACTTGTTCAGTCCCAAATGAACATTTGCTTTGCTTGACAAAAAGTGTGTATTACCTTAGGATTTGGAAACCGCCCTAAAGTGCTTTATGCATTCATCCCAGCTTGCTGAAAAATACTAAAATATAAAAAAAAAGACCAACACTGTTTTTTTCAAAAGGGGCTTAAAGATGACATTCATAAATGCTTGAAAACTTGATGGAGCATTGGTGAGCCTAAAGGGCATTACCAAGAACTCATAATGCTTTTCATGAGTTCTGAAGGCAGTTTTGTGGATATCAGTATAATTTATCCTTATTTGGTGGTATCCTGATTTGAGGTCCAACTTGAAGAAATCCCTTGCATGACTTAGCTCATCCAACAACTCATCGATGATGGGAATAAAAATTTTATCTTTTATGGTTAGTTGGTTGAGCTATTTGTAGTCTACACAGAGCCTCTAACTACCATTTTTTTTTAACCATAACTATGAGTGAAGTAAAAGAGCTGTTACTGTCTCTGATCACACCAGTGTATAGCATTTCTTGAATAATCTTTTCTATTTTAGCCTTCTAAATTGTGGGGTATCTATAAGGTCGTATTTTGATCATAACATTCTCATCCTTCAAGGGAATTTTGTGGTCCTGGGGTCTTGTTGGGGGCAGGCTTATAGGGATCCCAAAGATGTCAGAAAAATCATTTAAGAGTCTTTGTATGCCTACATGAAGCTAAGGGCCATTTGCTTATATGAATAATTGAGTAGTTGAAGTCATCAGCACTGTGCAAGGTTATAAGAGCTGATCAGCAATGGAAAAAGATATTGAAGACTGAGCTGCTGACATGACATGTATGCTACTAGGAAGAATACCTTGTAAGGTGCAATATCTTTCACCAAAATCGAACTGCATAGTTAATGACCCAAAATTCTCGGAGATGGGTCCTAGTTAGAGTAGCCATTGTATTCTAATGACCAAATCATACCCTTTTAGAGGTAACAACATAAAATCTGTGACAAACTAGAAACCCTAAGTCTCCCACTTAACTTTCCTACATGTTCCTCTAGTCATTAAGCACCTACCATCTACTACAACTACTTTTAATTGTTCCTGGTATAACTACTTCTAACCATCAGAATGAGATTCCAACAAAATCTGGTGTAACTGCCCTTTGACACATTTGTGACCAACATGGTACTTGGCTGTACACAAAAAACATAACCCCTTTTATTTCCTTTCAATCATTAGAGTTGGACTAATTCCTTTAGAGGATCCTCTGGGCCATTAGTTCCTTTAAAAGACCTTGTAGTAATAGTGACAGGAGCTCCAAATGTAACCAGTGAAACAACTGTACTTGGAGCAGTACTTTGTTTAACATTCGAGCCAGACTAAAACCCTCTCCCAGGGAAGTGTTCAAAATATCCTCCACTTGACTGGCTAAATGAAAAGCATCAACTAAGGTTTGAGGCTTAAATAACTGTAAATATTTTCTGACATCATGTTTCAAATTACTAATGAAAATAATTAAAGCATGTTGTTCAAGCAAGTCTATCTGGTTCAACAGGCTTACAAATAAATCATGAAAATGCTTCACAGAATCTTATTGCTTAAGGGTTACTAGTTCTAACATGGGGTCTTTGAACTTCCTTGAGCCACAACATTCTCGCAAACTGATGGAATATTCTAGTCAATCTAGCATGTGCAACCCTCCATGTTTTAGGGCATGAAAGTGATGCCAGTTAAAAACTCGACTCTCCAAGTTCAATATTATGGTATGAACTCTGTCATTCTTAGGAACTGCTTCTACTTCAAAAATTACTTCAACTTAGACCACCAAGCTTTTAGTCTGTCCCATCAAAACGAGGGCACCCCACTCTATAACTCTTCTCTTAGGACCCTCCTACTTATGTAGAAATTGCTGGGGATAGAGAAGCTTCAAGAGGTTCTTTTGGAGGGAGCCTTGCGGGTGGTCTTCCCAAAACACCATTTCCTCGGTCTTGAACAATAGCATGAGTTGGCACAGAAGGACTACCAAAATATTGCGTAAAAAAACTGTGAAGCTCAGATCTGAGATGATGAAGTTCATATCTAATTTCTCCTGAAAACTCATCCTTAAATCCATGCAGTCGATTTTCCAGTTTTGCGTCGAACTTAACATCCAACTAGGAGAGCTCTGCCTAAATTTTTTCCACCTCTTGCTGCAACACATGAACCTCCTTTTGGGTAGTTACTCATTCACCGACTATCGTGATCGAAAAGCTCTGATACCTTTGTTAGCATTCAAAATATGAAAGAGAAAACTATCGAGAAAGACGAAGATGAGAGAAAACACAGAGAGAAAATAGATAAATTGTAGGAAGAAAACTTGTACTATATTCATTTCATGCCTTGTTGGTTACAACAGAAATGTTTAAAAGGAAAGAGAAAAGAAAACCATTTGAAAGTTGGCTACTGCCAGACTATCCGTTATTGGCTTAGCTCAAAAACGCCTCGTTTTGATAAAACTCTTATACACTCCGTTTTCATTAAAATGCTACTCACCGTTTTTTATTTCATCTTTTTAACTCGTAACAAGCTTATTCAAGTTCTCTAACTTCAAAAATCATCAATATATAAAACCTTAATTTTATTTTTCTATTTTTGTTAGATTTTATTATTTGTTATGATATTTTTCTACTTTGTACTCGTAAATTATTTCAATTTATTATAAAATATTGTAGTTTTAAAAAATATGGTATGTTTTAGATTATTTTAAAAAAAATATTATAGTTTTCTCTTACATAATTTTTCATGATTTCTTGATAAAAAAATATTTTTTGTGATAGTATGACACATGTTGAAATCGGGTGAAACATCCATGTCACATGGTAGTTTCACCTAGTTTCAATACGTGTTATTTCTGATTAAAAAACTATTTTTTAAAAGCATCTCCTTACATAGCGGTTTCAAGATATGAAAGAAAAGACAATTTCACTCGGCTTTGACATGTGTCGTTTCTATATCATATAAATATTTTTTATTTTAAAAGTTCCCCCTTGCATGGTTTCAAGATATAAAAAAAATAGTTTCACCCGGCTTTGACACGTGTCATTTCTAATATAAAAAATAATTTTTATTTTAAAAATTCCCTTTTACTAGTTTAAGGGCGCTACCAAATCATTTTTTGCACTCAATTGAAGTATCCATTTGGTAAAAAAAGTCAAAATTTAAAAACTTTTATTTGGTCTGCTAATTTCTATCCAACAAAACTCCAATCCCCAACAACATCACGCTACATGGTGCTTTAATAAATTGTTTTTTTATGAAACCGCTAGATCAAGTGACAATTTTAGACTCTGAGATAACAAAATTGAGAATAAAATTACGAAAACACCTCAATGCATTCTATATGACTGCCTCCTCTTATAACAACTCAATTTTAGTGGTGTCAAAAATAGTGGTTTCAGGGCTACAATTTCGACGAGTGAATTATTATTTTAATATTTATTTAATGTCTACAGGATTATTTTAAGGTCGTATTAAAGTTTCATTAAGAAATTTTAAAGTTTAAAAGGTTAATTAGGTAAAAAGGACTAAATCGTAAAGGTTACAAAAGTGGATTTCTATTAGTTAAAAGAGCTAAATGGCTATGGAAAGGAAATTTAATGTACTTAGATGGTAAATATACCATAATTAAGTTAGTAGATAATTATGGACAAGGTTTAATTGAAAATTTTAATTAATGGTAAGGGTAAAATAGTAAATTAGTAAATAAACATAAACTTAATTAAGTGAAAATCATCATCTTCTTCATTTTTGTTGTTTCAAAACCAAATCTCAATTGTTGAAAGGAAGAAATATTCAGCCAAGCTCCTTTTGAGGCATAGTAGGTGATTTTTATCCTATTTTTAATAATTTTTATGTTTTTATGCTCGTTTTAGCTTAATCAGCTAGCCCAAGGGTTAATTTGCAAAATTGTTAAAGGTTGAGGGACTTGCCGTGGTTGTTTTTGAATAGGTTTTGAAGTTATTTGATAGATTATTAATCTTGGTTGTAAAACAAATTTGTTTGTTAAATGATTTTTTTTATGAATTTTGAAATAGAGATTAAATTGTTGAAAGTATAAATCCATGGGCTTTATTGTGAAATGTTAGTAATTATGGGTTGTACCAAGGTCCCTAGTAGAATTGGTTAACATAGGTTTAGGTTAAAATGGTTAAATTTCAATTTATGAGCTTAAGGACTAAATTGTGAAAAGTTAAAACATTAGGGGTAATTTTGTAATTTTTACATAAAATACGAATTATGGATTGAATTGAATTGAATACCTGAAGTACTTAATTGAATGAAATTATCTATTTAGATCAAGATAAATAACAACCGGACTTAATTCAAGGAAAGGCGAAAGCTTCAGATTAGTTTTCAACTCCACTTTTACAACCATAGTTATCAAGGTAAGTTCATATGAATTATAATCGTATTAATGATAGATAAATTGATCATTTACTATATTGTGTTAATATAAACGGGCTTGAAAATGCTTATGTATCTATGTTTTGAGTAATTAACGAATAATGAATCCCGTTTAAACCTTAAGAATTCTTAGGATAAGAATGACATGTCATTAGGGATTTCATGTTTCGAGTGTTGGTCTTGAATGTCCTACTGATGGCTGAAGTCCAGCATTTTTTGCAGATTTTCCACAGCTCGTGTGAGCAGCATCGTGTAGCCAACATTTCAACCCACAGCTCGTGTGAGTAGGCCCATTTTACAGCTCGTGTGAGCATTATTTAAAAGGAAAGGTTACGATTACAAGGAAAGGCACACTATGTGTGAGCATTCTCGAGTATCCGATGCAATTCTCGATTGTTTAACAAGTAAGTAAAGGAAATGACATGGTATCTATACAAATGAAATGGTTCATGATCTTATGAAATTGTTGATGAGTTAAATGTTGTATCTTATGAAATCTACTTGTGATATAATTAAACTCATATGTATCATGGATGAACTTACTAACTTGTGAGTTTGATGGTCATTGTATAGGATTTTACTGAGCTTATGGTCTTGGTAATGATATTATGCTTATTCTATAGTTTGTGCTAAAGAAATGGTAAGTTATGTTTGAGTTTACACGAGTTTATTAAGAACTAGTTGCTTACGTATTTACTTTCTTTTATTTTATAGATTATCAAAAGCTCAATCGGTTGGAAGCTTGTCGGAGATCTATCACACTATCTAGCAACCATTTCGGTAGTTTTTGAGTATTTTGGCCAAGGTTATAAATGGCATGTATAGAACCTTTTGTAATGGTAGTTCATGAATGTGTTAATGTTTGATTTGGTATGTATATGCTTTTGAAGTTTATGTTTGGTTTGATGAACTTTGGAGCTTTGACAAGTTAGGTCATTTTGGCCATTCTTAAGTGTTTGTATATAAGATTCTTTTTGGTATGTTTGTGATGGAATGTAAATGGTCATATATGATATCATTTGGTAGATAAATGAACTAGGTTTTGTGCATGAAGTATGGTTATATTGATTTGTTTGGTTAATGATGTTTTGGTATATTTGTGGTACCTTTAAATGACATATTGGTTAGATGAAATAGGATGTTTGAAAGGGCATGTTTATAAGTGTTTGAATGATGCTTAGGTCAATTGAATGTGTGCACAAATGGGATGGATGGTTAGATGTGTTTTGGCCTTGAAATGACTTATTTTTAGGGTCAAATTATGGATCACACGGCCTGGGACATGGGCTGTCACACAGCCGTGTGACACACATAGACGTGTGTCATTTGTTAAGTATTAGTGTATCAAGTCAGTGTTTACACGACCTAGCACACAATCGTGTGTCGTAAGTCAGAGAGTTACATGGTCTGGCAGACGGCCTGTGACACAGTCGTGTAACCCAACTCAGTGAGTTACATGGGTTGAAACACGGGCTGGGTCACGACCATGTGTCCCTTTGTTCGATTATTACATGGCCTAGGCTATGTCACACGTCCTGGCCACACTGCCGTGTGACCCTTGTTTTCAAATTTTGCTACTTTTTTTCAAATCTTCTGTTTTGTTTCAAATTAGTCCCAAATTGCTTCTAAGCTATTTTTAGGGACTCGAAGGCTCGATTTAGAGACCAAATGCATATGTTTGATAGATTTTTAATGAGATTAATTTATTTAATGTTATGATATTAAATATTGTTTCGATTATTAATGCTCCGTAATCCTAATCCAGTGACGGAGACGGGTTAAGGCTGTTACACCTCCATTTCTCCCCCAGAAATATTCTTCCAAGTTCATTTCTTTGTAAGTTACTTTTTGTTTTGTTGAAGTAAGTTTTCTTTTCTTAGTTGCATTTTTAATTTTTTTTTAGTTTGAATAATTTGCATTGTTGGAGTTGATAATGTTATTTGTATACAGTTTTTATATTGTTTTGTTATTTTTTTGAATGTGCAGGTTGGTTTAAGAAAATGGACTGTAAATTCAATGATGTGGTACATTACAATAAATGAGTTCACTATACTGAAAACGATGCTGTATTTAATTCGAGACACCTGTTAAAAATGATGTTCAATAAGAGCATCAAAATAGAAGAATTGAAGGCAAGAATTAGTAGGAAAATCATTGCTTGTTGTGGGACTATTTTATAGGCTTATGACATCTTCAAATCCAATTGTTTATGCTCCGATTGAATTAGTTGAAGATGATGTTGAAACGATGATGGCAACACACTCCTCATTCGAGAATAATGCAGTGGAGCTTTTATGCACCGCTAGGTGATGTTGAGCAAGGGAACATGTTACTTAATGTTCCAGCTTCATCCAGTCATGTTGTAGATATGTTTGGAGCACTTTATCCATACGGGTTGGATTTTGATTTGAACGTAAGTTTGGAGCGGGAACTTCCATTGCGATACAACCTTAGTAGTTGGGTTTGCATTAGGTTACATTGAAGAAGAGAAAGAGGAGAGGGATGCTAACACAAATGTGACGGAACTTAGTGATCCAGACCGTGATGAAGAAGTGGATGCCGCCGAACAAGAAGTGGATCTTCCACCTCATGAACCTTCCTCTCATATGCACTTGATCGATGAAGAAGCAATTGTAACGCCCCATTGCACACCTACTTTTCATTCTTTTTTTGGTATTCTGAGATGAAAATTCAATTTGCACGTAGATCAATAAAAATTTATAAAATATACTTTTGAGAATATGAGTAAAATAATTAAATTTAAGAAAGAATGAAAAAAAAAGGTCACAGATTGCATTTAATTCTGGTTGACATTGCTAACTCTTGAATTCCATAGTTTCATTGAAGTCCAATTCCGTTTGACATTGTTCATTTACACCGGATTTGAAATCACCATATTCAAAAGCATGGAAAACATTGGTGGAAAATAACAAGAGAATATATATATATATATATATATATAAGGTGAACAATGTAAAATTAAAAGAAACATATAATACAACTAGCAAGTGTTACCCAAATGCTTATATATCTTTTAATTTAATTGTATTAATAAATTTGAAAACAAAAATTATGGGTAATTTAAACCTTTAAAAATATAGCAATAAATTATGGACATATGTTGCATAACCGTATAAAAATATATTACTATTCCATTAAAAGTATGTTACGTGGTAATGTAAAATTAACGAAAGCTAACTATGTTTATCACCATGAATGTCATTTGTTAATCAGAACTTTAGCCTAAGCTAATTTTGGCCATTATTATTTAATTTATTTTGTAAACGTAATTTAAGGTTATGTGAATTATTATAAATATTCTCCTTTGTATACTATTTATTTTGTTTATTTTATTATAATGAATGAATTCTACTACATGTAGGGGTTACAAATTATGACTATGTCTAATAGCTAAATGCTAATAGGTGCCGTTCATATAGATTGCTAAGTGTCGAATTAAGAGGCTATACTCAATTTTTTTTTTCTAATTTACTGTCGTAACTTGTAATATTATATATATGATCTTAAAAGTCTAGCCATGATTCAATGTTCAAGTTTGAAATAACTAGAAAATTTGTCTATTAGCTGCAAAAGGGTTATTTGAGCATTTCTTTGTTGAGCTATTAGGCTATAAAACTTAAAATCTAATTTTTCTTCCCCTTGTCCCAACCTGTTGAAATTTGAAAATTGTTAGTAGAAAATAAATCAATGAAGTGAAGAGTAACATATAATAGAAATTAAATATTTCTTCTTTGATTAATATGATGGATTCTTGCCGGTTAGATATGAAATAGATTGTAGTTATGATCTAAACTGTTGAAATCTTTTTTTTATTTTTGGAAAAAATGAGGATCGACTTTTAAAATAAAATGTGAAGTCACTACCAATTTTGTTTAGGTGTGATTGGGTCACCTAATAAAATATTTTATTCCATTTAAATCAATTTTGGCCTACGTAAATTTGAGAAAACGGGTTTGGGAGCCGGTTACGTATGAGAAAGGATTAGCACCCTCACTACGCCCAAAATTGGTACCAAATTGATTAAGTACTGTCCTTATGTCTAAGATTTAAAAATATTTTGAAATATGGTTCCCTTTAAAATATTTGAATGGCTCAAGTTGGTCATCAAAATTTTCTTGTTTCAAAGGAATACAACATCACATCCAGCACGATAGGACACGATCCTTTATACCTTCGAAAACATGATTAATTTTTTACTTCCAAAAGCTCATACGTTGAAAATTACAAAAGGATGCCCAATTATTTAGTCCAACGAAAAATCGAAACCCAGCATGGTAGGGCACGATTCCTCAAATTTCCAAACATTGAATATTACCTTGTTTTAGAATATTTTCAAATGAATAATTGTAAAACCAGCCCAAAAAGCATTAATTTGACTTGAAATAAAATGAAATAATTAATTTTAAAAAGTTGGAAATTACAAAGCAACATTTGCAAACAAAAAGAGAAATAATAAACATGGGATAATATGCACAAATAAAGTACAATACTTGGTGAATGAAGATAATATAACCTTATTTAACCAACTAACAAAACCAACAATTACATATAACTAATCTAAGAAAAGTATAATCAAATTTTCAAGCATGGACGAAGAACAATTGATATAATAATACAAAAAACGAATAAATAACATGCAACAATAATATATAGAATAATATAAAACAATCAATACAAAATGTACAAAACAAAATAGAAATTAGAAGCCAATATGATACAAAACAATTTTAAAATGATGAATTGACGCACAAATAGCACATGTTAGAATTTGAAATAATTTACATAAAAAACTAGGAATATATATATATATAACCATTAAAATAGATGTTATAAAATTAAGACATTTGAATCAAATAATATGCAAAATGTCTAAAAAATATATTTATTTAAAATTGACAATATACACAAAATAAAAAATAGCTTGAATAATATTTAAAATATGAAAGGGTAGCAAATGTATATAATAAAATATAATCTTAGGAAATAAACTATATACATAATAGGTCTTAAAAAACATATATATACATAAATAAATTTAGAAGCAATTATATGTAAAAAAAAATATAGAATTAAATATGTATATAGAATCAAACTAATTTTACCATGAACTATATATGTACAAGTATACATAAAAAACATTTAAACTAAATATTATATAAAATGTTAAAATAATATGATATAAAAAAACTTTAAAATAATGATCTTATAAAAACATAATAAAGTTATTAAAATTGCTCAACACATATATAAAAATATTAAGTGAATTGTAAAATAACAAATATTAAAATAGAAAACTCAATTAAAATAATATATTTACAAATATAGATAAAAACATTTAAATGAAATATTATATAAAGTGTTAAAATGATACAATATAAAAACTTTATAATAGTGGTTTTAAATAACAAATTAATATCATCAAAGTAGCTCAAAATGTAGAAATAAGTAAACAAGAATAAAAAAAATGAATATTAAGTGGATCTTTAAAAATAATAATGAATTATACAAAAAAAATCAATTAAAACAAAAATAAAATGAAAGGGATAATTTATAAATAAAATGAACTTTTGAAATTAAAATAGGGACCAGCGCGCAACATCTGCGAATGTACAGGGACCAAAGCTAGAAATATTCCAGATCTCAAAACACTGCGTTGAGGCGCAGACCAAATTCAAAATATGCGCAAATTACAGAACTAAATTTAAAAAACGAAATAAAACAAATAACATGTAATTGAATGATCGGACGAAAGGGGAGGACCTAGCGCGTAATTATCCCCTCTCCACAGAAAAGCGCGGATCCTGAAGGCAATGGTTCGGATCGGGTCGGATAGGCCTACACGGCATCGTTTTGGAGCCACTGAAACAGGCCTCAAACGGTATCATTTCATATACATTATAAACACCCAAAAATAAACCCTAAAGTTAAAACACTTAGTCATTTAGGAACAAAAAAAAAGAAAAGAAAGCAAACACTCCTTCCATATTCGGTCGAACTAACCCTAATCCCTTTGGCCTAAACGACGATTCGCCACTATAGACAACGACTGCCTTGGAGATGGTTTGTAGCCTTAAGATCCCCTTTCGGCTTCGATTTTGACGAAGCAAAAAGGAACCTATGGTCGATTTGCAAGGTAAGACTTAGCTTTTCCTTTTCCCTTTTGTTTTTAAAAACAATGATGAAAAATCAAAGGAAGTAGATGAGAAGATTCAATGGAGAAATGAAAAACGAAAAATGGAAAATCACCTTTTCAGAATTCTTTTGGAATCCTTTTTTGATATTTAGTATGTGTAAGTATTGACAGTACAAATGATGGCTTTTTATAGCCGAATTTACAGAATAAATAATAAAAATAAAAATTCTATTTTCCTGTTGTCATTTGCTATGTATTCTATTAGTCTACTTCTTCTCATGTGTTCTATTGCAGGAATGGCCGTACAAATGCACGAGTGGAGGCGCGAGTGAAGGACTGGCGGCGTACGTGTGGTGTTAGAGACCAGTACGAACTGCTAGTTGAGGTGCGAGGGAAAGAACCCTTTGGGATTCGGTTCAGAGGTGTCCTGAGCTGTTTGGGCATTGGGCCACCGTAATTGGGTCATAGAATGTTTTGGGTTGTTTGGGTTTTAATTTTGGGTCTCGAGTTTGGGCCATTGTAATTAGGTCAGTTTTGGGTGTAATAGGGCTTTATTGGGCCAGGGATTAAGTTGGCATTTTAAATGTAAAATTTAGTATTTAATTGAGTCAAAACTGGGCTTGTTGTAACTGATGGACTTTGGACCCTTCATTTTTATTTTGGTTTATGGTTTTATTTTTATTTTTTTTTGGTTTTGGTGTGGGCCCAGGCTAAATGGGCCTATTACAGCTGCCCCTCTTTGCTCATTGTCGTGTGGCAAGAATAGAGCAAAGACTTCAAATAGAGCCAATTTTGCCCGATTTTGCTGAATCTTAATTGTAACTTTAGGGAAATAGGACTGGTGGCTTAAATCTGCTCTATTGCCGAAACATGGAGATAAGATTCGCCATCCTCGATCTGCTCCACCACTACTTAGGGAGATAAGATCTTCAATCTTCAGTTGGCTTCCTTGCTACCTTAGGAAGATGAGACTATAATCGCCAACCTGCTCTCTTGCCACCTTAGAGAGAAGGCTAGTGGCTAAAATCTGCTCCATTACCGATACATGGAGATAAGATTCGCCATCTTCAATCTGCTCCACTACTGCTTAGGGAGATAAGATCTGCAATCTTCAGTCTACTTCCTTACTACCTCAGAAAGATAAGACCACAATATTCAACCTGCTCTCTTGCTACCTCAGAGAGATAAGGCTAGTGGCTAAAATCTGCTTCATTGCCAATACATGGAGATAAGATTCACCATCTTCGATCTGCTCCACTATTGCTTAGGGAGACAAGATCTTCAATCTTCAGTCTGCTTTCTTGCTACCTCGGGAAGATAAAACTATAATCACCAACCTGCTCTCTTGCTACCTCAGAGAGATAAGGCTGGTGGCTTAAATCTACTCCATTTTCGATACATGGAGATAAGATTTGCCATTTTTGGTCTGCTCCACTGTAACTTTAAGGAGATAAGACCTGACTTCACCTATGTCGCTACACTGTCCTCTGGGGAATATGTCCTGTAGACTCGATTTTATATGCGCATGTTTATGCCAAATGATTAGGATGCTATGATTGGAATAAATCCAATGCTCCTAACTAAATGTGATATGAATGATATATGTATGCAGAAATGAGAATGATTCCCTTTTTTTAAAAAAAAAAAAAAGCTAAGGCATCATCCTTCGTTGTTCATCAGTATGTTGTCCTTAACGTATTACATAGTCATCTCTCTCAACCATCATTTTGATATAGTATCCCAAAGAAACAATCATATTCTGCTCAGCAAATTTGCCCTGCTGTAATTCTCATGCCCCTTCCACTATTCTTTCTGGGACAAAAAGCTCTTCATTGCAACTCCTAGTTGAATTTTCATCTGTTCAATCTACTATCTCACTCATCGAGTGTTATAACCAGATATGCATTTTTAATATTTTCGTGGATACAAAATATCATTTCCCTTTTCTTGAGAATAACTCTTTCTTATAAAAATTGTATCACCAACGCCATGTCTTGTCCTTTTGTTCAATCATCATTTTGGACAAAAATCCAAAGAGGTGATCTACTCAAATATCTCCTTGAGCTTTGGTGAATTCTAAACAATAGTCATATTTCAGATTCTTGCATTATCTAGAAACTTCTAGAGTAATATGCGAAACTTCTATTGTGAAAACTTTACTAGTTCATTAATCATTATTTCAATGCAACATGCTTGCAATCAAATCATAATAATGGATAAGAATGGGATTGAATTTGAGCTCAAAGTGAATAAATCATCAAAAAAATTAAAATGACAATTGATTTGGGAATGTATATCTTGAAAAGGAAAGACTATTTCAAAGATAGCTTAATTTATTAGGAATAAAATGAAGACTAGGTACCCTTGATATCGCAAATTGAGTTTCTCTGTATGAACTTCTTGAAGACCAATTTAAACTTGACATGTGTTTAGGAGATCAGAAATACTTTGTCAATGCCCCAAGATGCAACTTACCCTTTCCTTATTAATTTAGGTATAGCAAGATCATCGCCTTCCCCATT
This sequence comes from Gossypium longicalyx, assembly GCA_025698465.1. Lineage (NCBI taxonomy): Eukaryota > Viridiplantae > Streptophyta > Magnoliopsida > Malvales > Malvaceae > Gossypium > Gossypium longicalyx. The sequence goes on from CM047007.1 coordinate 86,521,684, forward strand.
TTAGATCAACATTTGAGCCGCCCTTTTCGGGTTTTCAACTCAAATCCCCTTTGGTCTCAGGGCGCCTTTTGCAGGATTTCACCTTGGCCTCTCCTCTTTTTTTTTTTTTTGAATTTTATTTTTTATTGAGTCTCAAAGCGCCCTTTACGGGTTTTCACTTTGGCCTTTTTTTTAAAAGAAAGTCTCAAAGTGCCCTTTTGTGGGTTTTCACTTTGGCTTCTTCCCCTCATTAGGTGTAGTACTTTTTGACTAAATCTGAGTTCACTGGATTAGACAAGTTTTTTCCATCCATCTCAGCCATAATTAATGCTCCTTCGGATAAATCTTTCTTCAATACATAAGGCCCTCCCCATTTTGGCATCCATTTTCCTCTGAAATCTTTTTGTATAGGAAGGATCTTTTTCAAAACTAAATCTCCCTCATGAAACTTTCTTGGGCGAACTTTTTTTTCATATGCCTGCATCATTCTTTTTTGATACATCTGACCATGCTGAATAGCCCTTAGCCTCTTTTCCTCAATTAAATTCAACTGATCATATCGAGATTGTATCCATTTTGCTTCATCTAACTTCAATTCTGACAAAACTCGAAGAGAAGGTATCTCCACCTCAATGGGTAGAGCTGCTTCCATTCCATAAACCAATGAGAAAGGCGTTGCCCTAGTAGCAGTTCTGATAGATGTTCGATAAGCATAGGGAGAAAATTTAATGCATTATCAGATATGATCCTTTCAAGCATCCCATATCGACATATAATTTCCTTCTTTAAAAACCTGCTAACTGCCGATTTAGTTATATTGGTATATGAAGCAGCCTCCACACATTTGGTAAAATAATCAATGACCACAAAGATGAAAGGATGCCCATTTGAAGCCTTCGGTGAGATTGGCCCTATGACATCCATGCCCCACATGGAAAACGGCCATGAGGAAGTCATAACATACAAAGGCGAGGGAGGTACATGAATCTTATCACCATAAATTTGACATTTGTGACATCTCTTAGCATAATTGATGCAGTCCCCTTCCATAGTTGACCAATAATATCCAAACCTTATAATTTGTCTGGTCATTGTAAACCCATTAGCTTGGGTGCCACAAACACCTTCGTGAACTTCTTCCAAAATTTTCTTAGCCTTCAAAGCATCTACACATCTCAATAGTACCTGATCATTTCTTCTTTTGTACAGGATCTCCCCATCTAAGCCATAATCACAGGTTAGCCTTCTCAACGTCCTTTTGTTATTCTCCGTTACTTGGTCCAGATATTCACGATTTCTCACATATCGCAATATATCCTGATACCAAGGGCAATCATCACTCTTTTTTTCCTCTATATTACAATAATAAGACGAGGCCTCACAGATACTCATCTGGATGGGTTTCACATCTTCTTGTCTGTTCACTTTAATCATGGAAGCCAAAGTAGCCAAAGTATCTGCCATCTGGTTTTCATCACGCGGGAGATAATTGAAGGTAATATCATCGAACTCTTCAACTAACCCCAACACCAACCTTCTATAATTAATTAATTTGGAATCTCTTGTCTCCCATTCACCTCGAAGTTGGTAAATCACCAGCGCAGAATCTTCATATACGTCCAGTAACTTGATCTTTTATTCTATACCTGCTCGGAGTCCTATGATACATGTCTCATACTCTGTCATATTATTTGTGCAATCAAAATCCAATTTACATGTGAATTGATAATGATCTCCACTTGGAGATGCCAAGACTACTCCAATTCCATTACCCATAGCGTTTGAGGCTCCGTCAAAATTCAATTTTCAAGAGTGATCTTTTGTAATGTCCTCTTCGGTAGCTGCCACACACATTATCTCCTCATTGGGGAAATAAAAATTCAAGGGCTCATAATCTTCTAAAGCTCGACTGGCCAGAAAATCTGCTATTGCGCTCCCTTTCATAGCCTTTTGACTCACGTAAATTATGTCAAATTCAGAAAGTAGAATTTTCCATCTAGCCATTCTTTCATTCAAGGCATTTGACTCCATCATATACTTTAGAGGATCCAACTTTGAAATTAACCAGGTCGTATGGTACAACATGTATTGCCTCAACCTCCGAGCTATCCAAATCAAAGCACAACACAATTTTTCAATTGGAGAATATCTCAATTCACACTCAGTGAATTTCCTACTGAGGTAATATATCGCCATTTCCTTTCTTCCTGACTCATCATGTTGACCAAGCACACATCCCATAGAGTTATCAAATACCGCTAAATACAGTATTAACGGCCTGTCTGAGCTTGGAGGTGATAGCACTGGAGGACTTGGCAAATATTCTTTAACTTTATCAAAAGCTCTCTAGCATTCATTATCTCACTCTCATGGGTTATGCTTTTTAAGAAGACGAAATATGGGGTCACATTTCTATGTTAATTGAGAAATAAACCGAGTAATGTAATTTAGGCTTTCCAGAAAGCCTCAACTTCTTTTTGAGTGTGTGGTGAAGACAATCTTTGTATAGCCCGTATTTTGTCTGAATCAAACTCAATTCGTCTTTCACTGACTACAAAGCCTAATAGCTTTCCTGATCTAGCCCGAAAAGTACATTTCGTTGGATTAAGTTTTAGCTGAAATTTTCTCAATCTTAAAAATAACTTTCTCAACACTTGGATGTGTTCCTCTTCGGTTCGGGACTTGGCAATCATGTCGTCAACATAAACTTCAATCTCATTATGCATCATATCATGAAACAAGGTCACCATGGCCCTTTGATATGTTGCTCCAGCATTTTTTAACCCAAACGGCATCAGCTTGTAACAGAACGTGCCCTACAAGGTTATAAAGGTAGTCTTTCCCATGTCCTCAGGATGTATCTTGATCTGATTATACCCTGAGAAGCCATCCATGAAGGAAAACAACGAGTAGCCAGCCGTATTGTCTACTAGCAAATCAATGTGAGGCAAGGGGAAATTATCTTTTGGGCTAGCCTTATTTAGATCTTTATAATCCACAAATATTCGCACATTTCCGTCTTTCTTAGGAATAGGCACAACATTGGCTACCCATTCTGGGTACTTAACCATATGAAGGAATTCAGCATCAAATTGCTTTTTGACTTCCTCATTTATTTTGAAGACAATATCCGGCCTCATTCTTCGAAGCTTCTGCTGAACTAGCTTGCAATCTTCTTTTATGGGAAGGCGATGTACTACAATATCAGTGCTCAACCCAGGCATATCCTGGCATGAACATGCAAAAACATCTTTGAATTCCTAAAGCAACCCAACAAGGTCTTGCTTTGTTTTCTCAATTATGCATGTTCCAATTTTTACAACTTTCCCATCTTCCAAAGTCACCATGTCCACTACTTCTTTATAAGGTGAAATTTACTTCTTCTTTATAAGGTGAAATTTACTTTTCTTCTTGTTTTACCATCTTTAACAAGTCCAGAAATAAATCATAGTCTTTGTCATCTTTAAAGTCATGAGATCCCTCTAAACACATGTCTTGCTCAAATAGTGATTCTGAGTCAGTAACAGCGTCACTCATGATATTGATATCCAGAGACCTATTATAGGTTCAAAAAATATACAAAGAATGAATGAATTTGATAATTATTGTCTGTATGGTATGATTATGAATGAAATGAAAGAATGATTGATGAAAGCCCAAAAAGGATTAGGATAATTACTTAAACAGAAAGAATAAAACAATTGCTTGTGGAAAGAATGAAAGAATATCTACTCAAAATGATAGCAAAAATGTACTTCATTGAAATAATAATGTTTGAACATGAGCCTATTTTACAAAGAAATCCTTATTTCCTCTAGGCTTAAAGTAATAAGTTTGTTTTGAACATTACTCTAGGTAAGCTCTAAAAACTGTAGGAAGGTCTTCTGCAGTCCAATTGTCTAGAACACTCCCAGGCTGATAAGGACGAATATCTGACAAAGTTCCTCTTCAATTGCTTCTTCAAATATGGCATTGATGTGCACATTTCCCAATACTTCTTCCATGTTTTCTTTCTCTGGCATTCCTCGTTCAGGATAAATAATCCCTTCCGATACAAAAGTCCTAGAAATGTGAGGGATTATCATGGGTTCCCACTTAATTTCTCCACCACTCACACGTGCTCTTCTTCTTTCCTGTCTTCTTTCAAATTCCCTTTTTCTTTATCTTGCATCTGGCTTAAACCCTAAACCAAAGCGATCATTTTTTTCTTTCAACATCAGAACCTCAACTCTTCCCTAGAGACACCTTCCAAGTCCCCTTCTTGGTAAAGCTCACTTTCCAACCATCAACTATAAACCCATCCTCGTATTTTTAGATATTTTTGGCTCCAGAATTCTGCTTCCCTCAGTGATGAATGTTGTATTTACAAACTCTAAAGACCGAAAAGAACATTCAATGGTTTTCTTGTCTGTCTCTAAATATGGCGCATCACTGCTTACAGCTGCAATAATATCTTCTTCAGCATTTATCGTCACCAATCGTCATTCTGATATTAGCTTTAACTTCTGATGTAATGATGAAAGCACTGCCCCTGCTTAATGTATCCAAGGTCTCCCTAACAAGCAGTTATAAGAGGGCTTAATATCCATCAATAAGAAGTCTACCTTATATGTAGTTGGACCAATCTGTAACACCCCTAACCCGTATCCGTCGTCGAAATAGGATTTCAGAGCATTACTAGAATTTACGAATCACCTAAATAAATTTTAATTAAATACTTACCGAATCAATGCATCATATAAACAAATAAATATATTACCATTCAATCAATGGTTTGACACTTGCCTAATCATCAACAACAACACATGCTAGTGTACTTACACATATTTCATATAAATTCTTATTTTCTCAATATGTCATATTTGAATTTAATACTCATCTTAACTTACATATTTTTCTTATATTAACATATAAAAGATAATCTCATATGTACATGTCATGATACATATCATTCTCTTATTGTTTCTTTAATAACATATATCATTCATTTCATTATATCAACATTTCATGCACCATAATTTCCATATATCTCATGTATATTTATTTCGGTAACAATTCATATTAAAATTAACATAAATTAAATTCCATGTACCTATACTTATTTCATTTATCTATCTTTTTAATTATTTCATTCATCTATTTTGTACTTATATTTCCATATGACCAATTCTTGTAAACATTTCATAGAACCATTTCATATAACCATTCATCATCTGATACATATTACCTGAATATCAATTGTTCAACTGATGTCATAGCATCTCCCATCTACGGTCTTATTTATCTTCGACATGATGCCATAGTGTCTTTTAGCCATAGTCTTACTCATTTTCTGTCAGGTTGCCATGGTATCTTTCAACCATGGTCTTGTTCATTTCATGTTACATTGCCATGGTATCTTTCAACCATGGTCTTATTCATTCCCGTCACGTTGCCATGGTATCTTTCAACCATGGTCTTATTCTTTTCATGTCACGTTGCCATGGTATCTTTCAACCATGGTCTTACACATTTCATATCATGTTGCCATGGTATCTCTCAACCATGGTCTTACACATTTCATATCGTAAAGCACACTCCACGAACCTCATCCTTACAAATGGGGATTACCAGTCCAGCTAAATCCTCAGTAATATAAACTCATAGAGTATTGTCGGGATTACCACCCAGCTAAATCCCGCAACGATAATTACTCTAATAAGCTTGGATCCGAATTACCACCCAGGCTAAATTCGAGACTTAATTCGGATTACCCGTCCGGGCTAAATCCATTTTCCACATATTCTTCGGGAGGGCTATATCAGGATAGGATCACCCGTCCGGGCTAGATCCTTTTTATTGTCAATTCCTTTTCAAATATCCATCGAATTTTTCTTTCATTCAACCGGGATTTCTTCCCATTTTTATCAAATATGTCAGTGTTTCATAAATTTTCATATAATGAACATTCAAATCATATTCATATCAAAAACATACATTTCAAGCATTTAAGAATATAATTCAAATTACACAAACTTACCGCATTGCTTGTTTGTGTTTATAATTTTATTAATCTGATATCTTTTCTTTTCCACGATCAAATCTCTTATTTGAGTCGTCCGGATCTTTATAAATAAATTTGATCATCATTTTCATTCATTTCATATTCTAATGTATTTAATTAATGCTCTAGGCAAAATTACCATTTTGCCCCTAAACTTTTATTTAATGACGATTTCATCCTTAGGGTCAGGAAAATAAAATTCTTGCAATTTAATCCTTATTTCTAGCTATTATTCTCATACATATTGATAACAGCCCATGAATTCTATAAAATATCAGAATTTTTCATAATTTCAACACTTTACAATTTAATCCCTAAAAACATATTTTTCCCCAATCTTGAACTAAATTAATAATTTCATTCAATTTTGTAATTTAAATAATAAAATAGTTCATTTCATGCAATTTGGTCATTTCTGACATTTTTACAAAATTACCCATAAAGTTTTACTTTTATTCAATTTAGTCCCTGAGCCTAAAACATGCAAATTAGCCATGTTAGATGAATATTCATACATATTTTTCTCCTCCTCCTCTCCATTCCACACCCTTAATGTATATAACACACTTGTAAGTAATATTATCTATAATTTTTATTATTTACTTTTATGAATATTCAAGTTGTCCATCTGTGTCATAGTCACTAAATTATTTATATCTGGAGCTATAGAACTCCAAATTAATATCCGCTAATTTTCCCTGAAACTAGACTCATATATATTCTTACCATAAAATTTTCAGAATTTTTGGTTTAGCCAATAAGTACAGTTTATTCTTTAAATTTACCTGATGCTCAGTGTCCGATAAATCCCAATTTCTTCACTTAAAAACATATTGAAATCTTGATGTACTTACCTTGTTCTATTGATACTAATCTTTAACTTGATTTTCTCTCTTCTCCTGCTTCTATTCTTGAATCCAACTTGATATTCTAACTCCCCATGGTCTTCTTAACATTTTTCTCTCTTAGTAGCTATGGAAATTCTTTTGATTTCTAGGTGAAAATGGTGAATTTTTGGTGGAAGGACCAAATTGTAAAGAAAAGAAAATCTCTTTCTTTTCCTTCTCTTCTAACGTTGGTTACATGCATGGAAAGATGATGAAAATTATTCATCTTTCTTTCCTTTTATACTAAATAATTAATAATAAAATAATAAAATATCTTATTAAAATAATATATATCTAATTAAATAATCATAAAATATCATCAACATCATCATTACTTTCTAGATTTCTCTCTGTTCCAATTGACCATTTTTCCCTTTATTATCTTTTAAAATTCCATCCTTGAGTCATCATTTAATTTGGTAAAATTACAATTTAGTCCCTCATAGTTCTTCACCTATTCAATTTGGTCCTAATCCATCCATTTTCCTTAGTTTCTAGATCATTCCACTCTTAAAATATTTACACTATTGGTCCTTCAACTTTTTCATATTTACACTTTAACCCCTCAAATTTTGAGTATTTATTCTTGTGCAACAAAACTTTTCTCACTTTTACAGTTTAGTCCTTTCTTGAATTAATATATCATAATATACTTCTCAATATTGACATAACTCAAAATTCCCCTTTTTGTCACTTTATTTCCTTATTTTACTATATCAAGGATAATATCTTACTGTAAAAATTTTCAGGGTATTACACAATCAATAAATGTATTTCTATTCTCCCCATGACTCTCCTTTCTGTGCTATCAAATGCTCGTACTATATTCTGGCATCCTTTCATTTGTGAGGTATCCACAGGTAACCTGTTTAATGTGGACAAGGACAATACATTCAATGTCAACCCATTGTCTACCAGGACCCCGGCAACGTGTATCCTTTACACTTGGTGGTTATATGCAAAGCTTTGGTAGATCCCATACCTCATGATGGTATCTCATCATCATTGAAGAAGATGAATTTGTCAGCACTTATATTATTAACCAACTGATCCAATTTGTTGAAAGAAATATCATTGGTCACGTACGTCTCATTTAGTACTTTCATCAATGCACTTCGGTGTACCTCTGAGCTTAGGAGCAAAGCTAATATGGATATGCGGGCTGGTTGTTTATGCAACTGTTCCACCACATTGTATTCACTATGTTTTAGAAATTTCAGGAATTCCTTAGCTTCTTCCTCTTTTACTGGTTCATTAACAGGCACTCCAGGTTTGACCGCTTTTCCCCTCTTCTGTTCTACCGTCAGATCTTTTCCTTTTACAAGCTCTATTCGGGCATTTACCAAATCATATCGTATTCCACTACCCGTGTGAGAACCTATATTTTGATCCTCATTTAACGCGCTGACTGAACTCTCCTTCCCCGAGACTGTCACATTATAATCATAACTCCAAGGGACCCTTTTGTTATCCTTGTAAGAGAAAACTGATGGTTTCTAAATTATGATCTTCGGTGTCATCTGAATCCTTGCTTCATTTTTAGGATGTGAAATAATAATCACAAGATAATTGACTATTGGGACATTCATTGTGGATTTTGACGTGCATATACGCCCTTCCTCTTTAGCCTCTTCATAAAGTTTTATTTCCTTATTATCCATCAAGCCCTGAATTAATGCTCTAAACTCTTCACATTCTTGAATTCCGTGCCCCTCCTCATGATGGAATTCGCAGTAATTTTCTATTTCATCACAACTACTTTCTAAATTCGAAACAATTCACCCCCTTTTTGCTATCTCTTTCCAGACCTATTTCAAATGAGTTTTTATTTCTGTAATATCTGCCCTGATTCTTTTTCCCATATTTCCATCTATCGCATTTACCCCACTATCGATATGATTAGGTAACGGATTTTTTGCACTGGGCGTATTATCAAACTTCACAATGCCCATTTGAATAAATCTTTTAACTAGCTTCTTAAAAGTAGTACAGTTTTCTATCGAATGCCCTACGATCCCTGCATGATACTCACATTGAGCATTGGCATCTTACCATTTAAGGAATGAAGGTTGTAATGGCTTTAGATAAAAAGGTACCACCACATGTGCATCGAACAAACTTTGATATAATTCTTTATACGTCATGGGAATTGGCGTAAATTGAAGTTTCTCATTGTTTTGCTTTGCTCCAGATTCCTGCCTTGATGAACCCTGACAGCAGTTATCGCTTTTGGTTGACTTATAGTAACAGACTTTGAATACCCCATATTTGCATTGTTCACCTCATTTTCCTTTTTTCGTGAGGGAGACCTTTTGGCATTTTCTCATGCATCTATCCTTCCATTCCTTATTGCATTCTCAATCATTTCTCTAGTCATTACCACATCTGCGAAACTCCTTGTGGCACTTTCTAACATGTGAGTTATGAATGAATCTTTAAAGTATTAATAAAGAGCATTGTAGTTTCTTTCTCCAAGAGCGGCGACTGAACCTAAATAGCCACTTCCCTCCATCTCTGTACATATTGCTTGAAACTTTCATTTGGTTTTTTTCCATATTCTACAGAGTAATTCTGTCAGGAGTCATATCTGTTACATGGCTATACTGCTTCATGAACGCTTGTGCTAGATCTTTCCATGAGCTAATTCTGCTTCGACTCAACTGATTGTCCCATTTAGATGTTACCCCCACCAAGCTGTCTTGGAAGCAATGAATCAGCAATTGGTCATTACTAACATACCCAGTCATTCTTCTGTAAAACATGGTAATATGAGCTTCAGGACAGCTCGTTCCATTGTACTTCTCAAATTCCGGCATCTTGAACTTGTATGAAAGTACTAAGTCTGGGACCAAACTCAAATCCTTAGCATCAATCCATGGGTGTCTATCAACACTTTCCATCATCCTGAACTTTTCTTCCAACCATTTACACCGTTCCTCTAATTGTTTCTGCGATTCTGCCTTTTCCCTTTCCTCTTTCGCAACTTTATCCAGATTAGGCACCATTGGATTATTCTAGTTACTACCAGGATTAAAGCCTGAACCAGCTTAGAAATTCATTGGTATTGAAACTCCAGCTTAAAACCGTTGAGCTTAATCATAACAGATGGTTTTTACAGATTAATCTCAGGTTGTGTCTGTACATGTGTTGAAGTGAAACTAGGAGGATATTGAGGGTCTTCATTATTTTCCCCAACATTATCCATAGGATCTTTCCCTTATCCATTCTTCTAACCAGCAACTGGGACAACTGAGTCATCATGTTTCTTTGGGACTCCATCATTTGATCCTTCATCTCTTGCAAATCTTAGCTAGCTGCTCTTGCATCTGCACCTGCATTTATTCTTGCATATCCCTTTGCATTTGCTCTAATTTTTCAAGTCTTTTTTCCATTGACTTAGTCTTTTTCCTTGTACCGTAGGGATGCGTATTTGGTGTGTTTTTGTTGGTTTCCAGATTACTGAAATAATTTTTAATTAATTAAGATCTTTTAATGGTCTTTAATGCATATGATATAATGCAATACAAATGCATGAAATGAATGCAAATGAGGCATCAATTCTGATTCAATTCCATTTAGAAAACTTTACTAGAAAATAAATTTTCTACATAAAACTGAGTTACAAATAAGACTTCGCCCTAATGCTCAAAGCTTTAATTTTCCTAAGCAACGAAGCTAGCTCCTGTCCTCAATCTGACTCCAACTCATACTTCACACTTAATATGTTTGCCTATATCGCTAAAATCTTCAAGTAACCAGCTACCTCTCAAATTTGCGTTACGACTTCTCCCATAATGTAATCCCTGTTTCTAACTTGATTTTGAGAATGATGAAGCTGCCCCTTCCATTGCTCTTCACTTACTTCCAAGAACTCGATCATCATTTCACAACTCTGCAATGCTGCCTCTAATTATTTTATTTTCCCTTTCATTTCTTCTATCTTACTAAAACTTGCTCTCAACTCCATCACAGAATTGTGATTTTGGTACAGACAAAGAGATCTCTCAAGTTTCGCTTCTCTATCCCTTAATTCGCCCTGTTCATTTTTACTCTCTGATAGACTTTTCTCTAAAGCCTCATTTCGAGCTTGATCCTCCTGAAATTTTTTTCCCATTGATCAGTTTTAGTCTTTTCTTCTTGAATTTTTTGACGCCACTGCTCTAAAGTTTTCCGTAACCCAGCAGTCCTCATTGATAGACGCAATTTCTTATAATTTGTCTTCAAACCTTCCAAATCCTCCTCAACTTCATTCTTCATTTTCCTTGACTTTTCTGCCTCTAACTTCTGAACTTCCACGTCTAATTTTAAGTGTATCTTTTCCTCCTCCAACTACTCAATCCTCTTCCCGAGCTCAGAACTCTTCTTTTCAAAGTCTTGTCTTATCATTTTCAACTCTGACGGTGCAACTTACAAGTGTTCCTCCATTGATCGAGTGCCTTCTACACTTGGCCTAGGAATATTATCATTGACCCTCTTACTAAACCATCCCTTGTATTCAAGTGTCGTCATGGATCCAACAACCAACCTCTTCATCCAGCAAGCCTGCTTTCAAGCATCAAATATTTCCCGAACTTTCTTCTTATAGTGGTCACCTTTATATGAGAATTCACACTGAGCAAGCCCATAAGTCGTGGGTATAAACTACCTCGATTTATACTGCCTTAATGCAAGTAAAAGAGTATATCCAATGGCTTCCCAAATCCCTAGCAATGATACCCAATCAAATTTCCCACATCGATAAAGGATCTTATCAGGGACCATCCAAAAGGCTCTCCACTCTATATTTTTCTCTTTGAGATTTTGAAGAATTTCCATCCATTTCTCCTCTGAAAAATCATCTCTTCTTTGCATAGCTGCCTCTTCCTTTAATGGGGAATAACTTTCAAAGAAGACCCAATAAAAGACCTTGTTAACTTTCCAAAAATACCTATGAAACCACACCATCAACAGCTGCGCACATCCAATAAATCTACCTTCACCTGCCCTCCGACACATGCTCAAGGATCTGAACGTCTCAGCTAGTATTGCATGTACAAGTGTGATTCCTTTACCAAGATGATCGAATAAATCAGTGACTGCTTCATCTACATGCCTTAAAGCCTTAGGAAAAATCACCAAACCATAGGTACTCAAGGCGAAGATGTCAACCCTCTTCCTTTTATTCGGATGTGCTAAAATCAAATCTCTCAAATTCTCCCAAGGAATACATTTACCATCCCCATTTTGTTGAATTCGAGTAGTGACCCAAGGCTCGCTCATCCCAGTAATATTCATTAATTTCTTCACAAAAGTTGGGCCATTAAAAACCTTAGCATAAGCTTTGCTGACTTGAATTTTTGGACATCGCGGCAAAGTAGTATATTCCTCCATGGTGGGCACCAAGTCTCCTTCCTCAAAAGTGAAACAACTATAAGCGGAGTTCCAAAACTGAGTCATAGCTCGGAACAAATGCTTGTCTACCTTAATATCGAACAAGTAGGGTATATCACCATAATTTTGATAGAACAACTACTTAGTTCCCTCATCCCAACGAGCCCATATATCTCTCAATTCTTGCAACTCATTTTGTGTCATATTGATGCGGGTGAAATTTTGTAACCCCGATGTATATCCTTCTACTAGGCTATCCCCTTTTGCTGATAATAACTTCTCTGACCATGTACGGAAGGCCGCATTATCCTCAACTTTATCAAGAAATTCATTCTCCATGTTAAATCTTCTAACTTAGTAATCGAACACAAATCGACACCTCCTTAAATATGCAATGTTATACAAAACACAATCAAAACGAAACACAACAGGTCAGTATCAAATATAAGTGATAAAATACAAGTAAAACAAAGATAATCAAAACACATATATGGGCAACTACTAAGGTTTAACATAGCTCTACCTAAGGATGGCTCTTAGTGTTAGCTATATGTGGTTCGGCTCTAAAGAAAATGTATCTGAACTAACAGATTCCTCAATCCTCACCCATTATAGGCTCATATGGATCGAGTTCAGTTTAGGAGAATACATTTCCCTATGACCATGCAGAGATGAAAATCTCACGAAATCATAGGTACGGATGTATTTCGGAAGTAATCCACTAGCCCATGCGGACTTAGATCACAATAATCATGCAAACAAATGCCACAAAGAATCATGATTTTCAAATTAGATTTTCAATTTTAGACAAAAGGACAGAAAATAATCAATTTTATGGCTTGACTCTCTTGTTCATTCCCCAGTGGAGTCGTCAAGCTATCGAAACCATTTTTTTATTTTTGGAAAAAAACAGGGATCGACTTTTAAAACAAAGTGTGGAGTCGCCACCAATCCTTTTGTTTAGGTGTGATTGAGTCACCTAATAAAACATTTTATTCCATTTAAATCAATTTTGGCCTACGTAAATTTGAGAAAATGAGTTCGGGAGCTGGTTACGATGAAGAAGGATTAGCACCCTCACTACGCCCAAAATTGGTACCAAATTGATTAAGTATTGTCCTTATGTCTAAGATTTAAAAATATTTTAAAATATGGTTCCCTTTAAAACATTTGAATGGCTCAAGTTGATCGTCAAAATTCTCTTGTTTCAAAGGAATACAGCATCACATTTAGTACGATAGGACACGATCCTTTATACCTTCGAAAACATGATTAATTTTTGACTTCCAAAAGCTCATACGTTGAAAATTACAAAAGGATGCCCAATTATTTAGTCCAACGAAAAACCGAAACCCAACACGGTAAGGCACGATTCCTCGAATTTCCAAACATTGAACATTACCTTGTTTTAGAGTATTTTCAAATGAATAATTGTAAAACCAGCCCAAAACGCATTAATTTGACTTGAAATAAAATGGAATAATTAATTTTAAAAAGTTGAAAATTACAAAGCAACATTTGCAAAGAAAAAGAGATAATAAACATGGGACAATGTGCACAAATAAAGTACAATACTTTGTGAACGAAGATAATATAACCTTATTTAACTAACAAAACCAACAATTACATATAACTAATCTAAGAAAAATATAACCAAATTTTCAAGCATGGACGAAGAACAACTGATATAATAATACAAAAAACGAATAAATAACATGCAATAATAATATATGGAATAATATAAAACAATCAATACAAAATGTACAAAACAAAATAGAAATTAGAAGCCAATATGATACAAAACAATTTTAAAATGATGAATTGACGCACAAATATCACATGTTAGAATTTGAAATAATTTACATAAAAAAAACTAGGAATATATATATAACCATTAAAATAGATGTTATAAAATGAAGACATTTGAATCAAATAATATGAAAAATGTCTAAAAAATATATTTATTTAAAATTGACAATATACACACAATAAAAAATAGCTTGAATAATATTTAAAATATGAAAGGATAGCAAATGTATATAATAAAATATGATCTTAGGAAATAAACTATATACATAATAGGTCTTAAAAAACATATATATACATAAATAAATTTAGAAGCAATTATATGTAAAAAAATATATAGAATTAAATATGTATATAGAATCAAACTAATTTTACCATGAAATATATATGTACAAATATACATAAAAAACATTTAAACGAAATATTATATAAAATGTTAAAATAATATGATATAAAAAACTTTAAAATAATGATCTTATAAAAACACAATAAAGTTATTAAAATTGCTCAACACATATATAAAAATATTAAATGAATTGCAAAATAACAAATATTACAAATAGAAAACTCAATTAAAATAATATATTTACAAATATAGATAAAAACATTTAAACGAAATATTATATAAAGTGTTAAAATGATACAATATAAAAACTTTATAATAGTGGTTTTAAATAACAAATTAATATCATCAAAGTAGCTCAAAATGTAGAAATAAGTAAACAAGAATAAAAAAAATGAATATTAAGTGGATCTTTAAAATTAATAATGAATTATACAAAAAAAACTCAATTAAAACAAAAATAAAATGAAAGGGATAATTTATAAATAAAATGAACTTTTGAAATTAAAATAGGGACCAGCGCGCAACATGTGCGAATGTACAGGGACCAAAGCTAGAAATATTCCAGATCTCAAAACACTGCGTTGAGGCACAGACCAAATTCAAAATATGCGCAAATTACATAAATAAATTTAAAAAATGAAATAAAACAAATAACGTGTAATTGAATGATCGGGCGAAAGGGGAGGACCTAGCGCGCAATTATCCCCTTTCTACAGTAACGCGCGGATCCTGGGGGCAAGGGATCGGATCGGGTCAGATACGCCTACATGGCACCGTTTTGGAGACACCGAAACAAGCCTCAAACGGTGTTGTTTCATATACATTATAAACACCCAAAAACAAACCCTAAAGTTAAAACACTTAGTCATTTAGGAACAAAAAAAAAAAAGAAAAGAAAAGCAAACACTCCTTCCATATTCGGCCGAACTAACCCTAATCCCTTTGGCCTAAACGACGATTCGCCACTACAGACAACGACTGCCTTGGAGATGGTTTGTAGCCTTGAGATCCCCTTTTGGCTTCGATTTCGACGAAGCAAAAAGGAACCTATGGCCGATTTGCAAGGTAAGATTTAGATTTTCCCTTTCCCTTTTGTTTTTAAAAACAATGATGAAAAATCGAAGGAAGTAGATGAGAAGATTCAACGGAGAAATGAAAAATGAAAAACGAAAAATCACCTTTTCAGAATTCTTTTGGAATCCTTTTTTGATATTTAGTATGCGTAAGTATTGACAGTATAAATGATGGCTTTTTATAGCCGAATTTATAGAATAAATAATAAAAATAAAAATTCTATTTTCCTGCTGTCATTTGCTGTGTATTCTGTTAGTCTGCTTCTTCTCGTGTGTTCTATTGCAGGAATGGCCGTACAGAGGCACGAGTGGAGGTGCGCGTGAAGGACTGGCGGCGCATGTGTGGTTCTGGAGACCAGTACGAACTGCTGGTTGTGGCGCGAGGGAAAGAACCCTTTGGGTTTCGGTTCAGAAGTGTCTTGAGCTGTTTGGGCTTTGGGCCACCGTAATTGGGTCATAAAATGTTTTGGGTTGTTTGGGTTTTAATTTTGGGTCTCGAGTTTGGGCCATTGTAGTTAGGTCAGTTTTGGGTGTAATAGGGCTTTATTGGGCTAGGGATTAAGTTGGGGTTTTGAATGTAAAATTTAGTATTTAATTGAGTCAAAACTGAGCTTGTTGTAATTGATGGGCTTTAGACCTTTTATTTTTATTTTGGTTTATGGTTTTATTTTTATTATTTTTTTGGTTTTGGTGTGGGCATGGGCGAAATGGGCATATTACATAAACAATTCATTTCCTTAGCCACTCGTCTTCCCTGGAAGCTTCTAGCTATCCTTTATAGCCTATCCTATATATGGTTTACTCTTTTTTTTTATTAAAATGTTTGATGGCTTTCATTTCTTAATTATTCTTTTTAAAATCGTTTTTGATGTGAATGAGTAAGATTTTTGGTTGCGGAGAAAAATAAAGTTATTATTGTGATTAGGGAGACTAAGGAATTGGGAACACCATTTAGGGTTGAAGAATTAAGTTTGGTCAACCTTCCCATTAGCAACTTGATTTTTATTTAAATGTTTGGTGGCTTCCATTTCTTATCTATTTCTTTTTATTAAAATCATTTTTGATGTGAATGGGTAAGATTCTTGGTGGCGGAGAAAAATAAAGTCGTCATTGTGGTTAAGGAGACTAAAGAATTAGGAATGCCAATTAGTGTTGAAGAGCTGAGTTTGGTCGACCTTCCCATTGGCGAGTTGTTTTTTATTAACATATTTGGTGGATTCCATTTCTTACCAATTTCTTTTTATTAAAATTATTTTTGATGTTGCGGAGAAAAATAAAGTTTTCATTGTGGTTAGAGAGACTAAGGAATTGGGAACACCAATTAGAGTTGAAAAGCTGAGTTTGGTTGACTTTCCCATCAGCAAGCTTGATACTGTTGCTCTTTCCACTGACGATGCGTTGCTCGCTGTTTCTATAGCGGACACCATTCATTTCTTCGACGTGAGCTCTTTTCTTGCTAAGGTACTCATCTTTCTTTATAATTAAGTATAGTTTCTTTCTTTATAGATAACATGGTGTTTATAATAATTCTCAATCCCATTTCTTTATGATAAAAAAATATAACCATTAATTTAAATCAAATTTATTATTAACAACAATCTCTTAATATTATTAAAAAACAATTTATTTCACCGTTTGAGAAATGTACAAAGAAGCATAGTGCATTTATATAATCTACAACAACATAGCTTATTAAATTTTTTCAACAAAAAATATGTATCATGTTATAAATATAATAATTTAAATATGTTTACATAGATTTTTTTATAAAAAAGAATGCTAGTAATGAGCAACGCTGGGAATAATAGCCAACCTCAGGCAACACAAGTAGGTGGTCATGCCACCAAAAAGGTATGATTACGAGAGGATGAACCACCTGATGAAGGTGGCGTAACTGAGGCAGGGGTGGAGAAGAATCGTACGTCTTATAGAAATATGTTGATGCAAGAAAACGGTTTTTCTACTTATGAGAATAAGGCGTTTGAGGATGATGATATAGAACTACATAAGGGGGACGCGATAAGAGGAGTGGTTAATGTCATGCCTTTGATCCATTTTCTGGACCGGGTATGGAATCTACTAGATGAGAGCATGTCAAAAACGGTTATCTTGAAACTTTTGGGGAGGAAGATTGGGTTCCATGCGTTGACTAATAAGGTTCATTCACAACGGAATCCCACGAAACCTTTCCAGCTAATGGATCTTGAGAATGATTACTATATGGCCAAGTTCATGTCTGAGGATGATTATTCGAATGTTCTTGTTGAGGGACGATGGGTGGTGTTTGGGCAATACCTTATAGTTCAATCATGGACTCCTTTGTTCTCTACATATGAGATTTTCCCTTCGACGTTGGTGGTTTGGGTTCGCTTTTCGATTTACATGTATAAGAAGAGTGTTCTGAAGGCCATTGGTGAATCTATTGGATGGATTGTTAAGATTGATAATAATACTGAAAATCGGATGATAGGTCAATTTGCTAGGTTGGCAGTGTGTTTCAATTTGACTAAGCCTTTGGTATCGAAGATCAGTGTGGAAAACCACACGCAAAGGGTGGAGTGCGAATCTCTCCCATACATTTGCTACAATTGTGGACACTATGGAAATACAAGGGAGAGATGTATGGCCACGACAACGGATAAAATGATGGCTAATGGACAAGAGGTGCCGAATGAACTGGAACAACAATACAACATGTAGAGAAAGAGAATTTTGGTTCATGGATGGTGGTGGAGAAACGTGGAAGACGACCGATAAGGAGGGGACAAAGTTGGTAAGTGGGAGTCGAGTCATTGATTTTGGAAATTCTAAATTTAACAAACTAGCAAATTTAGATGATAAAAATCGCACTAATTCAAGGACAAACAACAATAATGGAGAGAATCGGGGGGAGGCCAGCTCTAGGTTAAATCCGGAACATAAGGATGTTGCAGCTAATAATAATGGATCAAGGGATAAGGGGAAGAGTGTTGTTGGGAGTGTTAATGGCTAGACTAGAAATGGGGCCATTCATCCTTGTATGAACCAATGGAATACAATAATAAAAATGGAGTGGACTTAGAAAGGAAGGACGTACTGCTGAGTAATGTAAGGCCAAATAAGCCCAAAAGTCAAGCTCCAATATTGAAAGGTTACATTGTTACACCGGTACACACAAAATTAAACCTCAAGAATCGTGTTGTTATATTCATAACTGTAATTTTTTTTAATTTGGTGATTTTAATTAAAATAATTATTTCAACATATTATTATTGACGTGGCACATTAATAAATTATTTGAACATATTATTGCTAATATTTTTTCAATTTAAAATGATTGTTTGACAAATTTTTTTTACTAAAGCTTAAAAACCTCTTTGTAATTAATTTAAAATATTTTTTCTTTCTCTTCTATGAATGGATAACTTTGAATGGGAAGGAGGTTACAGTTCAACATTCATACTTAACTACGATGATTATTCAATAAAGAGAAACAATTTCAAGGATGTACTCTTAATGTGTGTTGAAATATAATCAGTTTTCATCCTTGAAATTGTTTCTCTTTATGGTATCACAGCAATAGTTTTTTTTCCATGGCAACCGAAGTTGTTTTCGGCAATGAGGCTGAGAATCGTCATTCATTTCATATGGCAGCTCCAGCAGATGGCTCATCTCCTGATCCTGGTCCTGGCTCCTTGCGCAAGATTCTACAATTCCCTAAGCATGATACTATGAAGCTTAGTGATCGTAATTTTCTTTCTTAGAAACAACAGGTTATGCTCATTCTTGAAGGCTATGGTTTACATGAGTTTGTTCTTGGTACTGTTGCGGTTCCTCCGCAGAATGTTGTTGATAACAATGGTGGTCTTTCTCCTAATCCTGAATTCTTGTTTCATAAGCAACAAGACAAGTTGCTCGCTTCGTGGCTCTTATCTACCATTTGTGATGATATTTTAGTTTATCTCAGTAGTGCTACAACGAGTTGTGAAGTATGGAACATTGTTTTGCGTCAGTTTGCTTCTAAATCAACTTTGGCGGTTTCTACTCTACGTCATTCTCTTTACTCTCAAAAGAAAGGTTCTTTAACAATTAAAGAGTATTTGGCTAAGATTCAAAGCTTGTGTGACACACTCTTGGCCACCGGGAATGTGATCTCTGAGCAAGAACAGATGAGTATTGTTCTTGATGGGCTACCAGTGGAGTATGAGTCCATTCGCATTGTTGCTTCTGCGATGAATGTTTCTCTTGATCGTCTTGTTGAAATGCTTTTTGACTATGAGAATCATCAGTTCGACTTGGCTTCTAGTATGTCTCTACAAGTCAATCTTGCTCACCAACAAGCTTCTACGGATAATAGTTCTTGTCAGTCTAATAGAACTTTTGGATCCTCTTCTAGGGGTCGTGGTCTGTTTTATCGTGCTAGAGGTCGCGGCAGAAGGTTCTCTCACAGCAAACCTCAGTGTCAGTTGTGTGGACGAGTTGGTCATACAGTTCACAAATGTTATTATCGGTTTGATGAAACCTTTGAAGGTACCTCTGAACAGCCCATACAGGTGCACTGTCACTAGTTTCAAGGAATGCTATCCGGTTCTTGTGATGATTTGCGGTGTTGTTCTTATAAAGATCAGTTGCAAAGTTTTTCTGCTCAGGCTAATGCGGTCTCCAACCAAGGTCAGGTTTCTCAGCCTACAAAAGTATGATACCCTGACCTAGGTGCGTCCCATCATGTTACAAATGATTTAACCATCTTGCAGGAAGTAGCACCATACACAGGTATTAATAAGCTGTTTATAGGAAATGGTGTGCCTGTATTTGTGGCTCATACTGGCTCGAGTAATTCACAACTGCCAGTAGGGTTTTTCACCTGAATTCAGTTTTACACGTTCCTAGTATTTGCAAGAATTTAATGTCTGTTGTAAAGTTTGCTAATGATAATCAGGTCTATTTTGAGTTTCATCCTCTACATTATTTTGTGAAGGATATCAAGACAGTGAGCATATTGTTGACGGGCCACATGCATAATGGTTTATATCAATTTGATCTCTTAGACTCTAGGCGACTTAGGGCTACTTTTTCTTCGGCTACTGCTCATGCTGCTCATCTAGGGTCTTCTGTTCCTAGAGATAATGTTTTTGGTTTGTAGCACAAGAGACTTGGCCACCCTTGTAATAAAACTGTTATGGCAGTTCTTCATAAGAATAATATTGTTTCTAAAAATTGCAAGTTGCGTTCTTTGTATTCAGCATGCCAACTTGGCAAATTTCATAAGCTTCCTTTTTCTCCTTCTACTACCAAGTATTCGGCTCCTTTTGAACTTATAGTATTTGATCTTTGTGGGCCAGCTTATGTCTCGTCTGAGGGTGCGTCTTACTATGTCTCTTTTGTTGGTGCTTATACTCGCTATACTTGGTTGTATCTCATTAGACATAAATCTGAGGCTCTTGAGAAATTTCTTCACTTACAGAAGTTTGTTACTGTTCAGTTTGGTTGCTCTATTAAGGTACTCTAGTCTGATTGGGGTGGCGAATTTCGGTCTTTTCTCAAGACTCTTGCTCAGCTCGGCATTCATCACTGATTCTCCTGTCCTCACACTTTGGAGCAAAACGGCTTAGTCGAACGCAAGCATAGATACATAGTTGATGTTGGTCTGACTTTGTTAGCTCAAGCTAATATTCCCATGCGGTTTTGGGCTCATACATTTATCACTGCTGTTTACCTTATTTACAAGCTTCCTACGCCTGTTCTTAATGGCAAATCTCTTTATGAAATGTCGCATCAGTCTTCTCCTGATTATATGCACTTGAAGGTTTTTGGTTGTAGATGTTGTCCTTATCTCAGGCCATTCAATACTCACAAGCTGTATTTTCGTTCTACGCCTTGTGTGTTTCTTGGCTACAGTCCTATTCACAAAGGGTACAAGTGTATTGATGACACTGGGAAGCTGATTGTGTCTAGACATGTAAAGTTTGATGAAACCTGCTTTCCCTTTGCAGCTGTAACTCCTCACCTGGTGGTTCTGTTTCCTCGTCTTCCTCTTCTCATTTTTTACATCAGCAGTCTCAGGTACCGATTGTGTTCTCGTCATTGCCTCATTCTAACCATGGGTCTTCTCCTGTCCCTGTCTCCACTGAATGCACTGATTTACACACCAAGCCAGCTACTGTTGTGTTGTCTGATGATAATACTAGCAGCCATAGGTCTCCTACTATGGTTTCTCCATTTGTTTCTCCAATAGTGTCCAGCAGTATTACAGAATCTAAACCACTGCCTGCACCTCCTATCAATACTCACCCTATGCAGACCAAGTCCAAGTGCAGTATTTTTAAGCCACGAGTTTTTTCAGCTAAGTTAGGAGTCTCTGAACCATATACAATTGAAGCAGCCTTGTCTTGCAATGAATGGGCTCTAGCAGCTCAGCAAGAGTTTGATTCCTTGCTTAGAAATCAGACGTGGGATCTGGTTCCCTTACTTGCTAACAAGAAAGTTGTGGGATGCAAATGGGTCTTCAAGCTTAAAAGATATGCGGATGGCACCATTGCTCGATACAAAGGGAGTTTGGTGGTCAAAGGATATCTTCAAGAAGCTGGTGTTGACTTCCAAGAGACTTTTAGTCCCGTTGTTAAATCAACCACTATTCGGGTTGTTCTCACTTTGGCGTTAAAGCTTGGCTGGCCACTAAGGCAGCTTGACATTAACAATGTTTTCCTCAATGGTGATCTTTCTAAAGAAATCTACATAGTTTAACCCCCTGGTTTTGAACAGCAGCATGGGGATCGACCACTGTTGTACAGGCTAAAGAAGGCTCTATATGGCCTCAAGCAGGCTCCTCGGGCCTAGTTTTCCAAGTTGAGAGAATTTTTGCTCTGATACCATAAAGAGAAACAATTTCAAGGATAAAAACTAATTATATTTCAACACACATTAAGAGTACATCAACTAAGATTTATATACAACTAATCAATAACAAACTAACTAATTATTAACAGATAACAATAACTGCTAACTATTACTAACTACTGCTAATCTGTCATAACTATTTTGTTCCTTATTATTCAACTATGATCAGAGCTCCCTAATTTTCTGCTAAATGGTTTCAACATTTTATTGTAAACAAAAGCAGTGCAAGATTTAACATACAAAGGTTCGTGAATAGAAGACACATATCTCCATATTTTCAAAAAAGCAAATATATCATAATTGCTTCAACTGAAGCTAATGCAACAGATAGTGAATGAATGATTTGGATATCCCACATTTCTTTATTATTGTATTGATCTTACAAACTTTTAAAGTTCCACCATCAGTAGTTTATCGATCAACCCAATAAAGAAAAACTTGTTTGTATTTTTCATAATTATATTTATATAATATATTTATTTAAATAGTAATTTATTTTTGGACATTTTTTTAATTATCAAAGTAGCATGAATCAAAGGTGAAGCCAAAATTTATTTTTAAAAGGGCTGAAATTAAATTTTATTTTTTAATAGTCTATATTTTTATAATTTTTAAAAAATTAAACTAATTTTTTATTTTTTTGAAAGGTCAAAAGTACAATTCTACTTTTATTAATTTAAAATTTTTAAATTTTTAAAAGATATAAATCAACGATTTTCTATTTTAGAGGTTTGGACCCTGCCAACCCTAGATACTCTATTGAAAGATATCTGGGAAAGATAAAAGGAAGGAATTTAGGTGGATCTGGTACAAATTCATGGAGCTTTTATTCAAGGTTTAAATTGGCTCTATTGAACTGTGGGAATGATGGCTAAAAAGGAAGTGCGATTTCTTTTAGAAAATAAGAATTTCATAAATAAATATAAATACAAACAATCCAATCGCTTCAGTCAAAGAAAAGAGTTAGGTGCTTCAGAAGGTCAATTTCAGAGAGAAGGAAAATGAAAAAAATGTTTTAAATTAATTATAGAGAAATCTTAAGTTTTAGTCAAAAGTTTTAGAAAAATGTCATGTCAGCATTTCGTTAGTGGATTAATAAAAATTTTAACAATATTGATTAGTTCCAACAATTATTTTAATTAGAGTGACTAAATTGAAAAAAAATAAAATGACTAAAATAAAATAAACTCTATTTTAGAGTGATCTTAAGTGTAGTCTACTTATTTTTGTATGATGCAAAATTAAATTATATAGTGTAACACATATATGAATGAAAAAGAAAGTATTTATTATTTAATATTTACATGATGCTTGTTTAGAACTGGATTTCTACTACTATTAAGCTTCAATATATTTTTTTATCAATTTCATCTTGCGCTTTTGGTGATAATCCATACTATCTTTGTTTAGAATTACAACCTTTCATTTCTACAATAACAATAATGCATGATGTGAGAAATTAAAGACGGAAACTACCAGATGATGAATGAAAAAGATGAATATTGATGGTGTTGTGTGTCAACTTTTAGGGAGTGCTACTGCAAGTAGAATAATCCATGATCAAGTTAGAGTATGGATTGTAGGCTTCACAAGAAATATTAGAAGTTGTTCGATGCTCATGGTTGAACTCTAAGGTCTACTTGATGGTCTCCAAATAGCATGGAGTCTCGACTTGAAGAAAGTGATTCTTGAGACAAACGGTAAAGAAGCTATTTAAGCAATTTAAGCAACTAGAAAAGAACAACATAGTTTATCTTTGATCCATATAGTTTATCTTTGATCCATAACATTAAGGAGCTACTCCAACGTGATTGGACAATTTACTTATTACATGTTATCAAATAGGGCAACAAGGTAGCCGATGGTTGGCAAAAATGACGTTCTCAAGACCTTTAGACAAGTTTATATTCATGCAACCCTCGAATGAAGTCCTTCAATCTTTGCATGATTATCTATATAATGTAGTGCGACCTTGTTTTACTTTGTTTCAGTTTAACATTTCCTTTATATTAGAAAAAAAAATCACTCTTAAATGCGTACAGCTTTATGTCTAAATATATATATAAAAATAAAAAAGCGGAAAAAGAAGGAATTTAAAAAAGAAAAATACAAAATGCCAAATACATAGAAATCTAAAAGTTATTGGCTGAATTGTTGGTGACATCGTTATTTATAATTTATGAGGAATAGTTAAAAGTCTTAAAGTTATTAATTTTGATTTTATAAAATTATATCATGCCTGTTTGGATAAAGTTGAATAAATTTTGTTGGACTGAATGGTGGCTCCTTCATCTGCTCTAAAATAGGTTTGATTTTTAAGGAATGTGGCTTGCTTAAAAGCTTCCTTTGGTTTGGCATTTAATGCAGTGTGGTGCAGTTGGGGTAGATAATTGTTATTAACCTCATTGATAGTCTATTTGGATCAGCATCAATAGTACGTTGAAATTTATTTCAATCACACTGATAGCCTCAAAATTGACCAGAGGTTTTAGCATCAGTCCAACCTAATAAAGCATTGGGTATTTTTAATGGACAAAAGTACCTATACTTTTATTTATTATTTTACTTTTTTATCCTTGAAAGTTAAACTAATTTCTTTCCCAACCTTATTTGTTTTCAGATTTGGGAACAAAACAATCATTTGTTTTTCAGATTTGGGAACTAAAATAGTGATTATTGCTGGTTTTTCCCTACTTTTTTGCTTTGTTCTTGGTTGAGGCTACTACTTTTTTCTTTACCTAAAGGTTAGATTTTATATATTTGTGTTGAGTATGGTATCATGTTCATGTTATGTTTTCGTCTTGTTTCTAAACTTTTCGGGTTTAGATCGTATTATTAATCAGTTGGGGTATCTGCAAATACGAGTTGTAGTTTCCACTTTTACAATGAATGCAAAATTTTAGCTTGTAGTTGGGAATTTTTTAAGAATTTTTTAGTGCAGTGCAGTGCTCAGTTGTAGTTTTTCTTCTTAATACAAGATTGAAATAATGAAACAAACAATAAAATCTAGAAAAATTCTTGAAGAACAAAAAATTAGTAGGCTAAGAACAAGGGGTCTGTTTAAAAGCTAATTTATTACATTTGAATAAGCAATTGAGTTTTGCTCTAATGATATTAGAGATGTAGTCTTTTCATATAGGTATATACGTTCTTATGCTTCTTCAGTTTTCCTTCCAAATGATGTAAACTTTTGAGACCAACAAATCTTGAGAAATACAGCTTTGAAAGATCCCCCTTTCGAAAGAATTTTAACCTTTTCAGTCTCTTACAAACCTTTATGTTTGAGAGGTCGAATTGTTATATGTCTTTAGAAAATCTAGATATATGAAACTTAGGTAGTGTGGGAAATCTATCTAACATGGTTATACAATTATCCAAGAAGTAATGAAATGTTGTATGATTTGGGGCTAATGCTAGACTATGTCACACTGGCTCTTCATCTTTTTTAAGTATTCATATTGGACACCTTTAGTTTTTTCATTCATATTTGGAAATCGGTATGGAGACACAATATACATGTATGCATGTCCCATATGAGTGAAAATTAGATACTCATATTCTATTATTTTATTTAGTCCAATACATCAAATTGTTAAAGAGTTTTTGTGAGAAATATTGAAGGAGCTTTACAAATGCGTGGATGTATGTATACCATGATATCTTAAGATATATGTTTGCTTGTATTTCTTATAATGGTGATCTTTAAATGATGCTTATTATGATTGTGAAAAAAAAATAGAATAAAATAAATAAAATAAAGAACACACAAATTTTACGTGGAAACCCTTTCGGGAAAAAAACCACGGGCAGAGGAGAAGAAAATTCACTATGTCGAAAAATTTGTATCAATACAAGAGGAATAGACTATGTCTATTTATAGGCTTGTAAAGCCATATTCTAGTAGGATTGAAACACCCTATCCTAATCAATATAAAATAGATGAAGTTTAATAAGGTTTAAAAAACCTTATTCTAAAATAAAATAAAAGAAATCTAGTTCTATATGGATTTTACTTTTATTTTATTTTCCATCATATTCTATAAGAATTTGGGTCACTTAATTCTAACAATCTCCACCTTGACACAAATTCTCAATGAACAAGTTCTTCATTGCGAACTTTCAATAAACAAGTTCTCCACCTCTTCCATAAAACCCTTAAGGGTTTAACTCAACAATGAACACCAACCAAGTCTAAGCAATGCTCAAACTTGGTTTTAGGAAGTGACTTAGTCATCATATCTGCAGGATTTTCATGAGTACTAATTTTGCTCACAACAATATCACCACGAGCAATAATATCACGAACAAAATGATACCGAACATCAATGTGTTTTGTTCTCTCATGAAACATTTGATCTTTTGTAAGAAATATAGCACTCATCATCACAAAATCATGTCTGATTTGAAGGCCTTCATTGAGTTCACTAAATAGTCCCTTCAACCAAATAGCTTCTTTGCAAGCCTCGATGTCGCCATGTACTCGGCTTGATGGTAGACAAAGCGATCGTAGTTTGCAAAATGGCTTTCCAACTAATTGCACAACCTCCGATTGTAAAGACGTAACTTTGTGAGAGATCTTCTTCTATCAAGGTCTCCAAAGAAAATCAGCATCAACATACCCTATGACTCCATCTTTAGTTCTTCCAAACTGTAAGCAAACATCAGTAGTGCCTCGTAAGTATCTTAAAATCCACTGAACTGCTTTCCAATGTTTTTTACCGGGATTTGCCATGTATCTGCTAACTACACTGACTGCATATGATAAATCTGGACGTGAACAAACCATAGCATACATGAGAGATCCCATTTGCACTAGAGTATGGAACATGTGACATGTACTCAATCTCATCATCCGATTGTGGAGACAAAATCGATGAAAGTCCGAAATGGTCGCTAAAGGAGTACTAACAGCTTAGCACTCTCTGCATATTGAACTCAAAGAACTTTCTCAATGTACCCCTTCTCGACTTAGGTACAATTTACTTGATTTTCTATCTCCGAGAATCTCCATACCAAGTATCTTCTTTGCTGGTCCTAAATCTTTCATCTCAAATTCTTTACTTAGTTGAGCTTTGACCTTTCTTATCTCTTCTTTATCTTTTCTTTGCTATCAACATGTCATCAACATAAAGAAGTAGATACACAAAAGAACCATCACTATTTTTCTTAAAGTAAACACAATCACAAAAACTACTTCTTTTGAAATCATGAGAAGTCATAAAGGAATCAAACCTCTTGTACCACTGTCTTGGTGATCGTTTCAAACCGTAAAGGGACTTTTTTTCAAACAAGCAAACATAGTTCTCTTTTTCAAATCAGTAAAACCTTCTCAGTTGTTGCATGTAAATATCCTCATCAAGCTCTCCATGCAAAAATGCGCTTTTACATCTAACTGCTCAAGCTCCAAATCATGCATGGCCACAATACCAAGCAAAGCTCGAATCGAACTATGCTTAACAACTGGGAGAACACATCAGTGAAGTCCACTCCTGGAATTTGATCAGTAACCCTTTGCAACAAGCCTTGCTTTATATCTGGGTTCTTCAACTCCTGAGTCCCTTCTTTCTTTTTAAATACCCATTTACAACGAAACGACCTTTTTACCTTTAGGAAGTTTCACAAGGTCCCATGTTCTGCTTTTGTGGAGTGATTCCATCTCTTCTTGCATAGCAAACATCCACTTTTCTCGAGCCTTCACAGTAATCGCCTCGAGAATAATTAGATGGCTCTTGATTCGCATCTATATCTTCACCACATTCAAAGCATAAGCAACTAGATCAGCCTCGGCATATTTCTTTGGAGGTTTAATTTCTCTTCTAGTTCTGTTTTTGGCGATAGAGTATTGTGGTGAAGAAGCAACTCTATTCTCAATTTTTGTAATTGGCTTGAGGAGTTGACTCTGTATTAATCGATACTCTACTTGTTTTTGATTTTCTTTATTGGAAGAGTCTTTAAGAGATAAGTTAGGTAGCATAGCGGTTTCATCAAAAACAACATCTCTACTAATCACAACTTTTCTATTTTCAGGACACCATAACTTATACCCTTTTACACCAGCTTTATAACCAAGAAAAACACATTTAATGGATCTCGGTTCCAATTTTCCATTATCAACATGAGCATATGCAGGACACCCAAAGATCTTTAAATCGTAATAATTAGCGGGATTACGGACCATACCTCTTGTGGAGTCTTTTTCAATGGCAACGGATGGAGATCGGTTGATCAAAAAACATGCACGATGAAATATTTATACGCCCAAAATGACTTCGGTAAGTTGGCATTTGACAACATACATCGAACCTTCTCCATGATCGCTTACGTTCATTCGTTCGCAACGCCGTTTTGTTGTGGAGTATGACGAACTCGTCGGTGTCTTATGATTCCTTCGACTTGCACAATCTATTAAACTCATCGAACGTAACTCTAAGCCATTATGCATGCGGAGGTATTTTATCTGTTTTTCTGTCTGTTTTTCAATCATAATTTTCCAAGACTTAAATACGGAAAACACATCACTTTTCTGCTTCAAGAAGAACGCCCAAACTTTTCTGGAAAAATCATCAATAAAGGTTAGCATATAATTAGCTCCACCTCTGGAAGGCACTCTAGATGGCCCCCACAGGTCAGAATGAATATACTCCAATGTTCCCTTCGTGTTATGGATTCCTCTAGTGAATTGAACTCTCTTTTGTTTTCCAAAAACACAGTGCTCACAGAAATTCAGTTTGCAAATTCCTTGCCCATTAAGAAGTCCTCTTTTGCTCAATTCTGCCATGCCATTCTCACTCATATGCCCTAGGCGCATATGCCAAAGTTTAGTAATATCATCATCTGACAAGGACGAGGAAGCAATAGCTGCATCACGATATGATAGAACCACGCAAAACATATAACTTGGCAATCTTTCTCTGTCCTTTCATCACAACAAGGGACCCTTTGGAAATCTTTAAAACCCCACTTTCACTTTGTATATCTGTCCCTTTTTGAATCAAGAGTACTCAATGAAATTAAATTTCTTTTCAATTACGGAACATGCCGTGCGTCACTAAGTGTTCGACAACTCCATCAAACATCTTAACTTTAATTGTTCCAACACTGCGATTTTACACGTAAGTATTATTTCCCATCAAAACAACACCTTGAGACATAATTTAGTAAGTTGTAAACCAATCTCGATTGGGACTCATATGGAATGTGCAGCTGAATCAAGTATCCACTCCTCGCTTACTTTAGAATCATTGTGAAGCGACTAGAAGTTCACCATCGCTGTAGTCTTCTACAACATCGCTTCACTTCACGAATTTTCTGGTTGTTTTCCTTTTGATTCGCAGCCTCCTTTTAATCTTATTTTGTAGCTTATAGCACTTTCATTTAATGTGCCCTTTCTTCTTGCGAAAGTTACAAGTTTTACCTCTGTTTGAAGACTTGATCTACCCTTAGATTTACCACGAGGATTCCGTTCTGTGTCCTACCACGATCATCATCAAGATTCCGATCTTGTCTCCCACGAACAATGAGACCCTCTCCCCGAGAGTCGGGTTTAACCACAAGATGCTTCATCTTATCATACGAGGTTAAAGAATCATAAACCTCATCAAGCTGTTAGAGACTCACGGCTATATAAAATCGTGTCTCTAAAGGTTGAATAAGACGGGGCAACGAACAAAAAGTAGAATCAACCCTAGATCTTCCTTATCATACTTTGAACCTCCATGGCTTCCAAGTTTGAGAGAATTTCTTTAAACAACATTAAGTGTTAGTATCTGACGCACCTTCCTCCAAACGATGAGCATAAAGACGCCGCTTCATATGCAACTTGCTTGTTAGAGTTTTCGACATACATATTTGTTCTAGCCTCTTCCATAATGCAATGGCGGTTTTCTCTTTCATCACATCTTGCAAAATTTCGTTGGACAAATGCGGATGTAATTGTGTTAATGCCTTTCGATCCTTACGCTTTTTCTCTTCATCTGTTAATGTCAAAGGCATCTTATCTATCCCTAGCAGGCATCCTCCGAGATCCATCTGTGCAAGAAGCGCTTGCATCTTAATTTGCCACAACGCAAATCTAGTGTTGCGATCCAACAAATGAATTTCATATTTCAAAGACGCCATTACCGTGATCGAGATGAATAACCGGAAGCTCCGATACCAATTTGTGAAAAAAATAGAATAAAATAAATAAAATAAAGAACACACAAATTTTACGTGAAACCTTTTCGGAAAAAACACACGAGAGGAGAAAGAAAATTCACTATGTCGAAAAATTTGTATCAATACAAGAGTAATAGACTATGTCTATTTATAGGCTTGTAAAGCCATATTCTAGTAGGATTGAAACACCCTATCCTAATCAATATAAAATAGATGAAGTTTAATAAGGTTTAAAAAACCTTATTCTAAAATAAAATAAAATAAAAGAAATCTAGTTCTATATGGATTTTACTTTTATTTTATTTTCCATCATATTCTATAAGAATTTGGGTCACTTAATTCTAACAATGATATATATATTTATGGTTTTATGTCGGTTGACATTTAAAATCAAAATAATAATAGATGGTAAAGACACGAAATTTTGTGGAAGGAGATAGTACCTTAGCAACAAAAGTTGTTTGAGATGATGAGCTGACGTTGATATTTTGTAAACTTTACGTGAATGAAGTCAATATTGGTAATAGACCGACAACTCATCTAAATTCAAAAGGATGGGAAAATGTCATTACTCTTTTTCAAGCAAAAACACAAAAAAATAATGGAAAACCTCAATTGAAAAATAAGTGGGATACATTAAAAAAAGAACGGAGGTTATGGAGGAAGTTGCTAAAAGAATCTATAGGTATAGGATGGTGTCCTCTAAAAAAACTGTCGATGCTACCGAAGAATGGTGGGCTGAAAAAATATAGGTTAGTGTTAACTTTATCATTATTTTAATGCATAAAGTTTATTGAAATTAATAATTTACAAATATAAAAATCTTAGTATAACATTTAACATTTAACATGTTACGTAGGAAAATCCTGATTTTAAAGGGTTTAAGAAGAAAGGAATTGAACCACAATTGAATGAGTTAATGTGTCAAATGTCTGGTGGTATTGTAGCCACTGGAGAGAATGCATAGACACCTTCATCTAGTGTTCCTCCAAGCGGGGTTCCTATGGGAGATGATACATCTAATAAGGGATTTGGTGATTCAGATGAACATAGTAATGAGAATGAAGGTGTTCCTCCTAATAAGGCACCATCAAGCCCTTCTTATGAAATTCCTAATCGAAGAAAGCAAACACTTGGGGTTGTGCACGGTAAAGGAAAAAAATCAAGTTCAAGTAGAAAATCATCAAGAAATACATTAACTACTCAGATTGAAAAATTGTGTGAGAGTATGGCTAGTCCAAGGAAGTCAGTGAATTAAACTATTTTCCTCTTTCAATATACTATTTCAAATGCAATGGATGATTTGCGTGCTTTGGGAGATGAAATTCCAAAAAAAAGATGAACTGTACTATTTTTCTATCAAAATGTTCCAAATACCGGTGAAACGAGAAGTGTTTTTGAACTTAGATCTAGATGTTAAGGTTTGGTGGCTTCAACATGAGCATGCTGAACAAAATCCAATTGCATCATTTTCATCCTTGGTAGCAACATCCTCATTTCCTTTCCAACCATACCTTCAACCACATCCACTATAAGCTCCTTAGAATTATTACTGTAATATAACTATACTACTTTTTTATCTATAAAACTAATGTATGATATTTTTTATGTTTGGTATTTTTATGCTATGTTTTTTATTCAAGTTTCTGTGTTGTATAGAATGTCACAAAATATTAACTTATTGTCATTTGATTACTTTTTCAGGTTATGGATGAATTTAACAATATGTATAATAGTTTTGATATAAATTTTGATACCTTTGAATTAAGTGAAGAAGCTCAACGAAGAATAGCCACAATTGTTACACAAGTTGAGCAAAACAATTATCATGAAGAGGAAGAATATGTGTTAAGCAGTGTATTGGTACACCATGAAACTTATTTCACTATGCAACCATGTATGGATTCAAATTATACAGGTCAAATGTGGGTGGACAAAGTATTAAATGGGTATGATGATCGTTGCATGAATAGTTTTAAAATGCCAAAAAATATATTTCACATCTTGTTGCATGATTTGCAAACAAATTATGGCTTCAAGCACGAGAAAGTATCAACGATGGAGAAGTTAGCATTATCATTGTACATTCTTGGAAATAGAGAATCAAATTCAAATTCAACAAAGCGATTTCAACGATCTGGGGAAACTATTAGTCAATTTTTTACTGATATGTTGCATATATTTGCTCGAATGGGAATAGACACGATTAAACCTACTGAAGGTCAATTCGAGGAAGTACCGAATCATATTCGACATGATACAAGATATTGGCCTCACTTTAAGGTGAAATTTACACAATCTTTATATTTTTAAAATATAAATTATTTCTAACTTTTATCTCATTACTTGTATTTATTTTAAAGGATTGTATTGGGGCCATAGATAGAACACACATAAAAGCATGCATTTCGCCTTCTTGTCAAATACTTTATATAAGACGGAAAGGTGAACCAACTCAAAATATTATGGCAGTTTGTGACTTCAACATGTGCTTTGTGTTTGCATTTCCTGGTTGGAAAGGAACAACACATGACAGTAGAATTTTTTTGCAAGCACTTAGAAAACAAGAGTTAAAGTTTCCACACCCTCCACCAGGTTGAGCTTTAATTTTTTAATTAATCTTTACATAAAAACAATATTAAAATTTTTAATTTATTTTTAAACTTGATATTATGTTTTACTTTTTTGTACAAAAATATTATCTTGTGGATTCAGGATATCCACAAATGGTAGGTTTCTAGGTCCATATAGGGGAAACGATATCATTTACTTGATTTTTGTCGAAGTAATCGTCGAGTATCTAGAAAAAGAAAAAGAAATCTTTAATCATGCCTATTCTTTATTATGCTCTATGATTGAACGAACATTTGAAATGTGAAAAAAATAGTCAATATTAAGAGATATTCCAAGTTATTTATTCAGCAAACAAGTTTTAATAGTTATTGCAACAATGGTTTTGCATAATTACATTCGAAGACATGCTTGGTCAAATGATGAGGATTTTCAACAATTTGATAATATACCTAACATGCCAGTCTCTTCAGGCCATTTTGATCGAGGTGAATCGAGTTCTTCTAACAATGAAAGTGACCTTGAAATCGTAACGTTAAGGGAAACCATTGCAACTAGTTTAATGAATTCATATTTGTAAAGATATTTTGTATTAAAAATCATCCAATTAGATACTTCAAAAGTTGATCCAAGTATAATGTTACTGTTTGTGAAAATAATATTTATCATTGTTATAAAAGAATATTTAAATATAAAAAATTAAAAATAATTATCATTTTATCTAATAAATAATTTAAGTTGATTATATAATTTATTAAAATATTTATAATAAAATATTAGAAGATACATTTTAATATTTTATTAAATGAATTTATAAATTCACATTTTTAATAATTTTATAAAAGTAAAATAATTTTAAAAACTTCTATTATATATCAATTCTAATCTGGTGTCCTTAATAGTCATTTTCTATTCTCACATAACCGATACAGCTGCGTTTGAATCCAAATACGCACTCCACCATTGTTTCTAATCTCACTATTATAGTATCCAATCTCACCGCTACAGTAACTAATCTTATTGCCACCTCTGGTTTTAACTTCACTGGAGATAAACACACCGCCCATCCAAACTAAGCCTAAATCTTGTTTTTGTTATGTGTGTGTTTTTGGACATATAGATCGGTAAATAAGGCGCCTAGTGAACTAATTCTTTGCAAATCCTTATGTTTGGTTGCCTTGGATGTTTTATCCAATATTTCAAATCAAGATTTGGGTATATGGAACAAGTCTATTAGCTTGGGGTTTAATTATCCGTTTTTGGTTTGATGATTTGGATTGAAGTCCATTGATTTTATCAATGAAATTTGTTGGATAAAAATAAACGTATTTCAAAAAATATATATTTATTACGTAAAATCAATATTTTGAAATTTTACGTGTGAATAAATTAGGTAATTCATGTGATAATAAAATAGACAATTCACATTAGTTGTGAACCTGAGATTTTATAATATAATATATATATATGATATAATTAAGGATGTTTTTAGATAAATGATATGTTTACCCCTAATAAGATTTAAAACAATAATAATTGTAAAATTAATTATTGTAACGATGAAATTAATATCTTTAACTAAAGAAATATTAAAAAAAACTTGTCACCTTTGAATATAATCTTGAGGTGGAGAGATCAAGAGGGGAGGGGAGGATTTATTTTTTAAATAATTTTAGGTGCGAGAATCTAGTCTAATCGATTGGACTAGTAGTATGGAAATCTATGTAGGCAACTCGATTTCGCTTCCTTAGATTACTTGACCATACACTATCGACGAAAGAATTCAATGACAACCGGCTACCGATGACGTGACAACAACTTATAAATTGGTCTCGATAGATCGATTTTTATTTTTTGGCAGCTTTTTTACTATCTGGCCATTGATAATGTGAATAGATGTTTACTGAGAGATATTGGTCCGGGTAAACCAATTTTGGGTTATTTTACTAAAATGATCCAAAAAATAAATAATTACAAAAATGACCCAGGTTCAAAAACAATCATTCAAATGACCTGAAATGAACAGTAAAATAGAGTTGAGGGACTTAATGGCTGGTACCACCATGATTTTTAACCCAATTATTACCTGATGATTGTGTCAGGTTTAAAAAAAATTGATTTTTGAGGTTGGGGGGACTTAATGACCGGCACCTGAGTATTATTTTTTCATACAGTAGCACATTGGCATACATTTATACCAGTATTTGAAAAAAAAAATTTGGTTGGGGAGATAAGTGGCCGGCACTACTTTATAATATTAAAAAAATATTTTTTTGGGTGTTGGCACACTGATGGTCGGCACCACTTTATCGGATAAAAAATTTGGGTTGGGGGTATTAGATGGCTGGCATCACCTTTTTCGAGGACCGAAAATTTTTTTTGAGTGTTAGGACACTGATGGCCAGCACCTCAGTACCAAATTTGAAAAAAAATTTAGGGTGCTGGAACACTAATGACCGGCACCCTCCTAGGTCTATATATATATATATATATATATATATATATATGGAAGCTATTTGGTTGTGGTATTATAACTGGATGGAAAAAAATTGTTAAGATTATCTTCAAATGGGAGTGTTTGGGTACGTACCATCAAATGGCGATACCGTATTTGGGAGTGTATCATCAAATAGGTGTGATGTAGTGGATTGCAGATGAGAGTGTGTGAGAGTGTACACTAAATTTCGAGGTTGAATTATATACTGTCATGTTTTAACGGAGCTGAACTATATACTATCACGTGAACCGTAAAGGCTATGCCATCAAAGGTTGGATGGCCTCCTCTGTCATAGATGGCGAACTGTGTAGACTGGTTACGGTTAAAGAATACGGCGGGCGAACATGGTCGAATTTACTAAATGCAACGTAGATCTAATTCAAGCAGAAGACGACTAACTGTGGAGAAACTACTATTTAAAATGTTCGTATTATTTTTGTATTCGTAAATCAATTTTAGTCCATATTATTTATTGGTTGAAATTTATATTTTCGTATATCAGTTTTGTAAAATGTTTCTATTATTTTTGGATCCGTAAAAATATTTTAGTTCGTATTATTTGTCAGTTGAATTTTATATTTTAGTATATCAAGTTTCTAAAATGTTCGTATTAATTTTGTATATGTATATAAAAATTAGTCGGTATTATTTATTGGTCGAATTATATATTTTCGTATATTAGTTTTCTAGGATTTCTTATTTTCTTGTATATGTAATTTTTTTTAATTTTTATTTTTTACTTAATATTTTGTACTCATCTATGCCCAGAAATAATCAAGTTAAAAATTAAAAATTTTTCGTATTGGAAGAATAATTATAAAGTTAATATTTATTAAAAAAATCAAAACTGTCTAGATCCCGGTGACATCCCCGAGGCTGGCGTATAACGATTGGGCTGCCTCCATTGGCGAGGGCATGCAACTTGATGAGGCATTTGATAGTTGCTTGGACCAGCCTTCGGTGTCCCTCCCAATGCACTTAAGGAAGTTGTATAATCGTATACCCTATCATTGGGGGTGAAGGGGTATTGCGAGACTGGATGTGCTGAACCAAAAATATCCTCAATGTTAGGTGTAGGTGCTTGTCGATGGAGCTCCGGGTGGTATAAGGACGATCCGGAGCATGTCGAGTATTGAGGCTCAGGGTTGTCGCCAAATATGTCCTCAAACAAAGGAGGATTCAGATGGAAGGTTTGCGAGGTTTCCTCGGATGATTCATATTCAGGCTTGGGATTGGGGTTTGAGATAGATTCTATGTTCCCAAATGGTGGAACTCAATTATGACACGGTTGTGTTTCGGTTCTATGCCATTGAGTAGATTCCAATTGCATGTGCTCCGAGATCACCATGTATCGACCCTGGTATATGTAGCGCAACCCATTCTCGACATACCATGTTACGTACTCGCGCGAAGGAATGAACCCCGTCTCCGAGACAAACAAGGGGGCCGCCTCTCATGTCAGACATTCCACAAAATGATGTACGAAGCATGTTGGTTTGCCTAATTTATGCGGTCCTTACCCTTTTTGCCCATCTCGTGTATTTCTTTGAAGTCGTATGAAGGGTCTGGAATAGGTTGCATGCAACGAACTGTCTCAAGACCCGATCCGCGGCATGCCGCTCAACCATATGAAAATTAATCAATAGGACTTTTGTCACGAACAGAGCTTGTTGATCGTGAACCCATTATGGTATGAATGGTGTAAATTTTTTGTCAGAATATGGCATTCATAGAAACTGTATAGTATAGAGCAGATGTTTTTAGCTAAGTTTAATTTTTTTTGTAAATATTGTATTTGGAGAAAAAATTTGAACGCATGTTTTACTTTATCCCCATAGTGAGTTTCTATCATCTGGCGGTACACGGCATGGTGTATGATCGTCTAATTCCTGATACAGTTACTCATCTAAAATACACGTGAATATTTTTTTATTTTATGCAAAAAGTACTATACTATAAAATTAATAAACAAAAGGTATAGTCGAATGATAAATCACCAATATACGAGTGGGCAAGACAGCGGTTGGTGGCTCACATCTCCTAGAAATGGCATATAGTATGAGGCCCATGACTGTAGTAGAAAGCAACAACTGCCCATGGTCTTCATGAATGGCTTTGTCACTCGATAAAGCTCGTGGTATAAGCATGCCAATACTGCATAGCCCCAACTATAGTTACAAGCTTGGGCCAGGTCTTCCAGTAAGGGGAGGTACATGATGCGGACTTTATTTTAATTT
Organism: Gossypium longicalyx; assembly: GCA_025698465.1. Lineage (NCBI taxonomy): Eukaryota > Viridiplantae > Streptophyta > Magnoliopsida > Malvales > Malvaceae > Gossypium > Gossypium longicalyx. The sequence continues at coordinate 86,559,526 of CM047007.1, forward strand.
ACGTCAGGCATCAATATCCCACCTATGAGCTGTAGAATAAACACTCTAGCATCGTAGATAATGTCCATCTCTATTAGACGACTAAGGAAATGCTCAAAGTTACTTCTTAACCAAGTGAATTTCAATTATATTAGTTTTCCTCCCTCATCATCAGGAGGCACTCTTCCTAATAATTGGCGGCAAGTGCCCTATGGATCTATCACTTTTTCTGACCCGATCACTGCTTCTCTGTTAATAGCCAGTCCTAGCTATACTGCTACGTCTTGCAGTGTAATTGTTGCCTCTGCACACGGGAGGTGGAACATGTATGTCTCCGGGCATCATCGTTCAAACAATGTTGATATTAAATTGGCTCGTAGATCAGCAATTTGAATGTATGCGGCTACCCAAAACTCTGCGACATCCAAATACAACAGAACCCTCCTATCTAGAAAATATCCTGGATCATGAAGTCATGGTTTGACAACCCGGTATCGTTCCTGCGGAAATAGTAAAAATAATAAGTTTTATTTATCTTAAAAAAAACAAATTATTGTAAATTTTTTTAAAGGTCAATTAGTGAACATTTTACCGTATTGTGAACAAATTTTAGCAATGTAGTTGTCATGCTTTAGAAGAGATTTAGTAGCTATTCAGATATCTGCGTAAAAATCAAAGAAATTATCAAGAACGATATAAAAAATTAAAAAAATAAATGAAAAACCTTTAATTTTGATGGAAATGTTTTAGTTAGTAACATAATTAAAGTACCGAAAAAAATGGGAAAAAAATCTGATGACTGGTGGTGGTCGATGGCGTTCGATGATGGAACTTACGGTGGTCAACGTTGGAACTTGTTGTGGTAGGATGGTTGGGGTTCAAATGGGGTTTTATAGTGGGGGAACATCGGGGGTGAGTGAAAAAATTAGGAAGAAAAAAGGAAAAAGAATACTTGAGAGCACCGTAACCCGTGCCTATCAGATCACGTCGGTGCTGGCTTAAAGCCGGCTACCAAAGGATCAAGCCACACTGGTAAGGCTAACGTTGACCATTAGAAGCATGGCCAGACACAGTAACATGTTTGGGCCCAACACTGGCCATCGTATGGCCAACCTAGGCCTAACACAACAGGCTTGATACTGCGGGCCTGACACCAATCATCCTCTTCCCCCATTTTATTTTTTACTTTTTTATTTAAATTAATTATTAAGTTTATTTCAATTAATTATCTATACTTTAATCTGTGCATTAATTGGTTTTAATATTTCGATTGATTTTTTAATTAAAATTAAGAAATTTAATTAATTTTTAATTTAAACTTTAATTATTAAGTTAAACTTTATGTATTTAATTTTTATTTTTTAATTGAAATTATCTATACTTTAATAGGTTTTAATCTTTTCAATTGAAATGTATTAAATTATTTTTAGTGAATCTTTAAATTGATTTTTTAATTAAAATTAAGAAATTCAATTAATTTTTAATTTAAACTTTAATTATTAAGTTAGAGTTTATGTATTTAATTTTTATTTTTAATTGAAATTGTCTATACTTTAATTGGTTTTAATATTTTCAATTGAAATGTATTAAATTATTTTTATTTAATCTTTAAATTTATTTTTAATTAAAATTAAGAAATTTAATTAATTTTCAATTTAAACTTGAATTATTAAGTTAAATTTTAAGCATTTAATTTTTTTTACTTGAAATTATCTATACTATAATTTCTACATTATTTAGTTATAATCTATTCAATTAAAATGTATTAAATTATTTTTTATTTAATCTTTAAATTGTTTTTTTAATTAAAATTAAGAAATCATGGGAAATTATATATACTTTAATTTATACATTAATTGAATCATGGGAAATTAAAAAACCACTCGTCATCTTCCAATCTGGCATTACGAGAAGATTGGCCGGGAACATAGACACGATGTGGGTAAGTGGATCGGTTGTGGCCAGATGTTTGGCATATCGTGCACTGTTTATGTTTGATTGTCTCACTAAGATCCATGTCATTTCGAATCCTCGTTGATTGTAGTCGACCTTTAGGATGTCTATGGAGATTAAGGTTCGGCAACATCTCAAAAGCAAGTGGCGAAACTTCCTAATTAGAGACATCCGACATTACTAGAAATTAATTGCCCCAAATATGTAATGTGCATTGTAGCGTGTAAACCTCGTCTATGAATTGTTCGACATCTAGATTTGCATGCGCACATGCTATATGAACATGCGCACATGAATATTGAAGAGTCTAGAACAACTTGCACTCACAACGCCTATTTCACAAAGCAACTGCGTACAACCTAGGCGGAAGACCTGAGTGACGGTTGACATGCTCTTGAACTCGGAACGTCTCCAAGTCGCGCGAATACAATTTTGCGTTCATCCTCCGCGCCTTATTCACGTTGACTTTCATTGCCTTTCGGACGCCCTCAACGTACATGTGCCCAACCTCTATCTGCTTTACTTGTCTCAGCCCCATCTTTAGCATTAACGTGGTCAGTCTATAGAATGTTGCTCAGAAAATAACAGAAACTGGCAAATGATGTGTACGCCTCAAGACCGAGTTAACAGCCTCTACAAGGTTGGTCGTCATTTGACCATATCGAAACCCATTATCGTAACTTTGACTCCACTGCCACTTCTCCATACTACCCAACCACTGACAAAGACGGTGATTTTTGGGTAATGATGACATCTGAGCTTCAAGCCTCGCGAGCCTTTGCCTGAATCTTCACGGTTCTAACTCGTACCCTGTGTATGCAATTTTGAACAAATATTTTAAAACAATTACATCGTTATAAATTTAGAAAAAATAAATTTAAAAATACAAATTAATAAATCTTGAAAAAATTACAAACATATTCAAAAAATAAAATATGATCAGATCAATTTTGGAATAAAGTTTTTTACCCATTCTCACTATTTCTCTGCGCCATTCTTTATTCTTATACTCCTTGTGGAAGTTTGACGTGATGGGTCGAATGCGATAAACGGACCTCCACGGAACTCTTGAACGCATTACCCCAGCAAGTAGTCCCTTCAATCTGTCCGAGATTAGGCAAATGTTGTCTTGCCTGACAATGTGCCTCCGCAGATTTGATAAGAAAAATTCCCAAGACTCGAAGTTCTCACTCTCCACAATGGCAAAAGCTATAGGAAGTATATTCCGGTTGCCATCTTGTGTAACTGTAATCAGGAGTATTTGCGTGTATCTTTCGAAGAGCCAGGTTCCGTCCACCTGCACCATCAGCTTGTAGTGAATGAAAGCCCTAACACATGGCTCGAACGTCTAAAAAAATCGATGGAAAACTTGTTTTCTTGATTTTATCTCTCCTTTCGGGCCTCTATGCAGTAGTGTTTACAAATCAATCACCGTTTCCGGCACATGCTCCCTCATCGCGACTACCTAAACTTGAAGTTCATTGTATGTTGAATCAAAGTCACCATACAAATACTGCATAGCCATTTGCTTTGCCCACCATGCCTTCCTGTAGGAAACCTTGTACTTGAATCGAGCTTACATGTTTGTAAAAAGCGTAGATATAGGGATGGTAGGCGAGTCCTTCACCAACAGGATGATGCAGTTGCACATGGTTTTTGCATCTAACTTTTGATGGTCTTGTGACATACAAGCAACCATGCATGTGTGAGGACCTTCTATTTTCCTAATTGTCTACATCTGTGTCCATTGTATTAATGTAGCTCTAACACGCCACTTACAACTTGAGGATTTTCAGCATTCGCCCACATATAAAGATTACGTTGACTTCGTGACTTTGTAGTCGGCAGATAGTTTCAACCTGTACTACTTTATTAAATGTAATCAGTCTTTCTTGTTACCGAATTGTTGTCCTATGAACAACTCTTCAGCTTCCGGTTCTTCATCTAGTAGGTGAGTCAGCACTATATCTAGATATTCAGAAAACTCGCATGCAAGCACCATATCAGGATCTACATCAGTCATAAAGGCCCCTAGATTATTACCGATAATTATATCAGATCTCGTGTTCCTGGTCAAATAGGGATGTACATCTTCACAGTCCATTGGGCATTTATCGTCTATATATTCAGGGATGTCATCCAAATTGGGGTTGCTCAAATCTTCACTATCGGACCCTTCATTATCAGACCCTTCATCACCATCTTCTATGATGGCCAATACCTCCGGATAAATCTCTAGACAATGACACGTGATTGTGACGTTATACGAACATCCATTGTAGTTTAGATTTTCAGGAGTTTGCAGTGATTCTCCACAACCCGACTGATCTTTCCAGTAGACATTTAGATCAAAATTAATTCCAGAATATTGACTTACTGGAATTACAACTTGAACAGGTTCTAGTTTAACTATCTCTGCAAACAACTCAACCGGGATGAGATTATCCATCTCAGGGGGCAATAAATTGTTATCATTATTCTAAGATCATCATCTTCTTCTTCAAGCTCCATTTTCGAAAACTTGAGCGGATCTGTTAAAATCAGAAATTTGTAAAACAGTCTCAACATTTGCTTCCCTCAACGGGTAGCTATCTTTATACTGATCTTTTATTTTAAATCTGCCAGCAAAACACGCTTGTTGAATCCCATTTCGATTTTCTGTTGACTTTGAAAGACACAACCTTCTTTAGCTGTATTTATCATTTCACCATCAAAATGAAACATAAACAAATATAATTTGGGAACTCATCTTCAACAATTTTTACTTCCTCATCAACAAACAAAACTGATAGTATTAGTGTTGATTTTCAACTGATAAAGCAAACAAAAAGCTCAAATAGAAGACAAAATAACTCTATATATTGAAGGGATGCCGGCCATCAGTGTCCTAGCACCCCAAATTTTTCTTTTCAAATCTAGTACAATGGTATCAGCCATCGGTGTCTTAACACCCAAATTTTTTCGATTCCCAAAATAGCTGATGTCGGCCATTTAGTTCCCCAAACCCAATTTTTTTATCTGATAAAGTGGGTACCAACCATTATTGTGCTAGCACAAAAAAAATTTAATATGAAAAAGGTGATGCCGACTATCTAGTACCCCAAACTCAATTTTTTTATTTGATAAAGTGGGTGCCGGCCATCAATGTGCCAGCACCCCAAAAATTTATTTTTTTAATATTATAAAGTGATGTCGGCCACTTATCCCCCAATCATTTTTTTCAAATACTAATATAAATGTATACCAATATGCTATTGTATGAAAAAAATACTCAGGTGCCGAACATTAAGTCCCCCAACCCCAAAAATTAATTTTTTTAAGCCTGACACAATCATCAAGCAATGATTGAGTCAAAAATCATGGTGGTGCCAGCCATTAAGTCCCCCAACCTTATTTTACTATTCATTTCAGATCACTTGAGTAATTGTTTTTGAACTTGAATTATTTTTATAATTATTTATCTTTTAGGTCATTTTAATAAAATAACCCAATTTTAGGCTCCAATGTGAAATCTTATTCTATTTTGATAAAAAATTATTATTATTATATATATATATATAAGTGTATTATTGGGATAAAAAACACTTTTTTTTTTGCACCGAAGATACATTGATATCCAATGGAGGCCCCAGTGGGGGTTGGTAGCGTGTGGTCAACGCATTTTTAAAACGCGTGGTTTATAGCATACCGTTCTGAGACCGAAATTTCGAGATTGCAAACCAGTTAAAGGGAAAAAAAAAAAAAAGTAGCAGCAGGCGGAGAGAAAGAGCGGGTAACGACGTAACGCTTTAAACGATGTCGTATCTGCTACCACACTTGCATTCAGGGTGGGCTGTAGATCAGGCGATCCTGGCAGAGGAAGAGCGTCTCGTCGTCATCCGATTTGGTCACGATTGGGATGAAACATGTATGCAGGTACCTCCACTTGTTCTTCTTCTATCTCCCTTTCACTCTCTTTTTTTTTTCTTCCTTTTGTAACTTTTCTCTTTTTGTTGGAACTTTCCTTTGCCGCCGGGGGAGATTTTCCCACTCCAATGGCGTTAGTTATTTCAGTTTTATCAGTAGGTTTGGGAATAATATCAAATGAACCCTATATTCGCCGTCCTTTGTAAATTTGAAAATTATCGTCAATTTTGGTATCGATGGTGAATTCGATGATAATTGCCTCCTTGGAAAGACTTTTGTTAAAGAAAATGTTGAAATTGGCATAGATGGTGATCGGAAATCCGATGATGATTGACTCCTTCGAAAGACTTCAAAAATTTTTTTTTGAAAATTCTCGTCTAATTTGGCATAGATGGTGATCGACATTCGGTGATGATTGGCTCTTTCAAAAGACCTTTTTTTTTAAAAAAAAATGAAAATTATCCTCAAATTTGGCATAGATGGTGATTGACATTCGATGATAATTCTCTTCCAAATAAGCAAAAAAAAAAAAAACCATTCTTATTATTTGCTGAGATTAAATGGCACCGAAAGAGCACTTAGAAACCAGAAAGTTCAGTTTTCGGTCACTTGTAAGTATTTCCTTAGTCCTGCTTATGCTGGATTTGAAGGTGAATGTTTGACATAGTGTATTTTTTAATACGGGTATATTCAATTTTTTTCATTTATTTGGAGGATAATACCCTCAGTTTCATATCCAGATATATGCGGGTTTCGAATACTTACAGACATGAACAGTCCTGGTATAGGGTAAAAGAACACAATTTGATGCCCTAATTCGGGCATGTTATACATGGAGTTGTATTTGCGGGATGATTCTAAATGGTCTCTTAGGTTGACCTTACTGATATAACCGAGAAACGGGTTCTTCATTTTGCTAATAGTTATGCTGTTACCTTTAGATGTCTATTGATTTTCGGGACACAAATGGCATTCTGAAAGGATTTTCTATTGATATGTTTCTTTTCTGAAAATAATTTACGCTTAAGCCCACATTTTCGTAACTGTATTCTTTTGTCATTATTTATTGTATATGAAATGAGTATTTTCATATAGATTTGCTCTGTTCTTATTTAATTCGATTAATGTTTTCAGATGGATGAAGTGCTTGCTTCTGTTGCTGAAACCATAAAGAATTTTGCTGTGATATATCTGGTGGACATAACAGAAGTGCCCGAGTTCAACACAATGTATGAGTTGTATGATCCATCAACTGTCATGTTTTTCTTCAGAAACAAGCACATTATGATTGATCTTGGCACCGGAAACAACAACAAAATCAATTGGGCTCTCAAGGACAAGCAGGAGTTCATTGACATTGTTGAGACTGTGTACCGTGGGGCTAGAAAGGGTCGTGGTCTGGTAATTGCTCCTAAAGATTACTCCACCAAATACCGCTACTGAGTAATCATTGTTATGAATGTAGCCAATTGAAAGATATTGAAGATCTTCAAGTAAGTGAGTTTCAACTGCCCTAGAACCAAAACGCTTTGAGATTCTTTTATAGCAGCGTAGACAGGCATAATTTTCTCCCTCCTGAATGATAAGTTCTCAATATATGGTTCTTACTTCTTAGGACTTCCATAGATGAATCTAATTCCAATATGCCTTTTCATTGTGCATGTTGCATGGAGAAATGGGGGCAAGAACCAGAAGACAAAACTTGGAACCTATAATTCGGTCTTTAAACAAAATAATTGTAGTAAAATGAAAGACATGCCAAAACAGCGAAGTATATAACTTATATTTGACTTATCTGTGCTTGCGGTGTCTTTGCACTGCCATTGCATTTGATTTCAAGTGGAGCTCCAGAGGCCGGAATCACCTAACTGTAAGTATCAAATTGAGATTGTTAAGATTGACTTCTAAGTGTTGATTTCAAGTGGAGCTCCACAGAGACCAGGATTTCAAGTAGGATTTTTTAGATTTTATATAAAAATAAAAATATCTTCAAAATAATATTTATTATTTTATCATTTTTTTTTGTCCCTAAACTTAAAATTAATCAAAATCATTTTATAAAAATAATCATGCCATTATTGATGAAATCGAAAGTAATGTCCCGACTCCCGAGCAAGAAGCGAGTATATAGTTCCACAAATGTCCAAAAATGAGGTAAAGAACGTCTTTTTTGGCTTAATAGGTCATTTGTATTAATGAATTTTTTATAATTCAATCCTGTGGCTCCACAACCTCTGTGTAACAGCCTAATTTTCAGTGATGTCGGAACAGTGATTCGAGATCACTAAATTCGACAAATGAGTAGGAAATATTATTAATTTAATAAGTATAAATTAAATGTGAAGTTAGGAAAAATTTTGAAATAGTGAATAGTGTACTAAAAATAAATATTAAAATAATTAGAATCGAAAACGAGGTATCGAGGCCTCGGGAATTTTAAATCGAGTCATAAATATTTTTATAAATATTTATGGAGTGTTAATATGTTAGTATAAAAGTTTCGTCAAGAAATTTTAAAGTTCTGATAATTAATTGAACAAAAAGGACTAAATTGTATAAAATGTAAAATTTTATAAATTAAATGTGAAGTTAGGAAAAATTTTGAAATAGTGAATAGTGTACTAAAAATAAATATTAAAATAATTAGAATCGAAAACGAGGTATCGAGGCCTCGGGAATTTTAAATCGAGCCATAAATATTTTTATAAATATTTATGGAGTGTTAATATGTTAGTATTAAAGTTTCGTCAAGAAATTTTAAAGTTCTGATAATTAATTGAACAAAAAGGACTAAATTGTATAAAATGCAAAATTTTATAAATTAAATGTGAAGTTAGGAAAAATTTTGAAATAGTGAATAGTATATTAAAAATAAATATTAAAATAATTAGAATCAAAAACGAGGTATCGAGGCCTTAGGAATTTTAAATCGAGCCATAAATATTTTTATAAATATTTATGGAGTGTTAATATGTTAGTATTAAAGTTTCGTCAAGAAATTTTAAAGTTCTGATAATTAATTGAACAAAAAGGACTAAATTGTATAAAATGTAAAATTGTAGAAAATGATTAAATAGCTTAATTGATAAAAGAAAGAGGGTTTAAAAGGTAAATAGACCCAAGGTCTATTTGGGCTGGACGGCAAGGCATGAAATCAGCAAGAAAACAAGGAGAATTAAGGGCAAAATTGGAAAATTGCAAAATTTACTTAATAAAGTTAGGACTAAAGTGGAATTATCTAGATTTCTCTTTATTTTTCTGCATTCTCATCAGCAAAAACACCAGGAAAGAGTTCCCTCAAGCTGCTTTTTCATATTTTTACTGCAAGTAAGTTCAATTCTTGATTATTTCTTGAAATTTTTGTGTTTTTGTGACTTTTACAACTAGGTCCACTTGTTGAATTCATTAGTTTTTGATTCCATGAAAGAAATTGAAAGTTTCTATGAATATGTGATGGAAGTATATGATGATTTGACATGGAATTAGAGCTTTAAATTGTTTATATGTTGATTTTATTGAAAGAATTGAATAGAAAGTGAATGTTTGGGACCTAAGTGTAAAAGAGTTTGAAGTTAGAGTGTTATGTGGAAATTCTGAATTTTAATAGTTATGAAATAACTTATAATGTTTAGTAAAAGTATTAATTGAGAAAATTATCTTAATTTAGGGGTTAATTGAGCAAGGATTGAATTGTATGAATTGTGAAATTTGGGGCAAAATGGAAATCAACATTTTACACTAAAACTGTTTTGGACAGCAGCAGTAGTCTAACTTTGAAAAATCACCAAAAATTGTAGAAATGGAATTAGAGGATGAATAAAATATAAAATTAAAGCTTATTGAGTCTAGTTTCTTATAGAAGAAATAATGTAAGTAATGGAATTGTAAATCATGAGATATGATAAATTTTGTGAGACAAGGTCAGAATGAATTCGAGATCCCCTGTCCTAACTTTAGAAATTCACCATAAATTGTAAAAAAATTATTAAGAGTCATACTTTACATGCATGGATTCCTTATTGAGTCTATTTTTAAGGGAAACAAACGGCATGGTCGTTGGAATTCTTTACAGGGAGAAATTTGGTTCGTAGTGCTGAAACAAGGGAGACTTCAATGAATAAACTGTATTAATTGGCCAAACCAAAAATTATGAAAATTTTATGGTAAGAAGATATATGAGTCTAGTTTCAGGAAAAATTAGCTGAACTTAATTTGGAATTCTATAGCTCCAGATATAAATAATTTAGTGACTATGACACAGATGGACAGCTTGAATATTCACATAAGTAGATAGTGAAAATTATGGATAATGTTACCTACAAGTGTGTTGTTTATACTAAGGATGTGGATGGAGAGGAGGAGGAGGAAAATATACAAAAATATATGAATGACTCGTGTATAAATTGATCACATGCCTGATTATAATCGATAAGTGTTGAATTAGAAACGATATAATGTTTTATTTGGAATATTTATTATGAAATTATGATTATCGCTACAATATAAAAATCGAACTTGTGAGTTTATATAACTAAATTTAGTGACCATTTGTTAATATTATTAAATTTCAATATTATTTTATGAATGGTGATTAATATTTATGTATGTTAATTTTTGAAAATAAGTAAATTATGTACAAAAGTTATGAAATTGAATTGAGAATTTTGGAGGAACAGGCAACGAGAAATAAGTACAATCTTTCAAAGTGAAAAAGATGAATTGACGGTAAATTACCCAAGTAAACCGAGATTCAGCATTTTGTTGCGAATTCTCGTGTTTGCTTTTAGTTTTAGCTCTTACGAGCTTTCGTTAACTCATATGAGTTTCGATTAACCCTTTTGGGGTTTCAGTTCAACTCGTGAGCTTGATTAGCCTTCGGCTTCCGTTTAGCACCGATGTGCTTGATTAGCCTTTGGCTTCCGTTTAGCACTTATGTGCTTGATTAGCCTTCGGGCTTCCGTCTAAGCACTTATGTGCTTCATTATGCCTTCGGGCTTCCGTCTAACAACACTTATGTGCTTCACTAGACTTCGGGCTTGGATCATGATGTACTCAAATCCGTAAGTCGTTCCTTGAATGGACAAGTTGGTAAGTCGTAAATGTAACATGTGGAAAAAGAAATGTAAGTAATGTTATCATTATTATTATTGAGCTCAATTATGTGATTTTGTCATTCGGAGATTGTGTTTGACAGATATGTTAGTAAATTATGAGTATGTGAATCAAAATGATAGAATTTAAATACCTAATGAGGTTGAGCTCATTCACACGAATTTGTCATTTGAAATTGTGATTGACAAGAAGAAACAGTGAGTTGCATGCTTATCAATGGTTATACATAATTATCTGAAAAACAAGAAAAATGACGATTATTAATATATGAAAATGTGAGACATTGATATATGAATGTGGAATATGTTTGATAAATGTGTTCATTATTAATTATGGAATTATGTACCTCATGTGTGCTATTTGCATGAAGATGATATTTCAAATACTTTGGTGAGTAAAGCTTAAATATGAAATAGTATGAAATCAAGACAAGTTGTTATGAAAATATATTTAAATTATCTGTAAGTGTTTTTGTAGTCCTCGTTAATGCCTCGTACTCTATTCCGGCGACGGATACGGGTAGGGGGTGTTACACTCTGCCCCTCTACTGTGCCTACCTTGACACCCTCTGGTCCTCAAAGTTTCACTCTCGTATGTGTACGTAGACCTCCTATAGATAAGATTCGTAAATGTGGTGACGATGAGTTCAGAGGCAAGACAGATGACGATCTAGTTAGAACTGAATTTGATGTTTAAATAACTAAACAGTTGGGTCAGACTGTAGTCAGTTCAATTTGTAAAAAGTGTCTACTAAGAATTTAGTGTTGTGATTTTTTTTCCCTGCTGATCTGATGTTACGAGCTTGATGTAGTATTGAGTATGGGCTGGTTGATTTTGTATGATGTTGTAGTAAACTGTAGTTAGAAACGAATCGATTTGAGATATCAAATTTAGCAAGTTGATTACTGTTGAGTCAGACAAAACTAATTGAATTATAAATGTTACATCTGCGATTTCTACTCAGAGAATGGTTTGTAAAGGATGTAAAGCGTTATTAGTTTACATTCTACATACATGAGCATCAGAGTCAAAAATTGATCAGTTACCTGCAAATAGGGAATTCAGAATTCATTAATATGTTACTGAAGAACTACCCGGATTATCATTAGAACAAGAAGTTGAATTTACTATTGAGATAATGTCGAGACTACTCCGATATCAATTGCTCTGTATAAAATGACTTTGACAGAATTAAAAGAGTTAAAAGTCACAGTCGCAAGAGTTGGTGGACAAAGATTTTGGAAAAATGATATTGTATTTATGAAAAAAATGGAATTATGAGAATTATATAATGGTTATAAATAATAGATTAGAGACCCCATCTGTTTGTCATGTCATGGGGATTCCCTCCTTGAAATTGATTGTCTAATAAGTCCAACATCTAAAGTTGGTCACTGAAGAACATGGGGAGGTTGCCATTGAAGCTATTATTGGAAAGATTTAAATGGCGCAACTCTGGAAAATTCAAGTTGATATCTTCGGGTGAGGTTATGTTCTGAAAATTGCTAATGAAGGGACCAATCAAGTTATTACCACTTAGCCATAATTCTGAAGTGATATTATGAAGCATCAAAGGAGAAATTTTCTTGACATTCCAAGCACTTAAAGACAGAATACTTAGTCTGAAAGATGGAGAACAACTTGGTGACGTCATCTCTGTTTCAACTTCCAAGTGATTAAAGGAAATATCAAGTTTAATTAGCCTCGATAAATTAGCAAAAACACAAAACGAAATCATGCCTTGGAGCTCATTGCTTGATAGAACAAGTGACTCAATATTTGTTAGGTTGCTAATTAGCAAGGAAGGAAAAGAGCCACTAAATTGATTGTTAGAGAGATCCAAGAGGTAGAGTGAGATGATATTTCTCAAGCATGAATGGACGCTTCCAAAAGATTGTTATGAGATAAAATCAGTTCTTTCAAAACACAGGTTTTCACATAAGTAGTTTGGAAGATTGCCTTGTAACTCGTTACTAAACAAATTCAAGTTATAAAATGAAATATATTTGTCACAATAAATATTGGAGCCATTTTATATGGAATTGTCACGGAAATTTAACTTTCGAAGATGCTTCAATTTTCTAAAAATTGCATAGATTTTATCAAAGAAATCGTAGCAATTATTTGATTTTTATATTAAGTAGCATATAAACATGTCAAGAAAAGCTATTTCATGATAAGTAGGTTTGGTTAAAATTTATCACATCTGCCTCAGTCTAACCAAATTGAAAGGGTGTAGAATGTTTATAAAAATTTTCACACTTAGAATGAATATAAACAAATAATTATCCAAATAATAGTTTTAGTAACTACAATAATTAAAATGCATTAATTTATAAAAAAATATATATATAAATATTATTTCACGTTGAATGAATATACACAAATTTCAAACATTCTTTTTTTAGTGATTGTATATATTATTAATTTTTCATAAAATATTAGATTTTTATATTATTATTTTGAAATTAAAAATATATACATCTAAAATTTTAAAATATATATTTATAAAAATATAAAAATTAACGAGTTTAAAGATAATTTAAATAAGATTAACTAATTAAGGGTAATTTAAAAATACACAAAATTATAATAAAATATAAAAATTAAGACAATTAAAATAAGATAATTTCATTTAAATTAAGACCATTTGGAGTAGGAAGGTAAATAATATTAGATAATAAACCATTTCCTAAAGGTTTCCTCTCTAAAATGTTAATTTTTCACAAAGTAGCACTGAAAAGATTTTATCACAACTGTTCATCTTGTTTATTATCTGATTAGTTTTATACAATTTTTTGACACACCTTGGATCGTATTCATGTTTTTTCGTATTTCACTGATGTTTTATATAATTTATTGTAATGACTTAATTTGGACTCAACAAAAAAAAAAAAAAAAAAAAAAATTCAAACGATAGGTATGAAAAGAATGAAATGAAGTAAAACTGATAAAATATGGTATAATAAACATGAATTAGAAGAATGAAATCAAGCAAAATTGAGATTAAAAACAAGTTTTCACTTTGTTTTACAAGCCATCCCATCTACAAATCACTTCTCTCTATAATATTGACTCACATTGTTGAGGCATTATTGAGATTTCACAATTGAGTTTCGGGCAACTCACTACAATATGTTCTCATCTTTCAATTTCGCCGCAACGTGTCATCGAATGCAATCTTAACAGGAACGATGATCACAATGATATTTTAAATTTTTTTTGAATAATCCATATTTTAAATCTTGAACAGCTCCTACAAATCTAAATACATATAGCACAAGTGTTTGCAGTTGAAGAATTTTTAAAATAAACTCAACCACCAATGAATTAGATATTACAAAACAAAAATCATATATTTTGAGGGGTTGATTAAACTTATAGATTATGGTAATAAAGGAGTGCATTTTGATAAATTCTCTTTAAAATCAACCTTCTCAAATAGTAAAAACACTTTGTAACCAATTTCTTAATTCAAGGGCGGGGCAAGTAAGACCCTTCACACCCCTAAAATATTCTTTTTTTTCTCTTTAAACTCTTTAAAATCTATATTTAATTTTAATAGTGAACATTTAATGGAAGGAAAATTTGAATTTTTTTTAAATATCAAAAAATAATACTATATTTTTTTTTATAAATAACCATTTTTATTAATATTTAATTTGATGTTACTTATTTAGTTATTTTTAATCATTTAAAGTTAAATAATTTTTATTAAATTTAAATTAAATTAAAATTGAAGAGTAAATTTAATAAAAAATTAAACTTTAGTTTCAAAATTCATTAAAATAAAAGTTAAATGACAAAATTTCAATATAGAGTTGAAGTAGAGTGAGAAATTTACCATTAATTTAAAATCTCAATGGCAAGTAAAAAAAAAAAAAACTAAAATATAATGACAATTTTTAATTTCTAACTAAAGTACAGTGGTAAACTTGTACACTAACTCAAACAATTATGTAATATATTTATAAAAAAATTGGCATAAAAACTAAAGAAGAAAGTATAAGACGAATGACCTAAGTATTTAGTTCGTTCCATTTTGGTCATCTAATTATTATTTTTATTTAGTCTCTGAATTTTTTAAAATTAAATATTTTAATCACTATTGTCATTAATTTAGTAACGAGAGTTCAATGTGTCAAAATCCTACTAGCGGCCAAGGCACATTTTGTCTTCTTCTAAGAGTGGCAATGTGATCCCTTAAGTCTCTAACGCGATATTTTAGAACAGCCGAATAATCAATAGGTGTGAGGTTGTATGTGCTCAAGGCGAAAATAACCCATAGCAGAGATATGTTGGGTAAGAGATCCACTCGCTATCAAGAAATTCACACAAAAAGGGACGTTTGTAGTTTATAGAAGTGGTATAACATGATGCATGAAATATAAATTTTAAATGCTTTTTAAACAATTAAAATTGATTATTTGTAAAATTTAATTTAATATATAAACCATATTTTAAATTTTAAATTTTAATACAAACATAACTCTTATAAATTCAAATATATATATATATAGCACAAGTGTTTGGTGGTTTTAAACTTGAAATATATTATTTTTGTTTTGTAATATTGATTATTATCTAATGCAAACCATTTCGACTTGCCATCTTCTCATTTTATGTAATTAAGTTAGTAGATTTGATTGATGTTTTCCGGATAGGTGAAGTGCTTGCTTCTATATACTGTGGTAATTTTGGGAGATTCTCTTAAGACAGTGTAAAATGGCATCATTTCCTTCCTCTTGAGTGATAAGTTCACCATACATGGTTCTTATTCTAAACAAATAACTATGAAAAAAGGACATATCAAAACCGCAAAATACATAATTGAAACAGATTTCCCTGCTCTAGCGTAAATTGGTGGTGTCTCTGCACTGTCATTGCATTTGATTTGAAGTGGATGTCCACAAAGGTTAGGATTGCCTAAATAACTGTCACTTTCGAATGTCTCGAATTGTTGCTCTATTGGTATCATGCCTGATAGATTGTTGAATGATACGTTAAAAGCTGCGAGAAAAAGAAGACCAACTAATTCATGGGGTAATACACCGAAGAAATTGTTATGTGAAAGATCTAGGCTTTCTAGATTTGCCATGTTTCCCAAGGAAGAAGGTATTTGACCTGTGAGAAGGTTGTTCGAGACGTTTAGAGAATAAATCCCCTTCAATCGTGTCATTTGGATGGGAATTTTACCTGTTAGTCTATTGCAAGAGACATCTATTACCCTTAAATATGGCAAAATAAGGCCATTATAAATGTATCTTGAACCTTTGGTCGTCAAATCAATTTTGTTCCAAGAGTCATATGGAAAATAACCACCATAAGAACTATCCAACCAAGAAGAAACATTGTCAACACAATGGGGAATGCCACTAGAAAGATCATTTTCTGAAAGATCTAAAATACACAGATCCCTCATTTGACAAATTTGCACTGGTATTTTCCCTTCAAACTGGTTCCCGCCGAGGAGTAAAATCTTTAACTTTGGGAAAACAGGCAAGTATGATGAAAGCTCACCTGACAAGTCATTATTCTGAATATCAATAATTCCTAACTCCATGCTCTTCGACAAGGCATGTGGAAATGTTCCAGGCAAGTGATTGTTGTTGAGATAAAGCCATCCTAGGTTAGGCAAACTCGAGTTTTTCGGAAACAAATCACCTGTCAAATTGTTTCCAGATAACCTCAAATATACAAGACAACTCATATTACTTGTCATGCCATAGGGAATCCCTCCATGGAATTGATTGTTTGATAAGTCCAGCATCTGAAGTTGGTCACTGAAGAATATGGGGAGGTTGCCATTGAAGCTATTATTGGAAAGATCTAAATGACGTAGCTCTGGAAAATTCAAGTTGATATCTTCGGGTAGTGTCCCATGTAAGAAATTGTCAGAAATGTCAAGAAGAGTAAGCTTTGAGGTTATGTTCTGAAAATTGCTAATGAAGGGACCAGTCAAATTATTGCCACTTAACCATAATTCTGAAGTGATATTGTGAAGCATCCAAGGAGAAATTTTCTTGACATTACAACCACCTAAAGACAGAGTACTTAGTTTGAAAGATGGAAAACAACTTGGTGACATCATCTCTGTTTCAACTTCCAAATGATTAAAAGAAATATCAAGTTCACTTAGCCTCAACAAATTAACAAAAACGCAAAGTGAAATCTTGCCTTGGAGCTCATTTGTTGATAGAAAAAGCGACTCGATATTTTTTAGGTTGCTAATTATCAAAGAAGGAAAATAACCACTAAATTGATTGTCAGAGAGATCCAAGAGGCGGAGTGAGGTTATATTTCCCAAGCATGAATTGATGCTTCCAAAAAGATTGTTATGGGACAAAATCAGTTCTTTCAAAAACAGGTTGTCACACAAGCATTCTGGAAGATTGCCTTGTAACTTGTTATCGGACAAATTCAAGTTATAAAGTAAAAGATATTTGCCCCAACAGAGATTGGATCCATTTTGTATAGAATTGTCACGAAGATTCAACTTTCGAAGATGCTTCAGTTTTCTGAAAGCTGCATAGATTTTTTATCAAACAAATCTTGTCAATTATTTCATTTTTATATTAAATAACAGATAAATATGTGAATAAAAGCTATTTCATAATAAGTAGGTTTGGTTCAAATTTATCACATCTGTCTCAGTCTAACCAAATTGAGAGGATCTAGAATGTATATAAAAATTTTCACACTTGAAATCAATATGAACAAACGATCATCCAAATAATAATTTTAGTAACTAAAATAATTAAAAATGCATGAATTTATAATAAAAATATATATAAATACTATTTCACGTTGGAATGAGCATAGACAAATGATTGCCCCCATTCATTTCAAACATGCCTTTTTTAGTGATTCTATATATTATTAATTTTTCATAAAATATTAATTTTTATATTATTAGTTTAAAATTAAAAATATATACCATCTAATTTTTAAAAATATATATTTATAAAAAATATAAAAATTAATACCATTTAAGTTTAAAGATAATATAAATAAGATTAATTATAAATTAAAGATAATTTAAAAATACACAATCAAATATAAAAATTAATACAATTATAAAATTAAAGATAATTTCATTCGAATTAAAACCGGTTGTACCAACTAAATACAAATAAAAAATTCGTATATAACTTTTTATAAATTTCTAACAAATAAAATATAATGTAGAGATGTAAATAAAGAGAGTTTAGAATGTTTACCATGAATTGAGATGAATCCTCCGATATTATTTCCTGGCAGTTCAAGCTCTTGCAAATCTTTGAACTGAGCAAACAAAGTAGCGTTTGGAAACCAAGGTTCGGAATCACTTCTCAAGTGGGGAAAGAAAATCTTGTGAATACGAGTGTGAGAAGGGTCACATTCAACTCCCTCCCAATCGCAACATTCTTCTACATACCAGTTTGAGAAAGCTGACGATTCAGAGCTGTTCATGGAATCTTTGATTTGGAGAAGAGCTGCTCTTTCTTCTTCTAAGCACCCTTGGCTTTGGAACCAAAGAAGCGCAAGTATGAAGCACCTACAGCAACTGGTAATCCCCATCCTAAGCTTATGCTTAGCCATATATGATCTATTTTTTATTTCATCAATTAATGTATAAAGTTTCTCAGTATTTATAGTTGTTGCCCTTGGATGCTTTTTTCACAGTGGAATTTCATTTCTAGCCCTTCACCCAATCCGTGGTCGCTTTGCAATAAAACTGAAGTTTCATTAGTTAGAATGAGAAGCAAAGACCGTGTTGGAGATTGTGGTCAACATGGCAGTTCCAACACGGCAAAATAAAGGAAGTTTTGTGATTATATTATGCTTGGTATCTGAATTTGATATTTTATTTTAATTAAATTTGATATTTATATTTAATAAAAATTATATATATTGATATCTAAAGATGATAATGTTAATTTTTTAGTATTTAACTTGATTTTAGCGTTGATTTGATAAAAATTAATTGCTAATATTATTAATTAATTTATGAATTTTTATCAAATCAATATTAAACTCGATTTAAATACTAAAAAATTAACACCGTTATTATATATCAAATATGGGTATCAAATTAGACAAAAAAACACATATATCGTATTAAAAAAAGGTCAAACTCAGACACCAAATTATATATTAAACTTAATATAAAATAATATAGTATTAGTTGATGAAATATAAAGTGATATGAAAAAATGAGAAAAAAGAAAAGAAAAAAAGGTGATAGTGTTTTTCCACAAAATCAACAGAGAAAATACATCTCTACTTCCAGGAAGCTGTAAGTTGAGGTTGGTAAGTTTCTTGGTAAGTCGGGGATATGGTGTCCATTAGTAGGACAATGTTATAAGTTCGTCCTTAACACGTTTAAGCATTATTATATTTAGATGCTGATTTGAAGATATTATAATTACTTTCTTTAATGAATTTTATCTACATTAGCTTTCATTTTTTTCTACTTTCTTTTTTAATTCCCAATTACAGTAATAAGTAAACTTCCTTACTTCTTAAATTCTGTAACACCCAAAAGTTTAAGAGTCTAATTGTGAGAATTTGTAGTAATTAAATTTCTGTATCTGTGGTTCTATATTTTGCTTTTGTATTTAAGGTCTAAAGTTCAAACTGTGTTGCTAAAGTTTTGTTTGTTTAAAACAACCCCTATCCATGTGTTAGGTGGTTAAGTGCAATTCTAGGTAAATCAATAAAAAAAATGAGCTTGTTGGTTCACTGGTTAAGCATCTATCTGTATTATGTTTGGTTGGTTTTGAGTTTGAATCCCATCATACGTTTTAGGGAAAAAAAATTTCGCAAATGTCGAAAGGGGTGGTGGTTAACTTAAAACATGCTATCATTCTTTTGCATTTTTTTTTCTAAAACTTTAGTTCTTGTTTCTCCTTCTTCCTTCCTTTATTTTTTCTCTTCTTCCGACAATTGATTGTTATGTGAATTGTGAAGTCTGGTTGCCTGTGAGGTTGATTTTGCGTAAGTTTTACTGTGACTTCCTTTCATATGTGATTTCTGTTCTGTTAACATTCTTTGTCTAAACGGGTCTTTGCTCGATTATTTGAATTCTGTTAAACCTTCGTTTGGTTACTTTGTTAGGCAAGGATATTGCAGAAGACGTTAATCCGCCGTATTAGCTTAATTTCTTCTGTTTCGTATGAGTTGAGTGTGTGAATTGGAAGAGAACAGCGTCGAATCTTTCGACATGTTTTTAGCGATAGGTTGTTTTTGCTAAATGTTGAAATTGATTGTGTAATTGATTGTGGAATGATTAATTAGGTTCTGGGTAGTCTCCATATTGTTTCTCCATCAAAACGAAATCAGGTGCGTACCGAAAACTCTAATTCTGCAAGTTCCGAATCGCCAGAAATAGTGGTTGTCGACGCCACACGACCAGGCACACGGGCGTGTGTCTAGGCCGAGTGAGTCATACGGGCATGTGGCAGGCTGTGTAACTCATTGTTCATCGAATTGGGGCCACACGGGCTGGCACATGGGCTTGTGTCCAAGCCGTGTGTGGCCAAAATAGTGCAGGGTTCACACGGGTATAAGACACGAGCATGTGACTAGGTTGTGTAACTCACTGTTTGTAACTTAAGACCACATGGATAAGCACACAGGCGTGTGCCCAGGCCGTGTGAGTCATATGGGTAAAGACACAGCCATGTGTCCATGTAACACCCCTCACTCATATTCAACGCCGAAATAGGGTTACGGGGCATTACCGAACTTACAATACAATTACACAAACTTTTCACATACATTATATCATTTCATACATTCATCAATTAATCTCAATCAATTTGTCCCTAATACGAACCTATGAGGCCCTCAACATACTTTGGGAGTGATTCAGGACTAAACCGATAACTTAATAAAATTTCACGAACTTAGAAAATTTTTCTCAAAACAGGAGACACACGCCCGTATGGCTAGGTTGTGTGTCTCACACGACCACCAGACACGTCCGTGTCACAAGCCGTGTGGACATTCGAAATGGGAGCACATGGCCGTATCTCAGCCCGTGTCCTACCCCGTGTCCAAACAAGTGAGCTTACTGACTTGGGTCACACGGCCAGCCACACGCTCGTGTGTTTAGCCCGTGTGCCCTTCAAAATGGTCACACACGCTCGTGTGCCAGGCCGTGTGTTAGGTCGTGCCAAACTTGTAGGGTATACTAAATTATGTCACACAGCCAAGTCACACGCCCGTGTGTGAGGCCGTGTGGAGTATACTGACTTGATTTCAATTTCAACACCAGGGGGCACATGGCCGTGTAACATGACCGTGTGTCACACACGGCTGAGACACACGCCTATGTCTTTGCCCGTGTGGACAAAAATAGACTATTTACCAAGCTATTTTTGCCACCCATTTTACACATACCTATACAAGCTCAAATAGTTCTATTTCAGGACACAAATAAATAGCCAAATATCATCAACCAATATTCAAATCATACCATTTCATTACCAACCATACAAGTCACAAATATGTCACAATTTGCCATTTGATTACATACCTAATTCACATATACAATTCAATTTACTAAAACATTCCAAACATGCATTATCATTCACTAATTCACAAGTCAAAAATATGTCACAATTGCCATGGCCCTACCGTGGTCTTACATTCAATGTCATAACCCGGTTATAGTTTTATTTTCTGATTTGCCATAGCTCAGTTATGGTCTTATTTAGCAATTATTCTTACTTAAATCATACATTTAATTAAAAATCTTACAAATTTAACCAATAAGATAAATACAATCACAATACCATCTATCAATTAAATAAATACACATTTAAGTTCAATTATACGAACTTACCTCGTGTCCAGAAATGACAAAATGGACCGACTATTCAATTACTTTGCTTTTTCCCCGATCTAAGTCTAAATTCCTCTTTTCTTGATCTATAAGTAATCAAAATAAACTTATTTATTCAATTCAATTCAAAACACACATTAGGGCTATTTTACACATTTGCCCCTAAACTTTCACGTTTTTACAATTTAGTCATTATTTCACAAAATCACAAATTCATGCAAATTTCAAAGCAATCATGGTTATCCGAATTACCATTATACCCCTAGCAGCCTATATTTTTCATTTATTTCACATTTTGACCACTAATTTTACACATTTCTCAATTTAATCCCTATTTTGCATTTTCACTAAAAATCACTTAACAAAACTTGTTTAACTATCAACTATTCAATATCTATCATCAAACTTCAAAACTCATACATATTCATCAATTGAAACATTCAAAATCTTTAACAATTTTGCAAAATAGTCCCTGGGCTAGCTAGTACTAGTTGCAACGATCACAAAAACATAAAAATCATTAAAAACCGAGCAAAACACATACCTAATTGCCAAGATTAAATTTGTCGAAATTAAAAGCATAAAATGGCTTTCGCCAACCCTAAATTTTGGCCAAGAAGATGAATGAAAGAATAATTTCATTTGTTTTATTAAATTATACATTAATTACTAAATACCAATTTTAACCTTAAAAATATTTAATAACTACACCAAATACCACTCCACTATCATCCATTAACTCTAAAATGGGTTAATTACCACTTAAGGACCTTTACTTTAAGGTTCCATAGCTATTTAATACCTTTAGCTATTAGAACATCACTTTTGCACTTTACGCGATTTAGTCATTTTTACCAAATTAAGCATTCAAATGATAAAATTACTTAACGAAATTTTCACACAATCACATTATCATGCTGTAAACATTAAAATAAATATTTTGACTTTGAATTTTTGGTTCTGAAACCACTTTTCTGATTTGACTAAAAACAGACTATTACAGTCCAAGTTGTGTAACTCTCTGTTTGCAGGTTAGAACCACATGGACAAGGACACGACCGTGTGTCTAGGCCGTGTGGCAGTATAACGTAGGCCCAAAACCCCTTTTTGAGGCCGTAAATGTGGTCTATGACTGATACTGATTTTCCCTGTTGTATGAATGATCTAAATTTGATTGATTGGAAACTCTCTAATACTCTACAACTGACACATGAATGTTATAACTGTAAGTGCACTATGAATATCTGTACTTTGCATATGCATGGGTTGGGATTTTGTGAAGAAAGAAGTAATTTGATCTGAACTAGTGGTTAAGCCACTATGTGAATAATTTTGACTCTGGCGCTTTGACGCAATATGATCCAGTAGCTAAGTTGTGTTACTGTAAACGTGTCAAATAGACACTTCGCGGTGTGTAGGGATGGTTGGGCATTGAATGCCCTTAATGGTGTGTTGAGATGGTTGAAGATGGTGTGTAGTGGATGGGGTTTAGGAATATCTAAATCTGGTCTGCGATATATATATATATATATATATATATATATATATATGGAATTGCATATATATAAATATCTATCTGTGTACAATTGATCTGTTCTAAATCTAAATCGTAAATAGTTTTATACCGAATCGAATCCCTGAATATAACTACTTTACAAATGAATATGAACTGAATAATCTGACTATGGTTACGCACTGAGTTCACAACTCATTCTATTTTTGGTTGGATTTCAGGTGATCCCCAAGCTTGACCGGATTGGTATCGCGGGAGCTCAGTCAACCTCTTATCTTTTATTTTAAGTATTACTACTAGGGATTTGCATTTTATGAAATTTATGAAGATCATATATTTTAAATTATGGTTATCTTGAATGATACACAAGAATGTTTTCATTTGACTGTGTTATGATAATATGGGTATTAGTATGGGAATCGTAACTCTCCAAATTTGGTCTGAACATCTAGACCGGGTCTAGGGTGTTACAAATTCTCACTTTAGAAGTCTAATTAAATTTTTAAATAAATCTCAAATGAATTTGATTTTAGTTTAATTATACCCATCAAAATTTTCATGTTGAATAAAATATAATTATTAGTATATGCAACATGTAAATATAGAATAATGTTATGTCTATAAGGTATTAATGAATCGTGAAAATTAAAAAAAAAAAAAAATTTCAAAACTTTCATTTATATGGTCGCTTGATTTGTTTAAATTCTTGTCCACATCGAATCTTAATTTAAATCTTGACAAACCTACTTATATGAAATAAAAAGAAGGTTTCATTCATTATTTAACTCTTGACTATATTTGTTTTTCTTACTTTAATATTTAAATTTTGCTTGTTATTGTTTAAGTGCCTAATGGGTTAAGAAAAAAGTCAACTAATGATGACATGGTATGTTAAACCATCCGTTGATCGATGTTGACTGTACTGATCAAACGTTGATCGATGTTGATTTATGTTGATTAGATATTGATCAGTCACAAATTATTTAAAAATTATAAAAAAATAGTAAAAATAATTTAGCAAATGTTTAAATTTTAAAAAATTGTAAAAACATTAAAAATTATTATTACAAACAGCACAATATTATTCGAATAAAAAAATTGAAGATTCATCGACAATCACAGATTTCATGCAATATTTGGTTAATTAGGCATCACTATCTAATTTAAATTTTTTTCAATAAAATGCTTGAATTTTTTTTGACAAATAAACTAAACTTTGAATTAGAAGACAAGCATTAAATTCAAATATCATAAGATGCTTTTAAGAAAAATTGTAAATTTTATTATAATTTTTACAATTTTTTAAATTTCTTATGATATTCACAATTTCTAAACAATCTTAAAATAATCTTAGCAATTTTTAATCATTTTAAAAAAAATATTTTAATGATCTTCACATTTTTACAAATTTACAATTTTTTATAATTGTTAAATGATTGTTAAAAATTTGAATTTTTTTTATAAAAATTGTATTTTTTTAATGTGAAAATAATTTCCACAAATCTTAAAATTTTTTTATAGTTTTTTAAAATCGTTATAACATTTTTTATATTTTTACAACTTTCTACTATTTTTATATATGTTTATATTTTTAAAATAAATTTTTGCAATTTTTTTCATTTTAAAAATATTTTATAATTTTTAAATTAAATTTAAAATTTAATGATTTTTTTATCGATCAAAGGCTGGTCAATGATGGTTAATGTCGATCAACATGCCACATCAGTCAAGCTGCCATCTCATTAATGATGTGGTGCATTCTGATTGGCTGATTTTTTTAATGTCGTTAATTGATAGGTACCAAAACGAATAACGGTGTGCAAAATTCATGTACCAAAATGGGACAATTAAAAGTTTATGGATCAAATTGGGAAATCATGGGGCTAATTTGTGCATAAAGCCTAAAAGAAAATGTATCGCAATTAGCCATTTACAGTATTTTTTTAGTTAATACATCATTTGGTACGTGAATTTAGTTTTAATATTCAATTTGATATATAGATCAAACAACATCATATGGCCTAATGAATGTTTGACATATGTGCTCTAGTAAAAAAAACATAGAGACTTAGTTCAAACCCAAAAAACTTATGTACCAAATTAAACATTGAAGCCAAACTTAGGTACTTAACTAGGGAAAAAGAACTCAAGTATTAATTTGAAAAGAAAAAAAAAACTTAAATACCAAAGTGAATATTGAAACCAAACTCATGTATCAAATTGGGAAAAAAATTAAATACCAAATAAAACATTGAAGTGAAAATCAGTACCAAATACTATATTGACCCTTATATTGTTCATGCTTGCTTCATAATTGGCCTTAATTGCACCATACATCCCCAAATTATAACTTTCATAATACATTGGTCCCTAAACTTGAAAACATTCTAATTACACTCAAACTATCCAAGTTATATCAATAAGATCATTAATTTTATGTGGCATAGTTTAAAATTTAAAATGAAAAGTTTAAAGAAAAGTGAATATTATAAAAATTGATATAATTTTTTTTTTTTAATTTTCAAAGCTTTTACAAGAACTTTATCGTTCATTCTCTCTCTCTTTTTTCGGTTTTACTTTGTTTCTAGTTTTTACTTTTAAAAGTTATACAGTAACATTTTGTTTTTCTTTAAAATTTTTATTTTAAATTATGCCACGTAAGATTTGACATGTCATCTAATGGTTAAATTAACGATTTTAATAATTGAATGACGTGATTAATATAACATCGATAGTTTAAGATGTGATTAGAATGTTTCAAAGTTTGGAGGTCAATTTATTCAATGCCATAGTTTAGGAATGTCTAGTGTTATATTAACTCGAAAACCAATTCCTTTTAATTCATTTATCTTTTTATAAAAGAACCCAAAATACAAAAAAAAATGTTAAATTCTTTATTAGTCTCTATACTTTACAAAAGTTATAGATTTAGTCCATATACTTTAATTTGATCAAATTAAGCTCTTTTACTTTTCAAATTGGTAAATTTTAGTTCTTTTACTTTTGAAAGTTTAGATTTTTAGTCTTGATCCAAACCCTAGCAGTTAAATTCATTCAGTTAAATTCAATTATTAGTCATGTATTATGTATATAATTGTAGATTTAGTCTATATTCTCCAATTGAATCATTCTAAACCCATATACTTTTTGAATTTTGAAATTTCAATCTTGACACAAATAACATACGCTATATTATTAACTAGATTTTTAGTGACTAATATGTAGAAATAGCAAGCTAACATAACACTACACATATAATAATTTGTTTTTGTATCAAATTTTAAAAATATCATAACTTAACCTAATGAATTTAACAATTATCATTTGGTGAGGACTGGAATTTTAAATTTTGAAAAGTAAAATGACTAAAATTAACCAAATTAAAGTACAAGGATTAAATACACCATTTTCATAAAAGTACAGGGACTAATAGTAGCGTTTAACCGAAAAAAATAAATAAAATGAAAAATTAGAAAAATAAAGAAAAGGGAAGCTAACCAATACAAAAGAGGGCATACTTTTTTCCGTTCCTACAGCGCGAGAGGCAAAGGAGATCCATCACTGAACCAGCACCAGCAACAGCAACGTCAATGGCTAGACAAGCCTCACGACTCCTCCGATCTTTGTCATCCCAGTTTTCTCATCGCAAATCCCTACTCAGTTCCCTCCATTCACGGTCGTTCTCGGCGGCTCCGGCGCCTCAACCGGCGGTTTTCGTAGACAAGAACACCCGCGTTATTTGCCAAGGCATAACCGGAAAGAATGGCACTTTCCACACCGAGCAAGCCATCGAATATGGCACTAAGATGGTACTTCAAATTCGAATCCAACTTTTATCCCCTTTTTTCATGAATCTGATAAATGAGTATCTTTTTTTTTTCCACAGCAAATACTTGGGGTATTGAAAAAATACGGGAAAGTAAAAACCTTTATATTATTTGTTTATACATGTCTGAGAACAGGGTTTAAGTTATTTTTGTAATATGTTATGTAAAATTCTGCATATCATAATTTTTTTCATAATGTACGAATTGTGGGAATGATCCAAGGGTTCTTATTATTCCTTTGTTTTATGTAATTTTTTGTTTTGATAGGTTGGTGGAGTTACACCGAAGAAGGGCGGCACAGAGCACTTAGGACTTCCTGTTTTCAACTCAGTAGCTGAAGCGAAAGCTGAAACCAAGGCCAATGCTTCTGTCATATATGTTCCTCCCCCTTTTGCTGCGGCGGCTATCATGGAGGCTATGGAAGCTGAGCTGGACCTTGTTGTTTGTATCACAGAAGGAATTCCTCAACATGACATGGTAAATGATTTGGAGGAACCTTAGAACCAAATCTGTTCGTTTAATTGAGTGTCTAAACTTTTTATTCAGTCAGCTTATTTGCATCATGTGTAACTCCAAGAGCATAACTGCAATATGCTCCTAGGGGCTGCCTTTGACTCGAGTTACAGTTTATACCTTTGGAGTTATGATTGGAAATGAGTTTTATTGATATTTTGTGATCAAAGCTGATATCTTTGTGCTGCAGGTTCGTGTGAAGGCTGCCCTTAATCAGCAATCAAAAACCAGGCTGATTGGTCCAAACTGCCCTGGCATCATTAAACCTGGGGAATGCAAGATTGGAATTATGCCTGGATATATTCACAAACCAGGTCGCATAGGAATCGTTTCTCGATCCGGCACTTTAACATATGAAGCAGTAAGACCTTTTATTTTATACATTTTTTTTAAATGTTCCTAGATTACTTCATATCTGTGTGTATTAGTCACTCATTTAATATCTATATGCCTGATGATACATCACCACATGTTTTTTTTTTCCTAAATTGTCCAACTTATTTCTCAAGACATTTTGAAGAGGGAGTTTTGCTTTTCTGGCAGAGCTTGTGGCCAAACTGCATGTCTCTTTTTAGTATCTTTGTTCTGTCCGCATGGTCTTGTCCTTTTAAGATATCTATGTATGTAACAGACAACTTGGAGTTAACAGTGTTTCTATTTAATAAAGAACAAATGTCCAAAGAGGAAAGTTTTCAAGTGATAAATTTGATTTGATGGAAGTTTTTGAGTAGTATGAATAGAATTAACACTGTGAAGTTTTGTTTGATACTTAAGTTAATCTGCCCTGTCCTTCAGTATATATTACATACTATATGTATAAGCTCGTAGTTGTTATATTTAAACCACCATAGAACTCAAAAAAAATCGCATAAAGCTTTGTCTTACACTAAACTAACACTGTTTTTCATATGCTGATGTCATGCGCACTCCTGTTGAGTTATTTTTCGATAATAATATGTCATTTTATCTTGTAGGTTTTTCAAACAACTGCAGTTGGTTTGGGGCAATCAACCTGCGTAGGAATTGGTGGGGATCCTTTTAATGGGACCAACTTTGTTGATTGTGCGACCAAATTCCTTGCTGATCCTCAGACAGAAGGTAACATTTCCTAATTTAGTATTATTTGACTATCATTTATTCTACTTTAGTTATTGAATTAAAAGGTCTTTATTACTGTGTGGCTGTATCTTGTCTATTGTGGCTAGTTCTCATCTTCTTCTTCTTTTTCCATTTCTTGTTTTCTTTTCTCTCATTTACAGTTTCTCTTTTTGGTTGACGGATTTGGTAAAACTTACCATTGTGGAAAATGCTTTAAACTGATGTCTAATAGGAAGGCGTACTATCTGATTATTGCAATTTCGTTCAGGTATCATTCTAATTGGTGAGATAGGGGGCACAGCAGAAGAAGATGCTGCTGCACTAATAAAGGTAATTTTAATATTTTACTAAAGGAACTAAGGACTCCTTGTTCTGGAAACTGATATTAAATTTTTACTAGTTACTGCTTGCGGTACATATGTGGGTAAAAAATGGTAGCCTTCCATGCAGATTCTCACTTGGTTAATAGTAAGATCAAATATACTTTTCAAGAATTGGTTTATAGTTTATAGTTCTTTACCCTGGATCCACAAATGAGTATGTGTTTGTCCTCATATATACCTATATGATGAAGACATAATTCATCCCCTCTAACATATGCTTAATTGGTTTTGCTCTATGCTACATTTTGTTAATTTTACTGCCATATTTATAATGGAAATGTTTGCAATTTATTTTCTTTTTGCCATAGTGCAATATAATAGTTTGTAATATCGAACTTTCTTTATCTCATTTCTACTGCACTCCGTAAAACTAAAAGTGGGCTAGAGAATCGTCTTCCTTTACCACTTGTGGATTTAACATCTTGTTTTGTTGTATAAATGAAACAGGAAAGTGGGACTGAAAAGCCCATTGTTGCCTTCATTGCTGGACTTACTGCTCCTCCAGGACGGCGTATGGGTCATGCAGGAGGTAATACATTGCTTCAATGTTTTGTTTATTAGGCTTCTGATTGCAGTTGAAAGTACTTTATATCTCTTGCATGCACTCCTGCATAAGCTCAAATATAGCAATCCTAAGACCCTCTTTATCCTTTAAAAGGAAAATGTTCAACCTATATACTAATCAAAACACCTTTTTTTCACGTTTTATATGAACGCTAAGTAGTTAACTCTTTTGTTAATGTATGCAAGTATGTGTTCAAGTTGGGAGGATACACGATTGAAATTTATTCAAGTTGGGAGGATACACGATTGAAATTTACCCTTGTGGGCATGGTTTAAAAAAACCGAACCGGTTAGATCTTTCGTTTCCGGTTCAACTAGTTGCACTAAAAAATATAAATTAATAATAATCAAGTAAAATTCAAAAAAATGAAGAAAAATATTTTTAAAATGGAAATTTTATATTTACAAAAGACCAAGGATGAAAATGAACCAAAAACATAGTCGAAAATCTCAAATTTTCGTTGCAAAAAATCCGGGTTTTTCTAGTTTTTGGTTTCTCTTTTCTCTTTTCTCCGGTTCTGGTCGATGTTCTAATTTTTAGAGTAAACTTCTATGATTCAACTGCTGGAATTGGCTGGTGTGGTTTTTACAACCAATAGTATAGCCATTTCTTATTGCTGTAAAATGTTTCTTGTGATGTCTATACAAACAGCTATAGTATCAGGGGGCAAGGGTACTGCACAGGACAAAATCAAGACTCTAAGGGAAGCTGGAGTGACAGTTGTTGAATCACCTGCAAAGATTGGTGTAGCAATGCATGATGTTTTCAAGCAAAGAGGTCTCCTGAATTAGCACCCTTTTTTTTTTCCTAGAAAAAGGAAAACTTTTTTTTCCTGAATAAGTTTCAGGTGGACATTTTTCATATATTTCCATTGTTTTTATTTTGTCCAAAATTATTTTTATACTGAAAAATGAGGGAAAAATCTTATACCTCAGTCAATGAAACCAGATTTGGCATAAACAAGACGGGCTATACTTTTAACTTTACTTTATTATGTCAACTTAATTTAATTAAATGATCAGAAAAAAGAAGCTTTATTATGTTAATTTCAATTTTTATATTTTATGAATTCATTGATTTTTTGGGGGTGATATTTGGTCTTTCATAATTCATTTTCTTATATATATATATATATATTTGCTATGTTAGAGTTTTTTTAAACAACATAATAAATAATCTTATTTTTAATAATAATATTTTTTTGCTCATTAAAATTTAACAAAGTAATATACATTTACTTTTTTATTTATTTTCTCATTAACAAATACAAATAATTATTTAAGTTAGAAAATTTATAACTGTTATATAGTATTTTATTGATTTATATCATTTCAGTTAATTAATTTTACAATTACATTATTTTTTCTATTTTTTAAATATATAATATGTAACTTTATATTATAAAAGCCTATAAATGAAAACGAAACTTAATAAAGGAGTTCCTTTAACTCTTTAATTGATATTTAAAAACAAAAAGTAAATAACTAGAGATAAAAGCTTTTTTTAACTTCACTTATGACATGAACCATTTGTGAAATTAGAAAAGAAAAAAATGGTCATCCGGTCAAACAATTATTTATTAAATAAAAATTAATTTAATTTGAATAAAATTATAAAATAATAATAATGCAAAGAATATGAGAATAAGGGAGATTTCTATTGCATTTTTATTATCATTACAAGTAGTATACTCTTATATATGCAAGGAGATTAAACTCATCATTTTCTAATACATAAATAGGATATAAAGACATAAAAGGAAGATGAAAAGTGAAAAGTTAATTATAATCAACATTCACTTAATAGTATTCATAACACTCCTCTTTGGATGTTCATCACTTCATTGTATAAAATATATGTTTCATTAAAAATCTTATTAGGAAAAACCTTGTTAGATGAAAACCGAGTAAAGGAAAAAAGAGTATATAATCTTTTAATACACAATATGTCACAATCTTACAAGAAAAATGTAGTATGAATTTATTCCCTCTCATTTAAGCATCATTTAAGATTTTTGAAACGATGCAATTCAATATTGGAAATTAACTTTTCAAATGTAGCAATAGGGAGTGTCTTAGTAAAAAGAACTGTCAAATTTTCACTTGAACGAATCTATTGAACATTTATTTCTCCATCCCTTTGTAGATTATATTATATCGTTCACTATTATCAATACAATGAGTGCACTGGGCACATAAAGAAATGGTATTTCAGGATCATCGTTTTATAACATTATTGTTTGACCATTTCTATTCATTTTCAATATCTCTAGTCTACATGTAAAATTAGTCTGATTAATTTTGATTATATAAACACTATTGGATACTCAATAGTAATTCTTTATAATATCATTGTGTAACAATTTATCCTTATTGAGCACTCAATCTTCACGTCGAGACAAAATTTCATTTTTAGATTTACTTTCATTATAAAGCTTATCTACCGAATAATTATTACTGTTGAAAATTCTTCAAAACTCTAATGATATTTGATACATTAATATCAACAATACTAATAATAACCTATAGGTATAAATACATTAATTAATAAAAACTCCTGAACAAAATTATATTTACATTTAATGTTTTTCTCATGAAATTCGAGTTTTATGCTTCAAACATCAATATTATCAAATAATTTATATAAGGTAAATACAAATTTACTAGACCTAAATAAATAATTTATTTAGTGTTAGACTATTGCATCCATAATAAATTAATCATTTTTCATAATCAAAGTTAAGTATCTTGTGAAAGTTTGTGTTACAAGTCAATTATATAAATTATGACTTGTATTTTTTTCCGCTATTATGTTAACATGTACTCCACTTGGCTTTACATCTTCTAGGTGTTTGGGATTCATGTTCGAGATGCATTTCGTAAGTTATAATATAAACACTTATTTATTTTGATGATATGTTCTCATCTTAATGTTTTTAAGTATATTTTCATTCAAGATCCTCATTTTTTTTTCATAATATTGAAGTGTTCTATGTATATGATCATTGTTGACAAAAATTTTCTTTTGTCAACTCAATCATCTTTGATTATGACATAACTAATTGATATATCTCATTATATTCATAATTTCAAGTACCTAAACCTCTTCTGAGGTTTTATCAAAAGTTATTTCTTGGGTTTCTTCATGAGTACCCGCCTCTTTTAACATGTGACCATCTTCATTTATTTTTCCTTTCTTTCAAGAATTTTTCATTTTATGGAATCGACTAGTTTGCCATACTTCTAGCATGCCCAAGACTTATTTTAAACACATTGTCCTTCTGGGACATATAATTATTTGGAGCATTTTAGCTAGCATATGTATCAACTAGTATATGCAATCTCTAAATGTCATCACTAAACATGTTTGGAAAATAATTTTATCCTTCAAACTTTGTGCACAAAATATTAGTAAGGATCACAAAAAATGATGACATAATTGTTTAACCAACTTGTCTCCCCTTAATACTAAGAAAATTTCTAACATGATAATACCTTTCAAAATTATAAATATATCTCCTATCAACTTTTAACATCTAATGAAAATTCTAAATTTTTTCAATTTCATACTTGATGATTCATCTTAGTGTATTATGATGGAATATTAAATAGATATAATACATTTAGATATTCTTAGATGAAATCTATTGGCTTATAAATGAAAGTCAATTCTCACGAGACAAATATTTATTACATGTTGACTTAATGCAAATAAAATTGCATGCTTATTGTAAAACTATTCTTATATTAATGGTTAAGTAATTAAATGGAGGTATAGTTTTGCTAACCATTAAGTATAGCATATATAGGCATAGACAACTTGACATTATCCCAGTTAAAACTACGAAAATCAAGTTTGAGATATAATGCACCAGTGTTGTTAGCTCAAATTACGTACTATAGAGATTGTTCACAATCAATTTATTTCAAGAAATAATATCGCAAACTTTAGATTGCACACATGTGATACATGAGTTCATATATTATTTAGTTATCATCCAAAAATGCAACTGGCTTTTAACTTTAGCTGGTGTTAGTTCAATATGCTATCCAAAGAACTAGTATTGATTACAATTATTAAAATATAACTTCTAATTTTTCAATAAAATCATATAAATGATCATCAAATTATTTTGCATCATCATTGACTCTGGATGGTCTAACCGGTCATACCAACACTATGAACTTCTTTTAACTATCTCATAAGTCATTCATATAAGGGTAATGTATTCCTTCGGGAAATATATATAATACAAATACATCTAATGTTATTTCTATTTATGGTTTTAATGTATAACACAAAGATTTCCTTCAACATATATTATTTGATTTGAAAAATAATATTATATTTTACAAAATTTTGCATCATAATAAGGTAAAATATTAGTTCTTAAAGAGCTTTTTACAGTTTGAAGCAATATTAGCTCTTTTGGAACATGTAATCATTTTATTATATAACATTAATGAATATTTAATTTTTTTTAAATAATATACACTTTTACACTTCTTTTCAACATGAATGATAAAAATTTTTGATCTTCAAGAATTTTATTTATTCATATAAAAATAAAATGAATAGGTATAAATAAAACATATATTAAACATAACAAATAATAAATTCATGTTACTAATAAATCACTATGGTTAGATAATATTATATATATATATATATATATATATATATATCATAACACAACAAAATACAAAATATTATAAGGTCAGATTAAAATAATTTTACAACTATAAAGGTTTATTATAAACATTTTCTAACCTCCACCTCAATCAGGAAACTATCCAGATAGGGTAAATATCTCAAAATTCATGACAAGTACTTTTACTCTCATTCCAAAATAATCATATATCTTAATCAAAATCAAAATCAAACCAATCAATTATATTAAAATGAACCAATAAGAAAAATAAAAACATTTATCTCCACATAAACATCCCAATAACTAAATGGGTAAAGAGTTTTAAAAATTTATAGAGTTATGGATAAAGAATTATATAAATTAAACTAAATCAAATCAAATTTCAAAAGAAATTTATTAGACTGACTTAGGTTGCCATTGATGAGAAGTAATGATTATAAGCATCTTTTGTAATGAAGAGAAAGAGATCATCCTCAAGCAAATATCAAGTAGTCATTAATTCTAATGATTCTTAAACCATTTCAATGCTTGGATCCCAACAAAATTTTGACATAAACTAAGAACATATTAATCATTCTTATATGCATGATCAACTTTAGCATCATAGTAAAAATTTTCATCTTTTACCGAAAATTATCTTTCATTTCATCATTTTTGGGATAGCGAAATTTATCTCACTATTGTTTCCCTTTTTTTTTAATGGATTATTTGATAAAGTTACATGTATGTAATCAATGCATTTCCATACCAGATTGGTAGTATGAATTTTCAATAACCTTCGAATATTTTAACCATTATTTTTTATTTTTCCTTATTATTCTTTTTCTAGTAGTTAAAAGTATCACTATTATAACGACCATGATAATAATTATTAATATGCCTCAAACCACATCTTCAATTACAACGACAACCACGATATTTGTATTTTGATTTTTCATAATTGTTATTTATTGTTATATTCACTTTAGGGGATAAAACCTTTTTCACTAGAAGGCATGAGATTATTTCAAAATATTTTTTAAAACCTTTTTCACAATATTGTTGCTGCAAGAGCACATAATATATTTCAATCATAACAAGTTTTATTACCATTTTTTAATGGTCAAATAAATCTTTCAAATTATTACACAATTCAAGAGTCAAGATGATATTTTACAATTAGATATTCCACTTTTAATTCTTCATGTAGATGATGTTGGACAAAAACAATAGTTTTTACTTTGTCTATATAAAAAGTCAAATTCATTTATACTTACAAATTATGTGCGACTCTTTTAGAAATAATTTAATAGACAACATAGTACATTTGGTAAAGGTCACCAAATAAAATAAAATATTTAAAAAATGGTAGTCATTTTTTAATTATATCAATGGCATATGTTATGAAAGATATATATATTTAAGCAAAATTATTCAAGTTGTTGATACTTTAATCTTATTCAAAACCTTAGATCATAAACAAGCATACCATAAAATATATAAAACACAAATCCATACTTAAATATGAAAAAAAACATCATTTAAAACTTTTTTGCATTAAGAATATTGAAACATCAAAATCGTTCAAGCATGCATAGAAATCACATACTTTAAGAGTGTTTGCTTCAACAAGAACGTTGCATGTCTAACTTACTTGTTTTCCATCAGAATATTGAATATTAGCCAACAAGCTCGTACTGATAACGTATTATGAAATTATAATAATGCAAATAACACAAAAATAATATATAAAAATAATGGAGATTTCTATACTTTTTCATCGTCATTATTAGTAGTAGATTTCTTATTTTTTAATACATAAATAGAAAATGGGTTATAAAAAAAATAAAATGTGAAGAGCTGAAGAAGGATGAAAGATAGAAAGTTAAAAAGGAAGATGAAAAATAAAAAGTTAAAAAAGAAGATGAAAGGTAAAAGATTAATTATAATAAACATATATTTAAAAATATTCATGACAAATAATATAATTATTAACTTAAAAATAAAAAATTAATCTTAAATGACAATATAAATTAATATTAATTCAAATTTAGAAAAATAAATAAAAAAGGAACCATTTTTAGATTTTCAAAATATTTTAGGTTTCTGTATTTTTTTTTTCAGCTCACTGACAGTGTCGAAACTTGTTTGGGAAGCAAAAATCTTCTGCACCACGCCCTTCCTCTCATTTGAATTTATTTCCACCATCCATTACTTTAGTTTCTCGACGGTGCCGGTGCCGGTGCCGATGAAGGGGCTAAAGCCGACGAGAGCGGCTGGTAACAGAGCATGTGATATTCAAAATAATGAACTGGAAGGAGCTATCACGTGGAAGCGACCTAGGAGTATGAGACATCATGATAATAGTAGGATTCTGAGAGCTAAACCCAACTCCACACAAATGCAAGCAAAACCCAAGAATTTGTACGGATTTGGGGGTAAAGAAGCTTCCTTTCAAAAGACCCAAGACTGATCGAGCCGTGTTTTCTCCCAATAAATTCAAAAAGAAGATTTTTGAAGAAGAAGAAGCAGCAGCTGCTATGGAAGATAGCGTTGATATGGAAACTGATGGCAGTGAAGAAAATGAAGGGGAAGATACAGAAACAGAGAAAGATAATCCTGGTCATTCCCTTAAACGTAAAGATGATGCAAAGAGTAAGAAATGGGAAGAACCTGTGACAACTTATTCACGGAAAAAAAGAAATGGTAAGAAGAAAATGAACCCTTTTACATTGGTCCTGATGGTGTTTCTTTTTTTCTCCTTGATTCTCTTTTCGTTTTTTTTTTGGTTTCAGGAAAGATCATTAATGTGCCATCAGTGCCAGGGGAATGATAAAGGCCGAGTTATTGAGTGCAAAACTTGCCGCCAGAAACGATATTGCGTTCGCTGTATAAAATGGTATTTCTTTATTTCACTAACTGTCTTCTTTCTTTTAACTATTAATGTCTTCTTATTATTGGTTGTTATTACAATTGTTCATCTCCGTAACTTGGTTTTGACTCATAGATGCTTCTCATCAGCCACTTTAGGTTGTATGTGGCTGAGAGCTGATGTTTGAATTCTTTTGCAATACTGGATTATATTGGAGTGCAGGTGTTCACCTTTAGAGCTTTACTGTAATGAAAGCCTGGGTGTTGGTTGGGGCTCTTGTATTTATTATTTCCTTAATGATAACACTTCTTACTTATTCTTGGTGGACTAGTTGATAATTGATATAGCATCACTAAAAATTCTTCAGCTTTTATACGAGTTACATAAGTTTGCTTACTTTTTTTTTTTTTCCTTTTCATTTTTCTCATTGCCCCAAACTTTGATGCTAGATTTAACTTATATTTCTGTTTTCATGAGATGGTTTTTCACAAAAGATAAATTGGATCAGAACTAGATAATGTTGGCAATGCTACATTTCAATTGAAAGCCATTAGTTTGTTTTGTAGTGATGACATGCTATTAATGCTTCAAGATGATCATTTAACCTTAGAGAGAGAGAGCTATAGTATTGTTATTTAAAGGTCTTCAACTTTGAAAGTGATTATCTGGTCAGAAACAGTGCTTCTGTTGAATAAAACTGAGAAGACCTGTTACCTTCTATATTTTATTTAAACACTGAAATATGTTGAGAAATGAATAAAATTGTGTGGTTTGAAGAATTGCTGAAAAGCTGCATATTTGCCTTGCTGGTGCCTCCAAATAGTGCACACTTGGATATATTTTAATCAAAAGAAGTTCCAATGAAGTTTTCTGTAGGTTTTTTCTTAAATAGATAAATTTTATACGTGTTTATTATTCTTCAGCTGTTTTGCCAGGGTGCTTTCTCTTTCCTCTTTATTGTCCCCAATTGCCCTATAAATTATTAATTAGCTTTACCTAAGAATATTAACACCTGAAAAGCACAAAGAATCATGTAATGTGAACTTTTTTTCAAGTATATATGCATCGCTTTTTCACTTGTTTGATGTTATAGTTGAGTAGTTGACTTCAACAGCAATTTACGTTTTCATTTTCAAGTGTTTCTCTTCTTCTCTCTAGTCATAATTTACATGTGAGTGCATCTGTATCCTGCTATCTGTATGTGCATTGCTCTGGTTTGTATGCAATTGCTAGCACTTGTTCCTGTTACATACTTTTACATTTTATCTATTGTGAATTTTGGACTAGGTATCCAGGGATGTCAGAGGATGCCATTGCTGATGCCTGCCCAGTTTGTCGGGATAATTGCAATTGCATAGCATGCTTGCGGAAGGATGGTTCTACCATGGTTGGTTCTGTATCTCTTGCTTTAGTACATTTTATTCATATTCCTGTAATAAGTGATATATGATATAGTATTTGTGATAAACTGTAGAAATTGGCAAGAAATCTACATTTAAAGTTCACTGATGATGAACAAGTTCAGCACTCCAAATACTTGCTTCAGTGTCTTCTCCCACACATTGAACAGTTCAGTCAAGAACAAATTAAAGAGAAGTTGATAGAAGCTAAAATTCAAGGTATGTTTTTTACCCTTCGATCTGGGAGGAAATGTCTGCTCTTTTTGCAATGCAAGATCGTTTTCTTGCTACTTGTGGCTTTTTATGATTATAGTAAAAGAACAGTTTAAAACCTTTTCTTTTTCTTAGTGTCAAATGTTAAATAATTAAGATTACATTACCTATTTTAGTATGTTGTTTACGTTGACTTGTTTTTATCAGTTGTCTTTAAAAAATCTGTGTCTTTATGTGGAAGAACAAAGTTAGCTTGATTATGGAAAGAAGATGCCAATCACTATGCTGCTGAAGTTTGTTGTTAGAATTCAAAATTTCTAAAACATTTTGGCTTTTGATAGATACAAAAATTGGTCTACTTGCACTCTTTCCCTGGTTGATACAGCCAGAGTCTTTTATGCTACCATCATTTCTTCATGGCATGGTTTGTTATGCCTTATCAAAATAGAAAATAACATAATGAATTGTTGCTAGGAAAGGATCTTTGTATGTGATATGTAAGTACACAGTAGAACATTATTAGTTAATATTCATTTAATATTTTCCTTCACTTTAAGTAATTTTTGTGAACTTTGATTTTTTGGATGAGTAGGGGTGTTCCCATCAGAAATACAGCTGAAGCAGGCAGTTCCTGGTTATCATAACTGTATATTTTGGTATGTTCTAAATATTGTCATATATGATCATTTTCTATATTGTCGCTAGAGTAAGGATCACTTGATTTTTTATTAAAACATAAAATATAATGTATTTAACAGATTCCTGATGCCATTATGCATTCTTCTGCAGTGGCAACTGCAGAACTTCAATTGCTGATTATCATCGAAGTTGTCCTAACTGTAAATATGTTCTCTGCCTTATTTGTTGCCGGGAAATCCATGAGGGGCATTTGCAGGGGGGAGAAGAGGAAGTAAACATTCAATATGTTGACAGGAATGCATGTTACTTGCATGGTGAACTTTGGTCTTTTACATATTCAGAAGAGAGGATGCCTCTTGATTCGTCTTCTGGAATTGACTCTACAAAACACAGCTGTATAGCAGCTAGGTGGAAAGCAAATGAAAACGGTAGCATTTCTTGCCCCCCAAAAGATTTGGGCGGTTGTGGTAGTGCTCTTTTAGAGTTGAGATCTATGTTTAAAGAAAATGCTGTCCTTGAATTGGTAGAAAAGGCAGAGGCAATAGCTAAAGATCTCAGTCTTGAGACCGTGCTGAAGTATCCTAAACAGCAGTGCCTTTGTTACACCTCAATTGATGAAATTGAGTTTGCCAATAATAAACCAAGGAAAGCAGCTTCTCGAGAAGATTCCACTGATAACTATTTATATTGTCCAAAAGCTAAAGATGTTCAGAACAGGAATTTGAAGCATTTCCAAAGGCACTGGACTAAAGGGGAGCCTGTTGTTGTTACTAATGTGCTTGAGAATACACCTGGTTTGAGCTGGGAACCGTTTGTTTTGTGGCGTGTCTTACGTTGGATTAAAAGCAACAAGTTTGAACAGCATGTGAAGGCTATTGATTGCTTAGATTGGACGGAGGTCAGTTTTGTTCTCAAATGTCGTGGTTCAAAATTATAAACATACATGACTAAACTTGATTGCATGTACTTGTACCAATGTTTGTTGAGTGATGTAGTCAAAATTAATATTCCATTCCCGTTTTAGGTTCTGTACATTATACGATATTGTCTGCACTATAATACGATACTACATGGTAAAATAATTGATTATTGTGTTAAATGATACATTGTATAGTTTCTATACTAAAAGCAGCATTCTTGTTTCTTTTCTATTTTTCTGTAAAACCTTCTGTCACCTTCTATTACATGGAACAGCAATTGTTTGACTTAAGTTAACATATTGGATTCCTTGTTACCACAGAGTAACTTTACTCAAATTATTTTCTGGTGAAAGCAATTGCTGTTAATTTTCTTCAGAAATATAATTACCTCAAAGTATGGAATAGATAGTCATAAGCTGACAATCTTATTGTTAGTTTTAAAGGTGTTTATAGATGTTTGCAGCGAACATTTCAGTTCTTGAAGTTTGGTTTTGAATCAGCTCTCTATGAAATGCAGGTAGAGATCAATCTTCATCAATTCTTCAAAGGCTATATGTATGGTCGTTTGGGTTACTGTTTATGGCCACAAAATTTGAAATTGAAAGCCTTTCCTGCATCCAAGAAATTTGAGGAGCACCTTCCGCGTCATCATGCTGAGTTTCTTTGTTGTTTGCCCTTCAAGGAATACACGCTCTCTCATTGTGGCCTTAACCTTGATACCAAATTATCAGAGGTACTTCCTAATCCAGAGATGGGGCCAGAGTTGCATATTGCATATGGAGTAGCTCAAGAGCTTGGGCGAGGAGACTCTGTAACCAAGCTTCACTGCGAAATGTCTGATGTGGTATATGGGCTAACATTTTTCCTCCTTTCTGTAAATATTTAATGTTGCATTATTAGAAACTTTATGTCAGATCAGAGGACTTTGAGGAACTTCCATTATTATGCCAACATCTTTTGTTGCAGTGAACAATGTTTCTTTGGGTTATGAGCCTTATCTATAAGATCTGAAAGTCATCTGATAATGTCTGGAAAACAATGGTTCATCTGTTGCCTGATATTGCTGACTGCAAATACTTATGGGGCAAAGGACTAGGTAGCAGTTTCCATTTGTCAGACATGTAAAATCCCAAATTTACCATATGCATATCATGCATGTGGGAACAAAAAATTGAATATGAATATTAGACAATGTACCTGCTTCTGTTTGCTGAGTTTTCCTTTATGGCTGGCAGATATTTTCGATATGTCCTTATGTGTTTATGCTTAATGCATTACAATTATTTTATCAATCTTGCCTCAAAGGCATCGGACAAGCTGCATAACTTCCTCTAAACATGTTTTCATTTTTTTTCTGTTTAAAGGGTTTTTATACCTAGATTTCTTATTTTCCTCTATTTCTTCTTTTTGGATGCTACTGCATTGATGTAATTTATTGTGGAGGCTCATAGAGTTTGTGATGTACATTGTACAGACCAGATGTTAGGAATATTTAGGACTGTGTTTCTAGAGAGAATATTTACCTAGTACACTAGTTTGGGTGAATGAGGTTGTTTGGTTTGAACCTTCAGTTGGTAGTTTTCTTGCTTTTTTTAGTTCTATCTCTTACATGTGTGGCTCAGACATATATTAGTTGGTATCAACTGCTCCCCATGATGGAGGTCATATTTTCAGATCCTCTTTCCCCAAACAATTAAAAAAGAGCCTGAGTTATACATTGATTCCAACTTTGTGTGCATTAAGTTTAATAGTTTCTGCTTTATCTTTAGCTAGTCTTCAGCTGTTAAGATTTTTGGAATTGTGACTACTTGAACCATATTTTCTCATACGGTGAGATATTATGGATAGCTAGCTTTTGTGGTCTTTGTTATCAGACAAAGGTACCATTTCTTAGTAATCTATTTTCTGCAGGATAATGGAGTACTCTATGCTTAATTTTCATCATTTATTAGGTCTCAAATTAGTTTCTAAAATAAATTTATTTGTTAATCTTTCTGTTTCAGGTGAATGTTTTGGTGCATGCTGCTGAAGTAAAGCTTAAAGGTGAGCGCCTTGCAAGCATCATGAAGTTAAAAGAAAGGCACCGTGTGCAAGATCTGAAGGAAATATTTGGGGTGAAGAAAAAGGTTGACAGAGTTCAGCCTGCTGGCTACTCCACACAGAATGGCACTAGTTCTGCAAGGGTGTCAAAACTAGAAGACAGTGCGATGGAAGATGTTCAGGGAGGTGCTATTTGGGATGTTTCCGGAGAGAAGATGTTCCCAAGCTAAGGGATTATCTTAACAAGCACTTTAGGGAGTTCAGGCATATACATTGTTTTCCAGTACCACGGGTAAAAATGCATAGTTACTTTAATCTTATGTCGTACGATAAACTTTAATTTATTAGGCTCTGGCAACTGATTCTTCTTCAGGTTTACTGTCTTCTAAGACTCATTGATACTTAACAGAAAATTGTTTTCTTTGAGATAGGTTGTGGACCCTCTACATGATCAATCTTTTTACCTAACTTTGGACCATAAGTCCAAGCTTGAGGCAGAATATGGTATGGTAAAACAGATTAATACTTTCAAACCGTCAGATAAATGATAAAAGAAAGCATCAGTCTTTGTTTATGGTTAAATAATTAATATGCTGGCATGTAGGAATTGAACCATGGACATTTGTTCAGAAACTTGGGGAAGCTGTTCTTATACCTGCTGGCTGTCCTTATCAAGTCAGGAACATTAAGGTATCTTGATTTTTCTCATTGCAATCCTTTTTCATTCTTTAGTTATATAAGAAAAGTATTAACGGAGTTGAAATGATTTTTTGATTTTGTACCAATCCTCTTATGGAGTCTACCATCATATTTATTTCTGTTATGGGGTCAATATAAAGGCATGGTATGGGATATTCAAGGGTGGCATATTATAAATACATGGTATATGAGGAAATTAGAGAGAAATACTTTAGTGTATTGAGGAAAAACTCACTCAAAAGTACGTATTTCTTAGAAATATGTACAACTATATATACATGAAGGATTGAATCAATTAAGGAAAGAATATTTCTAAATAAAATCCCTAAAAATCAGCTGTAATCTCTAAAGTTATACTATTCAATACTATCAAATAATTGAAGATTCTCAACATTTCCCCTTCAAGTTGGTGCATATGTCACCGGCCAAAGTGTAAAGCTTATGACCATGGCACAGGACGCTCCTAATAGAGGTTTATCAATTAGAATAGAATTCTTTAAGCATTTACTCAAACACTTTGTTTGTGTTCTTTTGTGGCTTTTTGTTCTTTTTTAGCTTTTTTTGGTACAGTTGTTTTTGCTATACAAATTGGTGCCTTAAAAGAACTTTAAAAGAATCCTCACTTTTAGGATTAAAGGCTAACTTAGGCGAGTTTGGAGCGAACGGATTGCCTAAGGTCGCACAGATTGCAAAATGAAAGATTTAGCCTCATGACAAGTGGTATTCGAGCTATTGGTTGCGAAGGCACTATTAGGATGTCGAAAGAAGTTGCTGATCAGAATGAGCCAATGGAGGCTTTTGGGAGGGCCAGAAAAACAAGTCGCTCGAGGGTCATGCTGACAACTTTGGAAAATCGAGTTAGCAACCTTGAGGAACCCGTGGGGGAATGAAGGAGACGCTTGAGTTGGTCGAGGTACGCACAAATGATTTTGACTCGATGGAAGAGTAACTCAGAGAATTTGTATTGGATTCTTGATGCCAATACGGAAAAGATGAATGGATTAGTCAATTCTACTGCGAAAAAGCTGACAGAGAGGGATGATACTATCGAGGATATGGTGCTAGCCATGAAGAAGGAAATTGAAAAGCTTAAGGGGGAGCTCATGATTTACAAAGCTGTTTTGAGTAATGGGATGTTGACTTTGAGGCCGAAGTAACAAACAATGGATGTTCCCAAACAAAAAAAGTTCAAGGGTGCAAGGTCAACAAGAGATGTGGACAACTTCTTGTGGGAAATGGAGTAATACTTCCAAGCGATGAGCATCGAGGAAGATGCCATTAAGGTAAACATTGTTTCAATTTGTTTTATTGATGTGACTCTCTCGTGGTGGTGTCGTAGGTCCACGGATGAGAAATGTGGTAGGTACGCAATTGGGACTTGAGAAAAGTTTCAAATAGAGTTAAAAAAGTAGTTTTACCCACAGTATGTTGAGGAGGCTCGGGTTAAATTGCGTTGTCTTACGCAACAAGGCATTGTTCGAGAGTATGTTCGGACATTTAGTGAGCTGATGCTTCAAATCTCTGACTTGAGCGAGAAAGAAGCATTTTATTGGTTCGAAGATAGGTCGTGGGCAAAGCATGAGTTGCGTAGGCAAGAAATCACTGAACTTACTGTAACCATGGCTAAAGCAGAGTCCTTTATTGAGCTTGGTCCAACGAAAGACAAGTTCGAGTTGTCTAAGCCCAATGGAAAGGGTAATGGTGAGAGAAACCATTAGAAATATGAAGAGGGACATAATGATGTTCATCAAGGATTAGACATGGCGCGAAAATGATTGAAGAAATTGATAATTTTGGTTATTGAAAGGAAAGATGAGTCGGAAGAAGCAAATCT
This sequence comes from Gossypium longicalyx, assembly GCA_025698465.1. Classification (NCBI taxonomy): domain Eukaryota; kingdom Viridiplantae; phylum Streptophyta; class Magnoliopsida; order Malvales; family Malvaceae; genus Gossypium; species Gossypium longicalyx. The sequence continues at coordinate 86,604,453 of CM047007.1, forward strand.
TGTTGAGAAAGATATCGATGGTTAATTCGATGGTGCCCTTTCTTAGGAATAAGGATGGTGGAGATGGGTTGATATTTGTAGACATCAATATTGCAGGTCAGAAGCGGAGTGCTTTTGTTGATACAGGAGCATCAGACTTGTTCATATTGGAAAAGACTGCGAAGAAACTTGGTCTCTTGATTATGAAATCGAATAAGAAGATCAATATAGTAAATTTCGAGGAGGCCTCAATTGTGGGAATAGTTTGAAACGTGGAACTACATATCGGCGAATGAAAATGCAAGGAAGAATTTGAAGTAATCCATTTAGATTATTACGATTACGTGCTTGGCTTAAATTTTCTTGATAGGATTTATGCAGTTCTGTATTCATGGGCTGATCAAATTCATATTGTCACCGGTCCGTTATAAAAAATTGTGCCGGTGCATTGGGATATAAAGGTTGGGACTAAGGTGTTGTCAATCCAACTAGTCAAAGATGTTTCGTATGGGAGAAATATTAACTTGATAGAATGGAAAGCTACAAAAGTCCCTTTCGAAAAGTTAGTGGAGCATGGGACCAATATAAGGCCTGTAAAGTCAATGGTGGAGTCGCCACCTTTGGGAAAGGTAAGTTATGTATCGAACTTAGAAGAGAAAAAAGTGATACAAAAGTAGTTGAAACGAGTAAATGTTGTGAGTAAGGTACATTGTGAACACTCTAATAGTATTTTGAATTCTGACTTGTTGGCTTGATAAGGTCGTAAGGGCATTTTCAAAGTTCTTAAGCAAGAAGGCCAAGGGACTATGGGTGTTATGAAGCCAAGATGCAAAAATCAAAGGGATTTCAATGGGAATAAGTCAAAATTGAGGTAAGTTAGAGCGGAGACTTCTTGCCAACGAGATGTACCATAAGTTCAACGGTTCAAGTTAAGAGGCAACAGAAGCCGAGACAAAGGTTTCGGAGGAAGGGACAACTCGATCACAAGATAAGTCGGGAAGAAACTAAAGGTAACGAGAGTTTTAAGGTGAATTAAGTCAGTGTCATTCGGAAGTCGCAATGAGGGCGTTGCGAGAATAGATGGGGGAAAATGTCACGGGCCAAAGTGTAAAGCCCGTGACTATAGCATATGATGCGCCCCATGGAGGTCTATCATTAGACGGGGATCATTTAGTGCACGAAAACTGTCCCAATAATGAAGATATGGCAACATAAGCTATTTTTAGTATCTATAGGAATCATATCTTATAGATTTGATTTGATATGATGTAATCTTTTAAATTCCTAAAATTAAGAGATAAGTTAATATCGTCCGTCGATGTAAGTTGATCTTGACCGTCAGTTTTGGGGGAGCTCAACTATTAATAGAGCCTCCTCTCATTTGTATCTTATCCATTGTAAGTTGAATTCTTTAGAGTAATAGAGTTCTTCGAGCATTTACTACATTTTGTGTACGTTTTTTCTGTGGCTTTTTGTTTTTTTTTTTGTAGTTTTTTTTGACACAATTGCTTTCGCTATACAAATTGGTATTTTAGAGGAATTTTAAAGGAATCCTCACTTTTGGGAGTAGAGGCTGACTTAGGCGAGTTTGGAGCTAACAGATTGTAAAACGAAAGATCTAGTCTTGTGACGCAGATGTCTTGCATGCCCAATTTGCAAAAAAGATTATGATAAGTCTTATAGTTGAGCCCTTTAGTAAAAATATCAACCAACTATTTTTCGAATGCTAGATAAGATAGACTTAAGGCACCAATGGCTACTTTTTCCTTGATAAAATGTCGATAAAATTCAATGTGCTTGGTTCTATCGTGCTGCACTGGAATTTGAGCTATGTTGATAGCCGTTTTGTTGTCATAGTACAAGATTGATTTATTTTCGTTCAACAATTTTAACTCTTCCAATACCTTTTGCAGCCATAAAAGCTCAAAAACACCTTGAGCCATGGCTTTATATGCAGCTTCTGCACTTGATCGAGCCATAACACTTTGTTTTTTGCTCTTCCAAGTGATTAAGTTTTCTCCCACAAGAGTACAATAACCTGTTGTAGACCTTCTGTCATCAAGAGAACTAGCCCAATCTGCATCTGTAAATATTTCTATCTTAGATGACTATTTTTAAAGAATAGAATACCTTTGCTTGGTGTAGACTTCGAATAGCACAAAATTCGTAATATTGTCTGCATCTGGGCTTCGCGAGGATCATGCATAAACTGGCTTACCAAACTAATTGCATAAGCTGTATCAAGTCTAGTATGAGCGAGATAAATCAATCGTCTGACGAGTCTTTGATATCTCTCTTTATCCACCATTTCACTTGTAAGAGGCCCAATCTGCCTGGGCATAAACTATAAAACAAAATAAGTTCTAAAGCCCAGCATTACAAAACCCAAATGAACACATCCCGATTGGCCTGTTTTTTACAGATCAAACTTACCCAAATACAAGCTCAAAATGATTAAAAACTTAGGCTTGAATGGCCCAAAAAATAAATAAATTTTCAGCATGGGTAACCCTAGCTTTCGGCTGCTGCAAGCCACCTCCACAATGGCCTCCACACGTGCCACCCTTCAGCTGTACCTGCAAAACAGAATAACAAATTTGAAGCCAAATAACAACAAGAAAAATAGCAAATAGAGCAGAAAATTAGAAATTTGTAATTTTTATTTTTATTGCGGCTATATAAAGTCGATTGTCAACCGTGTAAGGGGATAATTTTTTCCACAGAAATATAATACAGACACATTTTCTATATAAAAAAAAAACAGTTTTGATAAGGGGATTTCTAGGGATTTTGCTATTTTGATCTAGTTTTTATTTTGCCTTTTTTTTCATTTTTTAAAATCTGAAAATAAAAGAACAGAAAAGGGAAATGGGCTTACCCGAACTTATCTTAGAACAGGGTCGAAAGGTTCATTCTTGTGCTTCGCTGGCCACCAAGTATGGTGGTGGTCCGGTGGTGCGACGAAGGTTTTTCCAAGAGAAGAAAAGGGAAAGGAATAAACCCTTTAAGCTTTTAGGGTTAGTTGTGAAAAGGGGGGAAATCTTTGATTTTTATTATTATTATTTTTGTTTATTATAGCAATAGCATAAATGTATCTTTAATAAAATTTTGGTGCTGGATTCGTTCATTCCCGCCTTAAATGGGTAATTTGCGCGATTAGTTCCTCCCTTTTGCGCTGCTGTTTGATTAGGCCTTTGTTCATTCCCTTTTACTTTCTAATTTTGTCCAGAAATTGTGTCAGTTTCATTTTAATTCGTGCTTAAACACTGCATTTTGGGAACATAGAATATTTGCATTTTTAATCCTATTGGTTTGTGTGTATTTTATTTGTCCTTTTAGTATTTATTTATAAATTATACCTTAAAATTTTATTCTGATTTCAATTCAATCCTAGTTTTATTTAACCTTTTTATACAAATAGTTCATTTGTTATTTTGTTACGTCATTATTTATTTATTTAGTCTTAGTTTTCAATTTAATATTTTATTGATATTCAATTAGTTATTTATCTTGTTTATTTAATTTTTTTTGTTTTTTATATATATTTTCTTTTATTTTTACCTTTGTGTATATTTATTTTAATAGTTTTTTTTTTATGTTTTTCATTCCATTATTATTACAATTACAATTATTATTATTATTATTATTATTATTATTATTATTATTATTATTATTATTTTAAAATTATTTTTACAAACTTTTCATTCATTTATTTAATATTAGGATTTTAACTCTAAAATTTTAGTTTTTTTTACTTTACTATTTTTCTTATATTTATTTTACTTGTATGTATATTTTTACAATTATTATTTTTATTTATATTATTTCATATATTTCATTACAAGATGTACCTTTAATTTCATTTGTATTTTAAAGTGGTTCTCGAATTTTCAATGCTTTTATAAACAATTTTCTCTTATGTTATTTGTGTATTTATTTTATTTATTTCTTCGTTTCTTTAAGTTGGTATTATCCCTTTATGTGCATGCCTTGATATTCCGTTGTTTTTATTTATTTAATGTATCTTCGATTGTTCGCATTATCATTGGAATAATGGCATATCATGCAATGCTTGTAAATTGTAGCATTCGATTCGTATATTATTTTTTAATAATCAATTGATTTACTTCCAAATTCATAAAAATAAATATTTAAACAAGCCAATATTTTGTGTTTGGAAATTCAAGAAATTGTGCCCTAACATGTTGGGTTTCGATTTACCATTTGACCAAATAACCTAATATCCTTTCAAAATTTCAATGCATGAGTTTTGAAAATCATGAGATGATCTTGGTATTGAGGGTTTGAAATGTCGTATTTTAACGTGCGAGATATGATATTTTATTTCTTCGGAATAAGAGAATCTCAATATCCACTTAGAGTTATCTAAATTTTTTAAAAGAGATTATATTTTAAAATCTTTTCAAATTTTCGACATTAGGACATTAATTAATCAATAAGGTACCAATTTTGGGTGTTACGAGGATGTTAATCCTTTCTCGCACGTAACCGACTCCCAACTCGTTTTCTTGAATTTTGTAAGCTAAAATTAATGTTTTAATAAAATAAATTGTTTTGTAGGTGATTCGATCACACCTAAATAAAGGAATTGGTGGCGATTATTTTTTTTAAATTAATCATCGTTTTTCAAAATAAAAAAAATAGTTTCGATAGCTTGATGACTTTATTAGGGATAAATAAGATAAGCCGTAAAATTGATTATTTTCTTTCTTTTTGTCAAAAATTGAAAATTTGATTTGAAAATTATGATTCTTTTGTTGCATTTGTTTGTGATCCTTATGATTGTTGTGGTTTGAGTCTCGTAAAATACTCTTGCATTGCATAACTATTGTGGTTACACCTTTTAAGTGGGAGTGAGAAATTATGCCTTCGTGAGGTTTTCACCTCTGTATGTGCTAGTGAACTGCTCTGGGATACATCCGTATTTATTTTTTCATGAGATTTTTATCTCCGCATGGCCATAAGGAAATGTATTCTCCTGAATTAAATTTGATCCATATGAGCTTATAATGGGTGAGGATTGAAGAATCTGCTGTTTCAGGTACTATTTCTTTAGAATTGAACAGTATATAGTGAACCCTAAGAGCCCACCTTAGGTAGAGCTATGATGAACCTTAGCGGTTACCCAAATAGGTGTTTGATTATTATTTTTATTTGCTTTAAATTTTATCATTTGTATATGATACTGTTTTGTGTTTTGTTTTGGCTGTAATTGTATGACATTGCATATTTAAAGAGATGTCGATTCGTGTTCGATTATTAAGTTAGAAGGTTTGCCATGGAGAATGAATTTCTTAATAAAGTGAAGGATAATGTGGCTGTCCGTATATGGTCAGAGATTGCAATTAGAGAAAGGGGATAGTCTAGCTGAGGGGTATACGTCAGAATTGTGAGACTTCACCCGTATTAGTGTGACAAAATGAGCTTCAGGAATTGAGAGATATATTGGCCCATTGAGATAATGAGACTAAACAGTTCTATCATAATTATGACGATCTACCCTACTTGCTTAACATCAAGGTGGACAAGCATTTGTTTCGGGCTATGTCTCAATTTTGGAACCTTGTCTATAATTGTTTCATTTTCGGAAGGGTGGACTTGGTGCCCACTGTGGAAGAATATACCACATTGCTTCACTGTCTAAAGATCCAAGTTTGCAAAGCTTACTCTAGGGCCGTTAACGTCCTAACTTTTGTGAAAAAATTAATGAATATTACAGGGATGAGTGAATATTGGGTTATGGCCCAAATTTAACAAAAAGGGGATGGTAAATGCATTTTTTGTGTGAGTTTTAAGGACCTGATCCTAGCACATTTGGATGTAAATAAGAAAGTTGACGTTTTTGCCTTGAGTATTTATGGTTTGGTATTTTTTTCTTAAAGCTTTAAGGCATATAGTGAAGCAGTTGCCGATTTATTTGATTGACTTGATAAAAGGGTCACTTGTACCTGCAATTCTAGCCGAAACATTCAGATATTTGAATGTGTCGGAGGGTAGGTAAAGGTAGATTCATCGGATGCGCGCAGCTATTATTAGTATGATTTCATGGTCATTTCTAAAATGTGGACAAAGTCTCTTATCGAGTCTTCTTTGAGAATTATCCCCCATTAAAGGAAGAAGCATTTATGCAAATGAAGGACGACATATCAGAGGAAATGTGGACAGCAATTTTTCAAAATCTCAGAGGAGGATGTTGAATGAGGAGCTCTTTGGATGGTCCCCGACGAAATCCTTTATCGGTGTGGAAGTTTTGATTGGATACCTTTACTTAGAATTTAGGGAGCCGTTGGATATGCCATTTGCTCGTATTAAGACAGTATAAATCAAGATAGTTTATATCGATGACGCACGAGCTAGCTCAATGTGAGTTCTCATATAGGGGGAACAATTATAAGAAAAATATTTAAGAGATTTATGATGCTTGGAAACAGACTTGCTGGATGAAGAGATTGGCTTTTGGTTTAATAATGAATTTGAATACAATGGATGGTTTAGTAAAAAGATTAATGATAATATCCCTAGGCTGAATTTAGCGGGCGTTCGATTAATGGAGGAATACTTGCAAGTTGTCTCATCAAAGCTAGATATTATAAGGCAAGATTTCGAAAGGAAGAATTTAGAGCTCGGTAAGAAGATAGAACTAGAAGAGGAAAATATGCATTTTAGACAAGTCGATGTTCAGAAATTGGAGACTGAAAAATTAAGAAAAGAAAAGAATAAGGCTGAGAAGGATTTGGATAGTTTGAAGACAGATTATAAAAAGCTATGTTTATTTATGATAATTGCCTGGTTGGGGAAAACTTCAGAGCAGTGGCGCCAAGAGATTCGAGAGGAAAAGATCAAAGCTGATCAGTGGGAAATGAAATTTCAAGATGCTCAAATGCGAAACAATGGGAAATGAGATTCGAGAGAAGAGTCTATCGGAAGCCCAAAATGAGAAGATTGGGTTAAAGGCTAGAATGACCGAACTAGAAAAATCGCTTCATCAACATTGTAGCCGCAACTCCGTAATGGAGCTGAAGGCGAGTTTGATAAGATTGAAGAATTGAAAAGGAAGGTTCAAGAACTCAAAATTGCGCTAGAAAATAGTGAGCTTTGGGTTGAGCTCCTTGAAGTAAGTAATGAGCAGTATAATTAGCAACTCCATCGATCTGGGGGTCAAATTAGAGATAGAAACTACATTATGGGAAATGCTGTGGCCCAGATTCGGGAGGTGGCCAACCATCTACAGACTTTAACAGTTCAAGCAGATGTATTGAGTATGAAATACGAGCTAAAATCAGATCGGGGCCGAGAATTGGCTTGTTTGCTTAGGAAAGTGAAATATTTTAGCATTAGGGCTAGATCATATTTATAATCCATTTCTATGTTAAGAATTTTATTTTCTAGTAAAGTTTTTTAAATGAGATTGAATCAGAATCGACGTCTTTTTTTGCATTTATGCATCTGCATTACATTACATCATATGCATTAAAGTCCACCAAAAGATCCTAATTAATTAAAAAATTATTTCAATAATCTGGAAACTAACAAAAATCTACCAAGTACACATCTTTACGGTACATGAAGAAAAACAAAAGCAATGGACAAAAAATTAGAAAGGTTGAAACAAATGCAGAAAGAGATGCAAGAACAGATGCAAGCACAGATGCAAGAGGAAATGGCTATGATCCAGCAGGATATGAGGGACCAAATGTTGAAATTACAAAGGAACATGATGAATCAGCTAACACAACTGCTGACTGGTGGACAGGAGAAAAGAAAAGGCCCTATGGTCAATACTGAAGATGATAATGAGGATTTTCGTTACCCTTCCAGTTTTATCCCGATGAACACACAAACACAAGTCTAGGTGTTCACACGAAGGTCATCCGTTACAATCAGGCCCCAACAATTTTAGGCTGGTGTTTCAATGCCAATTAACTATCAAGTCGGCTGAGGCTCTAATTTAGGGGATAACCCAACTAATCCTGTAGTCCATGATTTGGATGACATGGTGGAAGTCGAAAGAGTGAGTGGAGTTCCAGAAATAATTGGAAGATCGATGCAGGTGGTTAGAGAAGTTCAAAGCAATGGAAAGTGTTGACTATCATTGTGAGATTGACGCTAAAGATTTGAGCTTGGTTTTAGACTTGGTGCCTTCCCTCAAGTTCAAAACTCTTGAGTTCGAGAAATATATCGGGACTAGCTCTTCCAAGTCTCATATTACCATATTTTGTAGACGAATGACTGGGTACGTCAACAATGATCAATTATTGATTCACTATTTACAGGACAGTTTAGTTGGGGTAGCATTCAAATGGTACAACTAATTGAGCCGTACTAAGATTAACTCATGGAATGACCTAGCTCAAGCTTTTATGAGGTAATATAGTCACGTGACATATATAATTCTAGATAGGATCACATTTCAGAAGATGGAAAAGAAATTGAATGAGAGCTTCCGACAATACGCCCAAAGGTGGAGGGAGGCTACAATATAAGTCCAGCCACCTCTCTTAGAGAAAGAGACTACCATGGTATTCATCGATACCTCAAAAGCTCAATTCATTATTCATATGTTAGGGAGTGCCACCAAAAGCTTCTCAAATATAGTGATGACTAGCGAAATGATTAAGAATGCTATAAAGAGCGCAAAATAGATGCAGGGGAAAGTACTAAGAGGTTAACCTTAAGGAAAAAGGAGAATGAGGTGAACAATACGAACACGTAGAACAAAGGTTATTCCAAGTCACTCACTTTAAACCAACTGAAGACGATAACCGCCAATCATCCTAGTACCACAAAACAAGAATCCAATACGAAGACGAACACAGAAAGATTATAGTTCATGCCTATACCCATGACGTATAGGGAGCTGTATCAAAACCTATTTGATGCGCATGTGGTGACCCCTTTTTACTTAAAGTCATTACAGCCTTTATACCCCAAATGGTACGATGCAAATGCTTAATGTGAGTATCATGTAGGGATCACAGTGCATTCGATAGAAAATTACACTACCTTTAAGAAGTTAGTTGAAAGATTTATTCAAATGGGCATTGTGAAGTTTGATGATGCACTTGGTGCAGAAAATCATTTACCTAATCATACCGATAATAGGATAAATGCGATAAGTGAAAATATGGGGAGAATGATCAAGGCAGATATTACAAAAGTAAAAACTCCTTTGAAATAGGTCTGGAAGGAGATGACAAAGAGGAGGTTAGTTATTTCAAATTCAGAAGGGAGTTGCAAAGAGATAAAGAACTATTGCGAGTTTCATCATGAAGAGGGGCATGAAGTCCAAGAATGCGTAAAATTTAGAGTTTTGGTGCAAAGTCTGATGGACAGTAAAGAGATAGAGTTTTATGAATAAGTTAAAAAAGAAGGAAGCATATGCACGTCAGAATTAACAACGAAGGTCCCAAAAGTCAACTACCTAGTGGTCATTATTTCACAACCCCAAAATAATGAAGTGGGAAATGAGTGCCACCAAAAGTCATAATCCAAAAGTCTGCGATCTTTCTTTATAAAGACAGCAATAGGGTCCCATGAAATTACGACTGTAATGTGACGATTTTGAGAAGAGAACTCGGCTGATGCTTCAAAACATGGTTAAGACGTGGGATCTTATACGCGTAATGGAAGGCGCTACGATTCAGTGGACGTAGAAGCGAAAATCGCAAAAGGAAAAGCTATAGTGGTTTAACAGAAGAAAGAAAGAACGACCATACCTGAATCTCCAGTTAATGAGCCAGTCAATGAAAAGGAGGTTAAAAAATTTCAAAGCACAGCGAGTACAGTGTTGTGGAGCAGCTGCGAAAACAACCAGCTCATATCTCAGTGTTAGCTTTACTCCTAATTTTGGAGGTCTATTGCAGTGCACTGATGAAAGTCTTAAACGAAACCTATGTCGTTAATGATATTTTTGTCAACAAGCTAGATTGCTTGGTTAGCAATATAAGCGCAAATAACTTCATCTTCTTAAATGATGACGAAATACCACCTGTTGGCATGAGATCAACTAAGGCTCTACACATCACCACCCGTTGCAAGGAATATACGCTACCAGGGGTGTTGATCGATAACAGGTCAGTCTTGAATGTTTTACCATTATCCACACTGAACAGATTACCCGTGGATAGCTTTCACATAAAAACTTGCCAAAATATAGTAAGGGCGTTCGATGGCATAGAAAGAAGGGTAATGGGCAGAACTGAAATACCTCTTCTGATCGGCCCGAACACACATGAGGTGAATTTCCTGGTGATAGATATTAAGCTTTCATACAACTGCTTATTGGGAAGACATTGGTTACATTCAGTAGGGCGGTGCCTTCGTCACTACATCATATGTTAAAATTAGTATTAGAAGGTCAACTAGTGACAATAAATGCCGAGGAAGATATTATCGCAGTCGTAACCAGTGATGCGTCGTATTTGGAAACAAGTGATGAGACAATTGAATGTTCATTTCGGTCTTTGGAGTTTGTCAATGCGACATTCATCAGTGAAGGGAATATGATTCTAGTGCAAAAAATGTCTAAAACTACAAGGATCGGACTACAATTGACGGAAGGAAAATGAGTTTTACCGGGAAAAAGACTTGGAAGACACCTCCAGAGAAGAGTTGAAGCTCTAGTGTTGACGGACAAACATTACCGCTCTGGTTTAGGGTACAAGTTGGATGCGAGACAAAGAAGGAAAGAACTGGAAAATAGACGAGTAAGAAGAAAGGCACATTTGAGTGGGGAAAAAATCAAGTGGGAATCAATGATATTCCCTCACATATCCAAAACCTTTGTATCGAGGGAGATTATTAATCCTGAACAAAGGATGCCAAAAGAAGAAAACATTGAAGAAATGTTGAGAAATATACATATCAATGCCATATCCGAAGAGACAGCTGAACACGGGACCTTCTCAGATTATCTGCCCTTATGAACCTAGGAGTATTTTGAACAATTGGACTGCAGAAGAAATTCCTGTAGTTTTTAGAGCTTACTCAGAGTAATGTTCAAAACACCATTTTTTGCTTTAAGCCTAGAAGTAATAAGGATTTCTTTGTGAAATAAACTTATATTCAAGCATCATTATTTTAATGAAGTCCATCTTTGCTATCATTTTGAACGAATATTCTTTCGTTTTGTCCATATAAATAATTATTTTAGCTTCCTTCATGGGAGCAATTATTTCAGATTCTTTCAAATTATTTCATTTCATTCATAATCATACCATACAAATAATTATTTTTAAATTCATTCGATTCTTTGTATATTCTTTTGTACCTACAATAGGTTTCCAAATATCAATGACATGAGCGAGGTCGATACTGACTTAGAATCTCCTTTTGAGCGAGACGTGTTTAGAGGGATCCTAGGACTTTAAAGATGACAGACTATAGCTTATCCCCAGATTTGTTGAGGATGGTAGAGCAAGTAGAGAAACAAATTCTACCTCATAAGGAGACAGTGGAGACTATGACTTTAGAAGAAGGAAAGGTAGTAAAAGTGAGAACGTGCATAACATAAGAAATGAAGCAATACCTTGTTAAGTTACTTAAAGAATTTAAAGATGTCTTCGCGTGGATAATACGAACTCCTGTAGGTGATCAAATACTCGAAATGGATAGCCAAAATTGTATCTGTTCCTAAGAAAGATGAAAATGTACGAATGTGTGCGAATTATAGAGACTTAAATAAGGCTAGCCCAAAGAATAACTTTCCTTTGCCTTACATTGATACTCTAGTGGATAATATGGCAGGCTACACGTTTTCCTTTATGGATGATTTCTCGGGATATAATCAGATAAAGATGTATCCTGAATACATGGGAAAGATTACCTTCATAACCTTATGGGGTAAATTCTGTTATAAGGTGATGCCGTTTGGGCTGAAGAATGTAGGAGCGACGTATTAAATGGCAATGGTGACGTTGTTCCATAATATGATGCACAAAGAGATTAAAGTTTATGTCGACGATATGATCGGTAAAACCCGAATCGAAGAGGAACACATTTAAGTTTTGAGAAAGTTGTTTTTGATATTTAGAAAATTTCAACTAAAGCTTAATCTAATAAAATATACTTTTGGAGCTAGATCAGGAAAACTGCTGGGCTTTGTAGTCAGTGAGAGGGGAATTGAGATTAACTTAGACAAAGTTCGGGCTATACAAGAATTGCCCTCACCGCGTACTCAAAAAAAGTTTGAGGTTTCCTTGAAAGGCTAAATTACATTACTCGGTTCATTTTAAAATTAACTGAGAAATGTGACACCATATTTCATCTTCTTAAAAAACACAACCCAGGTGTATGGAATCATAAATGCCAGAAAGTTTTCGATAAGGTTAAGTAGTACTTTAAAGTTCCCTAGTGTTGTCACCTCCAATCCCAGATAGGCTGTTAATATTGTATTTAACAGTGTGTAATAATTTTATGGGATGTGTGCATGGTCAACATGATGAATCGGGAAGAAAAGAAAATGCGATATATTACCTTAGTAAGAAATTCACTGAGTGTGAATTGAGATATTCACCGATTGAAAAATTTTGTTGCGCTTTAATTTAGACAACTCGAAGGTTGAGGCAATACATACTGTACCATACGACTCGACTAATCTCGAAGTTGGGCCCTCTAAAATATATGATTGAGTCAAATGCTTTAAACGGAAGGATGGCTAGATGGCAAATTCTACTATCTGAATTTGACATAATCTATGTGAGCTAAAAAGCCGTCATAGGTAGTGCAATAGCAGATTTTCTGGCCAGCAGAGCTTCAGAAGATTATGAGTCCTTGAATTTTGATTTCCCCAATAAATAGTTAATGTATGTGGCAGGTACTGAAGAGGACGCTACAAAAGATTATCTTTGAAAATTGAATTTTGACAGAGCCTCAAATGCTATGGGTAATGGAATCGGTGCAGTCCTAGTATCCTTAAATGGAGATCATTATCTATTCACATATAAGTTGAATTTTGATTGCACAAATAATATGGTAGAGTATGAGACATGTATCATGGGACTCCGTGCAGCCATAGAACGCAAGTTCAAATCACTGGAAGTATATGGAGATTTCATGCTAGTGATTTACCAACTTAAAGGTAAATGAGAGACAAGAGACTCCAAATTGATCAATTATCGAAGGTTAGTACTATACTACATTGAGGAGTTTGATGATATTATCTTCAATTATCTCTCGCGAGACGAAAATCAGATGGCAGATGTTTTGGCTTCCATGATCAAAGTGAGCAAATAAGAGGATGTAAAACCCATTCAGATGAGTATCTACGAGGCCCCATATCATTGTTACAACATGGAGGAAGAACAGAGATGACCACCCTTGGTATTAAGATATATTGCGATATATGAGAAATCGTATCCTAACCAGGCTACTGAGAATGATAAAAGGATTTTGAGAAGACTAGTTTGTGATTATATCTTAGATGGGGAGATCTTATACAAAAGAAGAAAGGATCAGGTACTATTGAGATACGTGGACGCTGTTAAAGCTAAGAAAATCTTCGAAGAAGTTCACGAGGGTGTTTATGGAACGTATGCTAATGGTTTAAAATGGCAAGACAAATTATAATATTTAGATATTACTGGTCTACCATGGAGGGAGATTGCATCAATTATGTCAAGAGGTGTCACAAATGTCAAATTTATGGTGACAAAATTTATGTACCTTTTTTACCTTTGCATGTTATGATTTCACCATGGCCTTTCTCCATGTGGGGCATGAATGTCGTAGGGCTAATTTCGTCTAAAGCTTCAAATGGGCATCGATTCATTTTTGCAGTCATCGACTATTTCACCAAGTGGGTAGGGGCTGCTTCATATGCCAATGTGAATAAGTTGGCAGTCAGTAAATTTTTTTAAAAAAAATCATGTCGTTGTGGAATGCTCGAGAGGATCATATCTGACAATGCATTATATTTGAATAACAGCACGATATCAGAGGTCTGCAATCAGTTTAAGATTAGACACAATAACTCATCACCATATCGCCCAAAAATGAATGGTGTAGTGGATACAACCAATAAAAATATTAAGAAGATTGTGGAAAAAAATGACTGAAACTTATAGAGATTGGCACGAGAAGGTATCATTTGCTCTCTATGCTTATCGAACATCTGTCAGAACTTCTACTGGGCAACGCCTTTCTCATTGGTCTATGGAATGGAGGTAAATATTCTCATTGAAGTAGAAATACCTTCCCTTCGAGTTTTGTTAAAGCTAAAGTTAGATGAAGCAGAATGGATTCAATCTTGATATGATCAGTTAAATTTGATTGAAGAAAAGAGACTAAGGGTTATCTATCATGGACAGATGTACCAAAAACGAATTATAAGAGCTTATAACAAGAGGGTACGCCCAAGAGAATTTCATGAGGGGGACCTCGTATTGAAAAAGATTCCTCCCATACAAAAAGATTTCAAAGGAAAATGAATGTTAAACTAGAAAGGATCTTATGTAGTAAAGAAGGCTTTCTCCGGAGGAGTATTAATTTTGATTGAAATGGATGGGAAAAACTTGCCCAATCTTGTGAATTCGAATTCAGTCAAGAAGTACTATACTTGAAGAGGGAAATAGGCCAAAGTGAAAACCCGCTAAGGGCGCTTTGAGACCTTAAAAAAAAAGGGTTAAGGTGAAAACCCCCAAAGGGCGCTTTTAAACCTTATATATAAAAAAATGAAAATAAAAATAAAAAAGATAAAAAGGAGAGGCCAAGGTGAAAACCCGTAAAAGGCGCCTTAAAACCAAAAGGGATTTGAGTTGAAAACCCGAAAAAGGTGGCTCAAATTTTGATCAAAGATTAGGAATGCGGTGATCTTGCTGTACCTGAATTAACAAGTAAAATGGTATGCTACATCTTGGGGTATTGACAAAGTACTTCTTGAAGGCCAATTTGAGCTTGACATGTATTTGGGAGATTAGAAGTATTTTGTCAATGCCCCAAGATGTAGCATACGATTTTCCTTGTTAATTCAGGTACAATAAGATCACTGTTTTCCTTATCTTTGATCAAAATTTGAGTCACTCTTTTTGGGTTTTCAACTCAAATCCTTTTTGGTTTTAAGGCGCCTTTTACGGGTTTTCACCTTGGCCTCTCCTTTTTATCTTTTTTATTTTTATTTTCATTTTTTTATATATAGGGTCTAAAAGCGCCCTTTGGGGGTTTTCACTTTAACCCTTTTTTTTTAAGGTCTCAAAGCGCCCTTAGCGGGTTTTCACTTTGGCCTATTTCCCTCTTCAAGTATAGTACTTCTTGACTGAATTCGAATTCACAAGATTGGGCAAATTTTTTCCATCCATTTCAGTCAAAATTAATACTCCTTCGGAGAAAGCCTTCTTTACTACATAAGATCCTTTCCAGTTTAACATTCATTTTCCTTTGAAATCTTTTTGTATGGGAGGAATCTTTTTCAATACGAGGTCCCCCTCATGAAATTCTCTTGGGCGTACCCTCTTGTTATAAGCTCTCATAATTCGTTTTTGGTACATCTGTTCATGATGGATATAGCCCTTAGTCTCTTTTCTTCAATCAAATTTAACTGATCATATCAAGATTGAATCCATTCTGCTTTATCTAACTTTAGCTCTAACAAAACTCGAAGGGAAAGTATTTCTACTTCAATGAGAATATTTGCCTCCATTCCATAGACCAATGAGAAAGGCGTTGTCTCAGTAGAAGTTCTGACAGATGTTCAATAAGCATAGAGAGCAAATGGTAACTACTCGTTTCAATCTCTATAAGTTTCAGCCATTTTTTTCATAATCTTCTTAATATTTTTATTGGCTGCTTCCACTACACTATTCATTTTTGAGCGATACGGTGATGAGTTATGGTGTCTGTTCTTAAACTAATTGCAGACCTCTGCTATCGTGCTGTTATTCAAATTTAATGCACTGTCAGATATGATTCTTACGGGTATTCTATAATGACATATGATTTCCTTCTTTAAAAATTTACTAACTGTTGACTTAGTCACATTGGCATATGAAGCAGTCTCTACCCACTTGGTGAAATAGTCGATGACTGCAAAAATGAATCGATGCCCATTTGAAGTTTTGGGCGAAATTGGCCCTACGACATTAATGCCCCACATTGAGAAAAGCAATGGGGAAGTCATAACATGCAAAAGCAAATGAGGTACATAAATTTTGTCACCATAAATTTAACATTTGTGACACCTCTTGGCATAATTGATGCAATCTACCTCCATGGTAGACCAGTAATATCTAAATCTCATAATTTATCTTGCCATTGTAAAACCATTAGCATGCGTTCTAGAAATACCCTCGTGAACTTTAAAGATTTTCTTAGCTTCAACAGTGCCCACGCATCTCAATAGTATCTGATCCTCACGCATCTCAATAGTACCTGATCCTTCTTTTGTACAAGATCTCCCCATCTAATACGTAATCACAAGCTAGTCTTCTCAACGTTATTTTATTATTCTCAGTTGCCTGGTCAGGATATTCACGATTTTTTACATATCGCAATATATCTTGATACCAAGAGTGGTCATCTCTCTCTTCTTTCTCCATGTTGTAACAATGAGATGGGGCATCGTAGATACTCATCTGAACGAGTTTTACATCCTCTTGTTTGGTCATGGAAGCCAAAGTAGCCAAAGCATCTGCCATCTGGTTTTCGTCTCGCGGGAGATAATTGAATGTAATATTATCAAACTCCTCAATTAAGCCTAGCACTAACCTTCAATAATTGATCAATTTGGAGTCTCTTGTCTCCCATTCACCTTTAAGTTGGTAAATCACTAGAGCAGAATCTCCATATACTTTCAATGCTTTGATCTTACGTTTTATGGCTGCACGGAGTCCTATGATACATGCCTCATACTCTGCCATATTATTTGTGCAATTAAAATCTGACTTATACATGAATGGATAATGATCTCCATTTGGGGATACCAGGACTGCCCCAATTCCATTACCCACAGCATTTGAGGATCCGTCAAAGTTTAATTTCCAAAGATGATCTTTTGTAGCGTCCTCTTCAGTAGCTGCCACATACTTAACTCTTCATTGGGAAAATTAAAATTCAAGGACTCATAATTTTCTAGAGCTCTGCTGGCCAGAAAATCTGCTATTGCGCTCCCTTTCACAGCCTTTTGGCTCATATAGATCATGTCAAATTTAGAGAGTAAAATTTTTCATCTAGCCATCCTTCTGTTCAAAGCATTTGACTCTATCATATATTTTAGAGGGTCCAACTTCGAGATTAGCCAGGTCATATGGTACAACATGTATTGCCTCAACCTCTAAGTTGTCTAAAATAAAGCGCAACACAATTTCTCAATCAGCAAATATCTCAATTCACACTCAGTGAATTTTTTACTGAGGTAATATATCGCCTTTTCTTTTCTTCCCGATTCATCATTTTGACTAAACACACATCCCATAGAATTATTAAACATAGTTAAATACAGTATTAATGGCCTATCTCGGTTTGGAGGTGACAGCACTGAGGAACTTGACAAGTACTGCTTAACCTTATTGAAAGCTTTCTGGCATTCATCATCTCATACACCTGGATTGTGTTTTTTAAGAAGACGAAATATGGGGTCACATTTCTCAATTAATTGTGAAATAAATCGAGCAATGTAATTTAGCCTTCCAAAGAAGCCTCAAACTTTTTTTTGAGTACGCAGTGGGGGCAATTCTAATATAGCCTGAACTTTGTCGAAGTTAATCTCAATTCCCCTCTCACTGACTACAAAGCCCAGCAATTTTCCTGATCTAGCTCCAAAAGTACATTTTGTTGGATTAAGTTTTAGTTGAAATTTTCTCAATCTCAAAAACAACTTTCTCAGAACTTGGATGTGTTCCTCTTCGGTTCCGAATTTCGCGATCATATCGTTGACATAAAATTCGATCTCTTTTTGCATCATATCATGGAATAATGTCACCATTTCCCTTTGATACATCGCTCATGCATTCTTCAGCCCAAACTACATCACCTTATAACAGAATGTACCCCACAAGGTTATAAAAGTAGGCTTTTTCATGTCTTCAGGATGCATCTTTATCTAATTATATCTCGAGAAATCATTCATAAAGGAAAACGAGTAGTCTGCCGTATTATCCACTAGAGTATCAATGTGAGGTAATGAGAAGTTATCTTTTGGGCTAGCCTTATTTAAGTCTCTATAATCCACACACATTTGTATCTTTCCATCTTTCTTAAGAACAGGCACAATGTTGGCTACCCATTCCGAGTATTTGATCACCTGCAGGAATCCGGCATCAAATTACTTTTTGACTTCCTCCTTTATTTTTAGGACAATGTCTGGCCTCATCCTCTAGAGTTTTTACTGAACTGGCTTGCAATCTTCTTTTATGGGAATCCAATGTACTACAATATTGGTGCTTAACCCAGGCATATCTTGGTATGACCACGCGAAGACATCTTTGAATTCTTTAAGTAACTCAACAAGGTCTTGCTTCATTTCTTCGGTTATGCACGTTCCCACTTTTACTACATTTCATTCTTCTAAAGTCACAGTCTCCATTATCTCCTTATGAGGTAGAATATGTTTCTCTGTTTGCTCTACCATCCTCAACAAATTCGGGGATAAGCCATAGTCTATGTCATCTCTAAAGTCCTGGGATCCCTCTAAACACGTCTTGCTCAAAAAGAGATTCTGAGTCAGTATCAGCGTCGCTCATTTCATTGATATCCAGGAACCTATTGTAGGTACAAAAGAATATATAAAGAATCGAATTAATTTAAGAATAATTATTTGTATGGTATGATTATGAATGAAATAAAATATTGATTTGAAATAATTGCTCGCATAGAGGAATCTAAAATAATTATTTGTATAGACAGAATGAAAGAATATTCGTTCAAAATTATAGCAAAGATGTATTTCATTAAAATAATGACGCTTGAACATAAGCCTATTTCACAAAGAAATCCTTATTGCTTTTAGGCTTAAAGCAAAAAAGGGTGTTTTGAACATTACTCTGAGTAAGCTCTAAAAACTATAGGAATTTCTTCCACAGTCCAATTGTTCAGAACACTCCCAGGTTCATAAGGGCAGATATCTGACAAGGTTCCTCCTTCAATTGTCTCTTCGGATATGGTATTGATATGTATATTTCTCAACATTTCCTCAATGTTTTCTTCTTTTGACATCATTTGTTCAGGATGAATAATTCCTTTCGATACAAAGCTTTTGGATATGTGGGGGAATATCATTGGTTCCCACTTGATTTCTTCCCCACTCAAATTTACCTTTTTTTTCTCATCTCTTTTCTAGTTCGTTCTTTCTTTGTCTCGCATCCGGCTTATACCCTAAACCAAAACGGTCATGCTTGTTCTTCAACACTAGAGCTTCAACTCTTCCCTAGAGGTGCCTTCCAAGTCATTTTCCCGGTAAAGCTCTTTTTCTTACCGTCAATTGTAGCCCCATCCTTATAGTTTTGGACATTTTTTGCACTGAAATTTTATACCCTTCACTGATGAATGTCGCATTGACGAACTCCAAAAATCGAAATGAACATTCAATCGTCTCATCACTTGTTTCCAAATACGGCGCATCACTGGTTACGGCTGCGATAATATCTTCCTCACCATTTATTGTCACCAATCGACCTTTTAATACTAGTTTTAACATCTGATGTAGTGACGAAGGCACTGCCCTTGCTGAATGTAACCAAGGTCTTCCCAATAAGCAGTTGTATGAAGGCTTAATATCCATCACCAGAAAATCCACCTCATGTGTGTTCGGGCCGATCAGAAGAGGTATTTTGATTCTTCCCATTACCCTTCTTTTTGTGCCATTGAACGCCCTTACTATATTTTGGCACGTTTTCATGTGAGAGATATCCACAAGCAATCTGTTCAGTATGGATAATGGTAGGACATTCAAGGCTGACCTGTTATCGATCAACACCCCTAGTAGTGTATACCCCTTGCAACGGGTGGTGATGTGTAGAGCCTTAGTTGAACCCATGCCACTAGGTGGTATTTCGTCATCATTGAAGAAGATGAAGTTATCAGCGCTTATATTGCTAACCAAGCGATCTAGCCTGTTGACAGAAATATCATTAGCGACAGATTTCGTTTAAGACTATTATCAGTGTGCTGCGATGGACCTCTGAACTTAGGAGTAAGGCTAACACCGAGATACGAGCTGGTTGTTTTCATAGCTGCTCTACAACACTGTACTCGCTGTGCTTTAAAAATTCTTTAGCCTCCTCTTCATTGACCAGCTCATTAGTTGGAGATTCAAGTCTGGCCGTTCTTTTCTTCTTCTGTTCAACCGCTATAGCTTTTCCTTTTAAGGGTTTCGCTTCTACGTCTACTGAATCGTAGCGCCTTCCACTACGCGTATAAGATCCCACGTCTTAATCTTGGCTTGAAGCATCGGCCGAGTTCTCCCTTCTCGGGATCATCACATTACAGTCGTAATTTTATAGGACGCTCTTGTTGTCTTTATAAGGGAAGACCGCATGCTTTTGGATTATAACTTTTGGTGGCATTCGTATTCCCAATTTATTATTTTGGGGTCGTGAAAAATGACCACTGGGTGGTTGACTTTTGGGACCTTCATTGTTGATTCTGACGCGCGTATGCTTTCTTCTTCTTTAACTTCTTCATAAAACTTTATCTCTTTATTGTCCATCAGACCTTGTACCAAAGTTCTGAATTCTACGCATTCTTGGACTTCGTGCCCCTCATTATGTTGGAAATCGTAGTAGTTCCTTATCTCTTTGCAACCCCTTATGAATTCGAAATAACTAACCTCCTCTTTTCTATTTCCTTTCAGACCCATCTCAAATGAGTTTTTACTTCTGTAATATCTGCCTTGATCCTTCTCCCCATATTTTCACTTATCGCGTTTACCCGATTTTCGGTATGATTGGGTAACGAATTTTCTGCACTAGGTGCATCATCAAACTTCACAATGCCCATTTGAATAAATCTTTCAACTAACTTCTTAAAGGTTGTGCAATTTTCTATCGAATGCCCTGTGATCCCTGCATGATAATCACATTGAGCATTTGTATCGTACTATTTGGGGTATGGGGGCTGTAATGGCTTTAAGTAAAAAACGGTCACCATATGCGCATCAATTAAGTTTTGATACAGCTCTCTATACATCATGGGTATAGGCGTGAACTGTAGTCTTTCTCTGTTCGTCATCGTATTGGATTCTTGTTTTGGGGTACTCGGATGATTGGCTGTTACCATTTTTGGTTGGTTTACAATGAGTGACTTGGAATAACCTTTGCTGTACGTGTTGGTATTGTTCACCTCATTCTCTTTTTTTCTTTGGGGCTGACCTCTTGGTACTTTCCCCTGCGTCTATTTTACCGCTCTTTACTGCGTTCTCAATCATTTCGCCAATCATCACTATATCTGAGAAGCTTTTTGTGGCACTCCCCAACATATGAGTAATGAGTGGAGCCATTAAGGTATTGATGAATAGCATGGTAGTTTCTTTCTCTAAGAGAGGTGGCTGGACTTGTATAGCAACTTTCTTCCACTTTTGGGTGTATTGTCGAAGCTCTCATTCGATTTTTTTTCATCCTCTGCAAGGTGATCCTATCCGGAGTCATATCCGTCACGTGACTATATTGCCTCATAAAAGCTTGAGCTAGGTCTTTTCATAAGTTGATCTTAGTACGGCTCAATTGGTTGTACCATTTAGATGCTACCCCAACTAAACTATTCTGAAAGTAGTGAATCAATAATTGATCATTATTGACGAACCCAGTCATTCGTCTACAAAACATGGTAATATGAGCCTCAGGGCAGCTAGTCCCGTTATGTTTCTCGAACTCAGGAGTTTTGAACTTGAGGGGAAGCACCAAATTTGGAACCAAGCTCAAATCTTTAGCGTCAATCCCACAGTGATAGTTAACACTTCCCTTTGCTTTGAACTTCTCCTCTAACCACCTGTATCGATCTTTCAATTGTTTCTGGAACTCCACTCTCTCTTTCGGCTTCCACTATGTCATACAGATCAGGGACTACAGAATTAGTTGGGTTATCCCCTAGATTAGAGCCTGAGCCGACTTGATAGTTAATTGGCATTGAAACACTGGCCTGAAATTGTTGGGGCCTGATTGTAACGGATGGCCTTTGTGTGCACACCTCAGCTTGTGTTTGTGCATTCATCGGGGTAAAATCGGGAGGGTAAGGAGGATCATCATTGTCATCTCCAGTATTGACAATAAGGCCTTTTCCTTTCTCTTGTCCACCAGTCAGCAGTTGTGTTAGCTGGTTCATCATGTTCCTTTGTGATTCTAGTATTTGGTCCTTCATATCCTGCTGGATCTTAGCCATTTGCTCTTGCATCTGTTCTTGCATCTCTTTTTGTATTTGTTCCAACCTTTTTAGTCTTTTGTCCATTACTTTGGTTTTTCTTCATATACCGTAAGGATGCGTACTTGGTAGATTTTTATCGGTTTTCAGATTACTGAAATAATTTTTAATTAATTAGGATCTTTTGGTGGACTTTAATGCATATGATGTAATGTAATACAGATACATGAATGCAAAAAAGGCGTAGATTCTGATTCAATCTCATTTAGAAAATTTTACTAAAAAATAGTTTTTTACATAGAAATGGATTACAGATACGGCCTAACCCTAATACTAAAAAATAACTTTTCTAAGTAACCAAGCCAATTTTCGGCCCCGGTTTGATTCTAGCTCGTATTTCACACTCAATACATCTGCTTGAACTGCTAAAGTCTGTAAATGGTCAGCCACCTCCCGAATCTAGACCACAGTCTCGCCCATAATGTAGTCTTTGTCTCTAATTTGATCCCGAGATCGATGGAGTTGTTCATTACACTGCTCATTACTTGTTTCAAGGAGCTCAACCCGAAACTCACTATTTTGTAGCGCAATTTCAAGTTTCTAGACCTTCCTTTTCAGTTCTTCAATCCTATCCAAGCTCGCCTTCAGCTTCATTACGGAGTTGCGGCTACAATGCTGATGAAGCGATTTTTCTAGTTCGGCCGTTCTAGCCTTCAACTTGATCTTCTCATTTTGGGCTTCTGACAGACTCTTCTCTAGGGCTTCGTTTTGCGTTTGAGCCTCTTGAAATTTCCTTTCCCACCGATCAGCTTTAATCTTTTCCTATCGAATCTAAGACACTACTCTGAAGTTTTCCCCAACTCGGCAGTTTTCATCGATAGACGTAGCTTCTTATAATCTATCTTCAAACTATCCAGATCCTCATCGGCCTTATTCTTTCCTTTTCTTAATTTCTCAGTCTCCAATTTCTGAACATCGACATCTAGTCTCAAATGCATTTTTTCCTCTTCTAGTTGTTCCATCTTCTTACTGAGCTCTGAATTCTTCCTTTCGAAGTCTTGCCTTATGATCTCTAGCTCTGATGGGACAACTTGCAAGTATTTCTCCATTGATCGAGTGCCCTTTAAACTCGGCTTAGAGATATTATCATTAATCCTTTGACTAAACCATCCGTTGTATTCAGGAGTCGTCATTGAACCAACAGTCAATCTCTTCATCCAGCGGGTCTACTTCCAAGCATCAGAAATCTCTCGAACCTTTTTTTTATAATTGTCCCCTTATACGATAACTCACATTGAGCTAGCTCGTGCGTCGCCGGTATAAACTGCCTTGATTTATACTACCTTAATACGAGTAAAGGGGCATATCTAACGACTCCCCAAATTGCAAGTAAAGGTACCCAATCAAAAACTCCCACATCGATAAAGGATCTCGTCGGGGTTCATCCAAAGAGCTCTCCATTCAACATCTTCTTCTTTGAGATTTTGAAGAATTGCCATCCACCTTTCCTCTGATATGTCGTCCCTCATTTGCGTAGCTGCTTCCTCCTTTAATGGGGAATAATTCTCAAAGAAGACTCGGTAAGAGACTTTGTCCACCTTCTAAAAATGACCATGAAACCATATCAATAATAGTTGCGCGCATCCGATGAATTTGCCTTCACCTGCCCTTCGACACACGTTCAAAGATCTGAATGTCTCAGCTAGAACTGCAGGTACAAGTGTGACCCTTTTATCAAGTCGATCAAATAAATCGGCAACTGCTTCATTTATATGCCTTAAAGCTTTAGGAAATATTACCAAACCATAAATACTCAAGGCGAAGACGTCAACTTTCTTCTTTACATCCGAATGTGCTAGGATCAAGTCCCTCAAACTCACTTAAGGAATGCATTTACCATCCCCTTTTTACTGAATTCGAGCCGTAACCTAATGTTTACTCATCCCAGTAATATTCATTAACTTTTTCACAAAAGTTGAGACGTTAGCCGCCTTAGAGTAAGCTTTGCCGAGTTGGATCTTTGGACAACGAAGCAAGGTGGTATATTCTTCCATAGTGGGCACCAAGTCCACCCTCCCGAAAGTGAAACAACTATAGTCAGGGTTCCAAAACTGAGCCATAGCCCTAAACAAATGCTTGTCCACCTTGATGTTGAGCAAGTAAGGTAGATCGCTATAATTATGGCAGAACAACTGCTTAGTCTCATCATTTCAATAGGCTCATATATCTCTCAATTCCTTAAGCTCATTTTCTGTCACATTGATACGGGTGAAGTCCCACAGTTCTGATGTATACCCCTCAGCTAGACTATCTCCTTTCTCTAATTGCAATTTCTCTGACCATATACGGACAGCCGCATTATCCTTCACTTTATCAAGAAATTCATTCTCCATGGCAAGCCTTCTAACTTAGTAACCGAACACGAATCGACACCTTTTTAAATATGCAATGTCATGCAATTACAGCCAAAACAAAACACAACAAGTCAGTATCATATACAAATGTTAAAATTCAAAGCAAAAAAAAGAAATAGTTAAACACCTATCTGGGTAACCGCTAAGGTTCATCATAGTTCTACCTAGGGTGGGCTCTTAGGGTTCACTATATGCAGTTCAGTTCTAAAGAAAGGGTACCTGAACCAGTAGATTCTTCAATACTCACCCATTATTGGCTCATATAGATCGAGTTCAGTTCAGGGGAATACATTTCCCTATGGGCATGTAGAGATGAAAATCTCACGAAGACATATGTACAGACGTATCCCAAAAGCAGTCCACTAGCCCATGCGGAGGTGAAAACCTCACGAAGGCATAGTTTCCCATTCCCACTTAAAAGGTGTAACCATAACGGTCATGCAATGCAATGCAAGAGTATTCTACGAGACTTAAACGACAGCAATCATAAGGATCACAAACAAATGCAACAAAAGAATCATAATTTTCAAATCAAACTTTCAATTTTTGACAAAAGGACAGAAAATAATCAATTTTACGGCTTGACTTATTTATCCCCAGTGGAGTCACCAAGCTGTTGAAACTATTTTTTTATTTTGTAAAACGAAGATCGACTCTAAAAAGAAATATGGAGTCACCACCAATCCTTTTATTTAGGTGTGATCAGATCACCTATAAAATATTTTATTTTATTAAAATATTGATTTTAGCCTACGAAATTTAAAAAAATGGGTTCGGGAGTCGGTTACGTGCGAGGAAAGATTAGCACCCTTGCAGCGCCCAAAATTGGTACCTTCTTGATTAATTAATGTCTTAATGTCGAAATTTTGAAAAGATTTTAAAATACAATCCTTTTAAAAATATATGGATAACTCGAAGTGGATATTGAGATTCTCTTGTTTCGAAGAAATAAAATATTATATCCAGCACGTTAGAATACGACATTTCAAGCCCTTGATACCAAGATTATCTCATGATTTCCAAAACTCATGCATTGAAATTTTAAAAGGATATTCGATTATTTGGTCAAACGGTAAATCGAAATTCAACATGTTAGGGCACGATTTTTTGAATTTTCGAACACGAAATATTGTCTTGTTTAAAAATTTTTCTTTTTATGAATTTGGAAGTAAATCAATGGATTATTAAAAAATAATATACGAATCGAATGCTACAATTTATAAGCACCGCATGAAATGCCACTATTCCAATGACAATGCGAACAATCGAAGATACATGAAACAAATAAAAATAACGGAATATCAAGGCATGCACATAAATGGATAATACCAACTTAAAGAAACGAAGAAATAAATAAAATAAATGCACGAATAACATAAGAGAAAATTGTTTATAAAAGCATTGAAAATTCGAGAACCACTTTAAAATACAAATAAAATTAAAGGTACATCTTGTAATGAAATATATGAAATAATATAAATAAAGATAATAATGGTAAAAATATACGTACAAGTAAAATAAATATAAGAAAAATAGTAAAGTAAAAAAAAACTAAAATTTTGGAGTTAAAATCCTAATATTAAATAAATGAATGAAAAGTTTGTAAAAATAATTTTAAAATAATAATAATAGTAATAATAATGATAATAATAAGAATAATAATAATAGTAATAATATTGGAATGAAAAACATAATAAAACAATTAAAATAAATATGGGCAAAGGCAAAAATAAAAGAACATATATATATATATATATATATATATATATATATATATATATATATATAAAACAAATTAAAAAATGAAAAAAAGATTAAATAAACAAGATAAATAACTAATTGAATATCAATAAAATATTAAATTGAAAACTAAGACTAAATAAATAAATAATGATGTAACAAAATAACAAATGAACTAATTGTATAAAAAGGTTAAATAAAACTAGGATTGAATTGAAACCAGAATAAAATTTTGGGGTATAATTTATAAATAAATGAATACTAAAAGGACTAAAATAAAATACACACAAACCAATGAGATTAAAAATGCAAATATTCCAGGTTCCCAAAACGCAGCGTTTAAGCACAGATTAAAATGAAACTGACTCAAAATTTCTGGGCAAAATTAAAAAGTAAAAGGGAATGAACAGGGGCCTAATCAAACAGCAGCTCAAAAAGGAGGGACTGATCGCGCAAATTACCCATTTAAGGCAGGAATGTGCGGATCCAGCACCAAAATTTTATTAAAGATATATTTTTACTATTGCTATAATAAACAAAAAAATAATAAAATAATAAAAACCAAAGATTTCCCTCTTTTTCACAACCCTAAAAGCTTAAAGGGTTTATTTCTTTCCCTTTTCTTCTCTTGGAAAACCCTTCGTCGCACCACCGCACCACCACCATACTTGGTGGCCAGCGACGCACGAGAATGAACCTTTCGACCCTGTTCCAAGATAAGCTCGGTTAAGCCCTTTTCCCTTTTATTTTCTTTTATTTTCGGATATAAAAAAATGAAAGAAAAGCAAAATAAAAACTAGATCAAAATAGCAAAATCCCTAGAAATCACCTTATCGAAACTGTTTTTTATAGAATCTGCGTGTGTCTCTGTATTATATTTCTGTGGAAAAAAAGATCCCCTTACACTGTTTACAATCGGCTTTATATAGTCGCAATAAAAATAAAAATTACAAATTTTTGATTTTCTGCTCTATTTGTTACTGCTATTTTTCTTGCTTTTATTTGGCTGTCAAATTTGTTATTCTGTTCTGCAGGTACAACTGGAGGGTGGCGCGTGTGGAGGCCGTTGTGGAGGTGGCTTGCGGCAGCCGAAAGCTAGGGTTACCCATGCTGAAAATTTATTTGTTTTTTGGGCCATTCGGGCCTAAGTTTTTAATCATTTTGGGCTTGTATTTGGGTAAGGTTTGGTCTGTAAAAAAACAGGCCAATCGGGCTGTGTTTATTTGGATTTTGTAATGTTGGACTTTGGACCTTCTTTTGTTTTATAGTTTATGTCCGAGCAGATTGAGCCTCTTACAATTATTATTATTATTATTATTATTATTATTATTTTAAAATTATTTTTATAAACTTTTCATTCATTTATTTAATATTAGGATTTTAACTCCAAAATTTTAGTTTTTTTTACTTTACTATTTTTCTTATTTTTTTTTACTTGTACGTATATTTTTACCATTATTATCTTTATTTATATTATTTCATATATTTCATTACAAGATGTACCTTTTAATATCATTTGTATTTTAAAGTGGTTCTCGAATTTTCAATGCTTTTATAAACAATTTTCTCTTATGTTATTCGTGCATTTATTTTATTTATTTCTTCGTGTCTTTAAGTTGGTATTATCCCTTTATGTGCATGCCTTGATATTCCGTTGTTTTTACTTATTTCATGTATCTTCGATTGTTCGCATTGTCATTAGAATAGTGGCATATCATGCGGTGCTTGTAAATTGTAGCATTCGATTCGTATATTATTTTTTAATAATCCATTGATTTACTTCCAAATTCATAAAAAGGGAAATTTTTAAACAAGGTAATATTTCGTGTTTGGAAATTTGAGAAATCGTGCCCTAACGTGCTGGGTTTTGATTTACCGTTTGACCAAATAACCGAATATCCTTTTAAAATTTCAATGCATAAGTTTTGGAAATCATGATATGATCTTGGTATCGAGGGTTTGAAATGTCGTATTCTAACGTGCTGGATATGATATTTTATTTCTTCGGAACAAGAGAATCTCAATATCCACTTCGAGTTATCCAAATTTTTTAAAGGGATTGTATTTTAAAAT
This sequence comes from Gossypium longicalyx, assembly GCA_025698465.1. Lineage (NCBI taxonomy): Eukaryota > Viridiplantae > Streptophyta > Magnoliopsida > Malvales > Malvaceae > Gossypium > Gossypium longicalyx. Next base: position 86,632,961 of record CM047007.1, read on the forward strand.
ATTTTCAAATTTTCGACATTAGGACATTAATTAATCAATAAGGTACCAATTTTGGGCGTTGCGAGAGTACTAATCCTTCCTCGCACGTAACCGACTCCCGAACTCGTTTTCTTGAATTTCGTAGGCCAAAATTTATATTTTAATAAAATAAAATGTTTTATAGGTGATTCGATCACACCTAAATAAAAGGATTAGTGGTGACTCCATATTTCTTTTTAAAGTCGATCCCCGTTTTTCAAAATAAAAAAAATGGTTTCGACATCACTAATCCTTGCTTGTAACTTGTGATTACTCTCAATAGGTGATTTTACTGGTTTGCAACCTAACATGCTAGTCTCTGTCAGAAGATCTAAGACATATTTTTTTGGGGAAATAAAGATTCCCTTTTTTGATCTAGCATCTTCTATTCCGAGGAAATATTGTAACTTCCCAAGTTTTTAATTTCGAATTCCTGAGCCGATTATTTCTTAAGTTAGACCATTTTTTCCTTGTCATCTCCTGTCATAATTATGTTATCAACAAAAACTATAAGGAGAGTAATTTTACCCTTGTGATGTTTGATAAAGAGGATATGATCAGCATTACTTTGTCGATAGCCAAACAACACCATGGCCTTACTAAATATGTCAAACCAGGCTCTGGGAGATTGCTTTAGTCCATATAGGGCCTTTTTCAATCTACATACCTTCCCTTAAGTGTCTTTATCCTTGAATCCTAAATGAACTTTCATATACACTTCTTCTTCCAGGTCTTCATGTAAGGAAACATTTTTTACATCAAATTATTGTAAGTCCAGTCGAGATTTACTACACATGATAGAAGGATCCTAATCGTATTCAATTTAGCAACTAGAGCAAATATTTCTTGATAATCCACTCCATATGTCTGAGTGAATCCTTGCGCTACTAGTTTGTTTGAGTCTTTCAATTGAACCATCAATCTTATACTTGATAGTAAACACTCATTTGCAGCCAACCATTTTTTGTCATTTAGTAGTATTAATCAGTTCCCACGTCTCATTTTTTGCTAAAGCCTTTATTTCTTCAATCATTTCCTTTTTCCATCTTGGATCAGTGATGACTTCTCTACAATCTTGTGGAACAGACATAGAAAACAAAAGCAAAGTAAAAACTCTATAGGATGAGGATAAGGAATCATAAGAGACAAAGTCATAGATAGGATGTATACTGCAAAATCTAACACCTTTTCGTTGGGGTATTGGTAATTCTAAATTAGTAGCAACCTCAGGTAAAGAATATTCACTTGATAGTGAAGAGTCAAAGCATAAAGCAGATTATACGATGATGTCTTCTTTCTTGCCTTTTCTAGTGTATGTCCTTAAATTAGGCTATCCAACAACCGTCCACTAGTCTTCTCTTGAACCGAAGTCTCTATTGGAACTAAATTCTCCCTCGAAAAGGTAACAGAACAGGGTGTCATCTCTTCATTTTCAATAACCTCCCCTGAAAAGATGGTTGTGATGAAGAAAAGTAGGGTTCACCCTGATGAAATGTTACATCCATACTTACATAATACTTTTTAGATAGTGGATGATAACATTTATAAGCCTTCTATGTGAGAGAGTATCCAATGAAAACACATTTGACTGCTCGAGGATCCAGTTTTCTCCCATGTCAAAGATGAATGAAGTTAACACAACTAAAGACCTTCAGTGAAACTGGATAATTCGTATTGCCTTATAAGATTTTTTTGGGACTTTTAAAATTAAGGACCTAAAGAGGCATCCGATTACTGAGATAAGTAGCAACCAAAATTGCATCCCTCAAGTAAGGCTTTGGGAGGTTCATAGTGAACATAAGTGTGATCTAACAACCTGCAAAGGATGTCAATTTTTTTCTTTCAGCAACATCATTCTGAGCATTTGTACCTGGACAATTGGTTTGATGCTAAATTCCATATAGTTCTAAATAATCATTAAATTTATACTCTATTTCATTATCAGTTCACAAGATCTTAACCTTAGCATTAAACTGAGTAGTTATCAATTTATGAAAAGAACTGAAACACGAGAAAACATCACTTTTGGATTTTAACAAAAATACCCATATCATCCAAGTGTAACAGTTAATAAATGTAACAAACCAACGATTACCCGATAAAGAAGTAAAGCGAGTAGGGCCCCAAACATTCGAAAGAATAATCACAAAAGGAACAATACTTCTATTATTATGTAAAGGATAACTGTTTCTTGTATGCTTAGCAAATTCACAGGCATCACAAACTAAAGAGTCTAAATGAGTTCTTGAAAACAAAATAGGAAACATCTTGGCAAGAACAGTAAATGATGAATGTCCTAACTGCCTATGCCATTGAATTATCTCCCGGTTGACATCTTTATTGTCTCCAAATAAGGCTTGAGACATACTGGCTGATCGATCTAGAAGATATAATGTAACGCCTCGTACCCGAGACCGTTGCCGGAGTCGAACACGAGGTGTTAATAGACTTAATTCATTGCTTAAACAACTCAAACAATTTAATTTAGAAATTCCAGACAAGCTGGCTAACTGCATCACAGTTGCTTAAAAATTCATATCTCGAGTTCTGAAACTCAAAATCCAATTCCGTAAATTTTCCCTGAAACTAGACTCATATATCTATTTACTAAATTTTTTCTAGAATTTTTGGCTTGGCCAATTAGTACAGTTTATTAGTTAAAGTCTCCCCTGTTTCAGGGTTCGACTGCTCTGACCTCTGTGTATTACGAATCAGATATCTCTCTGTACAGAATTTCAATAACTATGAAGTTTGTTTCTCTTAAAACTAGACTCAATAAGAAATCTGTACATATAAATTATGACTTCTAATTATTTTTATACAATTTATGGTGAATTTCCAAAGTCAGAACAGGGGATCCAGAAATCGCTCTGGCCCTATTTCACAAAAATTTAAACATCTCATAAAATATAACTCATATACCTGTTTCGTTTCTTTCATATGAAAATAGACTCATAATTCTTCAATTCCATATTTTATTCATCATCTAATTATATCTCTACTATTTTTAATGATTTTTCAAATTCACGTCACTACTGCTGTCTGAATCTATTTTATGGTAAATTTTACCTATTTCATGGTTTCCATGGATTAACTGGCAATTTGACATACATAACACCAAATATGATCATAATTAGCCATTCCAATGGCTAATCATTACCAAGCATTTTTATACTACTCAATAACCATATCATAAGACCATATATACAAAATGATTATAATGCTATACATGCCATACTCAAAATATACAAGCCATTATGCCAAGATGGTATACGGATAGTGTGAGCGTGCCTCCGCTGCTCGATTTCTCGAGCTGGCTTGTCAACACTACAAGGAATGAAAAGGAGGGAGTAAGCATAAATGCTTAGTAAGTTCACATGCAAATAGCAAGTAACATAACCATATAAGCAAACATAAAACATCATTTGCATAATCATCACCAAGACATTCATATCATATTTTCATTTATCATCTTACCATATTGTTGTTATATCGATTTTTCAACCCGAGGGTTAAGTACATACCTTTTCAAAGTATCCATTTCACAACACTTACCAATACGTCCCTTTCATCTTGAGTATTCCTCCATTTGAGTAGAACTTTACCCGTTGAACACATCGGAATATAATTCGGATACATGAAAAGTTTGCACATAAGTGCCACATATGTAGCCAAGCTACTATGTAACCCGCCCATAAGCGAACTTTGACTCAACTCAACGAGCTCGGGCGTGTGCATCCATAAGTGAACTCGGACTCAACTCAACGAGCTCGGATGCCTAGTTACATCTCACGAACTCGGGCTCAACTCAACGAGTTCGGACATTCGCATCCATAAGTGAACTCGGACTCAACTCAACGAGTTCGGATGCCCAAATATCCCAGTGACATGTCACTTGTATCCTAATCCATTCTTAAGGTTCAACGGGACCTTTTTCCCAATCATGTGTCTCAACCATCTTCTACGGAATACCGATACCGATACTCGGTAGTATTTCACATTTTCCAAGTATATCACATAATTTGACATATTATCAAACAATTATCACGAGTATAATATTTCATAATAATTATCATATCATTTAAATAACATAAAAACATTTAAAATAATAACTATGTTACCAACATTTACATATGAACTTACCTAGTATGCGAAAATAGCTACTTTTACCATTTCGTCCACAACTTGATATTTTCCCCATTTTAGCCCGAATTTCAGTTTTCCTTGCTCTATCATTTAAAATATAGTCTAATTAGGACTCACATTATTCAAATTGACCCAAAATCATATTTTGGAAAAATTACAATTTTGCCCCTAAACTTTTGCATATTTACACTTTTGCCCCAAAGCTCGTAAATTAAAATTCAACCTATTTTCTTATGTTTTATGACATGCTGATCATTTTTCCCTTCTATGGCAACATCAAATTCTCACTCTAACATGTACTTATGACTATTAGGTATTTTTACCGATTAAGCCCTTTTGCTCGTTTTCACTTAAAACCGAGTAGCACAAGCTGTCTAACATAATTTAAAACCTCATATTCTATCATAAAACACCAAAATACACAAATTTCACCTATGGGTATTTTTCCAAATATAAATCCTAGGTTAAATTATTGCTAGCATAAGCTAAATCGAGCTACCGGGACTCTAAAGACGTAAAGAACTTGAAAAACGGGCCTAAAATGGACTTACAATCGAGCTTGGAAGCTTGAAAAACCCTAGCCATGGTTTCTCCTTGCTATATTCGGCCATGCTGAAGAAGATGAGCAAAATTGGCTTTTAATTTTGTATTTTAATTCATTTTACCCCTAAATGACCAAAATGCCCTTACTACTAAACTTTCCAAAAATTCCATCCATGTCCAATTTTTGTCCATAAACTTATAAATTGATAAAATTGCTATTTAAGACCTCTTAATTAATATTTCAAAACAATTTCATACTAGAAACTTCTAGAATGCAAGTTTTGCAAATTATTCGATTTAGTCCCTAATTTCAATTTAAGCACTTTAGGCATAGGATTTCATCACGAAATTTTCACACAATCATGCAATCATATCATAAACATCAAAATAATTATAAAATAATTATTTCTATCTCGAATTTTGTGGTCACAAAACTACTATTCCGACTAGGCCCAAAATCAGGATATTACATATAAGCCATCATACAATCTATCACTGTCAATCCTCTTTCATGTCTGGATGTCTTAAAAGACACAGTAATCGAAAAAGAATTCAAGTTTATAATTTAAGACTTTAGTGATAGTACTAACAAATAAGAGGTTAACTGAGAAATTAGGGACATGGAGGATAGAGGATAAAGTGAGATTGAGAGTACAAACAACAAAACTTGTTCTAGAGATAAAGGTAAGGGAGTCATCGGTTATTCGCACTCTATTTTTAAATGGAAAAGTATAATAGTTAAATAAATTTTTATTTGATCCTGTCATATGCCAATTCGCACCGTAATCAATAATCCAAGATTCAGAAGTAGATGGAGCATTTAAAACAGTACCTAATTTCGTATGATTAGACTTGGCAATTGAGGTAAAATCCAATTGAGACAAGAGGTGTCGGATATGTTGAATCTCATCTGAGGTAAAACTCCCAGTAGAAGTGGATTGTCCTCTGTTGACATAGAGTCTGAAAAATGTGCCTGATACCCCCTCGTTTTCCACCACGACCTCGAGTGGGGAGACCATGCAACTTCTAGCATGAATCTTCAGTGTGCCGAGGCTTACCATAGTAGTCACACGTCAAGTTATCCTTATCAGACTTACCACCCGATGGACCATCTTGGTTGGCAATGAGATCAACTTTCTCAAGAGATGGATTATAAAGCATAACAACACAACGACTCTCCTCCTGTTGTACATAAGAGTATGCCTCGTGGAGAGAAGAGAACAGAGTTTTGCCAAGAACTTGAACCCGAATCTAATCATACTCAGTATTCAACCTAGCCAAGAAATAAAAAACGCATTCCTTTTCCACCATATTTTGAAATTTTTCGACATCATTGCTACAAGACGCTTGAAAATCTTGATAATAATCAAGTTCTTGCCACAACCCACTTAGTTCAACAAAATATTGAGAAATCGTTAGCTCCTCTGTTTTGTACCATAGACCTTATTATGAATCTAAAAAATTTGCACATCATTCCCAACATGAGAGTAGGTGAGACAACAACATTCTAAATTTTTTCCGCAATATCAAGCAACAAATAGGTTTTAGAAATATTGGGTTGCATAGAGTTGATAAGTCATGCCATAATAAGAGAGTTTGTTGAATCCCACTGACTAAATGTTGAATTAGTGAGTTTAGGTTTCGACGTTGTACCGGTGATGTATCTTTGCAAGCCATGAGCCTTGATAAACAACAAGTAGGACCTTGACCCAAAAAGGTAATTATGTCCGTCAAGCATCACAAGACTAATTTGCAACGAGGGATTATCGGTTGGAATCACGAGCTTTCGTCCTTAGACATAATGCTGGAAAAAAAACAACTAAAACCCAAAAAAATTGCTTGGAAAATTAGGGGAAAAAAACACCCAAAAAGAACACAAAAGAGATCCCAACAAAAACTTAGCCAAAAAATGGCACCACTTAGAGGAGAATGACCGGAAGGGAGCAGATAGCACAGTGACGATGTCGGAAAAAAACATGGCGGCAGTAGGTGAAGGCCATGCACGGCGCGTGAAACAAAGATGTAAGCTTGTGACAACGCGTGAGGCCTAAGTGCGGGTCTTTTGGTCATCGGATTTTTGGGTTTCGCCGGGGAGTGGATGCTGACTCCAATGGTATGGGCGGTGAGAGAAAAGATAAGGCTAGAGTGGAACGTGTCATTTTTGTGTTTCTAGAGTTTTTTTAAGAACAAATTTTAAAATCAGAAAAAAAATCCCAAAAAATCGGATAAAAAACTGATAGCATGATGAAATTAGAGAGAAATACTCAAATATATTGAGGAAAAACTCACTCAAAAGTATGTATTTCTTAAAAATATGTACAGGTATATATACATGAACGATTGAATCAATTAAGGAAAGAATATCTCTAAATAAAATCCCTAAAAATAAGTTGTATTCTCTAAAGCTATACTATTCAATACTATCAAATAATCAAAGATTCTCAACAGTATTGCCATGCATAGATTTGATTTCTTATGGTGAACAGTCAATATGCTTATATTTTTCTGATTCTATTTTGTCATTTTTGAACAGTCTTGCGTAAACGTTGCACTTAATTTTGTTTCACCTGAAAGTATTGGTGAATGTATTCGTTCGTGTACTTCCCCAAGGCCATAGCGCTAAAGTGGACAAACTGAAGGTATGTGGATGGTTTACTAATTAATTTCTGGTATGTTGGTTGAGTTTTGAGATTGATGCACTGTTGAATATACTGTTTCTGCTTATGTATATATAAAATTTATAGCATGTTATAACGCCTGAGTGCTTTATTCTTTTTTATGTCGTTTGTCTGTAAATGCTATCTGAAACAGGTGAGGAGCATGGCTCTACAAGCAATGTGTTGGGCAGTGAGTTGTTTGGATCCAACTGCATGGTGAGTTACTTCAAATGCATATTCCTTGTGAATTCTTTAGTATATTGCTACTTTATTAAAGCTGCAATAACTTCTTTTTTCTGCAAAACCCTCGTGATGTGCTGCTGTTTTTTGGGCCTTCGGTCATTTGTTTTGTAGATTCTATTCTTCTTACTGCTTGTGCCGTAAAATGCATATCCAAATAATCATGTCTTTATGCTGGGGATGTGTTTGGGATTTCTTTCTAGGTTGTTGTCAGAGTAATGTTATCATACATCCGTTAAGTCTTAGTAGACACAGTGTGTTAATTAATTGTTAGATGTTTGAATAGCAATTCTGTAGGTTGTCATGGTGTAGTATTTAATTGGATAATTACAACAAGAAGTGGAAAATAGAGATGCAAGGAGAACTTGGTGACTCTTCTCAATTGATTATTTGAACCATTTTGAAAGCTATGCTAGTGGGAATTCCTGAGGGTGCATTACAGTTAGATTCCCTTGCTTTTATGCAGCGACAATGATTGCAAACAACAAGCATATGATTTGATGAACTCATCTGTAACATAAAATTTATATGGCTTAACTACAAAATTTGTCTCCAAACTATATTGCTTTTCCCTAAACTATTAATTTTGTCTCATTTTATCCAGAAAGTGTACGATGTCCAATAAGAGCATGCCTGTCATATTTTTATTGGTTACTATCATGTTTAGGGGGTAAATGAGACCAAATTGATAGTTTAAGTATCACTTTTGACAAAAAAATAACTCTAGATACTCGACTAAGAAAAGCAATATAGTTTGAGGGCCAATTTGCATTTAAGTCTATCTAAATTGCTAAAACCTGAAAATTGTAATCTAAATATTAGTATTGTGCCTTGGTTTCTGCATGGCAAAGTTTCTTTCCTCTATTATTCTGTTGACTGAAAGTGTTCAGAGAAGGATTGATGTAGAAAATTTTCTGTTTATGCTAGTTAATAGTAGTGGCTGACCAAGTCTTGTGGCATATAGATTTCTTTTTTAATTTTAAAATTTAAAATTATGTAAATTAACTCGTCTTATCCAGGAGTTTTATTGATAATTTATGTGTATAAATAGAAGCTCATTTCAGGAATAAAACACAGCTCATTTTCATCTTTTTGACAAACTTCTTTAAATAGTGGTCCAATACAATTTCATACCATGATCTCAAGATTGAGAGGAATATCGTTGAATTCATTGAGTAATTGAGTTTCCTGTTTAGAAGAAGTATTCAAGGACAAAAGAATATATATTACTGAGTTCTGTGGTTTTATAGCTATCATGATATTTGTGGAAACACTGTATGATTCCATATTGTTTTTGAGTTCGTATTAGTTCCGAAATCTGATCTAGCAATGCTTATCATGTTAAGCCTTGTTTTGTCCCACATCTAAACATGGAGCTAATTTTATGAGTTTGAATTAAAGGCTTTTATTTGTTTCTCAGCATTAAATTAAACCCTACTTTGTCCAGACCTGAGGGTACTTTTGGTTCAAACGCTTCATGCAAGCATGGTGTTGAGCGTGGATCTGCCTGTAGGAAGCCAGTTAGAGGGCAAGGATTTGATACGGAAGAGTGGGACACTAGGGGTAAAGAATATGAGGTTATTTCTGATGAAAAGTCTGATTGGAGTGATCATGGTGGCGATTCTGACATTGATGAGGAAGCTGAGGTTGCTCATAATGGAGAAACAGAAGTCCAGACTGAGGCAGGCATTAGTGACCCTGATGAAGACACAATGGAGAAGGAAGCTGAAATTGAGGTAGATGCCATCAATACTGACAATAACAGGGACAATTCTTTAAGCCCTTGTTCTAACCCCACAATGGAAGACCCTGACATTGACAAGGAAAATGAGGCTGCTTGCTATCAAGAAGCAGAAGTCCATATCAAGGCAGTTGTTAGGGAGCCTGACAAAGGCACAATGGAGGAGGACGTTGAAATTGAGGTAGTTGTGACGGATGCTGACAATGACATGGAAGATCCTTACCCCATAGACATCATTGCTTCATCTTATTCAAAGGAGCATGTTGCCTCTCCGGTTCATGCACATGTATGCAGTTCACCAGCAACTTCTACCTATGTGAGTGGAAGTATGGTCGCTTCTAAGAGCTCAAGGGCTTGTTTCTGACAGCACTCATGAAAAGAGGACACAGACACATGGCCATAATAGTGTCCCTAGATACCATGCATTGACCGATTTTGAAATCATTGTGTGAGATGTGTTCGGTTAATCAAATGAAATAGTTGGTTCAAAGCTTAGTCTACCATGCAATTTCGATTAACTTTAACATGTTTTCACTAAGTAAAAGTTCAATCGTAAGATACCTTCATTTATGTAAATTGATTTCCAAGAATATCAAAATCTAAAATATTTTGAAAATAGGGGGAGATTGTTGAAACATTTTCAAATATTTATAGTGTTCCAATAACTATAAATGAATGGGTGTAATTAATCAAAAGATTATATTGTTTGATTTTTTGAAAAAGAATTATAACTATTTAAATAATTTTATTTGAATAGTTATAATTAAATAAATAATTATGTGTTTATTTTAAAGACATTATTATTTAAAAAGACACCTATTGATGAAAGATGTCTCTATGAAGAGACATGAAAATTCCTATAAATAGGAATGAGATTTCATTTAGAAATATACCAACAAATTCTAATATTCTTTCTTTCTTTCCTTCATTTTCTAATATATTAGATTATTCTATAAAGTATTACTGCAGAAATCTTTTATAGAAATTGAGTTCCTTGTCATACATTGCTCAGTGTGTAGTAGGCTATTCTCGTCAGTGCAAAACGCAAATAGCCATTGACTTCATTGTATCCTCAAGGTTAATTTGCTTGAAACTCGTTTGCACACCGAAGATAGGTGGGGGGAATATAACCTTAAAGATAGTGGCTTTATACATGCCTTGGAGCCTTATCCTATTTCTTCTGTTCGAGTTCCATTCGTGTGTTCGAGATTTTCTTCACCGGAGATTTGTATTAACATACCATGCATCACACAGACAGTAGCACGGTTGATTTCTATGGTTTCGAGGTCTCAGCACACCACAAGCAATACTTGGAAGTCATCTACAACATCGAGGGTCCTTTTTGGAAGAACTGCATCATCCAAAGTCCAGAGTGGATCGCATCCTTGCTGTGGCTGTTCGGCGATGCTTTGGCATTGTCCGATAGACCATGGAGCTCACTATCTCAAGATGATCTAATACGCATGGTACGGTCCATCGAAGACGCAGGGGCAGTAAGGTTCAGTATTCATTGTTTGGAGCCTCTCATTGAAGAGGCTAGGACCATGATAGCATCGTACGATGACTTTTTCAGACTGGTAAGCCAGTATACTAAAGTGAAAGAGGAAATAGAATCAGTCAAGGGCAAGTTGGCATCATTGAGAAATCAAAGGAGAGAGCTGAAAGGAAAGATGCATGCTCATTACAGTGCTGTTGGGCGTACTGCGCGTACTGCATTCAGCTTTGTTTCTAGAGTTAATTACATAATTGTTGGCTCTCCCATATGAGAAAATGTACATGTTATTTTGTATTGCACAAGTAGTCATAGTTTTATCTAGGATTAAATATGGTTGAGTACACTTCCAATTTCTTAAATTTAGTTATTGCTAAATTACTTTTCTTTTAGATCCGAGAGGTATTTATAAGTTGGGTGATTCGTTTGTTCCAATCAACTTAGCCTACGTTAGGTCAAATTTAAGTTTATATTTTTCTAATTTTCATCGAGCTCAATTTTATCGGTATAAAATATAAAAAATAATTTTATATGAATATTTATATATTTATAAAAATGAAGAAGCCTTTGAGGCGGGTATGATTTGGAAATTGTTTCGAGGTTTCAGTTTGGTCAATAAAAATAATATTAATAACTACAATTATGTTGTTAAATGTAATGATCCATTTGTTAAAATAGCAATTATAAACAAAATTTAAAAATATATATATGTAAAATTAATTAGTTTTATATCAATATCTCTCCTCTCTCTATAATACAAAAAAAAAAAAAACTAAGATAATTCGATTTAGATCAATTTAATATAGATTAAGTCGATTTAAGTTTCAAAATTTTTGGATATTTTAGTTTGACATAATTTTAGCCTCTAGTAAATTTGAGCTTGAATTGTTTTAAGTTTAGATTAGGTTTGAGGTTTGAATTTTTCGAATTAAGTCATTACAAATTTAAATCATTTTAAATTTAGATTGACTAAACTAATGTTGTTTACTTATGCAATCAAATTAAGTTAGAATAGATTTAAGTTTTTATTAAGAAATTTTTAAATTTTTATTTAAGTCTTTTTTTGAATTTTTATTTAAAAAATATTTAAAAATTCTCATTAAGTCTCAAAGATTTTAATTAAGCCTCAAATTTTATTATCAATTAGACTTGTTTAAGAAAGATTTTAATTAAGCCTCAAAATTTATTATCCATGAGACTTGTTTAAGGGTTGGACTACTCGTCCAATTCCTAAAGTTCATCCAAAACATGAGAAGATTTAGACAAAAGTATGAGGCTCAAGAAATGAGTTTAGACAAAAATTAATCTTGTTTGAAATATGGGCTAAGTTTAAGCTCTAACAGTCAAGGCCGAAACTTATTCTATTTATTTTATTTTTATATAGGGATAAATCTCAAAAATATCCCTAAACTATGGTTTAATGTGCAACTGTAAACACGAAATTTGATTTTGTGTAATTTTATACATGAAATTTTGATATGATTCAATTCTTGTAAATTATTAACACAATTGGTATATTTATTTCTTTAAATGTGTATGATTAAATCAAAATTAAAGTTTTAAATATACATTTGAATCACAATTAAAGTTTTACGTATATAATTGCACCAAATTAATGCTCATATATACGATTGCACATTAAATCAAGTTCATGTATAATTTTGAGATTTATTCCTTCTATATACCATGTAAATTAAATTAAATTAAATTAAATATATAATAATATAACATAAATATTAAAAGATATGTTAAACTGTCTATGTTTAAATTTTAATTCAATCAAAATTTAAATTAATAAATATTAAATTAAAATAATACAATTAAAATAACTAAACATAATAATATAGATGAAATTAAAACATTTGAGTCAACTATTGACAAATATAAATAAATTAACGTAAAATTTAAAATTTATATTTCGGATCGAAACTAAATTTAAGTAAATATAAAGTATCGTAATAGATAAATTCAAGCATGTCACTATTAGTAATCATGATGAAACTTGGGAGCAGTTTGATGGGTAAGGCTAAAAGGGCATGTGAGAAACTGAACACCCCCTAAAATGAGGGGCTGCTAAGTGCTAAAGATAGTGGACCTAAAACCGCTTCTGCCATCGCCCTTCCCATTTCTGGTCATCTCTCCCCATCTTCTCCTTTCGTTTCTTTTCTTCAGTCTCCAATGCTGACCTTCACTCATATGGTCTTCGCTCTTTTACCACTATTACCTATCAATTATATATATACATGCATTAAAACGAAGACAATGACCCCCCCCCCCCACTTTCAACTTCAGCTTCAGCTTCAACTCTCTTAGCCGATTACGATTTTAACCCATTAGAAAGTAGAAAGAAACATAGTTTGAGAGAGTAGTCATGCGCTTAAGCTTTTCAATTTTATATATGTTAAACACAGTTAATTGAGTTAAGATTCATCGTCAGAAAGAAGTTTAGTTAAGATTTTGTAATATTTTAGGGTTCGAATTATCTATCTATCAAATTAATTCTGGGTTGTTTATTTCGATGGTCATTAATTGTGGGTTTGGATAATATTGGTGTCATTTTAGGTTTAAGTCATTCCGGATTTGAGTCAAATTAGTTTTGATTCAGGTTAATTTAGGTCAAGTTATTTCAAATCTAAATCACTTCGAGTTCAAATTAATTCCAAATTTTAAGTCATTTTTGGTCTAAATCATTTTGAGGTTTGAGTTTGTCCATCAAATTTTCTGAATCAGGTCATCTTCAATTCAAGTCCTTTCAGATTAAACATGTTTAAATTTTGTACTTTCTAAAATTAACCCAGAATCGAATATAAATATGAATTAATCAAATTAATGTTTTTTAAGTAAAATAGTAATGAAATTGATATTTAGAATATAATCAAAATGGCCAATATATATTTATCGTAATCAATCATGATAACATTTATTACGTTAGGAATTACGATAAACGGGGATGGGATGTGTAATGGTAATTTAAATCAGTGACGTTGAGTAGGGATGAAAATGGTAGACAAACTTTGGGGGACCAAAAGGATAGCCATAGAGCATCCAGTTTTGGAAAACCTAATGTGTATGGTCTGTCTAGGGCTTGTTTCTAAAACTAGACTCACACAAATGCTTGATTAATTAAACTATAGCATAATAAAATTACTGCGTTACTTATTAAACATGCATTCTCAGGATTTTATTTTTGGAAAAAGGTAAACTATATTTTAACTGGGGTTAGATTATGGGTTTTTTTTTGTTTTAAATTATAAAAGAAGGGTAAAGTTTTAATAGCAGCGCGACTAGCGCAACTCAAATCTAAATTGCACTTGAGGCGATGAACACCCTGACCATCAAGCCAACACACAGGGTTTAATTAAGTTATGGTTTTGATTCTTTCTATTACATTAAAATGATAATTATTTTAATCACTATTAGTAGAGTAAAATCAAATTTACAAGCGGGTTTAAGATAATATTCCATGTTTAAATTTGATATTTAATTTCTACATCTTAATAATTTGATCTCTTTAATTTTATAATATCATTTATTAACTCATTTAATTAACAGTTAAAATGCTGAGTTGAAACTTTCTTCTTAAAAACACTTCTTTCAACACACAAAAAATAAAATACATGATAACATGATGAATTAATAGAGAGATTGTATTACTATTTAAATTAATTAATAATATTATGAAAAATAAAAAATCAAATTACGTTAAATTTCTTTGATGGTGATAATAATATATATAATTAATCCAAACTAAATTGATTCATTAAACTTTATTTGAACAAAAAGGGAATTAAGTATGTTTAAAATTCGAATATAATCATGTATATTATTCAACCTCATTTAAGATAAGATTGAGGAAGAAAAATTGAAAAATTGAATCCAAATTAAAATGCTTAGATGGTTTAAGAAATATATATTGAAAAATTATGGTTATTTAAATCGAAGTTAATTTTTTTTATTATGTAAAAATATTTTATATTTAAAATAGTGGAAATAAATTAATGTTTTATATAATATATATTTTAAAAATGCCATATAAAAGACTTGAAACTTTAATAAAATAATATTTAAAAAAATTAAATAAAATTTATTTTGTCAAAATAAATTCAAAAATAAAAATAAAAAATCAATGAAAAAAATCGAGAAGCAAATCAAATTATCATTCTAAAAAAAACTAATCAAACCCAACCATTTCACCCTAATTTAGGATGTGGCTTTTCTTTTTTTTTTTTCAAAAAATCTTTACCAAAAAGAAAAAAAAGAAAAAAAGAAATTGCTTTCTGATCAACTCCAAAGTAATGACTTGTGTGTATGTAGTTGGTGCTAGATCAATATTTGGTGAGAATTAAAATTAAAAAGGGGCCTCATTGCTTTAAAGCACCTTCCATATGAAAAAGCAAAAGTTTGGTTTTTCACCACACTGGCTTTTGATCAGATTTCATGTGTTGAATACTTGCTGCATTACCATTTTTAGCTGTAAAAAATAAAATAAAATAGGCTTTCAGTCCCTGTATTTGGACAAATTGTAACAATATTATCATATATATTCACTGAGTTCATGATAATTTACTGCTTAAGCTGGTATGATTGCATGAGTGTATTGATGATAAAATTTGATGGTAATACTAACAATGTCAAAGATTGGTTAGGATTTTACTTATTGCTTAAGGGTCCAACTCGACTCGACTCTAAGTTTAGTCAAAATCCGGTGTAACTTAATTACTTTTACATCTCAAGGTTTAGACGTAAAAGAATCACCAACTTTCACATTTACATTTTTACCTCAAATAATTTTCTTTCAAGGTGGTGGTGATGCTGAATGACCATAGCATGAACTATACATATAGGTCTTAGTCATGGGATTGTTACAGTTTGTCGTTTCCGAATAGGGGGTGATTAGGGTTTTTGGGGTTTGAAAATAATTCTTTTCCTTTTCCTAGATAGCCAGAGTTTTGCAAATTGTAGCAAAGAAAAAGGAAATGCTGGAAATGGTAAAATTCAGGTAGCTTGGCAGAAGAGATCAGAAGAGTGGTTAAGGGTCACAGCACCCTTTTGCCTATGTTTCCGCATAAGACAATTAAAGGAATACTTATTGCTATTGAATTGCTGATAATGCCACTCCTCCTTGGCCAGGCCAAAATCCAAGATTTTCAAGCCTTTGTTAATGGATGTGGTGATTATCCATTGAAACTAATGAAACCCTCCCTCCCTTGCTCTCCTTTAAACCCTAACATTGATTTCAATCAGAGAATTTGAGGATTTTTATGTTGGAATTAATTTCAAGTTTGGATTATTTGAGTTTGAGGTTAGATCTTTCATGTTCAAGCTACTTAGGTTATAGTAAATTTTGAGTTCAAGTAGATTCGAATTCGAATTGAATGGGTTTGAGTTGTTAGTTTTTTATGGTGAAATCAGTTGAGTCGGATTTAGGGTTTAGGTTGGATTTTTGGTTCGAGTAATTTGTATTTGAGGCTTGTGTTTTTCTAATAAAATCATTTCGAGTTTTAGTCACTTTAAGTTTGGATCATTTTGAGCTGCTTGTTCAAGTTATTTCAAATTAAGTTCGAACTTTTTTATATTTAGATTGGACAGGTTCAAACTGTTGACTTTTTATGCTCTAATCAAGTTGAGTCCAATTTGGGTTCGATAAAGATTGACAGGTTTAATTTCAAAATGCGTAAGGCGAGAGCATTAAAGGTAGATAAAGACCTCGCCCCAAAATGATAAACTTATGATTAATTTTCACTAAAAATTGTAATTTCAAAACTAATAAAATAATAAAAATTGCATTTTGATTCTAAATTTAAAATTCATTCCTATTCTAAAATTTTTAACTCTGCATAACACAAATCATTAACCTATAAACATTTATATAATTAAATTGTTAAGAAAACTATGATATAAATATACTTATTAAAAATTAACATAATTTTAGTTGAAATAAAAAAATAAAAAAAAATAGCTTGAGGATAATTTGGAGAACGTGGGTGGGTTATAGAATAAATTCCTCGTTGCTATACGCTTTGACAAAAAAAGGAGCAAAGAGGAGTTTTTAGAAGCAAAGGAATAGGTAAACTCACAGTCATCTTTTTCTTCCTTTCTTCCCTTCCTGTTTTTATGAACTATAAAACTTGTTATTTTAGGGTTGCAGATAGTTTTTAATTTCCATTTTATCATCACATTTCTTTCTGTGTCCACTTTGTCCCTTATTTCACTTCTTTATTAGCCTCACCTCCTTTCCTTTCTTCTTCATTTTCCCTTTTTTTTTTTTTTTGTGTGTGTGTAGGTTTTTTGGAAGTGAATTAAAAGAGAACATAGTTCCCTGATTTTGTCTTTTCCTTAACTAGAGAAGATTCATAGACACACAAAGAATTTTTTTTTCAAAGGTGGTGTTTTTGCTTAATATGGGACGTGGAAAGATAGCCATCAAGAGGATCGAGAACCAAACGACACGGCAAGTCACCTTTTCGAAGCGCCGAGCTGGGCTTTTGAAGAAGACTCACGAGCTCTCCGTTCTCTGCGATGCTCAAATTGGCCTCATCATCTTCTCTAGCACCGGCAAGATGTGCCAGTATTGCACTCAACCTTATAGGTCTCTCTCCCCCACTCCCTTTTTTCTTTTCTTCATTTCATCATTCATACATATGGCCTAAAAATGCGTGAAAATTTGGTTGTTGTTGATAGACCACGATTGGGTTGGTTCTGGTTTTACTCCTCCATGTCCCAATGATTCTGATAACATAGCTACCTAGGGTTTCTTCTATGGTCATAACTCCCAAGTCAATTTTGATTTTTTGTTGTGTGTAATGGATGGTCAAGGTTTTAGGTTCATTAAACTTCCTAATGATTTTTGATATTATATATGTAATTTTTTTTAATATTAATCTTATTATAGGTTGTTATTATATTTGTTTTTTTATAGAATGTTTAGAGATATTCATAGTCCCTTTCCAATAAATAAATAAGATAATAATGTATTTCAGCGCATTCAAACTCATGATCTCTTATAATATTGTCAGTATCAATCTAATTAAAATTCAATCGGTCATATTATATATATAATATATATATATATATGTAACTAGTGTCTTATGTCTGTTATAATCATGGGGGTTTCAAGTCCCTGGGCAGAAAATACTATGCAAATGCATACATTTCTATGGTTTTGAGTGAATTATAGATATCTATATGTTTATGATACAAGTATTATTCTGATATATTCGAACTTTAATATTTGTAACTCTCTTCCCAAACTAAATCTGAAAGAGCTTCTCTTTTATATGAAAAAAAAAAATCTATTTTTTATCCGAAAATGCAGTTTCACATGATATTATAAAGATTCAAGTTCTTACCCTTTTCTTTTATGGTTTATGTGTATATATATATATATATATATATATATATGTATATTATATATGCAGAATGGAGCAAATCATTGAAAGGTACCAGAAGGTCACTGGGACTCGCATTCCTGAGCATGACAATCGGGTAAGATTCATTGATTAATTATTTTTTGGGGGGTACAAATTGATTAATTATTTAGGAACTTTTCAATTAATCATCTTTCTCAATTTGATCCCTAAATTTGGATTACATTTGATTGTGCCCATCAGACTAAATTGAGAAAAGCTGTCAAGTTTCAGGACTAATGTGAAAAAAATAGTTCATGGACTAAAATAATAATGTTACAAAATTCAAGGACTAAATGCTACTTAATCTCAATTATTTAACATTCATTACTTGGAAACTTTTCAAGTCTTACCCTTTGATTTTATATGTGTGTGTATGTAGGAACATTTGTACAATGAATTGGCAGTGTTGAGGAAAGAAACCCGTCGTCTTCAACTAAGCATGAGACGCTACACCGGTGAGGACATGAGCTCTATACCCTACGAGGAGCTCGATCAACTCGAACAAGAACTCGAACGCTCCGTCAACAAGGTCCGAGAGCGAAAGGTACCGTTTGAAAATTCTAAGTTTAATTCATTTGGTTCTTACAATCACTTCTAAAAATTGAAAATTTGGCAGAATGAGCTCTTGCAGCAACAGCTTGATAATCTACGTAGAAAGGTGATATGCCAATTATAAAGCCCT
The DNA here is from genome assembly GCA_025698465.1 of Gossypium longicalyx. Taxonomy (NCBI): domain Eukaryota; kingdom Viridiplantae; phylum Streptophyta; class Magnoliopsida; order Malvales; family Malvaceae; genus Gossypium; species Gossypium longicalyx. Next base: position 86,651,889 of record CM047007.1, read on the forward strand.
TCAAAATTTCACCATATGTGTAGGTTTAATTATGCTCTCAATCCTTGTACTCTTAGAACTTTTGAAATTTTGTCTCTTTGCTTTTACTTCTGATAATTTAGTCCTCCTATTTGTCTGGTTTAAAAATCAAGTCCAATTGATAAAACTATTAAATTGATTTCTATTAAATTTGAATATGTACTATTAATTGGGATTCAATTTTTAAAACCAAACCTTTGAATATGAGAATGCCACAGTTCATTATCAGTGTTATTAATTATACTTTAATTTTTAAATCAAACAAATTGAGAAACTAAATTTCAAAGATACAAAGAATACAAGGACTGGTGACATAATTAAACCGCTCAGATGCATGTACTAAATTATCAGATAGGCTAATATCAATCCTGGGTTTATTGCATGTTTGTAGGAACGAATGCTAGAGGAAGAAAACAACAACATGTATCGTTGGGTAAGTAACAATTAGATTAAACTTTGTATAATAAATAAAAGCATTCTGATAAAATTATATAATTTCATTTTTAGTCCCTTTAACAAACTAAAAATCCAATTTAAACCTTTCTAGTATACAATTTTTTGGCTTTGGTGTTCAACCATTTATATTTTTATCTTGGCTCCCTAATAAAAATTTCCTGCCTTCGCCTCCGACCTCACAGATTCAAGAACACCGAGCGGCAATCGAGTATCAACAACAGGGAGGGCTAGAAGCTAAGCCAGTGGAGCATCATCAACAAGTTCTTGATGAATTCCCCTTCTACGGAGAGCCAAGCAGTGTGCTTCAGCTTGCAACCATTCCTCAACAGTTCTCCTATCAGCTTCAGCTTGCTCAGCCCAACCTTCAAGATTCAAATGTTTAGTTATATATATAAACTCTAAAGATTAAATATGTTTGGTTTAAGGGTTTAGGGAATTCATAAGAGACATATTTATTTTAGGAAGTGTGCTTTGATTTCATGTTTCTTAAGTTCAAACATTCAACTGAAGATTAATAACCCTTTTTTTGTGTGTTACTGAATTTCTTTTTCCCTTTTTATAATGTATTATGCTATTGAGTGTAGATAGAAATATGAATTACTGATTATATACATTTATATTATAGGTGAAAATTGTTATCTAAAAAAATTTAAATTATGTTAATAAGGATTTAATTTTTATATTTTAATTTGTTTAATTTTAATTTTAATTTTTGCACTTTTTTAAATTTTAAAATTTTAAACCTGATGAAGTATTAATCATTAAATTCATTAAATTTTACTATTTTCAAAATGTTATGCGACAAATATATATTATCACATGTGTAATGCAAGATCAGCTTGTTATTTTCATATATTACTTACAAAAAAGTTGAGTTAATAGATTTAGCAGTTATCGTATGTATCAATACTTAAATTTCAAATTTCAAAAAATATAGGGACTAAGAATGATTTAATTGAAAAGCATGGACTAAATCTATAACTTTGCACATAATATAAGACTAATAATAAAATTTAACCTAATGAATTTAACTGTTACCGATTAAGTGAAAATTAAAATATTAAAATTTGAAAAGCATAAAAATTAATATTAACCAACTTGAAAAGTTGATAGTCTAAAATTGATTAAAAGTAAAGTATAGGGAATAATTACATAATTTAACCTTTAAAAATACATAAAATCAACATCAAGGATTAAACTTGCACCCAAAAGATTTTAAATTCCTCAACTTAACCACTCACCACTCACATGCATTTTAAATTTTCTTTTAAAAATATAGTTTAAGCTATTTAATTTAAAAAGAAATTATGAAGTTATTTGTTTTTTAATTTTTTTTAAATTGAATTTATCCAATTAACTCATTACACCAATTCAATTATAAATTAAATTTATAAGTAATATACATATTTTAAAAAAAATACATAAATTAAAACGTATTAATGAATTTTTTTATGTTTTCAATAAACTATTTTAAGATAATTCTAACACCTTTTAACCCGAATAAGAGACAATCCTAATTAAACAGCTTTACGTTTAATGTCTAAGACAAACTCTAATGACTTGATCGTTGATCGGAGATAAATTATCTAATTAACCATTTTAGCATCCTTAAACAAATAACCTACGGTGAAATTCATGACTTTGACCACCTACATACATGCCACTAAAGGATAGATAGATACACCAATCAAAAAATGGTTTACTTATAATAATCGTGACTCGTAGGAGGTGATTCAACTCTTCAAACTTTGAAATCAACTCGGCAAACCTGCACACGAGATAAAAACAATGCATTGAGTATAAAATACTTAGTGGTAACTCCATGAATATCAAACGGCTAATGTCAATCCAAAAAATAGTTAATACATTTGTAATACCTATCTTTTAATTCATTTACAATAGATGTAATGTACATTATGCGGGAAAATTAATTTTTTTGGAAAATACAGGGGAAAATAGGTTTAAGAGAAAATCAGAGTTTTAATTTTTTCTCCCAAAACAAGAACTTGGTTGTATTATTTAAAATAATAAACACTTAATCAAATTTCATACTTTTTTTATTCGTCTAGGATGAACGCTTAGACCGAATGGTCTTCTCCGCTATCCTCAAGCTCACGTCCGTAAAGTGTGGGCTTGCTTTGAATCAAAAAAAAAATTCACAAAATTACCAGTGGTGTTGTAACATCCCAAAAATCAGGGGTCAGTAGAATCGGGTTTGTGAATCGAGAGAGAGTGGTCATCATTTAATTTTTGAAATTTATCTATACATTTTTAGTAAATAAATGAGGTATTAATTTGTTGGTTAAATATTAGTGAAATATTCCTTGAAACCCAAGTTCAAATCCCTTCACTCTTACCATTTTTTATTATTTTGCAAATTTTGCCTTAAACCCTAGTATGGAACATGCCATGTTTTTAAAATAAATATTGCAAATTTATTTCAAGAATGAGGAAAATTTCCAATGGTTAAAAGATATATGAGAAAGTATAGAAATTAAATGAGATCCCAAGTGTTAATCCATTCTCTTGCGAAATAATTAAATTTTACAAAATTCCTTATTTTTTTAATGTGTGTGCCATCCATATCCTTGAACCCTAACTATAAATATAATTTTTTATTGTAACTTTCAGCATTAAATTCAACTTTTACCTACCCAAGCTGTTCACCCTCTTCCTCTCCTCTTTTCTCTTCAATTTTCTATTTTTCTCTCATTGTTGTCGTCGCCTACACCTAGTTTTACCATCTTTTTATTCTTTTTCTTTTTTCCACAAGATTTGTTAACATATTCTTCACCATATTGTTATCATTTTTCCTCATTAAAATCAGCCCCAAATATGAAATCTTGAACTTCAAGATCGATCTTGAACATTGCCAAGAAAGTGTCATTGTCGTTTCTCTCGACTAGCTTGGGTAAGGTCTATTCTCTCTTCAATTTCTTAATTAATCTTGCCCATTCAAAACCTAAATTTCTAGATCTAGAATTGGGTAGATTTTAAATGATTTCAAAGGTATTTTTCCAAATTTTAATGAAATCTTAAACTGTTTTAAAATTCAGCCTCAATTTTGGCCATCGTGAGTGGTGGTGCGTGCACTTATGGGCAAGAAAAGGGGTTTTTTTGTTTCTTGGTTCTTGCCTATATTTTTCAAGCATTAATTTCAGTTTTTGAACCCTCCTAATCAGCTTTTAAACCCATTTCAATTAGGGAAAACGTTGTTGATCAATTGGCCATTTGGATCCCACAAATCGTGAAGCGTAAGTACAATTAAGGGTAACTAGTTTATTATTTCGACATAGTTGTTGGGTAAAGGTTATGATTTGATTAAATGAAGAAATTTAATCATTAATTAGCTACTGATTTTTCAGTATATTATTGAATTAGGTGCTAACCCAAACGCCCCAAACCATCTATAAAGGTGAAGAACGATTGTACGTAAGGTTCGCATCGATACAGTGTAAGGAATCTAACTAGTTTGGATTCATAAAATAGTTATAATTTCAATGATTAGTTTGAACTCATAAGTGGGTGTTTGGGGGCTGGTTTAATGGTAAATTGATTGAATTCATACTGAATTTTGGTTTAGGTTCGTTTAAGGAATTATTAATGAAAATTGGAAGGTTCGCTAATGTGCTGCGAGGAAGCAAAAAATAATGTGTGAATCCTAAACTTATAAAATTGTTTGAAAATGTTAAATATCATGTTATATATGATAAATTAGCTTGTTGATTGGATTGTCTTAATAGCCAAATTATTGATTTCGTAAGTGGCAGAACCAGGTATGTTTCGAGCCTTAAACGATTGACATGTTGGCAAAATTGCTAGTTTGATAGTATGTGTAACAATCTGATTTAGACCCTAATCAGAATGGTGGTTTCGAGACCACGAATTCGAGTTAGAAAAATATTTGAATATTATTTTCCATGTTTATTATATGTGAATTTGCATGTGTGAAAATTTTGTACGAAAAATTGATTGATTGTGTGTTTAATTTGATAAAAGGACTTAATCGCGTAAGTTGAAAACTTGATAGTTTAATTTATAAAGGTTGAATTGATAATGGCTTTTGAATATGGAGTATTTATGTTGCAATTTTTCCTTTTAATATTAGCATGGACGGCTATGACCTTTATGTATAATGGATTGTATTAATTAATAAAGGTTATAATGGTAACTTATGAAAAAACATATAATATATCATAAGTTAAATAAATAAAAGAAAGTTTCATAATGCTTTGTTATTGCCTAAAATAAAATAAGAAAGAAAAGAAAAAGAACCAAGGTATTCGGTCATTGTTGATTCAATTTTAAGGTATGTTTTGTTTCAGTTTTTGATAATTTTTACGTTTCTTAGATCGTTACTTCGAATATTACCCGACCCATGCTTGAATTTTTTTATTTTGGTGAATATTTTGAGTTATTCCATTGATTAATAATTGTGTTTTGTGATGTTTGATGATAAAATATCAAAAATATGTTTTAGATTAACATGTTTTGTATTGGAGTTTTCGAAGATTTTGAGTAATTAGGACTAAATTGCAAAAATAATAAATTGAGGGATTAAAATGTGAAATAGATGAAATATATGGATTAGTATGACTACATGGAACATTCGACCCAACTATGTTGTTATGAGATTTGGTGTATTTTGTGTTTTGTGCAAATAGGACTAAATAGTAAAAGTATGAAATATCAGGGGTAAAATGGTAATTTGCTCATTTATGTGTTGTTGGATTAAATTGAATGAAATTGTTTTTAAATGAGTTTAATTTGAAATTATATAGATCAAGAACAAAAGAAACCGGACTTGGATCGGGGAAAAATAAAAATACCCGATTTGTAACATCCTTTGATATCCGAGGTAAGTTTTAAGTAATTAAACATGGTTTATTTTGAACATAGAATGTTTTAATATGATGATTCAAATTTTATAATCTATTAGTATGTTAGCCGAATGTGATATATCAATGAAATAATATGATTAAGTTTTATTGATTGATTTAAATCCCTTGAAAGTGTGTATGTGATACTTGGTATATTGGATTATTTGATATATGAAATGTTGTGGAATGATTCTATAAGTGGGATATTCAGGCTTTGAGCCTAGCAAGCCTTGTGCTGATGACTTTGATCGGGCTTTGTGCCGGTGAATAAATTTCAGACATTGGGTCTAGCAGGCCCTGTGCCGGTGTTGAATCAGGCTTATGCCTAGCAGGTTTTATACCGGTAAATTGTTTTCAAGTTTATGATTATAAGAGTTTAAGTTATTGTGAATATTGAACAAGTGAAATTAAACTATAAAACATTGTATATGTTCGGCCGCACAGGTAAGTACAAGTAAGCTTATATCGAACTTAAGTATTCGATTACATGTGAATTTATATTGAACATGTGTATTTGATCATATGTGAGTTTATATTGAAAATGTATTTTTGGTTACATGTGAGCTTATATTGAGCTTGTATATTCCATACATGTGAGGTTATATTGAATTTGTAAATTTGGTCTTATGTGTTGTTTTATTGAATTTGAATATTAGGTTACTTGTGATAATATATCTTGAACTTATATATTTGGCCTCATGAGATAATATAATGTATCTTGCGTATTTGGTTATATAGGTAAGTATTTATATGGTATTATATTTGATCTTGATTATTCGGCTAAGGTAAATTATTTAAGTTAAAGTATATCTTTGATGGTACATTTCGGCTTGTATAAAATGTTTTGATCATTCATTTGAGATGTTTAATTTGTTTAAAGCTTACTAAGATAAGTTAGCTTACTTTGTATGTTTTTCTTATTCCGTTTTATAGATTTTGGTTGTAAGTTACGAGCTTGGGGATCGTTATTGAAGCCATCCACACTATCTTCAACTTTCGGTATTTCTAAAAGTCTATTTTCAAACTTTTGACATGTATAGGCTTATATATATTTTGTTGAATTTGGATATGTATATTTTAAGCCATGCGAATATGACTTGACTTTTATGCTTGAATTTGGCTTTGCTTGACTATAATTCAAGTTCATTGTCGGTTAAAATGCTATGTGTTTTGGATGACTAGTATATATAATATGTGTTTGTGCATTGAAGTTGGTTAAAGAATTTTGGATGTGGTATGAATGAATTAGCCACAAAATTCGCATAGGTATTTTTGATTGATTTGGTAGTGATTTATATAAATATAAAGTATATGAGTGAATGTGGTAATTAGCCTAGTTAAGTTTTTATAAATGAATTGATGTTAAAGGACATTTTGTATTAATCGAAAATGGTTGGAACTATTTTAATACCATTTCTGTGTGATTTTGTAAAATGAGTGTCTTGATATATATATATATAATCGAATGAGTGCATATAATTACATGTGTGCAAGTCAAGAACATTAATATCATGAATTGGTTAAGTAGATTCAAATAGAATATGTTATTTAATCTTACTAATATGTTTTACATGTGGTTCCGCAAATGTGATTAAATTAGGTCATTATATGTTCACTTGTATGTTTATGTTATAAGTAAGGTATCTTATATTTACTATTATGTATTATATGATATTAAGATTTGGTAATATTGATAACAAATAATGAACATTATGACTCATGATATTTACATGAAGTATAAAGATGTGTTTCAGTTATGTATGATTGAGAATGTATATGGTGTTACATGTGCAATAATAATTATGAAAATTTTAAGTGTTTTATGTGATGTATAAATGTTTGGTTTAATATTAAATGAATACAATTATGATATGATTTCTATCAAACGATTTTGAGAAGTACATTTTGTATAATTCATTTTTGTTAGGTTACAGTATGTGACTAAAGTATAATGAAATATGTTTATCTTCACGTATTATGAGTTTGAGTTATAAGTATATTAAATTATGTGATGGTAAAGATTAAATCGAATATTCATATTCAAGTGTGTGTATGTGATCATTTTATTTTGTGTATTTGACTGGTAATACCTCGTAACCCTAGTTCGACGACGGATACGGATTAGGGGTGTTACATTTAATTGGTATCAGAGATACAGTTTAGTCGATTCTAGGACTAACGTAGCGTGTGTGAGTTTAGCTATACATGCCAAAAATAATATTGCGATAGTGTGATGACTTCTGACATTTGAAAATGTGTTTTCATATAGTAAATTGATCCCGATAGAGCTGTAGTCGATGATGTCGAGAGTGTAGCGCCTACTCCCGTGCAAGGGACAGCTCTAGTTGAATCTCGACCAGTCTCGAGTAGCCATGAGGGGGAGGCTAAGCAAGCCTTCTATCAAATGATGAACGATTGGTTTACTCAGTATATCCGAACTAATTCAGCTGTACAACAACCTCCACCCCCGAATCATCCATCTCTAATACCTGCGGTACCCCCGATTATTGATCCAATGAGATTTAATAGGCCTCATGTTAATAAAATCAAAAAATAAGGGGCTGAAGAGTTTAAAGCTAATGATAATGATGATGCTGAGCGGGCTGAGTTGTGGCTCGATAATACTATCCGTGTGTTCGACGAGTTATCGTATACTCCGGATGAATGTCTAAAGTGTGCCATATCTTTATTACGAGACACTGTATATCACTGGTGGAATACACTTGTATCGGTGGTCCCGAAAGAGATAGTAACCTGGGAATTCTTTCAAGCTGAGTTCCGTAAGAAATGCATCAGCCAGAGATTTATCGATTAGAAATGTAAGGAATTTCTAGAATTAAAACAAGGTTGTATGACCATAACCGAGTACGAGCAGAAATTTGTGAGACTTAGTCGATATGCTCGTGAATTTGTTTTAACCGAAGCTATCATGTGTAAAGGTTTGAAGACGGTTTAAACGAAGACATTAAATTTCTGGTTGGTATACTTGAAATTAAGGAGTTCGTGACACTTGTTGATCGAGCTTGCAAAGCTGAAGAGCTCGGGAAAGAGAAAAGAAAAGCTGATTTTGAAGCCAGAGATTCCCGTAAAAGATCATCGAGCAAGACTTTTCATTCAACATCGAAGAAGTTCAAAGATAGTTCTAGTCAATTTAAAGTTACTTCGAACTTTTCTAGATGAGATCGAGACCGACCTCCTGTGAGTTCACGAGCTACTTCGATTGCTAGTGTTGGCAATGATCAGCAAAATAGACTCGAGTGTAAACATTGTGGAAAATGGCATTCTGGAAGTTGTAGATTGCATGATCGATCATGTTTTAAATGTGGATCGATAGATCATTTCATCTAAGATTGTCCAATGTTAGCCGAGCAAAACACTGTTCAATAAACGAGACCGAGTAACATGTCAGCACGAGGCAGACCATCCAGACATTCGGGTAATGTGAGTGGTAGTCAAAGAAGGACGAAAGATACAGCAGTTCGATCTGAGGCCCGTGCACCAGCCAGAGCATATGTTATACGAGCTCGCAAGGAGGCTTCTTCCCCAGATGTTATTACCGGTACTTTCACTCTTTATGATACTAGTGTTATTGCATTGATTGATCCTGGTTCGACTCATTCATATGTGTGTGAAACATTAGTATCTAGTAAGACTTTGTCTGTTGAGTCTACTGAGTTTGTAATTCGAGTATCAAACCCCCTGGGTCGGTGTGTTCTGGTTGACAAAGTGTGTAAGAATTGCCCATTGATGATTCATGATTCATGCTTCCCGGCCGATTTGATGTTGTTACCTTTCGATGAGTTCGATATAATCTTGGGTATGGATTGGCTGACTTTGCACGATGCTGTTATTAATTGCAAAAGAAATACCATTGATTTGAGATGTCAGAACAACGAGATTATTCGTATTGAATCTAAAGATCTGAATGGTTTACCAATAGTAATATCTTCGATGTTAGCTCAGAATAATGTAAGAAAGGGTTGTGAAGCTTACCTTGCTTATGTGCTTGATAGTAAAGTAACTGAAAAGAAGATTGAATCTGTACCAGTTGTGTGTGAGTATCCAAATGTGTTTCTTGAAGAATTGTCGGGTTTGCCACCTATTCGAGAGGTAGAATTTGGTATTGAGTTAGTACCGGGGATGACTCCGATTTCAATAGCTCCGTATCGGATGGCACCTATTGAATTAAAAGAATTGAAAGCACAGTTGCAAGAGTTAACAGATAGAGGTTTTGCACGACCGAGTTTCTCTCCCTAGGGTGCGGCAGTACTATTTGTAAAAAAAAAAAGATAGAACTATGAGAATGTGAATTGATTATCGCCATTTAAATAAGGTGACTATAAAGAATAAATACCCGTTGCCATGGATTGACGACTTGTTCGATCAGTTAAAAGGGGTTTCAGTGTTTTCAAAGATAGACTTGAGATCGGGTTATTATCAGTTGCGAGTCAGAGACTTCGATGTGCCAAAAACTGCTTTTCGAACGAGGTACGAACTTTATAAGTTTCTAGTTATGCCATTCGGACTTACTAATGCACCTACTGTTTTTATGGATTTGATGAATCGGATCTTCAGGCAATATTTAGATCGGTTTGTAGTTGTATTTCTTGATGATATATTGATCTACTCTCGTAACGAAACTGAACATGCCGAGCATTTGAGACTTGTGTTACAGACTTTGCGAGAGAAACAGTTGTATGCAAAGTTTAGTGAGTTTTGGTTACATGAAGTTAGCTTTCTGGGACATGTTATTTCAGCATCAGGTATTCGGGTTGATCCGAGTAAAATTTCAGCAATACTTGATTGGAAACCTCCGAGAAACGTTTCTGAAGTTAGAAGTTTTCTGGGACTTGCTGGTTACTATAGACGGTTTGTGAAAGGTTTCTCTATGATTGCAACCCCGATGACGAAGCTGCTGTAGAAAGATGTTAAGTTCGAATGGTCAGAAAAGTGCCAAAAAAGTTTTGATCAGTTGAAAGTCCTTTTGACTGAAGCTCCGGTGCTAGTTCAGCCAGAATCGGGTAAAGAATTTGTTATTTATAGTGATGCATCTTTGAATGGTTTGGGTTGTGTTTTGATACAGGAAGGCAAGGTTATAGCTTATGCCTCGAGACAGCTAAAACCGCATGAAAAGAATTATCTGACGCACGACCTAGAGTTGGCAGCTATTGTATTTGCATTGAAAATTTGGCGCCATTATTTGTTCGAAGAGAAATGTCATGTTTATTCCGATCATAAAAGTTTGAAATACTTGATGACTCAAAAATATCTAAATTTGAGACAACATTAATGGTTAGAATTATTAAAAGAATATGAACTTGTCATTGACTGTCACCCGAGAAAGGCTAATGTTGTTGCTGATGCTTTAAGCCGAAAATCATTGTTTACTTTGCGTGCAATGAATACACATATGGCTATGTCAGATGATGGTGTGATAATAGCTAAGTTAAAAGCAAGGCTGTTATTTATTCAGCAAATTTGTGATACCTAGAAAGTTGATAATGAATTGATAGTAAAACGGGTTCAATGTGATTCAAGTGCTGACCCAGAGTTTCGAATTGATGTTGATGATTGTATAAGATTCAGAAACTGAATATGTGTTCCGAGAAATACAGAGTTGATTCAAATGATCTTGAATGAAGCTCACAACAGTCGGTTATATGTTCATCCAGGTAGTACAAAGATGTATAATGATCTAAAACAGCACTATTGGTGGCCAGGTATGAAACGAGACATTTCTGACTTTGTATCGAAATGTTTAGTCTGTCAGCAAGTAAAAGCCGGACATCAGGTACCTTCCGGATTACTACAGCCGATCATGATATCTGAATAGAAATGGGACAGAGTTACAATGGATTTTGTATCTGGTTTACCGCTAACACCGAGCAAGAAAGATGCAATCTGGGTTATTGTTTATAGATTGACCAAATCTTCTCACTTTGTTCTAGTTCGTACAGATTACTCACTTGATAAACTGGCTGAATTGTATGTTTCTCAAATCGTGAGGTTACATGGTGTGCCTATATCTATTGTTTCAGATAGAGATCCGAGGTTTACATCGCGGTTTTAGAAGAAACTGCAAGATGCATTAGGTACTAAATTGCATTTTAGCACTACTTTTCACCCTCAGACAGACGGTCAATCTGAACGAGTTATTCAGATACTTGAGGATATGTTGAGATGTTGAATTCTCGAGTTCGAAGGTACGTGGAAACGATATTTACCTCTTATTAAATTTGAGTACAATAACAGTTTTCAATCAAGTATCAAAATGGCACCTTATGAAGCTTTGTACGGCCGTAAATGTCGTAAACCTTTGTATTGGACTGAGCTCAATGAAAATAAGATACACGGGGTCGATTTGATTAGAGAAACTGAACAGAAAGTGAAAGTAATTCGTGAAAATTTGAAAGCAGCATCAGATCGTCAGAAATCATACGCAGATTTGAAACGAAAAGATATAGAGTTTCAGATAGGTGATAAAGTATTTTTGAAAGTCTCACCGTGGAAGAAAATACTTAGATTCGATCGTAAAGGCAAATTGAGTTCGAGATTTATTGGGCCGTATAGATTATCGAGAGAATTGGGCCGGTTGCATATAGACTACTGTTGCCACCTGAGCTAGAAAAGATCCACAATGTATTTCATGTCTCGATGCTTCGTAGATATCGATCTGATCCTTCACAAGTAATTAGTCCGACCGAAGTTGAGACTAAGCCTGATATGTCGTACGAGGAAGAACTGATTCGTATTTTTGCTCGCGAGATTAAAGAATTGCGAAATAAGAAAATTTCATTGGTTAAAGTATTGTGGCATAAACACGGAGTTGAGGAAGCAACATGGGAGCCAGAGGATACAATGAAAGAGTGTTATCTGAACCTATTCATCGGTAAGATTTTCAGGGACAAAAATCCTTAAGAGGGATAGATGTAACATTCCGATTTAGACCCTAATCGAAACGGTGGTTTCGGGACCACGAACACGAGTTAGAAAAATATTTAAATATTATTTTTTGTGTTTATTATATATGAATTTGCATGTGTGAAAATTTCGTACTAAAATTTGATTGATTGTGTGTTTAATTTGATAAAAGGACTTAATCGCGTAAGTTGAAAACTTGATAGTTTAATTCATAAAGGTTGAATTGATAATGGCTTTTTAATATTGAGTATTTATGTTGCAATTTTTCCTTTTAATATTAGCATGGACGGCTATGACCTTTATGTATATTAATGGTTTGTATTAATTAATAAAGGTTATAATGGTAACTTATGAAATAACATATAATATATCATAAGTTAAATAAATAAAATAAAGTTTCATAATGCTTTGTTATTGCCTAAAATAAAAAAAGAAAGAAAATAAAAAGAACCAAGGTATTCGGCCATTTTTTATTCAATTTTAAGGTATGTTTTGTTTCAGTTTTTGATAATTTTTGCGTTTTTGAGATCGTTGCTTCGAATACTACCCAACACATGCTTGAATTTTTTATTTTGGTGAATATTTTGAGTTATGCCATTGATTAATAATTGTGTTTTGTGATTTTTGGTGATAAAATATCAAAAATATGTTTTAAATTAACATGTTTTGTATTGGAGTTTTTGAAGATTTTGAGTAATTAGGGCTAAATTGCAAAAATAATAAATTGAGGGATTAAAATGTGAAATAGATGAAATATATGGATTAGTATGACTACATGAAACATTCGGCCCAACTATGTTGTTATGAGATTTGGTGTATTTTGTGTTTTGTGCAAATAGGACTAAATAGTAAAAGTATGAAATATCAGTGGTAAAATGGTAATTTGCCCATTTATGTGTTGTTGGATTAAATTGAATGAAATTGTTTTTAAATGAGGTTAATTTGAAATTATATAGATCAAGAACAAAGGAAACCGAACTTGGATCGGGGAAAAACAAAAATAGCCGATTTGTAACGTCCTTCGATATCCGAGGTAAGTTTTAAGCAATTAAACATGGTTTATTTTGAACATAGAATGTTTTAATATGATGATTCAAATTTTATAATCTATTAGTATGTTAGCCAAATGTGATATATAAATGAAATAATATGATTAAGTTTTATTGATTGATTTAAATCCCTTGAAAGTGTGTATGTGATACTTGGTATATTGGATTATTTGATATATGAAATGTTGTGGAATGATTCTATAACTGGGATATTCGGGCTTTGAGCCTAGCAAGCCTTGTGCTGGTGACTTTGATCGGGCTTCGTGCCTAGCAGGCTTAGTGCCGATGAATAAATTTCAGACATTGGGTCTAGCAGGCCTTGTGCCGGTGTTGAATCAAGCTTATGCCTAGCAAGTTTTATACCGGTAAATTGTTTTCAAGTTTATGATTATAAGAGTTTAAGTTATTGTGAATATTGAACAAGTGAAATTAAGCTATAAAACATTGTATATGTTCGGCCACACAGGTAAGTACAAGTAAGCTTATATCGAACTTGAGTATTCGGTTACATGTGAATTTATATTGAACATGTGTATTTGATCATATGTGAGTTTATATTGAAAATGTATTTTTGGTTACATGTGAGCTTATATTGAGCTTGTATATTCCATACATGTGAGGTTATATTGAATTTGTAAATTCGGTCTTATGTGTTGTTTTATTGAATTTGAATATTAGGTTACTTGTGATAATATATCTTGAACTTATATATTCGGCCTCATGAGATAATATAATGTATCTTGCGTATTTGGTTATATAGGTAAGTATTTATGTAGTATTATATTTGATCTTGAATATTCGACTAAGGTAAATTATTTAAGTTAAAGTATATCTTTGATAGTACATTTCGGCTTGTATAAAATGTTTTGATCATTCATTTGAGCTGTTTAATTTGTTTAAAGCTTACTACGCTAAGTTAGCTTACTAAGCTAAGTTAGCTTACTTTGTATGTTTTTGTTATTCTGTTTTATACATTTTGGTTGTAAGTTACGTGCTCGGGGATCGCTATCGAAGCCATCCACACTATCGTCAACTTTCGGTATTTCTAAAAGTCTATTTTCAAACTTTTGGCATGTATAGGCTTATATGTATTTTGTTGAATTTGGATATGTATATTTTAAGCCATGCGAATATGGCTTGACTTTTATGCTTGAATTTGGCTTTGCTTGACTATAATTCAAGTTCATTTTCGGTTAAAATGCTATGTGTTTTGGATGACTAGTATATATAATATGTGTTTGTGCATTGAAGTTGGTTAAAGAATTTTGGATGTGGTATGAATGAATTAGCCACAAAATTCGCATAGGTATTTTTGATTGATTTGGTAGTGATTTATATAAATATAAAGTATAAATGAATTGATGTTAAAGGACATTTTGTATTAACCGAAAATGGTTGGAACTATTTTAATACCATTTCTGTGTGATTTTGTAAAATGAGTGTCTTGATATATATATAAAATCGAATGAGTGCATATAATTACATGTGTGCAAGTCAAGAACATTAATATAATGAATTGGTTAAGTAGAAATCTTACTAATATGTTTTACATGTGGTTCCGCAAATGTGATTAAATTAGGTCATTATATGTTCACTTGTATGTTTATGTTATAAATAAGGTATCTTATATTTACTATTATGTATTATATGATATTAAGATTTGGTAATATTGATAACAAATAATGAACATTTTGACTCATGATATTTACATGAAGTATAAATATGTGTTTCAGTTATGTATGATTGAGAATGTATATGGTGTTACATGTGCAATAATAATTATTAAAATTTTAAGTGTTTTATGTGATGTATAAATGTTTGGTTTAATATTAAATGAATACGATTATGATATGATTTCCATCAAACGATTTTAAGAAGTACATTTTGTATAATTCATTTTTGTTAGGTTACAGTATGTGACTAAAGTATAATGAAATATGTTTATCTTCACGTATTATGAGTTTGAGTTATAAGTATATTAAATTATGTGATAGTAAAGATTAAATCGAATATTCATATTCAAGTGTGTGTATGTGATCGTTTTATTTTGTGTATTTGACTAGTAATACCTCGTAACCCTAGTTCGGCGACGGATACGGGTTAGGGGTGTTACAGTATGAATGTTTGATTGAGTTTGTAATTACATATTTGAGTTATGAGATATGATAATGTTTGACTGAATGATATAATGTGTTGAGATATTAAGCTTATGTATGATTTAAATGCATGAGATATTTGTTATATTGTGTATTGAAAAGGGTGTTATTTATGCATAATAAAAATCTGCAAAGTATGTGTGTAACGTCCCGTACCCGAGAGTGTTTCCGGAGTCGAACACGAGGTGTTAACAGACTTAATTCATTACTTAAACAGCTCAAACAATTTAATTTTAGAAATTCCAGACAAGCTGGCTAACTGCGTCACAGTCGCTTAAAAATTCATATCTCGAGTTCTGAAACTCAAAATCCAATTCTGTAAATTTTTCCTGAAATTAGACTCATATATCTATTTACTAATTTTTTTTCTAGAATTTTTGGCTAGGCCAATTAGTACAGTTTATTAGTTAAAGTCTCCCCTGTTTCAGGGTTTGACTTCTCTGACCTCTGTGTATTACAAATCAGATATCTCTCTGTACAAAATTTCAATGGCTATGAGTTTTTTTCTCTTAAAACTAGACTCAATAAGAAATCTGACATATAAATTATGACTTCTAATTATTTTTATACAATTTATGGTGAATTTCCAAAGGTAGAACAGGGGATCTAAAAATCGCTCTGGCCCTGTTTCACAAAAATTTAAACATCTCATAAAATATAACTCATATACCTGTTTCATTTCTTCCATATGAAAATAGACTCATAATTCTTCAATTCCTATTTTATTAATCATCTAATTATATCTCTACTATTTTTAATGATTTTTCAAATTCACGTCACTATTGTTGTCTGAATCTATTTTATGGTAAATTTTACCTATTTCATGGTTTCCATGGATTAACTAGCAATTTAACATACATAACACCAAATATGATCATAATTAGCCATTCCAATGGCTAATCATTACCAAGCATTTTTATACTACTCAATAACCATATCATAAGACCATATATACAAAATGATTATAATGCTATACATGCCATACTCAAAATATACAAGCCATTATGCCAAGATGGTATACGGATAGTGTGAGCGTGCCTCCGACCGTTCTCGATTTTCGAGCTGGCTTGTCAACACTACAAGGAATGAAAAGGAGGAAGTAAGCATAAATGCTTAGTAAGTTCACATGCAAATAGCAAGTAACATAACCATATAAGCAAACATAAAACATCATTTGCATAATCATCACCAAGACATTCATATCATATTTTCATTTATCATCTTAACATAATGTTGTTATATCGATTTTTCAACCCGAGGGTTAAGTACATACCTGTTCAAAGTATCCATTTCACAACGCTTACCAATACGTCCCTTTCATCTTGAGTATTCCTCCATTTGAGTAGAACTTTACCCGTTGAACACATCGGAATATAATTCGGATACATGGAAAGTTTGCACATATGTGCCACATATGTAGCCAAGCTACTATGTAACCTGCCCATAAGCGAACTCAGACTCAACTCAATGAGCTCAGGCGTTCGCATCCATAAGTGAACTCGGACTCAACTCAACGAGCTCGGATGCCTAGTTACATCTCACGAACTCGGACTCAACTCAACGAGTTCGGACATTCGCATCCATAAGTGAACTCGGACTCAACTCAACGAGTTCGGATGCCCAAATATCCCAGTGACATGTCACTTGTATCCTAATCAATTCCTAAGGTTCAACAGGACCTTTTTCCCAATCATGTGTCTCAACCATCTTCTACAGAATCACGAATCTGATATACTCGGTAGTATTTCACATTTTCCAAGTATATCACATAATTTGACATATTATCAAACAATTATCACGAGTAAAATATTTCATAATAATTATCATATCATTTAAATAACATAAAAACATTTAAAATAATAACTATGTTACCAACATTTACATATGAACTTACCTACTATGCGAAAATAGCTACTTTTACCATTTCGTCCACAACTTGGTATTTTCCCCCATTTTAGCCCGAATTTCAGTTTTCCTTATTGTATCATTTAAAATATAGTCTAATTAGGACTCACATTATTCAAATTGACCCAAAATCATATTTTGGAAAAATTACAATTTTGCCCCTAAACTTTTGCATATTTACACTTTTGCCCCAAAGCTCGTAAATTAAACTTCAGCCTATTTTCTTATGTTTTATGACATGCTGATCATTTTTCCCTTCTATGGAAACATCAAATTCTCACTCTAACATGTACTTATGACTATTAGGTATTTTTACCGATTAAGCCATTTTGCTCGTTTTCACTTAAAACCGAGTAGCACAAGTTGTCTAACATAATTTAAAACCTCATATTATATCATAAAACACCAAAATACACAAATTTCACCTATGGGTATTTTTCCAAATATAAACCCTAGGTTAAATTATTGCTAGCATAAGCTAAATCGAGCTACCAGGACTCCAAAAACGTAAAGAACTTGAAAAACGGGGCTAGAATGGACCTTACAATCGAGCTTGGAAGCTTGAAAACCCTATACATGGTTTCTCCTTGCTATATTCGGCCATGGTGAAGAAGATGAGCAAAATTGGCTTTTAATTTTGTATTTTAATTCATTTTACCCCTAAATGACCAAAATGCCCTTACTACTAAACTTTCCAAAAATTCCATCCATGTCCAATTTTTGTCCATAAACTTAGAAATTGGTAAAATTGCTATTTAAGACCTCCTAATTAATATTCCAAAGCAATTTCATACTAAAAACTTCTAGAATGCAAGTTTTGCAAATTATTCGATTTAGTCCCTAATTTCAATTTAAGCACTTTAGGCATAGGATTTCATCACGAAATTTTCACACAATATGCAATCATATCATAAACATCAAAATAATTATAAAATAATTATTTCTATCTCGGATTTTGTGGTCACAAAACCACTATTCCGACTAGGCCCAAAATCAGGATATTACAATGTGAAATTGAACAATATTGATTGATACAAACTCAATGGTAATTTGAAAGATTGGAACACTATTTCCATTTTTTGAAAGTATGTGATTATTGAGGACATGCTGAGCATGTCAAATGAATGTGAAAAGTATTGAGATATGATTATGTATTAGATTGTATGACATATTGCATATGCATTGGGTTGGGTTGGGATTTTGTGGTAGACGGAGGAGTTCCGTGGAGTACCGGCGGCATATTAAGTCTGCATTATTCGTAGTCAGTGCACTACACTTAGAGTATTGAGGGGATTGGTGATTTTATCGCATATTATATGTTATTGGCGATTGTATCGCACTATTTGATATTCGACAGATTTTCTACATTATTGATTATTTGGTGGTTTTACCAAATCAAGCTATGCTCATAATGTTTTGGAGTTTGGCAGATAGGTTTTAGAGAACTCGTGGTGTGTAGCAGATGGTATGTGTAGGAAACTTTTTGCATTGCATCATGTGCACAACATATTTGAATGTTATTGATTAATGATATGTATTTTATTTTGTTGTATTGAATGGTATCGAAATTAATGATTGTTACTCGAATGAATGATGACCTATGCTCATACACCGTTTGACATCAATTTGATAATGGCTATGTAACGATATGAAATTCCTATGATGGTTTTGTTTTCTTCAATTAAAACTAATATGTTTCACTGTATTCGATATTTATGTTTGTTTAAATAATTGTTTGACTCACACTAAGCTTTTCATAATCTCACCCCCAATAGTGTTTAACTTTTCAGGTAAACTTCAAAATTAGGACTGGATTCAGCATTTGGAGAATCAACTTGGACCTCGGATTATTATTAATTAAGTATTATTAAGTCTTCATTGGTTTTGGCTTGTAATTTTTAATTATTTCTGGTCTATGGCTCAGTAACTTTTCTTTTGGGAATTTTTGCATGCATGAATTATTCAAGCATAAAAACGGGATAATGCATTATATTGGGCTTAAGTAAAATTTGATATTGTTCCCTAGTTTCCACTACATTTTAAATGAACTTTTTTTGAAAAATAAATCGATAAGGCAACTAATTTTCCAAAATGACTTGAAAATTGGTTTTTCCGCTACAATAGTTTAACATCGAGTTTTTTTTTAAAAAAGAGCGACAAGCAAACGATTTTTCTAAAATAACTCTATCAACAATAAAATGAATCCTAAGCATACACGACCTAATGAATGAATGCTTTTAAGCTAACTTAAAGTACAACTACAGTTTTCTCTAAAATGAGTTTATTTAAAGTCTTCAAAAGTAACGTAAGTTAGCTTAGCCATTTCGGTGGCTAATGTAGCCTTCTCAATCTAGCCATAACGTCTAGACCGGGTTTGGGAGGTTACAGGTGCAATTTCGTAACTTTTGTAAACTCCTAGGGTCAAGTTATAAATAATAAAAAATAACTCTAGAAATTTCCTAGAATAATTTTTTTAGAGATTTTTCATTCTACAACTTTTCTTGAATTCAAGTGTGTGAGAATAATGACCTAGGCTTTCTTTATATAGAGAGAGTTTAGAAAGAGTTCAACTAGGATTAAAATTACCCACATTAAATTTATAAAATATTATCAAGATAAATATTAAATCAAATTTAATATCTCACATTAATATTAAATTAATAAAATACTATCAAGATAAATATTAAATTAAATTTAATATTAAATTTATTAAAATAATATTCTTTTTGAAAAAGTTAATTTGAAATCAAGTTATTGTTTGAGTCCTACTAGGAGCACAAATTTTCCACTGCTCTACCACCGAAGAACCACCGTCGTCGACCATCTTTCAACTGTCGGATCATCGTCATTGTAGCCGTCATTCCTGGTGGTGTCATCGTTGAACAACTTCCCCCTGCACCCCGAATCGTTGTCGTTTTTCCCAAATGGGCTTGACCGACTTGGCACTCGTGGTTGGGGTGGGGTTGAATGGTTGGTCCTATGCCTAACCTCCTCTTTTTTTTTCCAATCGAAGGGTGTCTGCCCAGGCCGATCTATTGCATGACCAGCCACATGAAGTGCCGCGTCCCTTGGCTAGGCGTTTGCACGCTTAGCTCAATGCTATCAATGGGGTTGGTCGAGACCCCTAGCAAGTTGTTCGAACAGCTTGCTGCCATAACCGAGGCACCATCGGCTAGGCATTCGCATGTTTGGATGGTGCGATAGCCGGTTCGACTATTGTCGATTCAGTCCAGGCCAGTGACAACCAAACCAATCCGGTCTGGCAACCAGTTGGGTCGTTGGCCCAATTTTATACACCGGGTTTGGTTCAACTAGTTTTGCGTCTCAGTCTCGATTTTTGGTTCTTGAGTCTAATTTTTTATCTCAAGTCCAATTTTTAAATTCAATTACCCCTTGGGCCAATTGTCTGACTTGAAAACTAATTTTCAAAAATATTATATTTATTTTAATTAATTTAATTAATTTAATTTTATTTGATAAAAATTAATTTTCCCAAAAACCACTAAGTTTTTCTAAATTAATTTTTCAAAAAAATTCTTTAATCAAATTCTCTAGTTGAGCAAATTCTCACGACTGCCTAATTTAATTCTCAATCGAATAAATTGGCTCAATTAAATTATTTCTAAAGTTGTTGAATTTTCTTCTGATTCAAATTTAATATGATTGAGCTTTTGTTGAGCTAGCGAAGGGACCAATCAAACATACAATTAGACTCGTGTAATTGCAATTATGTCCAAAAGCATCATTCTGATAATTCACAATTTACTTAATCATGGAGTCAGTTCATAAGAAGTATCATGATTGAAAACTCCTTATTATATACTCTTTATGAAAGCAAATCATCCAACTACTTTGCCCAATGACCTCATCATGTGTGTGTTACCTTCATATGATATCCTTGATCCTTTTGAGTTAAATCTGTTCACTCAATACAATCCTATTTTATCTCATTGTCACAATTGTTTCTTCTTAATGATTAATATGATCACTGTTAACTAATGATTGTGATAAATTACTCGTTCGAGGACAAGAAACCCGTGGTCACATTCCATATTTATCAATCCACACAAGGCCAATGAGAGGATATGTAACGACCCAGAAGTCAGTGGCATCGAAAAGTGTAGTTTCAAAACCTTGTTTTTGTGAATCGGGCTTGTTATTTTTTATTTTTTAAATATTTATGGAGTTATTACAGAAGTAAATCAAAATTCGGTTGATAATTTTTTTGAATTATTATTTAATAAAAGTAAAGGGACTAAATCAAATAAGTGATAAAAGTAGGAACTAATACTAAATTATAAGGTGGATTTAGATTCAGGGACTTATTAAATAAATTAGCCATTATTTATATAGGTATGTGATTGTGGACGGTTATAGTAATATTATAAGTATTAGATGTTAAGTTATTATAATACTTAAATTAAAATTATGTTATAAAAGAATATATAATGTTAATAATAATGTGGGGTATTAGTTAGTGGAGAGAAGAAAGCCAAGCATATTTTTCTTCTAATTTTCTTCTTTTCGAAACAAAATGAAGGGGGAGAAGTCACGTACGGCCAAGAGCTAAATATTGCATGTGTAATTTGGTTAGTAGATTTTTGTTATTTTTACATGAAATTTATGTTTTTAAAGTCTTAATCTCATGAGTTAATTTGTGCATGTTCAAATTGTTAGGATCGACTCGATTAAGCAACAAGTAAAAAAATATAGCACAATAAATTGAGAAATTGAACAAACAAATTTAACGTGAAAAAACTCCTCCAAAGAGGATAAAAACCCACGGGCAGAGATAATTTTACTATAATGGCAAAAAAAACGAAGAGTACAAAAGATGGAGATAAAAACTAAACCCCAAAAATCTGAAAACAAAGAATCCTCAAAACGTAAACACAAAATTCTCTAAATGTGTTATGAGTTCTAATATCTAATGGGTGTATTTTCTAAGGTTGTAAAAAAGTCTATTTATAGGCTAATTTCGTAGGTCAAATAACAATAAAATAATCTAAACTAATCAGTGTTTGATTGAAACAAATAAATAGAGTTTCACTAGAAGATTATTTCTCAAATTTGACTGAAATAGGAGTCATACTTAACAAATCTCCACTTTGACTCATATTTCTATAAGCCATCTTTGCCAAATCCCGCCACGAGCCTATCTTGAACCATGCAAGGAATTAACTGAGTCGAATCTGTGCTTAGAAACTGGAAGACTTCTAGCCTTCGACTTGTACACTGTCAAATCAAAACTAACCGGGGTTTGATTTTCACGAACACAATACCCTAACTTTTCAAAGCTTACATCCAAAAGAGAACCTCTCTTCAACAAAATGGTCATACTTTTTTTCCCTCCTATAACCAAGTTGCCTTCACTCCAAACGAGTTGACTTCAACTCTATAATGGACGAAGGACGTCCGATTTCACCGGTCACTGTAGAACCTTCCAGAATATAAAGATTGCTAGTTCTTTTACCTTTTAACAAAACGGGAGCTCCATGAGATACTTTAATGTCGCTCGACTCTATGTTGATTTTGCATCCTTTCAAGTTTAAAATACTCAATAAGATGAGATTCTTTCGTAAATCAAGTACATACATGACATCTAAGAGTGTCCTAGTCGTCCCCTCGTGTATCCTAATTTTAACAGTACCAATACCAATTACCTTACTAGATAAATTGTTTCCCATGCGTAGAACTCCACCTTCAATCGAACTATATATGGAGAACCATTCTCTATTGGGACATCTGTGGAAAGAACATCCTGAATCTAGGATCCACTCGGACATGAGCTTGGAGTTATCACTCGTTGACACTAACAAGAAATCATCACCGCTTTCATCGGCCAAATTAGCACCAGCTACATCTTTCTCGTTACTCTTAGCAGCTCTTTTATTTCGCAGTTTATAACAATCTACTTTGACGTGACCTAACTTTTTACAATAGAGACACCTTTTTTCTCATTTCTTTGATGCTACCAAAATGGAAGCTTGCTTATATGCCTTGCTATCCAAACCAAACTCATTGTCTAGTTTGTCTCTACTCAACAAATAACCCTTTACATCTTCGAACGAGAGTTTTTCTCTGCCATAAATCAGGGCCTCCCTGAAAGACTTGAATGAGGGGGGTAAAAAGCACAATAATAGCATAGCCTAATTTTCATCGTCAATATGAACCTCAACATTCTTTAAATCATTTAAAAGAGTAATGAAATGACTAATGTGATCTCTAAGAAGCTCACTTTCACTCATGCGAAACGTAAATAGACGTTGTTTCAACACTAAACAGTTAGCCAGAGACTTAGTCACATAAAGAGTTTCTAACCTTTTCCACAATGCGGATGAGGTTTTCTCTATTAATACCTCCTACAATACCGTATTTGTGAGGCATAACTGGATTACAAACAAGGCCTTTTCATCAAGCTCTTCCTATTCTATTTGATTTAGATTCTTAGGCTTTTTCCCGATAACAACCTTTTTCAAGCCGGTTTAAACTAGAATTGCCATCATCCGAACTTGCAACAGATTGAAATTTGTCTCACCATCAAACTTTTCAATTTCAAACCTTGTTGCTGCCATATCTGAATGGGTTGATCTATGAAAATTGAACTAGCTCTGATACCACTTGTTAGGATCAACCCGATTAAGCAACAAGTAAAAAATAGCAGAATAAATTGAGAAATTGAACACACAAATTTAACATGGAAAAACCCCTCTAAAGAGGATAAAAAACTACGGGCAAAGATAATTTTACTATAATAGAAAAAGAACGAAGAGTACAAAAAATGGAGATAAAAACTAAACCCCTAAAATCCAAAAACAAAGAACCCTCAAAACGTAAACACAAAATTCTCTAAATGTGTTATGAGTTCTAATATCTAATGGGTTTATTTTCTAAGGTTGTAAAAGAGTCTATTTATAAGTTAAATTTATAGGTCAAATAATAATAAAATAATCTAATCTAATCAGTGTTTGATTGAAACAAATAAACAGAGTTTCACTAGAAGATTATTTCTGAAATTTGACTAAAATAGGAGTCATACTTAACACAAATTTTTAGAATTGTTGAGATTTATGGAAGTTTCCATTGTAGAGGAATTTAAGCTTTTGGTGTTGTTTTGATAGAATTTAAGGTTGGTAGTGAAATGAGACTATTTTGTAAAATCAAATTATGAAATTGTGCATTAAGGGCTAATTTATAAAAAAAAATTACAAAATTAGGGGTTCAATTGAGAAATAAGAAATCCTATAAGGACTCTAGGAAAATTCAGTTAAGCATGGATAGGGTAAATTCATGTTAAATTGGAAGTATCGGTTTTTGGGACTAATGTGAATAAAAGTAGAAGTTTAGAGTTAATATGTAAATTAGTATTAATGAATTGATATTATGAATTAAATTATTAAAGGTTTTGGTTGGGATTAATTGGATTGAATTGTTATAATTAGATCAAGAAATAAGTAGATCAGTCAAAAATCGTGGGAAGGGAAAAGCTGTTGAATAATCATCATCGAATACCAATAGCTATTGCGAAGGTAAGTTCATAGTCTTGAACTTGAGCTCTGTAATAGCCTGATTTAGACCCTAATCGGAACTGTGGTTCCGGGACCACGAATTCGAGTTAGAAAAATATTTTAAAATTATTTTCTGTGTTTATTTTATATGAATTTATATCTGTGAAATTTTCGTGATTTAATTTTGCCGTTTAGGTAACCGATTTAATAAAAAGACTTAATCACGTAAAAAATTGGTAGTTTAATGTATAAAGGGTCGAATTGTTATTGGTTTTATAGAAGGAAGCCCTTAAGTGGTAAATAGTCCATTGACTTATTAAATGGACGGTAGTCGGCTTATTATATGGTTTTGTTCTAACTTTAGTATGGATAAATAAGTAAATTAAATCATAAGTTAATAAAATATATTATAACATAAAACATAAATAATAATAATAAAAAGAAAGAAAGCCATGTCCATTTTATTTTTATCATTGTCGAAACTAAAACAAGAAAGAAAAAGAAAATAAAACCTAGGTTCGGTTGCTTTTCAAGCTCAATCAAGGTAAGAGTTTAACTCGGTTTTTGATTATTTTTACGTTTTTGAGATCGTTGCTTCGAGTACTACAAAACTCATGCTTGAATTTTTTATTTTGAAGAATATTTTTAGTTGTGCCGTTGTTGAGAGCTTTTGATTTTTGTTGTTTGATGATGAAATATGGAATATATGTTTTAGATTAACATGTTTTGTATTGGAGTTTTTGATGATTTTGATTATTTAGGACTAAATTACAAAAATAACAATTTGAGGGGCTAAAATATGAAATAAATGAAATATATGGACTTGTATAAGCATGGGTAAAATTCGGCTCAACATGGGCATAGAGAAATTTTACATATTTTGTATTTTGTGCAATAGGGACTAAATTGTAAAAATTGTAAATATCATGTGTAAAATAGTAATTTGCCCATTTATGTGTTTTAGACCAAATTGAATGAAAATATATTTGAATGAGCTTAATTTGGATATGTTTAGATCAATAACCAAAGAAATCAGATTTGGATCGGGGGGAAACGAAAGTCATCGATTAACTGCTCTGTTCCGTTTTATAACGTCCGAGGTAAGTTTATAAGCAAATAAATGTCATAAATTTTAAATATATGAGAATGTATAATGCTGATTTGAATTTTATGAGTTTGTATAAATAATAGCCGAATGTGAAAATGGTTGGGAACTATGTTTACGAATACGATTCGACAGAGATACGACGTCCGAAAGCCCCGTATGAACCTTAAGAATAGCTAGGATACATATGTCATGACATAGGATTCCGATATATGTGTGCGAGTAAGACTATGGCATTGATTTGTGATTCCGATATGTGTTTACCAGTAAAACCCTGTCTGGGACAGTGGCATCGATATGTGGCTACATGTAAGACCACGTCTGGAACATTGACATTATACGATTTATGTGATTATCTGAATGTCCTATCCAATTCCAAATGGTTCATCGGGCAAAGGTAAATCGAATTCGAATGTGTTAATTGAGTTATATGCCAAGTATGAATTAATATATTACTTACTTGAGGTAAGTTACGTAAACACCGTGACTATATATTATAAATCTTGTATGGTGCAAATAAAGGATATATGCGAATGTGATATGTGTACAGTAGCTTATTTATCATGAATAATCTTTAATCATGTGCATATATGATTAGGTAATTTCGGTTACATATTTAATATATGAATATGATGAATTATATTGATACAGGGGTTTAAGTATGCAAGTGTAATCGGCCTTGTAATTATTATTGAAATGAAACTTAGTATTAGATATGCATGACTCTAAGTGTTCGGCTTCATAATTAGCATATATATATATATATATATATATATGAAACTATGCAACTACACATGAGTTTATATGCTTCTGGATATGTGAAGTAAGTTACAATGATTATTTGGTTATGAGAAATAAATGATAATAATGATAATTTGTCTTCATGAGTGTTCGGCCAGTGTGATATTTGAGTGTGAAAATATATATTTATAATGAATTATAAATATTTGGATCTTGAAAGGTTATGATTTTATAATTTAGTTTGATTTGAATAAGTTGATAATATTATTGGAATTTTAAATTGCTTATGACTTACAAAGTTTCAAAAGTTTACTTTGTGTTTTTATGTGTATTTTATTTTATAGATTTTGGATTCAAGTTACAAACTTGAAGGTCATCAGTAAAGTTTATCAGACTATTTACAACTTCGGTATTTAAATATTCGAACTCGAATTATGACATGTATAGGCTAGAATGTGTTTTGTAAAGTTGGATTTTCGGTTATGTGTAATTTAAGCAATGTGAAAATGGCTAAATTATTATATTAGAATTCAGTTGCGTTAGATAAGGTTTATATTAATTTTGATTATTAAGTTGTGTGCCATGAATGCATAAAATATATGATAAATATTTATGTTTAAATTTGGCCTGGTGAGTTCTTAGTCAAAATATTTAGTGAGCTTGTTTATTGGTAATTGATGATGGAAGTTTTGGATGCGTATGTATTTCTATGTAGCAAGATTTAGCTATGCCATAATAAGTATTTGGTATGTTAATTAGTTGTGATGGGTAAAATGAAATGCGGCATAATTTAAGTGGTGAGTGATTATGTTCTAGTCTGACTAGTTGGGTTGTTAAATGGTAAACAATGCATGTGAATCATGAATAATCTAGTTGACTATTTGGTAAGTACTTAATGCTCAATTGTTAAGTATGGCCTTGGCTTTAGGGTAAATGCGCACTATACATATATAAATGTTGATTAGGTTACATATAAATAATCGGTTTTGTAATGAGCCTATATTGAGAGTGTAACCATAATTCAGATCATTTGTGAAGAGGTTAAATACATATATTCGGCCGTAAGATTCATGATGAATATTATTAAGTTTTGGTAAATTAAAAAATTAGGTAAAGAGAAAGACATATGCATGATACAAATTTGGTGTTATTTATGGACTAAGTTAAGACATGAGAATATAATATTGAATCCATTTATTTTAGCTAAGTTTTTATATGCCTTATACGTATGTAAAGGTGTTCATATTAATGGATGTTATATACCCATGTATGTGACTACATGAATTTGCTAAACTTGTGTAAGTTTGCGTATGGGTACATTGATATATTATATTTTATTTTGTTTCTTGTGAGTGATGTGGCTATATATACATATGATATGTAATGTTCAAATTCAAGAGTTGTAATAATTTATGACATAAATTTTTTATTAACTTTCGAGACGTATTTAAATGAATATATAAATACTTATATTAAATTGTTCGGAATTGTGTTTTATTCAGTAATGCATTATGACCCTATTTCGGCAACAGATATGGGTTAGGGGTGTTACAAGCTCTATGTATTTACTTTAAAAAATTTAATTAATACTTTGATATCTTAATTACATTTATATATATACATGCAAATATTGAGTTGTGAAATGAGAAATTTGTGGAGTATGCAATTAAGTATGTAATTGTCGGTATATCCGACTAGTGCTAGGCACACATTTGATCTCGTCAGTTTATCCGACTAGCGCAGGGGGCAAATCTCTATTAGTTTATTTGACTAGTGTTGGGCACATATTCGATCTCGCTGGTTTATCCGACTAGAGCAGGGCGTAAATCTCTGTTGGTTTATCCGACTAGTGTTGTGCACACAATTGAAATCGTCGTTATCTGACTATCACTGGGCACAAATCTTTGTCAATTTATTTGACTAGTGCAAGGCACATTTATTGTCGGTTTAACCGACTAGTGTTGGGCACAAAACTTGTCACAGTTTATCCATCAGGTACCGGGTACCAATAATAGGTTGGTCAATATTAATAATGTTTAATTGATTCCTTGAAGATGGTTGGTAAATGAGAGATGGCTTGAATTGTATATGAATTGTTCATGAAGAACTTATGGTACACTATGCGGTAATAACCATTACGAGATTGATAGTTGAATTGATGGATTATTAAGCACATATGTAGTTCTTTGGGTTAAGGAATTTATTCAGTATTTGATCATTCTTTTGTGTGCAATTTAGGTACCTATATTTTGACTATTAACTCAGCATCCAACGACAAATCCCGAACTCAACGTTGGTGACGTTTTTCTTTTTGTGTCTTGGCATGTACCTAGGATAATGACATTTTGAGTAATAGTCTAGTTAAACTTAGTGTAAGATACTTATATTGAATGTTATATAATTTTTGAGATGTGTTTTGCCTTGAAACAAATGTTTGTATATAGATATGAATGAAATAAACATGTTTGATAAGTTTAACTCTTTTGGATGTGTATAATTGTTGATGTGAATTGGTAAATGTTATTGTCGAAACCATTTCCATTTTGAAAAACGGGGATCGACTTTAAAACGAGGTATGGAGTCGCCACCAATCCTTTTTGTTTAGGTGTGATCGGGTCACCTAATAAAATATTTTATTTTATTAAAATATCGATTTTGGCCTACGAATTTTAAGAAAACGGGTTCGGGAGTCGGTTACATATGAGGAAGGATTAGCACTCTCGTTATGCCCAAAATTGGTACCAAATTGATTAAACAATGTCCTTATGTCTAAAATTTAAAAAAAAATATTTTGAAATACAATTTCTTTTAAAACATTTGAATAACTCAAATCGAACATTAAAATTCTCTTGTTTCGAAGGAATATAATATCACATCCAGCACGTTAGGACATGATTCTTTAAACCTTCGAAACCACGATCAATTCTTGATTTCCAAAAGCTCATACATTTGAAAATTACAAAAGGATATTCAATTATTTGGTCCAACGAAAAACCGAAACCCAACACGTTAAGGTACGATTTCTCGGATTTCCAGACATAGAACATTGCCTTTATTTTTTAGAAATCCTTATCTCGGGATACAAAATGTCATATCCAGTGAGTTAGGACACAACACCTCGAATTCCTAAGAATAAGCTTTTATGTGAAACTTATACGTTTTGATTGAAAAAGGGTACCCGGTTACTTAAATTCAACGAGAAAAATTGAAACCCAGTAAGTTAGGGCACAATCTTCTCGAAGATGCCAAATACCAAGTATTGCCTTATTTTGAAAACTTTTGAATAAAATGATTTTAAAACTTAAACGATATTAAAACACGACCTTTTAAGCGAATAAAATGCGATGAGATAATAATGTACAACGCAAAGTAATAATTCATAAACAAAATGTTATAATAATGAATCACAAATAACAAATAAATACACAGTAAGAAAATCTAAAATAAAATATAAAACAATTCTAAGCAAATAATACATAAAAAGGATTTAAAATGATTGTTATAAAAGCGATCTAAAGTATATAAAATAATTTTAAAAAAAAATTAGTATCCATTCAAGATAAAATAATATATAAAATTCTTTAAAAATAATATATAAACAATTCAAAATATATAATGTGTAAAAAAGTTTGAAATACATAATATATGAAAATATTAAAGTAAATAATGTATAAAAATTTGAAATGAGCGTTATATAAAAGTTAAAATAGATAATAACAAAAATGTAAAAAAAAATAAATAAATAAATAAATAGAATGTTAATAACAAGAGTAAAAAACATATATAAGAAAAATAATAATGAAAATAATATTAGTATATAAATAGAAATAAAAACATAATAAATAGAAATATAATAATAGTAGAAATATAAATAGATAAATAATAATTAGATAAATAATAATAGTATTAGAATAACAAAATAAATATAAATAGAAACATAATAATAATAGCAATAAAAAAGGGATTAAATCGAACCTTAAAGCAAAATTCTGGGGCAAATCAAAAATAAATAAAAGGAAATGGACCAATTTGAACGTGCGAATAATAAGGAGTAGGGGTGTTCAATCGGTTAACTGATCGGTTAACCGACCCGAAATAACATTAACTGAACTAACCGACCCTTCAAAATTTTTAACCGTTAACTGAACTAAATTTTTTTCAAAAAAAATTAACCGAACCTAAAATTTTTCGGTTAATTCGGTCTGTTAACCGAATTAACCGAAAATTATTTTTTTTATTTTTGGTTAAAATAAGTATAAAATTAACCGAATTAATCGAATTAACCGAATTACCCGAATTACCCAAATTAACCGAATTAACCGAATTATTTGTATAAAATTATATTTTTTATTTTTATTTTTATTTTTAGATTTTTATTTTTATTTTTATTTATTAAATTATTTGTAATTTTAATGATTGGGTTGGGTTGGGTACTTGGGTTAATATATATTAGATTGGGTATTTGGGTTTATGTTGAATTGGGTTTGAATAAATAGTGGGCTATTTATATATTATAATTTATTTATTAATATTTTCGGTTAACCGACCGGTTTGGAACCGAATTAACTATTAACCGAAAACTCAAAAAATTATTAACTGACCCCCGACCGAATTAATTCAGTTAACCGACTGATTAACCGAATTCGGTCGGTTAATCGAATTTTTTCGATTTTACCCGAATTTCGCACACCCCTAACAAGGAGGGACCAAAAGGGAAATAATCTCACCCTCCAAAACACACAGCTTCAAGGAAGACCAAAATGTAGTCAAAACAAATTTTAGGGCCAAAATTAAGAATAATGAAAACTTAATTGCAAAACAATAAAAAAACGAAAGGGCTAAAAGCAATTGGACGAATTTAGAAAAAACAAAGAAATTGAAATGAAATGGACAAAATTCTCACGTAATTGAAAGAGAAAAGAAAATAATTCAATTCCAATGGAAATAGAAAAAGAGAGAATAATCTAATTCCAAATCGAAGTAAGAATACCAAAAGTAATCAATCCCCGTTTCAAAGAACAAAATACCCCTATTTATATACATGGGGTTTACTAAAAATAGCCTAATTAATTTAATAAATAAAAATAAAATAATATCTTTCTATTTTTGACTTTTTACCAAGTCAACAAGATTTGATAACTTCTTGGCTTTCTTCATCTTTTTTATTTGGCCCCAATTTAATGATTGTCTTTCAATTTGGCCCTTTTTCATCTTGTTTTCGACTGGTTACATCATTTGGCTTTATTTATCCAGTTATTATTTTTTTCCGGGCCCAGGCCAAAATTGGCCTATTACAGTTATGTGCAATGACAATTTGGTGAAATGGTTATATTTGGTTATTATGGTGGATGTTTGAGAGTAGAAATTATGGTTAGTGCCATATGCTCTTTAACTTGGTTATTTCAATGATTAATCTTGGTGTGAGGTGCCTTTGAATGACATATTGGTTAAGTATAGGATTAATGAAATTTTTGCTTGTAATTGATGATTTAAATGTGGTGTCAATGAGGGCACATTGGTTAGGCACATAAATTGTAGGAATTTGACTTGTTTTGCTTGGTTTGGAAGTGTTTTTGGTGGTGTTTATAAATATGTTCTATGCTTAGTTTGTTACCTAAGATAGGTGTGAATTATGCCTTGTCTTGAAAGCAAATTTTGGTACACACGGCCTGAGACACGGGTTGCCACACGCCATGTGTCTTAACGTTTTCAGGTATAGGGTACACATGGCCTGTAACAGGCCATGTGTTTTATAACAGTTTCGAACACAGTCTGGCACACAGCCTGCAATATGGCCGTGTGACCCAACATCGAATGTACACACGGGCTGGCCGCGACACGAATGTGTGACATTATTCCGAATATCCACACGGACGAGCACACGAGCTGGGACACGGTTGTGTGTCTGGACTTCGAATGTCCACACGGTCTGGGCTGTGACACACAGCCTGGCCACATAGCTGTGTGTCCCCTGTTTTCAAAATTTTTAACTTTTTTTTAACTTTTCCGTTTTGTTCCGTGTGGCCATTTTATTTTGGTCTAATCAGTTTTGGACTATTTGCAGACTTTTGGGATTGTTATTTGGGTTATATTTTCTGTTTTTATTTGTCCTAACGATTTTGGTTGATTAAGATTAAAATTGCAAAACGTTGACAAACCGCGTTTTTCAAAACTGGACTCAACTAAGATTTTTCCGCTGCAATGTAAGTGTTTTATAAGTAAACAATCAACAAATTTATCAAAATTTTTAAGAAAGGTATTTTCTCCAAACAAACTTAAACTTTCCGTAACAACA
Source organism: Gossypium longicalyx (assembly GCA_025698465.1). Classification (NCBI taxonomy): domain Eukaryota; kingdom Viridiplantae; phylum Streptophyta; class Magnoliopsida; order Malvales; family Malvaceae; genus Gossypium; species Gossypium longicalyx. Next base: position 86,684,923 of record CM047007.1, read on the forward strand.
ACTAGAAATGCTTTACAAGTCAAACGAATCCTGGATTTTTAAATAATATGCAATAACATCTCCAGATCTGGTAATAACATTTAGGTCAGGTTTAGAGTGTTACAACATATATGTTGGGTTATTCAACTTTTAATATTTATCACATGCTTCTTATCATCATCTATTAATCCTTGATCAAGTTCATCATCATCTGAATTTAAATATGCATCATTAAGGTTATGAATATATCCTTCTTCCATGTACTATTCGAAATATATGGATTATCACAATTCCACCTATGATTGAAGTTATAAAATATGTAACATACTAGTACAATCCACCTTTTTTATGTCATACTAATGTGATGTTGTTAATATGATAAATATTTTTTTAGAACAAAAAATGTCTTCTCAACCACTTTCTGAAGTCTTGAATGTGTCAAACTAAATAAATCGCAAGTTATTTTTGGTACTTGTGTTTGGAACCATCCTCTCAAATAGTATCATACCCTACTATATGGTGCAAGAAAACATTTTCTATTTGCATAATAAGCATTGACCTTATAATATTTAGGTTCACAATGCAAATAGCCGGTAGCTTTAATTATAAAAACTTATATAAACTTAATTTAGATAAAAACTTATGTTAGGTTATATCCCTTTTCATAATAAGTAAATTAAGTCAAAATAATATAAAATTTGTAATATTTAACATTTATAAAGAGAGGTTTTATAAATTGTCCAAAACTTTCACAACACTTCTTATAAATAATATTTTTTTGTCATTACTTTTAAAAGTTATTTTTATAAATAAGTTAAGATAAAAAAAACTATAATTTTTTTATGAATAAGTATATTATTTTTATAATATATAGCATGGACACATAAATAAGTTATATCTATAATTTTTTTATAAATAAATATTTTATAAAATTTTTATAGCATGTAAATTAATTTTTATAATAAACTTTTAGACATAAATTTAGAAATATTTTAGGGTTCAAATAATTTTTTGTTATAACTTTATAAAATACACAAGTTATATTTATAATATAATTTTTTAGAATTTATAACATAAGAAAATTTTTGTCATAACCATCTCAAGCACTCATACATGTCATGCTTATAATATAATTTTATAATTTGTATAAAAATATTTTTTAAATTGAATTTGAGTGCAAATTATCTATGTAATTACTCTAATTCTCACCTTAGGAATCTGAAAGTATAATTGGATTTGAGTTACACTCAATTCAGTGAGACCCACCAGTTATAAACAATTACATCGAAATTCAATTATTAGATGGTTTTCCAAACACTATCAACTCAATTTCATGTAAAAACTTATGTTTTTCTTAAATAAAATTATTTTTTTAAAGTAATAAAATTATTTCTAAATAAAGGAAATAAGTTATTAAAATTAAATTTTATTTAAAGTTGAGTCACTAAAATGAGTATATACCTAATTCAAACTAACAATGAATGACCAAAAGTAAAACAATCTTTAACGACAATGCATAAAATACATTTTTTTTCAGTCAATTTTTTTTTCATTTCATTTCGACGACCATTAATATTTCTTTTTTTTTTCTCTGCGAATTTTATCTTGATTTAGTTTCATTTATCTATATTATTATTTAAGTCATTGAGTGAGTTGGTTTCACAAGTCGATCGAGTACAGACTCAATCAGAAAAATTATAAAAAACATCTTTCCGTAATTAAAATAAGTTATATTATTAAAAGGTATTTTAAGTTTTTAAAATTTTTAAAAAATTAATAAAAATTTATACATGATTGAATTTGAACTCACTCTAAATACATTAATAAAAACTTAAATTTACCATTAAACCAAAACTTTATATTAAATTTTTATTTTAATATTATACATATGAAATTATTAATTAACTTTAATAATATATTTTATTATATATTATTTTGGACGTAAAGTTTGTAGTTTGTATTTATTTTCATTTCTCAATACATTCCACACAAATTCGGACTCTCCAGGAAAAAAAATACATATTCCGATATATAATCAAACGCGTTGTTGGCAAACACCGGCAAAAGAAAAACTCTGACTCGTCAATCCTTCATAGGTTACCCATTCCATTCATGCAATGCTTTAGAAATATCGACACGTGTTTTATATTTGTGCTTACTCAATCCTCATATCAACTATTTCCTTAATACTCCTTTATTTTTTATTAAAACATTTTGAAAATAATTTAGCTTTTAAAAAAAAAAAAACAACGCCAATTTATTATTAAAGTTGAAAATTATTGGAAAAAATGTTTATTATTATTGTGAAATGCTTTAGAAAAAAAATTATCTTAGAGAAAATTTAATAGAAAATAAAAAATTATTTTTTCAAAAGTGAGAATGACTTGAATTAAAATCTTAATTTAAAATTAATATTTGATTTAAAAAGCTCTTTATTTGAATTTTTTTTTCAAAAAGAGATCAATTTTAAAATTATAAATGAACTACTTTTATATGATTCTTATAATATGTATTTTATTTAATTTTATAAAAAAATATAAAATGAAACAGTTTATGTAATATTTCGACGAAGTTTTTTTTAATTAAATTTAGGTATTAAAATTTTAAATAAATCAAATTCAAAATTCATAAAGTAAAATAAAAATAAAAAGAATCAAATATTAACCTAAAAAATAAAAATAAAAAATGGAGGAGGGAGACATAAACCCACTCTCCACCTTATTCCGGATCATAGAAAGTCTAACTAAATCCTTCAATTAATTTATTAATTAAGATTGGTAGGTAGCCTTCGAGAAGCCTCCACGGAAAATGGAAAATTGCAATTAACATTTCTTTTATGGTTTTTTTGAGGGTTTTTTTTTTTTTATATTAACTATTTTTTATCAAATTCAAAATAAATTAATTATAAAATTCCCCTCTAAGATTACCGTACATTATTTTTCCAAATAGAACAATATATATATATATATATTAAAAACATCGAAAGCAAAATTCATTTCTCTGGCTGTCCCGTTGAAACCATCTAAGACCTGAAAACATGTCGTTCGACGCCAGCGTCCACGGTGGCGACGGCGACGCTAACACCGACGGCGCGACCAACAAGCCTTTCTTTTGCTACCAATGTAACCGTACCGTCACCGTAACAATCTACCCTTCCGCTGACCCTTCTTGTCCTCTATGCAACGAAGGGTTCCTCGAAGAATACGAAAACCCTAGCTTTGAAAACCCGAATCCGAACTCAAACCCGTTATCCGAACCCTTTTTGTCGGTATCGGATCCGTTCTCTTCCTTGCTCCCGCTCCTTTTCCCTTCCTCTTCTTCAACGACGAGTTCTTCGCCGTCTCCTGCTTCAATTGACCTTCATAACCCTAACTTATTCGGGTCGACCCGGTCAGGCCGGGGTGACCCATTCGCTTTCGATCCATTTACCTTCATCCAAAACCATCTCAACGATCTCCGTTCAAGAGGAGCCCAAATCGAGTTCGTGATCCAGAATAATCCGTCCGAGCCGGGTTTTCGGCTTCCAGCGAACATTGGGGATTATTTCATCGGACCGGGCCTCGAACAACTGATCCAGCAACTTGCTGAGAACGATCCGAACCGGTATGGGACCCCACCGGCATCGAAATCGGCCATCGACGCGCTACCTTCGGTGAAGATAGCGAAAAATAACTTGAATTCGGAGTTCAACCAGTGCGCGGTTTGTATGGATGAGTTCGAGGAAGGGGCTGAAGCGAAGCAAATGCCCTGTAAGCATCTTTATCACAAGGACTGCATACTTCCGTGGCTGGAATTGCATAATTCCTGCCCTGTTTGTCGTCACGAGCTGCCTACCGATGATCCTGATTATGAGAGAAGGGTTCGTGGGGCGCAGGCTACTGGTGGAGGTAATGACGGCGATAGTAGTGGCGGTGATAATGAGCAGAGGTCGGGGGATAATCGGACGGCGGAGAGGAGTTTTAGGATATCGCTACCCTGGCCGTTTCGGGCTCGTGGGTCGGGTTCAGGATCAGGATCAGGTGATAATCCGCAGACCAGGCAAGAAGATTTGGATTGAAAACTGTAAGTTCTTTTTTATTTCTTTGCCTTCTTTAACAACTATATCTATCGTATATTCCCTTTTATATGTGTTGCCTTTCAATTTGCGGTTGTTGAAATTCTGGGTTTTAGTTTAATTTCTTGTGTACCATCTACCATGTATGATGAACATGATCATCAAATTTTCTTCCATATGATTGTGCCCTTTGAGGGTTTGAAGGTCATTTGTTAACAAATCATAGGTGTCATTTATGTGAATTTGATCGAAAAGTAATAGTCGAAGCAATCAAATATATGCATTCTTTTAGGGTAACTAAGCTCGAGCAAGAACTTAGATTATTAGTATTTCATTTTATGCACTCATTAATACATAAAGCTTGGTAATTATCTCTATAATAGGAGTGTAGTTATGAAGTTTGAGATCAAGGCTCTTTTTAAATATTCACTGTATCTTAGCTGCTATTATTAAAACCATAAATTACAGTGATAACAGAAGGGTCTTTTTAACTTACTTTTCACTGCATGACAGTTTCCACTTAAGGTCACTAATGGTTTTGCCAAGCTTGGTTGAGGGTGCATTTTTTGTGTTTGACACATCTGTTAGTTTTTTAATTCTTTATATGGATACTTGCTACATTGATTTTGGAGGTATTATAAGTGGTTTGTTTTCTGAACTTAAATGCTTGCAACTATGTAGTTAACCGGTGTTAACTGTGAACGGCTTGGTGGTCAATCTTTCAGGCTTAAGGTGGTGGGAACTAATGTTACATAAAGATTGAATACTAAGCTGGGGTTTTCGGTAAAGTGAAATTCACAGGGGCATTGAAAGATGGGGTAGCTGAATCAAGACATGTTTTCTGAAATATTTTGAAGTACAGGAAATTGTAGGACCATGTGATTTCTTATGGAATTCTTATTACTTATTTAGGCAACTGTTCAACATAAGAGAAAAAGTTAACTCTAACCTAAATAAGTTGGGACATCCAATATATAACTAGAAATGTATGTAAATAAGTTGCAAGAGAAAAGGGGTGGTGGCTGAGTGTGAGAAATAAAAAACTTGAAAGTTATGTTATTTGTGTACATCCAATATATAATTTGTGACACTAAAATCATATTCTGTGGAAGAATCTCTGGGCAAGTTCTGATGGTCATGTAATGTCTAGGTTGTGTATGTGGTGTTGTTCAATATTTCAATCTTAAGCTTGTTCCTTTAAAAGGCAGTTTGAATAAACTTGTGGTCCTAGTAGCCTAGGTTCTTAAGCGATTTATATTTTTCTTCTGTGCAAGTCTGGCGAATTGTTGTGAACATCTTGATACTTGGAAGGGCAAGTAGCTTTGATTATTCACTTTTAGTTCTGCATGTGGCTTTTCTTGCATTAACATTCTGGCGAACTCAATCTGAACATATCTTAAATCCTGTTGAAATATCGATAAATGAATCGATCTGGATGTAAAAATACAAATATACGTTGTTGAGTTGACTTTTTTTTAATCCATGTTTGCTTGATAATTTTACCTCTCAGTGCATCAATCATCCCTAAGTAGCTAACTCTAACGTTGTAATGAGGTTGAATGTTATTGTTATTAAAATTTTAGGCTGCAATGGATCTCTTGTAGGCTTAGGATCATTCTATACCAACCAAGAAAGGTGAAAGGCCACATTTTAAAATTGATTAAAATGTTGAGATTTGTTTTTTGATAAAGAATTTATGTTGCAATCATTCCATAGTACTTGCTATTAATAGAACAGTCTCCTGCTACACTTGTTTTCTATGGTACTTGGTCAAAGAACTTGGGTATTTAGCGGATTCAGTCTATAGAAAGTAATTTTTTTCTGCTATTAAAACAAATGTTATTCATGAAGACCTTCATGCTTGGTGGAAAGGTGATATAGAAGTGTGGTTTTGTTATTTTAGCGTTGGAGTTGGAAATAAAATTGTACTTACAGAACATATTGTTTCTTGATTCATCAAGTAAAATTGTGATATACACAAATCAGAGCTTCCCTCCTCCCCTATAGAACCTAGGTATGCATGGTGTAGTAGTAGTTGCATTCAAATTTACTTTTATATGCATTTTCATGGTCAATTTAAATATACCCTAACTTGGATTTGATTTTTGGCAGCCTTGAAGTGCTGCAAAATATCAGGCATTTCTATCATGAGACATGGTAATAGATCGACCTCTTTGGATGTCTGGAAAGCGGGGTATGTTTTAAATTAAACATGGAGAACTAAGATTAGAGTGGTTACATTTTAAGAAAATATTAGTTTTTGCCATTTGCTGGTATTATATGAATATCTGAATTCGCTTTGTTTGTTGCATGTGGGATTCAATTAGACTTCCATACATTGTTTGTTGTATAGATTCTTTGGTCCTTTTGCTCAAATTTGCAAACTACTAGACCGTGAAAATGAACAAAAGGTTCCAAAGTAATGTAGAAAGACAACATGCATGTAGCATATGTTTCAATGTAGAGAATAATAATTTTCAATCATTAAATATATATTTTAAAAAGTAATATTTTTATTGATATGTTTGAGATATAGAGATATTTGATTGATACAAAGTTTCAAGTAATTTTTTTTTTTTTAAATTGTCAGTATCTCATTTTATTAATGTTTTTGTACTATATCCTATACCTACATGACACCCTGTCAATCTTGCTTGTGTGATAATATGCCAAATAGTTTTCTTAATCTAACGTGTAAAAGTAAATTAATTTTACACATTTTTGTAACCAAGTATTTGTTTGAGGTAAAAAGAAAATCTAATGTTGAAGGGATATATTTTTCATCAATATGATATAAATCGGATTTTATATTGAGCATTTTCAATAATTTAATTATTATATTTGATTAAACTTGGCCATCGTCGAAGCTTAAATATGAGCAAACTTCATATGCAATCTAAGTTTTAGTCAATACTTCCAATTTTATTTTATGGGACGAAATAATTATATTATTTTAAGATAAATTTATTGTATATTAAAAATTTCGAGGTAAGATGGTCTTTTAGACTTTTGTTAACTACTTTTGAAATTAAAAATACTAAAAACTATTTCTTGGAAAATTGAAATTCTTAATTTGTATTACTATTATATCTTCAGTTTGATTTTTTATGTAACTAATGTATTTATTTTTAGGAAAAAAATTATAAATACAATTTGAATCTCTAAAATCAAATTTAATTTGTAATACCTCGAAAATTTTTACACTAAGATATTATCCTTGATATAGTAAAATAAGAAAATAAAGTGACAAAAAGGAAAATTTTGAGTTGTGTCAACCTTGAAAAGTATATTATGATATATTAATTCAAGAAATGATTAAATTGTAAAGATGAGAAAAGTCTTGTTGCACAAAAGTAAATACTCAAAATTTGAGGGATTAAAGTGTAAATATAAAAAAGTTAAAGGACGAATAGTGCAAATATTTGAAGGGTAGAATGATCTAGAAATTAAAGAAAATGGATGAATTAGGACCAAATTGAATAGGTGAAAATTTATGAGGGATTAAATAGTAATTTTACCAAATTAAGTAATGACTCAAGGACGGAATTTTAAAAGATTATGAAGGGCAAAATGGTCAATTAATAAGAGAGAGAATTCTAGAATGTAATGATTATATTAATGATATTTTAAATTAATTAATTAGATAAATATTATTTTGTTAATATTTTAATGAGATATTTATTATTATTTATTTATTATTTATTTAGTATATAAGGAAGGAAAGATGAAGAATTCTCATTATCTTTCCATGCATGCAAACATTAAAAGAGAAGAAAAAAAAGTTTTATTTTCTTTACAATTTGGTCCTTCCACCAAAAATTCACTATTTTCACCTAGAAATCAAAAGAATTTCCATAGCTACCAAGAGAGAAAAATGTTAAGGAGATTATAGAGAGTTAGAATGTCAAATTGGATTCAAGGAATAGAAGCTGGAGGAGAGAGAAAATCAAATTAAAGATTGGAATCAATAGAATAAGGTAAGTACATCAAGATTTTAATATATTTTTAAGTTGTTATTATTGAGAAAGCATGGAAATAATGTTATAGTAGAGTTTTCTTACATAAGGTCCTATGTTCTTGATATGTTAGTGAAGAGAAAATAAGAGAAAGTGATGAGAAATAGTGTAGAAAAAGTAAATAAGGGTGTTATAAACATGGTAATTAATATCTTGCACTAAAACAGTTTTGGACAACAGTAGTAGTCTAACTTTGAAAAATCATCAAAAATTGTATAAATCTAATTATAGGATGAATAAAATATGAAATTAAAGCTTATTAAGTCTAGTTTCTTATAGAAGAAATTATGTAAGAAATGGAATTGTAAATCATGAGATATAATAAATTTTGTGAGACAATGTCAGAATGATTTTGGGTTCCCCTGTTCTGACTTTGGAAAATCATAAAAAATTAGAGAAAAATTATTATGGGCTTAAATTTATATGTTTAGAATCCTGAATGAGTCTATTTTCAATAGAAATAAACAGGAACATCATTCGAATTCTGTACGAGGAGATAATTAATTTTTAGTGAAGAAGGGTTAGAACTGTCAAACAGCAGAACATGGATAACTTTAAAGAATAAATTGTACTTATTGGCTACACCAAAAATTCTGAAAATTTTGTGGTAAGAATATATATGAGTCTAGTTTCAGGGAAAATTATCATATCTTAATTTGGAGTTCTATAGCTCCAGATATAAACAATTTAGTGACTATGACACTGATGGACAGCTTGAATATTCATAAAAGTAAATAATAAATATTATAGATAATGTTACTTACAAGTGTGTTATATACATTAAGGATGTGAAATGGAGAGGAGGAGGAGAAAAAAATATGTATGAATATTCATCTATCATGGTTAATTTGCATGTTTTAGGCTCAAGGACTAAATTGAATAAAAGTAAAATTTTATGGGCAATTTTGTAAAAATTTCAAAAATGACCAAATTGCATGAAATGAATTATTTTATTATTTAAATTAAAAAATTGAATGAAATTATTAATTTAATTCAAGATCAGGAGAAAACATGTTTTAGGGATTAAATTGAAAAGTGTTGAAATTATGGAAAATTCTGATATTTTATAGAATTCATGGACTGTTATCAGTATGTATGAGAATAATAGCTGGAAATAAGGATTAAATTTCAAGAATTTTATTTTCCTGACCCTAAGGATGAAATCGTTATTAATTAAAAGTTTAGGGGCAAAATGGTAATTTTTCCTAGAGCATTAATTAAATGCATTAGAATATGAAACGAACGAAAATGATGATCAAATTTATTTATAAAGATCTGGACGACTCAGATACGAGACTTGATCGTGAAAAAGAAAAGATATCGGATTAATGAAATTATAAACACAAACAAGCAATAAGGTAAGTTTGTGTAACTTGAAACGTATTTTTTAATACTTGAAATATGTGGTTATGTGATGAAAATATGATTTGAATGTTCAATTCATGATAATTGATGAAATATTGATAATACTCGATATAAATTGAAAATAAATCCCGGTTGAAGGTATGGAATTCAATTGATCATTGGAAAAGGAATTGACGGTAAAAAGGATCTAGCCTAGAAGGGTGATCCTATCCTGATATAGCCCTCCTGAAGAATACGTGTAAAATGGATTTAGCCCGGACGGGTAATCCGAATTAGGGTCTGAATTTAGCCTGGACTGATAATTCAGATCCAAGCTCATTAGAGTAATTGTCGTTGCAGGGGATTTAGCCTGGACTGGTAATCCCGACAATACTCTATGAGTTTATATTACAGGGGATTTAGCCTGAATTGGTAATCTCGCTATAAGGATGAGGTTCGCGGGAGTGTGCTTTCTGACATGAAATAAATAAGACTATGGTTGAAAGATACCATGGCAACATGATATGAAATGTGTAAGACCATGGTTGAAAGATACCATGGCAACATGATATGAAATGTGTAAGACCATGGTTGAAATATACCATGGCAACGTGACATGAAATGAACAAGACCGTGGTTGAAAGATACCATGGCAACATGACAGAAAGTGAGTAAGACCATAGTTGAAAGACACTATGGCATCATGTCGAAGATAAATAAGATCGTGGATGAGAGACTCCAAAACATCTGTTGAACAACTAATATTCAGGTAATATGTATCAAATGATGAATGGTTTTATGAATTGGTTATACAAAATAGTTGTATGAAATGTTTACAAGAATTGGTCATATGTAAATATATGTACAAAATAGTTGTATGAAATAATTAAGAAGATAAATAAATAAAATAAGTATAGGTACATGGAATTTAATTTATGTTAAGTTTAATATGGACAATTATCGAAATAAATATATATAAGATAGATGGAAATGATGGTGCATGAAATATTGATATAACGAAATGAATGATATATGCTTATGAAGAAACGGTAAAAGAATAATATGTTTTGTGACATGTACAAGTATGATTATCTTTGATAGGTTGATACAAGGAAATTATGTAAGTTGAGACTATTATTAAGCTCAAGAGTGATAAGTCGAGAAAATAGGTATATCAATGTTGAAATTATATGAAATATGTACAAGTATACTAACATTGTTGTTGTTTGATACTTAGACAAGTGCCAAGCTATTGGTTAAATGGTAATATGTTTATTTATATGATGCATTGAATCGGTAAGAATTTAATTGAAATTTTTGTTAAACGGAATGTAAATCCTAATAATGCCCCGAAACCTTATTCCGGCAACGGATACGGGGTAGGGGTGTTACATAATTATTACAAAGTGTAATTATATTTTGATGTATGTGAATGGAGAAATTCTAAGTAACTAGGATATATTATATAAATTTAGATAGAGTTTGTGTGAGTTAAATTAAAATAAATCTAAAAAGAATATATATACATAATTTACTAAGACTTAAATTTGAAATATTAAAGCCTTCATGACCTTAACTTCAAAACAACTCATTGGTATTTTGACTGATCAACGATGGGTATTAAGTTAAATGATAAGGAATTGGATAATTCTTAAGTAAGATTTTTAAATTTTATTTTTGTTTATTTACAGATTTAATTTAGCTCAATTTTAAATTACGATTATTGAATCATTGAAGGGTCTCAGCCAAGATATATTTATGAAATTTTATTTTAAGAGTTCTTAACCATCTCTACCAATTAAAAATAAATATTTTATCCTTTTTTTTTTCACTGTCATCTCTGATGTAAAAAGAAGATGATATTATTTTTAATTAATAGGGACTATAAATAATGTGGTATCTCTCCTTATTTTCATTAGAATGACTGAATCATTTTGTACAGGCATGGACTCAATGGTGTTGGCCCATTCATAAGTGAAAAATGGGCCGTCCACTTTATGCTCGTTAAACAACAGATGAAACCCTCAGTACTGGCGTCGTTCGTTGTGAGCTAGGCGGTGTAAGCGGTTTTTTTTTTTTTTTCAGTTTCCGGCAAAACAAAAAAGTGCGGGCACCCACGAAATAATGGAAACGGAGAAGACAAAAACCACCACTTGCAGTAGCAATCAAGTATCGGAGATGGAAGAAGACACCACAACATCAAAAATGGATTCCCCCACCAATTCCCAGCAAACCAGTAGTTTTTTCTTCTCTTAGTCCTTTTATTCTCCTTTAATCTTCACTGGTTTCTCTACCATATATAATTGAAACTCCAGTATAGAATTTAGCCTTCTTAGTGAATTTTTCGTAGTTTGGTTGCGATTTGTTGGCTAATTATATATATTAGTGAAATTCCAGTATTTAGAAATATTGATTTTGGTTATCCCCCGTTTCCATGCTATTTTTCTCTTTGGCTTCAAGGATCTCGACTAAATTCGAATTCGAGCTATGCGGGATGCTATTTCAGGGGCAAGTTCTTCCAATGCTGTTTTCCCTTTACATGATTCAAACTAGAGACCTTGCCAAGCATTAGTCTTTTCCATGCTATCTTGAAACATGACAAGTTGGTATTATTTAACATTTAAGGGTCCAACCAACGTTTGTTGGATCCGAGTACTTGGTACCCTTAATCAAGAAGTCTCTAGTTTGAATCTTGTGAAAGGAGGAAACAATACTGGTAGCGTTTTGTCATTCGTTTAGGAGCTTAACCCAACTTGACTCTAGATTTAGTCAGGTTCAATAATTGCTTTTTTATAGGATATAGAGTAATTTAGTTTTCAATCTATAGTACAACGGCCTGTGAGGTATTTTAGCCAATTATACATTCTAGGTAAAAACACCTCTCCAATCCCTCTCAATTTCGATATTGGGTAAATTGGTTCCTCTCAAAAAATTCATTTAATGTTAATGTTTTTCGTCAGTTTTTGATAATTTTGATTGGTGTAGCAACAAATTTAGCCTGCAAAGTTTACATATCCTGTCTATTTCTATATATTTTTTGAAGCTAAAGTTTTATATATTCTTTTTTAATTTTTATACTTTTTTTCAGATAAAACTTTTTAGAATCTAGACCAAATTGACAAAATATGTAAATATTGAGGGCTTATTTGTTATTATACCAATCGAAATTATATATAATTGATGAAAAACATTAATATCGTGATTAATTTTCCTTGGTTGCTCACTTTCGAAATTACAAGGATTGGATTACTTCGATTTTTTGAGAGGGGCCAATTTGCTTAATATTAAAATTGAAAAGGGTAGGAGAGGTGTTTTTACCTAAATTCATTAATATATTTGGTTTTGTAAGAAGTGGCAATAATATGAAGCAGCTATTCTTTCAGTTTTGTTATTGAAGAAAGAATAGATAAATTTTCTTTTATAGCATACATGATGAATTTGAGTTGTTGTGGAACTGTCCATCTGCATATTAACGTCCGGTCCTTCCATAAAATCTAATCGGAATTGTTGATTGTGCTGTGTGCATTTTCAGTTTCTGACGATGATGAGATAGACTATTCAATCAAACCAGAATTCTATGACCCGAACCTTGATGACAAAGATGAATTATGGGTCCAAAGTAAGAGGAAAGGTTGTGTTTCTGATGCCATGCTAAGCTGTCCTGCTTGTTTTACCACCCTTTGCCTTGAGTGTCAACGGTACGTGCATTTAATCTCTCCGTTTTTGGCAGTATGCAAGTCATTGGAAAACCAAGATACACATTGGATCAGAAATTAATCTTTGAATATTGTCTAGGTACATCAAGCATATCAGTTTTCATGTCATTGTCATATCATTATGTGTCACTATTCCGTTATTGCAAGTTCTTTTAAGTCTGAATCGAACATTTTCTTAACAATTGTGATTTATGTATGTTACGTATTGTAAAGATGTCGAATCAAATTGAAATTTGGCTTGTCTTGATGGTGTAATGTTATCTTACCGCACAGTCACATGTACACTCACTTTCTGAGTGAAAAAATTATATATAAAATATAATGAAAATAAGATATTTCGAATAAAAAATGTAAAAGACGATGGAAAATGTTAAATAACTGAATATACCAAGAGTTGGATATATGAGGAAAATAATCTAGTTTAAATGAAAAAGATCAAATTACTAATCTAATTTGATAAGTATATGTTGTTTATTTTGTAGTTTGGTTTTTATGTACTTTTCTACAAAGTATAGCTAAGTCAAGTGACACCAAGCTCAAACAGGCACTAAAGCTAACTTCCGGTGATATAACTTCTGGCAATAAGATACGACCTCAAGCTATTTCTTCCTTGCATCAAGTTATGGTTCTTTTTGGTTTGAGAGAATAATTGCTTTGCAGCTTTTATGTAGTTTTGTTTATGTAATGGCTACATGTAGCATAATATCCTTTTACTGTGAATTAGAGATTCTATTCTTCTTTGTAGCATTATCGAGAAATCTGTGATGCGGTTGAAACGTGCATTTCTTCTTGCCATTAAGCTAAGCTTAATCGGGGTTTTGCAGGCATGAAAAATATGTGACACAATACAGGGCGATTTTTGTTGCGAACTGCAAGATTGAAGATGGAAAAGTCAGGCAAGAAAGGGTAAAACCAAAAAGAGGCAAGCGAAGAAGAGAAACTGTTGAGGGTGAAGCAGTTGCTGCTGCCGCCGGTGGGGAAACATTCAAGTCGGTCCACTGTTCGGTCTGCGCAACGGAGGTTGGTGTCATTGATGAAGATGAGGTATATCACTTTTTCAATGTTCTTCCAAGTGAGTCTTGAGTCTTAGACCTGCCATATTCTAAGTTGCTCAAGCTACCAAAATAGTTCGGTGATAGTTCAGTTTTCATGCTTCTTAGTAATGGAATTACCAAGTGATTGTCGCAGCCAATATATTATTATTTTTCCCTTTGGTATATATGGTTGTTGTCGACGCTGATCCGAAACCAATAGTTAAATCATTCGAGCTTTGATCTAATTCGATTTGATTATAAAAGTCAATAATTTAAACTTGGAACTTTTCCGAATTAGGAAATACTTGTAACAATAAACAATCTGAACATGTAATTTTTATTTGATCCAGCTCCAATTTGGTATGATCATTAAAAGGTAATCATCCAAAACTTTCCTGATGCGCTCAATTGATAGGTAAACCTTGTTTAGGTTTATTTTAATTAGTTGATGTAACCAACCTAACGAGGGTTACTTAGAAACAAAGTTAAGATCTGCACTCCAAAGTTGAGACAAATACTTGGATTAGTAATTGCCGCATGATTTAGTGTCCAAATCAATTTTGTGCCTTGTTTGATTATTTGTAATAATATAAGTAGTGAAAAGGTTAATATCAAAAGTCTGTATAATATGATGACCTACCAGATATTTTTACCGTCCATAAAGCCCCAATTAGCATTGAAATCAAAGCAATTCATCACACTGTAATGTACCCAAAAATGGAAAGTCCAACCTTTTATACCAACAAAATCTAATTTATCCAGAGTTTTTTTCTTAAATTTTCAACATTTCTTAATTTCTTCCTTGAGAAATTTTCATCAGTGTACCATATGGTCATACCAATTTGATGGGAATTTTATTAGTATATAAATTTTTTGAACACCAGGACTGAAGTGCAAGGTTAATTAAAAATTTGTTCTACTTACAAACACCATTATAATCACACACGTTTGCATTTTTTTTTTTAAATAAAGAAATTATTCAAACACAAATCCAAATTTTTAAATTAGACAAAAAAAATTCACAACGTACACGTAACGCTTTCTAATAATAAATTATGGATAAATAAAAAGGAAAAAGGTTTGAGAATATATGGTCGTCCCAACACAACACCCACAGATTGTTCATACAAGTCATCATGTGTCGAGTTTCCATTGGTGCTTTACAAATTTACTTAAGCTCAGTATCTTGAGAACCAAGAAAAAGATTTAGAGATTTTTTATATAGGGTTAGTATTTTGTATATGTTTTTCTTATTTAAAAGTAATTATTATGTATATTTTGTTAATATTTGATCTCTGATTTTACTTGTGAGTTTAAAATTTTCATGATAATATATCTATATATATGAAATTTTATTGATTTTATAATAATATTTTTTAATCATTTTGCGGAGTTCAACAAAAATTCAAATTAAATAAGGAAATAAATAGTAATAAATGGAAGGGAGGCGGAGGCAATAGTCATTTTCATAAATAGCTCCAAAAACAGGTAGAGATGGGGTCCAGCTGTTTGACAAGTTATTAATGATTTTGTGGCTTTAACTATTTCTCCTCTCATGGAAATGATAGAATCACCCATGTGGGGCCTTTACTTTTGCTTCAACTTGTGCACTTATGACACTGTGTTGGGAACAAACTACGTTTCTACTTCCAACTGTTTCCTCATTTCCTACTTCCCAACTCAACCTTTCTTTTCTCCTTTTTTTTTTTTTTTTTTTTTGTTTTAATTTATTTAATTTTATGAATTTTTATAATATTTC
Organism: Gossypium longicalyx; assembly: GCA_025698465.1. Taxonomy (NCBI): domain Eukaryota; kingdom Viridiplantae; phylum Streptophyta; class Magnoliopsida; order Malvales; family Malvaceae; genus Gossypium; species Gossypium longicalyx. The sequence continues at coordinate 86,700,825 of CM047007.1, forward strand.
TATAAAATTTATGATATTTGAGTATTTTTTGTATTTTTTTGAAAAGCGAAAAATTAAATCAAGATTAATATGATTTTATTAAATTTTTTGTTTATATTTTAAAGATTAATATGATTAAAACAGGAATCATTAACAAAAGAAGCTTAATTGATTTTTTTTGTATATATTTAAATATGATTAATTTCATAGGTTCAATACATACTTTTATTTTACTAAATTTGGATTTATATAATTGTTACACCTTTACGCTTGAGTACCTTCCATTAGACAATGATCCAATAAGCGAAATAATTGGAATTCTTGTATCCAACGTCTTCACAGCATTATCTATTAGAAATGAATTTTCTAGCATTTGACTCCCTACCACTGAATGATTTAATCGCACACTTCAAAGATAGCCCAGAAAGTTGAGAGAATATTTAGATAATTGATTTATACGAACTCTTCTTGATTGAGACCATAAGTAATCGACAAAGTAATATTGGTCACTCTTATATATGAGCATCTCACACCATTATAAATAAGGCATCGTTACAAAACCACCAAACTCAATCTCATTAATATTAACTCCCCAAAAAATTATCGCATCTTCTAAAAATATGATCCCAAAAAATTATCACATCTTCTAAAAATATGATCATGAGATGAAGGATCAAACCCCAATCCTCTCCAAGGAAAACAAAAGAAGACCACATACATTTTTTACACTCTAATCAAATAATTTCTTGGCTCAAATAAATAATCAACTTAGTGGCTCTTCGCATTATCTACAATGTAAATTACTATTCTTAGAGAATCTTTGCACCTTCTGTAGTATAAATCGTCAACATAGTCACCCCTAATATCTTATATAACCTAATTGTTATAACAATAATTAACATTAAAAATTATAAAAATAATTTGTTCAAGGGTTAGACTATTCGCTTAAGTTCAAATGTCCATCTAGTATTTGGGAGGATTTGGATAAAATACTAGATCCAAAAAATGAGATTAAAAAAAAAAAAAACTTATTTAAAACACAGACCAAACTCGATTGCCAATATTCAAAGTTGTTTATATTTAGAAATTTAATCAAATTTATACAATACTAGTAAAAAAAGTACATAATTACTAAATATTAAATAAAAATATATATTCATGAGACTAAATAGTCTAAGTAGTCATTTACGATTATGATTAAACTTGAATAGGACTTAGGGTTTATATTATGAATTTAGCAAAATTTAGGTTGGGTTTGGATGGGTGGTGTACTTATCTACAGTTAGTGTAAAAACAGTACTGGTGGTGATATTAAATACTATAATGATATTATAATGTGAGATAAAAAATAAACTAAATACACCATACCATACCTCCTATCCAAATCTATCCTTAATGTTACTATATATGTGAACGTGGTTCCATCCCAACCAAGTTGTTTCATGTCTAAGTGCAAATATGTTAATGGTTTAAAGAATTATGTAAGTTTTCGTTCACAATAGGTGAATAATAATATTAATAATCGTAATTGTAATTGTTATATTTTCCACATTTATGATTTAAAGTTTGAGTTTAGTATTTATAATTTATATTAAAATTGATATTTCAGACTTAAATAAAATTATTAATAATTATTTATAAAACACCCACTATTTTCTTGTTTCACCAATAATGAAATATTATATCGTAATTGATGCATAAAATCTATGCTCCAAGTATTCACCATTAATAAATAATACAAATGTCAAAATTCATACCTAACTAAATATTTCCCAATACATTTAAGCCATTCACTTTTTCTTTAAAAAAAAAAAGAAAAGAAAAGATAATTGAGATATTAATAGAATGGGGGCCCTTCCACTGACAAAAAGTACAGCCATTTTTAATACAATGGGACCTTTCATTGACATAAAAATAAAATAATAATTACAAAAGAATTTTCTTTGAATTAACCATTTTGACGGAAGGTACTGGAGGTTAATATTTGGGGGCTTAGTGGGAATTAAATAAATGGAAATTGGTCATCAACTAATATCAATGGGATCACTAGGGAATGTTCTATTCAAAATAATTAACAAATTAATAGATGTTATCCAATTATGATTTCGTACACCAAATCTTTGCCTCCATTATCATTTTAATAATACTAACAAAGGTAACAAGGGTTAAATCAACATTTCGCCCCTTATTTTTTTTTACTTGGGTCCTTAAACTTCCTTTTTTTTTTTTTTTTTTTTATTATTGTTATTCTTAGATCTTGGCAGCCTTTTTTTTCTGAATTCGTTCCCTAAAATTGGATCCATAGCATCTAGGACTGTGGCCATGTCATCCTCTGAATTTTTTTTTTTAAATTATATATTCTCTACTTTTTAGAATTTATATAAAATTTTAAAAGTTCATGGCTCGGAATGTCGCGTCATCACATTTTAACAAAATTTAAATACTCATACCAATTCAAAAAAATTTATCAAGTTTCAGAATTAACATGAACAAAATAAAATTCAAGGACCAAGTTGAAATTTTTTATCAAGGTAAAAAACTGACTCTTTTTCTATTTTATCTCCAATAATAATATTGAAATGACAAGCTCAAAGTTTGAAATGTTGAGCGATCAAATTTGAGTCTTATTCGTATAAATCATGTACTTTTTAATCATTGATTCTTATTATAACTATTGATGGATTTATAAGTTTTTAACTCCTTAAACAATCTGTGTAATATGTTGGATACAAATATTTTTATTTTTCTTCAAAAAATCTCATTCGACCTATTTTTTTTTTTATCATAGAATAATACGAGAGGAGAGGAGGGATAAGAGAAATTGAATCAATATCATCTAAATGTCAAACAAAAGTTTTAACCACTACTCTAATTAAGTATTAGTCAAAATTATAACGTGTTATGTTTAACAAAATATCGAATATTTATAATACTTACAAAATTTTTAATTTGTTTGGTTTTAGGGGTTAAGGGAAAAAAAGTTTTAATGGACCTAAATTGAATAATAATTTTTCAAAGGTAAAAAGATAATTTTACAAATATATTAATTTATAAATTCATAATTTTCAAAAGGATTTAAAAACAATTTTGTCATTTAAGGGAAGCGAAAATCATTACTCATTTTTTTAGATTCACCTCACATCCGATTAATTTCACAAGGTAAATAAAAAACCAACGAAATTGAAAACATTTTCGTATATAAAAGTAAGATTAATCATGTCACACATTTAGTTGAGATTTTACGTTTTAATTAAAATTTCAAAGTAATAATATCATATCAATCAAATTCTTTTATCAAGCTAACCATAAGATTAGACATTAAATGATAATCAAATATGATATTGAGTACATTCAAAATAAGTCAATTTAAAAGTACAAAATTATCTACCACAAGGATAATTTGAATCTGACATGTTAAAAAAAAATAAGTCTTTGAAATTTTCATGAATTTTTTTTTTCCTATAAATATATATATATATTAATTTTAATTTACATACTTTAAATAAGTTGCACATCAAACACACATAACGGCACAAGTGGGGGGTATAAGAGCTTTGGCCTCTCTTGATTAAACGGTATATTTTCGGTTTTAGTCCCATTAAGCTTAATTTTGACCTTTTAACCCCTAACGATTCTAATTCTAAAATTTTATTTTGATTCCCAATACTAAATTTCTAACTTCGCTCTTGTAGAACAACGTAATTAATACCATACTAATTAAATTAGCCAATAAATGAGTGATTATTGTTGGTATAAAACAGTCAAAAACGACATCTTTTACGCACATAACTAATTAGTGTTGAGCTTTTTAGATAAAGTTTAAATAGTTAATTGAAAAGTTTTTTTTTTTTTTTTGACTTTAGTTTAACCACTTTGTTTTTTTTATAAGTGCGGCCCACGTCAGGCCCATGTAATTTTATGAGGTAATCTAAGGAGTCTTTACTGCTAAAAAAAATGGTGTAAAAGACAAAGCAATAATAACTATTCAATTTTTGGATTTAGTAATTTCTTTCCCTAATTTTGAAATTTTGACAAGTTTTTAAATTTGAATTCCATCAAAATATGATGGTGTGACATTTTGATATTGTAACACATTATCACTTGAAAAATATTAATACACTATAAAGAAATTATAAAAATAAAAATAAATTCAAGTAATAACAAGGTAGTGTGACACAATCTCAAAAAACCACATTATCATACCTTAACGGAATTTAATTTTAGAGATCAATTTGAAAAAAAAGACTTATGTGAATGAAAAATTTAGAGATCAAATGATTGACAAATAATAATAATAATAATTCCAATTTCAACAAAAAACGACTTTAAATATGCCATTATATTTTAACCCAAATAAAAAATTTTAAAGTAAAATTATTTTTCTTAGTTTGGATTTTTAAATGTTTTTCCCAAACTTGGAATACATTATTGAAAAAGTTAATGGATTTTTTCTTTTTGCATAATCTCATTATAAATTTTAATCATATCTATATTTATTGACACAATACTTAGAACTACTCACAATCTCTCTCAAACTCATAAATAGGAAAATAATGTGTTTTAACGCATTCGGACTCACGTTTTTTTACATTGACAACCATATCTATACTATATTTTAATTATATTTTTTAATGTTATTTAAAAAAAAAAAAGTTGATGTACAAACGCAAATTCAGTCTGCTTTAACTTTGTGATTCATTGTTGATATATTTGGAACATGTTAGGACTATATTTTATATTAATATCTATATGTTATTTAAATAAAAATATTTAATTGAAATTTCAGTCAAAATATACGAATGATATAACATGCTTAATAAATATAAAATTGTATAATATTTATTGATATGATATGTGTAATTAACATAAGTAAAATTTTAATAAAATATTATAATATGACTAAGTTGGTGTTTGGGATTAGTCATTTTCTGTATAATAAAAGCTTGTCTCAGCTACCAATCAAGAATTTTAGTAGGTGGGGATATGTTCTTTTTAATGCAACGCAGCCCCATTCAACCAACACCCAATATTTTTATTTTTATTTTCCAATTTCAACAATGCATACTATGAATAAAACCAAAAATTAATATATATATATATATATATATATAACTAAGAAAAAACATGTGAACTGTAATCTTTATTTGAAAAGGGAAATAAAAGAATCTTACACAGTTCTTCAAGTTCCATAGAACTCTTCATTACTTATTATAAAATGATAATGTCATAGCAAATATATAATATTTAAATATTTTTAATACAATCAATCCTTTCCATAATATCTATATTTATTCATTAAAATTTTAAATTTTATATTATACACTTGAATCATGTTTGAGATTGTAGTTGAGGAAAAAAAAAGAAGAAGCACATTTTAACATTTTTCAACCTAATCACAAAGTGTTTTTTCTTCTTAACACAAAAGTTAAACTTTGTAGTTTTAAAGTAGATTTATTAAAATAACCTTATTGACTTTATTTATATTAGCTATTTAAAAAATTAGATTAATTAATATTTTATGTATCATTATATTATATCATTTAAATATAAATTATTATTATATTAAATAATTTAAATATCATTCGCTATTATATTTAAATTTCTAAAATATTATATATATTTAAAATTAAAAATAATTTATTAATTAGTTAAAAAGTATTTAAAATGTATATTTCAAGTATAAATTAAATTTCAACCTCGTATCTAAAATAAATATTTATCTTTTTACTACAAATTTTTACAATAATACCAAACACTTGAAATTAACAAATCTACTTTTTCACATTTCTTTCCCACAACACTTTTCAACTGCAACAGCAATGTCAAACACTAACCCCTATAACAATATTTGATATTTAGATTATATTTGAATTTTCAATTTTTAAATTAAAAAACTACAATATATTAACAATAATATTAACTAGTGAGATTTAGATAATATATTTAGTAAATTTTACATACATAATTCAATTTATTAAATATTATTTTTTTAATAAAATATGATTAATAATTTTTTTAGATAAAATTTAAATTTTTTATTGAAATAATATCTTAACTAAAATTTATTATTACTTTGTTACTTATGAATAGAACTAATTTTACTAAAATGTGGGACAAAATGTTGTTATAAATAACTAATTTACTAAGGCTAATTATTCTATCCATTGCTAGTGGAGCGAGTGTCTTTTTTAAATTATTTTATTATTATTTTAATACACCTTAAAAACAATTGGTATTTTCTGGTCAAAATAAATAAATAATTGGCATCAACCCAGACTCATTTGTAAAGGTTTTTTACTTTACTAGCAATGTATAGAATAATAACTCATTTGCTAAATAGCAAATTTTATACTTTATTGTTATTGTTATTATATATATATATATATATAAGTAAATAAAATATAAAAAAAAAATTTAGTTTTACAATAAACTTCATTATTATAATGAAATGTTGTTTATAGAAGGTGATAATGATTAAAAAACCCCTCAAAATCAGTTAAGATCTCAATCTGCCTTCGCTCTTGACATATTTTCTTCCAAGTTAGAGCAAGTTGATATATATTTCTTTTTATATTCTTTGAGTTGATCTTAGGTAAAACCTGCTTAGCATGCTTGATTTATATGCTGAAATTCCTTTCTTTTAAATTTATACCTATTTATATATATATATATATATTCTAATTATAATATGTTAATTTTTTTAGTAATTCATAACATATAGTTGAATTTAACCTTTTTTTTTTATAATAGCTTAATTTTATAATTTTTGGTATAATTTTGTTAAAAATAATATATTGTAAAGCATTATTTAAATTTTCAAGATAAGTTATAATGTGATTGAAGAAGCCATATAAAAATATTAAATAAAAAAAAAAGATGAGTTTAGTTGCATATAAACTAATATGGAAAGAGTTCAGAGAGGTATAAGTCATAGTTTGGCGCGTGAGGTTTGTGGGCACATCACTGAGGATGTATTGCATGCTATTAGGGATTGTCTTGTTGTAAGAGATATTTGAAATCATTTAATTCCTACTAATAAAATTGTTAGTTTTTATTTAGGTAGTTTACAGGAATGCATCGTCTCAAATCTGCAGAACGAGCATGACTTGGGATTTGGAGAGGTCGACTGAAAATGTTTTTTTGGGATCCTCATATGGCGCATGTGGAAAAATCGCAATTTCTTTATTTTTCAGGGGACATCTTAGAGTAATATCGATGCGATTAAAGTCTCTTATAGTTGGGCTAGACAGTTCATGATGACAGCTAGGGGCCCAATGAGATCACCTCAAGCTTTAACATCGTGTTCCAATTTACATGGGAACTAAGTCTACTTGAACACTGATGGTTCCGTAAAACTTGAGGATGACTTTGCTTCAGCAGGAGGAATTGTGCAAGACCAAGCTGGGAATTGGATCTTTGGCTTTAATAGATTATTGGGGAGATACTCAGAATTCGAGGCTGAAATATGGAACATCTTCGATGGCTTAGACATTTTGAGTGACCAAGGTTGTGTTGATGTACGGTTCAGACAGATAGTCAAGAAGTGGCGTCTGCCATTCAGGATGGTTTCAAAAGAGGATCTAACTCTACTTTGATTAGGAGAACTCTACAATGGTTATCTCTGTTTCATCATTGGAGTATTTGTCATATCCCTAGAGAAGAAAATCAGAAAGCTAATAGACTAGTTAAATTGGCTCATTTGGGTGGTAAAGGTTTACAAGTTTTTAAAGTTTTCCCATTTAAGGAAATGGGTTACATGATGTAATTTGTTCTTTTATTTTCATTGTCACACATACAAAAAATAAAAAATAAAAAAAAAATCGTCTTACTTTATTGTCATTCCTACTCGTATTTCCAATATATAGGTGTTGATGAGTAACCTTAAGATTGCAATTATAAATGTAATACACGGATGATGAGACATAGAAAAAGGGATATAGGGTAAACTTTTTATTTTTAAGTCATTCAACTTAGCATTAACTTTTATTTAAGTTGTAAACTTTTGATCATATCAAATTATATCATTCAAATTCTATTATTAACAAAGTAGTTCACTTATGCTAACTTGGTTAACTAATTATATATATATATATATATATATATGAAAATTTTGAGTTTTAGGATAATTTTTCAAGTTCTAAAATGCTTCCTTTTTAGTTATATTGAAAGTAAATATCGTTTTCTAAATTTAAATTTGGTTTTGTTGCCATAAATAATAATAATAATAATAAATCAACTTTAATACATACTTTTATTAAAACTATCAAATCAAATTTAATATTCATAAAACACCAAATTTTTATTTAAATAAATTCAATATTAATTACTCCCTTAAATAAATAGTAAACTTGCAAATATTGTTTTATGTGATATTTAACCGGTGAATATTTTATTAATTTTTAAATACGAAAAAAAAATCAATTTTAGAATTTTTATTTTAATTTTTAAATCTTTTTAACACATATTTTAATATATTTTATTTATATAGTTCTCTATTAAATCTCACTAAATCAAATATTTTAAAATAATTAAACTTTTATACTATTTTGAAGGAGTCAGTATACAAATATCTGGGATTTATTTTACAAATATTATTGTCAAGACAAAAAAACACAAAGATTAAATTATAAAATAATTTAATATTTTTTATTTAATACTTTCTAATATTTTTTATCTTAAATATTTTATTTTTATTTTTATAACAATATTAAAAAATACAAATTCATTAACTTATTCAAGTTTAACCTAATTAGAAAAATATATATGTATTTGCACATCAACATATTTATATACCTATGCAATTAAGATATACTTGCATGTGTATATATGGATATTAAATTTTAAAATTTAAAATATAAATACTGTTGAGTAATATTTTTTCGTGTTGTATTAAAGGAAATATAGGGGGTATTTATACACATTCCTACTGCTACTATTACAACTCATAATAGGGCACTCTATTTTGTCTTGACCTTTGGGCCGATGATATTGACATTCCTTGTCCCTAGTGCTGACATTCTTTGGGCCTCCTTTGGCTTATTGGACGTTTGTTTGCAGAGCATACGGTCCTTTCTAATCCTAGCAATGACTCTCCTAGCGAACCTCGCACCTGTTAGTCACGAGTGGGGGTCCTCTTCATAGACATGACTCGCGACCTCATCCCAGTGAGGTTTGAGCGAGCTCTCCTCTTACGACCTCATTCCTGCAAAGCTTACGCGAACTCCCTCGTAGGCTTCCCGCACAAGCTATCTTTTCAAACATCTTGTATTCCCACGAAGTCCTCATTTGACTATACCTGTAGGTGAACATTCTTCTTCTGGGTTAGGTTCATCCAAGTCGAAGGTCCAAATCCTATCACTCACTTGGACTATCGATTCCCAAATCTTAACAAATTCATATGAATTTTTTTAAAAATATCAATAAATTCAAAGTGATACATATAAACTCATCTATATTAACATGCATCAGTATTAAAATAAAAGAATTCGTCTATGGTTTAGTTTTCACGATGTACAAAGTTTAGATGAGAAGATGTTATTTTGATTAAATGTTAAGAATGTCATCGATCTCATAAACAATTTTGTTTTTCCAAATTTATTTTTTTTATATCACTTTAATACTCGATAATTTAGTCACTAAAAACGAATAGAACAACATTTAATCTTGAAACTTGATTGTTGTTCTTGATTTGATCACTAAACTTGGTTATTATTTAAGTGTGATGATGTGCTAGTAAGAGTTTATACCATATCACCACAGGAACTTTAAGATATATATTTCTAATTTTTTTAGTAAATTCATAAATTTATATTTTTTAGATTTTATATAATTTTTTTTAAAATTTCGGGTAATGATGTTGCTTTTTGAGAGAGTGTCACATCCTCACAACTTAATATGGAATCTAAATTCAAAAATTAAATTACGAAAATTAAAAATCTAATGTCTCGTTTGATTTTCAATACAATAATATCGAAGAAAAAATTATTTATTACATATGTATTAAAATAGTTGGACCTATAATAAACAATTCTAAACTTCAAATAAAAAAGATAATAAAAACTGTTATAAAAAATAAAACATTTTCAAAATAAATAAAAACTTATTTCTATTTAAAAGAAAAAAGAAGAAAGTGAAAGTAAATAAATATTAACCATTAAATTAATTTATTATTTAACTTATATATTAAAATTAAAAAATACATGAAGTTAAAAATTTAAGAGTCAATTTAAATGAGCAATTAAATATAATATTTAAACTTATTATCACCGTTATTTTTATACTTACTATGAATAAACCTATCATCAATCTAAATCCACCGTAGATGTTAATTTAGCTATGGGTACGAGAAGATGAAAAGAAAGGAAGAGGTTAGAGGTATAGTTGAGAGGGAAATAATTGAAAAAAGCGTAATTTTAATGTGATTCAAAAGGGGGCGTAGGAAGTGGGAACCACCACCCATGTGCCCTCCCTCCTGTCTCCACCAGCTGCTGCCGCTCAATGATTAGCACTCTGCTCCCTCCCCAATATCCATCCCTCTCCTCTCTGTATTTCCATCAATTTGTTTTTCTTTCTTCTTTTTTCTTTCTTTTTTTTTTGCTTTTCTTTTCACAACAAACACCTACAATACACTGCAACCAATCTTTTCAGCTTAACCCCCCACCCCCCCAAAAACAAAAAAGAAAAAGAAAAAAACTGAGAACATTTTCAGTGAGCCTAGTTGAAATTGTATACAGTTTTGAGGTTTTGTTTGGTGCCGCATGTCAAATTCAGAGGCTGCTGCTAAAAACGGAGCAACAATGGATACCCAGAGACAACAAGCGCCGGGGAACGGTGCCCTTGCCGTCAAGAAACCTCCCTCCAAAGACCGTCACAGCAAAGTAGACGGTCGTGGACGGAGGATAAGGATGCCCATCATTTGCGCCGCTCGTGTTTTCCAGTTGACCCGCGAGTTGGGTCATAAATCCGACGGCCAGACCATCGAGTGGCTGTTACGCCAGGCCGAGCCTTCCATCATAGCCGCTACAGGTACGGGGACGACTCCAGCCAGCTTCTCCACCGTGTCAGTTTCCGTCCGCGGCGGAGCCAATTCCACTTCTTTGCCGTCAACGACTTCTTCGTCGTTGGATCATAAGCCTTTGTTGGGTTCCACCCCCTTTTTACTCGGAAAACGTGTCCGGCCCGACGACGATAACGCCGGGAAGGACGATTCCGGAGGGGCCACGGTGGGACCGGGCGTGGGGTCTATCGTGGGGGCCGCTGGAACGCACACGGGTGCGTTCTGGGCAGTTCCAGCTAGGCCTGACTTTGGTCAAATATGGAGCTTCGCGCCCCCGCCTCCTCCCGAGATGGTGGTACAAACAGCGGCTCAGCAACCAGCTGCAGCTGCGTTTTTCGTTCAGCAGCAGCAAGCGATGGGTGAAGCGTCGGCGGCGAGGGTTGGCAATTATCTTCCCGGTCATCTGAATTTGTTAGCCTCCTTGTCAGGTGCTCCGGGAGGTTCGGGTCAAAGAGACGATGACCCTCGTTGAATTTGGGTGGACCGGTTTACCCTTGTTGTTGGGAGTATATATATATTTATATGAATACATAGATTCTATAAATATTTGTGTATCAATGTTGTTTTCATGTGTGTGGATGTGGAAGATCATTTCTAGTTGGAATTTTAGGGTTAGGGGAGTTAGGGTTTTTGAGGAAACGATTTGTGAGTTTGGAGTCTGATGAATGGATTCAAATTAGGGTTTTTCCCTTAGCACCTCTATTTGATGATTAATTAGGGTTTTAGAGCTTTCACAATTGTTTAGGAATTTGAGAGTTTATGTTGGAGAAGAAGAGGGGCTCAAGAATTAGAGCTTTCATGAGTGATATATACTTGGGGATTTCTTCTGTCATTAATTAGGGTTTGCTTATTGCTCTTTGATTTTGAGCAAGTACTTGCTGATTTCTTGCTGCATTGAAGAATTAGAGGTTTCAAACCTGGATTTGGAGAATTCAGGCTTTTCCCTCATTGGCAAGTTCTTCCATTGTTCTTGTCATAGGAACGACGAACGAGCAAAGCGATTAATCTTACTTCTGGATTGTACTTGATTTACATATTATTGGGGTTTGATCGGTTGACCAAAATAGGGTGACTGGATGCTGAACGCCCGAGATTTGCTTGCTTGGCTACTTAGCTTGATGATGTGGATATATGGTCTCCCTAAATATTCTGGAATTCCTTCTATTGCTATGGTTGTTTGAGGACTATTAGTTTCTTTGCAGCTGTTGCTTAGCATCGGAAATTATGGTTCTTAAGTGCATAGCTCATGGTATGCTGTGGACGTGGGTTGATCTGGCCCTCTCTCTTCTGCTTTCAGTGTTTGTGTTTGATCGCATGGTCTCAAAGGAGACTGCTGTGTGAAAGATTGCATTCCTTTCTGTAAGACCTTTATTTTGGAAAACTTTAGCTGTACTTTTAGCCATTTCTTAGATTTATCGGTGTGCAAATAATGTGTTCTTCATGTATTGTTTTGGGTGCCTGTTGTGTGAATAAAAAAACCCATATGTTTTTCTCAATTTTAGTTCCTTCTGCACATTATTATCCCCATCATCTTCTCTTGTACGCATGACTTTTGTTTTGCTACTGATTATTTGTGCAAATTCAATGTCTGGGTCGTGTTTGATTTTTTATATACTTTTACCTCTGGCTTGCTAACTCTTGTTCCTTCAATGGTGGATGTCTTCTTTTGATATCTCTAGTAACCAATAAACAGATCCCATATGCTGATTAATAGTTTGGTTTAGAGGTACAATAATCTGATCACTGTAGCTTCATCGACATATTCACTATTAGCTTTGTGAACATTAGACACTAGAATTAGCTTCTTTGATCTTGATGATAAGAGAGCTTAGAACTTTAAAACTAGCTACGATTCTCAATTTAGTCCTTGGAAATTAGTTGCCACTAACTTGGATTTTAATGACTTTCTCATGCTATTTATTGCTACTATTTCTCGGACCTATGAACGTGTATTTGCATATATGCTTAAATGATACTTTCATGACTCTTCTTCTTAGCACTTGGAGAGGTCAGTAACGAGCACATGCAGCTGTCATCGCAGACCCTCCACTGGGAAAAAATGTTGCAGTTAATGCAAAGCTCAGTGGTGATGGTTCAAATCATACTGTTTCAGAAGGTGTTGCTTGGTAGGGAATTGAACTATTTGTGGATCTTTGAACTTTTACTTGCATATCAATTCTAATATGGATTGGTTCAGTCGGTTGAGTACATAGCAGTCCCCATTTGGCAAGTATTAGGACCCTCTATGAGGCTGGGGGCATGTCCTGACCCTAGAAAAATATACTACTAGGAATTAGCATGAACTGCTGCGACTAGTAAGCATTTTCTTGGAAGCAATGACAGGCACTGAGTTCAGTTCCTTGAAAACTTGGCCATCTCATGATTTGAAAATGGATTTGACTATCAAAAAATAGCTAGGGAAGATGGTGACTGCATTCTGTGTTTTCCAGGAAAAGAAATGGGGACATGAAGATTGATAGTATATTTTATTGAATTGGGGGGTAGAAAATATAAAAAAAGTGAGGAAACAAACAAGTAGTGAAGGCAGCAATGAACAAAGCAAATAATAGTGAAGATATAATGAGTACAAAAATCATTCATCATTGTACCTTTGTTTGAATATTAAATTATTGCAGGCAGGTCCCCAATAATTGATGATGGGGGGTCCCCCTTTCATTGGGGGGATTAAATGGCTTGTTGAAAAAAAAAAGAAGGAAATTGGGGATTGTCTTATGATGTCATTGGAGCATCTCAATCCCTATCCTAATTCAAAAATCTTAATAGCCATTTAGATTTCAGACGGGAAATTTGGTCCCTAACTGAAAAATGGGGCCACCATATCCTTTCATTCATGGGGTTGGGCCACAGTAGTTGAGACAAATCCTTGGCTACTGAAGCAGAGCACATGCAAGTGCAACAGCAATGCTTTTGCAAATCAGGGGCTCAATTTTCAGATTTTGGTGATTGCTCCAATTTTCTATATGTTTTCTTTGCTCCTTTTAGGGGAGCATTTTACTCGTATATATATACACACGTATATATGATATTGTTGGAATGGGTTGTTTTCTTTTGGTCTAAGATTGTTCCGAATTCGGTAATTTCGTTTGATCTCGCTTAAATTCGGAAAATAGTGATTATTCTTTACTCTTTAGTGTGTCTTCTCTGTTTAGGGCCCATGAAAAGTGAATAAAGACTACTAAGGGGCATTTAATGCCTTTAACAATAATTAAGTACATCTTTTATGAAAAAAAAAATGAAAGAAATTTGAAAGAGAAATTATCTTTAAATTTCATTTGGGATTAATTGAATTGAAAATATGATAAAGTTGTTTTATAAAAAATTGTCTTTTAAACAATTATTATTTTATAGTATCCAAAAAAACAATTATTTTATAGAAAATAATAAATGCATAATATGTGGTTAGTTATTAACAAAGGGTTCTTTTTTAAAAGCTAAAAAGGGGTTATTTTTAAGAAAGAAAAAATGGTTTTTAAAAAAAAAAGAAAAAAGTAGTAGAGTATATTTCAATTAATTAAGGCAAATATATATATTTTTAGACCTAAAGTAGCTAAATAAGGTTTGTTTTTTCACCATTCTTTAGAAATAAACACTTTCGATTAAAACGTGAGACAATAACTTTGTAACTTTGGTTTATAGAATTACAAACAAGAAGGGTGAAAATCAGAATTTTACCTTATTTTCTTTTTAGAATAAATATAGCCACCCTAAAACAACAGCAAAGATATTACACGTATTTCCCTCTATATTTGGGCTTTGATTCTTTGCTCAGTCTTGAATCACCAGAGTGATGAACATCTGCTGGACTGAAAACAGAAGAGTGAAGATTGTTACCTTCTTCCAACAACTTGGAATGATTCTCCTTAAACTCCAAATGTTTCATCCAAGCTGCCAACGCAAGTTCCTCGGTGTACGAGGACGTCTTTACCATGGTGAGTAAAACCCGACTGTATCGTGAGCTGAGTATCTGTTCTGAAGTGGCAAGCAACTCGAAACATAGATGCTCAGGGAAATGATCTTCGCACGAGTCTTCTTCTCCCGACACGGGATAAAAGAATACGAGCCTGCCACCAATTACAAGCATCCTAGCAGCAAGGTCAAGCAAGTCATGCACACACTCGGCTAAGCTGTAAGGCGCAGTTGAAGGTATATGGTCTGCCCTTTTGTCATCTGGAACAGTGTAAGGGCCGATAACCCCCTTGAGCAATTTCCGGCCTCCAGATTTCCGTCCACCAGCTCGAACTCCATATGGAGGATCACAAATTATTGCATCAAACACCTATGTAAAAGCAGAGCGAAAACATCATACAAGTAAATTTCAGAATATATGACAGTAAATGGACAGCAAAGATTGCCTTTTCCCTCGCAAAATAAACCTTTGAACTTTGTCAATTTATTTAGATAAGCCCTTATACCTTTATTTACACCCAAATAAGTCTATAATCTTTAACTTGTACCCAAATAAGGTATATATAGGGGCTTATTTGGGTACAAGAAAAGTATAAGGGGCCTATTTAGCAAAAGTAAACTAGTCCAAGGGCTCTTTTAGTAGTTTAGCCATTAATGAATGACTGATTATGATGACATAGCGAATTAAGCAAATGTACCAGCCACATACTGTGTTTTTGTATTTCAATCAAAACAATGCCAAGATGAAACAAATCAAATTCAAATACGAATAAAGAAGGCACTAACATATTCAAAAGCAAGCAATTTTTAAAAGAAATTACCTCCTTTAATCCAGGACGCCAAGGAGGAAGGTTGTTATCCGCCCTCAACAAAGCAATTGGCATCGGCAATCCGTACTAAAAAGATGCAGGGCAAATGAGCATGTAATCTCATGCAGAACTATTTGCAGGTGGGTTTCAGGAAAAAGGTATTGCTAGTTATATTGCAGATTCACCTGTTTGAAGTTGCTCCAAACATTACAGTCAGGGCCGCGCCCATCACGCACCACTCGGATGTCAATATCAGCACCCTGGATGAATTCAAACAGTTCCCGTATGATTTCCAATAATAATAATAATAATAAAGCATTGGGATGAAGAATAAATCAGACTAAAATAAGAAAATAAAACACCATTGTCATTGCTCCAAAGTGAGCAGCTGAAACCAGAATGCTCCCCGTGCCAACAAAGGGGTCATATACAAGTTTACCAGGCGCAGCCTGCGCTTGATTGGCCATTAAGAAAGCCATTTCCGCATCCATTGCTGTTGGTCCAAGATACGTGGGGAGAAGCTTCCTATCTGCTCCACCAACTTCCCTACCGAAGAATATTCTCCTTTGTGCTACCGGTGGAAGTCCATTATTAGTTGCAGTGTCATCAGTTTCCATGAGCCAGAAATTGTGATCGGGGTTCTTTAAATTAACTCGACCCTGCAAACATGTTGATTACAGTTACCATAGCAAATACGATCTATCTACCTCCGGACTCTTCATTTCAATATGCGTTCTATACATATTCGGAGATATGGTAAAACTTCAAAGAAAACAAAGCATACATGTGCTAGACACATACCCATCCAACATTCAGCATGAGTCAAGTAACATAAAATACAATTAAAGAAAAAGCACCAAAATATGAAAATATAACATCTTTGTTGCTCGGATTCTAATTCTTCTTGAAGTACCTGATATAGGATACAAACTCCAAGGATCCTCCAAATACATGCCTGTATCAGAACACTCATTCACGAGTCCGAGTAACATATTATAACATTTTATTTTTCCTTTTACTCTACATGCCCCAGCTATGGCTTTAATGTTCCAAAGGAAACCGGTCATTCAAAGCAAACTTCAGGATCAAGAAAATCATATTAAGAACCAAACCTTAAAAGAAATATATGAAAGCCCCCGAATCCGTTCATTCTGCTCCAGAAGGCTCATAACCTTCCCAAAACTATCCACGGTAATCTTAAACGTACTTTCAGACCCCAAATATGGCAACTTCCGTTCATCAGGGTAGCTTTTAACAGCCTCTTCAAGCTCCTCATAGCTACCTCCTTCTCCCCAAAGTTCATATATTCCCTTCACAAGTATACCTACAAAGGGATTCACAAAACTTCAAGAATGAAAAAAAAAGTTCAAACTATGATTTTGGTCCCTCTATTGTGCTCAAAATTGGAATTTAATCATATTATAATTCAAATTGGAATTTAATCATATTATAATTCAATCCTTCTTTGTGTGTAAACCCAGGGTGTCCTCAAGTCATATTGAACTTAAGACTAATCCTTATCGACCCGAGAGTTAAAGTATTCCCAACAAGTGCGCTTCCAAGATTCAAACTTGTGTTCCCACCCTCAGATGAGATCACTACAACCTTAAACTACAGCCTGTGGTATAATCCATTATTTTACTTTTAAAATATTAACTAACACCGCTAACCATGCCTCTACTTTTAGCATAATATACTTTTATATTGCTCTAACTATGATTTTATTCCAAATAACTAAATACCATTAACTATTCCAATTAAAATATAAACGAAATAAGGTTAAAGTATATGCGAAGTCCATCTATTATAAGGACTAGATCAAATTAGTCCCTTTACTATTAAATGGATCAATTTAATCCCTAATACTATTAAAAAAAAAAAATCAAATAAGACCAATTTGTAACAAGTTAACATTTACTATTTAAAAAATGACATAAAATTTTTTTTCCTCATTTGCAGTTTAACTAAACTCCAAACAAAATGTTCTGTTTGCAGAATCATAAAAAGCTTTCAAAATATAACTCCTCGAAATTTAGAATCCAGAATCATTGGATTCTTTTTAATAGTGCATGTACTAAATTGATCCATTTATAATTTGATCTGGTCTCTATAATAGAGGGACATTCCAGTTACATTCACTAATGAAATCATGTAAGTTATGCAAATAGATTTTTTTTCAGATGTGTTTTTATCATTTTATGGGGAAAAAAAAATCTAAATCAGCATTTTAATTGTGAGGATAATCGCTGTTAATTATTAGAATTATCAGACTATGCCAAACTAAAGTAAAAGACTAAATTCCAAGTTTAAGTATAGTAGAGGGACTAAAACCACAATTTCACTAAAAGACATTTTTTAAAATGAAAGAAAAAGGAAGTGGCGGCAGTACTTACTTCGATTGGCGACGTTCTTGGCCACGTCCTCCGAAGGCAAGTCGACGAAATAGAAAGGGGAGTCGGGGTGATGGTGTTGAGCTAGCCGCCATTGTAGAACTCGGTTACCAGAGCGCCGTTTGTCTTCGAAAGCTCCGAAAAGGTCAGCCAGGGACTCGACTTCGGGTTTCCGGTAATCGAGCAGCCTGTGGTAAAACACACATAAATACCACATCGATTAATGTTGAGGAACAGTCTTTTTTTGCAAGCTTGAAGAAGGAGAATTCAACGAATGCCAGGCCAATAACGATCCAAATTCAAAAACCCCCATACCAAAAACCCTTCTCTTTTCAATCAAGTGTCATACGTTGCCGTTTTAGTCAAAGCTAAAGCATAGATGGGTGGTTTGGATCTAGACTTCCAGCAATCTCGATACAAAATTTTAGGCTTATTTTTTAGGCCCGGCCAAACCCATCCTTAAAATGACTTAAAATTTTGTCTAAGTCCGGTCTAAATTAAAAATACTAAACCTAAGCCCGACTTGGTCTTTCTATATTCAAAATTTTTAGATTATTTTTTTAATATAAGAATAAATTTTAAAAATATAATACATCAAATACACTAAAATATTAAAATAAATATTTTTCAATAATTGAAAATAATTTTTTTAAAAAGTATTTAATATTTATGTTTAAATAATCCTAATATATGTTCAACTTAACAAGCAAATGACTCTAAAATACTAGCAAAATTAACAATAAAATAGGAGTTATACAATATCTAAATAATAATAACAGAATAGTAACAATAAAATAGTGAAATGATAGCAAAACAGCATTGAAATGACAACAAAACAACAGTAAAATAACAACAAAATAATTGACTCGGATTGGGCCCGAGCCGAAAATCTCCCCGTCTCATTTAGAAAATAGGTCTTATTTTTTGTCGAAGTCCATTTTTCGGGTCTTTATTTTTGCCCAAACTCTTTCACTTTTCAAGTAGGCCTTCGAGTTTGGACGGATGACCTAACCCATGATCAGGTCTAATTAAATCCATTTGGATTCAAATAATTTGAGTTTTTAAATTTACAATCAGATTATTTTGGATCTAGCCTATTTTGGGTTCAAATTATTTTAAGTTTAAGTATTTCAAGTTTGGTTGTCAAATTTTCAAGATATTTTAAGTTATGAGTTATGATGATGGATTATTTTAGTTTTAAGTTATTTTAAATTTAGATTATTTTAAATTTAAATTATTTCTTAATTTGAATTATTGCATTTTATACTAAACGGAGTTAAATAAGTGGTGCTATCATTCTTAAAAAAACTCCTAAATGGACATTTGGGAGAAAAGCAGATAGAAATTTTGTACCAATCAAAATGCAGTGTCCTTCTTAATAAATTATGAAAATGACTCAATTTCAATATTAATTATGGAAATGGCCTGAAATTTACAATGGACGTCGGTGCTACCACTTCTTAAGGCGACATTACTTTAAAATTTTACCCAATCATCAGCCAATCATTCAGATATTGACTACATTCAAAAATATTTTTTTTGTGCCACCAATTTTCCAGATGGCACCTATATGTATTTTTGAAATACCTTTATTTTCACGAGTAGTCCTGGAGTAGAAAAAAAATTAACTTTGGTGATAGCTCCAAATGTGGCGGCAAAAAATTAACTTTGGTGATAGCTCCAAATGTGGCGGCACCAGTGTCAATAATTTCTTCTTCTTCTTCTTATTTTTTGGGTGTTGCCTCTTCATGTAAAGGCACCAAATTTTGTAAAAATATATATATATTTTCTTGGTCCCAGTTCCAAATGTGGCAACACCAATATTTTTTTTATTTTTTCGGTGCCGCCTCTTTATGTGGAGTCACCAAAATCTGTAAAGAAAATAAAATTCTTGGTTTCAGCTTTAAGTGTCACACCCCAAAAACCAGTTTAGAAGAATCAGGTTAATAACTCGAGGGTTTAAGTTGGATACCAAAATTAGTATTGTAAATAATTAGTTGAAATATAAGAAAATAACATAATTAGGTTTTTCTTTTATTAATCAACTTAAAACGAAATTCAATTGCGAGGTCTAATTTGAAAACAATGTGTTTTAATTGAGTTACGACCTAATTGGAAAAAAAGTAAAATGAATTAAAATATTAATAGTTAGACTTGACTATAAGTATTAATTATTGTATATAAATTAAAATCGGAATGCATTAAAAACTATAAAGTTAAATAAGTTCATAAAAAAATTGAGTAAATGTATAAGCTAATAAAGAATAGGTAAGTTGAGCTCGAAATAAATATATACAATTAAGAATAAAATTATATAAGAAATGAGTTTTAGGCTTGATGGTTAAGTGTTATTTCTCTATCTTAGAGGTCTTAGTTTCAAACTTCCTTTTTTTTATTTTCAACAAATTAGGATAAAAAACACAGTAAAACAAATATTATTTGAGGTAAAAACTAGAAAAGAAATAGGCTTAGGCCTAATGGTTAGCACACTAAGTTCCTTCCTAATTGACCCAGGTTTAAATCCCTTCTTTTTTTTATTTCATAATTTCGCCAAAGACACTACAAACATTAAAATATGTAATTTTTAAGTGTAAAAATTAATAAAAATTAAGCAAGAATGAGCAACAGGCTCAATGGTAAGGCGTTGGTACTCCTTGAAACTAGGGTTTGAGCTATTGCCTCCTTTCATTTTAATTTTAGATTCGACAAAAATTTGGGAAAATTCGCAGATGTCGCTCCTAAGGTTAACAAACCCTAAGAATTGACTCAATTCTTTCCTAATTATAATTCATATCTTACTATTTCTCAAAATTCCAATAGAATTAGAATTCTACCATCTTTTTATCTTATTTTCCTAATTAAAATTTCAATTTCCCCCTTTTTCAAATCCTAATAAAATTTGCCGTCCATCCTTTTATTTATTCTCTTTTTATTTTCTTTCTATTCTCTTTACACCATATTTTCATCTTTCTCGCTATTGATTATTTTGCTTTTCCATATTAAAACATCTTTCATTCAATCATTCTTTCTATTGGATTTGTGATTAACGTTAACATTATCTCTATTCTTGCCAAGAATTGGTAAATACATCTTGTTTTCGAGGTTTAGATCCCGATTTTTCGTAATATTACTATTTGACGCTAATCCTATGTTCGATTAATCAATCATTTATGGTTCTTGCCAAAATATTTCATTAATCTTAGTTGAATCTTGATACCCAATGTCAACTCGTGTATAAATATAGTTTGAATAACTCCCAATGTCAACTCGTGTATAAATATAGTTTGAATAACTCGTTTTAGGTGCATTAGATCATATTTGAATCGTAAGAAACGTTGATTGGACTCCTAGAGACAGGCGTGTGTTCTTTTACAAGTGAATCAAGGTACAATCGTGCCTAAGATAGGGACACACGGTTTTCCTCACGGGTGTGTAGACCACACAGATCCTCACACGACCATGTTCCCCTGAAACCTTAGGATAGTTTGAATCGCACACAGTCTAAGACCTTCTACATGTCCAGTCGTGTCTCCCTTGTACCTTGATTTTGTAAATTCCATACGGCCACAGGCCATACGGCCGTGTAACCCCTCCAACGAATTAGACATTTCCATATGGCCTGCTACATGGTCATGTGCTCCCTATTTTTTAAATTTTACAGTTTTACCCAAAATTTTATGATTTTTTCAATTTAGTCATTAAATGGTTCCTAAACTGTTTTAATGTTTTATTTTATTCAATTGAGTCCTTGATAATATAAGTAATACTAGAATCCATGATCTAATTGACTGAGTTAATGTTATATAGATATTTGCATGAATGGTGAATAATACATATGTCTATTGTATCTGTATTTGTGATTGTACGTACAACATGCCTTATGTTACCATTAAACTAAACACTTAATAAGCGTGACTTTTGGTATTGAGTTGATCTATTATAAGCATATTATTTGTAACTATATTGAACTGTTATAAGCATACTAATTGCTATCGTATTGTTCTGTTAAAAACATAATTAAATGCTACCGTATTGATTTGTTTGAGCTTGTCATATTGCATTGCATGGGATGGGACTATATGTACGAATGAAGTATTAGTAGCTTGTCTGCACCGTTTAATGGATTATCTATACCGTACTAGCAACCTTTATTTGCACCGAATTAGTGGTTTACCTACACTGTATTAACAAGTTTTATTTGCAAATGTGTTGTGCATCCACAACCTATTAATAGCTTGTATGCAAAAATTATTTTATAAAAAAAATGGTGGTTTATCCATATCGTATTATCAGTTCATCTGCAACATTAGTGATCCATCCACACTGTGGTGTAAAGGTAAAGAAATTTTGGGGAATTCCTATTGTGGTGTCTAGTGGTGGGGTATGAACCTTTGTACTGTTCAATTGAAATTGCATTGCATCCATAAGTATTTACATGACTATTAACACTAAGATAATATGTTGATGAAGTGATCTGATTTAACGATATTTTGCATTGCTATCCAATTGTGATTTATTTTATGAGTTGATATTTTATATGAATTGTCTACTGTTCTCACTAGTTTTCTTGTGACAGAATCACACTGGGCTTCATAGCTCACTCCCTTTTCAATTTCCATCCTTACAGATAGCCCATCAGATTAGGATGCGGACACGACATATAGAGGGCTTAAAATTATTTTATTTATATGAAAGTATTATTAGGCTTATTATTATAATTTATACTATTTCACAAACTGTATTGTTTTATTTATTTTGTGGCGTGAGACTCATATTTAGGTTTTGATTTTTAGTTAACATGCATGACTTTTAAATTTCTTTTAAATGATGAAATAATGATTATATTCAAGTATGCATTAAATATAGGTTTTATTAAAACTAAATTGAATATCACTTTTTTCACTGCTAAGCTATAAACAAATTTTGGGAAGAATAAATAAATTGACTAAGTTTCCAAAAATAGTCATCGTTACAAGAAAAATGTTAAAGTTAATCAGTTTTGATAACTCGCGAGTTTTTTTAAAATAAACTAAGTTTTCTTCTAAAATAAATAATTGTTTAAAATTAACTTTTATAAAACCCCGATCGCTACTAGGCTATTTCGGTGGCTGATGTAATCCCTCGAATTCGGGCCTAAAGTCTAGGCCAAGTTGCGGAGGTTACACCAAATTTGGTGGCTAAGGGTGAATATTCGATCGAGTCTAGTCGAATCGAGTAAAAAAATTTGAGTCGAGTTAACGAATCCTATTATTTATACTCAATGTTGCATTTATATGGATCGATTATTTAACTAGTAGACGAAGTATAAGATTATTTAACTATATAAACAATATAATGGTTTTGCCTTTTAACTTAATGAGTAAATATTTATCAAAATAACGTAGTTTTGACTTTTAATTTAATGGTTTTGACTTTTAACTTTAGAAAAGGTAAACATTTATCAAAACAACGTAGTTTTGCCTTTTCTTATTTGGATTTTCGGATAACTCGAATTGTGTAATTCATATTCGAGTTAAACCAAAAAACTTAATTTTTTTATTCGAGTTGATCCGAATAACTTGATTAACTCAAATAACTCGAACTATTTAATTCAAAATTTAAATTTTTTTCGAGTTTTTAGAATCAAATCAGATTTTGCTCACCCCTAATGATGGCACTAGTATTTTTGTTACTTTTTTGGTGCTGCCTCTTCATGTGGAGGCACCAAAATCTGTAAAAGTAATTTATTTCTCTGGTGTCAACTCCAAATGTAGTGGCACCAATAAATTTTTTTGGATTTTTCAGTGCCGCCTCTTCATATAGAGGTACCAAAATCAGTAAAAAAAATTTCTCTGGTGCCAACTCTAAATGTGGCGGTACCAATATATATATATTTTACATTTTGGGTGTCGCCTCTTCATGTGGAGACACTAAAATCAATATTTTTTTTTCTTAGTGTCAACTCCAAATGTGGTGGCACCAAGTAAATTTCTTTTAGATGCTGCCTGTAAATGTGAAGGCACCAAAATCAGTATGTTTATATAACCCCTCATTCCGACACAGTTCATTTATCTGTGTTTGTTTTGTCACATTTGTTGCTAGTTGTTGAAGAGAGGAGAGAAAAAATGCAATCTTTTTTTGTAGTTGGAGTATAAAACATAAAAATTGTATCAAAGATGAATAACCAATTTCTCATTTACGTTCATTTTGAAGGAATCATTTTACAAAGGGCGGTTGGTTATGTATTTGAATATCGCCAGAATGTTGGAATGAGGTTCAATAAAAATGTAAGGGTGCAAGAAATGAGAGAAAGGATTGGTGTCACAATAACTTGGATGTTGTGGGAGGAAAATGTCTAAACTATTCTACATATTTCCAATTTCTTTCAATCTGTTGAAATTTCAGTATATAGAGCTAGTAGACGAAGAAGAGTTAGGTGCAATGGTGGGAATTTATTGCTCGAATGGAGACGACAACGCTAAACTAGTTTAATTGTTTGTCGAGTTAATCGACCTCGAGCTCGTGTTCAAGTACCCAATTGAGTGCAAAAAAAAAAAAGAGTAGAGGCTTAATTACTTTTTTTGAAAATGTTTGAGGATTTTTTTGATGCATTTAAAAAATACAAATACCCAATTGAGTGAAAAAAAAGAGAGACTTAATTACTTTTTTTTTAAAAATTTTGAGAATTTTTTACACTCTTAAGCCTTCTAAATATAACCATACTTATATAAAATCATATATTAGGAAAGGAAATATATATTATAATAAAAAGAGTAATGCATCATTTTTCAGTTATAGAATAATTACGATGTAACAACTAAATAAAAATAAAGTTAGTAATAACTATACCTCCAGATTTGGGGTTAGGTTTAGGATTCAAAGTTTTAAATTTGGGGTTCAAAGTAAAAAAAAAATATTAAAATTATATGTCAATAATGTGAAAAAAAATTGTTAAAATATCATTAAATAATTAGAAAGGAACCATGGATGATGTGGTGGTACAGGTTCATACACATTATAAGTATTCATTTGTGATAGATATTGTATCAACCCATACAAATGGGTACAAACTTTTATGAAAGTTAATTGGTTGTAAATTAGTAAACATAAGTAGATTAATTTAACAGTAGTACTGCGTTTGGTAAGAGTATCATTCTTATGCATGTTTTAATATATGAATTAGCAATATATTAATTTAATTGGTAATATTTAGTCACTCTCATAACTTATTTTTAGTAAAAAATATATATATATATTTTTAATTATTTTGAAGAGATCGTATTTTTTTATAAGAGTTACTAGTCATCTTTTTTAATTTCAAATTTCAAATTGTAATAATTATTCTTTATTTTATGCCTAATTAATGTAATACATATGTAATAATTAACATATTTTGCACCGATGTACAATGGATACATTCACTGGAAATGACTGTATTTTTTTTAGGAGAGGGGAATAAAGTTGCTTGAGATTGAATTCAAACTCTCATGCGTACAGCATAATATTTTTATCACTAAACCAATAGATTACTTGTAAAAGCCTGTATTTATTTGTACAAATTTCTTTTTATACAATACTGTGGACCATCTAGTTCCTCCATCTCGCTGGGTACCTCTTCCATCCAGTACTGTGGACCATCGTACTTCCGTGCGCTACTTTATTGGCTTCTCTTTGTACATGATTAAACTGTATGCTTTTAAATCTGCTAGATTTTCTTTTAATTTCTTGGATGTAATCTCGGATAAATGATATGTCTTCTGATTCCAAATTTATTTTTCTAATAACTATCAACGCGTCTCACTCAACATCTACATCTTGGAACCCATTTCCTCCGCCATGATGACTTTCTATAAACATGCTCTAGCCTTGGCCGTAATCGGAGCTAAGATATTTTCTCCTGGGTAAGTGCACGATGCCATAACATAACCATATTTGTTTCTTGCAATGATTCCTGAAACTGATTTATGTTGGTTCTGGTTGAAAGCCGCATGAAAATTGATTTTTATTATACCTTATTGTTATTCTCGTTGTTGAACTTCAGCACTTTACTCATAAATTTAATTTCTGCACAATATGCGTTGATAAAACCCACGACTTCATGCACTAGAGCCCTACTTCCATCATGATACATTTTGTTTCTGTTATGCCAAATAGCCCATAAAAGGATAGTTCTTTTTGTGCATTCCTCTTCAATAAGATGTTCATACTCAATCGCTAACCATGTTTTTTCTAATTTGTTTCCCTGTTGCATGGTGAGATAATGGCCTTTTTATCAAAATAACCCTTTAATTTTAATTTAGTATCAAAATGACTCACTTTTTTAATTAAACACTAAAATAATCTGAAATTTACAATAAAAATTGGTGGAGTTAAATTATATAAAGTTGGTGGAGTTAAATTATATGGTGTCACTAACTTGTTACGTCAGTAGAGAGTATAAAAAATTAATTTTTTAATAGAGTATGTAAAATGACGTCACTTGTATGTCATTTGTACAAATACTAAAAAAATATTAAAATTTTAAAAAATATTAAAATTTTTAAAAACATAGGAGAAGTTTTAAAAATTAATTATTTTTTGTGGAGCTGAATTAAATGACGCCATCATTTTTTAATATTTTTTTGTATTTATTTATTTAATTTATTATTATTAACTTTAAAATTTTTGAAATATATATTTGAAATATTTTATTAATATATATTTTAAAATTATTTTTTAAAATTTTAAATATTATTTTTAATATTTAAATATTTTAAAATTTTAAATATATTATTAATTTTATAATAATTTAAATATTATTTAATTTGTTTTATAATATTTTAAATTATTTTTAAAAATATTCAAACTATTTTTAAATTCTATTTAAAAATTAAAAATAATATTTTATTTTAAAAAGTGAAATTTGAATTAATAAAAAAATTAAAAAATATTTTTTATTTTTTAGAAATATTGTAAATTTTAGTTTTTTATTATCTTTTGTCTTTTTCTTTAAATTTTTTCTTTTTTTTAAGTTTTATATTTTCTCTTGTTTTATTTTGTTTATTTATTTATTTATTTTTGTTATTAATTTTCAAAAATTTAAAATGTATATTTGAAATCTTTTGTAATATATATTTTTTAAAATTTTAAATATTATTTTAAATTATTTTTTAAATTTTAAATATTATTTTTTAAACATTAAATATATATTTTTTAAATTTGTTTTACTTTTTTTTAACTTTTGTCATTTCTCTAACATTTTTTATTTTTTCTTTATCTTTCTTTCTTTCTTTATTTTTATTTTATTTTATTTTTTTATTATTAATTTTTAAAAACTTGAAATGTATATTTGAAATGTTTTATAATATATATTTATTAAATTTTAAATATATATATTTGAAATTAATTTTCTAAATTTTAAATATTATTTTTAAATCATTGTTTAAAAATTTAAAAATTATTTTTAAATATTAAATATATTTTTAATAATATAAAATATTTAAATATCTTAAAGATATGACTTTTCAAAATTATTATTAGTTTTATAATATTTTAAATGTATATTTTAATTTGTTCTATTATTTAAAAAAATTTAATATTTAAAAAATAATATTCAAAATTTAAAAAATAATTTAAAATAATATTTAAAATTTTAAAAATATATATGTTATAAAATATTTTAAATATATATTTTAAATTTTTAAAATTAATAACAAAAATAAATAAATAAATAAACAAAATAAAACAAGAAAAAATATAAAACTTAAAAAGGAAAAAAATTAAAGAAAAGACAAAAGATTATAAAAATTAAAATTTACATTATTTCTAAAAATGAAATTTTAATTTTTTATTAAATCAAATTTCACTTTTAAAATAAAATATTATTTTTAACTTTTAAATAGAATTTAAAAAATAGTTTGAATATCTTTAAAAGTAATTTAAAAATTATAATTTAAAATATTATAAAACAAATTAAATAATATTTAAATTATTATAAAATTAATAATAAATTTGAAAGTTTAAAATATTTAAATATTAAAAAAATAATATTTAAAATTTAAAAAAGTAATTTCAAAATATATATTAATAAAATATTTCAAGTATGTATTTCAAAAATTTTAAAGTTAATAATAATAATAAATAAAATAAATAAATAAATAAAGAGAAAAAGACAAAAGAAAAGTAAAAAAGTGAAAAAGTAAAAAAAAAAAAAGGGACTGACATGGCACAATCTGGTGGCGCCATTAAATTTGGCTCCACCAGAAAAATGGTTAATTTTTTTGAAGTCCTCTTATGTTGTCAAAAATTTCAGTATTTCCTTGGTATTTATACATGTGGTGCCATTCTATATGACTCCACCAAAAAATTAATTTTTTATGCTCCCTGCTGACGTGGCAAGTTGGTGGCGCCATATAATTTGGCTCCACCAACTTTTACTGTAGATTTCAGGTCATTTTGGTACTTATTTAAAATTAAAGGGTTATTTTGATAAAAAGGCCGTGAGTTAATACTTCCCAGTTCTCGAAGTACTTGTCGAGTGAAAAAACAGTCTCGAAAGATATGACTCACCGTCTCCTCTTCTTCTTGGCATACTAGACATAGCGTATTAATCACCAATTTGCGGATTTTTAGATTATACCAAACTGGCACCTACTCATTAGCCACTTTCCATAGATGTATTTGGATCTTGCTTGGTACTTTAAGATCCCATAATTTTTTGTAAAACTTAGTTAGGGGATTATGTTGTATATTGGGTTCTTCTGTTGTATTCCTCCATTTGTACCCATTTTTTGCTATGTATACCCCTATATTATCCCCCCTCCAAGCTAAGGCATCTTCTGCCTCGTTGTTCGCCAATGGGATTGAGGTAATTCTCTGCGTATGTTCTTCACCAAATAAAGATCGGATTTCCTCATGTTTCTAGGTAACAATATCTCTATCAATCAAATCTGACACCGTAGAATATCTGATATTGATTTGCTGACATTAAACTCTCCCGTTTCCAGCTCCTAGTAGCCATGCGTCATTCCAAATGTTGACATTCTTGCCGTTCCCAATTCTCCAGCCAAGCCCCTCATCTAGTAGGTGTCTAGCTCTCCAGATGCTTCGCTAAGTATACCAAGGGTAAGAACCAATTCTTGCACTCATAAACTTTCCTTTTGGGAAGTACTTCGTTTTCATTACTCATGCAAACAAACAATTAAGTTACGTAATAATCTTCTATCCTTGTTTCGCCAACAGGGCTATATTAAACATTGAGAAATTTTTAAAACGCAACCCTCCTTTCGTTTTTGGGATGCACATATCGCTCCACTTACACTAATGAATATCTATATTATGTTTTGGATTACGCCACCAGAATTTACACATAATATTCTCTAAGTCATGGCAAAAAGAAACTGATAATTGAAAGCATTGCATCATATAAATTGGAATAGCCTGTAAAATGGATTTAATAAATACCTCTTTTCCCCTAGCTGATAAAACCCGAACACACCAATTGTTTATCAATTTGTTGAAACGATCTTTCATCTCATTAAAAGCCTATTTTTTCCTTCGGCCCACCATTGTAGGAAGCCCCAAATACTTCTCTGGATTATTTAAAATTCGTACTCCAAATATATTACCCACTTGTTTCTGTATTTCTCATTCGATATTTCCACTAAAGTAGATCAATGATTTGTCAAAATTGACCTTTTGCCCTGATATTGCTTCATACTCGTTAATTATAATTTTCATGTTGTTAGCATCATCAGTCGATGCTTCTCCAAACAGCATACTATCATCAGCAAAAAATAGATACGTTACTGAAATATTGCTTCTTCCTACCTTTGCCCTTAAAATCCTCCCCTCTTTCTTTGCATTGTCAAGAAGTCGTGAAAAGCCTTCAACACAAATAAGGAATAAATACGGGCTTAAAGGATCACCTTGCCTTAACCCTCTTGTAGGTCGAAATTCTTCCCCATTTTTTTCCATTGGTCACCACCGTATACTTGACACTAATTATACACTTCATTATAAGTGTAATCCATTCTTCGCAAAATCCCATTCGTTGCATCATTTTTTCACAAAACACCATTCAACCTTGTTGTATGCTTTGCTCATGTCAAGTTTTAAAGCAAAACCTTTATTCAATCTCCCTCTTCTTTTCTTAAAAAAGTGAAGAATCTCATAAGCCACTAATATATTATCTGTGATTTGCCTTCCTGACACAAATGCTCCTTGACTATCATCAATACAATATTGCAAAGTAAGACGAAATTTGTTGATAATCACCTTTGAAATTATTTTATAAATCACATTGCAAAGGCTAATGGGACAAAACTGACTCATGTTCTTTGGTGAAATCACCTTAGGAATAAGGACTATACTTGTATGATTCACCTCTTCCGTATTTCTTCGACCATAAAGGACATGCAAACAGTATCTGGTAATATCCCCCCCACAATATTCCAGTATTTTTGAAAAAAAAATTGCAAGAAAGCCATTGTTCCCTGCAGCTTTAAGAGGGGCTATAGATTTTATTGCTTCTAAAACCTCTGCTGCTTGAAATTCCTTCCTCAAATTATCATTGAGCTCTTCTGTAATATAAGGAAATATTGTTGAAATTAATTCGTCGCTGCTACTAACTGCACTTGACGAAAACAATTCTTTGAAATAATCAGTAGGGATTTAAATAGCGGTTCGATTTCGAAATAACGGCTGTTATATAGCGGTAGCGGCGCTGTCCAATATTGCTATTGCTGAAAATAGCAGTATGAAGTAGAGTCACACAGATAGCGGTGGATTGTGGTCGCAATTTAACGAGTAATGACCAATTGCGGCAATAACGGGTCGCTATTCCCGTTATTTTCCGTTACAGTAAATAAATAAATAAAAATCCATCTCCTCTAAACAAAAATTAACAGAAACACAATAAAACGAAAGGGAATATATTCCCCTACCTGCAAAATCAGAGAGTTTTCAATCAAAAAAAGTAAAAAGAAATCCAAATAAATAGAAAAAAAAGCAATCAAAACTCAAAAGCAATAGAAAATAAGAAATTCTATTTCTCATATTTCGGTTTAGACCGTAAACTCCAAAGACCAAACTGCAAACAAAATCACACCACAACAGAGCTACCATTGGAGTATTGAACCTGAAAAGCAAACCCTGATGACTTGCACATTCAAAGATTGATAATTTTTAAGTAAGTACCTAAAATTTTGTCTTGATTCTTACTTGCATGTCTTAAATCTACAGTGCAAATATGTTCTTTAGAATTTAGACTTTAGCGATGAAGGGAGAAGGCACAACCAGCATATTCCAAGAATTTGATATGCAAAGTAGAGGATATGAGTTTTCAGAGGAGAGGATGATAAAGTTTCTCTTCAGTTTTTCTTCTTTCTAAGTTTTGTGTGTTTAGGGATTTAAGAATAGAGGTGTTTCTGCATTTTCATTTCCTTTTTCATTTATTTTTTCATTTTTATTTTCATTTACTCTTAGGCAAAACTGAGGCTGTTTATTAAATATCTTCTTTTAGAAGCTTTGTGCAATGTGTTTCCGTTGGGACATTAAGTGAATCAAAGTTGTAAATAGCTGGAACCATAAAAGAGAAAGGAACAGAAGAAAATGGTCCTAATAATAATAATAATAATAATAATAATACATTATTAATCGTTGTTTCTTGGTTCCATGCATGTCAATTTATGCGTTTGGTGTCGCCTTTCTATGTTTAATTACAGTGAATGCAGATATGTTTGTAATGAATTTAAACCAAGCTTTAACTCAAATTTCCAATGATTTTATTTGAATTGGAAAACGAAGGAAAACACTCGTAATTATGCGGTTGAGGTTGGGGTTGGCAACCGAACCGAATAGGTGCATTTAGATTTTTATTTCAAAAAAAAAATAATCATCAAGAAATTATAGATTAATAAGTTAGAATTGTTTGGAGAGATTTTACTGAAAATGAAAATTACTTTGACGATAATCATATTATTATATTTTTTAATATGAAAGCTTCAATCTTATCATATTTATAATTTTACTTTATATTTTATTTTTTAATTAATATTGTAATTATAATTTATAATGATAATTATTTATTATTTATTATTATTTTAAAATTTTATAACTTTCATTACTCAGGGTTTGTTTAGGGTTACACACAAAATTAATGAAAAATTATAACCTCTGTTGCTTGAGGTTTGCTTAAGGTTATTTCACACAAAATTAATGAAAAAATTATAGCCTCCATCACTTATGACTTGTATTATAAAAGGTAAAAAATCAAGACAAATTAATTCATTGTGTTTTTCTTTATCATGACTTCAATTCAACATTAGATAAATCTCTATTGATTTTAGTTTGCATAATATGAAAAACTTGAATTTTTAAATTTGATCCAATTTGAATTTAAATTTTATTAAGATGAAACAAAACAAACTATTTCTACCAAAAACTTTGGAACCAAGTAATAATGGGTTATGGTGTATTGTTGTTTTTTAAAAAATAAATAAATTATGTATGGATTATGCAATAAATTTAAATTTTCCATGTTATTGATGTTTACTTTTTTTTTTGTATTATATTTTTGATAATATAAGTAATGAGTTGCTTATATTTCTAAATATAATTTTATGTTTCTTATATATAAATAAAAATAAAACATGTCACCACATGAAGAGTTCCCGACTAAAGGATTGGAGGGTGCACCAAGTAATGATATAGGTTGGCACTTTAGAACTCTAGTGCCAAATGCGAAAGGAAATATCGTACGTAAATTTTGTGGTAAAGTTGTGAAATGAGGAATAACACGATTTAAAGAGCACATTGCTCATAAAATCGGTAATGTTGCACCATGTGCTAATGTTACTAGTATGTGATACTTTATTATTATTTTTAAATGTTATTGTAAATTTATCAATAAAGATTATATATAATTGATAATAATATAAAGTGTAAATTATTTTTATTTTATTAACAGGTGTCATTAGAGAAAGTATGTTGAATATACTGAAAGAAAGCAACACTAAGAAAATAGACAAAAAGAGGAGAAAAGATGAATTCTTATCTCAATTAAGAAAAGATGAGGATGAACACGAGGAATTCATTGATAAGGTTTCTGCTATAAGGCAAGCAACTCGAGAAAGTATGCAATCACAACACGAGTGGCATAGAAGGGAAGAATTCAGACGAAGTACTGGTGGTTGGAATAACATTTATGAAGAAGGGCAATCTTCTCATGGATTAGCTAGAGAATATCATAGAGAAAGAACAAGTAAATCCATCTCAAGCGAGACTGAGTTTACCTTAAGGGGAGCTATACCTGAATTGGTTAGAAGCAAAAGTTCAAAGCAACTAAAGGTCAATGACTCTTTTTTAAAGTGTTTTCGAAGGAAGATAGGTGAAGCAGTATCTAAATTTTTAATATATGAAAGACTTCCTTTTCAATTAGCAAGCTCTCCATGGTTGTATAACTTAATTCAAGTGTCAACAGAAGTTGGACAAGGTGTAAAGCTCCCAACACCTTATGAGGTTTCAGATGTGTATTTGGAATTAGAGTATCAACGAGTTCGTGATTTGGTAAATGAACTAAAGACTCATTGGAAAGAATTAGGTGCAACTCTAATGTGTGATGGTTGAACCAGTAGTTTGAATCAAATGCAAATCATTAATTTCCTTGTTTATTGCATTAAAGGAGCCATTTTTTGAAAATCGTTAGATGTCTCAAGTGTTCGTAGTAGAGATGCTGAATTCTACTACAGTTTGCTAGATTCAGTTGTAGAATAAATTGGAGAAAATTACATTGTCCAAATAGTGACTGATAATGAGGCAAAGAATGAAAGTCACTGGAAAAAATTAATGTTGAAAAGAAAACATCTATATTGGACCTCGTGTGCAGCTCACTGTTTAGATTTATTCCTTGAAGATATTGGGAAAAAGCCTAGTGTAGCAAAAGTGTTAGATGAGGCAAGGAAAGTGACTTGCTTTATATACAATCACATTTGGACTGTTGATTTGACGAATAAGTATACACAAGGGAAATAAATACTTCGACCCGCTCTTACTCAATTTGCAACTCATTTCATTCAACTTGAAGAGATAACAAGACAAAAGCAATGTCTGAGAGAAATGTTTAATTCAAAGGTTAGTATTTTATAATTAGTTAATATAATTACTTAAATATAGCAACCTTTAATGATTTTATTTGTTCCAAATAACTTAGATTATATTATTTAAAAAATTTTCTTATGAATATATAGGAATTTAAAGAATCAAAATGGGGACAGCAAAAGTCAGGGCCTGCTTATGAAGCCAAAAAAATTGTTTTGGGAAATTTTTTTTGGAAAAAAGCCAATGATCTCATAAAAGTTTACGAGCCCCTAGTAAAAGTATTGAAACTTGTGGATAGCGATGAAAAACCAATAATGGGCTTTATTTATGAGGCTGTTGATAGAGCTAAAAGAGCAATTCAATAAGATTGTTGATATTTCACCGAGTACGAAAAGATTATTGACAATAGATGGAATTTTATGCATTCCGACTTGCATTCAGCTGGTAAGATAAAATGTGTCATATAATTAAGAAATATTTTTATATTTTATTACTTTAAGCTTTAGATTATTATTATTTGATGATATTCTTATAAATTATACTTAGGTTATTTTCTCAATCCTCAATTTCAATTTGGGGTGGAGCATTCTGAGAATGTATTAATAGAAACATTAGAAGGTACATGATCAGTAATTGAAAGATTCAAGTACTATTATTTGTAACTTAGTTACATAATTTGAAATAGATTTTTTTTTACTCTATCTTTTATTCATGCAGTTGTTACTATTTAGAGATAAACACGAGACATTTGGTACTCCACAAGCACAAAGAGCTTAGAAGCAAATGAATTCGGGTAAACAGTTAATTAAATTATTTAATTTAATTTATATTATTTAATTATATTATACATTTTGAAGTTATTTTGAAATTTAAATAATATTATGCAGCTGAGTGGTGGATAATATACGGTACGCGTGTTCCTGAATTACAAAAATTAGCAATTAAAGTGCTTAGTCAAACAACTTTAGTATCAAATTGCGAAAAAAATTGGAGTACATTTAGTTATATTCACACCAAGGCAAGAAATAGGTTAAAGTATAAAAAACTTGAGAAATTAGTGTTTACCTATTATAATATGAGGCTTCAGATAAGGCATCAAAAAAGAATGAGCACTGATGATATAAACACTAGTTTTAATCCTATCAGCCATGATCATATCTTTGAAGATGTTGATCCACTATCAGAATGGCTTCATGAGAAAGAGAATCCATTATTAGATGGTGAAAATGCCAGTGTGTTGCTTGTGAATACCTCTAATGATGAAATGGATGTTAATCAACCTCAACAACAAAATTTGTCTCATTCAAGTTCTAGTTCAACGCCAAGTCAGAGTGGCGATGGACCCGATGGTGGTGGTTTAAGTCCAATTGATGAGGATGATGGATATATTGATGATAGAGGTGAAATTAGGTCTTCTAGTAAGTATAGATGAGAATATGGGGTTGGTACCACTACTGGACATTTCCGTGATAGATTAGAGTTTGATGGAAATATGTTTCCTGAACCTAAGAGAGATAGAAGTGAACCTAGAGCTCCATCAAAAGGAAAAGGCAAAATGTAAAACCCCTAACCCGTATCCGTTACCAGATTAGGGTTATGAGGTATTATTGAATAAAACACAATTCAGCACAATCATTCCTCACCTTCCATACACCAAAGAATTAATAAACATTTAAAACTTATCAAATTCAAATATCCACAATTCACTTATTATAAATTCAAATACATGAGTCATAATTCCAATTCAGAAATAAACATACTTTACTAAACATGTATCGCAAATAAGCACATTTACGAACATATATCAAAACCCAACTGATCATATTCCATAATTACTAAATTCGAACCAAACTTGTATACATCAAAAAACATATTCACATATTTAATACTTCCAATATTCAATTCCCTATATCCATCATATTAATGCCATTTTCATAATTAAATCATATTCCATTATATATCATTACACTTCATACTTCGAATATATGCCAATTTCTATCTCATTATTCGTATATCAAACATATCATTTGATAACTTCTGTACAAGCTCATAATAAAACCAATTGAATCATATTACATAAATTATTATGCAATCACATATGAAACTTAAATACATTATAACATGGCCGAACATACTAATAATGCATATATACAAGTGCACAATTCATCCTAAAAATAAAAGCCTTACTTAACACTTGAACACAAATAACACTCCAGTGTGCATCTAATTCATATCTATATTAATATACCTAAACTTCATATTTTATCCTATTAACTAATCTTTGTTTCGATCTCACCATTATCAATATCATAAGCATATCAAATTGAATTAAATATCATATTCGGATTTACAACCACACATAAATGTATACCTATATTGATATTAGCAACAACTTGACATTTTTAACTATCTATTAAAACTAACCCAAAACATACTTAATCATTACCATCATTTATCATTTGAACCCATACCAAAACAACCAACCAAAACAATCATAAAACATATTCATTACTAACCACTTAGCAACCGAACCTGTTAAGTTAATATACCATCATTCATCACTCTAATTATACCACATTTCCTATTTCCAAAATGAGCTAACTATTAAAATGACTACCAAAACCAAAATCACTAAACATTTTAATTAAGAACATGTAAAACCAAACTTAAGCATAATAAATAAGCCATTTTTGCATGGCTTTAAATACATACTCATACAAAATAATTAACTCCAAGACTAACCTATACATGCCACATAAACGAGTCTTAAAACATTATTTACTGAAATGATAACTGGATAGTGTGATGTCGTCTCCATCAATTTCCAACCCGAGCAGATCTCCGAAAATCTATAAACATAGGAAAAACACACAGAATAAGCTTTGAGAGCTTAGTAAGCTATAAGCAAATAAATAACTCAATGACAATAACAATTCAATTACCAAACCAATTTATACTATCATAATCACGTTAACTTCAAAATTATAATTTCTTATAATACATATACTTTCATTTTGACAAATATCCATACAATTAAGATTAATATATCATTCAAATTCCCAAAGCCACAATATCAATAATTAACCGAATATACATAAACTCATATGCATATATATATTCATGGATCATTTCATAACTATTCTTACTTTATATCATTAAGGCCGTACATAATTATTTATATAAGTTTGCACACAGGTCACAACATGATATCAGTACACTTAACCTTTGGATGAATGTACTGTATCTATTATTAAGGTAACATTCAATTTCAAATCCATAGTACCATTATATGGTCGAATATACACACACCCATAAACATATATTCTTGAATCAAACTTTAATATCTCATACTTATACTTATCATGTAGCCGGGTATACATATGTCTATACCAAAGTATCATACACTATTAAAATCATATTATCAATGCATAAAGTCGAATCTTTAAACATTTGTTTACATATACTCATGTATTAAACCTTAATACCACAAAATTACACTTAAATTATGGCCGAATATACTTCACAGTTACTCACAAATTCAAACTAACATCATACATATGTTCGTATCACATATCAAATAATCAGCTTACCTTATTTTCAAGGAAACAACAAGCTAACTCATACATGATCATTTAGCTTGTTTAACGTATTCGATTACCACATCAGCATAAAGTCTTTTAGGCATAAACTTATAATAATTCACCGGCCTAAAGCCTACTAGGCCTAAGCCTGAATCTCACACCGGCACAAGGCCTGCTAGACTCAAAGTTTGATTTTATATACTGGTAATAAGCTTGCTAGGCATAAGCCCGATTTAATTCACCAGCACAAGGCTTGCTAGGCTTGCTAGGCTCAAAGCTTGAATATCACTATTATAAAGTTGTCTCATAAACAATTCATATATCAAAAATTCTAGATATTCCATATAGTTTATGCGGACTTTCAAATGTTATAACTGAGTCGAAACGAATGCATGAACATAGTTACCATGCTTATATACATTCGACATTAGCATATATTAATTTATATATTTCATTTCAGCATATATACTTTGCATTTAATTAAAATTAAGTACGTCTATTTGCTTATAAACTTACCTCGAACAACGGTAATCGGAACGGGATGACTAGTCGACAACTTTGGTTTTTTCCCGGCCCAAATTCGATTTCTACATTTCTTGATCTAATTCAATACAAATTCAAATTATTTAATCATATATTCAATCAAATTCATCCAAAAACACATAAATATACTAATTATAATTTTGCCCCTGACATTTCACATTTTTCGCAATTTAGTCCCTATTTCAAAACAACACAAAATACTCAAAATTTCACTATGCCCATGTTAGGCCGAATTTACCTTAGGTCCCTAGCAGCCCATTAATTTTATTTATTTCACATTTTGACCCCTCAATTTATAAATTTTTCAATTTAGTCCTTAATAAGCATTTTTATCAAAAATCACTTAATTTAACATGATAATCTAACATTAAATATTTATTTTCATCATCAAACAACAAAAACAACAAGCTCTCATCAATGGAAAATCACAAAATACACAACCAATTCAAAAATTCAAGCATGGGCTAGCTAGTACTCAAAGCAACGATATCAAAAACGTAAAAATTATCAAAAACAGAACACAAAATATACCTAAATCACTTTATGCAAGTGCCGAAACTAAGGAAGCTTCAATGGATTTCTTTTTCTCATCAATATTCGGCCAAAAGATCAATTTGCATGGCCATTTTTTGTTTTGTTTTTATTAATTAATTACATTTTAATATACCATTTACCTTTTTATCCTATATAATAATACATAATTTCATATATGCCAAACCACCAATCTCCACTATCATAAAATAATAGTTTAATTAATAAATAGGGACTTCTACTTTAGTAGAACATAGCAAATAAACACTTGAACAATTAGAATGCAACTTTTACATTTTATGCGATTTAGTCCTTTTACTAAATCGAGTACTACTAAATCGCGTACTCAAACGATAAAATTTTCATACGAAAATTTCACACATATGAATTCACATATTTTAAACACGAAAAATAATATTAAAATATTTTTCTAACTCAGATTCGTGATCCCGAAACCACCATTCCAATTAGGGTTTAAATCAGACTGTTACACAAAAAGCATACTTCTATAGGATCTTCATCTGGTAGGAGATCGAGTTCTAGTAACCTTGGGTATAGTGATTCATCTACTAGTACTCAAGGTTTTTATCCACTAGAACAACTTTCATATTTTCAACCTTCACATGGTTATCCACAACCATATGGTTATTATCCACCATTTCCTAATTATGGTGTGTCATACCAGCCTCAAATGCAACCTCCACCACCAATGTATCACCCACCTCCACCTCTCATGTATCCTTCTCCTCAATTATATCCTCCATATCAATTATATGAAAACCAATGTGAAAATGTTACTTTTTTTGGATATATTTTTGGACAAAGGCCAAGAGAATCAATTTAAGAATGCTCTCAAAGTGAAGGTGAATGATCTGATCTTCCTCGTCATTCCACTAATTGGTGAAAACTAAATTGTACCACTACCATTATTTGTAAGGTATGTTTTTTTTTAAAAGAAAACTTTTGTTAATGTTCTTAATTTTGATGATATTAAAACATTTAAAATATATCTTTAGATGAATGAATGGAATATATTTTATGAAAAGATAATTAAGAATCGAAACATGTTAAACTATATATGAAAGTAGAATGAGAGTGAGAATAACTGGTAGGAAATAGGAATAATTAATGAGAATCTATACATTTATCTATTTCTTTTTTCCTTTTGCAGCATAGAATATTTATATCTTCACCATCTTCAAAGCTGTCAAGAAATATTAAAGACATATCTCAGGTATAAATCTTCAATTATTTTATCTATAAAAACTTTCAAACTTATTAAATATGATAAATGTTTAATATTTCTTTTTTTTTACTTTGTTATTAGTTAATGTAACATTCTTAGAAAATTCGTAAATAAATATAAGAATAATTAATGATTATAAAAGTTGTGTTCTCATATCATATTAATAAAAGTTCTTAAGTGTTAGAAAACACTCTAAAAATCATTAAAAGTGACTTTTTATAATTATAATTATAATTATTATGTTTTACAATAAGTTGTGCGAATTTAATAAAAATTCACGACCGCGATACCCACAGTGACCGCAATAGCATCCGTCATGTCTGCAACCGCGATAAACGCAACGCGATCGAAAATGCGGCCGCGACCGCAATTTAAATCCCTGATAATCAGTTGCTATTTTAGAGGTTTCGTTAGTCTCAGTCACCCATCTTCTAGAGACATTCTCAAGTAATCTTGTTTTTTCTCCACCGATAAGAAGCCCATCCATGAAAGAATGTCGTATTTTTGTCTCCCATTTGTAACCAATTAACTCTCGCCCGTTGCTCCCAAAAAAGTTCCTCCTTATCAGCTTCTAAATTT
The DNA here is from genome assembly GCA_025698465.1 of Gossypium longicalyx. Taxonomy (NCBI): domain Eukaryota; kingdom Viridiplantae; phylum Streptophyta; class Magnoliopsida; order Malvales; family Malvaceae; genus Gossypium; species Gossypium longicalyx. The sequence goes on from CM047007.1 coordinate 86,741,522, forward strand.
ATCTCCAATTTAATCTCCGTCATCTTAGCTAAAACTTCATCACTGATTTCTTCAAAGCTCAATTTTAACATTCTATAATTCAAATCTTTTGACCGTATTCTTTAATCCCTTTCTCTTTCTTCGCCCATTTATTTAAACGTACACCCAATTCGTTGAGCTTTGTCAAAGCTTCCTTCTCGTTTGACAACCACCCCTGTTTGACTTGCTCTTCTAATTCTTTATTCAACAACCAGTCAGCGTTAAAACGAAATTGCCTGTGATGATCATTAGACTGTAAGCTCTCATCACCTCTCATACCCACTAGCACCGGGCAATGATTCGATAAGCCATGCTGTAAATGTTGTACCGAATACTCATTGAAAAGATTCCACCATTCTTGGTTAGCCACCCCTCTATCCAGTCTTTTTCGAATATTATTTCCAGCTAACCTACATCTTTCTCAAGTGTACCACTGCCCAGAAAACCCGAATCATTTAAATCACATTCTTCAAGTGCCTCTCTAAAAGCATTCATTTGTCTTTCCTCTCTTAATCGTCCCTCTTATTTTTCGTAAGAATATAGAATTTCATTGAAATCTCCCATTACTAGCCAAGGCTTGTTACTCCCATGCTTCAAATGCCGCAATAAATTGAATGATTCTTTCCGATCATTCTCCACAGGAGCTCTATAGAACCCCATAAATCTCCACACCATCGATTCATCTCCTTCTTTCACTTCTACATCTATATGCGATTTCGAATAACTTTTCAGAGTTAAATTCATCCCATCTCTCTACCCTAATGATAAACCCCCTTTTGTACCCTCCGCATCAACGTCTATTCCATGTTCAAATCCACATTTCCTCATTATTTTCTCCATACATTTTCTATTTACCTTTGTTTCCATTAGAAACAAGAATTGAGGCTGAATGCGTCTCAATTTGTTTTTAAGACAATTTACTGCTCGAGACTGCCCTAAGCCATGAACATTCCAACTTACTATTTTCATTGTGCCCGGTCGGCTTGCTTAAAAGCGGTCGCCGATACTGCATTATTTAACCCTCTTTCTAACATTCCTCTACTATTGTCGGAACCACCCCCTTCTGTATTGTATCTTTGCCTTTTCTTTCCGTCCACAAAATCCATGGCCATATCTTCGAATTCTGCTTCCTCCCCCATTTCATCAAATTTACCCATATTATTCTCTATCCTTAACTCAATAGACTTTCTTGTGTATCTCGTTGCTCTCCCCACCATCGCCATACCTCCATAGTTTTCTTTTTGATTGGTAACATCATCTCCGAATTGTCTTGTCTTGTTCTCCCCATCTATCTCCATTCTTGTCCATTTTCCATCATCAGAATCCTCCCTTAGCCATCTACTCATTGTTTGCCCTCCCCTAATTGGTGTGGCTCTTAGAGATATATCCCATCCAAAATCCACTTGCTGATCTTTTAGAGTTAAACGTACTGGACAAAAACTCTCCCCATGCCCAAGTTGGCCACATAAAAAACAAAATAAAGGCAATTTTTCATATTGAAATAAATCATATATGAATTGATTTCTCCCTGTACTTATCTTTTTCTTCCTTTTAAGTGGGCTCTGCACATCCATTAGAACACATATCCGCATATATTTATTCATCCCCTTTGTAATCAATGACGCATCATACTCCATAAAATCTTGAATAAAATTCCCTAATTGCCGTGCCATACCTTCTGTGATGAAACCCACTAGTAAATTATGAACCTGCACCCAGAAAACCGTTGTCCATAATGAGACCACTGATAGGTTCTCCCCCCTTATTAATCTATGGAACACTATCAAATGTCGGTTGAAGAACCATGGCATACCATCCAAGACCCGTTTCAAGTCAACTTCACTGCAGAACCTAAAAAGAATACGCTTATCCTCCATCTCCGTAATCGTTACCCCTCTTAGAGGATGCCACAAATCTGCCATCATATTTTTTAGTGATAGAAAATTGACTATACTTTCTGTAAGCACTCTCCCTACCAGACATTACTCATAGTTTGAATCAGCAGATAAATCATCTCCTTCCATAACTAAAGGTTCATCCTCCTCATCCATTATCTGTAGATTTGTTAGATCTGCCCCCACCACATTCATATCAGCCATCTTCTCACCTAGAATTGAAATCTAATTTTTTCTTTCGCCGAACCCTAGAAAAAACCCTCAGAACGCAATACTCGTGCCATAACGCAGACAAACCCTAATTCGTGCTACAAGGTAGACTCATTATCAACCACTAATTTTTTAAACGATATTAAAAAATTAGATCATAGAATGATGGTTTAACCATATTAATAAGTTGGTTATGCTCTTTTTGAATTATTGGAATTCACAAATTTAGCTAAAAATTATAATTAATTTATTATCCATAAATTATTGAAATATCATTATTTAAGTCTAAATTCAAATTAAATATTATTATCCATCAAATACCTAAATAAATTCAAATTAAATATTATTATCCATCAAATACCTAAATCAACAACAAAAATCAATATTAACATATTTTCAATTATTTTTCAGATATCTAAATTCGTAAAATTTTAAATTCACATCCAATAAAATTATTTTTATGAACATTTTATAACTAATGCATTTAAATATTCGAATTTGAATCCATATTTGTTACCCAAAGAAGCAATTTGAAATTTATAATAGATATCTGAATAGCTATTTGCAGTTGCTCTAAATATGGGTAAAATTTAAATCTGCAAAAGCGACAGATGGGTTATAAAGCCATCGTATGGTTGAATTCTTTGTCAAATAAATTTTTACATGAGTGATGATAGCAAAGCCCTTATAGCTCAGTGGTAGAGCGTCAGTCTTGTAAACTGAAGGTCTGTAGTTCGATCCTGCATGGGGGCAGTTCGATTCTGCAAAAGTCAACCAGATTGGATATCAGAATAGCCACCGTATTGTTGAGTTCTTTGTCAAACAGCTTCTCAGATTTACATAAAATTTACATAGGTATACAGTAAAGCCCCTATAGCTCAGTGGTAGAGCGTCAGTCTTGTAAACTGAAGGTCTGTAGTTCGATCCTGCATGGGGGCATTTCGATTTTATTTTTTTCAATTTTTTGGTTTACTAATATTGCTAATTTATTATCCAATCCAGCCCTTTAAGCGCTTAGAGCAAGAAAACCCACAGAGGAAGGCAAAAAAGAAATGGCTTGTCAGCTCCTGCTAACCGACTTCACCCTCCCTTTCAAAAGCCTCAAGCTTTCTCACTCGGTTAGTCTTCCTTTTTTATTTATTTATTTATTTAAATTTACATAATTACATGTTTATATTGTCTTTCAGTTTCAATCTATTGTTATATATGTATATATATATATCTGTATTTTTTCAATTCTTTCTGGAAGTAAAGTTATGATTTATGCCCTTTCTTCCTCACTTGTTTTGTGCACTGTTTACTGATGTATTTCAGGGTCAGCGGCTAAAAGGAAGGTCCATTGGCTCACAAAAAGTTTCCGCAACTGTTGCTTACTATGGCCTAAAGACCCCTCCTTATAACCTTGTCAGTGACCCCCCCCTCCTTTTTCCCCTCTCCCTCTTGTTTTAATGAGTATTTGCAGCTAATGTTTGGAGATTGTAAACTACTTGCAGGATGATTTAGAACCATATATGAGTAAGAGGGCATTGGAAGTGCATTGGGGTGTGCATCATCGTGATTTTGTGGACAACCTGAATAAACAGCTTGGGAAAAGTGATATACTGTATGGCTACACCATGGATGAACTTGTCAAAGCAACATACAACAATGGGAACCCCTTACCTGAGTTCAACAATGCAGCAGAGGTATGGAAATGCCAACTGTTCATCTTTAAATTGTTTGATTGAATTGGATATGTCATTCTTATTCAAATATTATTTGGTTGAACGAAAAATCTTGGGTCTCTGCATCCATTGATGAGCAAATTTTAGGAACCATTGGCCCTAGGAGTTTATTCCTAGAGTGAGTTTATATAAATTTTCTGCTCGATATGTTACTAACATCCAATGTGCGTTAGAATCATTAACCATTATTTGTGTATCAAAGTTAAAACTTTTAGGCTTTGTTTGGTACAATGGACACAAAATTGGAAAGATAGAAAATTGAAAGAGTAGAAAAAACAGAAAGATGGAAAATATAATTTTCTTTCTTTTGATGTGCTTAGAAGTAAAGTTGGAAAAATTGAAAGAAAAAAATAAATTTTTTTCTGTTTATTGCTTGGTAGGGTTGAAAAATGAGAGAAAAAAAATAAAACAATTGAAAAATGCATAATTTTGAACCAACTTACATGTCTCTATCATTTTCTTTCCTCTTATCTTTCCAATTTGGAATGACTTATTTTTATGCATTAGATGGAAATGGTATCTCTCTCATTTTTCCTTCATACCAAGCACACTCAAAATTTATTTTCTTTTCCCTTTTTCATTCTCTTTCCATCCTTCCACTTTCTTGGTCAACCAAGCACACCCTTAATAATTTAGTGTTAAAAAGTAACTTTTTTGTCCATTGAAGTTAGAAAGATCTAATGTAGGATAAACACTTGAGCTTACAATTGCAGGTGTGGAACCATGACTTCTTTTGGGAGTCAATGCAACCTGGAGGTGGGGACATGCCCAACCTTGGTTTACTTGAGCAGATTGAAAAGGATTTTGGGTCATTCACAAACTTTAGAGAGACGTTTGTGGAAGCAGCTCTTTCACTTTTTGGCTCTGGCTGGGTTTGGCTCGTTTGTAAGTCTTTTCTCTAGTTAATTTCTGTTTGATTATTGATGGACTAGCTTTCTTTTTTGGTGTAAACTCGGGGGTATCCCAAGCCACATTGGACATGGGACGAATGCCTATCAGGCCGGAAGCGACTAAAAGTCAAGCCTTCCTAAAAAGTGTGTTCCCAAAGGTTCAAACTTGTGTTCTCACCCCTACAGGGGAATGGCCTCTACCACCTCAAATGACAACTTCTTGTGTTGATGGACAATCTTTCATGACAGAAAAATATTGTTTCATCCTCTCACCCACCCTTTGCTTGGTGCCTAGGTCTCGTTCCCATAGCTTGCATTCTCCCTACATTAGCCCCTGTATATTTTTACCAGTAGGATGCTTATGTGTCAATATATCACTTAGTTCGCATGCTTTACCTCATGATTATTATATTCTCCTTGCTTCCCTTGCATGATTTTCTTTCTCTTTTTTAAAGTCGGTATGGTTCAGCATCAGTTATTGAACTACCATGGGTTACATGAAATATTAGCTTTAATGTTTGGTGAAAAGTGATAAATAATCCATTGGCCCAATTGCTTCTACTTGACAGTGATAGCATATAATTGGAACATGATATGATTCTTAAGAAGTTGGCTCTGCAAATAATTTCTTTCATTTTGATTGTTTCAGTGAAGAGGCAAGAAAAACGGCTTGCAGTAGTAAAAACGTCGAATTCAATCAATCCGATTGTGTGGGATGACATTGTATGTCAAGTGTCAACCCTACATATTCATATCTGTATTTATTTATGTCCCATAGCTTAATTTAACCACAAATTCTTTGGTGCAGCCTATCCTTAATTTGGATATGTGGGAGGTAATCTCTTTGTTTCTCTTTCTCTGTCCGTTTTGTGGAGTCATATTATGGAGAGAGGGAGATTAACTGATTCTTTTTTTTTTCACCATTGCAGCATGCTTATTATTTGGACTACAAGGTATGCTACCTGATCTACATCGTCTATTTTAGTCCAATGCAAGATATATTCTTGAAATTGCCATGTTGCCATTCTTCTACGCAGAACGACAAAGCGAGATACGTAAGCACATTTATGAACCACCTTGTGTCTTGGAACGCTGCAACAATACGCATGGCACGAGCAGAGGCATTTGTGAATTTAGGCGAGCCTAAAATTCCCATCGCTTGAAAGTAACCTCGTCTTGAAGCTTTAACCCCCTGACTAAAATGCAACTGGTAAGCTTCCCACTTTGACTAAGAGAGTTACGGTGGTAATAGGTTTTCTTGCTTGTGCTACATCACGAAGTTACTCGAACCGTGCAAATTAACCGCAGCCCATGTTTGCGCTAGGGGTTTCAAACCTGATACGAGCCCAATTGCAAGGTGCGAGATACGAATCCGACATAAGAAAGTATGGGATTTTTGCTAGTTTTTAGGTTAGGGGGTCCTTCAAAGACCCACATCAAAATCCTGGGTTAATGTTCTGCCATTGTACTAGATGTAAAGTAGGTATAGTCGGTTGGGAACCGGATTTAATCCAGTTGATTTGTATAATTCTCTTTGAAATGTGGCATCTGACAACTTTGAGATTCGAAATTTAGTTCATCTAGTATAAAATAAGATGCATCCAGAAGCATGTTTCAATTTGATTCCTTGTGCAATCTAATAAACGTTTCACATGCTGTGTATATTTAAGGGTGACATGAAATATTATGATCCATCATTCACCAACTTTTATTGGTACCATATGCCATATCATGATCACAGGAAAGAGCTGATTCCTTTGTTAGAAAAAAACTGAAAACCTCACTGTCTTTGATTTTATTCAAAATAAATATATATATATATATATAGATGAAAGTATTTGTAAAGTCCCTTTATTATAAGGATCTAATTAAATTAGTTCGAATCAATCTACTTTTTATACTGTTGAAATGAATCAAATAAGGTCAAATTTTAACAGAAAATTATGTTTCATTTGCTGCTTAAACCTAAACAAAAGATTGAGATTAATTTGATCTGGTCGCAATGATAGCCAAAAATAAAAAATAAAAAATGTTCAAGCTATATTGATTCTGGTTTTTCTTTTTCCCCAGACGATGACAATGTTGCCCTAAATCCATAATGTGCATTTCCTATTTTTTAGAAAATTATTTAAAGTTAACTCCACTCAACATCTTCAAGCTATCATCTTAAACTTTTAAATGTTTTAATTTAGTCTCAAGATAACAGTATTATATCAATCATAATATTTTTTTTTTACAAAAAAAAAAGATTAAACCATAACTTAAACTATAAGTGGCCAAGCCACTCCGAAATCATCATGTAGTGATTGTAAGACTTTATCAACGGTTGCATGAAAAAGTACCTATCCATTGATCTTGAGATTGCCATTGATGCTAACCTATTAGCTACTTTGTTACCCTCTCTGAAGGTACGAGTAACTTTAATCATTCAAGGAAATTGTAACATGTTCTAATAGTATGTGTCACAGCTGAGTAATGCTGATCAACTATATTTTGTTAGTTTAATTGTCGTTTGTCAATTTAGACATTAAATGTTAGTTCGGATATGATTTTAAAACATGTTGATTAAATTGTCAATGTATATAATATATCTACCACATCAAAAAACTTGGATTTGATTTGTTAAAAAACAACCTCAATAAAATTTAAGTGGATTTTTTTTTATATAGTAGACACATACGTATTTGCAGTCTAATGCAATTGTTTTGAATATGCCTTGTGTTGGATTTAAACTGATATTTACCGTCTAAGCTAATGGTTAGGCTGGTTGAAGTAATTGATTGATACAATATTTTGATACTTTGAGGACTCAATTAAATTTTTTTAAAAAATTGAAATAATTTTAAAATCTTGATCATAGTTTGAAGATGTATAGTACAATTAATCCATGATATAAATGCCCAACCATATCAAAATTTATCAATATAAACAGGGAAAGTTGAATAAATTTGGAACTAAGCTCAGCTGCCCCATTACTTGCAATTGATGGATAAGCTTTTATAACTTTTTGAAGGACATAAGCCAATAAAGAAGGGGGCAATGACCATTACTAGAAACCTTTATTCTGAACCAACTTTTTTTAAGGCCAAAAACCAGTAGAGTGGGACCTTTCAATTCCCTTTTTTTGCCATAAACCATGCACATGAATGATAGCTCCTATCTAATGTCTACATTATCCCATTTAGTTTTTAACTTGAAATTTCCATGGATGGAAGACAATTTGGCAAGTCTCTTTCCTTTATACCAAATGGAACACTTTAACTATGTAAATCAACAACACTCCCCTTTAAAACTTTAATAATTGAGTTTATTTGTCTATCACCCTCTTTTTATTTTATTTTATTTTTTTAACATCTACTTTCTTTTTTACCAATGAAAATTGAGTGTGTATGTATACTATATCCATGGAAATATCTTCACAAGTTTTAGGATTTGTTTAAAAAATTCAAAAATTTTAGTTTGATTTGAGAAATTCCAAAAACTTTAAAGAGGGTTTAATGAAAATTTTCAATTTTTTGAGGATTTAATTGAATTTTTAAAATTTTAGGAACTTAATAAATTTTTTTGAGAATGTCTCATTATCGTTTATAGGTTCTTATCATATCAGTTTTTTTTTTATATAATTCCTATAACTACCCATAACCCATTTCTAACCCTTAAATAGGAAGATAATGTATTTTAGCACACTTAAGCCTACGTCCTCTTGCATTAACAACAATAATAATATCAATCAGCTATTTTAATATAACGTTTATAAATACATCTCATTCTAATTAAATTTGTTTATCTTAAAAGTAAATGGATTCATATGATGATAAGTTCAAGAACAATATTTTGCAATAGAAAGAGTTTGATTGGATATTGGATATTTGATATTTGATTTTTTATTCTTATTGGATGAAATATTGTTTTAAAGCTTGAAGTGATTTCAAGATATAATTTAATTATTTTGATATATTCAATTAAATTCAATTACTCGAATTATTGTTAATTAAATTTATATATTTTTAGATAAAAAACTTTTAAATAATTAAAATATTTAGTACATGTCAGGGGTTGACATATGTTCTAAAATATTAAAATAAATATTAAAAAAAGATATATGATAAATTTTAAGATAGTTTGTGAAATAAAAATAATACATTGTTAATATATCAAATATTAACTTTAAATATATTTTCATTTAAGAAAATTTAAAAGTTATATATAAAGGGTTAAAAAATAATTTTATAATATAATATACTTAAAATATATATTAAAAATAATTTTTTTTCTAATCTAAAGAGTTGATCAAATCTAATATTAAGATGTTTAAATTTAATTTATTAAATAACTCAAACTGTTCAATAATTACAGAATCAAGTCTAATATTTTTTCTAAAAATTTAAACTATGAATAGCATGCAAATAAATTATCTCATTTAAGCACAAAATATCAGTGCAGTCCTGCATCATCTCTAACCGTCCGTCTCGAATTGGACGGTCTAAATTGAAATATGGGTAATTCCTTTGATTCCCCCCACGGTTTCTGTGCGAAATTTCTTGGTTCCGACCATTTTGTCACAAAACGTCTCTATCGACAAACTTGTCCCTGCATTTCAATCTACATATTTCTCCAGATTTAGTTTTTGAATTTGATAAATTTTTTATATTGTTTTCTAAAATTTTTTCGGTTCATATTAATTTCGAAACTTGACAATATTTTTTAATTTAATACTTAAATTTGGAATTTATTAAAGTGTGATGATGTTATATTCTAAAATTATATTATGTATTTACTTAAAAAATTATATTTAAAAAAATAAAATTATAATTTTTTTTAATTTTTTTAATTTATGGATTTTTTAAAATTTTTAAGTGATGGCACGATATTTTTAAAGAAATCTAAGTTTAGAGATTAAATTGTGAAAACTGTTAAGTTTCAAAATTAATATGAACAAAAAAGGAATTCAAGGACTAAGTTAATAGTTTATCAAATTTAAGAATTTATCCTTTTTTAAATAAAAAAATGCATTTCTATCCATACCATAATGATAAATATATCATTTTTATTTCATTATTGAGATGCGTTAGTATGATTTTGTGTACAATTTTATTATATTTATGGATATTCTAAATTATTTTTCATATATATATATATTTATATATTTAAATGTAACTTTAATATATGGACATTGGATTAGCTGTCATGGATGGTTTGTCTTTAGTTTTTTTTATTCTTTTTGTTTTAATTTCCAGAAATTTAGTTTTTAATATTTATTATTATTCTAATTTCCTTTTATCATTTTGATTCCAACTTTAAAAATTTAGTTAAATTATTTTTAAAGAAAAAATTAATTGATATTAATGTGATATGTTTACGTGAAAGTTTATAAGTTTTTAAAAATATTATCTACATTTACAATGAAACACACATGAATTGTTATATGAATTGTCACATTAATATTATTAAAAATTTTAATAATTTAATTAATTTTTTATTAAAAAAATAAATTAACTAAAATTTAAAGATTGAAAGTTAAAGCCATAAAAAAATAAAAGTGATAAAATGCATAAATATTTTAAAATAAAAAAAAAGTAAACTCATTTAATGATAAAAAGTAGATACAAAATCTAAAATTAATCATATAATATCACGTGGGTTACATTTATTAGTAATTGCTTAATGCATTTAACTGCACTGATATACCGAAGAATAGTAAAAAGTATTAAATTGGACATTTTTTCTTGTGCTACCATTGGATATTGCTTAAAAATTTAGGGGCAAATGTGACATTAAACTTTAAAATATAAAAAAGCCCCCGCCGTCAATATTTTGAAATAGGTGGTAAATTAGTCTTTTCATTTGAAATTCATAAAACGTTAAAATCTTCATTTGAATACGGTCGGTATTCGGTAATTAAAAAACCTCCAAAATTCAAAAATTTGAGGGAAAAGTGAATTAGAAAAAAAAGAAAATTCCATATATATAAAATTTAAAATTGTATTTTCCCATTAATGCGTGAAGCTGCGGAAAAAAAAAAAAAAAAACAGAGGCAAGCGAAAAAGCTGCATCCTTCTCATGATATCCAATTTTCTATTTGATTTTTATTTTCTCAGCATTTTCTCGGAAACCAAACAGACCTTTTACACTGTCAATTCTACTTTATTGAAAGAGTGTATACACTGAACTTCCTTTTAAGGCTTTAATTTAAAACGATAAGACTTGGCTTTTGCCGGCATTTTGCTCTGCTTCTTCCTTAGTAATGTTAGTTACTTGGAATCTCCAAGGTGTTCTAGGATTCTGAGATCGATCGAAGCATTGAAGTGAATATTTTATTTTATTTCTCTATATTTTATTGTTCGGTAAGTGAAGAAAATTCTGATATTTCTGCTTTTAATTTATTGCTATTTTCTTGCTTGCTTGGATCTGGTTAGTTTAGGCATATTGTTCCATGAGAAAATAGAGAAATGAGGGAAAAAAGTTATTAATGCTGATAATTCTTTACAACTGCTTTGAAATAGTTATAGTCATTAAATAATTATTTCCTTATTTTATATGTTATTGATGTTTTTATATTTCTAAGCAACCTAGGTCCGTTTATGAAAAGGAGTAGTGAAACTACATGAAGCTTGAAGATTTGGTTTAGGATTTGAAGGAATTTAATATTATATAGGATTTAAGTTTGCTGTAGGCTTTTATGAATTTGAGATGTTTCCAACCGTTTAATTATAATAAAGTCTACCTGTGATAGTTGAAGCTTTAACCATCTTTAAGCTTTGAGCATGTTAATGGAGACTGAGGATTGAAGAGCACTAGGGTCTGTGTCTTAAACAATGGTCCCCGCCATTTGCATTGCTTGGATAAGTCTTCCAGTGGGGTCTTATATTAAAGCTAAATAGAACTTTTGGTGAACTGGAAAAAAGTTCACCTTTATGATCTCAAACCTTTATACTTAAAGCTCAAACCTCAGAGTTGTGAACCACTTAGGAGAAGATGTCTCAGAAAACTGAGGTTCTTCCTTCCCACCGGTTTACTAAATCTTGGCCTGTTGATTTTAGGTTCATGGGTTCTCCGACTTGCGATCCCATTGGATATGCTGATGGAAATTTGGGGAACAATGGTGTAACCAACTTGAGTTCCCCTGAAAGGAATGGTGATTCAGGGGGCAAGGTTGTTGAGAGAGTTGAAAATGGTGTTGCTGACACTGAACGGGCAAATGAGGATTCACCATATAGCGGGAATGTTTTGTTGGTTGAAAATAGGCCTTCTGTGGGTGATGAGGACTTGGACTCTGCGGCAGCACCATTGCCTTCAGTATCAAAATCTAACATTGGACACAGATGGAGTGACATAACTTCCTACGCTACCAAAAAGGTAATTTATGGCTCTTGGTTTTATATTTGGTTAGCCCTTTTGGTTTCGATAGGATCTACTCTTTGCTATATTTATGCAAAATTTCATGCTGAATGACTTAATCTCGCGGTTTCAGAAGGTTCAGTGTTGGTTTCAACATCCAAATGGGAATTGGGAGCTGGGGAGAGTAATATCAACTTCAGGAACGGAGTCTGTTATATCACTTCCTGATGGGAAAGTAAGCAAATATTAAGCAAGTTTGGAGAATAGGTTCTTACATTTAGTATATATGCATTTACTTGTATTCCAATTGTAGGTTTTAAAGGTGAACTCTGATAGTTTGATACCCGCAAATCCTGATATCCTTGACGGCGTGGATGATCTCATGCAACTTAGTTACTTAAATGAGCCATCAGTGTTGTTCAATCTCCAATATAGATACAAGCAAGATATGATATATGTAAGAGCTCAAACTTGTTTCATATAACTTTTTAACTTGCTACTAAAGGTAAGTGTTCCTCTAATGCTGTTATTCTGATGATTGTACTCAATCTAGACGAAAGCAGGACCAGTTTTGGTTGCCATCAATCCTTTTAAAAAAGTTCCTTTATATGGCAATGACTACATTGAAGCATACAAGAATAAATCCATTGAGAGCCCACATGTCTATGCAATTGCTGACACAGCCATCCGGGAGATGACACGTGGTATTGTTGGTTTCTTAAAGTTGTTAGGTTGATTTTTATTTTTCTCAATTTTGTTATTATCAGGAATCTGTGGTTTTAGTATGGTTCTTTGTTTTTTGGCAGATGAAGTAAATCAATCTATCATCATAAGGTTGGTCTTCTTTGTCTTTTTTTCCCTTAATATATTTTACATGGATTTTCAACCAGTTTTATTTTATGCGCATCCTATACAGAGTCCTTCTTACTTGTTATTTTGATAATAGAAAACTAGTAACACATTCTGCCGATGATTGTTGAATAAAAATATCAGAGTTTACCTATAAAAGCAACCAGTCTCTCCTTTGGCTATAAAGATGCTCTGTTATGCAGCTCTGCTTTCTTTGGTAATAAGGATCAAATACTTAAAAAGTAAATTGCTTGTCAGATGCTGAGACTGTAGGACATGTTGAAACATGCATGATCGCAAATACTTATATTGAGTTAGGATACAATTAAGATGAAAAAGAGGAGCACAGTTTTTTGAAGAATTACCTCTATCTTTGCCTCCTATTAAAGTTGGTGCTCTGAGTTTTGATTCATTCCGTGTTTAGGATGTCTGAATTTGGACATGAATTAGTAAAGTATCTTTTGTACTGTTGCATTATTTTTCCTACTTCAGATTAGTTTATCTCTGTATAGACTTTTTCTTGTCTGTGGATGTATAAATATTTTGTTCTGATTAACATCCTTTTTGGTACCTTTGCTAGTTTAACACAGTTCGGCAAATTTGTGATGTGGAATGTAAAGCCTTAAATTTTATAAGAGTAAATAGAATTTTTAATAATTTGTATTAAAATATCTGATCATAATCACGAAGCACATTTCAGGGATTTATTATAGCTCTTGTTTGTTTTTTATCACATGTGCATACGCATGTAATGGTTGTGTTGCTATTTGCTGGTAGTGGTGAGAGTGGAGCAGGAAAAACTGAGACAGCAAAGATAGCAATGCAATATTTGGCAGTTCTTGGTGGTGGGAGTGGAATAGAGTATGAAATTTTGAAGACCAATCCTATCCTAGAAGCATTTGGTAATGCTAAAACATTGAGAAATGACAACTCAAGCCGTTTTGTAAGTTCCATGTTCTTTCATGGCTGTCGAAGTGTACCTTGGTTTTAACTTAACCAATTTGCATAGCATTCAAATTTACTGAAATTTGATGGGATTTCAGCTACTAATAATTCGGGTTGATATTTTTCAGGGAAAGTTGATTGAAATCCATTTTAGTGAAACTGGAAAAATATCTGGAGCCAAGATTCAAACCTGTAAGTGCATTTACTACTAGATCCCAAAATGATATTTATTTGAGCCTATTTATTTCTCCTTCCTGAAATGAGTAACTAACATCAAGTTTGAATTTGGTCCTCTTCACATGGCAGTTCTACTAGAGAAGGTAATTTTTACACAACCTTGTTCTTATGTGCTGTTGGATCTATTATTTTTCTGAAATATAAGTTGCTGAGTTAATCTATTATACGAACAGTCTAGAGTGGTCCAATGTGCAGAGGGAGAAAGGTCATACCACATATTTTATCAGCTTTGTGCTGGTGCTCCTCGTGCTCTCCGAGGTAAGTTTCTTGCTATCTTTTCTTTCTTTAGTCTAATGTACTTACCCTTGGTAACAACTAGGGATTCAAGTTTGTTACTAGATTGCTTATGGTTTGTTCATCTTTGAGCTTGTCTCATGGTATGCTTTTTGATGTTTAGTAGCAAATTAGAGTTTTCCATTGTGAAGGCTTGAAAACATATGTGTTACATTTTTGACTCTTCTAATGTGATAGCAGAAAAGTATCCATGAGATAACTAGTTAGTTGTTGTCTTCCTTTTTATGCTGTTAGTTTTCTAGAATAATCTCTTTATTTGAGTAATCATTTTCTATCTTTTGCCTCATTAAATTATGTTCTTTGCCTTTGTTCATTCAATTTTGGCCTACAGAGAAGCTAAATTTGAAGGACGTGGACGAGTATAAATATTTGAAGCAGAGTAATTGCTATTCTATTACTGGGGTTAATGATGCTGAACATTTTCACATAGTTAAGGTACTTATTTATCATGAATATTATCTCTTTAATCTATTTATGTTTGTCATGATTCATACTTTAAACCTGAGAAAGTAATTGGCATATACTGTTTTGTGTATAATTTCAGGAAGCTTTGGATATTGTCCATGTTAGCAAAGAAGACCAAGAGAGTGTGTTTGCAATGCTTGCTGCAGTACTGTGGCTGGGAAATGTCTCATTCACCATTATTGATAATGAAGACCATGTAGAAGCTGTGCAAGATGAAAGTAAGAAATTTACGTAAACCACTTAGAAAACACTCTTGCTACCTGGATTGGCTTCATGTTTTTAGATTCTATTAATGTTGTTATTATACCTCGTGGCCCTTCATAGATGTTCAGAAGTTTATCCATATAGCCTTTCCCCTACCCTTCCCCGCCAATCTCCTCATCTTTCTGACAATTGACTTTAATTGGAGAGGAAAAAAATGAAATAGAGGAACATGAGAAGCCAAACTAAAGACTATTAAATGGTTTTATTTGTCATTGATTAAGTTCAATCTTTGCTTTGGTGTTATATTTAAGTTATTTTTCTTATTGCCAATTAATTTTAGGTTGGATGCTTAGAAAATGGTTGTAGAGTCTAATTTGTCTGTTAAACCTAGGGGTGTAATTGAGACAAGTAAAGCTCAGGCTATAAGATGCTCAAGCTTGAGCTTGAAGAAATTTGAGGCACAACTTGAGTACAATTGAGTTTAATTTCGGTATAAAAATTGAAAGCTCGATTCATGCTTGACTTCAAACTCAATCATTTATGCTTGAGCTTGAGTTCGAGTTCAAATTGAGATTTTAATTAAAAAGCTTAATAAGACTCATGAGCTACTCAAGTCAAGCATAGGGTACTTGATTTTGGCCTGTTTCAAGCTTGACTCTATCATGACCGAGCCAAGTTTGAATGTTTTTTGAGGTGAACCTGAGTACCTTCCGAAGATTGATGACTTGTTTAAACTCCAATTGCACTCGTTTGTTGTCTTAGTGATTTTAGATCTTCTTTTGGATGGCAGTATTTTGTACCAGGGTCAAGGTATAATGTACTAGATTTCTCCTTTTTATTTGTTTCCCTTGGTATTAGGCAGTTGACAGTTGTGTTTGCCTCTTATCTCTTTCCTTTTTAATGCTACTGGTATGCCTTATTTCATTTCTTTTGTATTAAATGTCACATGTTTTGGCTTATAAAATGGTCTTCATTATTTTATTCATATTGCTTTTGATTGAGCTTCATCTAATTTCTTCTTTTTATTTGTTTCCCTTGATATTAGGCAGTTGTGTTCGCTTCTTATCTCTTTCCTTTTTAATGCTGCTGATATGCCTTCTTTCATTTCCTTTGTATTAAATGTCACATGTTTTGGCTTATAAAGTGGTCCTTTTATTCATATTGCTTTTGATTGAGCTTCGTCTAATATCTGAATACAACAATACTTTCTAGGTTTAATCAATGTTTCCAAGTTGATTGGATGTGACGCTGCAGACCTTAATCTGGCTTTATCAACTCGCAAAATGCGAGTTGGTAGTGATAATATTGTCCAAAAGCTAACATTATCACAGGTAAGAAACTAAGAATCCTTCTCTATAAAAATACTATACTGTAATTTGTCTAATAGGTCACAAAAAAAGCATTTTATTTCACTTTATGGTAGAACATGTAAAGATGATTTCTTCAGATCAAGAATGTCTCCATTCTTAAATTTTCAATAGCATTTCTGTGACATCCTTCTTCTCCCTCATGGCCTGTTTATTGGCTGGCTGGAAGAATGTTTGAATTGCTTTGATCCCAAATATTGTTCTCGTTCTATGCTACCTTATATCCACATCACTCTTCATGTGAAGGAAATCTCTGAACTGATGCCATGATTATGGAAATTATATGGATATGACTGCTCTACTGTGTTTTGAAGAATCAAATTAGAGAACCAAATATGGCTGAACTTGCATCTATTACATCTTTCGGTTTGCATTAGTGCTGCATATGCTTATCTAAATGAGCATGAAATTTATAATTGCAGGATTTACTCAATTTCTTTCATTCTACTGGCTGAGTTAAATAATCTTATTACTTTGTTTAGCTGTGTTTCATGCATGTCACTTTAGCTTCACAAAGTTTCTGAATCGCTTGCTTCTATTTCTTAATTAGGTGTCAAAAGTTAAAGCTGTTTATTATTCTGTCCTTTGTTTGTGGAACTCTGGCTGATGACTGGCCTAGAATCTAACATTTTAGGTTGAAGCGATTTTATTTATATTCTTATATTGAACTTGCTGTGATTCATAATTAAGTTGTTCCTTCATTTTCAGGCGATTGAGACAAGAGATGCCCTGGCAAAATCAATTTATGCTGGTTTGTTTGAGTGGCTGGTAGAGCAAATTAACAAATCACTTGCTGTTGGCAAGAGGCTAACAGGAAGATCTATCAGCATTCTTGATATTTATGGCTTTGAATCGTTTGATGTATGTTTTAATAATGCTTTTATTCTCTCTCTGTCTCTATGGCTCCCTATACATCCAAATTGAAAATTTCTTTTGTTATTCAATCAACAAATTTTTTTCCAGAGGAATAGTTTTGAGCAGTTCTGCATTAATTATGCAAATGAGAGATTGCAGCAGCATTTTAATCGCCATCTATTCAAGTTGGAACAGGAGGTAACTTTATTTTTTTAATCATATGATTGGATTAAGATTTTGTTGATTGATCAGAGTTTGTTATGGATTATAGAACCTGCGTGAAACTTAATAGATTTCTTCTACCTTTTCGGTTCATTAAGTTTTGCACCGGCTAAAATGTGTAACAGAGGCTACAAAGAATTACGAATTAGTATGAAGTAAAGACAGATATTATAGTTTTCTGTGCACATTCATTGGCAGGGAAGAGTTAGTGTAGTAAACTAGCGAGTGAATTGTTGAATCTTCAGTGATAATGATTGAAACTACTTTTTTGGATAATTCATGATGATTGAATTATGCAGTCAAAGTGAGGGTATGCATAAACTTCCTTCGTCGTGAACTAATGCAGAGAAGGATGCTGAAAAATCACCTCTTTAGAAAAACTCTTCAATAAATCTCTTTTTATTTATTTATTTATAAATGAAAGTTTCCAAGAGAGCTTTTAATAAAACTGTTCTATTATTATTAACTAAAGAACTGAACTTAAATAGAGAAAAGAGTCTAATCCTAATTGGAAAAATAGTTCTCTTATTCTAATAAACTACTAAAACATAAGGGAAAATAGTTCCCTTATTCTAATAAACTACTAAACTACTAAAAGATAAAATAAAAATATTCGTAAAATATGAATAAAATTTATCTACCTAAATAAATTTAAGATATATACATATTTCAATACCCTCTCTCAAGTTGGTGCATATATATCAATCATGCTCAACTTGCTTACAAGAAAATCAAAGCTTGTCTTAGAGAGTCCTTTGGTGAGTATGTCAGCAATATGTTGTTTTGAAGGAACAAATGGCATGCATACTTGGCCTTCTTCAATCTTCTCCTTGATAAAGTGTTTATCAATCTCAATATGTTTAGTTCTGTCATGTTGGACTGGGTTGTGAGCAATACTAATGGCAGCTTTGCTATCACAGTACAACTTCATCGGTGAAGTTATTGGTTTCCTCAGCTTTTCCATAATTCTTTTTAACCACATCATTTCACAAATTCCTTGAGCCATTGATCTAAACTCAGCCTCTGCACTACTTCTTGCAACAACACTTTGTTTTTTGCTTCGCCAAGTCACAAGGTTTCCCCAAACAAATGTACAGATGTCGGATGTAGATCTTACATGCATTATTGAGCCTGCCCAATCTGCATCTGTATAAGCTTCAATTTCTTTTTGTTTGGATTTCTTGAAGAATAAGCCCTTTCCAGGTGAACTCTTCAAGTATCTTAGAAATTGAAACACTGCTTCTTCATGTTCCTCCATTGGAGAGTGCATAATATGACTCACTAAGCTCACTACAAAAGCTATGTCTGGCCTTGTATGTGATAAGTAAATTAACTTACCAACTAATCTTTGGTACTGCCCTTTATCAACTAATCGACCTTCTTTATTTTCAAATTTTACATTTGGATCAATTAGTGTGTCAGCTTGGCGGCAACCACTCATCCCAGCCTCTTTTAAAAGATCAATCACATATTTTTCTGAGAGATCACAAGACCTTTCTTTGATCGAGCAACTTCCATTCCAAAAAAGTATTTCAAAGGACCCAGGTCTTTGATCTCAAACTCCAATGCTAGATGCTCCTTGAGACGCCTTATTTCATCCACATCATCTCCTGTAAGAATGATATTATCAACATAAACTATAATAACTGCTATTCTACCTTTTTGTGAATGTCGATAGAACATTATGTGATCAGCTTGCCCTTGTGAGTAACCTTGTTTTTTAACAACTTGAGTGAACCGTTCAAACCAAGCTCGAGGAGACTACTTTAGACCATACAAAGATTTCTTGAGTTTACATACTCGAGTTCCAAATTTTTCTTCAAAACCTGGAGGAGGATCCATGTAAACTTCTTCTTTAAGTTTCCCATTTAGGAAAGCATTCTTCACAGCTAGTTGTTGTAAAGACCAATTAATATTAACAGCAGTTGATAAAAGAACTCTAACGGAATTTAATTTGGCTACTGGAGCAAATGTTTCAAGATAATCTATCCCGTATGTTTGAGTGTACCCTTTAATCACCAACCGGGCTTTATATCTATCTAAAGATCCATCTGGTTTGAATTTGGTTGTGAACACCCATTTACAGCCCACTGTTTTTTTCCCTATAGCTATTTCCATTGTTTCCCATGTACCTGTTTTTTCAAGAGTGCGCATCTCCTCTAAAATAACCTCCTTCCATTTAAGAACCTGTAAAGCATCTTTCACATTTTTGGGTATTTTTACAGTATCGAGACACGAAACAAAGGTTGAGAATGTCGAAGACAAGGCTTTATAGGATACAAAGTTAGACATGAGATATTTGGCAATATTTCTAACACTTTTTCTTTTGGCAATTGGAATATCTAAATCAGAAAATTCATTGGCTGGATTTTTACCTGGACGTTTGACAGGATCTTGTGGGTCGGATTCTTGGTGATGAATCTGGTGGATTCCACTTTCTTGATTTCGATTTCTTCTTGAGTAAACAATTAACTCATTTGTTTGTTCTTTATTCTTATGATCAGACTCTACACCTTCATACTCCTTTTCATTAACATTAACATTAACATCATTAATTTTTGTGTTAATTATAAATTCGCCTTCCCCATTATTAGAATCCCTATGTTGTATATTCTTAGTCTTTTCTTGATCAATTATAGAATCTTCCTTAGTATAATTCCCTCCTTGAAGATTAGAATCAAATTAAGATTGTGTTTCAACAAATGTGACATCCATGGTAACAATAATCTTCCTATCAATTGGATCATAACATTTGTAACCCTTTTTATTAGAAGCATAGCCAACAAAGACATATTTTTTTGCTCTAGGATCTAGTTTACCTTGGTTGTGAAGATGAACAAAAACACTATACCCAAAAATTCGAAAGGATAAATCTGTGATCAATTTAGAGTTAGGAAAGTTATCTTTAAAGAGACGAAAAGGAGTTTTATAGTTTAGAGTTTTACTGGGCATTCTATTAATAAGATATGTAGCTGTTAACAAGGCTTCGCCCCAAAGATAACGTGGTACCTGACTAGTGAACATCAAGGCTCTAGTTACTTTCAAAAGATGTCGGTTTTTTCTTTCTACAATCCCGTTTTGTTGTGGTGTATTTGTACAAGAACTTTGGTGGACTATTCCATGTTTGGTTAAGAAAACACCTAATTGGTCGCTAAAAAATTCCCCACCATTGGCAGTTAGAAATACTTCTATTTTCACACCAAATTGTGTTTTCACCATAGCGTAAAAAGATTGAAACACATTTTTAACTACAGACTTATCTTTTAATAAAAACACCCAACAAATTCGAGTATGATCATCAATAAATGTGACAAACCAACGTTTTTTTGAAAAAGTCGAGATTCTTGAAGGTCCCCAAACATCACTATGAATTAACAAAAAAGGTTTGGAGGCTTTATATTTTTGAGGTGGAAATAATGACCGATGATGTTTAACCAATTCACAAAATTCACAATGATATGAAGGACTTTTATTTTTAAATAGATTAGGTAACAAATATCTTAAATAGTAAAAATTAGAATGTTCAAGCTTATAATGCCAAATCATAACCTTATCAAAATCAGAAACAGAATTTAAACATAAAGTAGTTGTTGGTTGACTTAGATGGTCGTCTTCAAGTAGATGGTCGTCTTCAAGAAAGTAAATTTCACCAAATTCTTTAGCATCCCCGAGATCATGTCCTGAAACTTACACATAGAGGAGTCAAATATAATATGACAATTTGAGGATTGGGATAATTTACTGACCGATATGAGATTACAAGCTAGATTTAAAACCAAGTAAGACGAAATTTTAACAGTGCCTTTCTCGGCTATTGCCGAGAAGGACTCATCTGCTACTTTGATCTTTTTGTTTCCTGCGCAAGGTGTGTAAGTTGAAAAAAGAAAATGACTACTAGTCATGTGATCACTAGCTCCAGAATCAACGATCCATGTGTTTGTTTTACAAGGCTTGACATTTGAAAAAAAGCAGAAAAATCGATGCTGATTGGGCAAAAGAGGAAGAAGGATTATTGGATGAGTTAGGAATATAAGAATTCATCCGAAACTGCGGTGATTGAAAAAATTTGTGTAGATGCTTTAATTGTTCCTTAGTGAATGGAGACCCCTCCAGAGAACTTTGGCCGTCATAATTTTTATTAGTTGTTTGGAAAGCTCTGCTATCCCCTGATTGTGAACCACGACCATTACCACTCTTTTTCCTTCCATTTGTCGGTTTCCTATGGAGCTTCCAACACGTTTCTCGAGTGTGCCAATATTTTTTATAGTGATCGCACCGAGATTTAACCATGATGTTACTAGAGATTTAACATAGCTCAGATGCCATGAAAGTTTCCAAGAGAGCTTTTAATAAAATTGTTCTATTATTATTAACTAAAAAACTGAACTTAAATAGAGAAAAGAGTCCTAATCCTAATTGGGAAAATAGTTCCCTTATTCTAATAAACTACTAAAACATAAGGGAAAATAGTTTCTTATTCTAATAAACTACTAAAAGATAAAATAAAAATATTCCTAGAATATGAATAAAATTTATCTACCTAAATAAGATTTATCTACTTAAATAAATTTAAAATATATACATATTTCAACAATAAAAAGATAATAATAATTGCTTTGTTTTTTCTCTGATCAGTTAGTTTTATTTGGGAACTAACGTGATTTCATCAAAAAAAGACCTGTTAATTTTACAATGATTCTCGATCCTTTTTCCCTTTTAGGAATATATTCAAGATGGCATTGATTGGGCAAAAGTTGATTTTGATGACAACCAAGATTGTCTTCATCTTTTTGAAAAGGTAAGGAGTTCACTTTAATGATTCAACTTCACGGTATGCTTTTCTTGTACAGGCTTGGTTTAGGAAATAATGTGCTTTTGTAAAAATGCCTTAGGCTAAGGTCTTGTGGAGGTTGCCTGCTTTGGAGCTAGTCTGATCTTGTTGTTCATCATAATGTCTGAAATATTGATGCTTGCATCTAGTACTGATAGCTTTTATCTTTTCAGCTTCAATTTATTAAACGTGCCTTTTCAAATCTTATGTTTTTAATTTTGATGCAGAAACCTTTGGGATTGTTGTCTTTGTTAAATGAGGAGTCCACTTTTCCTAATGGCACGGACTACACTTTTGCCAACAAGCTCAAGCAACATCTGAATTCTAATCCTTGTTTTAAGGGAGAGCGAGAAAAGGCTTTCACTGTCTCTCATTTTGCAGGGGAGGTACTATTTTTTGTTGTCAGTTGCAGTATTCCTTTTTTGTGTTTCAAAGTGCTTGCTTGCGTCTCCTTGTTATTCGTTTGTCTAAAGTATTGGTGGAGGAAGAAAGATGCGTCACTTCTAGTTTTTTCTAGATTTTCCTCCATGCATGTTGCGGGTAAATGATTTATAACATAGTGATTATCATAATTATAATAATTATAATAATTAAAATGATAAAATTGGTCAAATTTATGTTTACGCCTAATAAAAATAGATTAATTAATCTAATTTATTAGGAAATATTAATCAAGGATATAATAGTTCATTTAAAAAAAAATTCAGGTTATAACTGTCATTGTTTGCAATGCTGGAGTTGGTACATTTATATATGATAAAAAAATATGTTTAGTGATATATATTGATTTATTATTGCTATCTGACAATTATATAACAATTCATCTTGGTCCAAACCCAGGTCACATATGACACAACTGGATTTTTAGAGAAGAACAGAGACTTACTGCACCTGGATTCAATTCAACTACTGTCCTCGTGCTCATGCCACCTTCCTAAAGCATTTGCATCAAATATGCTTAACCAGTCTGAAAAGCCTGTAGTTGGTCCTTTACATAAGGCTGGTGGTGCAGATTCTCAGAAGTTAAGTGTTGCAACTAAATTTAAGGTGAAGTTCCTTCCAAATTTCAAGTCTTCTTTTCTTTCAGTATGAACAATCTTCATCATGTAATGTAATACACATGAATATGTGAAAGAAGTTTCTGTTGAATTACAGGCCTAAGTAATGTGCTAATGATTTGTATTTTCATTCTTGCTATTTAATTGAGGGTAGCGTATAGTTTTGTTTTGCTTATCCGTGTCTATAACAATCCATCACTTAACATTTTATGACATTTTGATGCTTTTGCAGAAGTTTTTGCTTCTTGCTATTGGGTATGAGGTTCATATACGTCTTAAGCTAAAATTGGCCATTGTTTATCTTATACTTGGAAGTGTCTTATTCTTCTTGTGTCAATTTTTAGGCTGCATGAAATGAAACCTTGATCAATTTGGGGTGGGTGGTCCATTGTCTTCGAAGTGATTCTTGCTTCTGTTTTGATTTGGTCTAGATTTAAATCAGTCTAATTATGCTCTCAGTCTCTATACTCTTTTTACTTTTGAAATTCATTCCATCTACTTTTAATTCTATGAATTTAGTCCCTCTACTTGTCTAATTTAAAAATTAAAGTCCAATTGATAAAATTGTCAATTGACCACTGTTAAATTTGAAAATGTGTTACCAGTTGAAATTTAATTTTAAACCAAACATCTGAATATTAAATGGCGCATTCAAATTTAACAGAAATTCATTAACAATTTGATCAATTGAACTCCAATTTTCAGTTCATACAAGTAGAGGGACTAAATTCTTAGAATTAAAAGTAGAAGGCTTAAAGTTTGAAAGTTCTAGGAGTACAACGACCAAGTCCATAATTAAACACCTTTTATTGTGTTGCATTTAAAATCTTTTCAATTAACACACGAATCTCCTATTTCTCATTTTTCTCATTGCTTATTGGCTTATGTTCTTTTGCTTTTGCCTATGATAATTGTTTAATGTATGTGTGAGGTCCACTTGTTCTCAATGGAGGCAAGTCATGAATTGTTTTAAAAGTTTTTTTTCTCTATGATTGGATCTTTTTCCCTTTTATGTTCCTTAAGAGAAAATATCTTGCATCCATGACAGTAGGCATGACAATCCCACTGATTAGGGAGGCATACTGTTGATCATATTATTTTCAGTGAACTTACTGTAGTCCTAGATGAAATATTGATTTAGCTTTTTCACATTTTTGGCATATAAAAGAATTGAACCTCTTTGTGAATGTAAAGTCTATTGCTGTTTTAATGTTACAGTTAATGATTAGTTTACCCTCTCTATTCCTCTTCTTATGTTACTTTCTATAACATAGGGTCAACTCTTCCAACTAATGCAACGTCTAGAGAGCACCACTCCACATTTCATACGTTGTATAAAGCCCAACAACTTTCAGTCTCCTGGATCATATGAGCAAGGACTTGTGTTGCAGCAATTGAGATGTTGTGGAGTCCTAGAGGTTGTTCGTATATCGCGGTCTGGCTATCCCACCAGAATGCCTCACCAGAAGTTTGCCAAAAGGTAAAGAAGAGGAAATCATTTTCTCTTTGTCAAAGCAGAACCATCTAGCTTTTCTTTTTTACCCCATTTTTAGACGGTTTTGACTTTCGAGAGTTTATCTGATACTTTTCCATCTTTTGGTTTGGTGCTGGTTTGTTTTGTACCTTTCCTCAGGTATGGTTTTCTTCTACTGGAAAATGCTGCCTCACAAGATCCACTTAGTGTTTCAGTTGCAATCCTTCATCAATTTAACATTTTGCCTGAGATGTATCAAGTTGGCTACACAAAATTGTTTTTCCGTACCGGACAGGTACAATAAAAGAAATTTACCTGGAAAAATTGCTATCAATACTTACAATAAAAGAAATTTGCCTGGAAAAATTGCTATCAATACTAGTTGGTATATCTCTTTGATGGTAAGAACATTAAAAAGCTCTGCAATATCTTGATGAACTGACATAACATTATCCACGCAGATTGGGATTCTTGAGGATACACGAAACCGTACACTGCATGGCATTTTACGTGTTCAAAGCTGCTTTAGAGGACACCGAGCTCGCCGTCACTTTAAGGAGCTTCAAAGAGGCATTGCCACCCTACAATCATGTATTCCTATTTTCTGTTTTTATCGCTTTAAATTATGTTTATGCAAAATAAGGAACAGTCAAAAAGTTGATTTTCTTATTATCTCTTACTACAGTTGTCAGAGGAGATAAAACCAGGAAAGAATATGCTGTCTTGCTGCAGAGACATAGAGCTGCTGTTATTATACAAAAGCAGATTAAAGGCATGAATGCTAAGAAAACATTCAAGAACATTAGAGATGCATCAATTGTGATACAATCAGGTATGCATTTAGGTTTTATTCTTCACTTGAGTTTAAGTATTAAATGCAAAGCAATATACTGTTTCTTTGAATTTTCTTCAAACTGGAGTTCGGAAGATCCAGAAATGGCCCAGGCTTCTGGATGCCATGGTCAGGTCAATTTGAGGATGGAGATGTTTTTATATTTTGACCACTAGTTTTGTTTATGTTAAAGATATGCAAACACGTCTAACCATGTATGAAATTAGAAAAGATATAGGAGTAATATACAATTAACAATTATACGTGCTCTATGCTGCAGCAATTCGTGGCTGGTCAGTCAGAAGATGCTCTGTAGATATTGGATTCAAGTCTGGGGTCCCTAAGGTACTATGTCCATCTTATTGTGTTTAACTCATAAATTTGAATTATGGTCATCTTTATGTAATTCAGACTCTACACGTGGGATTGATTGAATTTTTAATTAAATTTGACTTTTTCTTAAAAGATATGTGTATTCATCCTTGTCTTATTTGCATTTGAGAGTTGAGAAACTTGCTATTCTGATACAGGCGGATGAACCAGACGAGGTGCTGGTCAAGTCATCATTTCTTGCTGAACTACAGCGCCGAGTTCTTAAAGCCGAGGCTGCTCTGCAGGAGAAAGAAGAGGAGAATGATATCCTCCACCAGCGGCTCCTACAATATGAAAACCGTTGGTCTGAATACGAGCTAAAAATGAAGTCCATGGAAGAAGTGTGGCAGAAACAAATGAGGTCACTACAATCCAGCCTCTCCATTGCAAAGAAGAGCCTAGCAGTTGACGAGTCGGAGAGGAGTTCAGATGCATCAGTTAACACGAGTGATGATAGAGAGTATTGCTGGGACACGGGTAATAACCTTAAGGTCCCCGAGAGCAACGGCTTGAGACCAATGAGTGCAGGTTTAAGCGTTATAAGCCGGTTGGCCGAGGAATTCGAGCAGAGGAGTCAAGTCTTTGGTGACGATGCAAAGTTCTTGGTGGAAGTAAAATCAGGTCAGGTTGATGCAAGCCTGAACCCGGACCGTGAGCTTAGAAGGTTGAAGCAGATGTTCGAAACTTGGAAGAAGGATTATGCGACGAGATTACGAGAAACGAAAGTGGTATTGAATAAACTAGGAAGCGAAGACGGTGCACTTGACAAGGTGAAAAAGAAGTTCTGGGGCAGGAGGAACAGCACCAGGTATAATTAAGCTAACTTATAATTTGCTGTGTTGCTATTAGATGCATATTTCTATATTGGTAACCATGAATTATTGCATAGAGAAATTGTGAGAGTTTTGTTATTATAAATTGATTTCAAAACTGAAATGAAGACGCCAGTTTATTCTCATGCATACTGCATTCTCAAATTTTACATATGTATATTGTTTTTTTTTTATTTTTTATTTTTTATTTATTTTAAAAAGCTATGTCCACAAAGTTCGAGCTTTGTATTATGATAAACCTCAGTTTAATTGCTTTTTGTTTGAAATGCTGGAATGCTTGTATTATTCTGTGTAAATAATACTTATAAATTCTTCGAGTTTGACTAAAAGCAAAGAAAGATTGAATTTGGCTTGGTCATTCTTGAATCGAGATTGAACTCTGAGCACCAAGAGCTATCAAGTGAGTTGAATTTGAGTGTTTTAATACTCAATTCGAGCAGCTTATGAGCCTAACGGAACATTTTATTTATAAATCATGTAAATGAGCTTAATTAAGTTGAACTTGAATATTTGATTTTATTTTGAGTCAAACTCAAGTTTAAATAATTGTATTTGATCAAGCTTGAACTTCTCTTTACTTGAGCTCTATTCCGCTCGATTACAACGGTAGGTATTATTAATACTCTTTGTTTCCAACTAAATTTATGTATAATTGTATATCCGGGTCAATTTTTTGAACCGATGAGTTTTTGATATTCAGAAAATTCTGAATAAAAATATTAAGCTGAAAACGGATTTGAATTTTTTAATTTGACATTGGTTCAACATTAAAAGTTGTAGTATGAGATTTAAAAAAAAAAGTTTTTTTGTTATATAAAATTGGATAAAAGAGTGAAATATTGGAAGAGTTATACTATTTAATATACAATTTAATTTTATTCAACACTTAAATAATTACATTCAAAATAATTTAAGTCAGAAGATATTAACACAGTTGATAAAGGTTAATGCTTTGGGTCATTCAATGTCTAAGTTCAAGTTAAATTATGCATAATTGTTGGATTTAGTTTGGATTATTTTAGTTTTTAGTTTATTCTTTTTTAGTATTGATTTGATTATGTATTATAGTTACTTGAATGTATATTTATGATTGTATTATATTTATACTTGTAAATTTAAAAAAAGAGAAAAATAATGGAGAAATTAGGTAAAAATGCTTTTTTTGAATGAAAAATGGGGTTTTAGGCCGATATTTAAAAAATTTAGAGATATAGGTTGATTTTGGTGAGTCGGTATATAGGTGGTGAAAGCACTCCTTGCTGGATGTGTCTTTTGCTAATGTAGCATGTCTATAGAGAAAAAGTGCATCCTGTTAGTGTGCCACGTTAGTAGCTGTTAGGATTTCTAATTTTAGGTTTAATTAGAGCCGTTTGACAAAAAAAAAAAAAGGAAAAAATATGACCGTTGGATTAAAATGTAAAAAAAATTGAGAAAATTTTAATGATTTTTATCTTGAGAATTCCTTGATAACTTTTTAGTTTGAAGTTTTTTCTTTTAAATGTCTTGTCTTTTTCATATTAGATGGCATAGCCTTCATGTAAAATAGATGTTTGGAATCTTGGGTAGAGTTTTTCAGATTTTGTATAGTCATGTCTGATCTTTTCCAACATTTTGAAAAATATTTTATATTTGGTGGTAGAGTTTTACTATAAAATAAAGTTGATATGGAGAGACTTTTCAGAGTTAAATTTCGAGGATAAAACCTACATGCTGAAAAGAATATTGTTGATGTTAAAAATATGAAATTATTTTATTCATTTGCTCAAAAAGTTCGTAATTGCTACAATATAAGTTGAAATACAACCCAACATATTAAATTAGTTCAAGTAAGTAAAAGAATACTTATTGTTGTTACCTTGTTTGAATTTAATTAAGAAATTTGATATCTACAAATTTGTGTTAGTAAATTATGTTGTGACAATATATAGGAATAATAATAATTTTTTTTTTGTATAATATTATCATATTTATTTTTATTAAACTTGTGAAACACATTTTTTTGTCGAAGATGAGTAAAAAAATTAGAGCCGTTATTTATTATGACGATAAAATTTGTGTCATTTGCATCATGTTTGTTTTTGTATCTGTCCAATCTACAGACTTGGCTTTTAGCAGAAGCATCAAACTGAATGAGCTTTTGTCAAGAATTAGAAGAAAGTCTTGGATTCAAGCTGGAGGAGAATCTCGAGCTTG
Organism: Gossypium longicalyx; assembly: GCA_025698465.1. Classification (NCBI taxonomy): domain Eukaryota; kingdom Viridiplantae; phylum Streptophyta; class Magnoliopsida; order Malvales; family Malvaceae; genus Gossypium; species Gossypium longicalyx. Next base: position 86,770,628 of record CM047007.1, read on the forward strand.
AAATATAGATGCCTAACGTCAATAAACCCTGTAAGATATGCTACATTTAAGCTAAATGGTGATGCGAATGTTGAGTTAATGCTTGATGAGAATTGCTCAACTGAGAATGTTGTAGTAGAGCTATATGCCCAGTTTGACGATATAGAGGAAGGTGGTTCGAGTTCGTGATTTTTCGTAATTCGGGGTAGCAGATTAAACTGGTTTTCATATTTAAGGAGCTTGAATACGAGTAATTTTAGCATGTTTTAGTTATGTTTTCCATCTTAGCTTTAAATTTAATAAAAAGTGTATTTTGAGTCGTTTTATGACCTTAGGGGTCGAATGAGGCCTAAGGGTGAACTAATGTGCTAAGTGAGTGTGCAGGACATCATTCAAAGACAAAATAGCTCAAGGCTGGTTATTGTGTTGTAACACGGGAAGTTCAATGTTGCAACAGAGGGATCAAAATACAAGAATTTCAAGACTGCCTTTGGTGTCGCGACACAAAGCCAAACCTAAACCAGATAGATTTCCTTCAGTGTCACGACACATGCACTAGAGTGTCGCGACATCGACCTTGTACGAGAATAAATACGAGATAGCCCGTACAATAGAAATTAACACAAAAACGTCAACTAACCTAGGGTTGAGGACGACGACCAAACCTAACTCTATAAATAGGCTTAGTTAGCATTTGCTTAGGGACAACTTTTCAGATTCTAAGTTTCTCTCTATAATTTTAGTTTCAGTTTTTCTTTTTTTCTTTTTTTTTTGCTTTAGGTTTATTTTCAATTCTTTTTTGTTCGTGTTCTTTGGAGGACTTGTTTTCGTAAACGTGATCAAATGTTTGAGGATTATTACTCTTCATCAATCAAATACAAACATGATTCTCTAAACTCAACTTTTGATTTATTCTTTATGCATATCTTTATTATAAAGTTTATTATGTTTATGGATTCTATAAGGAACTAATCCTCTTATGGGGGATTAGTTGGTAGAGGCATGATTAACTGATTGTTATGTAGGGTTTTCTTAGAGGATTAACTGTTTGGGAGAGGAAGAACTTAAACCCTAGGCTTTACGACCATAGGAAGTCATTTAGGAGAGAATTAACCCAAAATTGATATGGCCTATCCGTGAAAACCTTAGCCCTGAATCGGTCTAGACTGTGAGGTCGAGATATAAATAGTTCTTGCCAACTCATTAGTTTAGTGGAAGATCGAGAGATCCTGCTAGGGTAACGACTAGCTGATTGAATAGAAACCCAAAATAGGAATTAGTTATGACCAATGAAGCGAACTAATCACCCATGTCTAGATTTGATTAAGTTTTAGAAATTAGTTATCCAAAGTCCATTTTATTTATGCAGTTTTTTTATTTCTTTATTTATAAAAATCTAAAAATCCTTTCTTTATGTTTTATCTTAATATAATTTATTTAAAATACTAATTAATTCTATTTGCATTTAGGTTAACTTTAATTTAGTACTCGTCTCCCTTAGGTACGATCCTCGGAGTACTTACATACTTCGTTATACAACTATTTTACAACCTGACTCATATACTTGCGGACACCGCCTCAATTCCATATCTTTAGTTCCAGTATTTATACTCTGGACGTTAATACATTTGAAGGCGATCAATTCGTCAAACATTGTTGTTAATATGTCCAATAACACGAAAGGTGGCTAGGAACAGGAAGCAGAAAATTCAAAAACACGGTTGTGCGGTGGTTTTACGACATTGTAAAGCTCATATCAGGGGATATAAGAATCATCAATGTGAAGGTATACTTCGGTTGGAGCCTTTGATTGCAACTTTGGCATACCCTTAGGGTTGGTTGGTAACTTGAATGTGAAGATCTCGACATAACATTGTATGAGCGCTTTTCATTCCAACATCAGTATGTCGATTTCTTATGCTTGAAACCCTTACACGGGTATGCCTTTAAGTTAAATGGGAAAAAAATTTGTAAGTAATTTTGGTTTTTACGTAGGGTTGCCAAGAACGAATGATGTTCTCCCTACCACCTACACCGGTAAAGGGATATCCAATCTGGTATATGATTCAACAACTTGGGTTGATAATGAAGAGGAATGACAAAGTGATGAAACCGATAATGATCCAATTCGAGAGTCCCACTCCAATAATTCATAAATTGTATTATTTTCTGAACAAGAGGCTACTCCTATTGAACTAGAGAGGAATGATTCTAACAATGAAGTTTAAAATAATACTGGAGGAACCTAACTAGATTTTACACCATATGCACCTCCACCCCACATGTTTAATGTTGACATTGGTGCTTAACATGAGTAGAATTTCTAGAATCGCCTCATAGAAGATTGGGCCATACAGGTTCTTCTAAAAATTTCAATGATTTACAAGTTGGAATGAAGTTTTCCTCTAAAGATGCTGTTAATACTACAATAAAGCGATATAACATAAAGCATGGGGGTCAATTTTCAAGTTACAAAATCACGAGCAGAAAAATATGAGGTGAAATGCATAAAGTGTGACGGTAGATGTCCCTGGAAAATCAAAGCATTAGTAAGGAAGAAGACAAGATTGTGGACGATAAATAAATATGATGCTTTACATACTTCTGTTGTGTTGAGTCACCAAGACGTCCTGTGGCGCAGCGAAAAAAATATTCTGGCGATCCGAACCAGGAATCCATGTACGAGGAACGAATCGAGAAGGAAAGATTTGAAAATATACCTTTTGGAATCTAAAAAATATAGAGGAACCACTGCTGGTTTAATCCCCTTCGTACGCTGCCGATCCAAAGCCGCAATAGAATCGTCTCGACCTCTATGTAGTCCACCCAGTTGTGAACAAACGAACAAAAACTCTCTTTGAATGCTTTAGAGAGTTTTTTTTCTTCAGAAAAATGCGGCTGTTAAACCTAGGTTTTGTTTTCCTTTTCGTGGTTAATATTGGTAACACTCTCTCACCTTAGGGTTTTTATGATTCCTATAACGCCCTGAATTATTTATCTTTATTTTTGTGAAATTTGTTATAAATAAGTATCTACTTCAGTGGTTAAGAGTTCTAGAGGTGTGCTTGAGGTCTTGGGTCCAAGCCCCCCTTTTAGTAATTTTGCTATTTTTGATCCCAGCCTTATCCCTTTGGGGTGGGCTTATGTTATTTTGTGAACTCATATCAGAATGAGCATGCTATTTCAAGTGGTAAGGTGTTTTTGTTTGAAGTCATTTTTGTTTTTCCCGAAATTTTTTTCCCATTTAAAGTCATTTTTGTTTTTCTCTCTGTCTTCTTTGTTTCGTCTCTATTTTTTTCTCTTTCTGTTCCTTCAATTTGGCCACCATTCTCATTCCTCGTTGCGTTGGGTATTCCCGGTTTCTTCGTATGATTTTGTATGTAAGGATTCGTTATGTTTTTTTGAAGAAGTATTAGTTAATATTTTAGCACTTGGTTTGACGTTTAGATGTTTTGTGCATCGTTTTGCTAGATAATACTCAGGATATTCGAAACTCCTCAGTTATTTACTAAAGCTTCGGGGTTTCCGTTTCGTGGGTAAGCTTTTGAAATGATTAAGAATGCTGTTTGGTAGTGGAAACAATTTTGTTGCTTTGTAGGCGAGGGGTAATTCGATTGAAATCGAGGAATTAAGACTGATTTAGGGCATTTTGATTGATGGATTGTAGGTTATGGTCATCTCGAGATTGCTGTAGCATAAAAAATGAACCAGGTGTATAATGAAAACACGAGAAAATAAGGTTGGGAAAAAGTCGAAAAGTGGCCTGTTGATGCCACATGGGCGTGTGCTCGGCCGTGTGATTGGCCATGTGCCATACACGACTATGCGATGGGCAAGTGTGTGGCCGTATAGGTCACATGGGCTAGGTTGACTTAGGTGTGTGTGCTGTGGGCCACATGAGCAAGGCTAATTTGGGCGTGTAGGCCATACGAGCAAGCCACATGGGCATGTGGGCCCAAAATTTTGAAATTTTCCTTAGGGTCGCACTTATCGTTCAGATCGACTATGGGCTTTCCGTAGGGTCGGTAAGGGCAAAACAAACCCTAATGCATGAGATCTGTTATTCTGATAGACTGATCTGAGTTTAGGAAAACTGATATGTATGTCTGATTGTGTTGTATAAGCATGTATGATATCTGTATATGAGCATGCGGATCATGTTTAAACATGTTTATTCTGTATATTTGTATTATGTATCTGTATATAGGGTAGGTTCTGTTTGTTGGGGGTAGTGTTCTGTGAGGCAATAGTACGCTGTTATTCTAACAACACAACTGTAAATTATTTTGATAAGTTTCATACAGACACTATGTGGTGTGTAGGGTTAGGTGGGTGTTTTATACCCCACGTGGTGTGTTGGGATGGTCGGAAGGTGTGTAGAGGTTGGGGGTAGGACTTTGCATATCTATATGTTTCTGATAATCTGATTCTGATAAGGACTTATGTCTCCTTTTGTTATGATATATTGAAAATCTGCATTTGATGCATGTAAGTTTCCGTTGAGTTACATACTAAGTTTATGAAAACTCACATCTATTGTTTGTTCTTTCAAGTAATCCTTAGACATAGGCGGGTCGGTGCGACGGAGTCTCAGCGGTGACCACTTGCTCGCAAACTGTTTGATTAACGGTTTTTATTTAAAAATCTGGATTATTTTTGAGAGTTTTGTAATTTGAGACTCTTTGGACTATTTGTTTTAATTTTAGTTTTGAATGTGTTTTTGAATTTTATACTACGATGTTTGAGAAAACCATGGTTTTACGCAAAGAAATATTTTTCTAAAAACTCAAACTCGGTTTTCAACTTTAACAATATCAAATTTCCGCTGCAAAATAAATTTTCTAAAAGAGCAAATTAACAATGTTTTCCTTAACGGAAATAATAACATGTTTGATAAAATGTGGGTTCTTTTTAGTAACAATTAAACGCGAGAAATTTAATACAATAAGATTAATTCCAAAACTCTTCTTCGTAACACTCCCAGGTTCGACCATAATGTTTAGGCTGGATTTTGGGTATTACAATTTATTTTTATTTTAATATCCATATTAAAACCGGAATCACCCCTTTTTGGTGCTAGAAAATATATGGAAAATATCATAATGTAATATCGTTGCCAAAAAAAGATATTAATTTCTATATGTTTTATGTTTGATCAAAATTATTATAACACTTTATTTTAATAATTTTGGTAAATAATACATAATTAATATTTTCATACATTTATTTTAACTATGTTCTCTATTCTTGTACACCGAATTTGTACATATACTGTGTTTATTATTTAACTGTCAAATTAAATTAATTCAATAATTAATATAATTCTCGTGACAGTTAAATATAATACCAACTGTGTTTAGATTCTGTTCATTTCAACCATAGGGTGTGACCCTGTAGGCTATTTTAACATTGGTAGTAATGCTAGAACACTTATAACATTATAAGCAATGAGTGACACCTAGTAATGCATCATCGCTACTCAAGTTACAAGAAGTCGTGGTTCGACATAACCTTTCTGTGAAAAATTTTCATGTATTATATCATTTTTTTCCTTTATATCTCAATTGGATACAAGTCAAGGAATAATCACACTTGCAAAGTCCAATATCATGTTTCTTGATACCCGAAGTAGACAACAATAAACAAATAAATGTTATATCTCATATTAACTTATTTGAGCATGGCCATGCGTTTCTAGTCTCACTTCATCAAGTGGCCTAAGATATTGCTCCCATTATGTAGGAGGGACAAATCCTATCTTGATCAATCATATCCCATTACATAGATTGTGGCATACCCAACATCAGTCTTTATAGTACAACCTATTACAGTAGATGTTTGACTGTATCAAAACATATAACTCACTATGTTGGAACAATGATGATCTCAAGTCTAATGATTGTATACATAGTTATCACTATGAGTAATGTTGTGACTATTATATAATAATCCAAAAAGCACACTCATAGCGGGTCAGTCCAATATGTCATTCTCTAACATATACTCATGTATTAATTTTGACATTCCTATGTCAATGACAACACTTTGTCATCAATCAACTACATATTAGTCTTAATGCATTATTGTTGTCCAAGCCCACAATAATACTTGACTAAGCACCTTTTAAAAATAATCATATTATTCACGGAACATTATTATAAATTAGTTTATTTTACACACAAATAAAGTGAAACTGAAATAACAATGGCAATGCCTTTTATTAATAAGCAAGGTAGAAAGAATATGTGATTACAATAATCTCATGATTGATTTTTGGGCATATTCTAACATGTTGTTGGAGGTATTTCACAAGATCATCCAAATTTGGGTTCTAACCTTATCTCTGATATTATTTTACCTTTGGTGAAAGCGAATCCTAGGATTCCCTTTCCGATTTTGATTGCTAATATTTTTAGTGAATATGATTACACTCTATCTTACTAGAAAACATGGGCTGCAAAACAAAAGACAATAGAAAAAATGTATAACGGGTGAGAAAAATCGTATAATGATTTGTGGAAATGGTTGAGTGTATTGAATCAATACGTCCCAAGTACCATCATTGATTTAAAAACGGAACCTTTGTATCATGAAAACCGAATGGTCCAAGGAAAAAGAAATTTTCATAGTCTTTTTTGGACATTCAAGCCTTGCCTTGATGCATTCCATTATTGTAAGCCGCTCATCCAAATTGACTGTATATTCATGTACGAAAGATATGAGTATTACTTGTTATTGGCTATTGAATATGACGATAATTGGAACATCTTGCCAATAGCATTTGCAAGTGCTGAATGGGAATCCGTGGATGCCTGGGACTTCTTGACTAACTTGAGAAAGTATGTCGTATCGCAACTCGAGATATGCATCATTTTTCATAGGGCACTTGAAATACACATTGTGATTGATCGTGATGGAAGCCTTTGGGATTGTACACACCATAGGTATTGTGTACGACATATTGATGCCAATTATATGGGAATGTTCCATAATGATAAGAACACCGATATATTGTTAACATGGGCACGTAGTAAATGTTATTTTCTATATCATTCTCTAATATATGCATAGTTTTGATTCACGGATATACTCTATATTTACTTTGATAGGGTACGAGCTTGTACAACATTGATTCCACAAAATGTTGGAGAATTTACGGGTAGTAAACAAAATCGGTGTTGAGTACCTCAATCAGATATCCAAGGAATAGTGGAATAAAACATATGATGGAGGCCTACGGTACGAGCATATGATAATGAACTTAGCAGAATGCATAAATTTTGTATTGAAGGGGACGCGCCATTTTTTGATAACGTTAGTGGTGAAAGAAACATATTTTCACTTATCAATCTTGTTTTCGAAGATGACAAAAAAATGGACAAATGAAGGGAAGACACATTTGGTGCGAGGAATTGGGAAAGATATGGAGGAAAATCAAACAAAATCAAACTCTATAGTGGTATAGTGTCACTCGCGTACAAATACAATATTTTGGGTATCATCAGGGGGTTGTATTGTTGGAAAAAATCTGGTTTGAAATAATTTTCTTGCACATCAAAAAATTAAAATTTTGAAAATCGACCCGGTTTGTGAAATTTATAGCAATAAACCTTGATCAAACATGTACTTGTGTTTTCAGATAAACGGATCCTTGATGTTTTCCAGGTTTCAACCAAACAATCTTTTTTGCTATTCTCGTACCACAAACTGCTTTGAGTTTGAGCTTGAACCAACTGAACTGAGAAATAAAACTAGAAACTAATAAAATTGTTATTCTGGAAAATATATTTAAAAGTTGAGAATAAATTCTCTCTAGTTTTTGGTAGAGTAGCAATCTCTCAAAAGTTGTGTAAATAGTTCTACCAGTGCCATCTATTTATAGGAGAGAAAGTAAAACCCTTGTACCGTTGCAGAAGTTTATTTCCATTACAAAAATAATATCCTAGTTTATTTAGGATATATGGGGTGACAAACCTAGTTAATGATACTAGGGTTTTGTTGTCCCACCTCTTTACATAAGGGGTTTTAGGCCTCTCTCATATCGGGTCCAATTTCAAGTACTTTCTACGCCTTTTTGACTTAGTAAATAAGGAGATTGTAAATTTCCATCTTCATTTTTGGAAACCTACATTCATTTCTAAATAATTCCATTTCTCTATTTCGGAGAAAACCATAATCATTCCTGAATGTTTCCCATTTCTTTTTTCTATTCATTCCGTTCATTTCTATTCAAACACACAATTTATTTATAGTTTCAAAGAGCTAGCGGAGGGACCAATTGGACATATGTAGTTAAGGCTCAAATAATTTATAATTAAGTTACGGCTTTTCGCCTATTAATTATAAACTCATTTAGTCATGAAGTCATTCCAATATAGTATCATGATTGAGCTCTCCCTAACGACTTACCATTACGAAAGCAACTACTCAATTCTCGTCCAATGACCTTGTTATAAATGTGTTACTCTCATAGGATATCCTTGATCTCTTTGGGATAATATTTGCTCTCCTAATATGATCCTATTTTATTTCAGGGTAACCATTACTTCTTCCTTTATGAAAAGTCAATCACTATCAAATAGTGATCAAGTTATCCATCACAAAGACGGATGACCCATGGCCACGTTTACTTTTTCATCAACCATGTAATTCCAATGAGAGGATATCATTTACCCATGTTTTGGGATATGAATTCCAATATTGTGAATGACCCTACATCCTACAAAAGTCGTACACCCAATACATAGTTGTTTGTTCCTTATCTATTTGAACTTAGGCTTTTAATAACATCAAAGTGTACGAGTCACGCATACATAGTCAACCATTCACTCAGGATTTAGGTATGTCACACTATGAACATCACAAGTGAATAAATCTATAAACAGATTCAAGATCTATTTTGCTTGGGTCCTGTTTGATGTACTGTCAGTCTAGTCGACCACATCTATGTCTCTATCTTCTTGGAGTCATCTGCTCCGATGCACAAGACAAGGCATCTTGCCAATTGTACTTGATAAATGACATATTAGTCTTTCAATTGGTTTTCTCATTTTCGATTAGATTAAGAACATGTTTAGGTTCGTCTACAAATACAAGCTATCTTTTTGTATCACGATTTGACCACGTAATATTGCTTAGTATTAGTTAAACATTAGACAAATAATGAGCAACATTTTCTTCCATTTTACTTTACATGTAAAAAGCATTTGAGAAAATTTATACAAAGTATATTAATTTAATTAATGAATTTATTCTGTTAGCCAATCTGTTCGAAAAAATTACAAGTGTATATTGACGGAAATACTACACTTAAGCCACCAGATCCAATACGTATCGTGTTAACCTGCAACAAATGACCTACAACTATAGGAGATTTTAGGCACTTCATTATCCATGCTCACATGCAATTGCAGTATGTGCCTCTAGTCATCTGGACTGCATGAAGTATGCTGATGAAGTGTATAACTAAAATTGATATTTAATGAATTGAAGTTTGAATTCCCACTGGTCCCAAATGAAGGTAGATAGTCCCTTGTTTCGAGTGCTCCTTCGAATTGCTATGGAATCTTGAATTGTGTTGTATACCAAAAGGTCGACTAAAATTTAGTCACATACGCAACGATATGAATATTCGAGAGAAGACAAACCAACCTAAGTTATGTGGTTTTTACCAAAACCCGAGACGTAGCAAGAAAACATATCTACATTTGGTGTAAATGTTAGGACGAGGATTATAGACATGTTAATAACTTGTTTTTTTGTTTAAAAGCCCTATTATTGAATGAATTTGTGTGAATTAAACTTTTTTATTCTTATATACGAATAACAGATTCAATATTAATATAAATGGGAACATTATAAATTGAAAATTAAATGTTCAATAAACTAATCAATGATTTACGTAAAAAATTACTATGTAAAAATCATCTATATATCTTCGGGCTGAATGTATGCCATAACCTAGGGGGCGTCGGTTGTGAGTAAGATTTTGTCATGGTTAGGGTTTTAGCTTATTATCATTATCATTGTAATCTTTATCGTTTCCATCTCCATCTCTATCATCATTGTCCCCCTCATTCTGCTAAGTATCATCGTCTCTATCTTAGTATTCATATTTACCATTAACTTCATCTTCATCTTGTTCGTCCATGCTAGACTGCATTTGCATCTTATGTTGCCATTGTAACGCCCCAAAATTTCTGTAAATTCGGCTTTTGTGATTGTTGAGCATAGAAATATCAGGAAATTTGTTTTGTGTTATTTTGGCACAAAATATATATTGGTTTAAGTGTTTATGTACTCTGGGGTGTGTTTGGAAAGTCCCAATTTCAAGCCTTAACTTGGGCTAAATTTTGGTTTTTATTTTAATAAAGCCTGGCTTTTGGTTAGTGGGCTTATAAGAATTTGTTGGTAATAACTTAACAGAATGAGCCTGCTGGTCTAGTGGTTAAGTGGCAAGGGTTTATGCTAGAGGTCCTGTGTTTGAATCCTGACTTGGGTATTATTTTTGTCACCATGGCTGTGATAGAATTGGAGGTGTACTAAAACACTGAAAAGGTAGGGTTTATCAGATTTTTTCTTAGAAGTTTCTCCAAAAGAACTCTCCCTGCTGAATTTCTCTTCTATTTTTCCCTCTCCACGTTCTTTCTCTTTGTTTTCTTTTTGCCGAAATTTCTTTACATTACTTCCTTTCTGTTTCCTCTCTTTTTGATAGTTTTACTTTTGTCTTTGAAGACGCGCTTTCGGTAAAGTGTGAAGATGCGTTCTGATTTGTTTTAGTAAATGTTGGGTTATTAAGAGATTGTTTTCTGTTTAGGAGATAATCAGGGTTCTGTGGATCATTAATCGACGTTCTAAACAGTGAGGAATCGCCATTTTCCGTTTAAGGTAACGTTGTCATTAACTTTTGAGATTTGCCTGTTCCTTAGTAACTCGGATTAAGTGATTAAAAGGGTGAAATACTTTTCAATAATAGGTTCTGGAGTGCTCGGGATTGCGTTAGCTTCAAATTAATACCAGGCGTGTACCTCGATTGCACAGAAAATGAGTTTTGACGAAAGCTGAGACTATCGATGCCACACGGGCATGTGGACTGCCTGTATGGCGATAAACAACCATGTGATAGACGAGCCAGGCCGTGCGCGTGTCACACGGGCATGGTAGACATGGGCGTGTGATGGCTTGTAGGCCGTGTGCGAGGCACGGGCTCAGGTAAATGGGCCGTGTGGGCTACATGAATGTGTTGGCCCAGAAGAGTGTGAGAATCTGGACCAGGCCATATGATCCACACGAGCAAGGCCAATTTGGGCCGTGTGACCCACACGAGTGTGTGGGCCCACATGGGCAGGGCACATAGGCGTGTGAGCCCCTTTAATCTGAAATGTTCTGTAAGGTTGCACGGGTCACCCAAGTCAATTGTGACCTGTCGTAGGGTCGGTAAACCTTATCTAGACTTTTAATTCTGTGATGTATGTGTTAGCATGTTACACCTGGCATGATTATTTGATCTGTTCTGTAAATAAATGTATGATCCGTTTGTCTGCATTATAGCATGCCATGTTTGTATGATACATTGTATCGGGGTGGGTTTGATGAAATGAATGGAGTATCTGAAGGGCTTCATAAGCCCGTTATCTGGCAGCTAAGTTGCATACTTATGATATGTGCTGCGATGCGGTACCTTATTGTGTGTAGGGTTGGATTGGTCGATTATATCCCCATATATGGTGTGTAGGGATGAGTGGGTCAATTTTATCCCCACATGGTGTGTTGGGTTGGTCAGAGTTCGTGTGCAGGGCTGGTGGGTTTATTCTGTTAATCTGGTCTATTATGCATATTATATCTGAGAAGGGCTGAAGCCCTAAGACTGTATCTGATATTGATTCTGTGAGGGCCCAGGCCCGAATTATGATTGTATTCTATTATTTGTTTGTATGCATGCTATACGGTATGGATGTACACACTGAGTTGCGAAAATTCACCCCTTTATTTATTTATCTATTTAGGTAATCTTCAGCAGTAGGCGGATTGGTGCAGTGGAGGACTCGATGGTGGCCACGTCCGCATACATTTTGGTTATGAATTTTATTTTGGTTTATTCATTATTTGTTTGGGGGTTTGAGGTTGCTTTGGAATTTTGGATTTTAATTTGGGTTTTGAACTGTGGATGTGGATTATAAATGCAATATCAATATTATGGTTTTCTTGAAATAAACCAAGAATTTTCGTAAACAAAAATTGGTTCTCAAAATAATAATCAACAATTGAGTTTCAAACGCTTTCGTGATAAAGAAACGTTTTCAAAACAATATGACTTTTTCATGTTTTTCGATTTAGTAAAAGATAACAAATGATATGGTTTATGAATCAAAATGGTTTAGAAAAAAAAAACACTCTCATGTGACATAGCCAGATTCGGCCATAACGTCTAGGCCTGGTTTGGGGTGATACAGCCATTGTATATTGCCAGTTGTATCAGTAGACGGCTGTAAAGATAATCACCTATTAAGAATAGTGATTCCAGTGGTGTTTGTTACATTATTGGTGGAGAAATATATGATGTCGAACTACTTGGTTGTGCATAAAATGATGGGATTGTAGGTGATCCTAAATACAATGGTGTTGGTGCTGGTGGTGAATGTATCTAGTATGCTTTTATGGATGGAGGTGGTGCAAAAAAATTCTTGGGGGCGATGTTGATGCATGATATGATAATAGTATGGATGACGGTGCATATATCGATGATGGTGCATAAAATGATACTTGCGTGTACATCATAGGGTTGTTACTAAATATACTAGAAAAATATGAACCATATTGACCTAGAGGTGCGCCTATCGGTACAAGATTCGAGGCTGAAGCTTATGATGAAGAACTTGATGCATGTATTATTGATCAAAGCCTCATCGGTGGTTGTGTTGGCCTCCAGGATAAATTTATCTACTCCTTTCCTTTTCAGACAATAGATATGGCTTACCATTATGCTTGGACCATGTCTTGTACTCCGAAAACATCACCAGCTCTAGTTTGACAATTTGTTTATGTATAAGTAGAAAATTATACCTATGTGCCCACAAGTTGATATATTGGGCATGGAATCTAGATAAATCTTCTTTGGGTGTCTCCCACAAGTCAATCCTGTGAAATGTATCGAGGTTATAAAATGAGGTCGGATTATTTTGCACAAAGCCAAACTGACACATCACTCGATTAGATTTATACATATTAATTGTTGCAAAAACTATCAATGACAGTGTGACGTGCCAAATATTACAATTTGTCAGAAATTCAATTGGTATGCATTTTTTCATTCTTGGATCAGAGTATGACATCCATTCAAATTGCAACATGAAATTATAAATTTCATTAAATACCTAATAAACATATTAAATGCATGCATAATTATTATGTAAATGAAAATTCAAAAATTAACCTCAACTTCTGACCGTTGATCTGACAATAATCAAATATCTTTAAGGTTATTCGATATACCCACATGACTCTCGTAATTGTTCCACCTGTTCAAAAAATATGTCATTTAAAAAATTTAATAAAAAATAAAATAATATGATAACTATATTATTAAATTAATATTACATTATTACGAGTGAAAATTAGTAAGGGAAGTTTACTCTAGGACGTAAAAATGGTAAATGATACCATCCCCATGACTGAAGGAGTATTTATTCATCAATTTTAACTTTTGGAGCTTTGGTGGCCCAAGATATCTTTTGATACAATGTAGCTAAGACAGTTGATCTCCAACTAAGCTACCTAACTTCTTTTAGGTTAATTAGTTTTAGGAGCAACCTTAAATGTACCTTAGTTCGAGATTTATCTAGCATTAGAAGCCCCCAATCAACCTCTGTATAAATGATCGAGGGAACTGTTGTCTTTTCACCTCGCTAGAAGATTCATTAAGATGTGAGAAATTATTTTCTAGCCATTTTATATTTATCTAGCCACAACTAAACTTGTCTGACACCTTACCCTATAGCTGCTAGAAAATTGGCCTCCAATCCTCAACGTGCACTACACCTGTAATGACTACCCTTTCAATCGGTTGATCGAGTTGTAATGCCATACCCTCGAGTGTAATGGTACACTCACTGCATGGTAGATGGAATGTATGTGTTTCGGATCTCCATCTCTCTAGTTAAGCAGTGATAAGTGCATGCTCAAATTTAGTCCCATCGAGCATAGGGGACGCATGTAAGAATCCTGCCTCGTTTAAGTACCGTTCTATAATGCGTGGTGCTGTTGTACTTAAATCGTGTATATGTTTCAATAATTCGATCTTCGTTCTAATTATATAAACACAAAACACAATAAAAATACTAAATAAATTTCAACAACTTAATAATGATATTAACAAAATAAAAAAAATAATATTTTCTTTTCATGTGTTGTTGGATGTCGAATATATTTGTGATCTAGATAGATCAGTGGCTTTGATATTTTTTTACTAATTATTTAAACTTTAATTATATATGTCCAATTGGTCCCTCCACTAGCTCAACATGACCTTTAACGGCATTAAATAAATGAAAACGATGAATAGAGAAATAGATTTTATGTATCACTGGAATGACAGAAATGTGCAAGTGTACACAATCACAACAAGTAATAAAGTGACAAACAAATGTCGAGTTATCGTACCCACAAGAACTGTGAAAAGAGTTATTTATGAATGCTATTTAAAACAGTTTGGTGAAGAAAAATATTTTGTTTAAAGAGGTTGATTAAAAAAAAAGATTTTAAACTAAGTAAACTAAATAAATAAATCTCAAATGCACTATTTCAAAATACGATTTTAACCAAGATGACATAATTGGGTTAGATTAATTGTAACACTCCTAACCCATATCTCTCACCAAAATAGGGTTACGGGGCATTACCGATCAATACACATTGTTCACATACATAACATATTCATTCATACTCACAATCCACTCATATTAATCACATTGTTCCTTATAAGGTCCTATGAAACCTTAAAACATGCTTTAACGAGGTTCAAGACTAAATCGATAACATTTACAAACTTTAAGAAACTTAGAAATTTTTTTTAATTATAGGGTCACATGCCCGTGTGAACAGGCCGTGTGCCTCACACGGCTATCAGACACGCCCGTGTCACAGGCCGTGTGAAAACAGGGCATACATGCTGACTTGCACCACACGGCCGGAGACACACCCGTGTTCCATGACCGTGGGAAAACTAAGAAGTTTAACTTGGATCACACAGCCGACCACACGCCTGTGTGTCTAGCCCGTGTACCCTTCAAAATGGTCACACATGCCCGTGTGCTAGGCCATATGCCATTTAGGGGGTATACTAACTTATGTCACATGGTTAGTTACACGCCCGTGTGTGAGTCGGTATGACACACACGGCCAATAGACACGCCCGTGTGTCCAGGCCGTGTTAAACCGGTAGGGTATACTGGCTTAATTCGTAGGGCTACCCCAGGGGACACACGACCATGTAACATGACTGTGTGTTGCACATGGCTAAGACACACGCTCGTGTCTCTGCCGGTGTGGACAAAAATAGGCTATTTGTAAAGCCAATTTGCCACCCTATCCACAAGCATACAAATCAACCGAAAATAGCACCATTTTATTACATTTTTATGCAGCCAAAAACATTCCAAATCAATCATATATAAAACTATATATATATCATCAACCAATTCAACTACTAAATTCCATATACAAATATACCAAATCCATATACCAAACCTTTCAAACAGTGATAACTAACCAAATTAACATCCATTTAACTATATCCACAACTATGACAAACATACCAAAACAAGCTAACATATAAGGCATTATATACATCACATATATCACTTATCAGGTACATAATGTAAGCCAACTTAAATGGCTAAAAACATACCAACATTTACATAATTAACAAGCCAAATCACATGGCTAACATCATAGCTCAAAGCATACCAAAATGACTCTAGCCTATATAAGCAATGATGTTAGCCATTTAAAACAATTTGGTGAAGAATAATATTATTTTTGAAGAGGGTGATTAAAAACTAAGATTTTGAACTAAGTAAACTAAATAAATAAATCTCAAATGCACGATTTTAAAATACGATTTTAATCAAGATGACATAATTGTGTTAGATTAATTACATTTCTTAACTTAGAATTATTAAACTCATGTTTATATTGTTATGAATAAATTCACGCCAACTCGGTAATTTGCTAAATTATGAACATACTCACCTACCAAAATCCATTCAGCTCTTGACAATATCCCTATGTCAATTCAACCGATTAAACAAATCTTAATAGACAAATATGTTATTGCACATACATACTTATTAAATTAAAATAATCTCTTAAACATATCCCTATGTCAATTCAAACAATTAACTCGATTTAATAAGCACATTAAAGACTATGTGAGGTAACAAAGTATCCTTACCTTGAAACAGTTTAATCACAATAATCTTGCAAGTTATGCAAGGCAAATGTGTCGTTAAATACCGTTACTAATTTAACCCTCAGCTACCTTAGATGACTAAACATGCACTGACTAAGTACTGTGTCCATTTATTAAAATTTCAATTCGTTTAAATAATTAATTCATTAGTTACCTAACAATTGTAATGCAAGAATAACTTAGTCATGATTTTACTTACTCAAGCATCTTACCGAGGCCTATAACAACATAAACACAATTTTAACAATTTAAGAAGATGAAATGCAATCAACCTAAGACGAATTAAATTCAAGCTAAATTGATTAAATTAACCATTCCAACAACATAAATATTGATAGATATGTTCATCATAACAACAAAAATTAAAGAGATAGGGAACAAGAATCAAATCCGGTAATTTTCTGTGGCTTGACTAGTTTGCTCCGTTCTTCCTTCTCCGTTGTCCTCGTCGACCAAGGCTACTATGAATAGTTAATTGCTGCTCCAAATGGCTGATGAATACCCCTTTTCTAAGAGGAGAAATCGGCAAGAGAGCAAGAGAATTTGGAATAGAAAAGAAGAGAGAAAGTGGAGAGAAGAGAAAAGATATGAATACTTGAGATGTGTTGAATGATCAGCCAATGGAGGGTTTTTATAGCTTAAGATGGCTGCTAAAATTAGCTAAACCAGCAGCCAAAGAGCCATCCCTTGGCCGACCACACATGTGGCAAGGTTGATGGTTTCAACTTTGCTAAATTTGGCTTGGGGCATATCTACAAAGCCACCAATTGTGGAGGGGTTTGAATGCAACTTGAACAAGTCTTCAAGGGCCTCTTTGCAAGCTTAAATGATCAGATAATAAGCTGATTTGTGTCAGCTCTTGAGATGGTGATAAACCGTCATTTATACATATTTTTACCCCATTCTTAGTGCATTTTATGGATTTTTTCCTTAGAATTGGTGAATTTGATGCTCTTAATGCCTTAATTTCATGTTTTATACTTAGGTGAGCTTAGGAGAGTAAAAGGAATGAGAAAAGGGCCAAAAACGGAGAAAATGGGCCAACGTACGAAATCAACACGGCCTGGACTTTCTCACACGAGCAGACCACACAACCGTGTCAATTTGGCAGGTTCGAATCATGACTCACATGAGTAGACTACACACCCGTGCTATTTTAACAGGCTTGACCATAGCTTGAAGTAATCGTACACGGGCGTGTCATTGCCGAGCCCAAGTTGAGTCCAATTCGGAGAAGGCTAATTTTGAGGGCTTTTAGGCATTCTAAAGCCTATAAATACACCCTAGAAGACGGGAAAAGGAGAGGCATAGAGGAGGGAGCAAGGAATTGCTCAAGGAAAGCCGATTGATCCATCTCAGAAGCCGGATTCACCATCAAGACTGAAGATCTCCCTTCAATTCCCCTTCAGGAGTTTTGGGTTTTCTTTATGTTTTGTATTCATTATTCTTCTGAGATGTTTTCCTTTTTAGTTATGAACTAAATCTCCTAAATACATAAGGGGGATGAAACCTAAGACAAATCTTTTTATTATTTTCTTAATTGTATGATAAATATTTGACTTGTTCTTAATTATGTGTTCTTAATTCTTGTTTTGATATTCCAAGATATTGATTCAAGTTACGCTTTTATTCAGAGGAGGAATAAACCCTGTCTAAGAGTACAATTGTCATAATTAAGCGGAGTTGATTGCGCACCTAGAGATAGGGTGACAAGATTTTTCCGGATTAGGGTAAAACCTAATAAGGGGATCCATAGATTGAGTTAATGCAACCCTAGGAAGTTAATTAGAAAGAGATTTTAATTATTCAACCTAGGGTTAGAAGTTGTTAAGAGAGATAATAGTATAACTTAGGGATTTCTACGGATCAAGTCAAATGAATAAATCGTCCGATTCAGAGCCTGAATAACAAGAAAAATCTAGGTGGATTCTTCCTTGGGTATTGTCTTAATTCAATCGTTTTCCAAAAGTAGTCCCCTAATTCTATTTTCTGTGAATTCTTAGTTTAGTTAATTAGTTAGTTAAAACAAGCCCCCTTATTCTTAGGCTAGATAATAAAAAGACAGTCGTTACTAGTCCTTTTATTTCCTTTGAGTTCGACAATCCGGTCTTGCTAAAACTATGTTACTTTTCGATAGGTACACTTGCCTGCATCATGATAATAGTTGGTTTCAAGAACGATTAATTATAAATATTTAAAACCTGTCACATAATAACACGATCAAGTTTTTGGCGTCGTTGCCGGGGAACTAAGATATTAGAAACACTCAATTTTTATTACTTTAGCCATTTATTTTCCTTGCAAGTTAATTTTATTATTATTATTATTATTATTATTATTATTTATTAATTTACTTTTTCTTTCTCTTGGCAGATTTTTATAGTTTATGACTAGAAGAAAGCCGTCAAGACCACTACTTTTTGACCAAAAAATCGATGCTTACAAAGTTTATATCAGTGTCAGAAACTCGTTTTTAGGATACCGAGATAGCACTTAAGAATCAACAAGCATCGATCCAAGGGCTCGAAACTCAGATTGGACAGCTTGCCAAGTTTATTTCTGAACGACCGCATGGTAGCTTTCCAAGCAATACAGAATCTAATCCAAGGGAGCAACTCAACGCGATTACTAGTCAAGATGAGGAAAGGTTAGCCACACCTGAACCAGAACCAAGGCAAGATACTGAGATAAGCAAAGGTAAATGTGAGGTATACCACAAAGAACAGATACCGATAAGTACAGAATACAAACCTCGTGTGCCATATCCTAATTCGACAAGGAAAGATCGCTCAGACGAACAATTTGGTAAATTCCTTAGACTCTTAAAAAAATTACATATTAACTTACTGTTTATTGAAGCTCTATAAAAAATGCAAAACGCAGTAAAATTTTTAAAGGAGCTTTTAGCAAATAAGCGGAAGTTGGACGAGGCGTCGCATATAGAGCTAAACGCAGTTGGCTCAGCTATTCTACAGAATAAGCTACCCAACAAATTAAAAGATCCAGGGAGTTTTACAATTCCTTGCTTAATTGGTAGTTTAGATGTTAATAATGCATTAGCTGATTTAGGGGCTAGTATTAACGTCATGCCCTACAAAATGTTCAAACAATTAAGTCTTGGGAAACCCAAACAGACTAGGATGAGCATACAATTAACAGATAAAATTATAAGATTTCCTAGGGGTATTATTGAAGATGTGCTAGTTAAAATCGATAAATTTATATTTCTCATCGACTTTATTGTTCTAGACATAGAGGAGGATAGCAACACTCCTTTAATTTTAGGAAGGCCCTTTTTAGCAATTGTTAAAATGATTATTGATGTTGGCACAGGAGAGCTCACACTTCGTGTGGGAGAAGAAACAGTCACCCATCAAGCTCGCAATTCTGGCAACATATCAGAAATTGAAGGTGATCGTCTAAACTATTCTACTAAAACTGACAATGTTGTGCAACCTACTTTGCAGGAAATGAGTTTGAAGGAAGTACATGAGCTATTCCCAAGCAATAGTAGAGGACCTATTCATGAAGATCGAAGGCTACAAATCGAGGAACTAGACGTATGGCGGATGCATAAACCAAGAACACCCGATAAACAAAAACTGCGCCAGAACGAGCTCAATACATTTCCAAATCAACTTAAGGTTAGAGATAAAGTTTTATTAGATGCCGAAGATCCTTATATGGTCACTACTAAACCGAATGAAAAAGTCCCTCTTACGGTACTTAGCATTTTCCCATTCGGTATAGTCGAGGTAAGTCATCTCAAGTTCGGCACTTTTAAGGTAAACAACACCCGTCTAAAACCTTATTTTGATAAGATGGGTAGCAAGGATGAGGAGTATAAACTCCTTGAACCACCATGACCATTCAATGGAGAGGTAAGTCGAGCTTAGACTATAAATAAGCGCTTCTCGGGAGGCAACCCGAGCACTAACAATATTAATTTCTTTTTTAACACCTAACTTATTAACAGAGATCTTGAATACTGGTTTTCCACACAGACACGACCAGGCACACGGGCATGCTGAGGACCGTATGGAAACAGGGCAGAGATTTTTCCCAAACACGGGCTACGATAAAACGACAGGGCCGTACGATATGGCCGTGGGCGAGTCTGCCAAAATAACACGGGCGTGCGGCACGCCCGTGTCTAGCACCCTGGTCGAACTTGTCGAATTAACACTAGCGTGGGCCTATATATACGGGGGTGGAAGAAACGAACGAAGCCGGACACGGTTGTGCGACACGGCCGTGTGCACCCACACGCCTAAAATACACGGGTGTGGGCCGAACGCCAGGCGCACCCAAATTCAAAAAAATGCGAAACACACGGGCTAAAATTGGGGAACACGGGCGTGTTCCTTGGCTGTGTGCCCTAAAATCTATAAATAAGCTGCACTATTCATTGTCTTCCTCACCCAAAATCCCTAACCTTAACCGCTGCAAGTCTACACGCCCACCCCGTTACACTCGTGCGCCACTTCCAACCCCGTTGTTTATGCTCACTCTCTTATTTCTAGCGTACAATGTCGTCTTCACGAGGAAAGAAAACTGCCGTCCCTGCTTCGAAGAGAAGGAAGGGGGCGTCATCTTCCTCGAGTCCTATCGCAGATAGTCACCACCCTTTTCTGCAGTTCCCCATTGGGCCCCAAGAAGAACTTTACCAAATACTCCAGACCTGACCTTTAACTGCGGGCCACTGTATCGATTGAGCTGCAGTAGAACAAGTTCAGTTGGCTGATGCGATTCAGGCCCTCCTAACCACCGACCCTTGAGAGCTTTTCTTTGGGATCATCGAGCCGACGTATCTCGAGCTTACGATGGAACTATGCTCAACGTTCCATCTTCAGACCATAATGACAAATTATGATGATCCCGACACGGTCCAGTTCCGTCTTGACGGTTTAGTCTGCCAGTTGAGTGTACCCGAGTTCGGTATAGCTTTGGGCCTATACAGAGAGGAGTTCATGAATGAGAACGACCTCGACACTCTCCATCGCCACATCCACTACTCTCCCTCGAAGTGCTGGTACGCTTTAGTCCCCAGTTTAGACACCCACAACCTGAGCCTTTCCAAGGCATCAGCTCTCTCTCCCTCCTTGAGGTACCTACACGCCATCTTGGCACACACCTTGACAGGGTAGAGAGAGAGCACTGGCATCGTCACCACCAACAACGTCTACTACTTATGGTGTATTTCGCATGGGCACGTCTTCGACCTTGCCTACTTATCGCCCTTGCCATTCGCCACCAATGGAGCGACATCGGAGGGGGGTCATCTCCATTGGGCCCTATGTGACGCGATTGGCGCAACACTTCGGGCTCCTCAACACCGCAGCCCAAGAATCATCCTTGACCCTCATTGGCCAGATGTCTCCACAAGGCATCTCGAGCATGCTAAGCATGAGGATGATCGAGAAGTGTTGAGGAACTTTCCCTCCTCAATATCGTCTCGCCTAATCTACCAAGAAGGAGGCCCTCGAGGACTTTACTGATGATGTCCCTCCACAGCACAAGGACCCACCGTTTCAGCCATCACGCCCCTCTCGTCCAGTTCATGCGGCGGCTTCATACGCTGACATCTCTGAGCGCCTTACATGATTTGAGCAGCAATGTTTTCAACGATTTGATCACATTGATGCGACTTTATATCAGATTTGTCAGCATTTTCACATCTCATTGCCACCCCCACCTCGCGAACCATCTAGCGAGGAAGATGTTTAAAAACTTTTATTAATTATTTTATTTTATATTTTTACTTTTATTTTATCTTCAGACTCCTTTTTATATTTCCTGACGCCTATCTTTATTAGATTTTATAATTTGTATTTTACAATGACCAACTTCAGCTATTCCAGTATGAGTAATTCTGTTTCCTTACATTTCTTAAAAAGTTCCTGATTTTGTCACAGCTATATAGAGCTCCTAAGCTCACCCTCACATAAGAACTAAAAACTCCACCGGGAAAGGTTCTCCACGACTGCCATGTCCAGCTTGGCCACAACTAAAGCTACCAATAGATATAATATTATTTTGGAGCAGGACATATGGACTAATGAACCTCTACCACCACCGGAGTATCCTCCTCCACTCTCACGTCATTTATTCTCCTAAAACTCTAGTTCAAGGAATTCATTCATCATTCAGGAAGTTTCACTTCTCTCCTTATCTTATGATCATAAATTTATCTTTTTCAATATATCTATCTTTGTACATTGAGGGCAATGTACATCTTAAGTGTGGGAGGAGGGGGTATTTTATATCACCATTAGAATATGTCTTAGTCTCATGTGAATTACCCAATTTTAATTAGCTCATGATTTTTATTGATATGTCTTGAATTAAAGCAAGGCATTTATGCATTGATTGTTTAAACTTTAAGACATTAGGGAATCAAGCATGATAAGTTGATTTTTGGAGAATTAAAAACTTCTATGTTGTTTCTCTAAGTCTAGGTATTATCTTGAGTTGGAATTCACAAGTTTAAACATCAAAAAGCTATAATTTTTGTGGGATTTTGAGCCTTTTAGAGC
This sequence comes from Gossypium longicalyx, assembly GCA_025698465.1. Lineage (NCBI taxonomy): Eukaryota > Viridiplantae > Streptophyta > Magnoliopsida > Malvales > Malvaceae > Gossypium > Gossypium longicalyx. Next base: position 86,793,611 of record CM047007.1, read on the forward strand.
ATCTATTATTTCTTCCATGCTCACTTTCATTATGAGTGCGACAATATTGAACTGTTATTCTAGATCTTGCTTGATTATACATGTCAAGACCACACCATTTGATTTGATATGTCAAAATGATAAAGGCACTTAGGTTTAACCCACTCACTCCATAAAAGCTTACCTTCACAATTAACCCTTAGTGAACCACCTTGAGCCTAACAACCCATTCATTGATTTACCCTCAATATTAACCCATAACTCATTATTGTTGAAATCCCCTAAATTAATTTGATCCCTATTTTTGTCTAGATTTGAATTGAATAAATTGATTAGCTATGTCCTGTTCTAAATAGTTAGTTATTTAACTTGTTCTTAAAAAAAAAACATGTATACATATAGGTAGTAGTGATCTTTTGAGCTAAAATAATTAAAATCCATATTCCGAGAAAAAAAGCTCTGTTGTACGCAACTGATGACTAGTCATTTTTCTAGTTAGGCAATTTTTCAATTCAATCTCGATTCTAACCCTTTCTTCCAGCTTGTGACCAACCCTTTAACCAAAGCCACGTTACAACCCTCTAAAGACATTTTGATTGATGTTTCATCTCAATTTATAGTGGTGGAGATTTGATTTTCATGCAAGCCTATGGTAATGAATTTTCATTATTGACTATTGAGTGCTTCATTTATTGTCCTTAAAACACCTCGAGTGATTTGAGTAAATCTTTAGTGAGGATGTGAACCTCTATGATATTTTGAATCAAAGGTAATTACTTAGATGAGGGGAGACACCTATGTTTTCATGATAAAATGCTCAACTTGGAATGTTTGAAACTTTGATGTTCTTTTAGTCAAATTTTCAATGTTTGATTACCTATGGATTATTTTTAGGTATTATCGATAGAAATTATAAGTTGAGAAGAATTTGTTTTGATAAACCGTCATTTATACATATTTTTACCCCATGCTTAGCGCATTTTATGGATGATTTTTTCTTAGAATTGGTGAATTCGATGCTCCTAATGCCTTAATTTCATGTTTTATACTTAGGTGAGCTTATAAGAGTAAAAGGAAAGAGAAAAGGGCCAAAAACGGAGAAAATAGGCCAACATACGAAATCAACATGGCCTGTGTAACACCTCTAACTCGTATCCGTTGTCGAAATAGGGTTTCGGAGCATTACTAGAATTTACGGATCACCTCAAAATTTTTTTCAATTAAATGCTTACCGATTCAATACATCATATAAATAAATATATTACCATTCAATCAACAGCTTGACACTTGTATAAGCATCAAACAGCAACATTGGTAGTATACTAGTACATATTTCATATAAATTCAACATTGATATACTTATTTTCTCGACATGTCACACTTGAGTTTAATAATTGTCTTTACTTATATAATTTCCTTGTATCAACATATCAAAGATAATCATATATGTACATGTCACGAGACATATTATTCTCTTACTGTTTCTTCATAAGCATATATCATTCATTTCGTTATATAAATATTTCATGCACCATAATTCCCATATATCTTTTGTATATTAATTTCGGTAATAGTTCATATTAAAATTAACATAAATTAAATTCCATGTACCTATACGTATTTCATTTATTTATCTTTTTAATTATTTCATTCAACTATTTTGTACATATATTTTCATATGACCAATTCTTGTAAACATTTCACAGAACCATTTCATATAACCATTCATCATCTGATACATATTACCTGAATATCAATTGTTCAACTGATGTTATAGCATCTCCCATCCGCGGTTTTATTTATCTTCGACATGATGCCATAGTGTCTTTCAACTATGGTCTTAGTCATTTTCTGTCAGGTTGCAATGGTATCTTTCAACCATGGTCTTATTCATTTCATGTTACATTGCCATGGTATCTTTCAACCATGGTCTTATTCATTCCCGTCATGTTGCCATGGTATCTTTCAACCATGGTCTTATTCTTTTCATGTCACGTTGCCATGGTATCTTTCAACCATGGTCTTACACATTTCATATCATGTTGCCATGGTGTCTTTCAACCATGGTCTTACACATTTCATTTCGAAAGCACACTCCGCGAACCTCATCCTTACGGTGGGATTACCACCCAAGCTAAATCCTCAGAATATAAACTCATAGAGTATTGTCGGGATTACCACCCAAAGCTAAATCCTCGCAACGACAATTACTCTAATGAGCTTGGATCTGAATTACCAGTCCAGGCTAAATTCAGACCCTAATTCGGATTACCCATCCGGGCTAAATCCATTTTCCACATATTCTTCAGGAGGGCTATATCAGGATAGGATCACCCATCTGGGCTAGATCCTTTTTATCGTCAATTCCTTTTCAGAGATCCATCAAAATTTCCTTTCATTCAACCGGGATTTCTTCCCCTTTTTATCAAATATATCAATGTTTCATAAATTTCCATATAATGAACATTCAAATCATGTTCATATCAAAAACATGCATTTCAAGCATTTAAGAATATAATTCAAGTTACACAAACTTACCTCATTACTTGTTTGTGTTTATAATTTTATTAATCCGATATCTTTTTTTTTCTACGATCAAATCTCTTATTTGAGTCGTCCAGATCTTTATAAATAAATTTAATCATCATTTTCATTCATTTCATATTCTAATGTATTTAATTAATGCTCTAGGCAAAATTACTATTTTGCCCCTAAACTTTTATTTAATGACGATTTCATCCTTGGGGTCAGGAAAATAAAATTCTTGCAATTTAATCATTATTTCCAGCTATTATTCTCATACATATTGATAACAGCCCATGAATTCTATAAAATATCAAAATTTTCTATAATTTCAACACTTTTCAATTTAATCCCTAAAACATGTTTTTCCCCGATCTTGAACTAAATTAATAATTTCATTCAATTTTGTAATTTAAATAATAAAATAATCCATTTCATGCAATTTGGTCATTTCTGACATTTTTACAAAATTACCCATAAAGTTTTACTTTTATTCAATTTAGTCCCTGAGCCTAAAACATGCAAATTAGCCATGCTAGATGAGTATTCATACATATTTTCCTCCTCCTCCTCCTCCTCCTCTCCATTCCACATCCTTAAATTTATATAATATGCTTATAAGTAACATTATCAATAATTTCACTGCTTACTTATATGTATATTCAAAGCTGTCCATTTAAGTTATAGTCACTAAATTATTTATATCTTGAGCTACAGAACTCCAAATTAAGATTCGTTAATTTTTCCTGAAACTAGACTCACACATCTTCTTAGCATATTCAGAATTTTTGGTTTAGCCAATTAGTACAGTTTATTCATTAAATTCACCCCTGTTATGCTGTTTGACAGTTCCGACCCTTCTTCACTAAAAATTAATTATCTCCTTGTACAGAATTCAAATAATGTTCTCGTTTATTTCTCTTGAAAATAGACTCATTCCAAATTCTAAGCATATAAGTTTAATTCCATAATTCTTTTTCTACAAATTTTTATGATTTTCCAAAGTCAGAACAGAGGAACCCGAATTCATTCTGACCTTGTCTCACAAAATTCATTATATCTCATGACTTACAAATCCATTGCTTACACCATTTCTTCTATGAGAAACTAGACTCAATAAGCTTTAATTTTATATTTTTTCATCTTATAATTTGATTTATAAAATTTATGGTGATTTTTCAAATTTAGTCCACTGCTGCTGTCCAATATTGTTTTAGTGCAAGCTGTTTATTACCATTTTCCCCTAAGCTTTTAATAAATAATAATTTCGTCCCTACTCAATTAGCCTCTCAATTGAGCTGATTTTTATCAATTAACACTTTGTTCTATCACTTTAAACTACTTTACAACTTTTGGAAATCATAATTTCAGCACTAGAATTTAATTCCAAACATTTTCACAATTAGGTCCTAAAATCAATTTCCATCAATTTTACTTGATAAAATTATCATATATCAAAATTAAAGCTTAAATTCTATGTTTATTCATCATATTCTTCTAGAAATCATCCATAATATCTTTAAATTTTAGCCATGAAATAAAAAAACTAATGAAATAGTAAGTTGGACCCAATTGTAAAAGTCTAAAAACATAGAAATTTCAAGGAGAAAGCAAGAATTAAACTTACATGTAGCTAGAGAAAGAAAATCAGCTTGAACCCTCTTCTATGGCTGTTTTTCAGCTGATGAAAAAGAAAGAAAAATGAAGAGAATTCTAGATATTCCAATTTGGTCCCATTTTTATTTAGTTTATTTTGGTAATTTTCCAATTTTGCCCTCATTTCACCCTTTTCCTGATTTTTCTCAGCTATTGCCGCCCAAAATATCTCCTTTGGGCTTATTTTCACTTTAGGTCCTTCCTTATTTGACAATTGAGTTATTCAATCCTTTTAGTAACTTTTACACCTTTTTCAATTTAGTCCTTTTTATTTAATTAACCACCCAAACGTTAAAATTTTCTGACGAAATTTTAATACTACCTTATTGATACTCCATAAATATTTATAAAAATATTTACAGCTCAATTTATAAAATTGAGATCTCGATAACTGTTTTCTTCAATTTCTTGACTTAATAAATATTTATAAAACACAAATTACTAATTTAAAAATCTCTCAAAAATCACATTTGGCTCATAATTATTAAATAAATAAATTACGAGCTTATTTTTTTCGAATTTAGTGGTCTCGAACCACTATTCCGGACATCATTGAAAGTCGGCTATTACAACAATCGAAGCACGACTCACACGAGTAGACTACACACCCGTGCTATTTTAACAGGCTTGACCACGTCCTGAAGTAATCGTACACGGGCGTGTCACACGGGCGTGTCCCTGTCGAGCCCAAATTGAGTCCAATGTAGAAAAGGTTAATTTTGAGGGCTTTTAGGCATTCTAAAGCCTATAAATACACCCTAGAAGAGGAGAAAAGGAGAGGCACAGAGGAGGAAGCAAGGAATTGCTCAAGGAAAGCCGATTGATCCATCTCAGAAGCCGGATTCACCGTCAAGACTGAAGATCTCCCTTCAATTCCCCTTCAGGAGTTTTGGGTTTTTCTTTATGTTTTGTATTCATTATTCTTCTGAGATATTTTCCTTTTTAGTTATGAACTAAATCCCCTAAATACCTAAGGGGGATGAAACCTAAGACGAATCTTGTTATTATTTTCTGAATTATATGATAAATATTTGACTTGTTCTTAATTATGTGTTCTTAATTTTTGTTTTGATATTCCAGGATATTGATTCAAGTTACGCTCTTATTCAGAGGAGGAATAGACCCTGTCCAAGAGTACAATTGTCATAATTAAGCGGAGTTGATTGCGCGCCCAGAGATAGGGTGACAAGATTTTACCGGATTAGGGTGAAACCTAATACAGGGATCCATAGATCGAGTTAATGCAACCCTAGGAAGTTAATTAGAAAGAGATTTCAATTATTCAACCTAGGGTTAGACATTGTTAGTCTCGAGAGAGATAATAATATAACTTAGGGATTTCTACGGATCAAGTCAAATGAATAAATCGTCTGATTCGGAGCCAAAATAACAAGTAAAGTCTAGGTGGATTCTTCCTTGGGTATTGTCTTAATTCAATCGTTTTCCAAAAGTAATCCCCCAATTCTATTTTCTGTGAATTCTTAGTTTAGTTAATTAGTTAGTTAAAACAAACCCCTTTATTCTTAGGCTAGATAATAAAAAGACAGTCATTACTAGTACTTTTAGTTCCTTTGGGTTTGACAATCCGGTCTTGCTAAAACTATACTACTGTTCGATAGGTACACTTGCCTGCATCGTGATAATAGTTGGTTTCAAGAACGATTAATTATAAATATTTAAAACCTGTTCGGTTCACTTGGTTCAGTTCAACTGGACCACTTTTTCATAATTAATTAATAATAATTTATTAACCCAAATTAAATTGGATATAAATTAAAATTAATTATATTATGAATTAATACATATAATTTTGGACCGTCTTAGGCCTAAATTTAGTTCGCCTCGATACTTCAAATTGCTTCTCAGTTTTGTGCTTTTAATAGTGTTTACCGAGCCATTTTTCGCCCTTTGTGCAAATCTGTCGAAAATAACCAAAATTCATCAAAATTAATTTTAAAATTAACTAAAATTCAACATGTTCATATTTTAAGTGCACTTTAATTATTTTATAAAAATTAATTATTTTTCAACTAGAATTTTATCGAAACTATATGATTTTAAGTTAAAAAGGGTATGTAAAATGTGTAAATTTTCGTGTTTCCACACCCCAAACCTAATTCATTGCTCGTCCCGAGTAATGAAAAAACTTGAAAAGAATTTCTCAAAAAACACCTTTGAAATATTCCTTCAGAACAACATTCTTCCCAGAATTATGAATTTAATATACTTATGCTTAGAAACAAGAAATTTGATAGTTATGCTACTTAAGCATACATATCGTTCAAATTAATCTCAATTATTCTTATTATAGCCCAAAATTAGACTAAATGTTTCCTAATAAAGTCATGTTAACCCTTACCAATTTGATTTTATTCCCTTATTCAAGATTAAGCTGCAATCATTAAGTTTAACTTATGCCTTCATACGTTGACATATCAATTTCTCTCCACTAATGTAGGTAGCATTGGAACTTGAATCAATAGGTCTTTAACAAGGTTGTAACGTGGCTGGGCTTAGGGGTAGGAAAAGATAGATAAATTTAGGCTAAAAACCTTAGACTCAGCTTGCATCGGACCTTCAAAATAATTACCTTCAATACATCAACTTTCTTTACTTTCACATGCTCTTTTATACATCTTATTTTAAGAACTCATGCTGTTTTTTTTAATTCGAGCATTTTACTGTATGTACTATAATTTTTTAGAGCATTTGATACTTCTTTTCAACTCCCCCAAACTTATTTTCAAAGAATACTTTGAATAGTACTGAGTCTAGTGTTTGGGTCAATTTTAAGATAGTTAAAAGAGAAGTGATGACTAAATGTGTAAGGGTTCAAATAAAATTAGGTCATATAGTCTCAAAGTTGGGTTTGAAAGGATAAAAATTTCATCATAGTTGGCTTGAAAGGCTCAAATGGTCCAAACAACAGTTACCTAAATCATTTTCAACATTCCATGCTTCCTAGGATTTCGCCTCAAGAAACTACTAAGTGAATTCTAAAGACTTAAACTTTCATGCACGTCTAACTTTCCTAAGGAACTAAAAATTTTATGGTACGATTTGCATGCTTTTTTAAAAATAAATTTATATTATTAAGCTAGCATAACAATTTATTGAAATAATAGAACTTAATTTATACTGAAGTTTAGCATACTTAACAAAATTTTAAATTTATTGAACAAAGTATATCCTAATCATAGCTGAAAGAAAAATTTTATTCTGAGTGGAAATAATTTCAATTTTCTGGTCCCCCCTACTTAAGATGAACAATGTCCTCATTGTTTAAAGTGAATAGATACTATACACCCGATAGGATTCTAGAAAAGAGGAGGTGAGTCAATTTGACTGCTTAAATACCAAGCTCTTTCTAAATCCAATCCTAAACATGTATATATCCATTGCCACAATTTATACTTCGTGACTTGTTCATTTTTATTAATGATTTTCATCTCTTGTTTTATTATGCGAAAATAAAATTTCCTAATTAAACTTAATCCTAAAATGACCTAAGAACAGAAATAGAATAAAGTCGAGATCCCCTTTTATTTATTTGCAGATCCTTCTGAATTCGACTCATTTTTTACTCCTTCCCTCTTCGATAGTGGACTCCATGGTTCAAATATGAAATTTAGAAACTCAGGCACAAAAATAAATGGGTCATTGTATATTTTTGTAAAAACACTTCTCATGGAGTCATCCCTTATTTTTGAGTATCTCCAGTAAGCTTGTTGCTACCATTGCATATGTTGAATTATGTCCATAAACTTTGATAGCTCATCTCAGAGATTTGGGCGAGGTGATTGAGCTCTGAACATTGAAGTTTCAGCATCAGGTTCAGCTTCTGGTTCCATTGGTTCTAGCTTATCTGGGATTTCAGCTAATTGCATTGTGCGATCTTCTTCTTCTTCGGGGTCCTCACTTTTTTCAACTTGTTACTGTAGAACAGAGTCTCCAGCTATTTGGTAGAGGTCCCAATCTGTGATCGTGCCCTGGCTATAACCCGTCTTCTTTACGTTGGCAAAAATTTTAGCTTTCAAGCACATAATTGTTATTGTAAAAAGAAAGTAAGCTGGGCCAAAACGTCTAATGGCACAATTCTGCATTTCTCTTAGGATGATTTTTCCCACATCAATGGTCTTTCTAGTTAAAATTGAGTATAATAAGACCATTCGCTCTAATGAAATTGTAGTTCTATGTGAACTGGGCATAAGGTTGAATCAGATGAAATAGAACCATACCTTCACAAGTGGTGTCAAATATTCTCTTCGACAAGTGTGAATTCTTTGTTTTGACACAGTCCACTTAGAACCTGGAACTGTAAGTTCCTTGAGAATTTCTTGCAGATTTTCAGGCTCAATATTGCTCACCAAGGAAGAATATTCATCGTTTTCGAAATCAGGTAATTCAAAGAATTCATTAATAACATTTGAAGTTATTGGTACCTTGATTTCGTGAACTGGAACTTTTGGCAACTTGCTTGATGGTAAATTTGTATAAAATTCATGAACTAACTCCTCATCCACACTAGGTCTCTTTTCACAAAAGAACTCCCCATTGAGAGTTTCAGCAACCTAACGGATACGTGCCATAAAATCAATATAATTACTCTCTTCCAGTGTGAAGCCTTTCTCTAGATGCATCTGTTGATTCTGAAGATACTCTCGTATTTCGCTTTGGCTTCTTCATAGTGGAACTTGTTTTATGATTCGTTAATTTGGGCGGATGCACGAGTTCTCTTGCAAGGCATGATTAACCTGATCATAAGATGGTAACAATGATTTTCTCAAAAATTTAATTAATATAAAATATTAATAATTCAATAAATTGAAAAATTAGATAATTGAATAAAATTAAAATTTAGGAGAAAAATTAGTCTTACCACCTTTTTTTGTAAAAATTAAAAGCTTTTAAGAAAAAATAATTTTGAATCAAAAGATGGCAAATTAAAAGAGGTTGGGGGGTTTTTTTTGCTAAGGATGGATGAAAGGGTGGTGTGCCGCTCGGGTGTGCAAGGCAGCAGCACACAGCAGGGGATTGATTTGAGTAGCGTACGGATCGTTGAGTAGGCCTGGTGTTGGTGCACGCGAAAGCTAGGCACTGGTGTGGGACACGGCCTAGGCAGCTGGGGTTGGAGAAGCAGGCACGCCAAGGAGCAGTTAGGTGCTGAGCAGGACCAGGCGCGCAATGCAGCACGCGATGGAGCAGGCGTGCGCGAGGTAGGCGTGCGGCGCACTGTTGACCGATTAGCTAGGCGATGTTGTGGAGGGAATTGCTAGGAGGTTTCGACACTTAAGGGTTTTGGTGTTTTTGGAGGGAATGGTGTATGAATGGAAAAAAAGTAAGAATAGATGGGTGGAATTTATAGTGAAAGGAGTAGGAACTAGAGTTGAATTCTTAGTATAGTTTAATAATTAAAAATTCTAAGTTCTAATTCTACTCAAAGTAAATAACAATTAATAATTAATATAATGCACATTAAATTATTATTTGCTATTAATTTGTTAAGATAAAAATTTATCAAATAAAATATGATTAAATTAAAACTAATCCTAACTCTATATAAAGTTGATAATAATTAATATATATTATAATGGATATAATTATATATTAATAATTATCATTTTTTTAAACTAAAAACATTTATTCTAGATGCCTTTTGAAAATATTTACAAAAAGAGGCATCAAATTTTTAATATTTACAGAAAGAGCAACCATATTTTAAAAATAGTTCAATTAAGTACCTAGACTTAATGAAAATTTGAAATTGAGTTGCAATTTTAAAACTTGGATCAAGATTGACCCTTTTATTTGAAAATTTAAAAATTTATTTTGCCATTTAGGGAATAATTTCTCAAAAAATTATGTCAAAATCAATTGCAGGAAAGATTGGAGGGGTCACAAGCGGTCCCGCTTAAGTTCCAATCTCCTAGACAGAATTTATTTAAACATACTAATCCCAAAAATATACCCTAAATCATTTATTCAAAAAAAAGAACAAGAAAAATTAAATATATGATGAAATGAATGAGATTTGATTCCATTCAATTTTATCTCCCAATAATGTTTCAAGCGTTGAGCATTAACTCGAAAATTATCTCCCTTACCTTGAAGTTCAACAACTCCGTACGGATAGACTTGATGAATCGTAAATGGACCAGACCAATGTGCTTTTAAATTACATGGAAAATACTTTAATCTGGAATTAAATAACAAAACTTGCTGACCTGCTTCATATTCACGAATTTGAATGTACTTGTCATGCCATTTTTTAAGTCTCTCATTGAGCAATTTGGCATTTTCATATGAGAAAATTTGGAATTCTTTTAACTCGTTGAACTAGAGCATCTGTTTCTCTTTAGCAAGCTTAAGATCCAAGTTGAGTTGTCGGAGAGCCTAATAAGCTTTGTGTTCTAACCCCAAGGGTAGATGGCAGGCTTTCCTGAAGACTAACCTATAGGGTAACATCCCTAAAGGTGTCTTGTATACAGTCATGTAAGATCATAAAGCATCATCCAATCTTTTTTTACCAATCTTATGGGTTCAGGCAAACTACTTTCTCAAGTATGCCTTTGATCTCTTTGTTCGCCAGTTCAACTTGCCCATTCGTCTGCAGATGGTAAGCTGTGGCGACTTTGTGCTTGACTCCATGTTTGTCAAGTAACCATTTCAACCACTTGTTCATAAAATGGGACCCTTCATCACTGATAATGGCTCTTAGGGTTCCAAACCTTGTGAACATATGCTTCTGTAAAAACTTCATCACAACCTTAGCATTGTTTGTCGGATATGCCTCTGCCTCAACCCACTTAGACACATAGTCTACTGCTACTAATCTGTACTTGTGACCAAAAGACGGAGGGAAAGGACTGAGAAAGTCAATACCCCAAACATCAAATAATTCTACCTCAATGATGTTTGCCTGAGGCATCTCATTTCTGTTGGTGATATTTTCGACCCTTTGACATCGATTACAACTCTTTATGTAAGCATATGCGTCTTTGAATAGTGTTGGCCAAAAGAATCTGACTTGCAATACCTTGGCTGCAGTACGTGTACCTCTGAAGTGTCCCCCACTTGGAGCTAAGTGACAATGGTATAAAATCTTATGTACTTCATCTTCTGCCACGCATCTCCTGATCATTTGATCTGCACACTTTTTAAGCAAATACGGCTCTTCCCAGACATAGTACTTCACATCGTGAAGAAACTTTTTCTTTTGATGATACACCTTATCAATCGGCATCAACCCACAAACTAAAAAGTTAGCAATATTAGCAAACTAAGGGGTATTATGGACATGATTTACCTTCAGCATGTGTTCATCTGGAAACGTCTCTCGAATTGGTATAAGAGGAGAGTTCCTTTGTTACGGCTCCAATCTGGACAAGTGGTCTGCTACTTGGTTTTCCACTCCTTTTCAATCTTGAATTTCTAGATTGAACTCTTAAAGTAGAAGTACCTATCTGATCAGTCTCAGCTTAGCATCTTTCTTGGCAAGTAAATACTTAATTGCCGAGTGGTCCGTATAGATAGTCACTTTGGTACCTACAAGATAAGATCAAAACTTGTCAAAAGCAAACACAATAGCAAGTAACTCTTTCTCTGTTATCGTATAATTCAGTTGAGCTCCTGTGAGAGTTCGACTTGCGTAGTAAATGGGATGAAAAACTTTGTTCCTTCGCTGGCCCATGACAGCTCCTATCGTGAAGTCACTTGCATCACACATCAATTCAAATGGCAAATCCCAATCTGGTGTGACGATTATGAGCGCCAAAACTAGTCGACTCTTCAAATATTTAAAAGCTCTTAAGCACTTTTCATCAAATTTGAATGTCGCGTCCTTCTCCAATAATTTGCATAAAGGTTTAGCAATTTTGGAGAAGTCCTTGATGAATCTTTGATAAAAATCGGCGTGGCCTAAAAAGCTCCTAACACCCTATACAAATGCCGGAGGTGGGAGTTTTTCAATAACATCTACCTTTGTTTTATCTACCTCGATTCCATGTCTCGTTATCTGATGCCCTAGAACAATAACTTATCGTACCATGAAATGACACTTTTCCTAATTGAGTACGATGTTTGTTTCGTCGCATCGCCTTAGTACCTTAGCTAAATTGGCTAGGCAATCATCATATATATCTCCAAATACTGAAAAATCATCCATAAAGACTTCCAAGTATTTTTCAACCATGTCAGTAAAAATAGACATCATACATCTTTGAAATGTAGCAGGTGCAATACATAAACCAAATGGCATGAGTCTAAATGTGAATGTACCGTACGGGCAGGTGAATGTTATCTTGTGTTGATCTTCTAGTGCTAGCGTAATTTGGTTATACCCCGATTATCCATCCAAAAAATAGTAATAGTCTCGCTCTGCGAGTCTATCTAGCATCTGGTCCAAAAATGGCAAAGGAAAGCGGTATTTCCTAGTTGCCTTGTTCAACTTCTAGCAATCGATGCAAATCTTCCATCCTGTAACCGTTCTAGTCGGTATCAACTCGTTTTCAATGACCGTGATACCTCATTTATTTGGTACACACTGGACCGGACTTACCCATGAACTGTCTGAGATGGGGTAAATTATATCCGCATCTAACCACTTGATGATTTTTTTTCTTGACTACGTCCTTCATAATAGGGTTCAGTCTTCGTTGTCCATCAATCGTCCCTTTTTCACCATCTTCTAGGATAATCTAATGCATGCATACAGATGGACTAATTCTATAGATATCAGCTATGGTCCGTGCGATAGCCTTCTTGAATTGTTTCAATACTAGGATGAGTTTCTCTTCTTGCTCAGTAGTTAATTCTGCTGAAACAATCACAGGTAGAGTAGAAGAGTTACCTAAATAAACATATTTCAAATGTGAGGGGAGTACCTTTTGTTCTAATTTAGGTGGCTTCTCGATTAGCACTTTTGGTTGGGCATAATCCCTTTTCTCTAACTCTAAAGATTTAAAGCGGGATTGCGGATTAAATCCCCTTTGATTAGCTTCTAACAAAGTTAAGTATTCATCCTCCTCTTCATCATTTGGAGGATCTGATGTCCAATGGGTCCTCAACATAGTTGAGTTCCTTTTCCATGATTAACTCCTCTAAATCAGACACTGCAGAACAATCATCAATTGTGTTAGGAAATTGTATAGATTTAAAAACGTTAAATGTTACCTGATCATCCTCAACACGCATAGTAAGCTTACCCTTCTGCACATTAATAGGGGTCCTTCCGGTTGCTAAGAATGGTTTTCCTAGGATGATTGGCACCTCTTTGTCTGCTTCAAAGTCTAGAATCACAAAGTCAGCAGGAAAGGAAAATTTGTCTACACGTACCAATACATCCTCGATTTTTCCTTCTGGATGTGCTAAGGATCGATCTGCTAATTGAAGTGTAACCGTAGTAGGTCTAACTTCACCTATCCCCAACTTCTTAAGTATTGACATGGGCATTAAGTTGATACTCGCACCCAAGTCACATAGTGCCTTACCATAATATGTTGCTCCAATGTTGCAAGGTATGGTAAAACATCCAGGATCCTTCAAATTTGGGGGTAGTTTGTCTTGAAGATATGCATTGCATTCCTTTGTCAGGGCTACCGCCTCAAATTCTCCAAGTCTTTGTTTTTTAAACAGGATATCCTTCATGAATTTGACGTAGTTCAGCATTTGTTCTGGTGCTTCAACTAACGGGATGTTGATATGAAGTTGCTTGAGTACGTCTAGGAACTTCTTGAATTGAATTTCCTGCTTCTGCTTCTGAAGTCTTTGAGGGTATGGTGGTGGAAGTTTCTTTACTAGAACTGGTTGATTCGTCTTCTGTGGTAATTCTACATCTAGCAGAGTTGTTAGTTGATCAGAATTAGCTGGTTCTGAAGTTACCTTGTCGGATTTTACAAATTCTAGTTCTTGTGAATTTGAAATGTTAATACTCGGTTGAACGTCCTCTAATTCTTAAGCATCAACTGGCTCCTTTTCAACTTCGACGGTGTTGGACTCTAATGTCTTTCCGCTCCTTAATGTCAATGCTTTACAATGCTCTTTCCCTGGATTCCTCGAATTCTTTATATCACTAGATAAAGTAACTTGTGGTCGGTTTCTGAGTTCAGTTGCAAGCTAGCCCAATTGATTCTCCAAATTCCTTAGAGTGGCATTATTTTTCTCCATGTATGCCTTCAATAGATTCTCTAGGCTATTGGATGGTTCAACTTGGGTTGGTTTCTGAGCTTGTTGGGAAAAACTAGCTGGTTGGGTCGATCTAGGTTGGGCATAATTGTTACTGGTTCCTGCCCCTTGGTTACTCTAGGAAAAATTCGGGTGGTTTCGCCATGATGGGTTATAGAAATTGGATTGCAGTCCTTGCCTTCCTCAATTTTGGTTCTGGTTACCCATTTAATACACGAATTTTGGGTTCGATGGACATTCTTCAAATAAATGTCCTTCCCCACAATAAACACAGACTAGATTTTCAAATTGATTTGGTGGCTGTGCTGGAAAACTATTAAACCCATTAGTGGTAAAATTTTTAAGCATGGATGATATTGAGGATACCTGAGATGCGAGTGAAGTGAGAGTGTCTACTCTATGAATTCTAGCAACTCGTCTTCCTGACGTTGCTCGATTGGTTGGCCATTGATAATTGTTGCTGGCTGATAAGTCAGAATTTATACATATTTTTATCCCATGCTTAGTACATTTTTGGATGAATTATCATTAGATATGTGGAATTTGATGCTCCTAATCCTTTAATTTCGTGTTTTATACTTAGGCGAGCATAGGAGAGTAAAAAGAGCCAGAAACGGGCCAAAAATGGAGAAAATGGGCCAGCATGGGAAATCAACACGGCCTGGACTTCCTTACACTGGTAGGCCACACGGTCGTGTCTAATTTACAAACTCTAACACGGCCTGGGCTTCCTCACATGGGTAGACCACTTGCCCATGCCTTTTTAACAGACTTGTACACGACTTAAGCCGCCTCACACGGGCATGGCACACGACCGTATCCCTGTTGGGCCCAAGACTAATTTTATTCCGAAAAGGGCACTTTGGAGGGCTCTAAGGCATTCTAAATCCTATATAAACACCCTAGAGGAGGATTAAAAGTGACACAGGGAGTAGGAGGCAAGGAATTACTTAAAGAAAGCCAATTGATCCATCTTAGAGGCGGATTCTCCTTCAAGACGGAAGATCTCCCTTAATTTTCCTTCAGGAGTTTTGGGTTTTCTTTATGTTTTGTTATCATTATTCTTCTGAGATATTTTCTTTTACACTTATGAACTAAATCCCCTAAATATCTAAGGGGAATGAAACCTAAGATGGATCTTGTTATTATTTTCTGAATTATATGATAAAAACTTGATTTGTTCTTAATTATGTGTTCTTAATCCTTGTTTTAATATTTTATGATATTAATTCAAGTATTGATGTGCTTATTCTGAGGAGCAAAAGTCCCTGTCTAAGAGTAGATCTAACATAATTGAGCGGAGTTGCATGCAGTCCTAGACATAGGATGACATAAATATGCCGGATTAGGGTCAAACCTAATAAGGGAATCCATAGATCGAGTTAATGCAACACTAGGGGTTTTAATTAGAAAGAGATTTCAATTAATCAACCTAGGGTTAGACGTTGTTAGTCTCGAGAGAGATAATAATATAAATTAGGGATTTCTATGGATCAAGTGAAGTGAATAAATCGTCTAATTTAGAGTCAAATAACAAGTGAAGTCTAAGTGGATTTTTCCTTGGGTACTGTCTTAATCAATCATTTTTCCCAAAAGTATTTCCCCAATTTACTTCCTGTGCATTCTTAGTTTAGTAAATTAGTTTAGATAAATCAAATCCCCATATTTTTAGGCTAGATAATAAAAAGAAGGTTAATACTAGTGCTTTTAGTTCTTGTGGGTTTGACATTCCGGTCTTGCTATAAGCTATACTACTGTTTGATAGGTGCGCTTGCCTTTATTGTGATAATAGTTGGTTTTCAAGTGCGATCAATTATAAATTTAAGACTTGTCACGAGAACATCAAGTTTTTGGCACCGTTGCCGGGGAACTAAGATATTAGGAACACTTAATTTTTATTACTTTAACCATTTTTACTTTTATTACAAATTTAATTTTTATTTTTAGTCTAATTTTTCTTTACTAATTTTTCTTTTTCTTTATTTTTGGCTGGTTTTTTTTATATAGTTTATGACTAGAAGACACTCGTCAGGACCATTACTTTTTGATAGAGAGATAAAAAGCACAGCTCGCAGAAATCGAAGAGAAATAAGGCGAAGCTTACAATACATAGAGGAAGGGCAAGAGGACGATATCCATAATACAACTGAGGAGATGACTGACAATCAGAATAATCTGCTACCTCCTGTGGTTGCTGCTGATCCAGTAAATTAGAATCCTGCTCCACGTACTATGTTTAATTATGCTAAACCTACTCTAACAGAAGCTGAATCGAGTATAGTTAGGCTTGCTATTGCTGCAAATAACTTTGAACTGAAACCTAACACTATTCAAATGATTCAACAGTTTGTTTAGTTTGATGGTTTGCAGGATGAGGACCCAAACACTCATTGGCAAATTTTCTAGAATTCTGCGACACTTTTAAAATAAATGGCGTTTCTGATGATGCCATTCGCCTTCGGTTGTTTCCCTTTTCGCTGAGGAATAAGGCTAAATAGTGGTTGAACTCGTTACTACGAGGGTCAATCACCACTTGGGAACA
The DNA here is from genome assembly GCA_025698465.1 of Gossypium longicalyx. Lineage (NCBI taxonomy): Eukaryota > Viridiplantae > Streptophyta > Magnoliopsida > Malvales > Malvaceae > Gossypium > Gossypium longicalyx. Next base: position 86,810,493 of record CM047007.1, read on the forward strand.
AATGATCAAAATTTTTTTATTAAAATATTTCCCGCCGGCTAAAATGGCTAAATTAAGGAATGATATCTCTTCTTTTGTGCAGATGGATTTAGAAACGCTCTATGAAGCATGGGAGAGATACAAGGATCTTTTGAGAAGGTGCCTTTACCATGGGTTACCTCTATAGCTGTAGGTTCAAACCTTTTACAACGGTGTGAACCCCACAACGAGGCAACTTATTGACGCGGCCGCCGGCAGAACATTGAACATCAAAACACCTGAAGAGACTTTCAAATTTATTGAAGAGATGCCACTAAATAACTATCAGTGGCAAGTGATGAGAACAAAGCCGATGAAAGCTATTGGTGTTTTCAACCTCGACGCGGTTACTATGTTCTCTAACCAGGTAGAACTTTTAAATAAAAAGATTGACGGCTTATATGGTTCTACTTAGGTACATCCAGTAATGAGGTGTGAGTCAAGTGGAGGAGGAGTACACACAGATTATCCATCCTACAACCCTAGCACTAAAGAGGAACAAGTTCAATATATGGGTAGCAATAATTCTAGATCTCAAAATAACCCATATAGTAACACTTACAATGCAGGTTGGAGGAACCACCCCAACTTTTCATAGGGTGGTCAAGGAAATCAAAGGCCACAACATCCCCCAGGCTTTCAATAACCACCTTACCAGCAGGAAAAGAAGCCAAACCTTGAGGAGATGCTAATGAAATTTATCTCGGTGTCAGAAACTCATTTTCAAAACACCGAGACAGCTCTTAAAAATTAGCAAGCATTAATTCAAGGGCTCGAGAATCAAATAGGCCAGTTCGTAAAGATGATTTCCGAATGACCACAAGGTAGTTTGCCAAGTAATACGAAAACTAACCCAAAGGAGTAACTTAATGCACTTACCGTTCGAGATGAAGAAAGGTTAGTTGCACCTGAACCAGAACTGAGACAAGGAATTGTGGTAAGTAAAGGTAAGAATAAGGTAGACCACAATAAGCAAAAATCGATAAACAGGGAATATAAACCTTGTGCGCCATATTCCAGTGCGACAAGGAAAGACCATATGGACGAACAATTTGGTAAATTCCTTAAATTACTTAAGAAATTACATATTAACTTACCGTTTATTGAAGCTCTTTCACAGATGCCAAACGCAGTTAAATTTTTAAAGGAGCTATTAGTAAACAAGCAGAAGTTGGATGAGGTGTCACATGTGGAATTGAACGCAGTTTGCTCAACCATTCTACAAAATAAGCTACCCATCAAGTTGAAAGATCCAGGGAGTTTTACAATTTCTTGTTTAATTGATAGTTTAGATGTTAATAATGCATTGGCTGATTTAAGGGAAAGTATCAATGTCATGCCCTATAAAATGTTTAAACAACTAGATCTTGGGAAACCCAAACAAACTAGGATGAGCATTCAGTTAGCAGATAAAACCATTAGATTTCCTAGGGGTATTATTGAAGATGTACTCATTAAAGTTGATAAATTTATATTCCCAGTTGACTTTGTTGTTTTAGATATGGATGAGGACAGTAACGTGCCTTTGATTTTAGGAAGACCCTTTTTAGCAACTGCTAGAACCATTATAAATGTTGGTACAGGTGAACTCACACTTCGTGTGGGTGATGCAACAATCACTCTTCAAGTTCGTGATTCAAGTAACATATCACATAGTGAGAGTGGTTGTATAAATCATGCTGCTAATACTGACCATGTGGTGCAACCTTTGTTGCAGGAAACACGTTCGAAGAGCATAAATGAGCCATGTTCAAATAACAGCAGAGGACCCATCTATGAAGAACGAAGGCTACGGAACGATGAACTAGATGAATTGCGTATACAAAAATCGAGATCACATGATAAACCAAAACCACGCCATGATAGTCTCAATGTTTTATCAAATCAACTTAAGGTTGGAGACAGAGTACTATTAGATGCGACAGACCCTCATATTACCACTTCTGAACCCAATGGAGCAACCCCCTTTACGGTACTTAACATCTACCCATACGGTACAGTCGAGGTAACTCATTCCAAATTCGGCACTTTTAAGGTAAATAGTACTCGTCTAAAACCTTATTTTGATAAGATTGATAGCAAGAATGAGGAGTGTAAACTCCTCGAACCAGCATGACCACGCAACAGAGAGGTAAGTCGAGCTTAGACTCTAAATAAGCGATTCTCGAGAGGCAACCCGAACACTAACTAAGTTAATTTCTTTAAATTTTAGTTTTTAACATCTAAAACATTAATCGAGTCTCTGAACATAGGTTTTCCAAATCCCCACGGCCAGGCACACGGGCGTGCCTTAGGCCGTGTTCATACCACGGGCGAAGACACGGTCGTGTGATATGGCCGTGGGAAAATAAAGAAAAATTTTCCCAAAACACGGGATGCTATACATTGCCACGATCGTGCAACATGGTTGTAGGCAATTCTGCCAAATCTACACGGGCGTGCGACACGTCCGTGTCCATAAGCCGTGGTCGATGTTGGGAGATTAACACGGGCGTGTGACACGCCCATGCCCACCAACCGTGGTCGAAACTGTCAAGATAACATAGACATGTGCTTATATACACGGGCGTGGGAGAAGCGAATAAAGCAGGACACGGGCGTATGACACAGCCGTGTGCCCCAACATGCCCAAAGAACACGGGTGTGGCCCGAATACCAGACTCGCCCAAAATTCAGAATCACAAAACACACGGGCTGAAATAAGGGCACACGGGCGTGCCCCATGGCTGTGTGCCCCAATATTTATATAAACCACCCACTATTCATCATCTTCTTCTCAATCACCATAACCCTAGCCGCCGCCCTTCCACCGCCGTCGCCCTCCCAACTCTGACAAACCTCCCAAAATCCACCCTTTCTCTTCCCTTCCTCCTCCATACATATCACAATCTTCCCTTTTCCTCTTTTCCCAACACATTTCTCTTCTTTTTCTCTCTTTCTCTACTCATCCCACGCCCCACCGCTGCCGTCACCGCCACCCACTGATGCTGCACCTCTCCTCCATCAAGCACCACCATCATTCATCAGTCGTTTGTTTCACTTTTACCCTATTACTTTTACTTCTTGTCTTGATTTCTTGGTTTCTTTTACTAATTTGCATGCTTATTATCTATGTTTAGTAACTTCAAATGATAGAGATTTATTTAGCCATTGTGTTTCATTAATCTTTACTTTTGCTTGATTAACCCACATGATTAGGATTACTAATAGTGTTTTCGTCCGTCATTTTAGTGGCCTTTTAGCATTTGCTTGGTTTGGCCTTAGCATTATTTCCATATTATATTTAGCCATTGATTCATATGCAATATCACCACGTTTAGTTTTTAGCATGATTGAATTTGTGTCCATACAAGTAAGTCATTTTTTTTAAGGATTACTAAGGTTTTGCTTGCAAATGTAGGACTTATTATTGATTACAGGCACACCATGTCAAATCCACACAGTAAGAAAACCACTGTCCCCGCTTCGAAAAAGTGGAAAGGAGAAACATCCTCCTTAGGTCCTACCGCCGAGATATGGCACCTATTTCTAGAGTTTCTCGTGAGACCCCAAGAGGAACTATTTTAGATACTATGGGCTCGACCCCTAGGTGCAGGCTGTTGCATTGAGTGGGCCGCACTAGAGCAAATCAAACTCGCTGACACGGTCCGAGCACTCTTGACTACTGAACCATGGGGGCTTTTCTTCGAAATCGTTGAGCCAACTTATCTCGAGGTCACCTTAGAACTCTACTCGACCTTCCACATTCAAACAGTTATGACAGAGTTCGATGATCCCAAAATGATTCAGTTTTGTCTCGGCGGTTTAATTCGTCAGTTGAGCATCTTTGAGTTCGGTATCGCTTTGGGACTATATATGGAGGAGTTCATGGATGATGACGACTTCGACAACCTCAATTGTCGCATTTGTTATTCTCCTTTAAATTCTTGGAAGGACCTAGTCCCTGTATCAGCCACTTACGATCCTAGCCGCTCCAAGGTGTCAGCTCTCACCCCTTCACTGAGGTACCTACACGCCATCCTAGCCCACACCTTGACAGGGCCGCAAGAGAGTACCGGCATCATTAACACTTACGATGCCTACTTTTTATGGAGCATGGAGAATGGGCATGTCTTCAACCTTGCTTATTTCATCACCCTCGCCATTCGCCATCAGACAGAGCGGCATAGGAAGGGAGTTATTTCCATCGGCCCTTATGTGACTCGCCTGGCGCGGCACTTCGATCTCTTCAACACAGTGGTGCAAACATTCTCCCTCACTCTTATCGGTCAGATGTCCCCACAGGGCATCTCGAGTATGCTCTATATGAGGATGATCGAGTGCTGACGTGGATTTGATCCCCCTCAGTACTGCCTCGTCCGGTCAGCCGAGCAGGAGGACCTATAGAACATTACTGATGATGTCCCTCCACCTCACGAGGATCCACCATCCTAGCCACCACCTATCCACCGTCCAGTTCTTGCGGCTGCTTCACTCTCTGACATCTCTGAGCACTTCACTAGATTCGAGCAGCAATGTTTTCAATGCTTTGATCACATTGATGCTACCCTACATCAGATTTGTCAGCACCTTCATATCTCATCGCCACCCCCACCTCACGAACCATTTGGCGATAAGGATTTTTGAGGACTTTTATTTATTATTCATTACTTTTTATTTTTTATTTTTAACTATCTCTTTCAATTACTTTTTATTTTAATCCTCTTCAATATTATTTTTATTATTTTTTTAGGTTTTATAATTTATATTAAGAAATTTATGTTTTCGGCCATCTCTTAACTAGTAATCATGCTATTTTATATTTCCTAAAAAGTTATTGATTCTATCGCAGTAATGAAAAAATCCAAAGCTCACTACTACTTAGGAAATTACAACTCCATTGAGAAAGGTTCTCCACGACTACCATGCCCTACTCGATCATGACCATAGCTACCACTAGTTATAATATTCTTTTGGTGCAACACTTATGGACTAACAACCTCTACCACCACTGGAGTATCCTCCTCTAATCTCACCATTGCCTTAGCCGATTACTCTCCATAACTCCAATTTAAGGAATCCATTTAATATTTACGAAGTTTCAGTTCTCTCCCTATCTTATGATCTTATATCTATATTTTTCAGTAAATCTATCTTGGTACATTGAGGACAATGTACATCTTAAGTGTGGGGTGGTTATTTATATCATTATCAGAAAAATCCCTAAATTTCGTCTTATTCTCACGTGACTCACTCATATCACTATTAGAATAAATTTTGATTAATTTATAATTTTTATTGATATGTCTTGAATTAAAACATAGGCATTTATGCATTGATTGTTTAAACTTTAAGTAGTTAGAGAATCAAGCATGATAAGTTGATTTTTGAGAATTAAAATTTGCTAGGTTATTTCCCCAAGTTTAAGTATTATCTTGAAGTTGAAATTTACAGAGTTAACATAAAAAAACCATAATTTTTGTGAGATCTTGAGCCTTGAGAGCATATATTATTTCTTTCATGCTCACTTTTATTGTTGCTATGAGTGTGTCAATATTGATTTGTTATTCTAGAACTTGTTTCGATTATGCATGTCAAGACCACATCATTGATTTGATATGTCGAGGTGATAAAGGCACTTAGGTTTAACCCACTCACTCTATAAAAGTCTACCATCATAATTAACCCTTAGTGAACCCCCTTGAGCCTAACAAGACATTCATTGATTTATCCTCAATATTAACCCATAACCCATTATTGTTGAAATCCCCTCAATTAATTTGATCCCTATTTTTGTCGAGATTTGATTTGAATAAATTGCTTAACTATGTTTTATTTCTGATAGTTAGCAAAGTTCTATGTTACTTGATTTGTTCTTAAAAAAAAAATCGAAGTTGCTGTAATTGAGAGTTGTCGTCTAGCATATTACAAAATTATGTAATGCTTAGAATAAAACGATGTATCCATGAAGAAAAGCTCAATTCTAGGATCATCTAATTAGGAATATAATTTGTCAGTTTTAGTATTTTTTCTAGTTAGGTAATTTTTCAGTTCAATCTCGATTTTAACCTTCTCTTTCAGCTTGTGACCACACCCCCTAACCAAAGCCACGTTACAACCCTCTAAAGACCTTTTGATTGATGTATCATCTCAATATATAGTGGTGGTGATTTGATTTTCATGCAAGCCTATGATAATAACTTTTCATATTGACTGTTGAGTGCTAAATTGTTGTCCTTAAACACCTCGAGTAATTTGAATGAACCTTTAGTGAGGATGTTAAACTTTGTGATATTTTGAATGTAATATGATTACTTAAATGAGGGGAGATGCCTATGTTTTCATGATAAAAAACTCAACTTGGAATGTTTGAAACTTTGGTGTCCTTCTAGTTGAATTCTCAATGTATGATTACTTATGGATTATTTTGAGATATTGTTGATAGGAATTATAAGTTGAGAAAAATGAATTCTTAATTGTGAGTTGAGGATTTTGCTTGAGGACAAGCAAACGCTTAAGTGTGGGGGTATTTGATAAGTCGGAATTTATACATATTTTTATCACATGCTTAGCATATTTTTGGATGAATTATCATTAGATATGTGGAATTTGATGCTCCTAATCCTTTAATTTCGTGTTTTATACTTAGGCGAGCATAGGAGAGTAAGAAGAGCGAGAAACGAACCAAAAAGGGAGAAAATGGGCCGGCATGGGAAATTAATAAGGCATGGACTTCCTTACATGGGTAGACCACACGATCGTGTCCAATTTACAGACTCTAACATGACTTGGACTTTCTCACATGGGTAGACCACACGTCCATGCCTTTTTAATAGACTTGCACACGACTTAAGCTGCCTCACACGGGCATGGCACACGGCCGTGTCCCTGTCGGGCCCAAGACTAGTTCTATTTGGAAAAGGGCACTTTGGAGGGTTTTAAGGCATTCTAAAGCCTATATAAACACCCTAGAGGAAGATTAAAAGGGACACAGGGAGTAGGAGGCAAGGAATTACTCGAAGATAGCCGATTGATCCATCTCAGAGGCGGATTCTCCTTCAAGACGAAAGATCTCCCTTAATTTTCCTTTAGGAGTTTTGGGTTTTCTTTATGTTTTGTTATCATTATTCTTCTGAGATGTTTTCTTTTACACTTATAAACTAAATCCCCTAAATACCTAAGGGGAATAAAACCTAAGATCAATCTTGTTATTATTTTCTGAATTATATGATAAATACTTGATTTGTTCTTAATTATGTGTTCTTAATCCTTGTTTTAATATTTCAGGATATTAATTCAAGTATTGATGTGCTTATTCAGAGGAGTAAAAGTCCCTATCTAAGAGTAGATCTAGCATAATTAAGCGGAGTTGCATGCAATCCTAGACATAGGATGACATAAATCTACCGGATTAGGGTCAAACCTAATAAAGGAATCCATAGATTGAGTTAATGCAACACTAGGGGTTTTAATTAGAAAGAGATTTCAATTAATCAACTTAGGGTTAGACGTTGTTAGTATTGAGAGAGATAATAATATAAATTAGGGATTTCTACGGATCAAGTCAAGTGAATAAATTGTCTAATTCAGGGTCAAATAACAAGTGAAGTCTAGGTGGATTTTTCCTTGGGTATTGTCTTAATCAATCAGTTTTCCCAAAAGTATTTCCCCAATTTACTTCATGTGCATTCTTAGTTTAGTAAATTAGTTTAGATAAATCAAATCCCCATATTTTTAGGCTAGATAATAAAAAGAAGGTTAATACTAGTGCTTTTAGTTCCTGTGGGTTTGACATTCCGGTCTTCCTATAAGCTATACTACTGTTCGATAGGTGCGCTTGCCTTTATCGTGATAATAGTTAGTTTTCAAGTACGATCAATTATAAATTTAAGACTTGTCACGAGAACATCACTGGAAATCCTTTTAATGATTTCATAACCCTCATTATAGGACTTAGAAAGGAGAGCACTATTAGCAAAAGTGTCCACTACCATACTCGTGTGAGCATTGAAAACATTGTAAAATGTCTAAAGTTGGATGCAATGTGGGATTCCGTGATGAGGGCACTTCCATAATAATTCTTTGTATCTTTCCCATGCCTCATACAAGGACTTATCATCCATTTGTTGGAAAGTAGTGATATCGTTCCTCAATTTAGCTTTCTTGCTAGGTGGGAAATACTTCATAAGGAATCTTTCTGCTAACTTTTGCCATGTGGAAATTGAGTTTGGTGGCAATAATTTCAACCAGGCTCGAGCTTTGTCCCTTAGTGAATATGGGAACAACTTCAATTGTAATGCATCTTTGAGAATTCCGGCTAACTTGAAAGAATCGCTCACCTCCATAAACAGTCTTAAGTGTAGGTGAGGATCTTCAGTAGGCATTCCACTGAATTGACCCACTGTTTGAAGCATCTAGAACATGACTGGCTTCAGCTCAAACTGTTGTGCCTCGATTTCGAGTCTCCTAATACCCGGATTAAGATCATGAAATACTAGCACGGCATACAATCTTAAAGCTTTATCTTTATCATCAGCAATAAGGATAGGATTTTGAGCAGGGTTTGCTCCGTTTCCTTGACTCGGATTTTCGAAGTTCATCTCTTTGGTCCTTCTCTGACTTGCTTGTCCTCTTCGCTGCCAAAAAATTCGTTTAATCTCAGGGTCTACAGGGAGTAAATCGATAATTCAGTCAATACTCATAAACACCTAAAATAATCATAGAAAAATTAATTAAGTAAAAATTGATCAGAAAATAAACCAAAATGCAAAACTAACAAATTCACAAATAATGAATTTTTAAAATAGTCCCCGGTAACGGTGCCAAAAACTTGGAATGATGGAAATGTGCAAGTGTACACAATCACAGCAAGTAATAAAGTGACAAGTAAATGTCGAGTTATCGTACCATAAGAACTGTGAAAAAATTATTTATGAATGCTATTTAAAACATTTTGGTGAAGAAAAATATTTTGTTTGAAGAGGGTGATTAAAAACTAAGATTTTAAACTAAGTAAACTAAATAAATAAATCTCAAATGCACGATTTCAAAATACGATTTTAATCAAGATGTCATAATTGTGTTAGATTAATTACATTTCTTAACTTAGAATTATTAAACTCATGTTTATATTGTTACGAATAAATTTACGGCAACTCGGTATAAGTGCTAACTTATGAACATACTCACCTACCAAAATCCATTCATTTCTTAACTATATCCCTATGTCAATTCAACCGATTAAACAAATCTTAATAGGCAAATATGTTATTGCACATACATATTTATTAAATCAAAATAATCTCTTAAACATATCCCTATGTCAATTCAAACAATTAACTCGATTTAATAAGCACATAAAAGACTATGTGAGGTAACAAAGTATCGTTACCTTGAAACGGTTTAATCACAATAATCTTGCAAGTTATGCAAGGCAAATGTATCGTCAGATACCGTTGCTAATTTAACCCTTAGCTACCTTAGATGATTAAATATGCACTGATTAAGTACTGTGTCCATTAATTACAATTTCAATCCATTTAAATAATTAATTCATTAGTTACCTAACAATTGTAATGCAAGAATAACTTAGTCATGATTTTACTTAATCAAGCATCTTACCGAGATCTATAACAACATAAACACAATTTTAATAATTTAAGAAGACGAAATGCAATCAACCTAAGACGAATTAAATTCAAGCTAAATTGATTAAATTAACCATTCCAACAACATAAATATTCTTAGATATGTTCATTATAACAACAACAAAAATTAAAGAGATAGGGAACAAGAATCAAATCCGGTATTTTTCTGTGGCTTGACTAGTTTGCTCCGTTCTTCCTTCTCAGTTGTCCTCGTCGACCAAGGCTGCTATGAACACTTAATTGCTGCTCTAAATGGCTGATGATTGCTCCTTTTCCAAGAGGAGAAATTGGCAAGAGAGCAAGAGAATTTGGAACGGAAAAGAAGAGAGAAAGTGGAGAGAATAGAGAAAAGATGTGAATGCTTGAGATGTGTTGAATGATCAGCCAAGGGGGGTCTTTATAGCTGAAGATGGCTGCTAAAATTATCTAAAAATAGCAGCCAAAGAGCCATCCCTTGGCCAGCGACACATGTGGCAGGGTTGATGGTTTCAACTTTGCTAAATTTGGCTTGGGGCATATCTACAAAGCCACCAATTGTGGAGGGGTTTGAATGCAACTTGAACAATTGTGGAGGGGTTTGAATGCAACTTGAACAAGTCTTCAAGGGCCTCTTTGGAAGCTTAAATAATCAGCTAATAAGCTGATTTGGGTCAGCTCCTGGGATGGTTTTTGGGCTGTCCATTTCTTGGTCGGTTCGGTTCACTCGGTTCAGTTCAACTAGACCACTTTTTTTATAGTTAATTAATAATAATTTATTAACCCAAATTAAATTGGATATAAATTAAAATTAATTATATTATGAATTAATACATATAATTTTGGACCGTCTTAGGCTGAAATTTAGTTCGCCTCGATACTTCAAATTGCTTCTCAGTTTTGTACTTCTAGTAGTGTCTGCCGAGCCATTTTTCTCCCTTTGTGCAAATCTGTCGAAAATAACCAAAATTCATCAAAATTAATTATAAAATTAACTAAAATTCAACATGTTCATATTTTAAGTGCAATTTAATTATTTTATAAAAATTAATTATTTTTCGACAAGAAATTTATTGAAACTGTATGATTTTAAGTTAAAAAGGGTATGTAAAAATGTGTAAATTTACGTGTTTCCAATCACTATCAATAATGAATGCATGCTCTCATAAAAGACAAGAGATGACTTAGTGATTAATTCAATTTCTTTGAATTATTATTTAATCAATTGTAATTAAATAGTTGAAGTTCAAAGTGAAAATTAAATTAATTAGTCATCACAATTTTACGAAAAAAGAAATTAGTTTTATTTACTCGTAGAATCTAGTACAACAAAGTCATTATAACTTTAATAGAAATATAATTGGGCTGAGAAAATAATTTAATTGAGAGAATTAGTTAAATTTATTTTAATTAATTAAATAAATAATATTTTGATAATAAAAAATGAGTTATTGGGTTGGATAAATTATATAAGTTAGTTTAAAGACTAAATAACACATATAATTAGATAAAGAAACATGAATAAGCCCAAAAAGTCCGTTTAATTTGGGATGGGTGGCACCTAGGGTTCCCATAAGGGATGTGTTGTCGCCCACCTTAGTAAGTCTCAATGATATTAAATGTATTTTCTATTAAAATATTAGTATTTTGTCTCTTCTTTTACAAGTAAAACTTATGGTTTTTCCTATAAATAAAGACGACGGGCAAGGTCAAGTTACACACATCATTGAACGTAGTTATTTAACCGAAAATAGAGGGATTTATTATTCCTAAATAAATTCTATTTTCATGAGAGTTTGAGTTAGGCTTTTAGCCCATAGAGAGAATTAATTTTCTTTATTGAAAATAAAAAATTTTCATTATGTAATTAGTTCGTGAAATATAGCCCACAATTTAAGCAAATCGAGGGTTCAAGAATATCAGAGAAGATCATGATGGTTAAAAGAGGGGAAATAACTAGAATTGCTAAGTCAAAAGCAAAAGTAATAGTTTGGTAAAGTTTGTTGCTATAAATAACACAAAGTCTTGAGTTTTTTTTTTTTAATTTCATTGTGCAAACAAACACATTTTTTAAACTAGTTTTTCCAACAATTAGTATAAGAGTTAGATTGTGCTATGTTCATACTGTAAGCTGATTACCTAATTTCTTCATCAATTTTTTTTTGGTTAAATTGATAAAAGAGTGACATTCTTAATCGTATACATGCCTTTTGGATTATATATGTGTTTGTTTATGTGTTTTATAGAATTTTTTGTTATTATGTAATTTTGCCAAAAAATGTTCCGAGAATTAGATGGGCTATAATTTAGGTCATTTTAGGTTTGTAATTAGATTGTGGACTCTCATCTCTATGCATGTTTTTATAATTTTTATATATTTTGTGAAATTAAAAAATCATGTGAGCCAAAAATGAACTAGGTTTTATGTAACTCGAAAGTTTTTGGCAAAACCTAAAAAAACATGAAAGACCCATAACCTAATTTAGAAAAGAATTGATAGGAAATGACTACCATGTTTGGTGGCTAATGAATGGAGGTGTGGCGGAATTGTTTGAAAAAATCGAGTTTGAAAACTATTTTTTGTCACAAAAAAAATTAAAATTTAGAAAACTTAGTCAATTTGTGATCTTTATAGCAATAAACTTTTCTCGAAAAATACTTGTGCTTTGTGTGAGATGGATCTTATACGTTCCTAGCTTTCAGTTGAACGACCTTGTCTGCTATTTTCATACCATGAATAGCTTTGAGTGTGGGATCAATCAAATACGAATCAAACACAACACCGGAAACAATTTCTTACTTTTAGTAGAAAAGTAAATCTCTCTGAATAGAAACCATTAGAATTGTTATTTCTAGAAAATAAAATTTATATCTTCACTATTTTCGGGCATAATAACAATATCTGAAAGTTGTGTATACCTTATGTATTTTTTGTCCTAATAGTGTCATCTAATTATAGGGAATGATAGAAGAATCCTGATTGAATTAGTAGAATACAAATAATACTTATATGATAGAAAAACTAGTTCTCTATTCTACTAGGAGAGATTTTTGGGCATATCCTGTATTAGGTCCAATCGATACATGTTTTTCTATATCCCAAAATAAATATTCTTTATTAAATTAATTTAAATAAATTAACTTTCCAATTAAATAATTTTCTCAATCCAATTCTAATTCCATTGAAATCATGACTACTTCACTGTAAAAGAATCTATGAGAAAATATATTTAATTTCTACATTTAACGAATTCACAATGACCAATTAATTTAATTCCAATTTTGAATTTCAATTATTTATTTACTTAAATAATAATTCAAAAAACTTAAATTAATTCTCAAGTCATTTCCATACTTAGTGAGAAACCACATTCATTTACGGATGTATGTCATTTCTTTAACTTTATCATTTCTATCCATTTCTGTTCATTTGATTCTAAATGCAATTCATTTATGATTTTAACGAGCTAGTGGAGGGACCGATTGGAAATATGTAATTAGGACCCAAATGATTTATAATTAAGTTCCAACTTTTCATCTATTAATTATAAATTCATTTAGTCACGAAGTTATTCCACTACAATATCGTGACTGAGCTCTTCATACATACATATGATTACGAAAGCTACTCAATCAGTGCTCGTCCAATGACCTTATCATAAGTGTGTTACACTTAAAGGATATCCTTAACCTCTTTGAGATAAATCTATTCTCCCAATATGATCCTATTTTATCTCATGATAACCATTACATCTTCGTTCATGAAAAGTCAATTACTATCAAATAATAATCAAGTCATTTATCACAAAGACGAACGACCTGTGGCCACGTTTACTTTTTATCAACCATGTAATGCCAATGAAAGGATATTGTTTACCCATGTCTCAAGCTATGAATTCCACTATTGTGAATATCACTACATACTATAGAAGTTGTACACCCAATGCACCAACTTTCGGTTCCTTATATATTCAAATTCAGGTTTTTACTTACATAAAAGTGCAAGAGTCACACATGCATAGTTCGTCATCCACTCAAGATTTAGTTATGCCACATGTTTGGACTGTCGGTATGCCTCGTGGTACAATGGAAAAATATTTTGAGAATCCTTAGCCATGGATCCATGTATGAGGAACGAAACGAGTTGAAATAAGGTTGAAAATATACCTTCTTAGCTGAAAGAACCAATGAAAGGATGTTACTGATTCGATGTCAGTTCCAAGCCACAACGAAAACTTCTTAGCCTCTATGTAGTCCACTCGGTATTAAAACAAACGATAAAAACTCTCTTGGAACTTCTTCAGAGAAAATCTCCAGAAATGACTGCTAGACCTTTTTCTTATTTTCTTTTACAACACTCTTACCCTAATTCGGGATTTTTGGTTTCCATATATTGAAAATGGAATAATCCTATAGAAAACATATGAAAAGCATTAAAAACGTTATATTCTTTCCAAAAACAATTATAACTACCATGTTTCAATGTTTGACTGAAATCATAATTATAATAATTTATTATAATAATTTTGGTAAACAATATTTTGTGAAAATTTTAGATGAATCAAATTCATATATTAATTTTAACTATGTTTTCTATTTGTGTACAACAAGCTTGTACATTTAATTCGTTTAATATTTAATTGTCAAATTAAATTAATTCAATAATTAATTTAATTCATGTGACAGTTAACCACAATACCAATTATGTTTGGATTTTATTTGTTTTACCTATAGGGTGTGACCCTGTAGGTTCTTGAAACGTTAGTAGTAATACTAGAACAATTTTAATAATACAAGCAATGAGTGACATCTAGTAATGCATCATGCTACCTAAGTTACAAGAACTCGTAATTTGACATAACCTTTTTGTGATAAACCTTTCATGTATTACATCCTTTTGTCCTTTATATCTAGATTGGACACAAGTCATGGAATAGTCACATTTACATAATCCAATCTCATGTTTCTTGATATCTCGAGTAAACTACAATAAACAAATAAGTATGATATCTCATATCAACTTATTCGAGCATGACCATGCATTTCTAGTCTCACTCAATCAAGTGGCTTAAGATATTGCTCCCATTATATAGGAGGGACAAATCCTATATTGATCAACCATATCCCACTACATAGATTGTGGCATATCCAACATTAGTCTTTTCAATACAACCTATTACAGAAGACGTTTGACTGTATCAAAATATACGACTCACAATGTTGGGATAATGATGATCTCAAGTTTGAGAATCATATATATAGTTATCACTGTGAGTAATGTTGTGACTATTACATAATAATCCAAGAAACATATTCATAGCGGGTTAGTCCAATATGTTGTTCTTTAAGACATACTCAAGTATTGATTTTGATATCCCTATGTTAATGACAACATTTTGTCATCAATCAACTACACATTAGTCTCAATACTTTATTGTTGTCCAAACCCACAATAATACTTGGCTAAGGATGTAACCTCCCAAATCTGACCTAGACGTTATGGTCAAATCGGGAAGGCCACATTAGACACCTTAGTGTCGGACCTACCATAACGATAGTTAAAAACCTTCAAGTACTCCCTTTTATAAAATTGTGGTTTCTATTGTTAGCTTCGAAAAGCGTCCATTTACTTAGTCCAACCATGCTTAGGTCAAATTAGTGAATTATGTGAGTTTTTGTAAAACCTTACTGATAGCGTTGGCTTTGAAAAATCATTTTGTTATCTTCTTAGCAGCGGAAATGTACCATTACTAGTCAAATTATTAATTTAGTCATATATCATGCATAGTCCATTTCAACATATTTTAAAAAAAACCATGTATCTATACCAAATATGCGTGTCATGCATGTACGAAAAACCCTAAAATCTCAAACAGTCTTAAACCATAGTTTAAAGAAACTTTACAGTCCAAAACTGAATGATAATAAAATAACATAAAAATATAATTAAATTAAAATAATATGACGAAGTAAAGTCCGAAGTCCACTGTACGTCCACATGCCAATTTTGATCCTAAGTTCGATCATTACCTGAGAAGTGGAGGTAATAGGGTGAACTTAACAAGCTCAGTGTGAGACTAAACAAGTATTAAGCATTCATACAAGAAATTTCATAGAGGTACCAATAGTACAATCAAATATTATCAATAATAATTTCAAATGCACATGATCGTCAAAAATGCATATGTGAGATCTTATCCATACCATCCGCTACACACCATGAGTTCCTAAGAACCCGTTTGCCAAACTCCAATGTTTGTGAGCAAAGCTCGATGTTGTAAAACCATCAATAATTAAGAATGCAGTGAAACTACCAAATAAATAATGCGATATAATCGCTAATCTCCTTGGTACTCCAAATGTAGTGCATCGACTACAAATATATGTAGACTTAATATGCCACTGGTACTCCATGGAACTCCTTCGTCAACCACAAAATCCCATCCCAATACACATACAATATGTCAAACAAAATCATACATAATCATATTTCAATACTTTTCACATTTATTCGACATGTTCAACATATCCTAAATAATCACATACTTTCAGAAAAAGAAAGCAGTGATCCAATTTTCAAATTACCATTAAGATGATATCTATCAATATTGTTCAATTCACATACTTTACGAATTTCATTGTGCACCAATAATAACCTCACGTATATAAATCATAATAAATATTTCATGCATTTAAATCATGCATAAACCTAATATTTCAACATTTCATACCATTCAATTTAAACATTCTTATATCACATAGTATAATTATGCATAACAATCTCAATTACACATTCATACAGTCAAACTAGCAATTTTGCCAACACATCAATCTTTTAAGGCTTGAAATGTACCTGGTTCGGTCACTCGCAAAATAAATATTTTGGCTACTATGCCAAACCAATTAGCAAGATAATTTATCAAATATAACATGACATTTATCATTAGCAAACAAATTTTACAAGTTTAGGACCCATACCTTATTTTTTGCTTACTCGCAATACCCTAGTGAATCTTCCGATTTTCCTTAATAAACCTTTATATGATCCTAAACCAAAATTCAGTATAAATTCAATCAATTTATCACTTAACCAACTCCAAATTACCCACTAATGGGTTCAAATCAATTTTTGAATTAATAACTATTTTACGAATTCAACTAGTTCGATTCCTTACCTTGTATCGATGCGAACTGTACGTGTTCTTCAGCTTTACAATTGATTCGGGCCGTTTGGATTAGCACCTAATTCCATAATATACTGGAAAGTAATTTTCTAATAATTATTAAATTCCTTCATTTAATCAATCCATAACCTTTACCCTAAAACTATATCAAAATAACAATTAATTTTACGCTTAACTGCACTTACGCTTCCCGATTTGTGAGTTTCGAATGCCCAAATGATCAAGAACATTTTACCTAATTGAAATGGGTTTAATAGATAATTATGAGGGTTCAAGAACTCAAATTATATCTTGAATTAAATGGGCTAGATTCAAGAAACGAAACAACCTCCTATTCTACACATATGCGCATGCACCACCATCCATGGTGGCCTAAATTGGGGCTGAATTTTAAAATGGGTTAAGACCTCATTAAAATCTGGAAAAATCTATTTAAAAACATTTAAAATATACTAAATTCCAGATATGGAAGTTTTGGTTTTAATTGACAAGATTAACCAAGAAATTGAAGAGAAAATAGATGTTACCCAAGCTAGTTGAGATAAATGACAATGTCATCTTCTTAGCAATGTTTGAGATTGATTTTAGAGTTAAATATTTTAGTTTTAGGGCTGATTTATTTGGGGAAAAATTGCAGCAATACAGTAATGGAGATGGTGCACAATCTTGATGCAAAAAGAAGATAATAAAAGGGGATGTGTAAGCAATGGCAACAATGAAGGAAAAAAGGGAAAAAGAAATAAAGATGAAGAGAGGGAGAAGGGGTTAGGGATGACTCAGGTAGAAGAAAAAGAGATTTAAAGGCTAATTATTTTGATAAAAATTGAATTTATACCTAGGTTTACTAGGCTTAGATGACAACACAAAAAAAAAAACAAGGGAATTTGCAAAAATCAATTTATTTTGTAAGAGTTGAGACTTGAACTTGGGACCTCCAACTAATTTTCATGTTTTCACATTAAATAACTAACCATTGGGTCGATTCCCTATTTTTGACATAGTTCTAAATTTTATGGAGCTAAATTTAGGATGTTACAAAGGACCTTTTAAGAATAATCATATTTTTATTAGGACTTTATTACAATTCAGTTTATTTATATACACAGAAGAAGAAATTGAAAGAATAATGGCAATGTCTTATATTAATAAATAAGGTAAAACAAGTATGTAATTACAATCACCTCATGATTGGTCTTTGAGCATACTATAACACCACACTATGAACGTGCATACTATAACACCACACTATGAACGTCACAAGTGAATAAATCCATAAACGGATTCAAGATCTATTCTTCTTGGTTCTAGTCCGATGTACTATCAGTCACATCTATGTCTCTATGTTTTGGGAGTCATTCGCTTTGATGCCCAAGACAAAGCATCTCCCCAATTGGACTTGATAGATGACACACTAATTTTCCAATCGGTTTGCTAATTTTTTATTAGACTAAGGATATGTTTTAATTCGTCTACTAATATAAGTTGTCTTTCCGTATTACGGTTGATCTACCATAATTTGATACGTCAAATTAGGCTCCCTATTATGCTTAAATAGCTTATTTGCAAGCAATTTATATTTTTTTCGTGTTTTTACTTAGTTTTTGTTCTTTGCTTTAATAAGTGAAATCATACGTTTTATGTCACTTTTGAGACCTAAAATGGCCAAATGCGCTTTAGGAAACCTAATCGTTGATTGTGTGTTGCAGCGAGTCATCAGAGGCCCAAACGTGAGCGGAAACATCACTAAAAATGGGGTATTGCTATATCGAAGCAAGGAAGTCGTGATACCCCTAACAGTATTGAAATGAAGAGAATTGATGCCATCTTCAGTGGTATCATGATACCAAGCATGGGTATCGCGATACCAAGACACCCAAGACCCCTTAATTCAAGACTGTCGTGGGTATCATAATACCACTATATGAGTATGCAATATCATTGTCGTGAGGGGACCAAAAATGATTGCAGGGATAGTCCTTATCCAACTTCAACACCAATCAAATTTATACGTTGAAGGGTATTTTGGTCACAAATTTTGGGTTGTAATTAGATTAAAAGCCATTTTTGGCTGAGAACAAAATAGTAGTAGAGGAGGGAGAGCTTTTTATTTTTTTTAGAAAGAGCTTTTAGTTTAGGTTTTTATTTTTTATTTTTTTATTTTTATCTTTTCAGCTTAGTGTTAGACTAGTTGTTTCTTCTTCATCTTTTTAGGGTTTTAGTTTCACTTTTCTAGTTTCTTAGTTGTTAGTTAACTATTATTGTAGCTTAGTTTCATTTACTTATTTAATGCTTTAAACCTTTGTGTAATTTCAGTTTACTCCTTAGTTTTAATGTAACTCAGTTTTATTTTAGTTTTGTTGTTAAAAATATGGTCTTTAAGTGTTCTTTTACATTTACTTTACTATCATTTTCATTATCTCTAAGCTTTTCCAAAAAAGCCCAAGCTTTTCTTATTTTTATTGTGTTTGCCATTGATATTCATTTTGCTTGCTTATTGGTTTTTTGTTTGCTTAAAAATGATTAGGGGTAGCTAAATATTAGGTGGTTGGTTCATTGAAGTGTTGTTCAGTTAGCCTTTGATACAAAGATTAAATCGTAAAAACTAGAATAAATCAAAGAGATTTCAAAACTTAGGATTGACGACCTTAAGAAAAAAATTTGGTCAGTGAGACCAAGATGAGATCTTATCACCAATTTGATAGTCCTAGGTTAGTTTGGTGAGGTCGAGAAATTAGCCAGACTAATTTATTTAAGTTGGTAAAGTGAAGATCGAGAGGTAAAATTGAACCAATTTAGGAGTTTAAGTGGTGTAGATCCCTAATCCAAAAGTTAATTAGCAAATTGGAAGTCAACCAACCGCTGTTCATTATTAATTTAAGAATTTTGTAATTTTGTTTGTTTTGCAATTTGGTCCTTTTACGTAGTAAGTAGTTAATTAAAGTAAGTTATTCCCAAATTATACTTTGTGGTAATATAGAAATTAGTGAAAAGCTAGTTAAACTCCTTTCTTGCATGCTTGTAAAGAAATCATTAAATCACTGACTCCTCTGGGTTTGACTCCTTGGAATACTCTGGTGTTCCATTGGACACTATAAATATTACAACAAACACTGTTCGCTTGCAGTTAAAATCGTATCTTTAAAATTGTTTTAGAAAATTATTTTTTACGCACACGCTGACCGGATAACAGTTATCGATTTGACCATGTAATATCGCTTAATATTAGTTTAAACATTAGACAACCAATGAAAAACATTTACTTCTATTTTGCTTTGCGTGAAAAAATCATATGAGGACAATCATACAAAGTACATTAATGTAATAATTGAATTTATTTTATTAACCAAATTGTTTGAAAAAAATTACAAGTTTACAAACGAATATACTACACTCAGGGCATCAGATTCAACAATCATATGGATGCATTTGCAATCATTCTTTCTTTAATATTTCTTCCTTTTGCACACATATAACTAGTACTTCTTTATGGTTCATTGAGCCTTATCTTAGATGGACCATATTAAGGAAAAAAAAAGAAGAGATAAAAATAAATTACATTTAAAATTATTCTAAATAGCCATATTCAAAGAGTTGTTTCCATTATGTGCTTAAGTACACAACACTGTCACTAACTTTAATGTATATTTTAATAGTCAAAGTTGCCATACATGTACCTTGTTGTATCATAAGCTTCTATGCTCATGAGACTCAAATCATTGGAGAGCTCCTAAATTGCATGGAGATTTTCACTTATAATCTCTAGCCTTTTTAAGTTTGTCTAACCTTAACCATAATCCAAGTCTAAGCATTGCAATGTAATGAGTATTTGTTCATTGTAATAAGGTTAATTGAAACTAATCAACACAAAATGTTAAACATATAGCCTTATAAAGAAGCTAGAGCAATAACTATAAGTATAAAATGAATCATAAAGCCATAATGTGACAATCAATGTCTTACAATGAGTAATCTAGTGCATCATCAAAACCAACCTTGAGTTAAGGCAATGGCATGCTATTGATTAACTTTCAAGTACGATGGGTAGCATCTTGTAATGTGTGATCTATTACATCATCATCATAACCAAGCTTTAAGTTAAGGATATTAAATGCTATTGGTTTACTCTCAAATGAGAGTATTAATATCTCATAATGAGCAATCTAGTGCATCATCATAACCAACCTTTGAGTTAAGATAATGATATGCTATTGGTTCACTCTATAGTATTTGATTGAATTCTATAATTTGAGATATTAGTGCTTTCATGTATTAACAATTCTATAATATGATCATAGAAATAGTAAATCACATTTGAGCTATTTTATATTATTATAACTATTCACTTATAAAACTTGTTTAATCAACAACCATAGTATCATTATGAATGGGTCATTTTGGTGACAACCAATTTAACCAAACTAAAACTTTAGGGTCGATTAAACTTTAATTTTTATAGGCTCATGAAAATTAGCCTTAATGTAAGTTTGGTACCACATGTTAGAAAAATAATGATCTTTGACTAATTTTGTGAACCATACACAATAGTATTCATAAAATAAAACTTGTATAACATACTTTTATGAATTAAATAAGACATACCTTAGACATCTTGAGTCTAGGAACTTGATCACAATTGATTCTAGGTCTTGTAGAAATTCAATTCTAGAAATATTAACACTTAGGATGGAAGCTCGATTCATGTTATGATGAACACTTGATCTTTTATTTGATCTTTTCTCTCCTTGCTCATTTTGATGTTTGATTCTTAAGTTATGGGAAAACTCTCAAACTTAGTTAAGTAGAGAGAGGAACCAAAACCCTTTATATAGTATTTCCATAGGACACAACCATGATAGTGTCAATGTAAATGCCCTATTCTTCCACCTTTGATATATGAATGTACAAGTATATGAATTATTTTAATGTGATAATTCAACATTGAGAAATTAACATTAAAAGTACATTAATCACTAAGGATACATAATTTAGTTAATGTGCCTATTAAAGTTCAATGTATGTACTTTAATCATACTTTGAACATAAAAGATACATGGCTTTTGACTAATGTATATATAGTACATGAATTTGGTCAATGTATTTAAAAAATAAATTAATTAATTTTTGATGTGGTTTTGAATGCCACAAATTCAAATATATAAATAATGTAAATGAGCTTAATTGAACAAACTCGAATATTATTTAAAGTTTGAACTCGAACTTAAGTAATAGTATTTGATTTTGGTTGTGCTTCTCCTTGTTTGAGCTTGACTTGATTACAGTTGTAGGTATTACTATTACTCTTTTATTTTCAACTAAATCATCTTTAAACATTCAAAGTTGAGAGTTTGGTTATTCTCATATTGTTTCCTAAACAATAATTTTTTTGGGTCTAAAATTATACCACATTAGGTCCCAAAAGAAGAGGTTCATTTCATTATTGAATTTATTTGAAAACCCTAATTTTGGATTCAAGATTTTAAGAATAGATGACTTGCGAAGAAAAGGGCTTGAAAGGAAATGAAGTATCCCATGCATAGATGAAGCTCAAGTTACTGGAATAAATCACTGGTTCGCCGTTGTTGATCAAGCATTCGCCTCCTGATTTTGACATCACTGACGATTTGACGTCGTCCGCCGTCTGAAACCCATTGCAATTAAGCTTCAAATCAGACTGAGTGCAGATACAATCATTTTTTACTGTGGCTTTCCACTCTGGCTTGTTTTCCACTGTTTTCCCAATTTGTGATTGGCTGATTCTTATATTCGCTATTCGTGCATTGACAATATCCTTCAAAATAGAAACCAAAACCTTTAAATTTAGGGTAATCTATAAAAATAGTCACTTTTGTTTGCCTCAAGTTACATTTTATCACTTATGTTTAAAATGTTACGTTTTAGTCACTTATGTTATTATTTTGTTACGAAGTGATCACTCTACCGTTAAGTTCTGTTATCTCTCTAACGGTAATCTTAGGTGGCAGTCCAACTAGATTTTAGGTGCTAACTTGGATTTCTAAATGGGATGAAAATAGATTTTCAATTAAAGAAATTTAATTAATTAAAATTTTCAAACCTAAACCTTAACTAAAAGAACTGTTCATCTCCTCTTTTTAATTTTTCTTTTTCTCTTATTTTTTCAATGGGTTATTTTTTTCATTTGACTGGAAAAACTATTATTAAGATCAAAATAATTGAAATCAACAATAAGAAAGAATAATCTGGAATACCCACAAAGAGATTGTAAACATACAACTTGATTCAGATTAGAAAAAAATTGATTGAGAAACCAATTATTCAAGAAGTGCGAAAGAATTAGAAAATATAATAATTAGGAACAAGAACAGTGAAAGTAACAACCCTTTTCTGAAAGTTTTAAAATTAGCTTGAATGAAACATGTTCATGAAAACATGTTTATGGTTGCATTTTATGGGATGTCTATTGACGCAAAATAAAATACATGTTTACAAATAATTTCAAAAAGTAGAAGAAAATATCAAGAATTTTAATTTAGGGTTTTCATTAAACAATAAAAAATCTAATCTTTTATTTTTCAGTATTGAATAAAAGAGATAAATGAATACAAAAAAGACATACCTGAATCCTCCATTGAATCCATCTTTATGAAGCAGTTAATTTGATTTCAACTATTTTGATATTAATAATAGTTTTTCCAGTCAAATGAGAAAAAAAACCCATTGAAAAAATGAAGAAATGGAAAAAAAATAAAAAAGAGGAGGTCGAACAGTTTTTTTAGTTAAGGTTTAAGTTTAAAAATTTTAATTAATTAATTTTTTAATTAAAAATCTATTTTCATCCTATTTAGAAATCCAAGTTGGCACTTAAAATCTAGTTGGACTGCCACGTAGGATTACCGTTAGAGAGATAACGGAACTTAACGGTAGAGTGATCACTTCGTAACAAAATAATAACATAAGTGACTAAAACGTAACATTTCAAACATAAGTAACTAAAATGTAACTTGAGACAAACAAAAGTGACTATTTTTATAGATTATCCTTAAATTTATATATATATATATATATATATATATACACACACATATATTTCTAATATATAATAATAAAATTACAACTTTGCTGGTCATTTGATGATTCCTAGTATAATTTTAGATTGAAAAGAAAATGAAAAAAAATAATGTTAGGAAAATTTTCCGAAGCCCGATATAACTATCCAACATTGAAAAGAGCCAATAAAAGATTTTCCTTATTTTAACTTGCCATTAATTGTTTTTTAATTTCATCAAAATTTCATTTTTAATTCTAGAGATTAAATTTTGGGTAAATCACTTTTTGGGCTTAAATTCGGTAATTACTCTCACATTTGAGGTCTAAAACTTTTTTTTATTCAAATTAGACCCTAAACTTATCAATTGTTTCCACATTAGAGCTTAAGCTTTTCTTTATCTAAGTTAGTCATTGAACTTGACAATTGTTCTTACATTCAGGCCAGGACTTTTTTTTTTTGTCCAAATTAATTTTTCATATTTCCTTGAAAATCCTATACTTTAAGCTCCATTACGAAAACAAATGCTAAATTCAAGAAATAACTTAGAAAAAAAAATTCAAGCACCAACCTAGTTCAAAAACTAAGTTAGACAAAAAAAAAAAGACCCCAATATGTGAGTTGTTGCCAAATTCATGTCCCAAATTTTAATTTAATCATTTAATTTTTTATTATAACTTTGAACTTCAATATATAATCAAATTAACTCTAAGTTAAAACCCAAAATAACTTAACTTAATTATAAAAAAAAAAATCCTTAACAATCAAAATTTTTCTAACCTAAAATCAAATTACCATCAACTTGAACTTATCCAAATCCAAAATTAACCGAAAGAAATTAATAAGAATGTGATATAATATATATTATATGGCATAGTAGGTACCTTGGCCAAAGAGAGCAAGGAAGAGAACTGCAAAGAAGAAATTGAGAATGGTAGCCATTGCAATAATTTTAAACTACACTGTTATACTATTTGCTCTTTTTATATGGTAAAAGTGATAGACAATGAACAGCTATATAGGGTAAAAACAGATTTCTTCTTTAAATATGGCTGATAATTTTAGTGTCATTTGTAAGAAGAATAGTTAAAGGAGTGACAATTGTCACATCATTATTGGTGACAAATTAAAAAAAAAACTATTTTTTAATAAACATTAATTGTCATTCCTAATTTTTTATTTAATCTAATAACTTGATTGCATTAATTAAATATGCACATTCTGTATATCATATTTTCATCATGTTTTACGCTACTTCACTTTTGTAATTTTGTGTTTTAATTGAATTAATTTCCAATTCTCTTTCAATTTTTTTTAAATATTTTTTTCATATAATTGTATTTTATATCTAATTATTATTTTTTTATTTTTTATTTTTCGATAGAATTTAAAAATGGGACAAAATTTTGAAAAAAAGAAAGTTATTTGGTGACTAAAAAATGGTTTAAATATTATATTTATTTTGTCACTTAAAAGAGATACCAAATATTTCATGAAATGTATCACTGTACTCATTTATTTTTATCTTTGTAATTTCATAATTGAAATCCAAATGATAATACAATTAAAAGATTTCATTAAATTGAATTATTCAACATTTTTCAAATAAAAGATTTGATGTCGTGACCCATATTGTAGAATATGTTCATTGGTGCACTGGGAACCATTGCTCCTGGTACAGGAGCTCTCACTCTGTAAGCCATATGTATCAACGCAAGAAGATTCATTGGCGTGACAACTGTTGAGAAGAGGGAACCTCCTATTGGTTGCCCTATAGTTGGAGCACCATACTCACCAACACCAGCTGGTGCAGCAGAATGTTGAGGGGGTTGTTTTCTCAGCTGCAGCGCCATTAGATTGACCACTGATCGGCCTGTCTCTTGGGGTGCTGAAATATCTCCATTGCCAACACTGGTGATATCGTGGATTCTAAATTATCTTCGTTCATGGAGAAACATAGTGAGCCACCTAGAAAGTGACTTGTAGTACATCATGTAGTAGCCTTTGGGAGATAATTGCTTGCTGAAGGTACTTGAAAGCTTTATGGTAATTCAAGAACCCCATAAACCAAAACTGAAAATCATCCACTGTCACAATTTCCATGTACTTTGTGACGGTTTCTTCATGTTTTCACTCTCATTCACTCCCTTTATTTTCTCAAGTGGAATCAAAACCTGCACCAAAATCAATATACAACAACATGAGAATCGAAGGTGCAAAATTATGCCGTCTGAGAAGGGAAAAAATAGATGAAATATATACTAACCTTGTAATGGACTCTGACCAATTCTCCATTAGGAGATGGAATTTTAATTGATCTATCACTGCAAAAGGCAACCTTTTGTGATGAGATGAAAAGTAAACCAGCTATGGGACCTGCTGTTGTTGATAAATAGCATTGGCATGCCTTCAACAGCTTCTCCCCTTCTCTAACACTATAACAATTGCTTGAAAATCTTCTCCACCCCTCCTACTTGAACAATTCTTGCCCCCAAACTCAACTTTCCCTTCACAGTTTCACTTATCTTTGGCCCCATCCTCACTGCTGTTCCAAAAATTATTTCAGTTTTCACATACATACATACATCCATACATACATATAATTAGACTTTTAGGGTGGTTGTTTCATACCATGTTCTCGGAGTCCATGTGCGAAGATATCAGCTTTCTTCCCAAGCTTGTTCATCCTTTTAAGTACAAAGTTTCCTTTTCCTGCAGTTCCCAAAACATTTACATTAGTACTAAATAATCTTCATTATGAATATCTAGACCCATAACAGATTAAAAGGTAGCCACCTACCTTTTCTAAATATGTTAGACCCTTCAGCTGATGGTGGAACCTGATACTGGCCGGCGGAATTTGGTAAGTACCATCTCGGTGTTCGCTCAACTTGGTAAGTTGTCGATTCCATTGGAACTCCAATGACTTGTTCAAGTATATGGCTCTTCATTTTTTTTCTGATTAATGAAATAAAAATATGATCAAGGAAGTTTTTTTAGGGGGTAGTATCTGTGATGATGAATGAATCTTTGGAATTGGGAAATGGTATTTAAAGAGGTATAGATATGGTGGTTGAATCTAACTTTTTTTCTTGCATGAGTCACCTATTGCTCATAAAGAAAGAATAAAAAGAAGAGCATAGAGATGTGTTGGAACAAAGACAGTAGAACAAAGACATAACAAAAGCAAAAACAAAAGAAAGAAGCAAAATCAAAGAGAAAAGAGTTTGAACAAGATGATAACCGGACAACAACTTAATTTTCATTGATAAGATTCAAAATATATGTGAGTTACATACCAATTTGACAGTTACCTAATAATGTAACTGCTCCCACTAATACAAAGCAAATACTATCTTTGAATTACAAGTAAAAGTAAGTTGACATTTCAGCTATTACATCAAGTACAAATAAAAAAACTAATCCAACTAGCTTTGTGAACAAATTACAAGGAAACTAAACTAAGTTACATAGGAACAAAATATCCAAAATGAATCAAGCTAGCTACTACTTCTCGGTTTTGCTCCATTGCTGGTCAGCTTGGTGAGCTGCTGGTCACATGTTGCATTGCAGGCCAATGCTCAACACTCCTCCTTGGACTGTATGCAACATACACCAATTTTGCTTCTTAGAGTTTCAAATCTTGTAGCACTCAGTGGCTTGGTTAAAATATCAACCAATTGGTCCTGTGAGCTGCAATAAATGAGATTAACTTCTTTGGATTGTTCAGCCTCTCGAACAAAGTGGAACTTAATCTTAAAATGCTTGGTCTTGCCATGAAAATCTGGATTCTTAGCTATTGCCACTGCTGATTGATTGTCAACCTTGATTTCAGTAGGTTCAAGTTGTTCTTCGTTTAGATCACATAGCAATTTTCTAAGCCAAATGGCTTGATTCACTACTGTTGTAGCTGCAATGTATTATGCTTCAGCTGTGGATTGAGCAACAGTTTGTTGCTTCTTTGAGCTCTAGCAAAAAACTGCTAAGCCAAGTGTAAAGAAATAACTAGAGGTGCTCTCCATGTCATCGACAGAGCCAGCCCAATCACTGTCTGAGTATCCAGTCAGTCTGAGCTCTTTTTCTTTCTTGAATTTGACTCCAAACTTCAAGGTTCCTTTGACATACCTGAGTATCCTCTTAGTTGCCTTGAAATGTGATGTATCAAAACAATACATAAATCTTGATAATAGACTAACAACATGCATGAGGTCAGGTCTAGTTGCTATTAAATAAAGCAAACAACCAACTAAGCTTCTGTACTCATTCTCATCAACTCTCTCTTGACTTCCAAAGTTGGCCAGCTTCTCTCTTTGAATCAATGGTGTGCTCACTGATTTGCAGTTTGTCATGCAGAACTTATTTAAGATCTTCAAGGCAAAAGCATGTTGACTGATGAAAATACCTTGATCAGATTGGTTCACTTCCATGCCAAGGAAGTATGTCATGATTCCCAAGTCTGTCATGTCAAACACTTCTTGCATTTGTATTTTGAAATCATTGATCAAATCAATTTTGCTTCCAGTTACCAGTAGATCATCCACATAAATTGAAACAATCAACAAAGTTTCATCTTCAGTCTTCTTCACATAAAGTGTTGGTTCACTCAGGCTTTTCTCAAACCCGAGCCTAGACAGGTACTCGTCAACCCTGTCATACCAGGCTCTAGGTGCCTATTCAAGCCATACAGAGCCTTCTTCAGCCTATAGACTTTATCTTCTTTCCCTAGGACTTTAAATCCTTCTGGCTGCTCAATGTAAATCTCTTCCTTAAGAAAACCATTTAAGAAAGCTGACTTGACATCAAGTTGATAAATTTTCCATTGTTTCTATGCTGCCAAGGCGAACAGGAGCTTGATTGTGTCAAGTCTTGCTACTAGAGCAAATGTCTCCATGAAATCAATGTCATACTACTGTTATACCCTTTCACCATAAGCCTTACCTTGTGCTTATCCAATGAGCCATCAGCATTAAATTTTGCTCTAAAAACCCATTTGACACCAATAACTTTCTTCTGATCTGGCCTATCAACCAAATCCCATGTCTCATTCTTATGAATCATATCAAGCTCAGCTTCCATAGCCTTTCTCCAACACTTGTCCCTTACAGCTTCTTCAAAGCTCGAAGGCTCAACTATTGCAACATTGCATCTATGGTAGATGTCTGCAATGGTTCTGGTGCCTCTCACAGGAGGATCATCAATGTCTACATTTCCAGATTCATTTTCAGCTGGCTCTAAGCTGATGTCAAACTGATCTTCTTCAAACTGACTTGCATTTGAACCATCCCAACTCCAAACCTTCTCTTCATCAAATTTGATGTCCCTACTCACCAAAATATTCTTTATTGAGGGATCATATACTCTGTAACCCTTATTGGTACTGCTGTAGCCAAAAAATATACCAGGAGCAGACCTTCTCTCAAGCTTGGTTCTTTTTTCAGCTGGAATGAGAACATAATACACACATCCAAACACTTTCAGATGAGAAACAGATGGTTTGAGTCCATACCAGGCTTCAAAAGGTGTTTTGTCCTTCACAGCTCGAGTTAGAAGCTTGTTCAGTAAGTACACTGAGGTATTGACAACCTCAGCCAAAATTTGCCTAGAAGTTTGCTTTGAAATAGCAAACATCTGGCCATATCCATTACTATCCTGTTCTTCCTTTCACAAACTCCATTTTGTTGTGGAGTATAAACTTTGGTTAACTGATGGTGGATCCTTGCCTGCTCATAAAGTCTTTGAAACCTCTCAGACAAGTATTTAGTGTCATTGTCAGTTCTCAAGGCCTTGATCTTGCAACCTGAATGGTTCTCTACTAATGCCTTAAATCTGCTAAAGGTATCAAACACTTCAGACTTCTGTTTCAAGAAGTAAACCCAGCAAAATCTGTTCAGATCATCTATGAACAACACAAAGTACTTGCTGTCATTCAAAGAAGGGGACTTCATTGGTCCACAAACATCAGAGTGCACAAGCTCAAGTCTTTTTAGAGCTCTCCATGCATGGTTTATTGGAAAAGGCAATCTAGCTTGTTTACCAAGCTGACAAACTTCACAAATAGTGTCCCTTGCCTCAACTTTGGACATATCATCTACCAAATTTAGCTTGTGCAATAGATCAAGTGATTTGAAATTAGCATGGCCTAGTCTTCTATGCTATAGGCCAGCATTATCAGCTAGGCTTGTATAAGCCTTCTTCACAAGCTGGTTCACATCAAGCATAAATTATTTGTCTACCATGCCTACTGTAATCATTTCCTGGCCATGAAAGTCTTCAATAACACATGAACCATTCTTGAAAACTAGTGAGTACCCTTTTTCAACTAACTGACCAACACTTAATAAATTCTAATCAATGTCAGGTACAAAGAGCACATCTGAAATAACTTTGTTACCTGAACCAGTGTTGATCACTACATTGCCCTTGCCTTTGGCTTCAATCAGATTTCCATTGCCTATTCTGACTTTCGAGGCAAAGCTTCTATCAAGGTCTTTAAACAGACTTTCATCAGCTGCCATTTGATGTGTGCAGCCACTATCCACAAGCCAATTGCACTTGACTTTACTTAAAGTTGCAAAGCATGAAGCTGTAAAAACATGCTCCTCCTAAGCTTGAAGGTCCTCAGCAGCTTGAGCTTGGATTTTTTGCTGTACTGGTGCCTTCCCTTTGTTCTTACATACTTTCTCAACATGGCCAAACTATTTGCAACTCCTGCATTAGATGTCTGGCCTATACCAGCAATATTTCTCCAAATGTGTGGTCTTCTTGTAGTGGATGCATGGTGGAAACCTCCTCTTGCCTGCATCTCTCCTTAGTTTCTCCCTCTTATCAAGCCAAGGCTTCTTTCCTTTCTGACTTGAACTAGAGCTCTCTTTGGCCTTTACTTGGAAAGCTCATTCAGGATGCTCTTCCTGCCTGTTGGCTCTCCTCTGCTCAAGTGCATAAAGTGAGTTTACTAGTTCAGACAAAGAAATGGTTGTTAAATCCCTTGAGTCCTCGAGTGATGATATTTTTTACTCAAATCTTTCAGGGAGTGTGATGATAACCTTTTTAACAACCCTGCTCTCACTGAAATCTTCACCAAGGAGCCTTATGCTATTGACAGTGGCCATTATCCTGTCTGAATATTGCTTGAATTGCTTGATAATCTTTGATTCTTTCATCTTTAAGCTCTCAAAGTCTCTCCTCAAGTTGATCAACTATTGCTGCTTAGTCTTATCCGATCCCATGAACTCCTCCTTCAACCTCTCCCATGCTTCTTTGGATGTGTTACAAGCCATGATTCGAGTGAAGATTATATTAGACACTCCATTCTGCAAACAAGCCAAAGCTTTGTGCTTCTTTGTGCTCTCTTCAGCATGCTGGCTCACTTGAGCAATCGTGGGATTAGCCCTCAATAGAGGTGGTTCGGTATCATTCTTAACTACACTCCACAAATCTTATGCTTGAAGGTATGTTTTCATCTTGACTACCCAAATGTGGTAGTTCTCACCAGAAAACACTGGAGGTGGAGGTGGTGTGAAACTCATCCTGTTGAAACAAACTCAACAGCTTCAGACTCTTGCTTCTCGTGCCTTTGTTTTCTCAAATGAAATAACCAACAATAGAGGCCCTCAAAGATGACATGCTCTGATTACCATTTGTTGGAACAAAGACAGTAGAACAAAGCCAAAACAAAAGCCAAAACAAAAGAAAGAAGCAAAATCAAAGAGAAAAGAGTTTGAACAAGATGACAACCGGATAATAACTTAATTTTCATTGACAAGATTCAAAATTTATGTAAGTTACATACCAATTTGACAGTTACCTAATAATGTAACTGCTCCCACTAATACAAAGCAAATACTATCTTTGAATTACAAGTAAAAGTAAGCTGACATTTCAGCTATTACATCAAGTACAAATCAAAAAATACACCCAACTAGCTTTGTGAACAAATTACAAGGAAACTATGTACAAGCCCAATTTGCGGGCCCAATCTAAACCAAATACCCCAAACCCAATTACAAATGAAACCCTAGCCCAATACCTAACCCTAGCCCAATCAGCCCAATACCCAAAGTCAAAAAATAAGAAAATAATAATAAAACCCTAAACTACTTGCTGCCGCCTCTGACCCCTGTCCCATCACCCCATGCCGGTCAGCCATCTACTCCACCACCCAAGCTGCACCTGCAAAGCATTAAACGGAAAAGACAGAAGCAATAAAAGATAATGTTGTATTCGGCTATATATAGCCAGACAGAATGTAAAGAAAGGGTTCCTTTTTTTGTTCTTGATTTTTCTTTCTTTTTCCGAAATATAAGAGGTGATTAACATCAAAGGGCTTCAACAAACTTAAACTTGCAGCAAAGGATATCAAAGACCGATCTAAAGGCCTATTTACCGTTTTATTTTATCCTTTTTATTGCTTTTTTTTTCGAATCTATTGGCACATATCATTTCTATTTCATTAAAAATAATACACATATATTAAATAAACAAATAAAAAAAAAAGAAAAGAAAAATCACCTCTAGGCGATTTCCGGCCACCGTGTACGGTGGCCGACGCGGAGGACGGTGACCGGTCCGGCAACGGAGACCTGGGGCTGAGAGAGAGCTGAGGGGCCTGCTTTTTGTTTTTTAAAAGGAATGGAGAAAACTGAAATTTTTTAAAAAAATTTTGGGTTTATATAGTGATACAATACGACGCCGTTTTGGGCCTCAACTCACAGCACCGACCCGAGGACCCGACCCACTCTGCAGAAGATTCGCGTGTTTTTGAAGCAGAAGGGTTATTTGCGCTTTTGGCCCCTCCGTTTTTTCCTGATCTCACAATTAAGTTTTTTTTTATTTTTAATTTCACCTTAAAATTTATTTTTGGTTTCATTTTGGCCCCCATTCGAACGACGTCGTTTTAAGGGCTCGGGTAAATTGCCCTTTGGCCTCTCTGATCAGCACGCGCATTCAAATGGGTCCCTCTTGTTATATTTCTCTTTAAAATCGACCCCAAAACTCAATATTTGTTTCGAATTCAGTCCTTTTTTTTTAGATTTAATGTGCTTTATATATTATTTTTTTTATTTTACCATTTTTTATTTTAAATATTATTTATTATTCTATTTACTACTTTTGTATTATTATTATTAGCATATTTTACTATTATTTAGACATTTTTAGTTTTAATTAATACCTACATATATTTTATATATATTCATATAGTTTTTTTTTTTATTTCTAACATATATTTAATGTATACACAGTTAAATACTATATCATACTCCATATTATGCATATATATATATATATATATATATATATTAACATTATACCATGTATATATTTTTATAAATATTATATATATACATATTTTTAATATATTGTATACATATCGTATACATACTTTTAGTGTTATTGTGTATTCATTTTAGTATGAATGTATATATCTATGTAATATCATTAATATTTTTTTTTAACATCATTATTATTTTTAGCATGTATATACTATGTAAATATTTCAACTATCGCATTTTTATTATGTATATATTTTGATACGGATACATTTTTATATTACGTGTATATATCTTTTAATATTGTATTTTTATTGTTATGCATATACCTTGATACTATATCATTTATATATTATTTATTTCTCATATTATCTTATGTTTATGTTTTTTCTGAACTATACCATGTATATATTACTGCTATATATCTATTTATATAGTTATTAATAGTTGTTTACGATTACTTCTAATATGTATGTATTATGTATTTACCTCTAATACTACATATCGTATATTCTTATTATTATCATTGCTATATTTATTTTTATTATTAATTTTTATTATTTGACATATTATTGTTATCACTTTTTTTTTTTACTTATTTTCTCATTACTTAGTTATTTACGTTTCTTATTCATTCATATTTTCGTTATTATTACGCTTTAGGCATTATGTTTATTCGTTTATTCATATGTGCCTCAATATATCTGCAAATTTATATTATTCGTCATTATTATTGTTTATATCATCACCTCTATTATTAGTATTATGCATGTTAATCCTGCGATTTGTTTCTTATTTCACCATGTGATTATGAATACGTTGGTCCTTTACTCGACGCATATAATTGTGTTTTCTAAAATAAAACAAGTTTCGTATTTAGACAATTCGAGAAAATTGTGCCATAACTTACTGGGTTTCGATTTTTCTCATCTAACCTAAATAACGGAATACTCTTTTAAATCGCGACACGAGTTTTGAAATATTCTCGGAAATACGAGGTGCTGTGCCCTAACTTACCGGGTATGACATTTTGTTACCTCGGGATAAAATTTTTGTTAACAAAGGCAATGTTCGGCATTTGGAAATTCGAGATATCGTGCCCTAACTTACTGGTTTTCAATTTTTCTTGTTTACACTGAATAGTCGAATACCCTTTTAAAAAGGTCAAAATGCATAAATTTTAAATAAAGGCAAGCTCGTTC
Source organism: Gossypium longicalyx (assembly GCA_025698465.1). NCBI lineage: Eukaryota > Viridiplantae > Streptophyta > Magnoliopsida > Malvales > Malvaceae > Gossypium > Gossypium longicalyx. The sequence continues at coordinate 86,844,789 of CM047007.1, forward strand.
TCAAAATTCGAGATGCCGTATCCTAACTTACTGGACATGGTGTTTCATTACTTCGAGCCGAGACGGTCTTTAATATTTGAGCATTTTTACAAGGAGGGATCATATTTCAAAGACTTTCAAGTTTTCAATCTTCGACACTCAGACATTAATTAATCAACTAGGTACCAATTTTTGGGCGTATCGAGGGTGCTAATCCTTCCTCGTGCGTAACCGACTCCCGAACCTATTTTCTTGATTTACGTGGACCAAAATCGTTGTTTAAATAAATCAAACCATTTATTAAAAAAAACAACCACTTTTACGAGGTGACCCGATCACACCTCATCAAAAAGGATTGGTGGCGACTCCTCTATTTGTTTTCATTTTCAAAATCTAAGTCGATTTCCGTTTTTCAAAAAAATGGTTACGACAGCTTGGCGACTCCACTGGGGAATAATAAGAGAGTCAAGCCACAAGTTGATTAACTTTTGTCTTTTTATCGAAAATTAAAAATTTGGTATTGAAATACGATCCTTTCTTAACATTTCATTAGCTATTTTTGTGGTTTATGATATAATACCTGCTGCGTTGGTTTGAGTCTTTAAATAGTTTTGCATATTGCATTGCATGACCTCTGTGGTCACACCCTTCTAAGTGAGAGTAAGAAACTACTCCTTCGTGAGGTTTTCACCTCCGTGCAGGATAGTGGATCTCTTTCGGGATACATCCGTACCTATGTCTTCGTGAGATTTTCATCTCCGTGCAGCCATAGGGAAATGTATTCCCTGACTAAACTCTCGTCTCAGATGAGCCTATAATGGGTGAAGATCGAGGAATCTACTGGTTCAGGTACCTTTACTCTAGAACCGAACCCCATGTAACGAGCCTTAAGATCCCACCCTAGGTAGAGCCACTCCGAAACCCTAGTGGTTACCTGAGCAAGTGCCATATTTATTATTCTTTGTTTGCTTTAAACTGCGTATGGAATACTGACTTGCTTTGTTTTACTATGATTGTATTTGCATGGCATTTTCATCACAAAAGGTGTTGATTCACATTCGGTTGCTAAATAGATAGCTTATCATGGAAAAGGGGTTTTTTGATAAAGTAGAGGACAACGCGGCTGTCCGGATATGGGCTGAGACAACACAACAAGAGAAAAGTGACAGTCTTACCGAGGGGTACGTGTCAGAGTTATGGGATTTTACTCGGATCAACGTAACTCAGAATAATCTCGAAGAAATGAAAGAAATTTGGAGTCGATGGAATGACGGGGTCAAACAGCTATTCTGTTGTCATTATGGTGATTTACCTTATTTGCTCGATGTCAAGGTAGACGAACACCTGTTTCGAGCCCTTGCCCAATATTGGAATTCTGTATACAGTTGCTTCACTTTCGGGAAAGTAGATCTGGTACCTACTATAGAAGAGTACACGGTCTTGCTCCATTGTCCGAAGATTCAGGTTGATAGAATTTATTCCGCATCACCAACGCCTCAAAGATTTTCAAAAAGTCGATGAACATCACAGGGATGAGCGAACAGTGGGTTACAACCCGGATCAAACAAAAAGGAGATTGTAAGTGCATTCCTTGGAAGAATCTGATGGATCTAATCTTAATGCACCCCGATGTGAAGAAAAGGGTAGATGTCTTCGCCCTGAGCATTTATGGACTGGTTATCTTCCCCAAAGCCTTGGGGCATGTAGACGAGGCGGCTTCCGATCTTTTTGATAGGCTTGGTAAAGGGACCACACCTGTACCCGCAATTTTAGCTGAAACTTTCAGATCATTGAATGCTTGTCGAAGAGCAGGTGAAGGAAGATTTATTGGATGCGCACAGCTCTTGCTATCTTGGTTTCACAGCCATTTTTGGAAAGTGGAAAAGGTCTCGTATCGTATCTTCTCTGAAAATTACTCTCCACTGAAAGAGTTAGTAGCTACACCGAGGCGAGATGATATTACAGAAGAAAATTGGATGACAGTTCTTCAAAATTTGCAAGAGGAAGACGTTGAATAGAGAGCCCCATAGATGGTTCCTGATGAAATATTATACCGATGCGCAGATTTTGATTGGGTTACCTTGTTAGGAGTATGGGGAGCCGTCGGGTATGCTCCTCTGCTTGCATTAAGACAGTAAAGAGCCAGACAGTTTACACCACCAACGTATGGGTTAACTCAGTGCGAGTTCGTATTCACGGGGAATAATTACAAAAAGAAAGTTCGCGAGATATCAAATGCCTGGAACCAGACTCGTAGGATGAAAAAGTTTGCTGCCAATCCCATGACTACCCCTAAGTACGACCGGTGGTGGAATCAGAGGATTAACGACAACATCCCTACGTTAGATCAAGAAAATCCTCGGTCGATGGAAGAACACTTGAAAGTAATCCCATCTGAGCTAGAAATCATCAGGCAAGATTTCGAGAGAAAGAGTCTGGAACTAGAAAAGAGGATTGAGCAATTGGAGGAAGAAAAAATACAGCTGGGGTTAGATGTCGATGTCCAGAAATTAGAAGCTGAAAGACTCAGAAAAGGAAAAAACAAGGCTGAAGAGGATTTGGACAGTTTGAAGACAGACTATAAGAAGCTGCGTAGGTCAATGAGAATCACTGGGTTAGGAAAAACATCTGAACAGTGGCGACAGGAAGTCAAAGAAGAGAAAAGCAAAGCCAACCAATGGGAAGAAAAATTTCAGGATGCCCAAGCTCGAGAAGGTGCTCTGAAAAGAAGTTTGGTAGAAAGCCATAACGAGAAGGAGGGGTTAAAGATTCAGGCATCAGAGTTAGAGAGGTCATTGTATCAGTATCGTACGCGTAACTCAGTAATCGAGTTGAAAGCTAGTCAGAACAGAATTGAAGAATTAAAAGAGAATATAGAAGAACTTAAAACAGCGCTGCAAAATCGCGAACTTCAGATTGAACTCCTCGAGGAAAATAACGAGCGATGGAATGAGCAACTTCTTCAATCTCAAGATCAGGTCCGGAACAGGGACTACGTCATGGGCGAAGCTTTGACTCAAGTGCGAGAAGTGGCTGATCACTTCCAGACATTAGCAGTACAGGCCGATGTGCTGAGTTTAAAATACGAGTCGAAATCAGATCGAGGCTGAGAGCTAGCTTGGCTTCTTAGGCAGGTTAAGGCCTTAAGTATTAGGGCCAAGTCTTATATGTAATCTATTTTATGTAAAGAAACTTGTTTTCTAGAAAATTTACTCTAATGAAATTGAATTGGAATCAACGTTTTTTTTGCATTCATCACATTCATTGCATTCATGCATCAGCATTGCATCACATGCACTAAAACTCACAAAAACCCCAAAAATCATGGCAGTTACCCTGGAACATCGTTACGGTACAAGAGGAAAAACAAGAGCAATAGATCAAAGGTTAGAGAGATTGGAACAAATGCAAAAAGAGATGCAGGATCAACTACAAACACGTATGCAAGAACAGCTGGCCAAAATCCAGCAAGATGTAAAGGACCAGATGCTGGAGTTCCAAAAAAGTATGATGGATCAATTAACGCGTCTATTGGCTGGCGGATTAGAAAAAGGGAAAAGCCCCTTGATTAATGCGGGAGATGATAATGAAGATCCTACCGCCTCCGGGTTTTGCCCAAATGACGCTCGACACACAACCCGATATGTACCCAAGAAGGCCGTCGGTCCACAATTAGGCCCCAACCATTTCGTGCCGTTGTCTCGATGATCGATAAATTATCAGGCTGGTTCGGGCTCCAATCCGGGGGATAACCTGACTAACCCTGTGGTCCTCAATCTCGATGAAGTAACAGAAATAGAAAAGACGAGGGTAGAATTCCCGAAAGAGCTTGAAGAAAGATGTAGATGGTTAGAAGAAAAATTTAAAGAAATGGAAAGCACCGACTATCGTGGTGGAATCGATGCTAAGGAATTAAGTTTGGTTCCGGACCTGGTACTCCCTCTCAAGTTCAAAACTCCAGAATTTGAGAAGTACAATGGGACTAGTTGTCCCGAAGCTCACATCACTATGTTTTGTAGACGAATGGCAGGCCATGTTAATAATGACCAACTATTAATTCACTACTTCCAAGAAAGTCTAGTTGGGGCTGCTTCTAGATGGTACAACCAACTGAGTCGCACCCAGATCAGTTCATGGAAAGATCTAGCACAAGCCTTCATGAAGCAGTACGGTCATGTGGCAGACATAGCCCCTGATAGAATCACTTTACAAAATATGGAGAAAAAGCATAACGAAAGCTTTAGGCAGTATGCCCAATGATGGAGAGAGGTGGCCACACAAGTCCAACCCCCTCTGTTGGAGAAGGAAACTACTATGCTCTTTATCAATACCCTGAAGGCGCCTTTCGTTAACCACATGCTGGGTAGCGCGACCAAAAGCTTTTCAGACATAGTAATGTCTGGAGAAATGATAGAAAATGCGATAAGATGTGGGAAAATAGAGGCTGGAGAAAGCACCAAGAGGTCAGCACCAAGAAAGAAAGAGCACGAGGTGAATAATGTGAGCTCATATTCGAAATCGATCACCGTAAGCCAACCAAGGTCGACAACCCCTGGTCAGCAGGGCCCACCCAGACAAGAGCCTAATACAAGGCAAAATAGGGAGAAACTCCAATTTACGCCCATTCTATTGACATACAAGGAGTTATACCAAAGTTTATTCGATGCACATGTCGTGTCTCCCTTCTATCTAAAACCAATGCAACCTCCATACCCCAAATGGTACGACGCAAATGCCCAATGCGAATACCATGCGGGAGCCACAGGACACTCGATAGAAAACTGCACCACTTTCAAGAAATTGGTTGAAAGACTCATCAACATGGGCATCGTGAAATTTGATGATACATCTAGTGTAGAGAATTCATTACCCAACCATGGGGATAAGGGGATAAATGCGATAATCGAGAGTTCAGGGAAAGAAATTAAGATGAATATTGCAGAAGTAAATACCCCGCTGAAAGAAGTATGGAAGAAAATGGTGGAAAGAGGGCTGATAACACAGAATTCAAGGGTCAGACCCCGAGAAGCAAAGAATTATTACGAGTTCCATGATCAAGAGGATCACGAGATTCAGAAATGCAGCGAATTCAGGGCTTTGTTACAAGGGTTGATGGATAATAAGGAGCTGGAATTCTTTGAATATGTCGGAAGCCTAGAAGAAACAGATGTGTGTGCCTCTAAAGAAGGGTTGACGAAGGATGTTTACAAAATCAACCGCCCAGTGGTTATCATATCACGCCCGAGAATAAATGAAGCCGGGGCACAAGTCGCGCCAAAGGTCGTAATCCAGAAGCCCATTGCTTTCCTTTATAAAGATAGCAAAAGGGTACCGTGGAACTATAGCTGCAATGTGACAATCCCGGGAGAGGAGATCCCGATTAATGCATCAGAGGAAGGTCAAGACGAGGATTTTTATACGCGCAAGGGAAGGCATTATACCCCAAATACAAAAGTCGAGCAGGCTAAAGGAAAATCATTAGCAATTGAGCAAAAGAAAGAGAAGCCGGCGGGACCTGAGCCAACTGTTAATGAATCAGTGATTGAAAAAGAAGTAAAGGAATTCTTAAAATTTCTAAAGCACAGCGAATACAGTGTCGTAGAACAGTTACACAAATAGCCAGCTCGTATATCGGTACTGGCCTTACTCTTAAGCTCAGAAACCCATCGCAGCGCATTGATGAATGTGCTGAATGAGACTTATGTTGCTAATGATATTTCTGTAAACAAACTGGACCACTTAGCCAACAATATAAGTGCTGACAACTTCATATTCTTCAATGAAGATGAAGTACCGCCAGGAGGCAGAGGATCGACTAAAGCTTTGCACATCACGACTCGCTGTAAAGGGTATACATTACCGGGGGTATTGATTGACAATGGGTCTGCACTAAATGTCTTACCCATATCTGCGCTGAATAGGTTGCCAGTGGATAGTTCTCATATGAAGACATGCCAAAATGTAGTGAGAGCATTTGATGGCACGGAAAGAAAGGTAATGGGGAGAATTGAAATACCCCTCTTAATCAGGCCGAGTACGTACGAGGTAGATTTCCTAGTCATGGACATTAAGCCTTCGTATAATTGCCTGTTGGGTAGGCCATGGATTCACTCAGCGGGGGCTGTGCCGTCATCGTTACATCAAAAGCTCAAATTTATAACGGAAGGTCGATTCGTGACCATAAATGTGGAGGAAGATATCATTGCATTCGTTACCAGCGACGCGCCATATGTAGGGACAGATGACGAAGCAATCGAGTGTTCTTTTCGATCTTTAGAGTTTGTAAACGCGACATTTATTACCGAAGGAAATAGGATTCCAATGCCCAGGTTATCTGAGACTACAAGAATGGGACTACGGCTAACTGTCAGAAAAAGAGCCATACCCGAAAGAGGACTCGAGAGATACCTCCAGGGAAGGATTAATGCACCAATGATGAAGGAAAAATAAGACCGTTTTGGGTTAGGATTCAAGCCAGACACAAAACAAAGAAAGAAGGAACTGGAAAAGAAACAAGAGAGAAGGAGAGCGCGATTGAGCAGGGGAGAAATCGGGTGGGAACCAATGATCTTTCCCCATATTTCGAAGTTTTTGTGTCTGGAGGAGTCATTCACTCAGAGCGGAAGATGTCGGGAAAAGAAATCATGGAAGAAATGATGAAAAATTTGGACATCAACGCCATATATGAAGAAGGAACTGGAATAGAGAATTTGTTGGGCATTCGCCCTTATGAACCGAGAAGTGTTCTAAATAATTGGACTGTGGAAGAGATTCCTGTAGTCTTTAGAACTAACACAGAGTAATATTCAAAACACACTTATTACTCTAGGCCTAGGAGTAATAAGAGTCCCTTTTTGTGAAATAGGCTTATGTTCAAAATTGTTATTTCAATGAAATGCTTCCTTTTGTCCTATTCTAAATTTTCTTTTATTCTTTCATTCATGATCATACCATACATATCATTGTTCTTAGATTCTCTTGTTCTTTGTATCTTTCTTTGCACCTACAACAGGTCTCCAGATATCAACGATATGAGCGACGTTGTTACTAACTCAGAGTCTCTTTTTGAGCGGAATATGTGTCTAGAGGGATCTCAGGACTTTGAGGAAGACAGAGACTGTGACTTATCCCCTGATTTGTTAATGATGGTAGAACAAGAGGAGAAACAGATTCTACCCCACAAAGAGACAGTAGAAGTCGTGAACTTGGGAGATGAACTAGAAAAGGAAGAAGTAAAGATCGGAGCCTGCATTACCACAGAGACAAAACATGACCTTCTTGAGTTACTCCAAGAGTTCAAGGATGTCTTTGTATGGTCGTATCAAGATATGCCTAGGCTAAGTACTGACATCGTGGTACACAGGCTCCCCATCAAAGAAGAATGCAAGCCAGTTCAACAAAAGCTTCGAAGGATACGGCCCGATGTTTTGTTGAAAATAAAAGAGAAGGTCAAAAAGCAATTCGATGCTGGTTTCTTACAAGTAGTTAAGTACTCGGAATGGGTAGCCAATATTGTCCCTGTCCCTAAGAAAGATGGAAAAGTACGGATGTGTGTAGACTACAGGGATCTGAACAAAGCCAGCCCGAAGGATAATTTCCTGTTGCCCCATATCGACACCTTAGTGGACAGTACGACATGTTACTCACTTTTCTCCTTCATGGATGGTTTCTCAGGGTACAATCAGATAAAGATGCATCCTGAGGACATGAATAAGACCACATTCGTAACCATGTGGGGAACATTTTGCTATAAAGTGATGCCGTTCGACTGAAAATGCGGAGCAACGTGATCGTGAGGGCCATGGTAACCTTGTTCCATGATATGATGCACAAAGAAATTGAAGTCTATGTTGACGACATGATCGCCAAATCTCAGACAGAAGAAGAGCATGTGCTAGTCTTAAGGAAATTATTTTTGAGGTTGAGGAAATTTCAGCTGAAACTCAATCCAACAAAGTGTGCCTTCAGGGCCAGGTCAGGAAAACTGCTAGGATTCGTGGTCAGCGAAAAAGGGATTGAGATTGACCTAGATAAAGTCAAAGCCATACAAGAGCTACCTCCACCGTGTACTCAAAAGGAAGTTCGGGGATTTCTAGGAAGACTAAATTACATCGCTCGGTTTATTTCACAATTAATCGAGAAATGTGACCCCATATTCCGTCTCCTTAGGAAACACAACCCTGGCATTTGGGACGAGGAGTGCTAGAAGACTTTCGACAAGGTTAAGTAATATTTGTCTAATGCCCCAATGTTGACACCACCTAGTCCAGACAAGCCATTGATACTGTATTTAACGGTGTTTGAAAATTTTATGGGATGTGTGCTTGGCCAGCACGATGAGTCAGAAAGGAAAGAAAGAGCGATATATTACCTCAGTAAGAAGTTCACTGAGTGTGAAACAAGATACTCGCCAATTGAAAAGTTGTGTTGTGCCCTAATCTGGACAACCTGAAGACTGAGACAATATATGTTGTATCACACAACTTGGCTAATCTCTAAAATGGACCCTCTGAAGTACTTGATGGAGTCGACTGCTTTGAACGAGAGAATGGCGCGATGGCAAATTCTACTTTCTATATTCGATATAGTTTACGTTAACCAGAAGGCTGTAAAAGGAAGTGTGATAGCAGATTTTCTAGCCAGTAGAACCCTAGAGGACTACGAGCCCCTGAACTTTGACTTCCCAAATGAAGATCTAATGTACATAGCGACCATTGAAGAAGACCCTCAAGAGGATCATCCTTGGAAGCTAAACTTTGATAGAGCATCAAATGCTGTGGGTAACGGAATCGAGGCGGTCCTGGTATCCCCGAACGGAGATCATTATCCCTTCACTAGTAAATTAGATTTTGACTGCACGAAAAATATGGCAGAATACGAAGCATGCATCATGGGAATACGCGCGGCCATAGAACATAAAATTAAGGTGTTAGAGGTATGGAGATTTTGCCCTGGTGATTTATCAACTCAAAGGTGAATGGGAGACGAGAGACCCCAAGTTGATCAATTATCGAAGGCTGATCCTCGAATTAATTAAAGAGTTTGATGATATTGTCTTCTACTACCTCCCGCGAGAAGAAAATCAGATGGCTGACGCTTTGGTAACTTTAGCTTCTATGATCAAAGTGAATAAGCAAGAGGATGTGAAACCAATCCAAATGAGTATTTACGAGGCTCCGGCTCATTGTTACAACCTTGAAGAAGAAGAAGAAGAAAGTGATGATCACCCTTGGTACTACGATATCCTGCGGTATGTGAAGAATCGTGAGTACCCCGACCAAGCTACTGAGAATGACAAAAGAACGTTGAGAAGACTGGCCAATGACTACGTCTTGGACGGAGAGACCCTATACAAAAGAAGGAAGAATCAAGTATTGTTAAGATGTGTAGATGCTATAGAGGCTAGGAAAATCTTAGAAGAAGTCCATGAGGGCACCTGCGGGACACACGCTAATGGCTTTACAATGGTCAGGCAAATTATGAGGTTTGGTTATTATTGGTCCACCATGGAAGGAGACTATATTAACTACGCCAAAAGATGTCATAAATGCCAAATCTATGGAGACAAGATTCATGTGCCTCCTTCACCCCTGCATGTCATGACTTCACCATGGCCTTTCTCGATGTGGGGCATGGATGTGATTGGGCCAATTTCGCCAAAAGCTTCAAATAGGCATCGATTCATCTTTGTGGTCATTGATTATTTCACCAAGTGAGTGGAAGCCGCTTCATATGCCAATGTTACAAAATCGGCAGTCAATAAATTCCTAAAAAAGGAAATCATTTGTCGATATGGAATGCCAGAAAGAATCATATCTGACAACGCATTGAATTTGAACAATAGTATGATAGCGGATGTCTGCAGTCAGTTCAAGATTAGACACCACAACTCGTCACCAGACCGTCCGAAGATGAACGGTGCAGTTGAGGCAGCTAATAAAAACATTAAGAAGATTGTGGGGAAAATGACTGAGACTTATAAAGACTGGCATGAAAAGCTACCATTCGCCCTTTATGCTTATCGAACGTCCGTCAGAACTTCTACCGGGGCAACACCTTTCTCATTGGTCTATGGAATGGAGGCAGTTTTACCTATCGAGGTTGAGATTCCTTCCCTCAGAGTTTTATCAGAAGTAAAGTTGGATGAAGCAGAATGGATCCAGTCCCGATACGATCAGCTGAATTTGATTGAAGAAAAGAGGCTAAGGGCTATCCATCATGGTCAGATGTACCAAAAGCGAATGATGCGAGCTTACAATAAAAAGGTTCGTCCCAGAGAATTCCACGGGGGAGACCTAGTATTGAAAAAGATCCTGCTCATACAAAAGGATTTCAGAGGAAAATGGATACCTAATTGGGAAAGACCTTATGTGGTAAATAAGGCCTTTTCTGGGGGAGCATTAATATTGGCCGAAATGGATGGCAAGACTTTACCCAATCCTATGAATTCAGATTTGGTTAAGAAATACTTCGCCTAAAATAAAAAGGAGAGGCCAAGGCGAAAACCAGCAAATGGCGCCTTGAGACCAAAGGGGGTTTGAGTTGAAAACCCGAAAAGGGCGGCTCAAATTTGGATCAAAGTGGGGCATACAGCAGTCTTGCTATGCCTGAATTAACAATAAAGAAGTATGCTACATCTCGGGGCATCTACAAGGGTACTCTAGATCCCCTAAACACATATTGGGCAAAAGGGGGGTCCTCAAGAAGTTCGTACAGAGAAGCTCACGCTGCGATATCTGGGGCACCTATTTTCTTTCTATTCATTTTGTATTCCAGCAATATTTGTTGTCCATGATTAATCTATTCCCTTCAAATTTTGTTTCTGACAAATTTCAGTCATGTCATTGTGATGATCTTTTTCAAGCATTTTGCATTGAAATGATGATTAATGAACTAATGACACTTTCGCAAAAGAAGTTCTGCATATTAATCTGGAAGTTTCTAAATAATACAAGAACCTGAAACAAGACTATTGTTCAAAACTCACCAAGCCTAAGGGTTGGAAATATTTGAGCCTAAATTGAAATTATCTCATTGGGTTTTCTGTCAAAGATATTGGTTGAGCAGAAAAATCACACTGGTGTTATAATCCCGGCAAAGAACAAGCAATGGGATTATTCTCGAGAAAAGGAAAATGGTAAATAGTATTCATACAGATATCAGGCATATACATTTGTTCATTACACCTAAGGAATGGTGTAACAGATCAAATTGATTGAAGATGATACAAATCTTATACCTTTGAGTTACAGCAAAATGGATGGAAGAAACCAAATGTTATTCCTCTAAAGTTACAGTGGGGCAAGCTTGCTGAGCAAAATGTGATTGTTTTTCTGACTTTTCTATCAAGAATACCAGTCGAACAAGATGGCAGCGTAATACGTCAGTGATACTGTCTTGATGAACAACGAGCCATGATACCTTAAGCCTTTTAAAAAGGATCATTTCATTTCTGCATTCATAACACATCTAATTAGGAGCAGTTGATTCATTTCGATCATAGCATCCTAATTATTTGACATAAGCATCACATTTAGTTAGGAGCATTTGATTCATTTCAATCATAGCATCCTAATTATTTGGCATAAACATAGATACATGAAACTGATTCTACAGATCATGTTCTTCAGAGGACAGTACAGTGGAATCTGTGAATTCACAAGCCTTAACCCCCCAAGCAGTAGGGTAATAGGCTGACGAATTGCAGATCTTAGCCCCCTAAGCAGTAGGGAAACAGATCGAAGACGAAGGGTCTTAAACCCCTAAGCAGTAGGGTAACAGACCGAATTGCAGATCTTATCTCCCTAAGTAGTAGTGGAGCAGATCGAAGACGAAGGGTCTTAAACCCCTAAGCAGTAGGGTAACAGACCGAATTGCAGATCTTATCTCCCTAAACAGTAGTGGAGTAGATCGAAGATGAAGGGCCTTAAACCCCTAAGCAGTAGGGTAACAGGCTGAAGATTGACAAATCTTAACCCCCTAAGCAGTAGGGAAACAAATCAGAGGTGATGGGCCTTAAACCCCTAAGCAGTAGGGTAACAGGCCGAAAATTACAATTCTCTTCTCCCTGAAGTGGCGTTGGAGCCAGCTCAAAGCCACAACAAATCTCCTTAAAGCTTCATCGGAGAAAAGTGAAGTCACAAGTCTTATCTCCCTGAAGTTGCAATGAAGTAGACTAAAGATAGCGAATCTTATTTCCTTGAAGTTGCAAAGGAACAGATTGAAGCTACAAATCACGAGTCTTATTTCTCTGAAGTTGCAGTGGAGCGGAGTAAAGTGACGAGCCGTAGTAGACTGGAATGAAGCTACCTGAAGAATAAAAGCACCAAAGAAGTCAAGACTCGGCGACCGGGAAAATTGGTCTTTCTTGAAAGTCTTTGCTCTATTCTCGTTACACGACAACGAGTAAAGAGGGGTAGCTGTACAAGCCCAATTTACGGGCCCAATCTAAACCAAATACTCCAAACCCAATTACAAATGAAACCCTAGCCCAATACCTAACCTTAACCCAATCAGCCCAATACCCAAAATCAAAAAATAAGAAAAAAATAATTAAACCCTAAACTAGTTGCTGCCGCCTCTGACCCCTGTCCCATCACCCCATGCCGGTCAGCCATCTACTCCACCGACCAAGCTGCACCTGCAAAGCATTAAACGGAAAAGACAGAAGCAAGAAAAGATAATGTTGTATTCGGCTATATATAGCCAGACAGAATGTAAAGAAAGGGTTCCTTTTTTTGTTCTTGATTTTTCTTTCTTTTTTCGAAATATAAGAGGTGGTTAACATCAAAGGGCTTCAACAAACTCAAACTTGCAGCAAAGAATATCAAAGACCGATCTAAAGGTCTATTTACCGTTTTATTTTATCCTTTTTATTGCTTTTTTTTTCGAATCTATTGGCACATATCATTTCTATTTCATTAAAAATAATACACATATATTAAATAAACATATAAAAAAAAAGAAAAATCACCTCTAGGCGATTTTTGGCCACCGTGTGAGGTGGCCGCTACGCGTGGACAGCGCGAGGATCGGTGACCGGTCCGCAAACGAGACCAATGAGAGAGCCGAGGGCCTACTTTCTGTTTTTTAAAAGGAATGGAGAAAACTGAAATTTTTTAAAAAAAATTTGGGTTTATATAGTGATACAATACGACGCCGTTTTAGGCCTCAACTCACAGCACCAAAACGATGCCGTTCAGGCACCGACCCGAGGACCCGACCCACTCTGCAGGAGATCCGCGTGTTTTTGAAGCGGAGGGGTTATTTGCGCTTTTGGCCCCTCCGTTTTTTCCTGATCTCGCAATTAAATTTTTTTATTTTCAATTTCACCTTAAAATTTATTTTTGGTTTCATTTTGGCCCCCATTCGAATGATGTCGTTTTAAGGGCTCGGGTAAATTGCCCTTTTGGCCCTCTACAGTTGCACGCGCATTCAAATGGGTCCCTCTTGTTATATTTCTCTTTAAAATCGGCCCCAAAACTCCATATTTGTTTCGAATTCAGTCCTTTTTTTTTAGATTTAATGTGCTTTATATATTATTTTTTTTATTTTACCATTTTTTATTTTAAATATTATTTATTATTCTATTTACTACTTTCGTATTATTATTATTAGCATATTTTACTATTATTTAGACATTTTTAGTTTTAACTAATACCTACATATATTTTATATATATTCATATAGTTGTTTTTTTTATTATTTTTCTAACATATATTTTATGTATACACATTTAAATACTATATCATACTTCATAATATGCATATATATATATATATATATTAACATTATACCATGTATATATTTTTATAAATATTATATATATACATATTTTTAATATATTATATACATATCGTATACATACTTTTAGTATTATCGTGTATTCATTTTAGTATGAATGTATATATCTATGTAATATCATTAATATATTTTTTAACATCATTATTATTTTTAGCATGTATATACTATGTAAATATTTCAACTATCGCATTTTTATTATGTATATATTTTGATACGGATACATTTTTATATTACGTGTATATATCTTTTAATATTGTATTTTTATTGTTATGCATATACCTTGATACTATATCATTTATATATTATTTATTTCTCATATTATCTTATGTTTATGTTTTTTCTAAACTATACCATGTATATATTACTGCTATATATCTATTTATATAGTTATTAATAGTTGTTTACGATTACTTCTAATATGTATGTATTATGTATTTACCTCTAATACTACATATCGTATATTCTTATTATTATCATTACTATATTTATTATTATTATTATTAATTTTTATTATTTGACATATTATTGTTATCACTTTTTTTTTACTTATTTTCTCATTACTTAGTTATTTACGTTTCTTATTCATTCATATTTTCGTTATTATTACGCTTTAGACATTATGTTTATTCGTTTATTCATATGTGTCTCAATATCTCTGCAAATTTACATTATTCGTCATTATTATTGTTTATATCAGCACCTCTATTATTAGTATTATGCATGTTAATCCTGCGATTTGTTTCTTATTTCACCATGTGATTATGACTGCGTTGGTCCTTTACTCGACGCATATAATTGTGTTTTCTAAAATAAAACAAGTTTCGTATTTAGACAATTCGAAAAAATTGTGCCATAACTTACTGGGTTTCGATTTTTCTCATCTAACTTAAATAACGGAATACTCTTTTAAATCGCGACACGAGTTTTGAAATATTCTCGGAAATACGAGGTGTTGTGCCCTAACTTACCGGGTATGACATTTTGTTACCTCGGGATAAGATTTTTGTTAACAAAGGCAATGTTCGGCATTTGAAAATTCGAGATATCGTGCCCTAACTTACTGGGTTTCGATTTTTCTTGTTTACACTGAATAGTCGAATACCCTTTTAAAAAGGTCAAAATGCATAAATTTTAAATAAATGCAAGCTAATTCTCAAAATTCGAGATGTCGTATCCTAACTTACTGGACATGGTGTTTCATTACTTCGAGACGAGACAGTCTTTAATATTTGAGCATTTTTACAAAGAGGGATCGTATTTCAAAGACTTTCAAGTTTTCAATCTTCGACACTCAGACATTAATTAATCAACTAGGTACCAATTTTTGGGCGTATCGAGGGTGCTAATCCTTCCTCGTGCGTAACCAACTCCCGAACTTGTTTTCTTGATTTGCGTAGACCAAAATCGTTGTTTAAATAAATCAAACCATTTATTAAAAAAAACAACCACTTTTACGAGGTGACCCGATCACACCTCATAAAAAAGGATTGGTAACGACTCCTCTATTCGTTTTTATTTTCAAAATCTAAGTCGATTTTCATTTTTCAAAAAAATGGTTACGACAAACTAAACTAAGTTACATAGGAACAAAATATCCAAAATGAATCAAGCTAGCTACTGCTTCTCGGTTCTGCTCCATTGCTGGTCAGTGAGCTATTGGTCACATGTTGCATTGCAGGCCAATGCTCAACAAGATGTAAAAGATAATATTTAAAAGAAAAGAGGATGACATGATTTGGTGTCTTTAAGATTGCATGAATAACATACATAGCAAGAAGCTGTTCAGACAACCTTTCAAAATGAGAAAAGATTGGTTTACCCTTTTTTTTTCATGTGTTATGAGTGTAAAAGGATGTGGATTTGAAGCTTTCTATGAAAGAAAAGAAAGAAAAGATAAAGAGATTTGGGGAAACATATGAGTCAACTCAACGACCAAACAAATTGCATGGTGAAAAAGATATGGTAATGCAGTCAAATATGTCAGCCATGTGTGATCAACTGTCATATCCACTTATCAACTTTCTTTTGTCAGACAGGTTATAGGGAGCTCAACTAAGCACTACAGCAAAATTAACTTTTAGCGGCGTTTTTTAGGCCAAAAAACGTCGTTATAGGAAACGCCGCTAAAATTTGCGACGTTTATCTAAAAAAATGCCGCTAAAGGTCATGACCTTTAACGGCACTTTTCCCACAAACGTCGCTAAAAGTAATGACCTTTAGTAGCACTTTTCCCACAAATGCCGCTAAAGATCATGACCTTTAAAGGCGCTTCTCCCAAAAACGCCGCTAAAGGTTATAAAATTAAAAAATATATATATTATAAAAGTCATGAAAAATATAAAAAATTTAAAATTCAATATAAATATATATCCCACCAAACAGTAAGTTTATCAATAACAATCAAACAAAATACCGCACTTATCATACTACAGCAGAAATGTAACAAAATACAAATAGAACAAAATAATGATAGAATGCACACTTTAAGATCAACAGTTAGCTCCAACAAGTCATCACTATGCATGAATTCAGCTAATCCTGGACCATGCATCCAACAAAAACTCAAACCTGAGAAAAAAGAAACAAAAGTTAATGAATGACATACGAAGGCAAGAACCAACCAAAATAACAAAATCAAATTCCAGTTATTATGAAAGTAGATAACTTATCTTAAGATAAGGTTCTTCTAAATTCAGAACCCTAAATCAGATTAATAATAAAATATGCAATTAACAAGTCAACATTAACGCCACATATAACATCAAATTGCACAACTTAATATACTCAATACATTAGGATAAATAACATCACATTGAACAATGAATTTAACACATTCAAATAGATCAACTTTAAGCTCATTAATGGTTAATTTAGCATGAGAACAACATATAAATGTTTTGTATTTATAGCACGGTTTAATCAACTTCAAGTAGGAAATTAAATGCTGCAAATTTCCAGCATTCAAAATCATATATGGACAACATTAATATGACATTTTCAAGCACCTTAAAGACACATTTGGAAAATTTGAAGAACCATTTGAACAACCACATTCGAACATCTTAAAGACAACTAAATTTTGTCTTGTTTTGGACAACCTTACAGGTCAGCAAGGCATGTATTAAACCACACCTAACATGTTTATTTCATCATGCTTTGAACAACAATAAACAACCATTAAGCATTATATTAAATCAACTCTTTAACACATTTGAACAACTTAAAATACATCATTCGAATATCATAAATCACAACTTTCAGACACCATAAATTGCAGCATTTAACACCTAAATTTTCAGCATTTAACACATAAAATGGTTTTCTCCTTATTAAACACTTATACGACCCTCAAAGCCAAAGTATGCACCTCAAAGCCACATATGTCAAAGCACATTAACTGATCTCTTTGAATTATGATATGGAAAGATAAATTTTTAATAATGCCACCATAAAGCAAGAATCAGAATTTGTTTCAACAAAAGAGAAATAAAACATTGTTGCTAATAACCGAATAGAGCAAAAAAAAAAACCGAACAGCAAAACTGCACAGGCTCAGGAGCAAGAGGGAATTAAAGGAACTAACCTCTATATCTAAGAATTTTCTTTTTACTAAAAAGAATCTCAATTGTCTGCAATAAATGCATCACCAAATACATATATATGAGAAAATGAAAATAATATTCCATAGTTAACTCATATCAAGAAAAACTAGAGGTTTCACAATACAATGGAATGCTTCTGTTATTTAACAAGGAACAATATTATTAATTTGCAAAAGGTAGAACAGAAACATGCTGCACTACTATTGTTTAACGTTATATAGAAATTATTCTTTAGTTCTAATATCTAAAATTACAAGCACAAAAGGCAATATCAGGGTCTGATGAACAATTAGATTTGAGAAATATTCATTGGTAATATCACTTAAATCTGTAATCAAACCAAATATATTTCTAAACCAACTAAAAAGGACTATAGAAGGACCAATACAGAATGAGAAAAACCACACCAAATATTTTGAGAAACTTGAATGAACAAATAACATTAAAAAATTTCCACAACTGGACCAAAAAATAACAATGAGGTAATATCTATATTAACAATACAAATCAAAGAAATCTAATTTATACTAGATAACAAACAGACAGTATGATACAAGGCATGGGGGCTTCTTACCTTACTCGCACTTAAGATGTCATCAAACTGTTTTAAAACTGCTGGGGAAGCCAAATGGTCAAGCTTAGCTCCCAATATCGCAATGGGCAGCTTCTCACATGTAAATATTCCCACACTATCACTGCAGCTTTTTACTATACTAGTTCATATATGTAGCAAGTGTAGTTAGCTGGATGTCTTCAATTTTTAGTGAAACATTTGTCTTAGAACCTTAAAAGCTGCTAAGATTTAATTCTCTAATCTAAGTTTGCTATGGCTAAAGACTCGATAAACTATGAAGTCGAAATAGATTCTAATTAAGTAATGCTAGTAAAACGGGAAAGCTCTCTTAAAGTAATCATCTAATAACTCCAATCATGCCCAAAACTTCAATTTTTGCATTAAGTGGATCATCAAAACAGTTTCATGCTATAGATTATGGAAAAAGCACTTTTGGCAATCATCATAGAAGGACAAGTTTTCTCATCTCAAGAAAGTTGCATGAATGTGCTAATGGTATTAGGTCCCAAATATTTTAATAGTGAATTGATGGACCATAGATGAATTTATTTAGGTAAGTTGTAGAGTTGGTTCATCATCAAAAGTAATATTTCGTATTCAAGGTCATCAATATTGCAATGTTGCTCAAACATGATAACCTATAAAATACAAGTAATATTTTATTAATATAACTAAATTATAATATTAAAATTAAAATACTAAATAACATTTTGATTTCAAAACAGAACTAAATCTATTAAAATTCTAAAAAATAAGAATTATATTATATATAACAAAATTTTTTATAAAGTTAAAAGAAAGCATGGAATTTAGTTTTGAATTTGATTCAAAAATATAATTCTGAGAAGGTAAGATATGATATGAAACAACTAAAAATTTGAGAGGAAATTTTAGTTGCTAAAAGAAAAACCTTGCGTGACGCAGTAAAACAAATAACAGTTAATGAAAAATGGAAAAGAATGATATACAAAAAAACCACTTGTTTAGTTCGTGTTTCTTTTCACGGGGCCAAACATTTTATGTTTGTATACATAAAAATTATCCTGGTTTGCAAATTGTTCGCAACATCCATCACGGAATGCAAAATATAGCATTTCTGACGCCAATATCAATCAATAAACTTGCATAGATTTACTCGTAAGACGAGTTACTAAGAATCACTATTAGCATTTCCCATGGAACAATCAAAATAAAGTAACATAAAATTTTACCTCTTAAATTTTCGATAGATTGAACGACTTCACGCAGTTCATTGATGATCTTAAACTGAGTAACCTAGTCTTCATGCAACGGCTTGACCACTTCAAGTATTTCCTTGAGAGTTGACTCCACTTGATTTTGTGAATTCATCTTTTTTTTACCATATAACAATATCACTTAACAACAAAAATTTGCTCCCTTTAAACTCAAAGTTCATAATTGAAACATAAAAATTTAATAAATAAAAAAAACACAAAAGCCCTAATAAAAAACATTGATTAATGACAATAAAAAAAGTATGAGAACTAGTCACATAGAGATCATATGGATCAATAATCATAAGTATTAACAAAAGAAAAAAGAAAAAAGAAAACCTTTATTGACTTAATTATCAAATTGTACAAATATATATATATATATATATATATGCAGGCATTGACAAATTCACAAGTTATAATGGAAATAAATCCAATGAAAGTAAATTTACAAAACATTAGAAGAGAAACTTTGGGTTAAATTAAACCCAACAAATCAAAATAAATTCTTTTTTAATAATAGAGCTAAAGTCTACACTCAGGCATTTAAACAAACACTTAGAAGAAATAAAATAATCACAGAGAAAAATAAAGAACAAAAACAAAGAATTTACCTTGAAAAAAAAAAAAAAAAATCAACTCCCAACTCCCATTAATCCTCATCTTTTGGGGTTCTTTTTTTTTTTTTTTTTTGATTGAACTTCTTCTCTCAGATTTTGAAGATCCTGCACCATCAAAAGAAAGAAAAACACATATATACCTATAAAAGACAAAACCCAGAAATATTTCCCATTGCTCTTTCATAGAAAATAACAAAACAAATTACTATTATTTGACTATGGACATTAATTGTTTTGTACAGGAAAAAAGGTGGGTTTTTTTTTCTTTGATTTTATTTCCTTAAGGAAGGGGTAATCTTTTTCTTTACCTTTATGGAATTAAAGAATGATTCAGAATTTAGAAGGAAAGAGAGAAAATGAAAATAGAAAAAAGGGGGAAACTAAGACAGATAAATAGACAGCCAAGAGTCAATATTAGTGCTTTGCTGAGTGGTAAAGCTTGTAAAGAAAAAAGGGATAATGATTTGATGACGATGATGAGGTAAATCCTAGTATGTACCTTGGGTCCTCTTTCAGTATACTTGACAGCATATCTCGACGGAGATACAGAAGCGGGCTGCCGACGGAGATGCAGAGGGCTGCCGATTTGGGGAAATTGGGGGAAAAAATAAAGGGAATTGGGGTAGGGGAGAAATGGTTTGAGAAAAATAAAATGGGGAAAAAAAGAGAAGAAATTTCAAGTGAAATTTTAGGATTTCATTGGGGAGGGAGGAGGGAACGATTTTGGGAAAAAGAAAGGAGGAAAAAAAATAACAGATTTCATGTCAAATTTTGGGATTTCGGGGGAAGGAGGGGGAACCGATTTTGTGAAAAAGTATTAAGTAATTTTGGGGTAAAAAACGACGCTCTTTTGGGAACCGCTATTTCTTACCTTTTGCGGCGTTTCTTATAAAAACGCCACTATTTCTTATCTTTCATTTCTCTTTACACAAAATGGCGCCATTTTATTCCGCTAAAAATTTATTATTTTATTTTAATATATATAAAATTTATCATTATCTCTTAAATAATTTAAATTATATTGATTAAATTTAATATATTAAAATAAATATTATTTTTTTTACAATTATATAAGAAATTAATTAATATATAAATTAAAAAAATCAGTCATATACTTAAAAAAACTTTAAAATTATTTTAATTAATAGTATTTTTTTCATTTTTGACATGTATTTTTCTATGTTTTTACTTCCAAAATTTTTCCAAATGTTGCTTCAATTTTCTAACAGTAAACCCTAAACCTTAAACCTTAAACCATAAACTTACACTCTAAACCCTAAATATATATATTAAAAGGGATAAAAGTAACTATATATGAATTTCGGTTTAATATATAAATTGTAGACGTGAAATTCTAATTGTGGTTTAAATGTATAGTTGAAACTTTAATTTTAATTTAATCATACATATTTTTAAAAAATAAATACATCAAAATTTTTTTATATTGAATAAATATAAATATTTATGTATGCAATATATAAATATAAAATGATGTTATATCAACAATTGTGTTAATAATTCACAAGAACTGGATCAAATTAAAGTTCATGTATACAATTGCACACTAAACCCTAAACCATAAACTATAAACCTTAAAATAGTAACTCATAAAACTTAAACCCTTAATCATATACCCTAAACTGTAAACCCTAAACTATAATGATAATTAATTCAATATTTTAAAATTAATACTATCTCTTTTACAATTACATCAGAAAATATTTATCATATAAATTAAAAACACAAATTAATCTAATCTCTAAACCCTAAACCCTAAATCTTAAAACATAAACCATTAACCTTGAACCCATAACCCCTAACCCCTAACCCCTAACCTCTAAACTTTAAACCCCAACCCCTAAACCATAAACCATAAACCATAATCCCTAAACTTATAATCCATAAACCTTAAAATAGTAACTCATAACCCTTAAACCCTTAACTATATACCCTAAACCGTAAACCCTAAACTATAATGATAATTAATTCAATATTTTAAAATTAATACTATCTCTTTTACAATTATATAAGAAAATATTTAACATACAAATTAAAAAACAATCAGTCATATACCAAAAATCTTTAAAATTATTTTAAATAATAGTATTTTCATTTTTTCATTTTTAACAAAAATTTTTCTATGTTTTTACTTTCAAATTTTTCCTACGTGTCATTATTTTTTCTTGAAGAATTTAAATATTCAATTAAAAATAAATTATATTTTAATATAAATCAACCAATTAAATTATAAATAGACAGATGAAATATTTTTTTGCGGCGTTTTCCAAAAAGTGCCGGTAATACTAGAAATAAAGCGGCGTTTTTAAAAAAGCGCCTCTAAAGCCACTAAAAGCTCAATATAAAATGGGCGTTTTGCAAAATTTTTTAAAGATAGAGCATTAGTGGCGTTTTTTAAAAAGTGCCGCTAAAGGTGTACCTACAGCGGCATTTTATGAAAAAGCGCCGCTAAATCCACTAGAAGCTCAATATAAAACGACAGCGTTGAGCATAATTTTTTGCGGCGTTTTTTTAAAAAGCGCCGCTAATGCTCGATCTTTAGCGGCGTTTTTCAAAAAGCGACGCTAATGCTGATCTTTAGCGGCGTTTTTCATTAAAACGCCGCTAAAAACCTGTTTTGGTGTAGTGAAGTAGGTCTCTCCAATGTTGTTGGGGAATTCTTTCATGTTTTATTTCAATCTAAAGGAGCAAATCTGGGTGTTACATAACATTTTACAATAAAAAGAGCTTTTGTTTTTTAACAAAAAGAAATGCAACTTGGGAATAGAGAAAGGGAACAAATGCTAAGACTCAAATTCTGGTGATTGCATGAATAAACCCAAGATTTACTTTGAAATTTAATGCTAATAGTAGTTCATTTTTTTGCCTTTTCCCCCCTTCCATCAGTGATAAGCAAACTTAAGAAACTTCTAAATATGACCAAGAGTGTCCATTTATGAGCAGAAGAAACCTCTTTTGAAAAGGCAATGAATATATCATAATTGGTCAAAGAAACTGTTAATGTGCTTATTTTGTTAGCAGTCTTGTTTTATCTTTGAATTTGTAATCTGAGGTGGAAATGAATGGGCAGTAGGCCATGCAGATTAAATATTTGCCTCAACTTGCTTTCCAATGCCCCTCAAAAATAGTCATTAATAATAAAGCTAATTTTGCTTAACATACAAGATATAAACCATAGGATGGCTTTGTTACTTTTTAAGTTTGTTGCAAAAACAACAGCCAGATGGACCATTCCCCCACATGGCATGATGACAACCTTCATTGAATTCAACAGAGTTTTGCTCTTACCTTGTCTTTCCAACAAAAAAGAAAATGCAGTTTGGGGATAGAGAAAGGGAATGCAAATATTAAGATTCGAGTTCCCTACTTACTAAGACTAAACTCAAGCTTCTTACTGTTTGAGCTTTGACTTGATTACAGCGGCAGGTATTACTATCACACCTTGTTTTTAACTTGACATTGGCTCAACATTCAAAGTTAGGAGGTCAGTACTGCACATAATGTTTTCCTAAGTAATATCCTTTTTGGGGATTTAATATAATATCATATTAGCTCTTCATTTCATTATTGAAATTGGTAAGCCAAATGGCAACATTGAAATTCAAAAAAACCCTACTTTCGGATTCAAGACTTTAAGAACAGTTGATTTGCGAAGACAAGGGCTTGAAAGGAAATGAAGTATCCCATGCATAGTTGAAGCTCAAGTTACTGGAAGAAGCCACCGGTTGGCCGCCGTTTATCAAGCATTCGGCACCAGTTTTCGCCATCAACGAAGAATCGACGGCCTCCACCGTCTGAAACCCGTCGCAACTGAGCTTCAAATCAGACTGAGTGCAGATACAATCGTTTTTTACTGTGGCTTTCCACTCTGGCTTGTTTTCCACTGTTTTCCCGGTTTGTGTTTGGATGATTTTCACATCAGCCAACGTGCATTGACAATATCCTTCAAAATGAAAAGCAAAACTTTTAAAATTATGTATTTATATATATATATATATCTATTTTACTTATATAAAAAAATAAAATTACAACTCTTAGCTGAGTGTTAAGTAATTTGAAGATTTTTAAGTTTATTTTTAGATTAAATATTGAAAAAATAAAAAATTTAATGTTGGAAAGTTTCTCAAATAATAGAAACTCAATTTAATAAAAGAAAATTCAATAATTAAATTATATTTAATTTGAATTTAAATTATTACCAAGTCAAAATTTATTCAAATTTAACTCAAACTCAAATTAAAAGAACCAAAACTAAATAAAAATGAGAGAAAATTTTAATATAATAAATGATTACGTTGAAATTGAGTTAATCTCTCTTAAAAACTAAGCCAATTAGGTTAGGTCTAAATATAAATGCATGTGACATAATATATTATATGGCATGGTAGTTACCTTGGCCAATGAGAGCAAGAAAGAGAACAACAAAGAAGAAAGTGAGAGTGGTAGCCATTGCAACTGTTATACTATTTGCTCTGTTTATGTCGACTGCCTTTGCGTATTTATATGGTGAAGGTGGTAGACAATAGCCAATTATATTTAGGAAAAATGGATTCTTTCTTTATATGGCTGATAATTTTAGTGTCATTCCCATAATTTATTGATTAGTTTCCCACTTTTGCTTTATTCAAAATTTATTATAGAGGATACTCTAAAATTATTTCATTCCTACTTTGATTATTTAAATTTTTTTTATCAAATATAACACTATCATGAGTTAGTATTCTTGTTTTAGTCATTGTTCTGATAAAATCCAATTGGAAAGTTGACTTGGATGCCACATATTATTGCTTGTTTTGCCAATTGCATATATAATTAAAATTTTCAAAAATTAATTATAAATTCTGTTATCATTTTTAACCCTGAAATTAACCCCTAAATCCCAAAATAAAAAAAAAAATCCTAAACCCCTATTACCATCTTAAATACCCAAATAAAAAATGCAGCAGCAAGCATACCAATACCCCATATTATCGGTTCTTTCTTCCATTCCCTCTCAATTTCTTTGATTTTCCTTAACAACGTAACTGTTTGGTTGGGTATTCAATGATTTTGGGGTTTAGGGGTTGATTTAAGGTTTAGGGATGGTAATGGGATTTAAGGTTGAATGATTTTGAGATTTATGAATTGATTTCGAGGTTTGGGATGGTAATAAAATTTATAATTAATTTTTGAAATATCTAATTATATATACAATTAGAAGAACAATCGATACGTGGCATATTTTAGTTAGCTTTTAATGAAACAATGACCAAAATAGAAATACTTACTAATGACAATATTATATTTGATACATAAAAATTTAAAGTGACCAAAATAGAAATAAAATAATTTTAGAATAACTATTTGGATAATTTACCAATTATTATATTACCACATTCTTTTCCACGTATGGTAGAATTTTTGTAAATTAGGCAATACTTTGAAAAGAGAAAAATATTGGTGATTAAAAATGGTTAAAAGATCATATTTACTTTTATGGCAAGTAACATACCATATTTTTAATGTATTAAAATAATGAAATTTTGGATACGTTTTAAGCAAATATAGAAATTGGGCAGATTTTTAGATAAAGTTTGAATTTTTGGCAATTAAAAACTTTAACATCCAATCTGGCAAATCCACATCGAAAAAAATATCAAAAATAAATTTCCTTTAATTTTGAATCTTTGAGTATTGATCTCCAATCTGTATACTATACTATGTATGAATTTTGTCCCATTATTCTTCTCTTATGTGGCACGTAGAAAGTAACTTGTAATTCATCATCATAAAGTACTCTTTTAGAAATAATTGCTTGTTGAAGGTACTTGAAACCTTTCGGGTAATTCAAGAACCCCATAAAGCAGAACTCAAAATCATCCACCGTCACAATTTCCACGTACTTTTGTGATGGTTTCTCCATGTTTTCACTCTCATTCAGTCCCTTTATTTTCTCAAGTGGAGTTGGAACCTGCACCAAAATCGATATACAACAACATGAGAATTGAAGGGTGCAAAATTATGCTGTCTGAGAGGGGAAAACAGATGCAATATATGCTAACCTTGTAATGGACTCTGACCAATTCTCCATTAGGAGGAGCGATTTTGATTGATCTGTCACTGCAAAAGGCAATGAAAAGTAAACCAGCTATGGGACCTGCTGTTGAAGATAAATAGCATTGGCATGCCTTCAACAGCTTCTCCCCTTCTCTAACACTAAACAATTGCCTGAAAATCTTCTCCACCTCCTCCTACTTGAACAATTTTTGCCCCCAAACTGAACTTCCCCTTCACAGTTTCAAAAAATTACTTCAGTTTTCACATACGTACATACATGCATATATATATATATATACATATATGATAAGACTTTTAGAGTGGTTGATTTCATACCATGTTCTCGGACTCCATGTGCGAAACATCAGCTTTCTTCCCAAGCTTGTTCATCCTTTTAATTACGAAGTTTCCTTTGCCTGAAATTCCCAAAACTTACATTAGTACTAAATAATCTTCACTATTCTAAATATGTTAGACCCTTCAGCACATGATGGAACCCGATACTGGCCGGCGGAATCTGGTAAGTATCTTCTTGGCGTTCGCTCGACTTGGTACATTGTTGATTTCATTGAACTCCAATGACTTGTTCAAGTATCTGGCTCTTCAATTTTTTCTTCTGATTAATGAAATAGAAATATGATCAAGGAGGTTTTTTTTTTTTTTTTTTGTAGTATCGTGATGATTGATGAACGAATCTTTGGAATTGGGAAATGGTATTTAAAGGGATATAGATATGGTGGCTGAATCAAACTTTGAGTTTGCTTGAGTTACCTATTGCTCATAAAAAAAGACTAAAAAGAAGAGCATATAGATGTAAAAGATGATGACATGATTGTGTTTCTTTAAGATTGCATGAATAACATACATAATAAAAAGCTGATTAGTTGAGACAACCTTTTGGAATGAGAAAAGATCCTAACAGACATCATGGCTTACCCTTTTTTTTCTCATGTTGTGAGTGTAAGAGGATGTGGATTTGAAGCTTTCTGAGGTGGCATTGTAGCTTTTTGATGTCTGCTATTGCTTTAATACTAAGATACAGATTTAGGGAAACAAATGAGCCACCTCAATGACCCAACAAATTGCACGGTGAAAAGATATGATAATATGCAGTGAGCCATGTGACATCAACTTTCATATCCACTTATCATCTTTCCTTTTTAACTGGTTATAAGGAACTCAACTAGTAGGTCTCTCTAATGTTGTTCGGGGATTCTTTCAAGTTTTTTTTTTTCAATCTTAAGGAGTAAAATTTGGTGTTACACATAATTTTACAATGTCAATAAAAGTTTTTTTTTTTTTTTTTTAAACAAAAGAAATGCAGTTTGCAGATAGAGAAAGGGAATGCAAATGCTAAGATTGGAGTTCCAAACTTGTTGAATACCTTTTAAGACTGACTGCATGTACAAATCGGACTAAACCCAATGTTCACTCTGGAGTTTAATGCTAACAGTAATTCTGTAATTTAATTTTAAACAACTAAAATCTTCTTTTTAACCATTTGATCATTTAAAAATCAAGGATTGCAGTGGTGATCATTTTCTTTGCCTTTTTGTTCTCCTTCAACCAGTCAAAGGATCATAAAGAACTGATAAGCAAACTTAAGAAACTTCTAATTATGACCAGAAGAAACCTGAACTTTGTTGGTTTTTACCCATATATATATATGTATAGTTTAATTGGTCAAAGAAAAGAGGCAACCAAACCAAGCAACTTTTAATGTGCTTATTTTTTTAGCACTCTGTTTTATCTTTCAATTTGTAATCTGAGGTGGAAGTGAATGGGCAATAGGCCATGCCCCCCCCCCCCCCCCCACCAAAAAAAAAATAAAAAAATCAGTCATTAAACTATGGATGATAAAGCTTTTGTTTAACATAAAAGAAAACAGAATAAATAGACCATAAGATGACATTGTTACTTTTAATGTTTGCTACAAACATAAAATCAGTCATTAAACTATGGATGATAAAGCTTTTGCTTAACATAAAAGAAAACAGAATAAATAGACCATAAGATGACATTGTTACTTTTAATGTTTGCTACAAAAACAACTGCCACATCATGGCCACATCAGTACCATTCGCCACATGACATGATGGCTTTAATCAATGAATTCAACCAAGTTTAAGATGACACATTTTTTCTTTTTAGTCATTTTCAGAACCCTAAAAGTTCACTACAGAACTTCAATTTCCCACAAATATTGATGCAAAAATCTTTGGTATTAAAAGCTTACATATTTTTGGGAAGAATGCAAAAATACTTTAGCACATCATTCTTGGGTTGCATTAACTATATTAGTCAGACTTAGGCACTTTTCCGTGTTATTATCATGTTCTTGACCACCTGTCCGGTACCTACTAACTGAAAAACCAAATGATCTGAAGTGTTCTTAGCTATGCTGCTCATAATAGCAAAATAACTTTTTATACTTTGTCCATGAAAAGTATGAGCATTGACTATTCTAATTCTAAAGGAGAATGGATTTAAATGCCAAATGCTGCCTGCCCATAAATTTTTCATATTTAACATTGTTGGTTTGTATATCAATCAACTTATGAGACATTAATAAAGGCTTCAAGACGTATACCCATGCAATTTTCTTTAAGTTTTTATTCGCTCCCACCTATTTTATGGTGTACAAAAGAGTTACTAGTAAATGAAACTCGAGGATACAATGAAGCTCAATAATTGTCTATGTTTTGTACTGACGAAAACAATCTACCGAGTATTGAATGGAGAATAGCAAGGATATCAAATTATATAAAGCAATTTTAGACTAATTCTTTATAGAACAATCTAGGAATATAAAAGATGATGGAATAATAGAAAGGAACTTTTAATGTGTTTTTCTAGTGTATCAGACAAATGAAATTTGACTCTTATTTATAGGAGTGCTCATGTCTCTTCATAACAACACATAATAAATAATAATAAAGTGTAAAAATAGAATGACGATAATGGCAAGAAAAAAGAGAAAAATAGAACACAGATTTTACGTGGAAACCCTTTTGGGAAAAAAAAACAACGGACAGAGGAGAAAAAAATTCACTATGTCGAATTCGAATGATTACAAGGAGTACAGACTGCGTCTATTTATAGGTTTAGAAAACTTTATTCTAATAAGGTTGAAACACCTTATTCAAATCAATATAAAATAGAGGAAGTAAAATTCTATATGGATTCTTCTTGTGCGGCCTGTACTGAACCTTTATTTCAATAAGAATTTGTGTCACAACTCTAACATAAAGTGATATAATTTTTGAATTTAAAAAACATAAATCATGACGATGAAATATGATAGCTCTTGGTTAATTAGCAAGTGATATAACTTTTGGTCACTTATAAATTTTCATTTGCAACTATTTTGTCTATTTATTTCACATCCCTAATCAATCTTTGCACTTTCCCTTTCCATTCTAACACTTTCGTTCTTTGTAGTGTTGTTTCTCGTGTTTTTGTTTTGTTTTCCTTTGTTTTATTTCCTTTCTTTTATAGGTACTCGCTCTTCTCTCTTTGTCTCTCCCGCTTCGTTATGATCGAAGAAGTTACATGTCAAGTCCTCCCCCTCGTCCTATCATTGATCATGTTGCTCGTCTGATCGAATGTCTAGCTCCACTCGCCCAAGAAGCTTTTCCCATTGCCATATGGACCCCAGATCAAATCACCCAGTCCTTCATCATTGTGTTGAATACAGTGAAGATCTTCATGCAAGAGTTCACCATGCGCTGACAAACCCACACCACAAGACTGTGAGTTCACCAAATGTGCGAGCTCTACAAAACTGTGAGCTTACAAAAATAGTAAGTTCACCAAGACCGCAATCTTACCAAGCATGAGAGTTCACCATACCTGCGAGCTCCTTACTCTTCAAGTTTCCAGCTTACATTGAAATAATAATGATTTTTTGATTAGACATTTTGGGTGCCGATTAGACTGAAATCAGTCAATGAGGAAGCAAGTTGTCTGAAGATTAAGCCAAAATATAATTACTTTATTATTATTTTTAGCTTATCTAAACTTATTTATTATTGTAAAACATAGATTAGTTTTTAATTTAATGAAACAGTTGATCAAGAAGTTGATCTTTCTCCTATTTTTTCTTTGATCTTTTGCTTCTGTTTCAATCCTTTCTTTGTAAAAGATCCAACAATTGGTATCTAGAGCCACTTATCTTTGAGGGTTTTTTTTCCATAAAAATGTATTTAGCAAGCTTTACACAATCACCTCCCCCTATTTTTTTTAGGTGAAAACTACCATATTTGGGTAGTAAAAATGAAAACATATCTTCAAACCTTTGATCTTTGGGAGGTTGTAAATGCTGAAATAGAACCACCAGTGTTGAGAGCAAATCCTAAACTGGCTCAAATGAAACAACACAGTGAAGAATGTGCCAAAAAAACACAATGCGATGTCTTACCTACAAAACGGTGTTTCAGACGTGATCTTTACAAGAATAATGACATGTGATACTCCCAGATAAGCTTTGGATAAGCTCAAGGAGGAGTTCTAGGGTTTACAGAAGATAAGGCAACAACAAATGATGAATTTTAGACGAGATTTTGAAAACCTCAAGATGAAGGAAGTTGAGTCCGTAAAGCAATATTCAGATAAAAAAATGGTTGTGGTGAACCAGATAAGTCTTTTAGGGGGACTAATTCACGGATAATCGGGTAGTTGAGAACGTGATTACCATACTTCTTGAGAGATAGAATCAAAGATATCCTCAGTGGAAGACTCAAGGGATATATCAACCATCTCACTCTCAGAACTAATCAATGCTTTATATGCTCTAAAAAAAAAGGGCAAGTAGAGAAGAAAGACACATCGAAGGAGTTTTTTAAGCCATAAATAGAGAAGTTGTGAGCTCCTCAAGTTAGAAAGAAAAAAAAAGTTGGTCAGATAAGAAGGAAAAGTAAAAAAAAAAAGACAGTGGCAAGAAAAAATATCCACCGTGTTAGCATTGCAAGAAGATGGGTCATCCTAAGAAATTCTGTTGGTTCAGACCTAATGCCCAATGTAAAAATTGCAAGCAGTTTGGCCATGAAGAAAAGGTGTGTAAGAATAAAGGAAATACATAACAACAAAACACTTAGGCAAAAACTGCAGAAACAAGTCAAGAAGAGTTGATGTTTATAGCCTTATGCAAAAAACCAGTTCGTTGAACCTTACGAACTCATATGCGAAGCTGAGTTCGCGGCACCACGTGAACCCTCTAACAAAGAAAGAAAAAATTGGTTGGTTGATAGTCGTTGTACAAGTCATATAACTACAGATGCAAGCATCTTCAAAAGCATTGACAAAAGGTTCTACTCCAAAGTGAAAGTTGGAAATGACCAATACATTGAAGCAGTAGGAAAAGGAGATGTTTTGGTTAAAAATCAATCAGGCACTAAACTTGCCACAGATGTTCTTTTAATTCTTAACATATATCAAAATCTGCTGAGAGTAGGTCAATTGCTTGAGAAAAAATATTCAGTGGTATTTAAAGACAACAAATGTCTAATCCTTGATCCAAATGGATACGAGCTCATTTCAACAAAAATGGTTGATAGAAACTTTACTGTCAACTGGAACTTAGCAACTTCAGTAGCAAATACCAACTTGCTAGATAAAACCAAGTTATGACATAGAAGGACGGGACATGTTGACTACAAATCTTTAAGTCATATGTCCAAAAATAATTTGGTTGAAAACCTATCAAACATGGCTAATCATGAAGATATGTGACGAAGTGTACCAGCTTGGAAAATAGGTGAGGTCTCCATTTCCTGCGAACACAGCATGGCGAGCCTTTGAAAAATTGTACTTGGTACATACTAACATTTGCGGACCCATGAAAATAATTTTTCCAAATGGAAATAGATATTTTGTGTTCTTTATTGATATCAATATAATGTTCTATTGGGTGTACTTCATGAAGAAAAAATTCGAGGTGGTCGAAATTTTCTTCAAATTTAAAGCCATGGTTGAGAACCAAAGTGACTGTAAGCTCAAAATGGTAAGATCAGACAATAGGGTAGAATACACCTCAGAGAAGTTTGAAAAATTCTACGAAGAGTCTGGTATTCATCATCAATTGAGTAATGTGTACACTTTGCAGCAGAATGGAGTAAGAAAGAAAAAATAGAATTATAATGAACATAGCTCGTTGCTTGTTGTTTGAAAGTAAAATACTAAATGAATTTTGGGCAGAAATAACAAACATTTTTGTTTACTTGCTAAACAGACTACCTACTAAAGTTGTTGAAGGGAAAACACCATTTGAGGCTTAGTATGGTTTTAAACCTTCTATTTCACACTTAAGAGTATTTGGTTGCACTTGTTTTGTTCATGTTTTAGAAGAGAAATGAAGCAAGCTAGATAATAAATCGCAACCAATGATATTCTTTGGATATTCCAGTGTTAAAAGAGGATATAAAATCTATAATAATTTCACCAAGAAAGTGTTCATAAGTAGAGATGTGAAGTTTGATGAAAGAAAAATCTAGAATTAGACTGCAATAGAGGAGGAGATGTATGAATAGATGGATCAAAAACTTGATCTGTGAGCCACTAGGGACCAAACTAAAAATGATACAGTTGATGAAAAACTAATATGAGAAACCAGGTCCATCATTGAAATCTATCAACAGTGTAATCTGGCGAAGCTAGAACCAGTCACTTTTGAAGAAGCAACTTAAGAAGCTAAATGGCGAACATCCATGA
Organism: Gossypium longicalyx; assembly: GCA_025698465.1. Classification (NCBI taxonomy): domain Eukaryota; kingdom Viridiplantae; phylum Streptophyta; class Magnoliopsida; order Malvales; family Malvaceae; genus Gossypium; species Gossypium longicalyx. Next base: position 86,877,364 of record CM047007.1, read on the forward strand.
AAGATGAAATCACCATGATTAACAAAAATAAGGCATGGGAGTTGGTAGATAGACTAGTTTGCTAGAAAGTGATTGGTGTTAAATGGGTATTCAGCACCAAGATGAACCCTGATGGATCAATCAACAGATATAAGGCGAGGTTGGTTGCAAAGGGGTTTAGCCAGCAATATGAAGTAAACTTCACTGAAACATTTGTCCCTGTTGCAAGGTTAGACACTATAAGGCTGCTAATAACTCTTGTAGCTCAAAATGGTTGGAGGATACATCAAATGGATGTAAAGTCAGCATTCCTGAATGGCTTTCTGAAGGAAGAGATTTATGTCAAACAACTATAAGGGTCCACAGTACTTAGGTGCGAGGCCAAAGTGCACAAACTGCACAAAGCACTGTATAGTTTGAACCAACATTATACGTGAAGAAAAATGGTAACGAAATACTTTTTATTATTTCATTATATGTTGATGATTTACTTGTGATTGCTAGCAACAATGAACCAATGATTGTATTTAAGAACTAGATGCAAGAAAAGTTTGAAATGTCAGACGTAGGTGAAATGACATACTTCCTCGGTCTGGAGGTGAAACAAGCTCGCGATGCAATCTTCATAAACTAGAAGGAGTTCATAATAAAAATTTTGTGAAGATATAGTATAGAGAATTGTAAACCTGCGAGTACCCTTATTGCTCAAGGTGAGAAGCTCACCAGCAATGAAGATATGGAAAAGGTTGATGAAATAAGCTATAGAAGCTTGGTGGGATGTCTACTCTAATTGACTACATCCAGACTTGATATAATGTTTGTTGTAAGTCTATTGTCAAGGTACATGCATTGCTGTAATGTGAACTGCTACAAAGCAACAAAAAGGGTTCTACGATACATAAGAGGAACTCTAGATCATGGAGTAAAGTTTACGAGGAATAAAAAGGTCAAGTTACTTGGGTATTCAAATAGTGACTGGGCTGGGTGTACTGAAGACATGAAGAGTACCTTAGGTTACTTATTTACTCTAGAATCAAACGTGTTTTGTCGGAGCTTGAAGAAGCAAGAAACAGTGGCACAGTCAACCGTTGAAGCTGAACATGTTGTAACTACAGTAGTTGTGAATCAAACTATCTAGTTAAGGAAACTGTTGAATGATTTGAATGTAAAATAAGGAGAAACAAAATAGATAAAATGTGATAATCAATCTGTTATTGCAATTGCAAAAAAATCCAGTGTTCTATAGAAGAACAAAACACTTCAAAATCAAGTATCACTTTGTGAGAGAAGTGGAGCAAACTAAGGAAGTAACCTTGGTTCATTGCAGTTCACAAGAACAGTTGGCTGACATTCTAACAAAACCTCTTGGGAAGATGAGGTTCGAAAGGCTGAGTTATGATATTGGGGTTTGCAACATGAAGGTCAAGGAGGAGTGTTATGAAATGACCATCCATGCTCTGGCAAACCCACATCTCAAGACCTCGAGTTCACCAAATGTGTAAGCTCTACAAAACTGGGAGCTTATAGAAACAATGAGCTCACCAAGACTGCGAGCTCACCAAGCATGAGAGCTCACCATACCTGCGAGCTCCTTACTCTGTAAGTTTCCAATTGCCAACTTACACTGAAATAGTAATTATTTTTTGATTAGACGTTTTGGTTGCTGATTATACTAAAATCAGCCAATGAGGAAGCAAGTTATATGAAGATTTAGCCAAGTTGTAAATTTTTTTTATTATTAGCTTATTTAAGCTTATTTGTTATTGTAAACCATATATTAGTTTTTAATTTAATGAAATAGTTAATCAAGAAGTTGATCTTTCTCCTATTTTTTCATTAATCTTTTGCTTCTGTTTCAATCCTTTCTTCATAAAGAATCCTACAGTTTTCACCTGCCTTATCCAAAAGGGTAATTCCAGTGGGTGGTGGCAAACCCAGTGTACTTGTACTTGCAAGCAAAAGTTCAAGTTCTGTGCCTGGTTGAGATTGCAGGAAAGTGTTGAGTTTTTGAGTGAGACCCATCGTCTGTACGGGATTGAAAAAAGGGCTTTTCAAGAGTAGACCCTTGAAGATGTCAGTTTCCTCATCCTGTTAGATTTCCAACTGAATGAGCGAGCCATTAGAGTGGAGGAGACTCGAGCCAAGTTTGAAGAAGACCTAATGGAGTTACGCCTCAAGATCACTTTGCCTTAAGAGGAAGGTATGTGAGAGCTTGAGAGCTCTCAAACTTGACTACTTACTAGCTTCAAAATTTGTGCCTCTTGATAAGCTTAAGCTAGGTGAGAAATGTTATAAGATGTATGAAGAAGACTGTCAAAGGTAGAATATAGCAATGGCTGATTTTTACAATCAGTTACTCTCTAATATTAGTAAAACGTATAAAAATCATGTTATGTCATTGTATAAATAAAATTTTTTTCAGGATCAAATTAGGAGAGAAGAGATTAGAGTTTAGGGTGTGGAAAAGGTGTTGAAGTTGAAAAATATTGATGATCGAAGGCAATTGACCAACTTTCGTTCCTACTTGGCTATAACAAGTGTAATGGTGACTCTTGAAGTTAATCAGGTCGAAAGGTAATAAAGCTAAGTACATAGTTAATCATGTTATAGACTGAAAGGAATTAATTAGGTTAATTGTTATCTAATTAGTCAAAAACCCTAGGCTTAGGTTAATCATGAGTATGGAAGTGGTTTACCCTTCTAGTTGTTTAATTTATTTTTGATTTTGGTATTTCTTTTCTGTTATTTTATTCTACAATCCAATTATTTTGATTCTGCCATACTATGAATTTGACGCAAGTAATATTTAGACTTATTTAGGGTGTAGTTCGTATTATCAATTTAATTTAACCAAATCTTCCTTGGGTACGATCCTCGGAATACTTTCGAATTGTTTTGTTGTAAATAACAAAACTACATTACAATTTGACCTGTATATTTGTAGATACTGCGCTTAATTTTAAATATTTAATTCGCAATTTTTAAAGCTCTGATGCATGCACATCAGGGCGTAGGAAAATTGTTGGCGTCGTTTCCGGGAATGTTTCGACATTAGATCAAATTGTTAGTAATATTGCATACTAGTAGGATAAATAAGAAAGATGACAATTATAGATATGATATTATATTTCTTTTATTCATTTTCTAATTTTGCTATTACAAACTAATTAAATAAAGCTTTATTTGAATGCAGGATGACAACGCTCTTTGGACATGCGCTCTTCGACAGAATTGGCTCAGACCTAGCATTATAATACCTGTTATTAGTAATCCCTAGTTTGAGATTAACACGACTTTGTTGACATGGGTCTTAACAAACCTTCAATTTGATAACAATAAAGTATTGGATCCAATGACATTTCTTTGACGATTCAAACATCTATGTAGCACGGTCGCATATGATGGAGTTTCAAATAAAGTGATTCTACTATTAATCCCCTTTGCACTCGAAGGTAAAGCTAAGGCGTGGGTAGAAGCCTTACCACCACTACAACAAAATAGGTTTTTAGCGGCGTTTTTTTTACCTTATAGCTAAAACAATAAAAACGCCGCTAAAAATTTACGGCGTTTATGTGAAAAAAATGCCGCTATAGAACATGACTTTTAGCGGCGCTTTTCCTGCAAACGTCGCTAAAGAACATGACCTTTAGCAGCGCTTTTCCCACAAACACCGCTAAAGAACATGACCTTTAGCGGCGCTTTTCCCACAAACGCCGCTAAAGAACATGACCTTTAAAAAAAATTATTTTAATTAAATAATATTTATTTCTATGATAAATATTATATTATGTTTTATTTTTTAAATTTGAACTTTAAACTATATATTATTTAAATTAAATTTTCTATAAAAATTTTAACTTTAAAACTAAATATAAAAATTAATGAATTTAAATTTAGAATTTAAAATAATAAATTAATAACGCAATTAAAATTCAAAAGTTAGAACTCAAGTTATCTTAAATATTAAAATAAAAATATAGAATCAAAACTAAAATAAATAATAAAAATTAGATTAAATATTAATATATAAATAAAATACAGCAAGGCCAAATACAACATCTTGTTTGCGAACCTAAACAACATTGAAGATTGGAAATTTAGTCTTTTATAAAAGACAAATTGCTAAGTTTTGAACTAGGAATTCTAGTACCTCAGAGGACAATGCAAAGTTTAAAGCTTCATAAACTACACTCTCATCAGGACAATATGCCAATGAACCTACGAACATAGGGAAAAATTATTATAGATTTGAATAGTCTGCAAGTGTCTAAAGGATTTTTGCACACTAATCCAATCTGTTAATGCAAAAGTCGTTGAAAAGGCTGTGCATAATAAAATGATAAAAATTGACCAAAATAAAATCACAACAAAAAATTGACCAAAATAAAATGATAAAAAGAATAATTAACTGAAAATTTTAATTAAAGGGGTTAGATTCCCCTAATATATTTTCTCAACCATCTATAATATATATAATATTAGAGAATTAACACAAAATGTTACACTGATTATATTATATATTACCTAAAGGCTTTTTTTTCTTATCAACAACATGAATGGTGTGAGTTGATATTACAATGAAAAAAAATCAACTGTTAGCAGTAAAAATATATATATGGATGAACTCACTTGTTATCGGGATATATGGATATTCAGCTTTGCTCGAACAAAAAAAAGAGTTTGGGACTGAACCTTACATGCGACTTGTGGCTGCACTTGCTCTGGTGACGGATTTCGCGTAAAGCTCCTTGTATTGTGATGCTGAAGAATGCCAGCTGAAATCTATGTTCATGTCCTTTCGGACAAGTTGTTGCCAAGTCTCACCGTCGTTGTTGTAGAGATTAAATGCACGATCCAATGCACCGTTTAGTCCCTGTCTGGTTTGTACCGAAGTATGAGAGAGAAAAATTAGTGATATCGGAAAGTGAAACAAACTTGGAATTGTGGTTAAAGAAATTCATTGAAGTGTGAGGATTTTAACGGAGATGTAGCCACAAGGCGACGGAGATGCAGCAGATGGCTACCGACGGAGATGTAGCACTTTGATGTAGAGGATTGGGGAAAATTTTAGGAATTTCGGGAAAGGAGATTTGGGGAAAATAGAATGGGGAAAAAAAGAAAAGGATTTCGGGTGAAAATTGGAGATTTAGGGGAGGGGGTGAAAATAAAACGGCACCGTTTAGTAAAAAGTTTTTGTTTTAATTTTTTTTTCATTTTTAACATATATTTTTTTTCATTTTTTTGGAATTTTTATTTTTTAAAATTTTGAATATTTAAAATTTTAACAGAAATATGGACTAAAATATTAAAATTTTAATTTTTAAATATTTTTGAAGATTTTTATAATTTTTAAATTAACATATAAAATAAATAGTTTCATGTTGGATTACCTTGTAGGTTTTCACGTCAATATCATTAAAAAAATTAATTTTGTAGTTAAATTTTTGTTAAAAATGAGATTTAACATTTTTAAAAAAGTCAAATGTCAAATTTACTTCAAAAAATAAGAATCAAATTGATAAAAAATATAAGTATTGAGAGTTAAAATTTATTATGATAAACTCTTTTAGGAATTAAATTGATAGATGGGTATAGCATGGTCTAGTATTGTTGAAAGGATTTCTTTTTTCAATATTATTCTTTTTTCAATATGAAATTCTAATTGTTATTTAAATGTATACCCTAAATCATAAAACATAAACCATAAACCATAAACCCTTAACCCTTAACCCCTAACCCTTAAACCTAAAACCCCAACCCTTAAACCATAAACCATAATCCCTGAACCTATAATCCATAAAGCTTAAAATAGTAACACATAAACCTTAAATCCTAAATCATATACTCTAAACCATAAACCCTAAACTATAATGATAATTAATTCAATATTTTAAAATTACTACTATCTCTTTTATGATTATATAAGAAATTATTTAATATATAAATTAAAAAAAATCAGTCATATACCTAAAAAACTTTAAAATTATTTTAAATAATAGTATTTTAATTTTTTTCGTTTTTAACAAATATTTTTCTATGTTTTTACTTTCAAAATTTTTCTACGTATCATTATTTTTTCTGAAGAATTTAAATATTCAATTAAAAATAAATTTTATTTTAATTAATATAAATAAACCAGTTAAATAATAAATAGACAGATAAAATATTTTTTTGGCGTGTTTGATAAAGCGCTGCTAAAGCTCGATCTATAGCGGCGTTTTTCAAAAAGCGTCGCTAATGCCACTAAAGCTCAGCGGCGTCTTACTGAATTTTTTGCGACATTTTTAAAAAAGCGTAGCTAATGCTCGATCTATAGCGGCGTTTTTCAAAAAGCGTCGCTAATGCCACTAAAGCTCAACATAAAACTATGGCGTTGTGCTTAATAACGGCGTTTTCTAAAAAGTGCTGCTAATGCTTAATCTATAGCGGCATTTTTCAAAAAGCGTCGCTAATGCTCGATCTATAGCGGCGTTTTTTGTCCAAACGCCGCTAAAAACCTATTTTGCTGTAGTGCACCAGAGACTATCACAACTAGGGACAAATTTGTGCAACTATTCTTGTGTAGAACCATATTGATGACCGCGATCCTCCATATCTACAAGGAGCTATTTAATTTCAAGCAAGATTTAACAGAGATTTTGGGTCTACCATGGGACATGTTTAAAATGATTTTTCAGAAATTAATTGGGGTTGGTATTGGTATGGCAATACAATTGCAACACTTTTATAATGGCCTGGACCACAACAGTAAATGGCAGCTCGATGTTATTGCAGTGGGTAGCATTTAGACCAAAAATACCTACAAAATGGTAGTTCTCCTGGAAAATGTGAGTGGGAATGACAATATTCGGGAAAGAAATAGAAAACCAAAAACAACAAATAAGGCAGTGGTAATTAAAGAAGAAAACCAAACAGGGACCCAAAAAGAAGCAATTGAAAGAACAGGGGGTATTAGCAAACATGTGGAATGGAAGCCAACCTAAGATTGTTCAGACAAAGAAAGAGAACAATTTGGTGATAGTGAGGGAAACACATCAGACGAGTTAGATGCAATGGAAGAAGAGCTTGCTGAGGACCCTCGTGGGAGATGATCCAGGAAATATCTGTCGATTAGACTAGTGGAAACATTGTAAAGAACTATTGGGTCTATTGGACAATTCACCTAATAAGATGGTTCCATCAATAGTCAAACCTCTAACTTTGGAGCTAAAACCACTTCCTGCAAACTTGAAATATGAATATTTGGCAAGCATAACATATTACTTGTAATTATCGCAACTCATCTATCCACAGAACGAGAAAGGGCATTATTGGACTTCTTTTAATTGCATTATTGGACTTTTTTTTAAAAAGGCAATTGGATGGATGATCGCTGACATTAAGGGAAGAAGTCTAGCATTATGCCAACATAAGATACGATTAGAGGAAGGAAAGAAACCAGTTGTCGATGCACAAAAGCATCTTAATTCGGAAATGAAGGAGGTTGTGAAAAAAGAGCTACTAAAATGGTTGGGTGTTGGTATAGTTTACGCCATCTCTGATAGTGAATGGGTTTGTCTAATATAGTGTGTTTTGAAAATGGGGGATTTAGTTTTAGTGGAAAATTAAAAAAAAATGAGTTAATTCCAACTCGGACAGTGATAGGACGGTGGGTATGTATTGATTATAGAAAACTTAACGATGCAACAAAAAAAGATTATTTCCCACTTCCTTTCATTGATTAGATGCTAGATAGACTGATTGGGAAAGAGTATTACTCCTTCCTTGATAGGTACTCGAGATATCACCAAATTTCGATACATTCGAACAATCAAGAAAAACCAACTTTCACATGTCCATTTGGGACATATAGGGGTGAGCAAAATCTGTTTCGATTCTAAAAAAGATAAAAAGTTCAAATTTTGACTTAAATAGTTCGATTTATTTGAGTTAATCAAGTTATTTGGATAAACTCGAATAAAAACTTAAATTTTGCAGTTTAACTCGAATATAAATTACACAATTCGAGTTATCCAAAAATTCGTATAAGATAAGGCAAAACTATATCGTTTTGATAAATGTTTACCTTTTCTAATGTTAAAAGTCAAAACTATTAAGTTAAAAGGCAAAACCATTATATTGTTTATGTAGTTAAATAATCTTATGCTTTCTCTACTAGTTAAATAATCAGTCCATGTAAACGCAACGTTGAGTATAAATAATAGGATCCGTTAACTTGACTCGACTTTACTCGAAATATTTTGACTCGATTCAAAAAAAAATTCAAAATTTTTGACTCGAAATTTTTGTACTCGACTCGACTTGATCGAATACTCACCCTTAGGGACATATGCTTTCAAGAGTGTTTGGAATTTTGCGACATAGTGTGTCAATAATGTTTCGACCAAGGTTTTTAGAAAATCAAATCAATTTTTGAAAAAGTCCTTTGGAAACCTCTAATTTTATAAAAAGAACTGATTTGTAATAGGGTCAAAATTGTGAACATTTATGCTAAAGTTTTACCAATTTTTAAAAATTTAACTTAAAACAATCGCCAACCTATAGATTGATGTTATTTTTTTCTCTTCTTTGCTAGTTCTTGCCGTCCCCTTTACTCTCCCAACTATCTCAATCAATTTTCTTTGTTAAATCTTCATCCAGTTGATTTTCATCATCACCTAAGTCTTTGATCTCCATAAATCTTCAATAAAACACCCCAAAATTCCATTAATTTCATCATCTTCTTCATTTGTGGGTTTCTCGAGTTTGCATAAAAAACTTTTTATTTTTCCCATCCAAGGCAAGTATTCACTTTCTTATAAGTTTTAATGTTAATAGGCCTTTGAAACTGAATTTTTAATCGTTAAATCACATGTTTTGATAAAAAGTCAAAAATAGAGTCGTTAATGGTGAATTTTAGATTTTCTAGTAAAAATATGATTTCAAAGTACTAATAAATAGGTTTTGACATGATTATGAGGTGTCTAAACTTGTTTTGAAACTTCGTTAAATATTTCTTGAGTTTTAATAAATTTTTGAAAAATAACCATAAAACACGTCAAAAAAGTAAATATCATGAATTGAGTTGTTCTGTGTAGTTTAAAGGTTGGGAAATAGTCGTAGGCGAATTATAAGATGAATGGAATTGGTTTTAGGAAAAAAGAATGAGTGTAGATCGAGATATTTGAATTCAAAGTTTGCTATGTTTAAGGTTTCGGTTATATAGGAACATAACTTAGGCTTATGTTTTTGATTGCTTGTGGTGAGTTCTTAGTTGATTTTTGAATGTATTATTGTGTTGTAGTTCCAAATTCGCTAGTACCATTTATAAGCTAGGAAAGGCTAGTTTGAGCTTTCGGCATTTTGGCGAAAGCATAATGGTTAGTGTTTAAATTAACTACTTGTGGACACAATTCAATGTGTTATTTGGAAATTTAGTGGTAACCTAAACCGCTACTCTAAATTCCAAGTGTAAACTTTCTTGTACTCATGTTTATCTTGTGAGATATGTACTTGTGTTATTGTGAAATTGTGAATTGGAATGAGATGTTATATATGTGTTCTATGTTCATGATTACTGTTGTGAAAGAGTATATATGTAGGCATGTCATACATGCTAAGTTACAGTGATAATATTGTGCAAATGATACAAATGTGTAGTGAAAGTAATTGGAAATCGATAAGTAATGTGTGTTTAAATAGGGTTATTTTGGCCTTGTGATACTTGAGACCATCAGATGTAGTTGGCATGCCATAGGATTTTGAGTACTCACCTATATGGATATGTGATTTGGGCATTGAAGCCCTAAGACATGTTCGGAGAGATAAGTGAATGTAAGGTAAGCTTCATTCAACGGGACATGTTTGGTGTGTTTGAGAGTGTTAGCTTAATGCTTCACTTAAGGGACATGTTAGACTCTATGAGTCTATGTGTTGTGAGATCCGTGTATCCGATAAGTGGTGATAGTGCCCACTTTTACGTTTCATAACTCAAGTGCCAAATTATCTCCAATTATCTTAAAATATGAATATGTGTGTATTGTGGTATGTGTTTATATGATATGTGACTATTATGGAAATTATCTATAAATATGTTTGTATGTATTGCGATGTATATATGATAGTGTATGCAGTGACTTAACCAATAATCTGTTAAACGTGTACATGTAAATGTAATATGTCGAGAAGGTTGCGATTATTCTAATTATGCCACATGTGTTCTACAAATGCTTGATGACATGTTTGCACAGTAGTTGTTCTAGGCATTCACTGAGCTTGTTAAGCTCACCCACTCCTTTTAAAACCATTACATATTAGTATCGTCTTGGTGTGAGCGGTGTGGTTCCGATGGGTAATTCCAAGCAAGTCCACTTTAGTTATCTCGTAGGTTTTATTGCTTTGGTTTTGTTTTGCAAATAAGGAAATGTGGTAGAATATATGTTGGTTTTTGCTATGATTTTTAAGTTGTTTACATAGTAATTTTTCTTTGGACTTATGGACTTTCAGTTTGAAATATTGGTTTCTCGATCATGATTATGATGTTTTGGATTGTTACTTTAGACATTTTAGTAACCATTTGATGAAGTGAATGATACATGATGATTAGACATTAGTTGGTATAAGTTATATGCTTGTAATTATTGTATTTTTTATGTTTGGAGCAAATGTATTGATATTCAGGTTTTAATATCGACACCTCCATGTTTTTCGAAAGTGCAAGAAGTCAATAATGTAATTTGTTATCGATACCTTATCACAAGTATCGATATTCGGGGTAAAATAATTAATACTTTTCGAAAGGCATCGATAAATTTTTGAGACTTTGGATTTTAGATGAGAAATAGAATGCTGATTTCATACTGATTTTCCAAGCAGTATCAATACCACTTAAGCAAAATATCAATACCCATATTCTAGTATCAATACCTACATAGTCAGTTTTGAGATTTTGCTAAATGGACCTTATATATGTTAAACTATTGTTATAAGACTATCTAATGTATGTTTTGCATGTAACAATGATAACTTAAGAGTAAGACTGACTTAAAACCTATACGAGTACTAAAATGGAAGACGTTTCTTTGAGAATGCGCTTTTAATTGTTATGTATGACATGAGACAGTAGTGTGGCATCCTGATATTCAGGCTTGGCGGTATGGCCAAGTATAGGGTGTTACAAAGAGAATGTCATTTGGGTTGTGTAATGCCCCAACTACTTTATGAGATGAATGACATCGATCTTCACTAATATGATAGAAGACGAGCTAAATGTTTTCATGGATGATTTCTTAGTATACGGGGATTCATTCATGGAATGTTTGAGTAACCTAGAAAGAGTTTTCGAAATATGTGAAGGTACAAATCTAGTCATTGATTGGGAAAAGTGCAACTTTATGGTGAATGAGGAAACTGGGCATCAAATATCAAAATAAGGGTTGAAAGTAGACAAATCCAAGATTGAAGTCATTGAGAAATTTCCACTTCCAACGATAGTTCATGGAGTCTAGAATTTTCTAGGTCACATAAGATTTTATAAATGGTTCATCAAAGACTTCTTTTAGATTGCAAAACCGTTAACTCAACTTTTATAGAAGGACACACCATTCGTATTTGACAAAGAGTGTGCTCAAGCATTTGTGGTATTAAAGCAAAAATTAATCTCAACTCCAATTATAATCAACTCAAACTGGGCGAAACCCTTTGGAATCATGTGTGATGCTGCTAATGACTATGCTATCAGGGCAGTATTGGGGAAAAAAAGGGATAGAATATTTCATGTCATTCATTATGCTAGTAAAACATTGAATCCTGCCCAATGCAATTACACTACCACTGAAAAAGAGATGTTGACAATTGTCTTTTCATGTTAAAAATTTCGGCCTTACTTAATGGAAAATAAGGTATATATTTAAACTGACCATTCAGCCCTAAAGTACATCATGAGGAAGAAAGAAACAAATTCTAGATTCATGAGGTGGATACTGCTGCTTCAAGAGTTTGACCTGTGGGTCTTAGATAAGAAAGGGACAAAAAACCAAGTTGCAGATCATGTTTCAAGGCTAGAAACGGATGTGGAAAAGGAAAGGGACACGACAATAAATGAGAAATTCATTGACAAGCAATTGTTCCAAGTCTAGCAATGCCAGGTAATGCACATAACACACAAAATGCCTTGATATGTTGATATTGTAAAATATATGGCATAATGGCTTTTTCCTGCAAATGCATTATGGCAACAGAAGAAGAAAATTATACATGACTGAAGAAATTACGTATGGGAAGAACCGTACACATTCCAAAAATGCGTTGACCAGTTAATTAGATGATATATGTTAAAAGAAAAAATGGACGATATTTTGACAGGATATCACACATCACCATGTGAGGGCCATTTCGGGGGTAAAAAAATGGCACAGAAAGTATTACAATAGGGATTTTATTAGTTGACCATGATTCGAGATGCTTACGAGTTTGCACAGAGATATGATAGATTTCAGAGAACAGGGAACATCTTTAAACGAGATGAAATACCGTAGACAAGGGACTTAGAAATGGAAATTTTCAACGTTTGGGGAATAGATTTTATGGAATCATTCCCAAGTTTGTTTTGAAACCAGTAAATCCTCATCGTAGTGGACTATGTGTCAAAACGAGTAGAAGTTATTTCACTACTGACGAATGACATTAAAAAAATGTACGATTCTTACAAAAATATCTTTTCAAGTTTTGGTACACCAAGAGCTCTCATCAGTGATGAAGGATCCCATTCTTGCATTAAGCAGTTAGAATCCACCCTAGCCAAATATAGTGCCAAACACCATATCACTACTACATATCACTGACAAGCAAACGGGTGTGCAAAAACTTCTAACCAAGAAGTGAAATAGATGTTGGAAAAGACTGTGAATCCGAATCAGAAAGACTGGGCAGTGAGATTAGATGACGCACTATGGGCATATAGGACAACCTTCAAAACCCCATTAGGTATGTCCTCTTACCAATTAGTTTATAGAAAAACTGCCATTTGCCAATTAAGCTGGAGAAAAAAACATATTTGGTTATAATGGAACTGAACTTAGACCCTAGCTTAGCTAAAGAAGCACAATTGTTTCAACTACATGAGCTGGAAGAATTCAGGTTTTTAGCCTACGAAAATGTAAAATTATTGACTGCCTCCGAACGTACTAGTGTCTAAAGTGTGAATATTGTAACAAAATATTATCATTAGGCGATATTCGCAAGTATACAGGTTATGTTGTAATATAGTTTATAGAACGAAGTATAGAAGTACTCTGAGAATCATACCAAATAGAGGCGAAGCTAAACTAATTTTAACTTCGATGTTAATGTATCTAATTAGTAATTTAACTAAATTATATTACGATAATTCCTAAAGTGATGAAAATTCATACTTAAAAAAAAATAAAGATGCATAAAAAATGAAGACAAAATTAATTGTAGATTTGATCACTTCTAAGAATGGAAGACTAACTTGCTTCGATGATCATAACTAATTCCTATTTCAGATTCTATCTAATTAACGAGTCATTAACCTAACAGAACCTCTTGATCTTCAACTAAACTAATGAGTCGACAAGAATTACTTATCTCTTAACCTCACAATCTAGACTGGATTGGGGTAAGGTGTTCACGAATAGGTAATACCAATTTTGGGTTCATTCCCACCTAGATGACTTCTTAGGGTTGTCAGACCTAGGGTTTCAAGTTCTTTCTATCCCAACCAGTTGATCTACTAAGAAACCCTACATAAAAATTACTTATTCCCATGTCCACTCGTTAATCTTCCACAAGAGGATTAGTTTCTCATAGATTTCATAAACAATATAAACTTGATTGAAAATATAAACATGAGTAAGAAATCAAGAATATGGTTTAAGAATAATCCTAATTTGTACTGATAATCGCAAGAGCATAAATCCAAAAAGAGTTGATGAGTCCACAAATCTAATTCTCCAAAGAACAAGAATAAAACTACAACAGAATTACAAATAAAAATAACCTAAGTAAAAAATAACCTAAACAAAACTAAAAATTGAAACTAAATGAAGATTTAAATTAAAACTTGAATAAAAAAAATGATTATGAAGTGTTCTAAGATGTCTATTTATAGATTTAGGGTTGTTCGTCGTCCATTGACCTAAATCGACTGACCTTTTTACGTTTAAGTTTGTTGTGCGGACCAAAATGCCCTTGGATCATTAATTATTCTCGTTAAGGTGGTGTCGCGACATCCTCTGGTTTACGTTGTGAAACTGATGGCAGTTTATAGGTTCAGTGTAACACCCTAGATTTTGGGGTTAGAAGTTTTGAGTTTTATGGTTAGGGTTAGTGAGAAGGTTGCGTTATTGTGTTTAGTTATGCGTTTAAGTGGCAGAACAGGCTTGCTGGTCCAGTGGTTGAGTGAGTGTTAGTGTACCTCTAGGTTCTTGGTTCAAGTCCATGCGTGTGTGTTTTGGATAAATAATTTTATTTTGTTTTGTTTTGTTTTGTTAAATAGCAGTTTTGTTGTAAGTTAAAAGTTATAACCATTTATATTTATATTTATATTTATTCTTTTCCCTTATTATTATTATTATTATTATTTCTTCTTTCTGGATGTTCTTTTCTTCCTTTTTCTGGGGTTTCTTTTCTTTTTCCCTTGAAAACGATTTTTGCTGGCGAATTCCAGAGAATTTCACTCCTTTTCATCGAGTCAGTGCCGGGTCGTCATTAATCACGAATCAGGTTTGGGTTTCGAGACTTTTCAACTATATTTGTGAATTGTAAGTTTGATTTTGGTGGAATGCATCAATCTATGTGCCTTTAGGAAATTGGTTGCCGATTTTCGGTAATACTATTGAATGGCATGGAACCTGTATAAGTTGGTGTGTTTCTGAATCCCATCAATTGGGAATCGATTTAGCGACCAAAAAAATCGATTTTCAAGCTATTTGTGAATGGTTTCGTGACCACACGGGTGGCCACATGGGCGGTCTACACGGCCGTATACTGTTAGGAATTAGGATTATTTGCAAAATTTGGTGCCACATGGCTGTGTGGCCGATTTGGGGATTTTAATCGATTTTCACACGTCTGTGTCCCCTGGGTAAACAAGCATGTGTGATTGGGAATTAGAGATTTAGTGATTTGGTGTGACACAGCCTGGCCACAGGGCCATGTGGCTAATTTGGGGATTTAGGGATCCCACACGGGCGTGGGTTTTGGACACACGACCATGTTTGGTAGGCATCCGGGCGTGTGAGACCCTCACACGGCCGTGTCTGCCTTGCACTCTATTTCAACACAAATGGACAGGGAGTTACACGGCTTGCTCACATGGCTATGTCCCTGGCTCACATGGGTGTTTTGACACCCCACACGGCTTGGGCATTTCCACACGGCCAGAGCACACGACCATGTGGCCCTAAGTTACTTATTTTGGTTCTATGTATGCTTTGATCTGAAATCGTGTCTGTACATGTTCTGAATCTTGGCTAGGCTTTAGTGAGGGTAAATAAGACTTTGATATGGGTTTTAGCTTATGTGTTATTTGTGGCTGTTGTGTGTGAGATGTTTGATTCTGAACCCAGTTAGCTTGGTGAGTGTGCATATCTGTTCTGTTTAACTGTCTGTTGATGTGTACATTGTTTCTGTGAGATTGTATGTATACATAAACTTGCATAAAGTAAATTTTTGGGTTGGTTGCGAAGAGAAGGGAGACTGATTCTAATCTGATCTGGCAATTCTACTGCAACTTATTCGTACAGCAGTTTATAGTACTGTACCGCATGTACGTCAGCTTCGTTACGTACTATTATCTGATCTGGCAGTTTAAACTGCATCATGTCTGTACAGCAGACTACCGCATTACACTGTTCCACATATACGCTAGCCCTGTTGCATATTATTGTTTGAGTGGCTTTGTCCGCATTCATGGTGTGTAGGGTTGGATGGGCCTTTCGAGGTCCTTTTTGGTGTAATTGGTTGGATGAGCTTTAACAGCTCTTTTGGGGTATGATAGGGGGACGGAGAGGTGTGTTGGCTAGAAGGGTGGGTTTTAGTACTTGACTACATTCATATGCATCTCTTTGGGTGTAAGATTATTTGACTGTATTTTGGTTTGATTGAACAACACTTGTGTTGAATATTTTGTGTGTACTTGGTGTGTCTGACTGTTACATGTGTTGGGCGTTGGTTCCGTGTTTGGTATTTATTTCTGCATATATCTATAAGTATGTTTTTCTATTGAACTGCCATATGGGGTTCTCTTCTGAAATCTGTTGTTAATCGTTTTAAACTCTCACTGAGCTCATGTAGCTCACCCCCTTTAGTGTTTCTCCTTGTAGGTACACTTCCATTTTCTGTAGCTGGACTCAATATGCGGAGGTCTGGGATAGTCTCGATTGAAAATAGTGTATCAGTTATCATTTTAGTTTTAATTTTGATTTACCATTTTGATCTGTAGGGTTTTATAAAAACTGTGGTACAAGTGTTGTTTGCAATTTTTCTCTAGTACATTTTATTTTGTTCATATATTAAACTTAACTGTAATTTTTCTGATTGAATTCTAAGCGATGAAATGTTTTCAGTTCGTTGTGACAACTTATTTTGTAAAATTGTCCATTGATCACTTTGGTGATCAATGTGACCTCTGGAATTCGGTTTAAACTTATAGGTCGGGTTTTGGGGTGTTACATTTAGTAAATTTGGCAAAGTGAGTTTAAAACGATTTACAACAGATATGCACACTCACCAAGCTAACCGGGTTCAGAATCAGACATCTCACACACAACAGTCACAAATAACACATAAGCTGAAACCCATATCAATGTCTTATTTACCCTCACTAAAACCTAGCTGAGAGTCAAAACATGTACAGACACGATTTCATATCAAAGCATACACAAAACCAAAATAAATGACTTAGGGCCACATGGCCATGTGCTCTGGCCATGTGGAAATGCCCAGGCCGTGTGAGGGGTCAAAATGCCCGTGTGAAGAGAGGCACACACCCGTGTGAGCCAATGACATGGCCGTGTGAGTAGGCCATGTAACTCTTTGTCCATTTGTGTTGAAATAGAGTGCAGTGTAGACACGACTGTGTGAGGGTCTCACACGCCCGTGTGCCCACCAGACATGGTCGTTTGTCCAAAACCCACGCCCTTGTGGGATCCCTAACTCCCCAAATCATCCACACGATTGTGTGGTAGCAAATCAATAAATCCCTAATTCCCAATCACACACGCCTGTGTACCAAGGGGACACGACTGTGTGAAAATTCACTAAAATCCCCAAATCAGTGACACAGCCGTGTGACCCCAAATTTTGCTCAGAAACTTAATTCCTAACAGCACATGGCCATGTGGACCACCCATGCGGTCACGAAATCACCCACAAATAGCTTAAAAATTGAGTTTTTAAGTCACTAAATCGACCCCAAATCAATGGGATTTAGAAATACACCAACTTATATAGATTTCCATGCCATTCAAAAGTATTACTGAACATCGACAACCATTTTTCTTAAGGCATATAGATTGTCGCATTCCACCAAAATCAAACTTACAATTCACAAATATAATTGAAAAGTCTCGAAACCCGCACCTGATTCGCGATTAATGACGATAAGGAACGAAATTCTCTAGAATCCGCCAGCAAAAATAGTTTTCAAACGAAAAAGAAAAGAAACCCTAGAAAGAGCAAGAAAAGAACGTCCAGAAAGAAGAAATAAAAATAAAAGAAACCACTAAAGTAGATACACCGTTGTCCTATCACACACAATTACTATGCTCTAATCAAACTATTGAAACATTCATAACCATATCTGTCTCAAAGTCGACGAGGACACTCTCAGGTTCGATGTTCTGTGGACCCACATCAAAAGCATGCTCCCGTCTTTTTTTAGCAATTGCCCGGATGACGCTTCTTACAGTGCTCACAAAATGAAACACTCGCACCACAATTGACACCCTCCGTAAAACCTTTATTGCCACTCAAATGCGTTCTAACACGCTTCGCAGACCGAGGCTCTAACCTTGAAAGATTATAATCTCTTTTCTTCCCACAATCTACGCACCTAGCTTGAAGCATTTCTCCAGTCCTCTCTAACCTAGCCTCAAACACCTTTTCTAGCACTTCCCTCACTACCCGAGTCAATGCCTCAATACCAAGCTCCAGGTTACCGCTACCCGAATTTGGCCAAATCGCATTGATCTCTGACTTTTGAATAGACACGCGCCCTAGAGAAGTAGACGGCTCCTCGTGATTTTGCTTACCTTTAGAATCCATATCCGTCTTGTCGCTAACTTAAAATATCTACATTTTTAGGAAACAAACACAATTTAAATAAAAGAATCTATATTTTTAATCTTACAGTTTCAAATTTCCACCTGGACCAGCATCGGAGTCTCAGACATTTTATCATAGTAAAACATTTCCAAAACACAAATCCTTTCCACTTACAGTGGTAAAGTTTCTCAATCAATTTTTTTAAACAAGCACGTGCGCACATAGATATGTAAAAACACAGGCCGAGTTTTTGTAAACCTGGCTCTGATACCACTAAATATAACACCCTAAAATCTGGCCTAGAAGTTTAGACCGAATTTTAGAGGTCACATTGATCACTGAAGCGATCGATGGAAAATTTTACAAAATAAGTAGTCACAACAAATCGAAAATATTTCATCGTTTAGAATTCAGTCAGAAAAATTACAGTTAAGTTTAATATATGAACAAAATAAAATGTACTAGCGAAAAATTCCAAACAGGACTTGTACCACAGTTTTTATGGGGTCAAAACGGTAAATGAAAATAAAAACTGAAAAGATAACTGACAACTTATTTTGTAAAAATTTCCATCGATCACTTCGGTGATCAATGTGACCACATTCAAGCTTGATTTCAGGGCAGTGTCGTGACACCCTTTGGTCATGTCGCGACACTAAAGACAGTTTGTTTTGTTGGATGCTTTGCTCACTATGTTGCGACATCAATGCTCCGTATTGCAACATCGCGACTAATTTCGTGTTCTTATGCCTCCTAATGATGTCCTGCACACTCAGCAAATATGTTAGCCTTCCTTTAGGCCTATTTTGGCTTCTAACGTCATATAAATAGCTCAAATCACACTTTTTATTATATACGAACTAAAAAATGAAAAATAAGTAAAAATATAACAAAATTACTTTTATAACAAAATTACTTTTATACAAGCTCCTTGAGTACAAAAAATGGTGTAATATGCTATAATAAATTGTGATAGATCAATTAGACAAGGAAAAATCAAGTTATGACATGATGCCATGATCAAGGAAATAAATTTTTTTACTAAGACAACAAGTATTGCTCATCAATTCTCGACTAGAATTATTCCCGAGCACGATGCAATCGCGGTGGACATGTCCATACATAGTAAATCGTACATTAACTCATGGTGTGGTGGAATTAATTACTAAGGATGGGAAAATATTCCTTGTTAACAGACAAAGAGTAAAGCACTACTATAGGATTACAAGAAAAAACTTTTGTGAAAAATAATATTTAGACTGCAAAGTCATAACATGTGTAAAGAATGAAATAGAAGAGCAGGATAAAAAGTGGAGATCAGACATGTATTTCTAAAAAAAATATGTTGTTTCTATTAGAGTATGCCCAAAGACCAATCATGAGATGATTGTAATCACATACTCATTTTACCTTGTTTATTAATATAAGGCATTGCCATTAGTATTTCAGTTTCTTTTTCTGTGTATATAAAAAAATTGAATTGTAATAAAGCCCTAAGAAAATACGATTATTCTTTAAAGGTCATTAGTTAAGTATTATTGTGGGCTTGGACAACAATAATAATGCATTGAGACTAATGTGTAGTTGATTGATGACAAAGAGTTGTCATTGATATAGGGATATCAAAAACAATACATGGGTATGTGTTAGAGAAAAACATATTGAACTGACTTGTTATGAGTATGTTTCTTGGATTCTTATGTAATAGTCACAACATTATTCATAGTAATAACTATGTATATAGTCCCCAGACTTGAGATCATCATTGTTTCAACATCGTGAGTTGTATATTTTGATACAGTAAAAATGTCTACCATGACAGGTAGTATTATAAAGACTAATGTTGGATATATCACAATCCATGTAGTGGGATATGGTTGATCAAGATAGGAATTATCCCTCCTACATAATGAGAGCAATATCTTAGGCCTCTTGATAGAGTGAGACTAGAAATGCATGGTCATGCTTGAATAAGTTGATATGAGATACCATGTTTATTTCTTTATTGTTGTCTGCTCAGAAAATCAAGAAATATGATATTAGACTATACAAGTGTGACTACTCCATTACTTGTGTTCAATCTAGATATTAAGGATAAAATGATATAATGCATGAAAAGATTATCATAGAAAGGTTATGTCGAATCATGGCTTATTCTTACTTTGGTGGCAATGCATTAATGTGCAAGCGTACATTGTCGATACAAGTATAGTAGACAGATGTGAGTCTGTCGGATATCAATCCCACAGGGATGGCTATCTTTTGTCTATTAATGTCGGTGTAAGAGCTAGATAGAAATGAGATAAATTGTGAGGATAGTTTTCGAAACAATATCTTGAAAACAATAAAATGAAATATGATGATGATAAACTAGGATCCCCAACATGAATCTTCAGTAGAATCCTAAGTGTTCACAATGTATGAAAGATAACTGATTGTGGATGCAATAAAATTAATGTATATATTACCAAATGCCATTATTTGGTTTAATCTAAGATTTAACCATACATATTAACCTCACCTTCCGATGATGGCAATGGGGCACTATTAAGAACAAGTGGACTAAATTCCTTTAGTCCTTACTCAACTTCCGCTAAAAAGCTCATTATCTCAAATTGTCACTGCACATTCTAGTGTTAGTGACTGTAATAACACTTCTGTGTTTAGAACATTCAAAACCCCAAGATTAAACAACAAAAAGAAGATTTAATAAGATAACATTTAACAAAGCATTCATTGTACTTCCATACAGTAGAAAACATAGAGTAATCACCAACGTTTTCATAAAATGAGAAAGAACCGAACAGAGAATACTATTCCTAAGCTACTCGATTGAATCTATCCATTTCCCATTGTTTTGCACTTAGATCTCCTTGTCAGGAGTGGATCTACATCAGTCTTCACGTTGGCTCACCCAAGGGAAGCTCAAGCTGCCATAGTCGCAAGCTTCAAAATAGGGTAAGAGAATGGTGGTCCACCAAAAAATTCCTCTTTCCATTCTTCTCACGTTATCCTTTTATGTTTTCCTCAAGAGTACAGGTGTCCTTCTCTCAGGATTCTTCTGTCCTTGTTCGTACAGGGTAGTTACACCAGACTTGATAGCTCACTCATAGTTGGCTATTATCAGATAGTTGTTAACTGCAGCGACAATTTTGAACGCCATCTGGAATTAACTCATTCAGTAACATTGCAGATATCTGTCAACTACGGCGACAATTCCAGACGTAATCTAAAATTAACTTATGTAATGACATTAGTGCAAAAAGATAGCAAAATTAAAGATAAAATAGGTTAGGATTCACCGAGTTATAAAATGAAATTTACTAAACTGAACATACTAAACTGTATGCTAAAGACAACTAAATGGGAACAATTTAAACAATAAGTAGGGAGAAAACATATGTTCTTTCTACTACAATCACACCCCCAAACTTGAATTTTTACTTGTCCTCAAGTAAAATAGAATCCAGCAAGGCAAAAAAAACATTACTAGGTAAGGCAAATGAACATTCTAGCGACTTGAATCACCTAAAATTCCAATGAATGAGTTACATTCAGATGAAAGAATATTGCATCGACAATACATAAGCATGAATGAGTAAGACTGCACTTTTATCAAAGCTGGTATCATGCTTCAAATCCTAAATTCTATCTAATAATAAATCATTTATTGTACAATACTAAGTATTTATAAATATGAATGAGTTTTTTTTTTCACGGAATAAGGGATATTGTTGCATTACTGTATCTTTGTTCCTAAGAAGTAACGATGGGGTGCAACAAACCCCCAGGGAGTACATAATTATACCGACACACACTTATGTGGCGACGACCTTTGGCCAGATTCATTTTTCTAATGCTTGTAGTGGAGTGTTCCCTTTTTAAAATTCTTCAATACACCCACTTTGGAGTGTCACTTATTTATAACTATCAATATATATAAGCAGCTATAGAAGACAGTTTCATTCAAGATTCAAGGAATGCTACTAGTCAATTATTGCTAATGCAACCTAAATCATTCATCAAAGTATTAAAGATACAACATTCAGTCAAATTTATCCAACTCATTCATTGACAATTCACATGATCCAAGAATTAAGCATCGAATATAACAAAAAGAATTTCAAACAATTGTGCATAAACCTTGCATGCTTTAATTTTTGAAATGTGGGTGTATTTCCAATTCCATATATATTCCCCCAAACTTAAAGATTGTAGTGTCCCCAATGCACTGATAGGAATATGTAATGACAATGATCATGTAATGAAATTGTATACTTATCAAAATAAAACCTACAGCTACATGCAATGCATGAATACTATAACTAAAGCTTAAAACAAACTAAATCAATTATCCGTAGTCATCGATGTGGCTGCATGATGCTTCTTTCTCCTCCTTTTATTCTCTTTATTCTTTCATTTTTTATCCTTGGAGCGCTTCCTTTTCTTTTTGGTGGGTTTTGCGCGGCCTTCGGATTGCTCCTCAATTCCTGGCTAAGCCCTAGCATCATCGACTGCTATTTGTGTAGGAGAAGCCACTTGGAGTGGTTCAGTCTAGACCACTATTGCCCATAAATTGCATTGCTCCTCACTGGTGACCTCATCAACTTTTGCCAGTCTCACTCTTGTTTGTTCCAAATTATCAAGATTTGCACTCACAGATCCAGGTGCGGTGACAACCTTCTCAACAAAATTTTTTGCTGCTTTTTATTTCTCATTTTTTGTAACTTTTTCTTCTTTGGCAACAACTTCCGCTTCGACAACAACTTTTTCTTCAGCAGCATCAATTTCTTTCTTAACAAAAGTGTCCTCTTGATAAGCAAAAATACCATCCTCGAACAAGCTATCAATCTTGCGCAAACATTCCACAATATCCCTGGGTTCTTCATCTTTATCATTATCAGATACTTGCAAGATGAGAGGAGATGCCATTGATCGATCTCAGTCTTTGAAGTCGTTAGCCGCAGATGAATACTCATAGATCCTAATGATTGGTGGAAACACTAGGAAGTCCGGTATTAGAAATGGGCTCAATTGGCTTAATGTGGCTACAATGGAACTGTTCCAAGATTTAGTATAAGCATAAAATAGATTTTGAGAGTTATCCTTGTCCTCAATTGTAGCGATAAGTTTTATTTTCCTATTGCTAATGGAAGTAACCATTTTCTTAACATCTTTCATCTTGCACCATAAGGATGTCTCTGTATGCAGGGTTGTTCCTTTACTGTCGGCTTTGGCTTTGCTCTCTTTGTCTTGCTGGTTCCTGCCTCTTTCAGTATTGGTGTTTCTATACCATGAGTCATCTTCTCGACAAAGGCTTCATTAATTGGACCCTTATTCTCCATGATTTCTTCATCTTCTCGGGGCACAATGCCTTTCTGCTGACATAGTGACATTACCAATGATGGGAAAACCAAAATGTCGGTCTAACAGGTGGCACATTCAGCAATTTTTCAGTGGAGAATTTGCTTACATCAATTTTCTACCCTTGATAATGGAATGTATCAGACACATTCTATCAAGGTTGACGGTGGTGCTGTGGGTAGAAGGCAATAGTTTGTAGTTAACAAAGTGAAACCATATTTTGCTGTACAATGTTAAGAAATGGCGATGCATTGTAAAATTCTTTGGATGCAACCTTGTTCACCGTGTTCCTTCAATATACAAATCCTGTACGAACAAGTCCCTTTTCTCATCTGTCACGTTCACAAAGAAATCAGAGTGTTCGTCAACATCGACAGTAAGGTTATACAACTCATTGATTATGTTGGCATCACATGGGAGTAGACCTTCACGAACAAAAATAAATTCTAAATATTGGTCATAGAGGTTGGCATAGAATTCATGTACCAGGGAAGGGGAATAGCTTCCAGGGTATGAGTAGAAATTTCCCCATTTCAGTTTAAAAATGGTTCATGAATTTGTTTGCCCAATTCCTGTTGTTGCGACAGGGAAATGCCTTGTTCAGGGTGAAAATTTCAGTGCAATATATTGTCTTGAAATCATTCCCTTGCTACTTTACTCAAAAAGATTACTGGTTCCTTTTTCTGCACTGGCTTAGGAGATTCTGACTCGCGAACTGTTGTGGCAGATGACGCATGTTCTTCAGTAGGTCTGTTGGCTTTCTAGGTCAAACCTCTTGTTCTTTCCATCTTTTGTAGAGGAAAGATGATTTTAAGTGAAAAAGGTAGGATCTTGGGTGAGGAAAAAGAATAAAAATGATTGCTTGGATGTTTTGCAGTTGGCACAGTGGTGTAGATTTTATAGGAGGTGAAAGAGGAAGATGTAGAGTCGTGATGTTTTGTGGAGAGATAAAGAACTAGCGGGAAGAGTGGTGTCGAATAAGAATTGGTCTTGCCTAAATGGATCAAACGGCTAGGTGCGTTTTGATTAACAGTGAAGATTGAAGTTCCCTTAATTCTGATTAATCGGACACAATGGTACGGAATACGTTGAAAACCAAATCTTGTTGTGTCGACATTGGTACCTTATTAGACTGCAAAAAAGAAAGAAAACAAGCTTTACAAAACATGAGTAAAATAAGATGAAATCTTGGAATAATAAATTAAAAATTTAAAATGTTTGGACCAAATTAATGGTCTCTGCCTGCTCTTGATTTTTATTTCCAAAATTGTGTTTCAATATCTATCCATTGACTTTGAATTGGTTTCCATCACATAAATCTCGAATTGTGACTGTAACATGGGGAAATACATCGGCAACTTTGAACAGACCAGACCAAAGTGAACGCAATTTACCTGGGTACAATTTAAGTCGAGAGTTGAATGATAAAACTTGTTGTCCTATGGTAAATTGTTGCTGCAAAATAATCTTGTTATGCAACCATTTGGTCTTTTTCTTATAAATCACAACATTTTCATAAGCATTTCTTCGAATGTCCTATAGCTCGGTGATGTCCAACAACCGTTTCTTTCCGGCAGCATCATAGTCTATGTTCACTTGTTTAATTGCCTACATCGCTTTGTGTTCGAATTCAACTGGTAAGTGATATGCTTTCCCAAAACCAATTGATATGGCGACATCCCCAAAGGAGTCTTGTATGCTGTCCGTAAAGACCATAAAGCATCATCCAATCAAGAAGACCAATCTTTTCATGAAGGGTTGATAACCTTATCAAGAATGTTCTTAATTTTTCGATTTGAAATTTTAGCTTGTCTATTGGTTTGTGGATGATAAGTAGTGGCCATGTTGTGATTGACTCCATATCTCTTTAATGCGGCTGCCACTTGGTTGCAATGGAAATGTATACCTTGATCAGTAATCAAAGCCTTTGGTGTGCTGAAACGGGTAAGTATATGATTGTGAAAAAATTTGGGCTCTGTCCTTGCATCATCCTTTGGGACAACAATAGCCTCCACCCATTTCGAAACATAGTCAACAGATACTAATATGTAAAGATTTCCCAATGAACTTGGAAACGATCCCATAAAATCCATTCCCCAAACATCGAACAATTCAACTTCCATAATTAGCTGTTGCAACATTTCATTATGTCGGGAAATAGAACCGATACGCTGACATTTATCATATTGATTCACAAAATTATGAGCATCCTTGAACAATGATGGCCAGTAGAATCTTGATTGTAGAACCATAGCAACAGTTTTCATACCACCGAAATGGACTCCATAAGGAACATCATGACAATGCTTCAGGATTGAAAGCATCTCTTCTTCCGGAACACAAGGCCAAATGATGTTATCATTGCATACTTTGAATAAATACGGCTCGTTCCAATGGTACTTCACTATGTCACGAAGAAATCTTTCTTTTTTTTATGGCAATTGATACTCAATGGGAGCTTACCACACACCAAATAATTAACCAAATCTGAATACTAAGAAGTTACATCGACAGTGAATAACATTTTATCTAGGAATGAGTCGATAACTTGAAGTATTTTCCCGTCTTCGCTACCAACTATCAATCTAGACAAATGATCAGCAACTTGATTCTCTAACCCCTTGTGATCTTTTATGTCAATGTCAAATTCTTACAATAATAAAATCCATCGTATCAGTCATGGTTTGGCATCTTTTTTCACAAAGAGATATCGCAACGCCAAATGATCAGTGAATACCGTAACTTTTTCATTGACAAGATAAGAACGAAACTTGTTGAAAGCAAAGACAAAGGCTAGAAATTCTTTCTCTGTGATCGTAGAATTGAATTGAGTTTCTAAAAGAATTTTTCCTGCATAATAGATGGCGTGAAAAAAATTTTCTTTATGTTGTCCTAGCACTACACTCATAATGAAGTCACTTGCATCGCACATAACTTCGAAAAGCTAAGACCAATCGGGTACAACGACAATGGGGGTATTGACTGATTGCTTCTTTAATTGAATAAAGGCATCTAGACATGCCTCATCAAAGTGGAATTTTTTTAATCTGCTCCAGCAATGAGCATAATGGTTTTTCAATCTTTGAAAAATCCCTAATAAACCGTCGGTAAAATCCTGTATGACCAAAGGAGCTAAGAATACCTTTCACATTTGTCTGTGGGGGTATGATAAACCGTCATTTATACATATTTTTACCCCATGCTTAGCGCATTTTATGGATGATTTTTCCTTAGAATTGTTGATTTCGATGCTTCTAATGTCTTAATTTTATGTTTTATACTTAGGTGAACATAGGAGAGCTAAAGGAACGAGAAACGGGCCAAAAATGGAGAAAATGGGCCAACGTACGAGATCAACACGGCTTGGACTTCCTCACACGGGCAGACCACACGGCCGTGTCAATTTGGCAGAATCAAAGCATGACTCACACGCGTAGACCACACGGCCGTGCCATTCTAACAGGTTTGACCACAGCCTGAAGTAAATTTCAGATGGAGGAATCACATGTGAAGGATCGGATCTGTATCGACGAAGCATCGATACGTGAAACACATTATGAATCTTTTCTAGCTCTGGTGGGAACAACAATCTATATGCTACCGACCCAATACGCTCGATAATTTCATATGGCCTGATGAATCTCGAACTCAATTTGCCTTTTCTACTGAACCAAAGTACTTTCTTCCACGAAGATACCTTTAAAAACACTTTGTCATCGATCTCAAACTCAATGTCTTTTCTTTTCAAATCTGCATATGATTTCTGATGATCGAAACTTGCTTTCAAACTATCTCATCGAAAGTTGCTTTCAAACTATCTCGGATCATTTTTACTTTCTGTTCAGTCTCTTTTATCAAATCAACTCTGTGAATTTTATTTTCGTTGAGCTCAGTCCAATACAAAGGTGTACGACATTTGCGACCATATAAAGCTTCGTAGGGTGCCATTTTAATGCTCGACTGAAAACTATTATTATAAGGGAATTCAATCAAAGGTAGATATTGTTCCCACGTACCTTCAAATTCAAGAATGCAACATCTCAACATATCCTCAAGTATCTGAATAATCCGCTCGGATTGACTGTCAGTTTGCGGATGAAAAGTAGTACTGAAGTGCAATTTAGTGCCTAGAGCATCTTGCAATCAGAAACGTGATGTAAATCTCGGATCTCTGTCTGACACTATAGACAATGGCACACCATGCAATCTCACGTTATCAGAAATGTATAACTTAGCTAATTTATCAAGTGAGTAATCAGATCGAATTGGAATAAAATGAGCTGATTTTGTCAAACGATCAACTACAATCCAGATTGCATCCTTCTTTCTCGGAGATAGGGGCAAACCCGAAACAAAGTCCATTGTCACTCGATCCAATTTCCACTCTAGAATTATAATCGGTTGTAACAAACCAGATGGCACCTGATGTTCAGCTTTAACTTGCTGACAGATTAAACATTTAGAAACAAATTCAGGGATATCTCTTTTCATTTCGGACCACCAATAATGCTGTTTTAGATCATTATACATTTTCATACTACCCGGATGCACTGATAAACGACTGCTTTGAGCTTTGCTCAAAATCATTTGATCTAGCTCTGGATTTCTCTGAACACAAATTCAATCTCGAAATCTCAAGCAATCATCTTTGTCAACTCTGAATTCTGAAACAGACTCTACATCACCCTGAGTTCGTTTAGCTAAAATATCATTATCAATCTTCTTAGCTTCGATAATCTGCTGTAAGAACAAAGGTCTTGCCTTTAATTTAGCTAAAACTGAACCACCTTCAGACAGAACCAAATGAGCATTCATCGTGCATAAAGCAGACAACGATTTTCGACTCAAGGCATCAGCCACAACATTTGCTTTACTCGGATGATAATCTATCACAAGTTCGTAGTCTTTTAGTAATTCAAGCCATTTTCTTTGTCGCAGATTCAAATATTTCTGAGTCATCAAATACTTTAAACTCTTATGATCAAAATACACGTGACATTTCTCACCGAATAGATAATGGCACCAAACCTTTAGAGCAAACACAATCGTAGTTAACTCAAGATCGTGTGTCAGTTAGTTCTTTTCGTGCAGTTTCAACTGTCTCGAAGCGTAAGCAATGACTTTTCCTTCTTGCATTAAAACACATCCCAAACCAATTAACAAAGCATCACTATAGATCACAAATTCTTTACCCGATTCAGGTTGTATTAATAATGAAGCTTTAGTCAACAAGCTTTCAACTGATCAAAGCTGTTCTGACACTTTTAGGACCACTCAAACTTTACATCTTTCTGTAATAGTTTTGTTAATGGAGTCACAATCATAGAAAAGCCTTACGAACCTTCTATAGTAACCAGCAACTCCTAAAAAACTGCAGACTTCAGCGATATTCCTTGGAGGTTTCCAATCCAAAATTGCTAAAATTTTGCTCGGATCAACCCGAATACCAGATGCTGATACAATATGGCTCAGAAAACCTACCTCTCTCAACTAGAATTCACATTTATTAAACTTCGTCTACAATTATTTATCTCGTAGAATTTGTAGCACTAATCTCAAATGCTTGGCATGTTCAAATTCATCACGTGAATAAATCAATATGTCATCAATAAATACAACAACAAATTGATCTAAATACGGTCTAAAAATTCTATTCATCAAATCCATAAAGATAGCAGGTGCATTAGTCAATCCGAAAGGCATAACTAAGAATTCATAGTGGTCGTACCTCGTTCTGAATGCAGTTTTTGGAATATCCAAGTCTTTCACTCGCAACTGATAATAGCCTAATCTTAAATCTATTTTCGAAAACACAGCAGCTCCTTTCAACTGATCAAACAAATCATCAATTCTGGGTAGAGGATACTTATTCTTGATAGTCACTTTATTCAACTGACGATAATTGATACACATTCTCATGTACTGTCTTTCTTTTTCATAAATAGCACCGGAGCACCCTAAGGTGAGAAATTCGGTCTAGCAAACCCTCTATCAGCTTGCAACTAAGACTTTAATTCTTTTAGCTCAGTCAGAGCCATTCTATATGGAGCTATTGAAATTGGAGTAGTGCTAGGTACCAATTCAATGTCGAATTCCACTTCTCTAACCGGAGGTAATCCCGGAAGTTCTTCAGGAAATACATTAGGGAACTCACACACAACAGGTACTAATTCAACTTTCCTTTCTGACACTTTCGAATCAATCACATAAGCGAAATAGGCTTTACAACCCTTTCTCACAATACTCAAAGTTTTCATCGAAGATATCACAGAATCCATTCAAATCACTAGATTCAATTCTGACTATTTCATCATTCTTGCATCTCAAATCAATAGTTTTCTGTTTGCAGTTCACTATAGCATCATGTAAAGTTAACCAATCCATACCCAAAATTAAATCAAACTTATCAAAAGGCAATAACATCAGAACAACTGGAAAACGATTGTCTCAAAACATTAACGGACAATTTTTGCATACTTTATCAACTAAAACACATCTGCCTAGAGGGTTCAAAACTTTAACTACAAATTCAGTAGACTCTGCAGAAAAAGTCTTACTATTCACTAAGTTCATACATATATACGAATATGTTGATCCAGGATCTATCAAAGCAATTACAGAAGTATCATAGAGAGTAAATGTACCCGTAATCACTAAGCTTCCTCGCAAGCTCGAATAACATAAGCTCTGGCAGGTGCAGAGCTTCAGATCTAGCAACTGTGTCTTTTGTTCCTCTTTGAGTACCGCTTACATTTCCTATATTTCTGGAAGGTCTACCACGAGAAGCGTTGCCACTCTGCCTCAGATTCTGAACATTATCTTTCTCAACTAAATCTTGGCAATCTTTTATAAAGTGATTTCGTGAACCACAACTATAACAAGCTCGATTATTACTTTTTCCCCAGCATTCACTGAAATGTCGTCTTCCACATTGATCACACTCAGGCTTTTCATTCTTTGCATTATCAACACTGGCAACAGACGTAGCTAAAGATTTGAAATTCGATTGCGATCTAGCATGACCTCTGTTTGAATGTCCCACACTAGTCTTTGAACGACTGCTGTCATCTCTAAACTTCTTTGATCCAGATTGAAATGATTTGCCCGATGATCTCTTTCGTACCTCTCTAGCTTTAAAATAAGCTTTTCTTTTTTCTTTTCCAAGATCTTCAGCTTTACATGCTCGTTCAATAAGTACAACGAATTCTTTGATTTCCAGAATCCCGACTAACAAACGAATATCTTCGTTGAAACCATCTTCAAATCTTTTGCACATTATTGCTTTCGAAGATACATATTCACGAGCATACTGACTCAACCTTACAAATTCCCACTCGTATTCTGTGACAGACATACTGCCTTGTTTAATTTCGAGAAACTCTTTATGAATCTGATCAATGAATCTCTGACTAATATAATTCTTCTGGAATTCAGCTTGGAAGAAATCCCAAGTAACTCATTCACTAGGAACCACAGACTTCAAAGTTTTCCACCAATGGTACGCCGTATCTCACAGAAGTGAAACGTCACATTTTATACATTCTTCAAGATTCAGAGACAATTCCTCGAATACTCATATTGTATTCTCTAACCAAAACTCGACTCTTTCAGCATCACCGTTCGTTGTAGCTCGAAATTCCTCAGCCTCATATTTTCTAATCTTATCAACTGGTGGTCTACTGAATTGTACCGAATTCATTAGTGGCATAACAGGAGCTTGAGGAGGATTAACCGGGGTGAAGGTTGTTGTACAGCCGGATTGGTTCTAATATATTGGGTGAACTAATCATTCATCATCTGATAGAAGGCTTGCTCAGCATCACCATCACGGC
This sequence comes from Gossypium longicalyx, assembly GCA_025698465.1. NCBI lineage: Eukaryota > Viridiplantae > Streptophyta > Magnoliopsida > Malvales > Malvaceae > Gossypium > Gossypium longicalyx. Next base: position 86,908,806 of record CM047007.1, read on the forward strand.
TACTCGTAGTCGGTTGAGAATCAACTTGCACTGTCCCTTGCACGGAAGCAGGTGCATTGCTTTCAACATCGTCTGCTACAACTCTTTTGGGATCCATTTGCTATATAAAAGCACATTTCAATGTCAAAATTCATCACACTATCGTAGTTCATAAATATGGCATGTATAGCTAGACTCACAAACACTATGGCAGTCCTAGAATAGACTAAACCTGGCTTTGATACCAATAAAATGTAACACCCCTAACCCGTAATCGTCGTCGGAATAGGTTAGGAGATATTACCGGACTTATAACTCAGATTCGAACAATCACATAACAAAAATAATCTCAATTCAACAAAATATAGAGCGTTTATATTTAACACAAACTTTAAACAATCAATCAAGGCTTAATCATATCTTTAGGATCAATTTGAATACATATGAAAGTTCCAGAACTTATAAAAATTTTTAACTTTTAAAAGGTCACACGCTTGTGCGAACAGGCCGTGTGCCTCACATGGCTACAAGACATGCCCGTGTGCTTTGGCCATGGTCAAGCCTGACTTGGGCCATACGGCTAGCCACACACCCGTGTGCTTTGGCCATGTTCGGGCCTGACTTACAATTGTAGGGTGCCCTAAGGGACACACGGCCGTACAACATAGTCATGTATCGCACATGGTTGAGACACACGCCTGTATCTCTGGCCGTATGGACAAAAATAGGCCATTTAAATAGCCGATTTGCCACACCAAATTTGGGTCAACCTACTAGCAAAGAAACAAGCATATATGCACCATCATATTAGCCAGTTTTGTGCCAAAACGTTCATCATTTATAACATAACAATATCAACTATTTTCCAACTCATAAACCTTACCAATTCATGTTAACATAAGATAAGATCATGCCAAAACATTCTCTTCCAAACATCATTCAATCTCAAGCTAAACTTACCAAAACTTTCCAACTAAAACATTCCACAGTTGCATATTAACATCACATACCATAAGCCATTATCAACTATGAGTTTAAACACCAACAAGCCAAATCACATGGCTAGATATATACATTACAAACATAATTGCACAACCACTAGCCTATACATGCCATACTTAAAAAAAATACATTTTCAAAAATACCAAAATAAAGTTCGATAGTGTGGTGACAATCCTTGACGATCCTCGAGCTTGCAGTAGCTTTGATATCTATACAACAATGCAAACACATACAAAGTAAGCTTTCAAAAGCTTAGTAAGCTCGTACAAAAATCATCAACGATATATAAAACATAAAACATTAACACATAAGTATTCACATATTCTCAATTCATCTATCAAATATATACCAACATAATCCATATGTTCATACCAATTTAATTAACTTCACTTATGTAATATCATCTACCACATAGGTATCGTACATACCTGAATCTTCCCATACTTGTTCACTTGCATTCTCACCTCTCGTTTGAATATTTTAAAACTTTTCGTAATTTATTCATACTTTAAATATCCGTACACTTAGTGCTATAAAGGTTAGCCAAAGCTAGAATAATTCCACACACTTAGTGCCATCTCAATTAACCGAAACTAAGTCAGTATCGCACACTTAGTGCCTCATATAGCCGAAACTAGTTTAAATCGCACACTTAGTGCCAAATGCCAATTATTTATCATCATATTCATCCAAAACCAAACATATATACAATCTATGTATAATCGAAACATTAAAACATACTTAATATCATGTTTTAAGAACGAACTTGCCTCGTACTAGGAATTGTCGACTCGAACTGTTTACTCTACAACCTTCGACTTCCCTCGGTCTAAGTCTGAATTCCTCTTTTCTTGATCTATATGTATTCAAAATTAACCCTTTTATTCACCAAACCATTCAAAACAACCCATAGACATATATTTAGGGCACATTGCAAATTAGCCCTCACATATTCATATTTTTGACACTTTAGTCCCTAAATCACAAAATCACAAAATATACATAATTTGCTTATACTCATGCTTGGCCGAATTCTCCTAACTCTCATACAAGTCCATACATTTTATTTATTTTACGTTTTAGTCCCTCAAAATAACATTTTTACAATTTAACCCATAATACTCAATTTTATCAAAAATTCAAAGACAAAATATGTAAAACCAACATCAAGCTTTCATAATTCAACATATAACACCTCAAAGCTCATGAATTCATCCATGGTACATTTCAAAATAATTAACAAAATAAAAAATTGAGGCATGGGTTCGGTAGTATACGAAGCAATGATCACAAAAACGTATAAATTATCAAAAATCGAGTCAAAATCATACCTTAATCTAGTCAAACCATAGCCGAAACCCTAAGCTAAATTTCTTTCTCTTATTTGATGAATTCAGCAAAGATGAAGCATAATGGTTTTATTTTATGCTTTGGTTTTATTATAATATACATTAATATACCATTTACCTAACCACCCTTTAATAATAACCATATTTACCATAATGCCAAACCATATCATCCACTAACATATAATTGGATTTATTTCATCATAAGGACCTCACCATTATAAAGCCAAGTCAAATAGGCACTTGAACAAATAGCAGACAACTTTTACCATTTTCGCGATTAGGTCCTTTCATCAAATTGAGCACACAACGATTAAATTTTCATATGAGACTTTCACACATGCTAATTCACATATCATAACCACAGAAAATAATATTTAAAATATTTTCTGACTCGGATCTGTGGTCTTGAAACCACTATTTCGACTAGGTTCTAAACCAGACTATTACAAACATAATATGCATTTTCTTCATGTTACGAATAATCTTCGTAACTATGGTTGTCACCACGAATTTCGCAGCAAAAGGTAGGAATATCCAATTGTTGAGCAACTTGTATATGTGCAATATCACTTGTCCATTGTATATTTTTAATCATGTTTGTGAGCGAAGAGACTTAGGCACTTAGCACAGATATTGCATCCAATTCAATAACTCCTGGAGTAGTCTTTGCTTGTGCAGCTGTAGAGATGGGATATTGGTAATCATTTTGAGCAATTCTCTCAAGAATTCTCACAGCATTATTGTAAATACAATCCAACAGCGGTCCATTGGTTGATATGTGGATAAGATTCCTTGTATGTGAATTCAACCTACTATAAAAAATCTCAATTTGTGTTTCTGGTTGAATGTCATGCATGGGACAATGTCGAAGCAAAGACTTATAATGTTCTCATGTGGTGTGAAGATTTTCATCATCTAGCTGATGGTAAGCAGTAATATCATTTCGAAGACGATCATTCATTGTCGGTAGGTTAAATAGCAACATTAATTGCTTGGCGAGAGCATTCCAAGAAGTTATTGATCCAGCAAGTAGCCCAAGAAACCAAGTACAAGCTCTCCCTTGTAAGGAATAGGGAAATAATTGCATCCTTAAGGCATCATCAGGAACACCTTATTGACTAAAGGAAGCACAAATCAATAAAAAGGATTTAAGATGTTTTCTCGCATCTTCATGTGGCAGTCTAGCATATTGGCCATTGGAGTTCAGCATTTGAAACATCACTGGCTTAAGTTCAAAGTTCCCAGTTTCAATTGCTGGTCTAACAACTCCTGGTTGTAGATCATCCAAAATAGGTACTACACAATCTCGTATGGTTCTATTGTGGATGTGAGCATTTTGTGGCAACAACAAGTTATGAACATTTTGCTGTTGTATCGGAGGTATGGCTGTATTGTCCCCTGGTAAATCCATATTTCTTTGTTCTTGAAGTCTTCTCCGAATAGTTCTTTCAATTTTTAGATCAAAGTTGGCAAGAAAATCTGAATTGCTTTGGGTCATAAAACACCTAAGATGAAATTGAAAAATAGCAACCAAGAGAAAATAAGTTAGTGAATACTAAATATCATATAAGGAAAACAAAGTACAAAGACACACAAAAACAAAAATAAATATCAAAGAAACGCCATCCCCGGTAACAGCGCTAAAAACTTGACCTGCTGATAACATCACAATAATAATGTGCAAGCGTTTACTTTGGATGCAAGTATAGTAGACAGATGTGAGTCTGTCGGATATCGATCCCACAGGGATGGCTATCTTTTGTCTATTAATGTCGGTGCAATAGCTAGATAGAAATGAGATAAATTGTGAAGATAGTTGTCAGAGCAATATCTTGAAAACAATGAAATGAAATATGATGATGATAAATTGGGATCCCCAACATGAATCTTTAGCAGAATACTAAGTGTTCACAAGGTATAAAAGATAGGTGATTGTCGACGCAATAAAATTAATGTATATCTTACCAAATGCCACTCTTTAGTTTAATCTGAGATTTAACCATGCACATTAACCTCACCTTTCGATGATGGCAATGGGGCACTATTAAGAACAAGTGGACTAAATTCCTTTAGGCCTTACTCAACTTCCGCTAAAAAGCTTATTAACTCAAATTGTCACTGCACCTTCCACTATTAGTGACTGCAATAACACTTCTGTGTTTAGAACATCCAAACCCCCAATATTAAACAATAAAAATTAAATTTAATAAGATAACATTTAAGAAAGCATTAATTGTACTTTCATACAGTAAAAAACATAGAGTAATCACCAGCGTTTTCATGAAATGAGATAGAATCAAATAGAGAATACTATTCCTAGGTTACTCGATTGAATCTATCCATTTCCCCTTGTTCTGCACTTAGATCTCCTCATCAGGAGTGGATCTACATCAGTCTTCACGTTGGCTCACCCAAGGGAAACTTAAGCTGCCATAGCTGCAAGCTTCAAAATAGGGTAAGAGAATGGTGGTCCACCAAAAAATTCCTATTTCTATTCTTCTCACGTTATCCTTTTATGTTTTCCTCAACAGTACAGGTGTCATTCTCTTAGGATTCTTTTGTCCTTATTCGTACAGGATAGTTACACCGGAATGGACAGCTCACTCATGGTTGGCTCTTATAAGACAGCTGTCAACTGTTGCGACACTTCTGGACTCAATCTGGAATTAACTCATGTAGCGACATTAGTGTAGAAAGATAGTTAAATTAAAGATAAAATAGGCTAGGATTCACTGGGTTATAAAATGAAATTTACTAAACTGAACATGCAAAAATGTATGCTAAAGGTAACTAAATGAGAATAATTTAAACAATAAGTAGGGAGAAAACAATGTTCTTTCTACTACAATCAGATATAATACATGAAAAGATTATCACAGAAAGGTTATATCAAATCATGACTTATTCTTACTTGGGTGGCAATGATGCATTGCTAGATGTCACTCATTGCTTGTAATGTTACCAACGTTCTAGTATTACTACCAATGGTACAAGAGCCTAAAGTGTCACACCCTATAGTTGAAACAAACAGAATCCAAATACATTTGGTATTGTATTTAGTTGTCACATGAATTAAACTAATTGTTGAATTAATTTAATTTTATAGTTAAATATTAAACACATTATATGTACAAACTTGTTGTATATAAATAGAGAACATAGATAAAATTAATATATGAATTTGATTCATGTAAAGTATTAATTGTACATATTTTACCAAATTTATTGATATAAACAGTTATATTAATTAATTTTGGTCAAAATATAAAACATATAGAAATTAATATTATTTTGGAAAGAATATAATTAATATTTGAATTTGATTCATACAAAATATTAATTGTATATATTTCACTAAATTTACTAATATAAACAGTTATATTAATTAATTTCAGTCAAAATATAAAAGACATGAAAATTAATATTCTTTTAGAAAGAATATAATCCTTTTTTTCTAACTTTCCATTTGCCTTCTCTATTAATAAGGGAATAATCTTGGTTTCCTTTTTAATATGTAATATCAAAGAGGATAAAAGTTAGATAATCTCTTAGTGTGTTAAGGTTACCAACTTAATAAAATAAAGGCCTAGCAATGGTTTAAGAGAAAGTGGTTGTTCGTTTTTGACGAGGTGGACTATGTAGAAGCCGAGGCATTTTCGTTGTGGCTTGGAATCGACATCGAATCAACAGTAGCATCCTTTCAACGTTTTTTTAAAGAAGGTATATTTTCAACCCTATTTCAACTTGATTCGTTCCTCGTACATGGATCCGTGATTGATGATCGTCGGAATAATTTTTTCGCTGTGCCACAGGGCATATCGACGATCCAATAGTGTTATGTAGGTAACCCACATGAAGAATCCATGACTATCAGAGTGGAACATGCAAGAAGATAACAACCAACTACACATTGCTGCACGATCACATAAAAAAGAAAAGTTATCACTTTTATCTTTAGTTGGGACACATTAGGGACAATGTGCAATCTAAAGTGTGGAAATTACTTAGAAATGTTTAAGTTGATTTTGTTTTGTTTTGTTTTGTTCTTTTCTTGTTTTTATTGTCAATTTTCATTTTCATTTTTATTTTTTGCCTGCATGGTGCTTGAGCTTGTTGTAATACAAATCATTGTTAGAAGCATGCTATTAGGAATTGATTGTATGAAATTTGTAAATTTGGCATGATAGTAAAGTATTCTAGGTTGTTGAAATTAGACCAGTTAGTTTACTTTATTACATTGTACAAAAGGTGAAAAAAATGAGCATACCAAATGATAAATGACTGCATAGGAAATCATATATGTTTGTTTTGAACTGTAGGTAGTTATAATTACTCGCACCATGAATGTTAAGATGCCTAGGGATGAACTAAGGCATTGTTTGGTGAAAACTAGAGCCTAAAAAGTTAACCTTATGCATGTATGTAACGCATAAGTTCGTGCAAGTGTACACAATTGTTATTAAGTAATAAGTAAGTATCGAGTTATTGTCTCCACAGGGATTGTATTTGTGTTAAATCACTTAATTGTAAAATTATACTAACAACTTGGTAAATAAAAACACCTATGGTTGAGAAGTGATGATTAAAATTGAATATATTAAACTAAATGCAATTATCCCTAATGCAAATTATCCTAAGTATGCAAACTATATGAATGAAATAGATTTTAGTAAAATTAAACACAATTTGCAACAATTATAACATAAATAAACTAGGAAAATTACTTTAATTAAACTCAATTTATTATCAACATGCTTAATAACATTCAAAAAAACATTCCATGGCAACTCGATCTTTCATGAGTTTGGAAACACATTAGGTCCTTTCGGAATCCTTTACTTAGTAAATACGCATTTTACTAATCCTTATTTACTAAGGGTTTCTTAGCATTCATGTGAGGTAACAGGGACGTGTTAGGTTTGAAACAATTTAATCACACAAATCTAAAAACTATGTAGATAACAGAGCTTAGTTAGAGTTGTTATGCAACTTGAAATTTAATTTGGTTAGGATCTAAATTGAGCATGCACATTTCAATTATGTGTTCACTAGCCGTCGTCTGGTTAGGATCGCTTAGCTAATTCAGGTGCATTTCAATCACGTATGAATAAAATATAGACTTGATTTTAATTGAAAAAATGATCGATTAAGGCACAAACATTATAAGTATGAATCAAATAAATATTATTTAATCAAAGCAATCATCCTAGCTTAAATAAAATTAAGCTAACATTGTTGTAAACAAGAACAAAGAACACATAGCAAACATTTTTAGACTAAATCAAAGAAAAGAAAGATTAAACCCAAATCAAAGTGGCTGTCACCCAAGACTCTGACCGATGAGGCTCCTTCACTCCTTCGCTTTGCTCTTTTGCTGATGGCTATCCAAGGTGGCCGACCAATGGCTCTTTAAGAGGCTTAATTGCTAAAATCTCTATGAAGAGATGATGCTAGGCATGGGGAATGGAAAATGCTAAAGAGAATTGAGAGAGAAGAGAGAATGATGATAGATGAGGGATCAAATAAGGTCTTATTTATAGGTGAAGAGAGGAGCGTAGTTTGCTAAAAATAGAGAGGTTTAGTCTCTTCAAGTTTTTCCAATGAGTGGTCAGCCATGCTTAGTGGATTTGAGTTGAATTTTGCTTGATTTTTAAGCAATTTAAATGCCATAACAACTCAGGACTGAGACTCAGTCAAATGTAAATCTTCGGGCAAATCTTTAATTTCTTTAACATTGCAAGAACCTTGTGTAATTAAACCAAAAAGCAGTTTATGTGGACAGCCATGTGTAGCCGAATTTGGGTTGACTTGGTCTTCAACTTGGACGGTTTTTTTGTAATCCAGCAAAGCTATCACACCTGTCCAAAATAAATAGATAAATTAAAGGACCAAAGAACAAATTTTATTTAATTTAAATAATTAATTAAAACCCAAATTATCAATGAAATATTTTAAAATGAATTATTAAATATAATTTTATATTTTATTATTTAGTTTAATCATGCATGGTCCATTTTATGTCTTAAAAATATAATATATTCAAATAAATATAAAATAAGCCATTTCATGCATGAAAACTATATAATAAAGTATAAAACCACATTTTAATAATTTCTATGTCCTAATTTTATATTTTCACATATTTCATTAATTAATTAAACATTTACTTAGTTTTAACAACGAATTTAAGTAAAAAAGTGATAAATTACATAGGAAAAATCCTATATATTTTTCAATTTACACACCTCCAAACTTAAATCATTGCTCGTCCTGAGTAATGTTTATGCACAGCAAAAGGTCTTACTAAGGCAAAATTGCTAACTGTGTAAGCAGCATCAATCTTTGTCCCATAATCATGCATTAATAACTTCATGTTCATAGATCTTTTTTATTAACAAGTAATTCATATGCAAATATTTTTAAAGTTTTATACTAAGTTTCAAAAGATGCCAACATGAATCATAGTTTGTATGTATGTCACAGCCACGAATAATTTTCTTCATTCAACATAATTTCTTATCAATCAAGCAAACAATCATAAGGCTTATTTATGATCTTCATATATTGAACTTAGTACTTCCTATCCACTAATGTAGGTGACATAATCATCAAATCAATAGGTCTTTTATAAGGTTGTAATGGGGCTTGGTTAAAGGTAGGGATTTTAAGAGATGAGACATTTCAGTTTCAAAATCTTAACCTTTAACTTTGTCTTGGATTTCTTAAAATACAGCCTTTCCTTGAAATGAACCTTTGGAACACCTCCAATCTTATTTTGAACTCAAGCTCACATTTTTCCTTTTTGGAGACTGAGCAAACTTTTCTCGCTCTTCCTTCATCTCATTCTTTTTTTTAAGCATGAGCACATACATCTTTTTGAAAATTTCCTCAAATGTTGATTACCAAGACAAATTTAATTAAGATGGGTGCACAAAATTAGGATAACTTAAAATGATGGTAATGTGGCTTATAATGTAGATTCATTGCAATAAACAGGCCTTTAAGCTCAAAATTACAGTTTCAAGGGTCTAATATCATAGGGTTGGCTTGAAAAGGCTCAAATGATCCAAAGAAATAGTGCATGTATCATTTTAGATTTTTATGTCCTCTAGGATTTTGCCTCAAGAAAGTTAGTAAGTCAATTCTAAAGATCTAAACCTTCATGCATGTCTAATCTCAAGAGAAACTAAGTTTTCATGGCAAACATTACTAAGGCTAAGATCATACAAGCATTCCATTCTTCATGATAACATACTTTCACTCAGATAAAATCATCATTCATACTTGCATACAAACTATTTCATTAACAAAAAATGTCTCTAAACATTCATTTATTAAAACATACTTATGAAATAAATGATTGAAACATACTTGAAAATTTCAAAAATTTGACCAATTTATTTTCCTTACCCCCCTTTAAAAAGAAGCAATTTCCTAATTGCAAGAACAGAGTAATGAATGAAAACTGAACACTGGGTAGGGTTGTAAAGAAAGAGAGGTAAGCTATTAAGACTGCTTAAATACCAAGTCTTTCCTAATAACCTAATCCTAAACATGTTCATTTCCATTACCATATTACTTAGTCTTTTTGTTTCTAAAGAAGTGTTAATTTTATTCATGCTTGTTATGCTTTATTCTGCAAAAATTAAATCCTAATTACAAAAGAAATAAATTCCTAAAGACCTAAAGGTGATTAAAGAAATAACAAGACAAGAATCCCCCTTTTTATTTTTCTAACTCATTCCCCTTGTATTCTTTAGCTCCATCTCTGCTTGTATAGTCAGTATCTTCTGTCCATGTCTCAAAGATAGCATTTGGGAACTCAGGAACAAAAGTATTAGATATATTCTTAAAAGTATTTCGAATTGAGTCATCTCTAATTTTTGCATATTTCCAATAAGTTTGTTGTTGATTGTGCATGAACTTGCACATATCCATCATAATTGACAACTCTGATTTCTTTGAAGCACTTGTAGAAGTCGGCATTGGATTTGTAGATTCAGGTTCAACACTTAGCTTGACTGTTTCTTTTTCTGGCTCAGGGGTTACAGATCTTTCAACTAGTTTAGGACTATTCGGTTCCTTGTTAGATTCTTCTTCTTCAGTGTTTGTAACTGAATTAGCTTCAGTTTTAGTTTCCTTTGTTAACTCCTCGGTATCTGGTTCAGTTGGCTCTTGTTGCTCGCCTTGATTCAGCTCATGCACCTTCTCTACTAACCTTTCAAGATCATGATTTGTAATGCACCCTTGAACATATTTCCCATTTAGATTTGCTTGTGTTTTCACATGGGCCCTTAAGCAAAGTGAAGAGATTAATGATAGAAAATAAGCACTTCCTGTCTTCTTTAATGATAGAAAATAAGCACTTCCTGTCTTCTTTTTAGCACAATCATGAATCTCCTTAAGAATAATTTTCCCAACAATAATGGACTTTTCTGTCAAGACTGCATATAACAAAAGCATTCGTTCCATCGAGATGGTGGAACTATGTAAGATAGGCATAAAATTGTAGTGAATGAAGTAAAACAATACCTTTGCTACTGACCGTGTTATTTTGTGACAGGTTTTAAATATTTATAATTAATCATTCTTGAAACTAACTATTATCACGATGTAGGCAAGCAAACAATAGTATAGTTTTAGCAAGACTGGATTGTCGAACCCAAAGGAACTAAAAGTACTAGTAATGACTGTCTTTTTATTATCTAGCCTAAGAATAAGGGGGTTTGTTTTAACTAACTAATTAACTAAATTAAGAATTCACAGAAAATAGAATTTGGGGTATTACTTTTGGAAAACAATTGAATTAAGACAATACCTACGGAAAAATCCACCTAGACTTCACTTGTTATTTGACTCTGAATCGGACGATTTATTCATTTGACTTGATTCGTAGAAATCCCTAAGTTATATTATTATCTCTCTCGAGACTAACAACGTCTAACCCTAGGTTGAATAATTGAAATCTCTTTCTAATTAACTTTCTAGGGTTGCATTAACTCGATCTATGCATCCCCTTATTAGGTTTCACCCTAATCTGGAAAAATCTTGTCACCCTATCTCTAGGCGCGCAATCAACTCAACTTAATTATGACAAATGTACTCTTAGACAGGGTCTATTCCTCTTCTGCATAAGAGCTTAACTTGAATCAATATCCTGGAATATCAAAACAAGAATGACAAACACATAATTAAGAACAAGTCAAATATTTATCATACAATTCAGAAAATAATAATAACAAGATCTGTCTTAGGTATTTAGGGGATTTAGTTCATAACTAAAAAAGAAAACATCTCAGAAGAATAGTGAATATAAAACATAAAGAAAAACCCAAAACTCCTGAAGGGGAATTGAAGGGAGATCTTTAGTCTTGACGGTGAATCCGGCTTCTGAGATGGATCAATGTGCTTTCCTTGAGCTATTCCTTGCTTCCTCCTGTGTGTCTCCTTTTTCTCCTCTTCTAGGGTGTATTTATAGGCTTTGGAATGCCTAAGAGCCCTCAAAATTAGCCTTTTCCAAGTTGGACTCAACTTGGATTCGATAGGGACACGCCCGTGTGACACTCCCGTGTACGACTACTTCAGGTCGTGGTCAAGCCTGTTAAAATAGCACGGGCGTGTGGTCTACCCGTTTGAGTCATGCTTCATTTCTGCCAAATTGACATGGACTGTGGTCTGTCCGTGTGAGGAAGTCTAGGCCGTGTTGATTTCGTATGTTGGCCCATTTTCTCTGTTTTTGGTCCGTTTCTCATTCCTTTTACTCTCCTAAGCTCACCTAAGTATAAAATATGAAATTAAGACATTAGGAGCATAAAAATCATCCATAAAATGGGCTAAGCATGGGGAAAAAATATGTATAAATGACGATTTATCAAATACCCCTACACTTAAGCATTTGCTTGTCGTCAAGCAAAATCCTTATCTCATAATCAAAACAAATTCTTCTCAACTTATAATTTCTATCCATAACACCTCAAAATAATCCATAGGTAATCAAACATTAAAAATTTGACTAAAAGAACATCAAAGTTGAAAACATTCCAAGTTGAGCATTTTATCATGAAAAGGTGTCTCCCCTCATCTAAGTAATTACCTTTGATTCAAAATATCACAGAGTTTCACATCCTCACTAAAGATTCACTAAAATCACTCGAGGTGTTTAAGGATAATAAATGAAGCACTCAATAGTCAATAATGAAAAGTTATTACCATAGGCTTGCATGAAAATCAAATCTCCACCACTATGAATTGAGATGAAACATCAATAAAAAGGTCTTTAGAGGGTTGTAACGTGGCTTTGGTTAAAGGGTGTGGTCACAAGCTGGAAGAAAGGGTTAGAATCGAGATTGAATTAAAAAATTTCCTAACTAGAAAAATGACTGGTCATCAGTTGATTACAAGTGAGCTTCTTCTCAGAATGTGGAATTAACACTCAAGTTCAAAAATGGCGAATTACTATTAATAAGTATGCAAGTATTGTTGTTGTTGTTATTGTTTTTTTTTAAGAACAAGTCAAATACAAAATAAAACATAGCTAAACAACTATTCCAACTCAAATCTCGACAAAAATAGGGGTCAAATTAATTTAGGGGATTTCAACAATAATGAGTTCTAGGTTAATATTGAGGGTAAATCAATGAATGGGTTGTTAGGCTCAAGGGGGTTTACTAAGGGTTAATTGTGAAGGTAAGCTTTTATAGAGTGGGTGGGTTAAACCTAAGTGCCTTTATCATTTTGACATATCAAATCAAATGGTGTGGTCTTGACATGCATAATCAAGCAAGTTCTAGAATAACAGTTCAATATTGGCGCACTCATAATGAGAGTGAGCATGGAAGAAATATAGATGCTCTTGAAAGCTCAAAATCTCACAAAAATTATGGCTTTTTTGATGTTTAAACTTGTGAATTCCAACTGAAGATAATACCTAGACTTAAAGAAACAACCTAGAAGTTTTTAATTCTCCAAAAATCAACTTATCATGCTTGATTCCCTAATGTCTTAAAGTTTAAACAATCAATGCATAAATGCCTATGTTTTAATTCAAGACATATCAATAAAAATCATGAGTTAATTAAAATTCATTCTAATAGTGATATGAATAATTCACGTGAGAATAAGAAATATTCTAATGGTGATATAAAAGACCCCCCACACTTAAGATGTACATTGTCCTCAATGTACAAAGATAGTTATATTGAAAAAGATAATTTTATGATCATAAGATAAGGAGAGAAGTGAAACTTCCTGAATAATGAATGAATTCCTTAAACTGGAGTTTTTGGAGAATAATTGGCATGAGAGTGGAGGAGGATACTCTGGTGGTGGTAGAGGTTCATTAGTCCATAAGTCTTGTGACAAAAGAATAGTATATCTGTTGGTAGCTATAGTCGTGGTTGAGCAGGATATGGCAGTCGTGGAGAACCTTTCCCGGTGCAGTTTTTAGTTCCTATGTGAGGATGAGCTTAGGAGCTCTTTTATAGCTGTGACAAAATCAAGAATTTTTTTTAAGAAATGTAAAGAAACAAAATTACTCGTAATGGAATAGCTGAAGTTGGTCATTGTAAAATAAAAATTATAAAATCTAATAAAGATAGGCATAAGGAAAAATAAAATGGAGTCTGAAGATAAAATAAAAGTAAAAACATAAAATAAAATAATTAATGAAAGTTTTTAAATATCTTCATCACTAGATGGTTCACGAGGTGGGGGTGGCGATGAGATGTGAAAATGCTGACAAATCTAATGTAGAGTCGCATCAATGCGATCAAATCGTTGAAAACATTGCTACTCAAATCGTGTAAGGCACTCAGAGATGTCAGCGTATGAAGCCGCCGCATGAACTGGACGAGAGTGGCGTGGTGGCTGAGACGGTAGATCCTCGTGCTATGAAGGGACATCATCAGTAATGTCCTCGGGGGCCTCCTCCTCGGTAGATTGGGGAGACGATATTGAGAAGGGTAAGTTCCTTAGTGTTTTTCAATCATCCTCATGCTTAGCATGCTCGAGATGCCTTGTGGGGACATCTGGCCAATAAGGGTCAAGGATGATTCTTAGGCTGCAGTGTTGAGGAGCCGGAAGTGTTGCGCCAGTCGCGTCACATAGGGCCCAATGGAGATGACCCTTTTCTGATGTCGCTCTGTCTGGTGGCGAATGGCAAGGGTGATAAAGTAGGCGAGGTCGAAGACATGCCCGTGTGACATACACCATAAGTAGTAGACGTCATTGGTGGTAATGACACCGGTGCTCTCTATCTGCCCTATCAAGGTGTGAGATAGAATCGAATGTAAATACCTCAAGGATGGAGGGAGAGCTAATGCCTTGGAGCGACTGGGGTCGTAGGTGGCCAAATGTGGTACGAGTGAGCCCCAACACCGTGAGGGAGAACGGTGGATGTGACAGTTGAGAGAATCTAATTCATTTTCCTCCTTGAACTCCTCTGTATATAAGCCCAATGCAGTACCAAATTCTGGGACGCTTAGTTGGCGGACTAATCCTCCTAGGCAAAATTGGACCGTGCCGGGATCATCGTAATTTTTCATTACGGTCTGAAGATGAAACGTTGAGCATAGTTCCATCGTAAGCTTGAGATACGTCAGCTCGATGATCCTAAAGAAAAGCTCCCAAGGGTCGGTGGTTAGGAGGGCCCGAATCGCATCAGCCAACTGAACTTGTTCTACTGTAGCCCAGTCGATGCAGCGGCCCACTGTTAAAGGTCGGGCCCGAAGTATTTGGTAAAGTTCTTCTTGGGGCCTAATGGGGAACTGTAGAAAAAGGTGGCGAATTTTTGCGGTAGGACCCAAGAAAGATGACGGCCCCTTCCTTCTCTTCGAAGCGGGGACGGCGGCTTTCTTTCCTCGAGAAGACGACATTGTACCTGTAATCAAAACCATTAATTCATCTTGAGGAATGGTCAAAGTAAAATAAAGACAAAAATTAAAATAAAATAAAAATCATAATTTCAGCCACAACTACTAAGACTAACAACTTAACCAAAGCAATCAATTTTATGGCATAAGAATGGAAGAGAATTTCATGGAATGCAATCATACTTGATGGATGAAACATGTCAACACAAAATGCACGAGTATGTCTATTATTCTAACCATGAATAATTACTTTAAACTAGTCAAATGGGGCAGGGAAATCATGTAATAAGTAAGAATTTCACATGAAAAAGATGATAACTACTCTAGATAATGAATTTGGAGTGATAGAAAGATAAAAATAACATATAAAATGCAGATTGCTATGATAACTAGCATGAAAAATGAGTGTAATTAAAGGGAAAAGAGTAAACAAACGCTAGAAAGGGGAGAATGAGCATAAAAAATGGGGTTGAAAGCGGCGCACGGGCGTGGCGGGGCGGGCGTGTTGACTTGCAGCGGCTAGGGTTAGGGATTCTGGGTGAAGAAGACAATGAATTGTGCAGCCTATTTATAGATTTTGGGGCACACGAACAGGGAACACGCCCATGTTCCCTAATTTCAACCCGTGTGTTTCGCGTTTTTGAATTTGGGTGCGTCTGACATTCGGCCTACGCCCGTGTATTTTGGGCATGTGGGTGTACATGGCCGTGTCGCACAACCGTGTCTGGCTTCGTTCGCTTCTCCCATGCCCGTGTATGTAGGCCCACGCCCGTGTTAATTTAACAAGTTTGACCATGGGTGCTAGACACGGGCATGTCGCACGCCCATGCTATTTTTTAGGTTCAACCACGGTTCTGCAACACGGGCGTGGCGAACGCCCGTGTTATTTTGGCAAGTTCACCCATGGCTATGTCGAACGGCCGTGGCATTTTATCGTAGCCCGTATTTTGGGAAAAATCTCTACCCTGTTTCCACAAGGCCCTCAGCACGCCTGTGTGCCTGGCCGTGTCTGTGTGGAAAACCTGTATTCAAGATCTCTGTTAGTAAGTCAGGTGTTAAATACTAAAATTTAAAGAAATTAATATTGTTAGTGCTCGGGTTGCCTCTTGAGAAGCGCTTATTTATAGTCTAAGCTCGACTTACCTCTCCATTGAATGCTCATGGAGGTTTGAGGAGTTTATACTCCTCATTCCTGCTATCCATTTTATCAAAATAATGTTTTAGACGTGTGTTGTTTACCTTAAAAGTGCCGAACTTGGGATGACTTACCTCGACCGTACCGAATGGGAAAATGCTAAGTACCGTAAGAGGGACTTCTTCATTCAGTTTGGTAGTGACAATGTGAGGATCTGTGGCTTCTAATAAAAATTTTATCTCCAACCTTAAGTTAATTTGGAAAGGTATTGAGCTCGTTCTGGCGTAGTTTTGGTTTATCGGGTGTTCTTGGTTTATGCCTCCGCCATTCATCTAGTTCCTCGATTTGTAGCCTTCGATCTTCATGAATAGGTCCTCTAATATTGCTTGGGAATGGCTCATGTACTTCCTTCAGACTCATTTCCTGCAAAGTAGCACCATATTGTCAGTTTTAGTAGAATGATTTAAACGATCACCTTCAATTTTCGATGTGTTGCCAGAATTGCGAGCTTGAAGGGTGATTGTTTCGTCTCCCACATGATGTGTGAGCTCACCTGTGCCAACATCAATAATCGTTTTAGCAGTTGCTAAAAAGGGCCTTCCTAAAATTAAAGGAGTGTTACTATCCTTCTCTATGTCTAGAACAATAAAGTCAACGGGAAATATAAATTTATCGATTTTGACTAGCACATCTTCAATAATACCCCTTGGAAATCTTATAGTTTTATCTGCTAGTTGAATGCTCATCCTAGTCTGTTTAGGTTTCCCAAGCCCTAATTGTTTGAACATTTTATATGGCATGACGTTAATACTAGCCCCTAAATCAGCTAGTGCATTATTAACATCTAAACTACCAATTAAGCAAGGGATTGTAAAACTCCCTGGATCTTTTAATTTATTGGGTAGCTTATTCTGTAGAATAGCTGAGCAAACTGCGTTTAGCTCCACATGCGATGCTTCGTCCAACTTCCGCTTATTTGCTAAAAGCTCCTTTAAAAATTTCATTACGTTTGGCATCTGTGATAGAGCTTCAATAAACGGTAAGTTAATGTGTAACTTTTTTAAAAGTTTAAGGAATTTACCAAATTGTTCATCTGAGCGGTCTTTTCCTATCACGTTGGATATGGCACACTAGGTTTGTATTCTGTACTTACCAGTTTCTGTTCTTTGTGGTATACCTCACATTTACCTTTGCTTATCTCAGTATCTTGCCTTGGTTCTGGTTCAGGTGTGACTAACCTTTCCTTATCTTGATTAGTAATCGCGTTGAGTTGCTCCCTTGGATTTGATTTTGTGTTGCTTGACAAGTTGCCTTGTGGTCGTTCAAAAATCAACTTGGCAAGCTGTCCAATCTGAGTTTCGATCCCTCGGATCGATGCTTGTTGATTCTTAAGTGCTATCTCAGTATTCTAAAAATGAGTTTCTGACACCGATATAAACTTTTTGAGCATCTCTTCAAGGTTCAACTTCTTCTCTTGTTGGTAGGGTGGTTGTTGGAAGCCTAGAGTGGGTCTCTGATTGCCTTGGCCTCCCCATGAGAAATTTGGGTGGTTCCTCCAACCTGCACTGTAAGTCTTACTATAAGGATTGTTTTGAGATTGAGGAATGTTACCTATGTAATTTAACTTCTCGTTGTCCTTGTTGTAACCATATGGCGGGTATTCTGAATTGCTCGATCCACCTCCATTTGCTTCGCACTGTATTATTGGGTGAACCTATGAAGAACTAAGAAAACCATCAATTTTCTTATTCAAGAGTTCTACTTGATTAGAGAGCATGGTGGCCGAGTCGACGTTATGAACACCAGCTGTTTTCGTTGGTTTTGTCCTCATGACTTGCCACTGATAGTTATTCAGTGACATCTCCTCTATAAATTCATAGGCAGCTTCAGGTGTTTTATTGTTGATGGTTCCGTCAGCAGCTACGTCAACCATTTGTCGAGTCGAAGGATTCAAGCCATTATGAAAGGTTTGAACCTGTATCCAGAGTGGTAACCCATGGTGAAGGCATCTTCGCAAAAGATCCTTGTATCTCTCCCATGCATCGTAGAGTGTCTCTAAATCCATCTGTACAAAAGAAGAGATATCATTACGTAATTTAGCCTTTTAGCCGGCGGAAAATATTTTAATAAGAACTTTTTGTTCATTTGTTCCCAAGTAGTAATTGACCCCCGTGGTAACGAGCTCAACCACTGTTTAGCTTTGTTCCTCAATGAAAAGGGAAACAACCGAAGACGTATGGCATCATTAGAAACGCCATTGATTTTAAATGTATCACATAGTTCTAAAAAGTTTGCCAAATGAGCATTGGGATCCTCGTCCTACAAACCATCAAACTAAACAAGTTGCTGTATCATTTGAATTGTGTTAGGTTTTAGTTCAAAAGTATTTGCAGCTACAGCAGGTCTAATTATACTCGATTCAGTTCCTGTTAAAAAAGGTTTAGCATAATCATACATAGTGCGTGGAGCAGGATTCTGATTTACTGGATTAACAGCAATCGCAGGAGGTATCAGATTTTCCTGATTTTCAGCCATCTCCTTGGTTGTGGCTTGTATATCGCCCTCTTGCTCTTCCCCTATGTATCTTAGGCTTCGCCTTATTTCTCTTCAGTTTTTGCGAAAAGTAGTGGTCCTGACGGGTTTCTTCTAGTCATAAACTATAAAAATCTACCAAAAGAAAGAAAAATTAAATTAATAAATAATAAAAATAATAAAATAAAATTAACTTGCAAGGAAAATAAATGGCTAAAGTAATAAAAATTGAGTGTTCCTAATATCTTAGTTCCCCGGCAACGGCGCCAAAAACTTGATTGTGTTATTTTGTGATAGGTTTTAAATATTTATAATTAATCGTTCTTGAAACTAACTATTATCACGATGTAGGCAAGTGTACCTATCGAACAGTAGTATAGTTTTAGTAAGACCGGATTGTCAAACCCAAAGGAACTAAAAGTACTAGTAATGACTGTCTTTTTATTATCTAGCCTAAGAATAAGGGGGTTTGTTTTAACTAACTAATTAACTAAACTAAAAATTCACAGAAAATAGAATTGGGGGATTACTTTTGGAAAACGATTGAATTAAGACAATACCTAAGGAAAAATCCACCTAGACTTCACTTGTTATTTGACTCTGAATCGGACGATTTATTCATTTGACTTGATCTGTAGAAATCCCTAAGTTATATTATTATCTCTCTCGAGACTAACAACGTCTAACCCTAGGTTGAATAATTGAAATCTCTTTCTAATTAACTTCCTAGGGTTGCATTAACTCGATCTATGGATCCCCTTATTAGGTTTCACCCTAATCCGGTAAAATCTTGTCACCCTATCTCTAGGCGCGCAATCAACTCCGCTTAATTATGACAAATGTACTCTTAGACAGGGTTTATTCCTCCTCTGCATAAGAGTTTAACTTGAATCAATATCCTAGAATGTCAAAACAAGAATGACGAACACATAATTAAGAACAAGTCAAATATTTATCATACAATTCAGAAAATAATAATAACAAGATCTGTCTTAGGTTTCATCCCCCTTAGGTATTTAGGGGATTTAGTTCATAACTAAAAAGGAAAACATATCAGAAGAATAGTGAATATAAAACATAAAGAAAAACCCAAAACTCCTGAAGGGGAATTGAAGGGAGATCTTCAGTCTTGACGGTGAATCCGGCTTCTGAGATGGATTAATAGGCTTTCCTTGAGCAATTTCTTTCTTCCTCCTGTGTGTCTCCTTTTTCTCCTCTTCTAAGGTGTATTTATAGGCTTTGGAATGCCTAAGAGCCCTCAAAATTAGCCTTTTTCGAAATGGACTCAACTTGGGTTCGGCAGGGACACTTCCGTGTACGATTACTTCAGGTCGTGGTCAAGCCTGTTAAAATAGCACAGGCATGTGGTCTACCCGTGTGAGTCGTGCTTCATTTCTGCCAAATTGACACGACTATGTGGTCTGCCCGTGTGAGGAAGTCCAAGTCGTGTTGATTTCGCACGTTGGCCCATTTTCTCTGTTTTTAGTCTTACTCTCCTAAGCTCACCTAAGTATAAAACATGAAATTAAGGCATTAGGAGCATCAAATTCAACAATTCTAAGGAAAAATCATCCATAAAATGCACTAAGCATGGGGTAAAAATATGTATAAATGACGGTTTATCAACTACTGGTTTTAGGTATTTTCTTCGGTAAGAATGGCTTCCATACTTTATTATAATCTATTGGGATCCTAGATTTTTCACAACATCAAGCACTTTTTCTTTCGAATGATGACCTCAATAACATCTTGCGTAGTCAAACTAGCATAGAATTCTCGAACTAGTTTATCATCAGAAAGTGAACGAGCATCACAAAATCTTTCCCACTTGAGAGCATTGATTTTCTTTCTAATCGGTATAGAAACAACCGTCAAACCATTACTCTTCAAGTTAAAACCTTTTTCCAGCATCATAGGTTGATGCTTGAAGATTGAATCAAATCTCTCTTTCACTTCTTCATCGATCAAAATCAGGTTTTTAGGAGTAGCCTTTGAAGATCTAGTTCTTTTTCGAGACATGGTAACTTTTCTTGAGAATTTGGAAAAGTTTCTGTACAATAGGGAAAAGAGAAATCGGCAAGGTGGATAAGAACTTGCTACAATGAAAATCTTGCAACGATAAGGACTATAACACCCTTAACCCGTATCCGTCGTCGAAACAGGGTTTCGAAACATTATCGAAACTTTCAGAACATTTTACAAATAATTTATGTAAATTATTTTTCATTAACTGAGGTCATTCAAAACATCCCTTAATTGGACCCTCGAGGCCCAATACGAGTATTAGAATTGAGTCAGGACTTAATTAGGAACTCTAAGAATTTTTCATGACATTTCAAAAAATTTTCAATTTACAGGGCTCACACGCCCATGTGGTCCAAGGGACATGCCCATGTGACCCTGGGACACTCCCATGCTATAGGCCATGTTCGACCCCATGTAACTGTCTAACTTGTACACACGGCCGTGCTTGTAACATCATGAATTAGGGCTTAGTCAGAATAGTGGGTTTGAGACCACAATTCTGAATTAGAAATAGTTATTTTATGATTACATAATGGTTTGTGATATGTTTATACGCTTGTGTAAAAATTTCATGAAGAAATTCTATGTGGAAAGTGCTTAATTTGACTTTAAGGACTAAATTGAATAAATTTTAAAACTTGAGTTCTAGAAGATTTAAGCATGAAATTGCATTGAATTATTAATTAGACGTTCTTAAAGAGTAATTTGACCAAGTTCT
Source organism: Gossypium longicalyx (assembly GCA_025698465.1). Classification (NCBI taxonomy): domain Eukaryota; kingdom Viridiplantae; phylum Streptophyta; class Magnoliopsida; order Malvales; family Malvaceae; genus Gossypium; species Gossypium longicalyx. The sequence goes on from CM047007.1 coordinate 86,930,415, forward strand.
AAAAATTTGGACAAAAATGGGCTTGTGTGGTAAAAATTTCAAGGAATGGTTAAAAGGGAAATTTGGTCATTTGATAAATAAATGAATTAAAAAGGGAAAATAATCCAAAATTTCTCATTTTCTTCCCCATTCAGCCGAAAATTAGGGTTTGTGTTCAAGCTCCCAAGCTCATTTGTAAGTGATCCTGAGCCCCGTCTTTAATGTTCTATGCATTTTTGAAGTCCTCGTAACATGATCTACTCATTTCTACCCATATTTTTAGCTAGGGTTCATGTTTAAAAACTTACCCATGCATGACATGTAAGTATTTTGAAGATTAATGGAAGAATATGAAACATTGAAGTATGTTTAACAACTTTTACTAGGTGATTTTTCATGAAAACACCTAAAAAGGACTAAAATGTAAAAGTTGTAAAATGGGTAGTAAATGTGCGAAATGAAAGAGAAATGTGGGCTGCTGCAAGAGTAGTAAAGGTTCAGCTAGGCTTAAAGTACAAAAAGATGAACACATTTCATTTTACGAGCCTAGGGGCTAAATTGTAAATATGTAAAAGTTTAGGGGTAAAAATGAAAATTTGTAAAAGTATGATTTTTGGGTCAATTTGAATATTGTGAGTAATAAATAAGCTATATTTGAAATGTTAGATCAAGAAAACTGAGATTCAGGCTTAAATCCGGAAAGTACAAGATTATGGACTAAAATGGAATAATTAGCTATGCTCGGATTCGAGGTAAGTTCTTATGTCAATAATAATGCAATGTTATACTTGAATGTTAGTGCTTGATATTACATGAATTGTAACTACATGTGTAAATAATGTGACAATGTAATATATTTTTATGTGTTGACATTATGTGATAAATGTTTCATCATTATTATGTATGCTATGCCTAATGATAACTTTGTAAGTATGAATGATACTGGTCGTTATCCACGACGTTACAAGCAAGTACGATGGAGATGCTATGTGTATATGAGAAAAAATCTCGTTTGAACTTTAGGAATAGTTTAGGATACAAGTGACATGTCACTAGGAATTAAGAAATCTGAACTCATTGAGTTGGTCTGAGTTCGTGATATGTATGCGGCATCCGAGCTTGTTGAGTTGGTCCGAGTTCATAATGGATGCGATACATGTGGCATCCGAGCTCGTTGAGTTGGTCCGAGCTCATTATGGATGCGATACATGTGATTGGGTTTCGGGCAATGGTCTTGTGTGTCCTACCGGTGGCTAGGTAATCCTTGAGTGGGTCGGATACCTGACAGCTTATGTGAGCAGCCCGTGTAGTTACACCTTGACCGATAGCTTATATAAGCAAGCTCGTGAGTAGCTCAATTGCGAGCGTTATATGTTATGAGGTAGATTTGGCTACGTATGTATATATGGCACTTATGTGCAAGTTTTTCGTGTACCCAATAGTATTCTGATTGTTCAACGAGTAATATAGTGGATGATGTGACGAAAGTCCTAAGGAGAATATGTTAAGGAAGTTATGATTATATGTTGTATTACGAGTTGGTACAGGTATGTACACTAAACTCACGAGTAATGTCTTGATATATGATGTCTCATGATAAAGAGGTATGTGGGTGATAAGTAATTCAAAGGTTTTGAATGATGAATAAACTTATATTTATGTTTATGATTATGTTTATTATGTCATCATATGATAGTTATCATGATATTGCACTAAAACAGTTTTGGTTAGTAGCAATTGTGTGACTTTGAAAATCCACCAAAAATTGTAGAAATTGAATTAGAAACTAAATGAGAATTTAGATTAAAACTTATTGATCCTTGTTTCACATAGAGGAAACGGTGTAAATAAAATAATTTCATATTATGAGATATTTGAATTTTTGTGAGACAGTGTCAAAGTGATTTCGCGCTCCCCTGTCTTAACTTTGGAAAATCACTAAAAATTGTACAAGAATAATTATGGGTTATAAGTTATATTACTAAATTCTTAATGAGTCTATTTTCAAGAGAAATGTACGGGAACATCATCCGGATCCTGTACTAAGAGATAAATAAATTTTAGTAAAGAAAGGTTGAAGCTATCAAACAGTAGAATAGGGGTAACTTTGAAGAATAAGCTGTACTTATTGGCTAGACCAAAAATTCTAGAAATTTTATAATGAGAAGATATATGAGTCTAATTTTAGGGAAAATTAGTAGATCTTAATTTAGAGTTCCGTAGCTCAATTTATAAATAATTTAGTGACTATGACTCGAGTAGACAGCTTGACTAGAATATGAGCAAATAGTGGAATTATGTGTACTTTCGATTGTATTACAATGAGAACAAGTTGTAAGAATTTGGTAAAAGCACTTTAATAAATTGCTTATTATTATTTTCGTACGGGCTTACTAAGCTATAAAGTTTACCCCTCTCCTTTCCATTTCTTTAGTGCTGTCAGGTTAGCTGGAGGTTGGAGATCATCGGAGGCAACATCACACTATCAAATTATCAAGCCGGGGTATAAATAAATCTTAAGTATTTTCAAGTGAGTGGCATGTATAGAGACTTAGTACTTTATGATATGTGTTTCATGATTTGGCCAACTGAGTTGACTTATAATAATTCATTTGTATAGAGCCATGAGATATGGCTTATATTTGATCATTGGGTTGTAAACCTAATTGATTTTGCTTGACTGTTCTAATGTCTTGATGATGTACATGTTGTGATGGCTTGATATCGATGGATGTATGATATGATATGTATATTTGATGGATAAACTTTGATCAATAGATGTGACCATATTCTTAGTATAAAGGTGTAAATTTAGAGTAAGTTAATGATGTTTATGAAGATGACAAGGCCAAATGAATATGGTTTGGTATGTCTAGACTTGATATAAAATGAGTATGAGAAACCCAAGTATGATGACATGCAAATGTTATGTTTGTAACTTAATTGAGGATGTCTAATCTTTAATTGGATACCATGTTCTATGCCATTGATGTTGTATAAGTGTGTGAGTGATTAAGGTTGACCAAGGCTTGGAAAATAGCCTAAGTGTTGACCACACGGACAGAGACACGGCTGTGTGGAAGACACGGCCTAGCACACGGGCGAGTGTCTTGGCCGTATGACTTTAAAATATTACTGATGTCATAAACAGAGAGTTACACGGGCTGAGGACATAGGTGTGTCCGAGCCACACGGGCGTGTGACTCTACAAAACTAGAAAATTTTCTAAGTGTTGTAAAAAAGTTCGTAAGTTCTCGGTTTAGCCTCAAACCACCCCTGATGTATGTTTTGGGCCTCGTAGGCCCGTATAAGGGACGATATGGATGTGTTTGAATGTTTTTGAATTGGTTGAAATTTTATGGCCCGATTTTATGAAATTGTGTACGTTTAAGTCCAGTAATGCCTCGTACCCTATCCCAACCTCAGGTACGGGTAAGGGGTGTTACAGTGCCACACGCCCGTGTGCTAGGCCGTGTGGTTAATTAATTCAATTCAAAATTTAGGTGCAGGTTACAAACGACCAAGACACATGCCTGTATTCTAGGCCGTGTAGCACACACGCTGTGTCTCTGCCCGTTTGCTCAATTTCGAGCATTCTGTTTCTCAAAAATTAAGGTGCAAGGGACACACAACCTAACTACACGCCCATGTACTCGATCGTGTGTCACACACGGTCTAGACACACAGCCATGTGTCTACCCGTGTGGAAAAAATAAAGTCATTCCTAGCTTCATTTCTCACCCAAAATCACCCTCATGACTTGCACTTGAATCACACATCCAAATACCAACCATTTCAAGCATTCAAATCAAGCAAATTCCATCATTCATCATGGCATATCATTTCATGCATACATATATTAAACATGATTGGATCAACTACTTAACATATATGTAGCTACCATAGTTTGACATTACAAGTATATTTAAACAAACCATTACTAGCCATTCCAACGGCTAGATTATAAGCATCATTTGCATTTACATGCCAATATGCCCAATATATCCTATACATACCATTACAACCATAATTGATTTACCATAATATACCGACATGGGCCGATGGATAGTGTGAGTGATCTCCGTCGAGCTTCCAATCCAATAAGCTTCTGATTTACTCTAAAATAGGGAAATAAAACTAAGTAAACATAAAATGCTTAGTAAGTTCATATAACATGGTACTTAACTTACCATTCATTCTATTTTGAGGTAACTATGTAAGGCATAATCAATCAGTTTGATCTCAAGCCCTACACACATTCTCATTGCCCTTGTTAGTCATATATTCCATATTAACATCAAAACATATATGAGCTCAACAACAATCAAGTTTCCAAGCACATATGCTTTCCACAACATGTATTCATTCAACATGCATAGTTCATCTCATTATTTCAAGTATAATTTCATAATAGTTTATTTCGAGTTCAGATCATTTCACATGAGAACTTTAGTCATATTACTCAGAACATCAAGGTCACGATTATTACACTCAAGGTGTACAAGTCTATAATCAAGAATGAACATATATTTATCAAATAAAGTCCATGTACAAATATCATCATCTCATGTTTTCATATATCATATCATGAATTATCATTTCATGTATTTCAGGCAGATACGTGTAATAACTCGTTTTTTATCCATATCTTTTCATATCAAGATTTTTACCTGTTAAATTTATCTGAAATATCGATGGTTACAAAAGTAGTACACTCAAGGTATACGAATCAGAATCTGTCAATTCATGTCCAATGTTACCCATAGGGTACTGTATCTGAGAGTACACTCTCAAGCCACACATGTATACGACAGGATTACCAGTCCAGGCTAAATCCTTTTTATGACATATGCTCTAAAGAGCTTGATCTGGATTACCCGTCCAAGCTAAATCCAATTCATAACATATGCTCGAGAGGATTTATATCAGGATTACCCGTTCGGGCTAAATCCTTTCATAAATGAGGTCAATAGGATTACTCGTCTGAGCTAAATCCCGTCAGTAACAAATGCAGGACCTTATTAATTTCGAGAAATCACATATCCATCAATATTTATTTATTCAACGAGATTTAACATTTTCAATCATTTCCCCGCATGTAATTATTCCATACATCTATAATATTCATATAATTTAAATGATCATATTCCACATTCGTTCCAAGCATAAAAGTAAAATTTTTCTCGTTTATCCTTTATCGAGCATTTTTGTTAATCGGGCTTTGTCAGGTATATTTTCAACGTCATATACATGTATGATATTTAAACAATTCACAAACACAGCACTTAATTCAAGCATAAAACATATAAAATTTAGTTACACGAACTTACCTCGACAATTGTTCGTGTACGAAAAATCTACTAATCTGACTTTTTCCTCTTTTTCTCATTCTAGCTCCGAATTTGGTCTATCCAGATCTATACGAGTAAATTTGACATCAATTTATCATGTTTTATGTTCAAGTGGTGTAACAGCCCATTTTTGGTCAAATTGGAACAGTGGTTTCGGGACCACAAATCCAAAGTTAAAATATTCATTTTATTATTTTATTAAATTTTAGATCATGATATAATTACTATGTGAAAGTTTCGTAAAGAAATTTTACTGCTTGAATGCTTAATTCGGTAAAAAGGACTAAATTGCGTAAAGTGTAAAAGTGGACTTCCATTAGTTAATGGTGTCAAATAGCTTTAGCTTTTAATTATGGCAGCCTTAAATAGTAATTAATCCATTTGAAAGATGAGTGGACAATTTCGGACAACCATTAAATGATTTTTAAGTTATATTAATAAGGTTAAAATAGTAAATTATGAATTAATGTAATAAAACAAAAGAAATAAAAACGATTTGATGCTATCATCTTCTTAGATAGCCGAATATTGAAGAGAAAGAAAGCCATTCTTTAGGTTTTCCATTTGGTCACTTTGGAAGCTAGATTAAGGTATGGTTTTAGCTCGATTTTTAATGATTTTTATGTTTTTGATATCATTGCTTTTTATTCTAGCTAGCCCGTACCTTAGATTTTGAAATTTGTTAAAGATTTAACATGTTGCCATTGTTGAATACTTGAGTAATTTGATGGTTGATGATGGATTTTGAATAGTTGTTGATAGTTAAACTAGTTTTGTAAAGTGATTTTTGACAAAAATGTCAAAAAGGAATTAATTTATGAAATGTGCAAATTGTGTGGCTAAAATATGAAATAAATGAAATTTTTGGGCTGCTAGGGACCTATATATAATTCATCCAAGCATGGGTTTTGTTGAATTGGGTGAATTTTGTGTATTTGTGAAATAGGGACTAAATTGATTAAATGCAAAATTTTAGGGGCTAATGTGTAAAAATGCCAAAATCTATATTTTGGATTAATTGAATGAGTAGATGAATAAATAAGTTAATTTTGAATTCATATAGATCAAGAAAGAACGAATTCGGATTTAGATCGGGGGAAAAGTAAGGTTATCGAGTAGTTGACCTGATTTTTCAATTCCGAATACGAGGTAAGTTTGTATGTAATGATTACATTATAAATGTATGCTAAAATGCTTTAATATTGCATAAATTGTTAAAACGGGATTATGGATAATGTATGAATTGTGAAAATGACTCTACGAGTGCATTCGATGATAGAAACGAAAAGTGTGAAAGCCTAGTTGAACCTTAAGAATAGTTTTTAGATACTATTGACATGTTAGTAAGTGATACGTTGAGTTGGCTACGAGCAATGATATTAGCACTTCGGGTGCGTATTTTACCAGTTTGGCTTCGGGCCATGATAATAGTTCTCCAGATAAGTTACCTTGATTTGGCTACGAGCCATGGTATAGGTACTTATCGTACGAGACTCCTGGGTGTCTGATTTCTATTCCAAATGGTAATGGGTGAACGAACGACGTAGTTGAGGAAGAGGTTAGTACTAGGCGATACAGGTACGTACAGAACCTATTCAAGTATTAAATAGTAAAAGTTCGATGAGATGGTATTTGATCATGTTTTGAGACATGAGGAAGGTTTGTAGTTAATGTGTATATGGTTTTGTCATGTGTAATTGGCTAATTTGCATTGATTCGATGAATTAAGTTATTCACATACGAGCTTATTAAGCTATGAAGCTTACATCGTGTTATTTTTCTATGTTTTATAGTGAATCAAGGCTAGCTCGGATCCGGGAGTCGTCGGGAACATCATTGCACTATCAAACATCTAAGTTGGTACTTTTGAATTACACATTTATGGTATATGGCATGTATAGGCTAGATGTGGTATTTTATAGCCATGAGATTTGGCTTGTAAATGATGTTAATATGGATGTGTGTTTGGCTATTAGAAATGGCTTGTAAATGTATATGTTTTGGTTTGTATATATATAGCCATGAGTGATGGCTTATTTTGGTTTGTTTTGGCATGGTTGTAACCAAGACATTATGGAAGTTAAAATGGTTATATGAATTATAATAAATGAACCATATTGTTTGATAGGCATGTATTTGGCTAAGTAAATGGTGGTGATTTGACAATTGGAATAGATGAAATTATAATGGTATGAATTGTGCATTTGGTTGATGATTTTGGCTGCCTAATTGTATAATAAAATGGTACCATTTTGTCTTGTGTAGGTACTTTGATGTTGGGGTGGCAAATTGGTCTTGCGAATGGCCTATTTTTGCCCACACAGGTAGCGGCACAGGCGTGTGTCTCAGCTGTGTGTGACACACGGTCATGTTACACGGCCGTGTGTCCCCTGGTGTTGAAATTTAATTGAAGTCAATATGCTCCACACGGTCTCACACACGAGTGTGTGACTGGCCGTGTGGTACAAGTCAATATACCCCCTAATTGGCACACGGCCTAGCACACGAGTGTGTGACTTGGTCATGTTACATAAATCAGTATACCCTATAGGTTTGGCATGGCTTAGCACACAGGGGTGTGTAGCCACTTCGAAAGGCACACAGGCTAGACACACGGGCGTGTGGTTGGCCGTATGACCCAACTCAATATGTATACCTTGTTTCCACACGGCCAGAGACATGGGCATGTCTGGAGCCGTGTGAGGCACATGGCCTATTCACACGGGTGTGACCCCTATATGGTTGAAATTTTTCTAAGTTTCCAAAATTTTCATATGTTATCGATTTAGTCCTGAATCATTTCTAAAGCATGTCTAAAGCATATGTATTGATTGGTAATACCTCATAACCCTACTTCGACAATGGATACGGGTTAAAGGAGTTACAAGTGGACTCAATTTTTATCCTACGCAAAATTACCATTTTGCCCCTAACTTTTTCATAAATTCTCATTTCGTCCTTAGGCTCGAAAAATGAAATTTATGAAATTTATGCAATTTATTCCCTATTTCAAGCCTAACCAAAATTTATATACTACATTTACAGCACATACATTTCACAAATTTTGAATTTTTCATGGGTTTTATCACTTTTTCATTTTAGTCCCTGAATCAAGTTTCCATCAAAAATTATTTTGTAAAAGTTGTTTATCAAAAACCTTTCATTTTCTACCATAAATTTCATATTTCCAGCATATTCATCCATGACCCAAATTTCATACTTTGATAACTTTTCAAATTAATCCCCCAAATAGATAGATTAGACTATCCCGATTTCAAAAATATAAAAATTACTAAAAACAGAGCTTGGTTACTTACCCAAATAAGCTTGATAAGTCTTCTTCCTTTCTCCTAGGGTTTCCATAGAAATATTTGGGGAAGATGACATGAAATTGTTTTTTTTTCATTGAATTAAATTGTCATTTAATAACTTTTCATCTTTCCAATTTATTCCTTAGCCTTTTTTATTTTTCCATGGATGAGTCATACCAAAATATCTACATACTTTCTTTAATGGTCTAATTATCATATAAGGACCTTAATTTTTGAATTTCATAGCTATTTGATCCTTCTAACTACTAGAATCCAACTTTTGCATTCTATGCAATTTGGTCCTTCCCGTAATTAAACACATAATCGGTAAAATTTTCTTATCAAAATTTTTACATGAAATTTCTAATATAATACGGATCATATAATAAAATAAAAACAAAATTTATTTTCTGCTCAAATTTGTGGTCTCAAAACCACTGTTCACATTTCACCGAAATTGGGCTATTACAAGGATGGTGCGGCAGTAACGACAGCATGCGACAGCAATGGCGGTCTGTAGTGGCAACGTTGCTGCTTCAGCAATCTTCTTGCGGCGGCAATAGGTGAATTTGGCAAAAAAGGAATAGAGACTAGGGTTTCTTTCAAGATTTGAGGCTAATGGCACAAGAGGGAGATTTAGGGATTTTTAGGGCTAAACAAATTGCTTTGGGGGATCTAAAAAATAGTAGAATGAAGAGAAGTTTATATAGGAAAGAATTAGGGAAACATATAGTGAAAATTTAGCTACATTAGGGTTACTTGGGCGGCAATTAATGGGAGTAATGGCAAAGTATGGATTTTTCCCTCCTTTTTGCTATCTTGGGCCTCAAACTCATACTGTATTTATAAATTTACTCAAGAAAAAAAACTAATTAGTACTTGGGACAAATTTGACCCCTTTTATTAACATAAAAATTTAAAATTTAAACAAAAAAAATGAAACTTAAAAAATTTTTAAATCTTAATTAGAAAATTTCTTCTTAACAAATTACATTAAATTAATTCCTAGGAAAGGTTGGAGGGGTCACAGTGATCCTGGTTAAGTTCTAATCTTCTTAGGCAGAATTAATTAAATGTAATAAGTTAAGAAAATAAATTCTAATTATTTATTTATTTAAAAATGAGTTCATGAAAAATCAAGGGTCTATTAATTTGAACGAGGATTCAACTCGCTCAACTTCACCATCCTAATAGTGTTTGAGACGTTGACCATTAACTTTAAACGTACCTCCATAATTGTTGTATGATTCAATAGCTCCATAAGGATAAACTCAGTAGATGGTATAGGGTCCTTTCCATCGGGATTTAAGCTTCCCAGGAAATAACTTCAACCTTGAATTAAACAACAAAACCTTCTGACCTTCTTTAAACTCGCGAGGTTGTATATGACTATCATGTCATCTTTGTGATCTTCCTTTACACATGTTGGCATTCTCATAGGAAAACAACCTCAGCTCTTCCAACTCATCAAGTTGTAACATCCTTCTCTCACCAACTTGCTTAAGATCAAAGTTTAACTGCTTCAAAGTCCAATGAGCTCTATTCTCCAACTCTAATGGCAAATGACATGCCTTTCCAAAGACTAACCGATAAGGAGTCATTCTTAACGGTGTCTTAAATGTTTTTTGATAGGCCCATAATGCATCATCGAGCCTTCGAGACCAATCTTTTCTTCTAGGGCGTACTACCCTTTCAAGGATACCTTTGATTTCACGGTTCACTCTTTCAACTTGCCCATTAGACTGGGGGTGATAAGCAGTAGCAATCTTGTGCGTCACATCATATTTGTCAAGCAACCACTTAAGCCATTTGTTCACAAAGTGAGAACCTCTATCACTAATAATAGCTCTTGGTGTCCCAAATCGTGTAAACACATACTTATGTAGGAATCGCATGACTACCTTAGCATCATTTGTAGGGTATGCTTCAGCTTCAACCCACTTGGATACATATTCCATAGCAACTAAGATGTATTTGTTCCCATACAAAGAAGGAAACAGGCCTAAGAAGTCAATACCCCATACGTCGAATAATTCAATCTCCAAAATGTTTGTCAAGGGCATCTCATTCCTCCTTGATATATTTCCAGTCATTTGGCATTTATCACAGCTCTTTACATAAGCATAAGCATCTTTAAATAGTGTAGGCCAAAAGAAACATGCTTGCAAAATCTTTGCTGCAGTACGTAAACCACTAAAGTGTCCCCCACTTGGAGATGAATGGCAATGATACAATATCTCAGCAATCTCACTTTAAGCTGCACACTTTCAGATTATATTATATGCACATTGTTTACAAAAATGAATCCTCTCAAAAATAATACCGACTATCATGAAGGAATTTTTTCCTTTGTTGGTATGTCATTTCTCGAGGAATTATTTCGCATGCAAGATAATTGGCAAAATCAGCAAACCAAGGTGTTTCATGAATTCGACTTACCTCAAATAAGTGTTCATCTAGGAAATTCTCGTTGATAGGCACACATGATCGAGTTACCTCATCTTGCTCCAACCTCGACAGATGATCAGCTATTTGATTTTTGACACCTTTTCTATCTTAGATCTCAAGGTCAACTTCTTCGAGTAAAAGTATCCAACGAATTAGCCTCAGTTTTGCATCTTTCTTCGTGAGCAAGTATTTAATGGCCGCATGGTAAGTAAATACTATAACTTTGGTACCTATAAGATATGAGCGAAATTTGTCAAAAGCAAAAACTATACCAAAGAGTTCCTTTTTAGTTACTGTATAATTGAGTTGGGCTCTCGTCAAAGTTCTACTTGCATAGTAAATAGGGTGAAACACTTTGTTTCTTCTTTGACCCATCACAGCTCCAACGGCATAACCACTTGCATTGCACATCAACTCAAAAGGTGAGCTCCAATCAGGTGTAACGATTATTGGGGCAGAGATTAATTGTTTTTTCATATCTTCAAAAGCTTCCAAACATGCTTTGTCGAAATCAAACATTGTATCTTTCTCTAACAACAAACACAACGGTTTAGAAATTTTTGAGAAATCTTTGATAAACCTTCGGTAAAAATCGGCATCGCCTAAGAAATTTTTTACTCCTTTCACATTAATTGGGGCTGGTAATCTTTCAATTACGTCCACTTTTTCTTTATCGAATTTAATTCCTTTCTTTGAGATTTTATGCCCTAAGACAATCCCTTCCTTAACCATAAAATGGCATTTTTCCCAGTTAAGGACAAGATTCGTCTCTTCGCATCTCTTCAGTACCTTAAACAAATTACTCAAACAAATATCATAAGTTACCAAAAAAGAAAAATCATCCATGAAAACCTCAACAAAATTTTCAACCATATCAGTGAATATTGCCATCATGCATCGTTGAAATGTTGCAGGTGCATTGCATAAACCAAAAGGTATTCACCTAAAAGCAAACGTACCGTATGGACAAGTAAAGGTTGTTTTCTGTTGGTTCTTCAGAGCTACAACTATTTGGTTATATCCTAAATAGCCATCTAAAAATTAATAGAATTCATTACCTACCAATCGATCTAACATCTGATCCATAAAAGGTAACAAAAAATGGTCCTTCAAATTGGCTTTATTCAATTTTCTATAATCAATACAAATTCTCCAACTAGTAACAGTTCTCGTTGGAATCAACTCGTTACGCTCATTTTCAACAATCTTGATTCCACTTTTCTTCGGCACACACTGCACTGGACTTACCCACGAACTATCTGAAATAGGATGATGACTCCTGCATCTAACAATTTGATCACTTCCTTTCTCACAGCTTCTTTTATAATAGGATTGAACCTCCTTTGCCCATCAATTTGAGCTCTTTCACCTTCTTCTAAAATAATTTTATGTATGTAGAAAGAAGGGCTTATACCTCGAATATCAGCTATGGTCCAACCAATTGCTTTCTTAAATTTCTTTAGGATAGCAATTAGTCGCTCCTCTTGATCTTTCGCCAGTTCTACTGAAATAATCACCAGAAAAGTGGAACAATCACCTAAATACACTTATTTCAAATGAGAAGGAAGTACCTTTAGTTCGAGTTTAAGTGGTTCTTCAATTGACAACTTGGGTTGCACAAATTCTCTGACTTCTAACTCCAACGGTTCAAACCGTATAGATTGAATAAAATTTCTCAGATTGGCTTCCGTCAAAGCCATATTTTCTTCACCTTCTTCATCTTCCAAAGGGTCAAGATCTAAGGCTTTTTCCAATAGATCTTCTTCAAAATTGATTTACATAGAAACCAAGGTTTCTATCTCTTCCATAACTGAACACTCTTCTGTCTGATCGGGAAATTTCATCGCTTTAAGAATGTTAAAGGTTACCTGATCGTCTTGAACTTGCATGGTGAGTTCACCTTTCTGTACATCAATTAACGTTCTTCCCGTGACTAAGAAAGGTCTCTGAAGGATGATCGACACTTCCTTATCTACTTCAAAATCTAAGACAATGACATCAGCAGGAAAAATAAATTTATCGACTCTTACCAAAACATCGTCGATCTTTCCTTCGGGATATGCTAAAGATCGATCCACTAGCTAAAGCGTCACAGTTATAGGTCTTACTTCACCTATCCCTAGCATCTTGAAAATAGACTTAGGCATCAAGTTGATACTTGCTCGTAAATCACACAAAGCTTTGCCACAATAAGATTCACCAATGTTACAAGGTATAGTAAAGCTTCCTGGGTCATTCTATTTCGAGGGCAGTTTGTTCTACAGGGGCTTGACCTTGTTTTCAATTTTCATTTTCATTTTTATTTTTATTTTTTGCTTGCATGGTGCTTAAGCTTGTTTTAATACAAATCATTGTTAGAAGCATGCTATTAGGAATTGATTGTATGAAATTTGTAAATTTGGCATGATAGTAAAGTATTCTAGGTTGTTGAAATTAGACTAGTTAGTTTACATTATTACATTGTACAAAAAGTGAAAGAAATTGAGCATACCAAATGATAAATGACTGTATAGGAAATCATATATATTTGTTTTGAACTGTAGGTAGTTATAATTACTCGCACCATGAATGTTAAGATGCCTAGGGATGAACTAAGGCATTGTTTGGTGAAAGCTAGAGCCTAAAAAGTTAACCTTATGCATGTATGTAACGCATAGGTTTGTGCAAGTGTACACAGTTGTTATCAAGTAATAAGTAAGTATTGAGTTATCGTCTCCACAGGGATTGTATTTGTGTTAAATTTCTTCAACATTGCAAGGATCTTGTGTAATTAAACCAAAAAGTGGTTTATGTGGACAAACATATGTAGCCGAATTTGGGTTGACTTGTTCTTTAATTTGGACATTTTTTTTGTAATCCAGCAAAGCTATCAGACATGTCTAAAATAAATAGATAAATTTAAGGACTAAAGAACAAAATTTATCCAATTTAAATAATTAATTAAAACCTAAATTATTAATGAAATATTTTAAAATGAATTATTAAATATAATTTTATATTTTATTATTTAATTTAATCATGCATGGTCCATCTTATGTCTTAAAAATATAATATGTTCAAATAAATATAAAATAAGCCATTTTATGCATGAAAACTATATAATAAAGCATAAAATCACATTTTAATAATTTCTATGTCCTAATTTCATATTTTCACATATTTCATTCATTAATTAAATAATTACTTAGTTTTAACAATGAATTTAAGTAAAAATGTGATAAATTACATAGGAAAAATCATATATATTTTTCAGTTTACATTGTACACCTTAATACCTATACTTGAGCCTTAATATACTTTTGGTGAACCTCAATATGACACCATGAACTAAAAAAGTGAAATCTTCTTATCTCTTTCTTGGTCATACTTTGTACAAATTTAGATGTCAGGCCATAGATGTTGAGGGTTAGGTAGATATATAATACAGGTTTCAGAAGAAAAAATTTATAGTAAAAAAGTAAGAAACAATATGATATAGTAAGTATAGGATTCTTGCAAAAAAGTTCCTAAATGAAAAATAATGTGAGAATAAAAGCATTATAATGGTTAAAAGTAAAGCAAAAGAATTAAAAACATATAATGGGATAAAAACAATGTGAGTGAAAAAAAGTGAAAGAAAGTGATTCATAAAAAATCACAAATATTTAGGAAATTCTCATTTACGTTACACAAAAACTCGCTAAACTGACTATACTTATGAATATTATATCAGGTCTTCACTTTCGATAAAAAAGGAAGGTTAGAGAAGGAGATATAAGGAGGTAAGGTAAAATCTAACCTTAAGCCTTAGAGCGTTACAAGCCGAAAAAGCCATATATGACTTAAGTAACTTTGTTTATGGATGAAAGTAATGTTGAGTATATGAAATTTTAGTTACTTACTTTCTTATAACACCATAACTTTGAAGTTTATTTGGATGGAATCATATACGTAGTTATCTTTTTATCTATTAACTTTGTAACTTAATGAACTCTCATGTATGAAATTAAAAATTGCGAGTATGTTATATATCATGTTAAAATTGTATGTTTTAGCAAGCCTTCCTAATTTCTATGTTTTTGAACTAACCATTTGTATGAAGCATGTTCAAGGGACGTCTTTCTTTTTGTGTGCATATGATTTTTGCTTAAGGACAAACAATGAGTTAAGTGTAGGAGAATTTGATCTGTCACAATCATTGCAGTAAATTAAGCTCTTTTCAACACTTAATGAGCTTGTATTCAAGTAATTTTATATCTTTTTATTCAGTTTAAAAACTTAGTTAGTTTTGCATTTAAATTTTATAAAATGAGCTTTTAGTGTGTTTTATAACCCATTAGGCCAATATGGACTTAAGGAGCAAACTAACATGTTGGTTAAATGTGTAGAATGACATTTTAGGCCGATGAGTCAGTGGACTACCCCGGATGTCGCAATATTTAGAAGAAATATCACAACAATGAAGCTATCCTCAACACTTAGAAGAATTTCAAGCACAAATCCAAGAGGTGAGCTACGACAATTAATGTCGCGACAACTAACTTAGAATTGTAAGGGGAGCATATTGCCAATGATGTCACGACAACCATAAGTCAATGTCTCGACAACCAACTTTAAGCCAAAAGGGGGAGCATATGTCATTCAATGTTGCTACACTAGCTATAGGGTGTTGCGACACTATCTGACGAGGCCTATTTAACAGCCAAGGGTGTTTTTCATCCATACAATCATAATTAACATGTTTATCAGCTTGTAATTGACCTAATTTGGTCATTTAATAAAGGCACTATAAATTTTAGCTATCATAACTCAATTAGGGAAAGTTAGACCCTAAGTTATGAATCAAACTTTATTTTTCTGTTCTTTATTAGGTTTTAGTTCTAGTTTTGACTTACTTTTAGTTGTAATCATTTCGGCCCATTCAATCTCAATTTTAGTTTATTTTTGTTTCTATTTTGTTTCTGTTAATTATTCTTCGCTGAAATCACAATCAACATATTTATTTGTAGGGTTTCAAGATTAGAGCGCACATCACAATTCTCAGATTCTAAGCAACTCTTCCCTTTTTCTATGTATTTTACATCTCATTGAATGTTTAATGAATTGATAGAAATTCTTGCATTTAAAATGAGCTGTAACTAAAACCTAAAGAATGGATGATGAATTGAAATGGGATTGATTAGCTTTAAAATTAGGGTTTTGTATTCGTTAGTTAGAGTAGATTAAGCTAAATAAACCTTGAAATTGATGACTCTAGGAAGTTACTTAGGTAGATGAGGCCAAAAGGATAGTCTGTTGGGAACCAACTTATTTTAACCTAGTTTAGTTTATTAGGTCAAAAGATAAGTAAGCTATGTTGAAATACATGAAACCCCATATATTTTGGGATATTTTTTAAAGTTATTTAGATAGATAAATCTTAGAATAAATCAATTGAGATTTTTTAGGAATATTTTATTTTATCTTTTAGTAATTTATTAGAATAAGTGAATTATTTTCCCAGTTAGGTTATAACTCTTTCCTCTATTTAAATTTAGTTATTCAGTTAATAAAATACATAACAATTTTACCAAATACTCTCTTAAAAACTTTTATGGTATTAGAGCTAGGTTAAATCTCTAGTAACATCATGGTTAAAACAACCTTTAGTGGAGATAAGAGATCCAACAATCAAATGGAGGTAGAAAGTTCTATCGTTGAAACAACTATTGAGAGTGCAATGACTCAAGGGACAGAGGCATCTCACCTCTCTTTTTAGCTGACATCTCACGAATTGAATGTCAAGAATTATCTCGAATGGTCACATTTCTTAAAGTTAGCAATTGATAGGTACGACAAGCTAGTTCATTTAATTGGAGAAGTCAAGAAACCAGAGGTGGGCGATCCAAAGATGAGCAAGTGGAGGTTAGAAAATTCTCTGATAAACGTGTGGCTTATTAATTCCATGGAAGCATCCATAGGTACATCTTTTCTTTTTCTCTAGACTATTAAAGATGTTTGGGACGCTG
Organism: Gossypium longicalyx; assembly: GCA_025698465.1. Taxonomy (NCBI): domain Eukaryota; kingdom Viridiplantae; phylum Streptophyta; class Magnoliopsida; order Malvales; family Malvaceae; genus Gossypium; species Gossypium longicalyx. The sequence goes on from CM047007.1 coordinate 86,947,491, forward strand.
TGAAATACACCTATTCAGATTTAGAAAATGTTTCATAGATTTTTTAGTTAAAAATAAAACTCTGGAAGGCTAGACAAGGGGAAAAAGAAGTTACTTTTTATTATAATGAGATGATGTCTCTTTGGCAAGAACTAGATCAGTGTTATAATGATGAATGGGAGTGTCTCGGAGATAGTATAAAAGTAATGGAAAAGAAGAGAATGAGCGAGCTTATTTATTTCTGGCTGGTTTAAATAAAGAATTTGATGAAGTGAGATCTTGGATCCTAGGGAAAAAATCGCTTCCAACACTCCGTGAGATTTTTCTAAGGTTAGAAGAGAATAGACAAGAAGAAAGTAATGTTAAGGCCAGGATTTGAAGCTAATGATGATAATTCTGCCCTTGTAACTGTTAAAAATAATGATGATAGTGAAAAAAGAAAAAAACCTTGGTGCGACCACTGCAAAAAATATTAACACACTCAAGAAACATGTTGGAAGCTCCATAGAAAACCGACGAGTGGGAAAAAAAGAGTGGCAATGGTCGTGGTTCACAATCAAGGGATAGCAGAGCTTTCCAAAAGACTAATGAAAATCATGAACAACAAATTTCTCTAGAAGGGTCTCTATTCGCTAAGGAACAATTAGAGCATCTATACAAGCCTTTTCAATCACAACAGTTTCGGATAAATTCTTTTGTTCCTAACTCATCCAATAATCCTTCTTCCTCCTTTACCCAATCAGGTACTGATTTTTTCTATTTTTTTCAATGTCAGGCCTTTTAAAACAAACACGTGGATAATTGATTCTGGAGCTAGTGATCACATGACTAGTAGTCATTTTCTTTTCTCAACTTACACACCTTGTGCATGAAATAAAAATATCAAAGTAGCAGATGGATCATTCTCGACAATAGTCGGGAAAGGCACTATTAAAATTTCACCTTTCTTGGTTTTACATGATGTTTTACATGTGCCAAATCTAGCTTGTAACCTCATATCGGTCAGTAAATTATCCCAATCCTTGAATTGTAATGTTATATTTGACTCCTCTATGTGTAAATTTCAAGAAATGGTCTTGGGGAGGATGATTGACAATGTTAAAGAATCTAGTCAAATTCACTTTCTTGATGATGACCATCTAAATCAATCAAAAACTACTCTATGTTTAAACTTTGTTTCTAGTTTTGATAAGGTTATGATTTGGCATTACAGGCTTGGACACCCTAATTTTTACTATTTAAGATAGTTGCTACCAAATCTATTTAAAAATAAAAGTCCTTCTTCATATCATTGTGAATTTTATGAATTGGCTAAACATCATCGGTCATTCTTTCCACCTCAAAAATATAAAGCTTCCAAACCTTTTTCGTTAATTTATAGTGATGTTTGGGGACGTTCAAGAGTCTCAACTTTTTCAGGAAAATGTTGGTTTGTCACATTTATTGATGATCATACTCACATTTGTTGGGTGTTTTAATTAAAAGATAAGTCTGAAGTTAAAAATGTGTTTCAATCTTTTTATGTTATGGTGAAAACACAATTTGGTATGAAAATAGAAGTATTTCAAAGTGACAATGGTGGGAAATTTTTTAGTGACCAATTAGGCGTTCTCTTAACCAAACATGGAATAGTCCACCAAAGCCCTTGTACAAATACACTACAACAAAATGGGATTGCTGAAAGAAAAAATCGCCATCTTTTGGAAGTAACTAGAGCCTTGATGTTCACTAATCAGAGACCACGTTATCTTTAGGGCGAATCCTTGTTAACAGCTACATATCTTATTAATAGAATGCCCAATAAAACTCTAAACTATAGAACTCCTTTCAGTCTTTTTAAATATAACTTTTCTAAATCTAAATTGATCACAAAATTATCCCTCCAAGTTTTTGGGTGTAGTGTTTTTTTTCATCTTTACAACCAAGGTAAACTAGATCTTAGAGCAAAAAAATGTATCTTTGTTGGATATGCTTCTAATAAAAAGGGTTACAAATGTTATAATCCAATTGATAGGAAGATTATTGTTACCATGGATGTCACATTTTTTGAAACTCAATCTTACTTTGATTCTAATCTTCAGGGAGGGAATTATAGTAAAGAATATTCAATAATTGATAAAGAAAAGACTAGGAATATACAACATAGGGATTCTAATAATGAGGAAGGCCAATTTATGATCAACACAGAAATTAATGATGTTAATGTTGTGAATAAAAAGAGTAAGAAGGTGTAAAGTCTGATCATGAGAATAGAGAATAAACAAAGAAGTTATTGGTTTACTCAAGAAGAAATTGAAATCAAGAAAGTGAAATTCACCAGATTCATCACCAAGAATCCAACCCACAAGATCTTTTCAAAAGTTCAGGTAAAACTCATAATCCAACCAATGAATTTTCTGATCTAGATATTCAAATTGCTAAAAGAAAAGGTGTTAGAAATGTTTTCAAATATCCTATGTCTAACTTTGTGTCATATAAAGCCTTGTCTTCGACATTTTAAGCCTTTATTTTGTGTCTCGACACTATGAAAATACCAAAAAATGTGAAAAATACTTTACAAGTTCCTGAATGGAAGGAGGTTGTTTTAGAAGAGATGGGAGTTCTTGAAAAAACAAGTACATGGGAAATAGGGGAATTACCTGTAAGGAAAAAATAGTGGGCTGTAAATGGGGGATCAAAACCAAATTCAAACTGGATGGATCTTTAGATAGATACAAAGCCTGACTGGTGGCTAAAAGGTACACTCAAACATATGAGATAGACTATCTTGAAATATTTTCTCCAGTAGCCAATTTAAATTTTGTTAGATTTATTTTATCAATTGCTGTTAATCTTGATTGGTCTTTACAGCAGCTAGATATGAAGAATGCTTTCCTAAATGGGAAACTTGAAGAAGAAGTTTACATGGATCCTTCTCTAGTTTTTGAAGAAAAAATTAGAACTCGAGTATATAAGCTCAAGAAATCTTTGTATGGTCTAAAACAGTCTCTTCGAGCTTAGTTCAAACGATTCACTCAAGTTGTTAAAAAATAAGGTTACTAGCAAAGGCAAGCTAATCACACAATGTTCTATCGACACTTATAAAGAGGTAGAATAGCCGTTACTATAGTTCATGTCGATGATATCATTCTTATAGGAGATGATATGGATGAAATAAGGCGCCTCAAGAAGCATCTAGCATTGGTGTTTGAGATCAAACACTTGGGTTTTTTAAAATACTTTCCTGGAATATAAGTTGCTTGATCAAAGAAAGGTTTTGTGGTTTCTTAGAAAGAAATATGAGATTGATATTTTAAAAGAGGCTGGGATGACTGGTTAGCGCCCAGCTGACACACCAATTGATCCAAATATAAAATTCAAAAATAAAGAAGGACGATTAGTTGTTAAAGGGCAGTACCATAGATTAGTTGGTAAGTTAATTTACTTATCACATACTAAACCAGATATAGCTTTTACGATGAGCTTAGTGAGTTAATTTATGCACTCCCTCAATGGAGGAACATGAAGAAACAATGTTTCGCATTCTGAGATACTTGAAGAATTCACCTGGCAAGGGTTTATTCTTCAAGAAATTAGAAAAGAAAAGAATTGAAGCTTATATAGATGCAGACTAGGTAGGCTCAATAATAGATAGAAGATCTTCATAAGAATATTGTACATTTGTTTGGGGAAACCTTGTGACTTGGCGAAGAAAAAAATAAAATGTTGTAGTATGAAGTAGTATAGAGGTTAAGTTTAGATCAATGGCTCAAGAAATTTGTAAAATGATGTGGTTAAAAAGAATTATGGAAGAGCTAAGGAAACCAATAAATTTACCAATAAATTTGTACTATGATAGCAAAGTTTCTATTAGTATTGCTCACAAACCAGACTAGCATGACAGAACTAAACATATTGAGATTGATAGACACTTTATCAAGAAGAAGAGTGAAGAAAGCCAAGTGTACCCGTCGTTTGTTCATTCAAAACAACATATTGCTGACATACTCACCAAAGGGCTCTCTAGAACAAGTTTTGATTTTTGTAACACCTTAAAATTTCTATTTCGGCTTTTGTGAAAATATGGCACAATTGTGTATCTGCTTCAGTGGTTTAATGTTCTGGGTATGTGTGAGGGGTCCCAAGTTCAAGCCTTGCATTTAGAAAATTTTGGTATTTTTCTGACTTAGGCCTTACACTTACTCAGTGGGCTTATATTGAATTAATTGTACAACCATATCAAAATGAGCCTGCTTGTTCAAGTGGCAAGGGAATCGGTGTGTTGGAGGTCCTGTGTTCGAATCCCTTTGTGAGAAATGAATGTTATATTTTGCTCGGCTATGTGATAGAGTTTCGATTTTATTATAATTTTGAGTAATGGGTGGTTGAGGATGAGAGAATAGTGGGGAGTTATAAGAATTTGTTGTTATCTTCTTGTCTTCCTTACTCTTTAAAGCAAAAATCTAACATTGGAGACCCTTTTCTCTGTGTTTTCTGCCTTTTGACAATTTCTTTCTTTTACTCTTTATTTTTGATCAAGTTAACGGGTCAATCGTGATTTTCAGCTTTTGGGGTTCTTAGGGATTGATAAGTTTGGATAAGTGGTCTTCGTTAGTTTTCTTGTCTATTGGTGTATGGGTTCTTACTAGAAGTTTTAATTGTTGTAAGGTTGCGTTGGAAACGGAAGGGTTGCTGTGGACTTCCTTTCAACGGATTGAATTGTGCATACGATTGTTTCGTTAGCGGTAAATGTATGCGTGTGTTATTGATTTAGCATTTTAGTGATTCAATTCATCGTTTTAAGGTGTTCGTTACTCTGATTATAGGTTCTGGAGATCTTGAGATTGCAATAACAGTGAAAACGAACCAGGTGTTTACTCAAAAGCACAGAAAACGGGGTTTTGGCAAAAACTGAAAACCCTACTGTCGATGCCACACGGGCATGTGGTCACCCGTATGGTAGGCCGTGTGCCATAAAACGGGCGTGTGATCGATGAGGCAGGCCGTACGCGTAAGACACGGCCGTGTGATGGCCAGGAAGGCCGTGTGCGACACACAGGCTAGATTGATTTAGGTCGTATGGGTCACACGAGTGTGTGAGATTTTAAGTCTAGCCGTGTTGTAACACCCCAAACCCGGCTTGGACGTTATGGCCAAAACTGGCGATGTCACATGAGAGTGTTTTTAAAAATGTATTGACCTTCAAATCGTTCCAATTATTAACTTCTACTTAGTTCAGGAAACCGTGTTCTAGTTGATTTGTTTAAAACATTTCTTTTGAGCGGAAGCTTTTGAAACCCAAATAATTTTTGAAAACTGTTTCTTTTACGAAAATCATAGTTTATTTTAGGAAAACCATACTTTGTTGCGTTGCAGTTTAAAAATCCATAATCAACAGTTTAAAATCCCAAATTAAAACCAAACAGTCCCAAAGTCCATCATACATAAAATACCAACAAGAAATAAGCGATGTAACCGCAAAAACTATAAACAAGCAGTTTAATAGTGGTGGTCACCGTTGAGCCCTCCTCTGCACCGATCCGTCAAGTCTGGGGATTACCTACACAGATTAAACAGAAAAGGGTGAGTTTTTGCAAACTCTGTGTGTAATCCCCACAAAAATCATACACACAAACATCAGGTGTCATAAATAAATAGTCTGGGGCCGGAGCCCTTTACAGAATCAGTTAGGGCCCTAGCCCATCAAATACATAATCAGATACAACTTAGGGCCTTAGCCCATGTCAGATACAGTATGCAGACAGAATATCAGAATCCTACCCACCAGCCTCTACATACTATCTCCGTCCAACCCTACACACCATGTAGGGATAAAATCGACCCACCCATCCCCACACACCATGCTATACCAAAATACGGCACATAATTAGATAATTGTAGCTAAGCTGCTAGATATCAAGCTTAAGAGTCTTTCAGAATACTTTCTCCCAATAACATCATCCCAACCCTAATACAATGTAACTAATATGCAATTTATCAACTCATACATTCAGTTCAGATATCTCAATTCATGCTCGATACAGAAATCAGATAGTTGGAATACTTAATGAGGGGTCTAAGTAGCACTTACCGACCCTACGGTAGGTCTATAGTTGACTTGGGCGACCCGTGTAATCTTATAGATTATTTCAGAAAAATGGGCTCACACGCCCATGAGGCCTAGCCATGTGGGTCACACAGCCTGGCCCATAACTCCACACGCCCGTATGGTTCACTCGTGTGGGCCCACATGCCATTGTGGCCCACACGACCCAATTGGTAAATTTCGTGTCTCATACACGGCCTCATCGGTCGTCACACGACCGTGTCATAGGCTCGTGTCTTGCGCGTACGGCCTAGCTCGTCGATCACATTCCTGTGTACTGCCACACGGTCTACCACATGGGCAACCACACGCCCGTGTGGCATCGATAGAATTATTTTTTAGCTTTTGCTGATTCTCGTTTTCTGTGTTTCTGGGAACACACCTGGTATCGATTAATGCTAAAACGATCCTTGAGCACTCCAGAACCTATAATTGACTAATTTCACTACATTAATCACTTAATCACTGAACTTAAAATCGAACCCAAATTGGGATACCCATCCTTAAAAGGATGAAAACTTACCTCCAACACCTCGAAATAGTCGATTACAAATCAGCACAGAAAGAACCTCAATTCTCGCAATATGCTGCTATCAAAATATTCATAATGTCCCCCCAATCAAACACTTAGTATTTATAACTTACAAAGCACAAAACCTACTTACCAAAACGTGTAGCCTACGATGCACAAGGGAATTGGAAGAAAAAGAATGAAAGAAGAAAAAGATAAGAGAAGAGCAGAGTTTCAGTAGAATGGAGGAAAGAGAGAGTAGAGTTCTTTATCGAATTTTCCCAAAAAGAAAAAAAAATGGGATATTCTGATAACCCCCTAATCTTTTCCCCCTTAATTCTCTCTACCAAAACTCCACTACTCATAATTCTATCGCCACTCAAACTCCTCCCCACAATCATGCAAAAATAAAGCCAAAGCTAGGAATCGAACTCAAGACCTTATGCAATCAAGCACTCTACTTAACCACCAAGCCAGCAGGCCCATTCTGATATGAAATTACAAACAATAAAATATAAGCCTAATAGGGCGTTACACGTGTGATCCAAATGGCCAAGGCCAAATTAGGCCGTATGGGCCACACGGGCGTGTGGGCCCATGATAAACCGTCATTTATACGTATTTTTACCCAATGTTTAGCGCATTTTATGGATGATTTTTCCTTAGAATTGGTGAATTCGATGCTCCTAATGCATTAATTTCATGTTTTATACTTAGGTGAGCTTAGGAGAGCGAAAGGAACGAGAAACGGGCCAAAAAAAAGGAAAAAATAGGGCCAACATACGAAATCAATATGGCCTGGACTTCCTCACACGGGCAAACCACACGACCGTGTCAATTTGCCAGAATCGAAGCACGACTCACACAGATATACCACACGGCCGTGCTATTTTAATAGGCTTAACCACAGCCTAAAGTAATCGTACATGGGTGTATCACACGGGTGTGTCCCTGCCGAGCCCAAGTTAAGTCCAATTCGAAAAAGGCTAATTTTGAGGGCTTTTAGGCATTCTAAAGCCTATAAATACACCCTAGAAGAGGGGAAAAGGAGAGACGCAGAGGAGGAAGCAAGGAATTGCTCAAGGAAAGCCGACTGATCCATCTCAGAAGCCAGATTCACTGTCAAGACTGAAGATCTCCCTTCAATTCCCCTTCAGGAGTTTTGGGTTTTTCTTTATGTTTTTGTATTTATTATTCTTCTGAGATGTTTTCCTTTTTAGTTATGAACTAAATCCCCTAAATACCTAAAAGGGATGAAACCTAAGACGAATCTTGTTATTATTTTCTGAATTGTATGATAAATATTTGACTTGTTCTTAATTATGTGTTCTTAATTCTTGTTTTGATATTCTAGGATATTGATTCAAGTTACGCTCTTATTCAGAGGAGGAATAAACCCTGTCTAAGAGTACAATTGTCATAATTAACTGGAGTTGATTGCGCGCCTAGAGATAGGGTGACAAGATTTTGTCGGATTAGGGTAAAACCTAATAAGAGGATCCATAGATCGAGTTAATACAACCCTAGAAAGTTAATTAGAAAGATATTTCAATTATTCAACCTCGGGTTAGATGTTGTTAGTCTCGAGAGAGATAATAATATAACTTAGGGATTTCTACGGATCAATTCAAATGAATAAATCGTCCGATTCGGAGCTAGAATAACAAGTAAAGTTTAGGTGGATTCTTCCTTGAGTATTTTTTTAATTCAATCGTTTTCCAAAAGTAATCCCCCAATTCTATTTTTTGTGAATTCTTAGTTTAGTTAATTAGTTAGTTAAAACAAACCCCATTATTCTTAGGCTAGATAATAAAAAGACAGTCATTACTAGTACATTTAGTTCCTTTGGGTTCGACAATCCGGTCTTGCTAAAACTATACTACTATTCGATAGGTACACTTGCCTGCATCGTGATAATAGTTGGTTTCAAGAATGATTAATATAAATATTTAAAACATGTCACAAAATAACACGATCAAGTTTTTGGCACCATTTTCGGGGAACTAAGATATTAGGAACACTCAATTTTTACTACTTTAGCCATTTATTTTCCTTGCAAGTTAATTTTATTTTATTATTATTTATTAATTTACTTTTTCTTTCTTTTGGCAGGTTTTTGTAGTTTATGACTAGAAGAAACCCATCAGGACCATTACTTTTTGACGAAGAAATCGATCGCACAATTCGCAGAAACGGAAGAGAAATGAGGCGAAGCCTAAGATACATAGAGGAAGAAAAAGAGGACGATATACAAGCCACAACCGAAGAGATGGCTGAAAATTAGGAAAACCTGATACCTCCTGCGATTGCTGTTAATCCAGTAAATTAGAATCCTGCTCCACGCACTATGTATGATTATGCTAAACCTTCTTTAACATGAACTGAATCGAGTATAATTAGACCTGCTGTAGCTACAAATAATTTTGAATTAAAACCTAACACTATTCAAATGATACAGCAATTTATTCAGTTTGATGGTTTGCAGGATGAGGATCCCAATGCTCATTTGGCAAACTTTTTAGAACTATGTGATACATTTAAAATCAATGGTGTTTCTGACGATGCCATTCGTCTTCGGTTATTCCCTTTTACATTGAGGAACAAAGCTAAACAGTGGTTGAGCTCGTTACCACGAGGGTCAAATACTACTTGGGAACAAATGACCGAAAAGTTCTTATTAAAATATTTTTCGCCGGCTAAAACGGTTAAATTACGTACTGATATCTCTTCTTTTGTGCAGATGGATTTAGAGACACTCTACAATGCATGGGAGAGATACAAGGATCTTTTGCGAAGATGCCCTCACCATGGGTTACCACTCTGGCTACAGGTTCAGACCTTTCATAATGGCTTGAATCCTTTGACTCGACAAATGGTTGATGCAGTTGCTGGCGGAACCATCAACAGTAAAACACCTGAAGCTGCCTATGAATTTATAGAGGAGATGTCACTGAATAACTATCAGTGGCAAGTCATGAGGACAAAACCAACGAAAATAGCTGGTATTTATAACATCTACTCGGTCACCATGCTCTCTAATCAGGTAGAACTCTTGAATAAGAAAATTGATGGTTTTCTTAGTTCTTCACAGGTTCACCCAGTAATGCAATGCGAAGCAAATGGAGGCGGATCAAGTAGTTCGGAATACCCGTCATATGGTCACAACATGGACAACGAATGGTTAAATTACATGGGTAACAATCCTCAATCTCAAAACAATCCTTATAGTAACACTTACAATGCAGGTGGGAGGAACCACCCAAATTTCTCATGGGGAGGCCATGGTAATCAGAGACCCCCTCCAGGCTTCTAACAACCACCCTACCAACAAGAGAAGAAGCTGAACCTTGAAAAGATGCTCACAAAGTTTATATCGGTGTCAAAAACTTGTTTTCAGAATACCGAGATAGCACTTAAGAATCAACAAGCATCGATCCAAAGGCTCGAAACTCAGATTTGACAGCTTGCCAAATTTATTTTTGAACGACCACAAGGTAGCTTGCCAAACAACACAAAATCTAATCCAAGGGAGCAACTCAATGCGATTACTAGTCAAGATGAGGAAAGGTTAGTCACACCTAAACCAGAACCAAGGCAAGATACTGAGATAAGCAAAGGTAAAGGTGAGGTATACCACAACGAACAGAAACTGGTAAGTACAGAATACAAACCTTGTATGCCATACCCTAATGCGATAAGGAAAGACCGCTCAGACGAACAATTTGGTAAATTCCTTAAACTCTTAAAAAAATTACATATTAACTTACCGTTTATTGAAGCTCTATCACAGATGCCAAACGCAATAAAATTTTTAAAAGAGCTTTTAACAAATAAGCGGAAGTTGGACGAGGCGTCGCATGTGGAGCTAAACGCAGTTTGCTCAGCCATTCTATAGAATAAGCTACCCAACAAATCAAAAGATCCAGGGAGTTTTACAATTCCTTGCTTAATTGGTAGTTTAGACGTTAATAATGCATTAGCTGATTTAGGGGCTAGTATTAATGTCATGCCCTACAAAATGTTCAAACAATTAAGTCTTGGGAAACCCAAACAGACTAGGATGAGCATACAATTAGCAGATAAAACTATAAGATTTCCTAGGGGTATTATTGAAGATGTGCTAGTTAAAATCGATAAATTTATATTTCCCGTTGAATTCATTGTTCTAGACATAGAAGAGGATAACAACACTCCTTTAATTTTAGGAAGGCCCTTTTTAGCAACTGCTAAAATGATTATTGATGTTGGAACAGGTGAGCTCACCATTCATGTGGGAAATGAAACAATCACCCTTCAAGCTCGCAATTCTGGTAACACATCAGAAATTGAAGGTGATCATCTAAACCATTCTACTAAAACTGACAATATGGTGCAACCTACTTTGCAGGAAATGAGTTTGAAGGAAGTACATGAGCCATTCCCAAGCAATAGTAGAGGACCTATTCATGAAGATCGAAGGCTACAAATCAAGAAGCTAGATGAATGGCGAACGCATAGACCGAGAACACACGATAAACCAAAACTACGCTAGAACGAGCTCAATACCTTTGCAAATCAACTTAAGGTTGGAAATAAAGTTTTGTTAGATGCCGCAGATTCTTACATTGTCACTACTAAACCGACTGAAGAAATCCCTCTTACGGTACTTAACATTTTCCCATTCGGCACAGTAGAGGTAAGTCATCCCAAGTTTGACACTTTTAAGGTAAACAACACCCGTCTAAAACCTTATCTTGGTAAGATTGATTGTAGGGATAAGGAGTATAAACTCCTCGAACCACCATGACCATTCAAAGGAAAGGTAAGTCGAGCTTAGACTATAAATAAGCGCTTCCCGAGAGGCAACCCGAGCACTAACAATATTAATTTATTTAAATTTTATTATTTAACACCTAACTTACTAATAGAGATCTTGAATACAGGTTTTCCACACAGACACGGCCAGGCACACAGGCGTGCTGAGGACCGTGTGAAAATAGGGCAGAGATTTTTCCTAAACACGAGCTACGATAAAACGCCACGGTCGTGCGATATGGCCGTGGGCAAGCCTGCCAAAATAACACAGGCGTTTGACACGCCCGTACCTTAGAACCGTGGTTGAACTTAAGTAAATAACACGATCGTTTGACACCCCCGTGTCTAGTAGCCATGGTCGAACCTGTTAAAGTAACATGGGCGTGGAGCTACATACACAGGCGTGGGAGAAGCGAACGAAGACAGACACAGTCATGCGACATGACAGTGTGCACCTACACGCCCAAAATACACTGGCATGGGCCGAATGCCAGACGCATCCAAATTTAAAATTCACGAATCACACGGACTGAAATTGGGGAACACGGGCGTGTTCCCTAGCCGTATACCCCAAAATCTATAAATAGGTTGCACTATTCACTATCTTCTTCACCCAAAATCCCTAACCCTAGCCACTACAAGTCCACACGGTCGCCCTGCCACGCCCGTTCGCCACTGCCAACCCCGTTTTTTACTCTCATTCTCCCCTTTCTAGCGTTTGTTTACTCTTTTCCCTTTAATTGCACTCATTTTTCATGCTAGTTATCATAGCAATCTGCATTTTATATGTTATTTTTATCTTTCTATCACTCCAAATTCATTATCTAGAGTAGTTATCATCTTTTTCATGTGAAATTCCTACCTGCCCCATTTGACTAGTTTAAAGTAATTATTCATGGTTAGAATAACAAACATACTCATGCATTTTTTGTTGACATGTTCCATCCGTCAAGTATAATTGCATTCTATGAAACTCTCTTCCATTCTTATTGCTTTGGTTAAGTTGTGAGTCTTAGTAGTTGTGGCTGAAATTATGATTTTTTATTTTAATTTTTGTCTTCATTTTACTTTGACCATTCCTCAAGATGAATTGATGGTTTTGATTGTAGGTACCATGTCTTCTTCAAAAGGAAAGAAAACCGTTGTCCCCGCTTCGAAGAGAAGGAATGGGGCGTCATCCTCCACTAGTCCTACCGCAGAAATTCACCACCCTTTTCTGCAGTTCCCTATTGGGCCCCAAGAAGAACTCTACCAAATACTTTGGGCCCAACCTTTAACTGCGGGTCACTGCATCGACTAGGCTATAGTAGAACAAGTTCAGTTGGCTGATACGATTCGGGCCATCCTAACCACCAACCCTTGGGAGCTTTTCTTTGGGATCATCGAGCCGACATATCTCGAGCTTACGATGGAACTATGCTCAACATTTCATCTTCAGACCATAATGACAAATTACAATGATCCCAGCATGGTCCAATTTCGCCTAGGCAGATCAGCCCGCCAGCTAAGCGTCCCAGAATTCGATATAGCTTTGGGCCTATATACAGAGGAGTTCATGGATAAGAACGACCTCGATTCTCTCAACCGTAACATCCACCGTTCTCTCTCACGGTGTTAGGGCGCACTCGTACCAATCTCGGCCACCTATGACCCCAGTCACTCCAAGGCATCAGCTCTCCCTCCATCCTTGAGGTATTTACATTTGATTCTATCTCACACCTTGATAGGGTGGAGAGAGAGCACTGGCGTCATCACCACCAATGACGTCTACTACATATGGTGTATGTCGCACGGCCACGTCTTCGACCTCGCCTACTTTATCGCTCTTTCCATTCGCCACCAAACGGAGCGGCATCGGAGGGGGGTCATCTCCATTGGGCCTTATGTGACGCGACTCGCGCGACATTTCGGGCTCCTCAACACCACAGCCCAAGAATCATCCTTGACCGTCATTGGTCAGATGTCTCCACAATGCATCTCAAGCATGCTAAGCATGAGGATGATCGAAAAGCACTAAGGAACTTACCCTCCTCAATATCATCTCGCCCAATCTACCGAGGAGGAGGCCCCCGAGGACCTTACTGATGATGTCCCCACATAGCACGAGGACCCACCGTCTCAGCCACTATGCCCCTCTCGTCCAGTTTATGTCCACTTGCTTGATTATGCATGTCAAGACCACACCATTTGATTTGATATGTCAAAATGATAAAGGCACTTAGGCTTAACCTACTCACTCCATAAAAGCTTACCTTCACAATTAACCCTTAGTGAACCCCCTTGAGCCTAACAACCCATTCATTGATTTACCCTCAATATTAACCCATAGCTCATTATTGTTGAAATCCCTTAAATTAATTGATCTCTATTTTTGTCGAGATTTGAATTGAATAAATTTCTTAGCTATGGCCTATTCTAAATAGTTAGTTATTTGACTTGTTCTTAAAAAAAAACATGTATACATATAGGTAGTAGTGATCTTTTGAGCTAAATTAATTAAATTCTATATTCCGAGAAAAAAAACTCTGTTGTATGCAACTGATGACTAGTCATTTTTCTAGTTAAGAAAATTTTCAATTCAATCTCGATTCTAACCCTTTCTTCCAGCTTGTGACCACACCCTTTAACCAAAGCCACGTTACAACCCTCTAAAGACCTTTTGATTGATGTTTCATTTCAATTTATAGTGGTGAAGATTTGATTTTCATGCAAGCCTATGGTAATGACTTTTCATTATTAACTATTTAGTGCTTCATTTATTGTCCTTAAACACCTCGAGTAATTTGAGTGAATCTTTAGTGAGGATGTGAAACTCTGTGATATTTGGAATCAAAGGAAATTACTTAGATGAGGGGAGACACCTATGTTTTCATGATAAAATGGTCAACTTGGAATGTTTGAAACTTTAATGTTCTTTTAAGTCAAATTTTCAATGTTTGATTACCTATGGATTATTTTGAAGTATTATTGATAGAAATTATAAGTTGAGAAGAATTTTAATTGTGAGTTGAAGATTTTGCTTGAGGACAAGAAAATGCTTAAGTGCGGGGGTATTTGATAAACCGTCATTTATACATATTTTTACCCCATGCTTAGCACATTTTATGGATGATTTTTCCTTAGAATTGGTGAATTTGATGCTCCTAATGCCTTAATTTCATGTTTTATACTTAGGTGAGCTTCGAAGAGCGAAAGGAATGAGAAACGGGCCAAAAACGGAGAAAATAGGGCCAACATACGAAATCAACATAGCCTGGACTTCCTCACACGGGCAGACCACACGGCTGTGTCAATTTGGCAGAATCGAAGCACGACTCACACGGGTATACCACACGATCGTGTTGTTTTAACAGGCTTAACCACGGCCTGAAGTAATCATACACGGGCGTGTCACACGGGTGTGTCTCTACCGATCCCAAGTTGAGTCTAATTTGAAAAAGGCTAATTTTGAGTGCTTTTAGGCATTCTAAAGCCTATAAATACACTCTAGAAGAGGAGAAAAGGAGAGATGCAGAGGAGGAAGCAAGGAATTGCTCAAAGAAAGCCGATTGATCCATCTCAGAAGTCGAATTCACCGTCAAGACTAAAGATCTCCCTTCAATTCCCCTTTAGGAGTTTTTGTGTAACACCACAAACCTGGCCTAGACGTTATGACCGGATCGGACGTGCCACATCGAGGTGTAAAAACATTTTCTATATTTAGTCCAAAAAATCGGGCTTAGTGTTCAAAGGATGATTTCATTATGGTTTAAAGTGAATGGAAGTCAGTGCACCGGTAGGAAACTGAAAAAGGAGGCGGCGAGCCCATCTGGATTTGCTTGAGTACCAAGCTCCCTTCGGATCCAATCCTAGACATGCACACCACCATTGCCACACCTTAACTTAGCGTATGCTCCTAGAAAACCAATTTAATTAAATCCAGTTTTAAGGAAAAGTGATTAATTTTGGAAAACATTTTCGTTGCAGAAGTTTTACTTTGTTGTCGTGATATTTTAAAATTAGTTACTATATTTGAAAACGCGACCTAAAGCTAATCAATTTCAGCGATTAAGATAATATCATACCTATTCTAGTAGAACGTATTAAAACCATTTACAAATCATTAAAGTAGCCTTATTACAACTTAAAACCCAAATCATAAAAGTAAATAAAAAGATATCCAATTCACTAGAAGAAAACCAAATTTGCAGAACGAGTGGCCACTCCGAATCCCTCACAGCTCCAAGTCCACTATAGTTGGGGATTACCTGCGTGGATGAAAATAAGGGGTGAGTTTGGGAAACTCAGTGTGTAAAATAACTCAATCATAGTCTAAACCATTTCAAACCACAGAAACAAATTAAATTGGCCTCAGCCTAGAACAGATTTCAGAATAAAGCCCATAGGCCCATAACAAAACAGAACAGAAATTACATGTTTATGTAGAAACCCAACCATATCCAACCGTATACACCCCCGTACCATCCTTACACCATGTGGGGAGACTACTTGACCCACCCAACCGCTACACGCCACAGAATTTGTAGCATGGCTGCCAGAATAGATAGTGTGACAGAGTCACCAGATACAGATATTTGTGGACAGAGCCACCAGAACAGATATTTGTGGCGAGCCACTGAATCAGAGATAATTGTGGCATAGCCACCAGGACGCTTCCTCCATAAATATAACCCATGTCCCCATGCAACAGATATACAAATCATGGCATACATCATACAGAATCAGATCATCATGCTTTTCAGTCAAATTAACCCTAGGGGTATAATGGTCATTTTACACCTAGGGGTATAACGATAATTTTTATACTTAAAGGTATTCTAGTAATTTATCTATTTTGGGGGTTTTCATGCATATTTCCACCATTCACGTACTAACAGAAACACTTATCGAGTGTTCTTACCGAATTGGGCCCGTTGGCCCATTATCCCAATTTTGGCCCATTAAGCCCCAAAAATATCGAAAGGCACAAAATAGTGCACTCTGCAGTCTTACTGCTGTAGTTTACCAAATACATTAATCGATCTACCTCACGAGCATTCGCACACTCGCAAGTTCACAACATACCGATCTTTCGGCATTTCGGCTTTTCGGTTTTTGCCGATCTAGTCTATGAGAGGGTGTCAGTTACACACCTGCTTGCGACGAAACGCTGATGAGTTCCACATGTGAGTTGCCTACAGTCAATTACTAATACGTTAACTACAAATCCATAACAACTTGTATACAAATCTCCTTACCAACAATCGGCCATTAACACTTTAGACACTAGAGATCCTACCTTTGCTGAAACTAGCGACTAGTTTTAGATCCAGTCATTCCACTTGTCCAAGCCTTTGATCAGCAGCCTCTAGATCACACTAACATCATAATAAAACAATTGTCTCAACCCTTAGAGCCATAGGGCCCAATCGACAGCCTCCCTAAGCCTTTAGGGGTTTCGGCTTTTCTAAAACCCGAAATAAAGAATAGATTCGAAAACTTACCACCGGTTCCTTCAGTCAACGATTCCACTTTAGTTCCTATACGATTCTAATGCAGATCTAAACCCTCAAATGTTAGCAGAAATCAAATCTTTAAAGGTCTAAAGATTCGGCTATGCCCCTAAGACTATGGGGTTTTCGACTTTTTGAAATAGTGAAGAAAAAGATGAAATATGAAGGTTTTGTGGTGGTTTTGTTGATAGGACTTTGGGGTCAGAGGATGGGAGAATCGACCAAAAAGATAGAGAAGAATCAGAAGGTTTGGCTAGGAGAAATCGGCATAGAAGAAAAACAGGCTTTCGGGATTTCGACTTTTATGGCAATCGACTATAAGGCTTAGGAACAAATGCTAAGGAAGTGGAGTTGAGTAGAATGGTAGAAAGATTCGGCTATAGAGGAAAAGAAGAAGAAAAGAGAATAGGAGAAGAGAGGAGAAGAGAAGAATGATCAGAAACGGTACAACTTTTCCCCAAATGCTAAAATTACAACTATCAATAGACCTAGCCGAATTTTGCCCTCTACAGAAACCCTTGGCCGGCCAACTCTTGCTCCTCAAGATTCCACCATTCGGCCAATACTACACTCCCTAATCAGCTCCTAAATCTTCTCCCTTATCCCCTCCTTACTCGATCTCCTGAGCAGCTCAAACTCTTCCTAGCAGAGTTCCTCTTGAGTTCTATCACATCCCCTTTCTGTACATAAAAAATTAATACTATAATTTGCTTACCTTGTGACTTGAACCTTAGCTCTCCCTAGTCATCCACACGTAACTTTTTTAGCACCCTAGTGGCGTCACATGCCACTTTGCCACATGCCTTCTTATGGCTTATTTAACCCATTAAAACATAAAATCCCAACTTACCAGAACCCCTTTTCCCCTAAGAATTAAAATTAGCTAAAAATTCAGGATTTTATCTTAAACTTGGGCCTTCTAGAGGCCTACTAACATACTTAGACCTACGCCAAGTAGTCAAAAGACAGATCTTTTGAAATTCGCTCAAAATTCACAGAAGTCCCGAAAATTGGGGCGTTACATTTGGGTTTTTCTTTATGTTTTGTATTCATTATTCTTCTAAGATGTTTTCCTTTTTGGTTATGAACTAAATCCCCTAAATACCTAAGGGGGTGAAACCTAATACGAATCTTGTTATTATTTTCTGAATTGTATGATAAATATTTGACTTGTTCTTAATTATGTGTTCTTAATTCTTGTTTTGATATTCCAGGATATTGATTCAAGTTACGCTCTTATTCAGAGGAGGAATAGACCCTGTCTAAGAGTACAATTCTCATAATTAAATAGAGTTGATTGCGCGCCTAGAGATAGGGTGACAAGATTTTGCCGGATTAGGGTAAAACCTAATAAGAGGATCCATAGATCGAGTTAACGCAACCCTAGAAAGTTAATTAGAAAGAGATTTCAATTATTCAACCTAGGGTTAGATGTTGTTAGTCTCAAGAGAGATAATAATATAACTTAGGTATTTCTACGGATCAAGTCGAATGAATAAATCGTCCGATTCGAAGCTAGAATAACAAGTAAAGTCTAGGTAGATTCTTCCTTGGGTATTGTCTTAATTCAATCATTTTCCAAAAGTAATCCCCCAATTCTATTTTTTGTGAATTCTTAGTTTAGTTAATTAGTTAGTTAAAACAAACCCCATTATTCTTAGGCTGGATAATAAAAAGACAGTCATTACTAGTACTTTTAGTTCCTTTGGGTTCGACAATCTGGTCTTGCTAAAACTATACTACTGTTCGATAGGTACACTTGCCTGCATCGTGATAATAGTTGGTTTCAAGAATGATTAATTATAAATATTTAAAACCTATCACAAAATAACACGACCAGCCCACACAGGCAAGCCACATGGGTGTGTGAGCCCATTTATCTGAAATGTGTTCTAAGGTTGCACGGGTCGCCCAAGTCAACTATGAACCTACCATAGGGTCGGTAAGCACTACTTAGACCCTTAAATGTGTGAACTGTATGTACTAAGCATGATGATTATATGAATGAATACTAAAGTGTATGTGTACCTGATATTCATGTATTAGCATGTCATATACTGTATGTTGCATTGCATTGGGTTGGGATGTTGAAATTTGGAGGAAGTGTATTGAAAGGCTCTTAAGCCTATTATCTGGCAGCTTAGCTGGAATTTACTGATTATGTGCCGCATTCAGTACAACTTGGAGTGTAGGGATGGGTGGGTGTTTAAAACCCCACATGGAGTGTAGGGATAGATGGAGATGGTGTGTAGAGGCTGGCTGGGTAGGACTCTATTACTAATTAATATATATCTGATACTGTTATTGTGATGGGCTCAGTCCCTAATGCATATTTGATACTGAAACTAAAATGGGCTAAGGCCCGAACTTCAATTGAAATTGAAATGGGCTTAGTCCCAGACTGTATTTGACTGATCATTATCTTTGACTGGATGCATGTCTTCTGTAGGGATTACACACTGAGTTTACGTAAACTCCCCCTTTCTGTTTTATCTGTCCAGGTAATCTCCAGACTTAAACGGATCAGTGCGGCTGAGGTCTCGATGGTGACCATATGATTATTGAACTATTTTAATTTCAGTTAGGGTACCTATTTCCTATTTATTTTCTGGGTTATTTTTTATGTAAATTGGACTTTTGGACTGTTGCTTTTACTTTGTATTTTTACTATTTCAAGGGTTTTTAAACTGAAAACTCAACAAAAGTTCGATTTAATT
This sequence comes from Gossypium longicalyx, assembly GCA_025698465.1. Taxonomy (NCBI): domain Eukaryota; kingdom Viridiplantae; phylum Streptophyta; class Magnoliopsida; order Malvales; family Malvaceae; genus Gossypium; species Gossypium longicalyx. The sequence continues at coordinate 86,967,069 of CM047007.1, forward strand.
CAAAAACGATGTTTTCCTAAACGAGAACGATTTTTTTTAAATACCACAATTTTAAAAGCTTCCGCTATGGTTTTAAACAAACCAAATTCACGAGGAAATTATTTTGAAATTTACGAGAGATAAATATAAGATAATAAATATAAGATTCGGCCATAATGTCTAGACTAGGTTTGAGGTGTTACATTTAGTGGTATCAGAGTCAGGTTGCAAAACTCGGCTATGGACTTTGGGTTTTAAAACTTGGTTTTTAAAGAACTGATTTTCAAATGATTTAACTGAGAATATGGTACACCGAGTCTCCGGCGCCGATCCTATAAGTATTTTGATAAACTATTATTATAGATAGCCTATTCTGAAAATAATCTAGTTAGTGTAAACTAAAACCATAATGAAACTGAAACTGATAGAGACTGTACTTGCAAAAAACAAACTTTGAATTTATGATACTGCTTTACATAAAACATCTGTTAATAAATACTGAAACTATAACTGATTCATAAAATTCGTAATACAAACAAATCTGAATAGACATGAGTGCACGAGGTATCCGTGGATGTGGTACTAGAGGCGGAGGTAGAGGCCGTAGAGGGGCTCGAGCTGAGTCCTCTTCTCTAGGCAGCATGCCGAACCTGGACACTAGTGAGACACCGGTGTCACCTGCTATTGAGACTGAGTCCCAAGATCACATGATTGGGATGACGCATTATCCTAGGTTATGTTAAGGATACTGGAGAGGGTCGCTGGGCCCAACATTGGTTCGGGGACCGGGGGTCGGTTACGAAATGACTCCGGTGTAATAGAGCTAAACTTTTTAGGGGTGTCACTAGAGTCGCCCCTAATATGGCTGAGTACTAGATGGAGGCTACTGAGAGGATAATAGATGATCTAGACTGTACCCCTAAGCAGAAATTGAAGGGTGCAGTTTCGTTGCTTCGCGATGAGGCCTATCAGTGGTGACTGACGGTCAAGGAGGGCACACAGCCTGATCGTCTGTCTTGGGACTTCATTAAGTCTGCCTTCCAAGGGAAGTATGTGGGAGCTAGTTACATCAATGCTCATAGGCATGAGTTTCTGAACCTCACTCAGGGAGACCGATTAGTGGCCAAGTATGAGGCTGAGTTTCTGAGACTGAGCCGCTATGCGCGAGATATGGTCGTGACTGAATATGAGAGATGTGTTCAATTTGAGGATGGCCTTAGAAATAATCGAAGGGTACTGATAGCTTCGTAGAGGGAGCGGGAGTTCTCCGTTCTGGTGGAGAAGGCGAAGATCGCCAAAGAGGTCAAGCGCATTGAGCGCCAAAATAGAGATCATGAGAGGGGTAAGAATAAGAGGGATTCAAAGCCCTTGAGTTCGATTTAGAGGCCTAAGAAAAAGGCCAGAACTGATAGGTCGGTTAGAGTTGGGGCCCCTATTGCTCCTACTGGATTACAACTGTGTGGAGATTATGGTAAACGCCATCAGGGCGAGTGTTGGAAGAGGACTAGGGCGTGTTTGAGGTGTGGGTCATTAGAACACCGCATTCGGAAGTGTCCACTGAGGGCCGATCAGATGCAAGCTTCTGGTTCTTGTCCTGCGCAGTGACAGAGGGTAGTCGTGGTCAAGCTAGGGGTGGTAACGCTATGGGCTGTGGATAGAGGGCACCAGGCAAAGGTGCTGGACAGACTGAGGCGAGGTAATCTGCTCTTGTTTATGTTGCTCATCCCCGAGAGGACAGAGATGCTCTAGACGTCATTACCAGTACGTTCTTAATTTGTAATGTACCATATTTTGCTTTGATAGACATAGGTTCCACACTTTCCTATGTAGCTAGCTTTATGTCTGGAAACTTAGGGATTTTGGTTGAGAGTACTTCTAGTGAGGTGACTGTACTAAGTCCACTAGTGCAATCGGTTTGGGTTAGTAAATTGTATAGAGATGTTCTGCTAGAGGTTTAGGGGTCGGTATTCCTAGCTAATCTGATGGAGCTCCCGTTTGGGGAGTTCGACCTGATTCTGGGTATGAACTGGTTGGTCAAGCATCGTGTCAGTCTGGATTGTGTGACTAAGAGGGTCATCTTGAGAACTGAGGAGGATAACGAGGTAGTCATGATTGGAGAACATCAGAACTATTTGGCTAATGTGATCTCTGCACTGGTGGCGGAGAAATTGGTTCATAAGGGATGCGAGGCATTCTTGGCCTATATTAGTGTTTCCATTTTTGAGGACCCTACCGTAAAGGATATCTAAACTGTAAGGAATTTTCTGGACGTCTTTCCTGAAGAGCTGTTGGGTTTACCTCCAAATTGAGAAGTGGAATTTGGGATTAATCTTTTTCTTGGTATAGCTCTAGTGTCTATCACTCCCTACCATATAGCACCAAATAAGCTTACAGAGCTTAAGGCTCAACTGCAAGAACTTTTGGATCGTGGTTTTATCCGTCTCAGTATGTCTCCTTAAAGAGCATCAGTTCTATTTGTTAAGAAGAAAGATGGGACCATGAGGATTTGTATAAATTATCGGTAGTTGAATAAGTTGACTATTAAGAACAAGTATCTACTTCTGAGGATCGACGACTTATTTGATCAGTTCTGAGGGGATTCGGTATACTCTAAGATCGATCTTCGTTCAGGGCATCATTAGTTAAGGGTTAAGGAGGTGGATGTGCATAAGACTAAGGATGAGCATGACGAGCACCTTAGAGTGGTTCTTCAGATTTTAAGGGAAAAACAGCTCTATGCTAAATTTAGCAAGTGCGAATTTTGGTTACGAGAGGTAACATTTCTAGGACACGTAGTTTCTACGGAGGGGATTCGAGTTGATCCTCATAAGATTGAGGCTGTACTGGATTGGAAACAGCTTAAGAATGTGTCTGAGATCCACAGCTTTCTGAGTTTGGTGGGTTATTATCGCCGGCTTGTTGAGGGATTCTTTCTGATTGTAGCTTCCTTGACTAAGCTTCTGCGTAAGGGTGTCCCTTTCGTCTAGACTGATACACAGCAAGAGAGCTTTGAGAAGTTCAAATCTGTTCTGACTCAGGCTCCTGTTCTGATACAGCCTGAATCTAGAAAGGAGTTTGTAGTGTACAGTGATGCATCACACATTGGATTGGGTTGCGTTCTGATGCAAGATAGTAAGGTTGTGGCATATGCGTCTCGTCAGCTCAAGACACATGAGGCAAACTATCTGACACATGATTTGGAATTGGCTGCCGTAGTCTTTGCCCTGAAAATCTAGAGACACTATCTATACGATGAGAAGTGCATTATCTACATTGATCACAAAAGCCTTAGGTACCTCTTGTCAGAAGAAGTTGAATCTTAGGTAGCGTAGGTGGATTGAGCTACTTAAGGACTATGAATGTACTATTGAGTACCATTCTGGCAAGGCCAAAGTGGTGGCCGATGCGTTGAGCCATAAGGCGATAACTGATTTGAGGGTGATGTTCGCTCGACTTAGTTTTTTTTACGATGAAAGTTTGTTTGCTGAGCTGCAGGTTAAACCGACTTGGATAGAATAGATTTGAGATAGGTTGTTAGAGGATGAATCGTTGGGTCTTCGGTTCCATCAGGTTGAAAGTGACAGCACTATAGACTTTGGATTAAATAATGATGGGGTACTTTGTTTTCGTGGTCAGATTTGTGTACCGAATGATACCGATCTGAGGCAGTCTATTCTGAGAGAGGCGCACAGTAGCCCTTATGCTATGCATCCCGGTGGGAATAAAATGTGTCAAGATCTTCAAGAACTGTACTAGTGGTCAGGTTTGAAGCATGAGGTTACTAATTTTGTAGCACGATGTCTGACATGCCAGCAGGTTAAGGCTGAGCATCAGTTACCTTCAAGTTTGCTGCAGCCGGTTAAGATTCCACTATGGAAGTGGGAGCGAATAACAATGAACTTCGTTAGTGGGTTACCCTTGACACCTGCTATGAAGAATTTTGTCTGGGTCCTTGGATCGATTGACCAAGTCTGTACACTTCATTCCGGTTAGGACTGATTATTCTCTTCAGAAGTTGGCGAAGCTCTACATTTATGAGATAGTGAGACTGCATGGGGTACCGGTCTCAATCATTTTTAATAGAGATTCACACTTCATGTCTCAGTTCTGAGAAAAGTTACATAAGGCTCTAGGTTCAATGTTGGACTTTAGTACTGCGTTCCATCCTCAGACCATGCTCCGTATGGTCGTTAGTGTCGTACTCTTTTTTGTTGGACTAAGTTGGGCGAACAGCGAGTTTTGGGTCATGAGTTGGTTTCTGAGACTGAGGATAAGGTTCGACTAATTAGGGATCGTCTGAAGGCGGCTTTTGATAGATAAAAGTCCTATGCAAATTTGAAGAGGTGTGAGATTGAGTATTCTGTGGAGGACTTCGTGTTTCTTAAGGTCTTGCCATGGAAAAAGGTCCTAAGGTTCGGTCGCAAGGGTAAGTTGAGCTCCAGGTTTATTGGGTTTTACCGAATTCTGAAGCGAGTGGGACCCGTTGCTTATCAGTTGGAGTTACCTCCAGAGCTAGACCGCATTCATGATGTATTCTACGTCCCGATGTTGAGACGTTACCTCTATGATCCTACTCATATTGTCCCTGTTGAGGAGATTGATGTTAGGCCAGATTTGACCTTTGAGGAGGAGCCGATTCAGCTTCTGAATCACGACGTGAAGGTTCTTCAGAAGAATCCTATCCCATTAGTAAATGTGTTGTGGTGGAATCTTAGTACTGAGGAGGCTAAGTGAGAACCTAAGCATGCGATGCGTCAGCAGTATCCCTATCTGTTCTGATCAGGTAAATATCGAGGCCGAAATTTTCTTTCAGGGGGTAGAGTTGTAATGCCCCAAAATTTCTATTTTGGATTTTGTGAAAATATGGCACAACTGTGTATTTGCTTCAGTGGTTAAGTGTTCTGGGTGTGTGTGAGGGCTCCCAAGTTCAAGCCTTGCATTTAGCAAATTTTGGTATTTTTCTGACTTAAGCTTTACACTTGCTCAGTGCGCTTATATTGAACTAATTGTAAAACCATATCAGAATGAGCCTGCTAGTTCAAGTGCTAAGGAAATTAGTGTGTTTGAGGTCCTGTGTTCTAATCCCTATGTGAGCAATGGATGTTATATTTTGCTCGACTGTGTGATAGAGTTTCGATTTTACTAGAATTCTGAGTAGTGGGTGGTTGAGGATGAGAGAATAGTGGGGAGTTATCAGAATTTGTTGTTATCTTTTTTGTGTTTTCCCAAAATTCGGTTCCTTTCCCTCTAAAGCAAAAATCTGACGTTGGAGACCCTTTTCTCTGCGTTTTCTGCCTTTTGACAATTTTTTTCTTTTACTCTTTATTTTCAATCAATTTAACGGGTCAATCGCGATTTTTAGCTTTTGGGGTTCTTAAGGATTGGTGAGTTTGGTAAGTGGTCTTCGTTAGATTTCTTGTCTATTGGTGTATGGGTTCTTACTGGAAGTTTCAATTGTTGTAAGGTTGTGTTGGAGACGGAGGGGCTGTTGTGGAGTTCATTTCAATGGATTGAATTGTGTGCACGGTTGTTTCGTTAGCGGTAAGTGTATGCGTGTGTTGTTGATTCAGCATTTTAGTGATTCAATTCGTCGTTTTAAGGTGTTCGTTACTCTGATTATAGGTTTTGGAGATCTCGGGATTGCAATAAGAGTAAAAACAAACAGGTGTGTACCCGACAGCACAGAAAACGAGATTTCAACAAAAACCAAAAACCCCACTATCGATGCCACACAGGTGTGTGGTCGCCCGTCTGGTAGGCCGTGTGCCATAACACGGGTAATGAGGCTAGGTCGTGTGATGGCCAGGTAGGCTGTATGTGACACATGGGCTAGACTGATTTGGGCCATCTGGGCCACACGGGCGTGTGGGTCCATACGAGTAGTCCACATAGGCTTGTGGGATTTTGGGCCAGGCCGTGTGATCTACACGGCCAAGGCCAAATTGGGCCGTATGGGCCCACACGGGCAAGCCACATGGGCGTGTGATCCCATTTATCCGAAATGTGTTCTAAGGTTGTATAGGTCGCCCAAGTCAACTGTGAACCTACCGTAAGGTCGGTAAGCACTACTTAGACCCTTAAATGCGTCAACTATATGTACTGAGCATGATGATTATATGAATGAATACTGAACTATATGTGTAACTGATATCCATGTATTAGTATGTCATATACTGTATGTTGCATTGCATTAGGTTGGGATATTGATATTTGGAGGAAGTGTACTGAAAGGCTCTTAAGCCTATTATCTAGCAGCTCAGCTGCAATTTTACTAATTATGTGCTGCATTCGATACAACTTGGAGTGTAGGGATGCGTGGGTGTTTAAAACCCCACATGGAGTGTAGGGATAGACGGAGATGGTGTGTAGAGGCTGGTTGGGTAGGACTCTGTTACTAATTAATGTATATCTGATACTGTTACTGTGATGGGCTTAAGCCCTAATGCATATTTGATATTGAAACTGAAATGGGCTAAGGCCCGAACTGCAACTGAAATTGAAATGGGTTATTTTTTATGTAAATTGGACTTTTGGACTGTTGCTTTTACTTTGGATTTTCACTGTTTCAAGGGTTTTTAAACTGCAAACTCAACAAAAGCACGGTTTAATTCAAAAACGACATTTTCCTAAACAAGAACAATTTTCTTTAAATATCACGATTTTAAAAGCTTCCGCTATAAAAGATGGTTTTAAACAAGCCAAATTAACGAGGAAATCATTTTGAAATTTACGAGAGATAGATATAAGATAATAAACGGAGAAGGTCTTACTTTGATAACTTCGATTTCAAATCCCATTCCATGTGACATCACCAGATTTGGTCATAACTTCTAGGTCGGGTTTGGGGTGTTACATTTTATTGTAAGCAAGTTGGGCATGATTGATATATATACACCAACTTGAAGGAGGGTGTTGAAATACGTGAAACCCCATATATTTTGGGGATATTTTTTAAAGTTATTTAGGTAGATAAATTTTAGAATAAATCAATTGAGAGTTTTTAGGAATATTTTATTTTATCTTTTAGTAGTTTATGAGAATAATGGGATGATTTTTCCAATTAGGTTACGTCTCTTTCCTCTATTTAAATTCAATTCTTCAGTTAATAAAATACAAAACAATTTTATCAAATACTATCTTGAAAACTTTCAAACTAAGTCGATCAGTTAATCTTATTATAGGCCGAAAGGTGTTAATTAGGTTTTAATTAGGTTAATTGTCAGCTAATCAGTTAAGAACCCTAAACTTATGTTAATCATGAACATGGAAGTGATACACTCTTCTTCTTGTTTTAATTTATTTTTTATTTTGGTATTTCTTTTCTATTATTTTATTCTACAATCCAATTATTTCTATTCTGTTATACTATGAATTTGACGCAAGTAATATTTAGACCTATTTAGTGTGTTGTTCGTATTATCAATTTAATTTAATCAAACCTTCCTTAGATACGATCATCGGAATACTTTCAGAGTGTATCATTCTAAATAACAAAATTATATTACAATTTGACATGTATACTTGCAGATACGGCACTTAATTTTATATCTTTAGTTTGCATTTTTTAAGCTCCAACGCACGTATGTTGAGGTACGGTCATAGGTGCCAAGCTCGAAATAAGGTTCACCCGGTGAATATCCTCCTTGATCAATGACGATCACATGGGGCAGCATGCAACATTGGGGGTGAGATCGAGGCCGCCCCTCTTGTAGAATCTAAAGCAGTTGGCATTGGTGTCGTACCTCTAGGGTGGCAACAACAGGATCACTCTAGTTCATCAGTTGCGGCCAATAATGGGAGGCAAAATCTAGACAACCTACAGTAGATTGAAAGCCTTCAATAATTTCTCATAAGTTTATTTTTAATCCCTGCATATCAATAAACATTTTCATTTTCCACAGTTACCTATACAGATGCATGTCAATACTCTATTAGCTTATTAAGATATTAAACAAATGACAGACAAAACTTGTGCTTGTAAATAAACAAATTTTATTTAGGCTAAATTTAAAAACCAGGTAATTTGATATCTACTCAAGATAGTTGCCTTCTGTTCTTTGCACATCCAAAAGCTAAACAGCCTATGAGAAGCATCTAGTACGTCGCAAGAACCATGTTCATCAGTGCACTAGCAACCAATGCAACAGGAATAAGAGCTCTAACTCAAAAAGCCATATGTGTCGGGGTAGGAAGACTTACTGGCATGCCAACGGCTGAGACAAGAGGGCCACCTATCATGGCCCTATAGTTGGAGCACCATACACACCAACATCAGTAGGTGTAGCAGGATGTTGAGGCTTTGAGGTGGTGGTTTGGTTGACTTTCAAGACAAACCTCGAGCTGCAGCACTATTCAGTTAACCAGTCACCGACCCTTGAGGTGTTGAAATATCTCCGTTGCAGGTCCAGCCCTGAGGGTCATCTTGAGGTGCGACTGTCCAAAGCCCAAGGTTGAAAGGAGTCCATAATATTATTTTCCAATTTTTAAGGGGCCCAAAAAAAATTTAACTTTCAAGGGCCCAAAATTTTTTTTTACCAACTTTTAATGGAGCTAAAAAAAATATTTTTTACCAACTTTTAATGGAGCTAAAAAAATTTTCTCTAGCTTTTAAGGAACCTAAAACCCATTTTATTATTTTGGCTAGGGCTTCAAAAATGTCGAAGAACGGGCATCCTCCATTGCCAACACTGGTGAAATCATGAATACTACATCAACTTCGTTCATGGAGAAACATTTGTAGGCCACTTAGAAAGTGACTTGCAGTACATCATGCAGTAGTCTTTAGGAGAAAATTGCTTGCTGAAAGAACTTGAAAGCTTTATGGTAATTGAATAACCCAATAAACCACAACTCAAAATCACCCACAGTCACAATTTCCATGTACTTTTTGTGATAGTTTCTTCATGTATTCACTCTCATTCACTCCCTTTTATTTTTCTTTTAAATGAAATCAAAACCTGCACCAAAATCAATATACAACAACATGAGAACTGAAAGATTCAAAATTATACTGTCTAAGAGAGGGGAAAACAAATGAGATATATACTAACCTTGTAATGGGCTCTAACCAATTCTTCATTACTAGATGGGATTTTGTTTGACCTGTCATTACAAAAGGTAACCTTTTGTGATGAGATAAAAAGTAAACTAGCTATGGGACCTACTGTTATGGATAAATAGCATTGGTATGCCTTCAACATCTTCTCTGATTCTCTAACACAAAACAATTGCTTGAAAACCTTCTCCACCCCTTCTACTTAAAGAATTATTTCCCCAAAACTCAACTTTCTCTTCACAGTTTCACTGATCTTTGGCCCCACCCTCACTGCAGTTCCTACTTCAGTTTTCACATACATACCTGCATATATATATATATATATATATATATAATTAGAATTTTATAGTGGTTGATTTCATACCATGTTCTCGGACTCCATGTGCGAAAGTATCAGCTTTCTTCCCAATATTGTTTATCCTTTTAAGTACAAAGTTTCTTTTGCCTGCAATTTCCAAAGCTTTGTCCTTAGTACTAAAAACACATCTTCATTATTAATTTCTAGACACATAACAGATTAAAATTTAGCTACCTACCATTTCTAAATGTGTTAGACCCTTCAACAGATGATGGAATCCATACTGACCAGCAGAATCCAGTAAGTATCATCTCAGTGTTCACTTGGCTCCATACATTATTGCTTTGACTAGAACAACAAGGACTTGTCTAAGTATCTGGTTCTTCATTTTTTTAATGGATGAAATGGAAATATGATCAAGGAAGAGATGTTGTTTTTGGTGATGATTGATGAATGAATCTTTGGTCACATGTTAATATAAATTATGATATCTGCAAATGGTGTCTGAGCTGCCATATGATAATTTAAGCTAATAGTAATGTTATACACGTATATAATTTGTGTATGGAATGTTATGCATGATTTCTACTCTAATTATATCTGATTCTGGAGTGGGATATATTATATGGAAGAAGTGCTTTTGTGAGAGGTGATATCTCACCCATTATACTGGCAGCATAGCTGTAAATAATCTGAAAAGTGTCATATTGACACTAAATGGTGTGTAAGGCTAGATGGGTATTTAATACTCTATATGGTATGTAGGGATGGTCGGATATAGTGAGTAGCAGATGGGGCAGGATTGTAAATTTGTATATGATTCTGATTCTGCATAAGATATACGTCTGTATCGGTTCTACTATGTAATAAATCTGAAATTAAATTTGTAATTATGTGTTCTTCAAAGTTACTCACTAGGTTATGAAAACTCACTTCCTGTTTGTCTGTCACTTTCAGGTAACCCTCAGACTTAGGCGGGTTGGTACGATGGGAGCTCGGTTATGACCATAATTTCATAAATTTAATTTATTTCAAAAATTTTGGACTGTCTGGACATTTTTTGGTGGTTTTGGGTTTTGGACTTTAATTCTATTTTTCGCAAAATACCGCTTACACATTTTGTAGATAAGGTTCATTTTATTGCAAAACAATGGGTTTCAAATCAACAAACTGTGATTTCAAAAATTTAATGTTTTAAGAATTTCGTTGCAAGGTTCTACATTTTTGGAAAACATAAATAAACAACGTTTTCACTAAAATAGTTAAGTAAGATATGTCTCTAATAAACTGGGTTTTTGAATAATATGAGTTTATGACGTTTTCTTTCTAAATATACAAATTCTAGATTTTTAAACGATCTACAGTGACACCTCCAAATTTGGCCATAACGCCTAGGCCGGGTCTAGGTGTTACATTTAGTGGTATTAGAGCTTGGTTGCAAAACTCAGGTTGTGAAATTTTGGGTTCAAAATTGTATTTGTAAAAAAAAAATTATTTTTCCAAGTAAAATTTTATTTCTATATGAATCAGAAAATTAAGTTTGTGAAATACTGAGTCTTCAGCATCGATCCTGTAAGTACCTCTGGTTTAGAAACACTTTAGTTTAGAATACTCTAAAACGACTAAAACTATACTAAGATTGTTAAAGACTAAAACATTGGCAAAACTTCTGAAACTTCTTCTAATAAATTTTGAGCAAAAATTATTTGTCAATAAATACTGAAATTGATACATAAAAATCATAATATAGATAATAAAAACGATGAGCACTCGTGGATCACGTGGACTCAGTACTTGTGGGCACGACGGGCATTGTCGAGGGTCTCGAGTTTAGTCATCCTCGATGGGTAGATGCTCAATCTGGATACGAGTGAGACACCAACTACACCTACTGCTGAGATCGGGTCTCAAAGTCGCTTGGCTGAGGACGACTCATTGTCCCAAGCCATGCTTAGAGTGTTGGAGAGGGTTGTTAGGCCTTATTGTGGTTCTGGGAGCCATGGGTCCGTAATTGAACGGCTCTAGTCCAACGGCACTAAGTTGTTTAGAGGCGTCACTAGAGTCGCCCCAGCTATGGCCGATCATTGGTTAGAGGCCACAAAGAGAATTATGAATGACATCAATTGCACCCTTAAGTAGAAACTAAAGGGTGCAGTATCTCAACTTCGCGATGAGGCATATCATTGGTGGTTAACGGTTGAGAAGGGTACTCAGTCGGATCAGATTAATTGGGATTAGTTTAAGAGCGCCTTCTAGAACAAGTATGTGGGGGCAAGTTATGTAAATGCTCGTAGACTAGAGTTTATGAACCTTACCCAGAGGGACAGGATTGTGGCTGAATTTCTGAGACTCAGTCGTTATACTCATGGGATAGTGTCAACTGGGTATGAGAAGTGTATTCGCTTCGAGGAACGATTAAGGGATAATCTTTCTTGGTGGACAAGGCGAAGATCACTGAGGAGGTTAAGCACGTTAAACGCGAAAATAAAGAGTGTGAGAGGGGTAAGAATAAGAGGGATTCAGATCTCTCTAGTTCTACATAGAGGCTTAAGAAATGGGCCAGATCTAATGGGCCTTCGAGGACTGGGGTTTCAATTGCCCCTACTATGGCTCAGTCATGTAGGGACTATGGTAGACGTCATTCAGGTGAATGCTGGAGAGGTTAGGAGCGTCTCTATGATGTAGGTCGGTGGAGTATCGTATCAGAGATTGCCTATAGTGTTTTAATTAGATGCAAGCTCCAGCTCTGAGATTTTTTCAGCCTCAGTAGGCAGTTCAGCAGGCGCCTAAGGCCGTGGTTTGACCTGGGGTGGTAATGGTTTGGGCAGAGGTCAGAGAGTATTGGGCAGAGGTGCTAATCAGACTGATACAAGGCAATCTGTGTTGCTTTATGCTACTAGATTTCATGAGGACAGAGATGTCATTGACGTTATTGCCGGTACGTTTTTTATTCATACTACCTCTTTTTTGGATTGATAGATATAGGGTCAACACATTCCTCTGTAGCTAACTATGTTTCTATAAACTTAGGGGTTTCTGTTGAGAGCATTTCTAGAAAGATTACTGTACTTAGTCTGTTGGGTCAATCAGTTCGGGTTAATAAATTGTATAGGAATGGACCGTTAGAGATTCAAGAGGTTTTGTTTTCGAGTAATCTAATGGAGTTACAATTTGGGAAATTTGATCTGATTTTGGGAATGGACTGGCTCGTGGAGCATCGGGTCAGCTTGGATTGTGCTACTAAGACGGTAGTTCTGAGATCAGAGAATAATTTGGAAGTAGTTATGATCGACGAGCGTCGGGATTACTTATCCAATGTGATCTCCACTCTTACAACTAAAAAGTTGGTTCGTAAAGGGTGTGAAGCGTATCTGCCTTTTGTGAATGACTCAACTTCTATGGGTTAGTCTGTTGGGGACATTTGAATAGTTAAGAAGTTTCTGGATATTTTTCCCTATGAATTATCGGGTTTGCCTTTGAATCGAAAGGTTGAGTTTGGCATCGAGCTTTTACCAGGTACAACTCCTGTGCCCATTGCTCCTTACTGTATGGCACCGAAGGAGCTTGTAGAGTTAAACGCTCAGCTTCAGGAACTCCTTGATAAAGGGTTTATCCGTCCTATCGTGTCTCCTTAGGAGGCACTAGTTTTATTTGTAAAGAAGAATAATGGTACTATGAGGATGTGTATCGAATACCGATAGTTGAATAAGTTAACAGTAAAGAATAAGTACCCACTTTCGAGGATCGATGATTTTTTTTTATCAGTTTCATAGGGCTTCTATGTTTTCTAGGATAGATCTTCATTCTAGGTACCATTAGCTTAAGGTTAAGGAGGTTGATGTCCATAAGACTGTTTTTAGGACTCGTTATGGGCACTACGAGTTCCTAGTCATGCCCTTTGGTTTGATGAATGCTCTGGCTGTATTCATGGAACTTATGAACTGGGTTTTTCAACCGTACTTTGATCAGTTCATCGTGCTCTTTATCGATGACATTCTAGTATACTTTAAGATCGAAGATGATCATGATGAGCATCTTAGAGTAGTTCTTTAGATACTCCGAGAGAAACAGTTCTACGCTAAGTTGAGCAAATGTCAATTCCGGTTGAGGGAGGTAACTTTTCTAGGGCATGTGGTTTCTGCAGAGGGGATCTGAGTTGATCCTAGGAAAATTGAGGTTGTGCTTGAGTGGAAATAGCTTAGGAATGTTTTTGAGATTTGCAGTTTTCTTGGGATTGCAAGTTGTTATCAGAGATCTGGTTAGGGGTCCTCGTTAATTACAGCTCCTCTGACTAAGTTGTTGCATAAGAAAGCTACATTTGTCTTGATTCATGAGTAGTAATTGAGATTTGAGAAGCTCAAATCTATCTTGACTCAGGCCCTTATTCTGATTCAATCTGAATCTAGTAAGGAATTTGTGGTATACAATGATGCATCACATGTCGATTTGGGTTGTATTCTGATGCAAGATGGTAAGGTAGTGGCTTATGCGTCCCTACAGCTTAAGTCACACAATGGCAACTATCATACACACGATCTTAAGTTAGCTGCAGTTATCTTCACCTTAAAGATTTGGAGGCACTATCTGTATTGTGAAAGGTGTATCATTTACACCGATCACAAGAGCCTCAAGTATCTCCTTACCCAAAAGGAGTTGAACCTTAGGCAACGTAGATGGATTGAGTTGTTTAAGGATTACGACTGTCATATTGAGTATCATCTTGGTAAGGCCAACATGGTGACCAATGCTCTTAGCCATAGGGCAATGGTTGATTTGATGGCGATGTTTGGTCGCCTAAGCCTGTTTGATGACAGGAGTCTATTAGCCGAGTTGCAAGTTAAGCTGACTTGGATTGATCAGATGCAGGATAAACAATTGAGGGATGATTCTTTGGTTCTGTGGTTCCGTCAAGTAGAGGATGGCGATACGTCTAATTTTAGGTTGAATAGTGATAGGATTCTATGTTTTCGAGGACGGGTTTGTATACCTAATGATTCTTATTTGAGGCAGTTCATTCTGAGAGAAACGTATAGTAGCCCTTATGTTATGCATCCCGGTAGAAATAAAATGTATCGAGGTCTTCGTGAATTATACTAGTGGCTTGGTTTGAAATGAGAGGTGACTGATTTTGTTTCTCGATGTTTGACGTGCCAAAAAGTTAAGGCTGAGCACCAATTACCTTCGGGTATACTTCAACCTGTTAAGATTCCTCTATGAAAATGGGAACGTGTGACTATGGACTTCGTTGGTGGGTTGCCCTTAACACCTACTAAGAATGATTTTGTGTGGGTCATCATAGATTGGTTGACTAAGTCTGCCTATTTCATTCCTGTTAGGATAAATTACCTAATTCAAAAGTTGGCCAAGTTATATGTTTCAGAAATCGTAAGACTTTATGGGGTTCTAGCCTCGATTATTTTGGATAGAGATCTTCGCTTCACTTATCGGTTTTAGAGGAAACTTCTTGAGGCTCTGGGTTCGAGGTTAGACTTTCATACTGTGTTCCATCCTCAGACAAATGGTATATCTGCAAGGGTGGTTCAGATACTAGAAGATATGCTTTAGAGCTTTGTAATCAATTTTCGAGGTAGTTTGGAGGATTTTCTACCGTTAGCTGAGTTCGCCTACAATAATAGCTTCCAGTTCAGTATTCAAATGGCATCTTACCAGGATCTATATGGTCGTAAGTTTCGTACTCTATTGTGTTGGACTGAGTTGGGTGAGCGACAAGTTTTTGGTCTTGAGTTGGTTTTTGATACTAAGGATAAAGTTAGATTGATTTAGGATAGTCTTAAGGCGGCTTCTGACATATAGAAGTCTTATGTAGATATGAAAAGAAGGGACATTGAGTACTCTGTGTGTGATTATGTGTTTCTTAAGGTATTTCCATGGAAGAAAGTTCTGTGGTTTGGACGTAAGAGCAAGTTGAGCCCTAGGTTCATTGGCCTGTACCAGATTCTGAAACGTGTGGAGCCGGTCACTTATCAATTGGAGCTACCTCCAAAGTTAGACCGTATTCATGATGTGTTCCATGTCTCCATATTGAAGCGGTATCGGTCTGACCTATCTCATGTTGTTCTTGCTGAAGAGATTAAGGTAAGACCGAATTTGACTTTTGAGGAGAAGCTGGTTTAGATTCTGGATTGAGATGTTAAGGTTTTAAGGAGGAAGTCTATTCCTTTAGTGAAGGTCCTGTTGTAGAATCATGGCACTGAGTAAGCCACGTAAGAACCTAAGGACTCAATTCGACAATAATATCCACATTTGTTCGAATCAGGTAAATTTCAAGGCCGAAATTTCTTTTAGGGGGAAGAGTTGTAATGCCCTAGGAATTCAAGTTTTTGATTTGTTGGATTTATTCATTAATTAATTGTTTGTCTCAGTGGTTAAGTGTAACAGCCCGATTTAGGGCCTAGTTAGAACAATGGTCTTGGGACCACAAATCTGAAGTTAGAAAATTTATTTTATTATAATTATGAGGTTATAACATGATTATATTAGTGTATGGAAAATTTGGTAAGTTAATTTTGATGTTTGTGAGCCCGATTGTGAAAAAAGATTAAATTGCATAAAAGGAAAAAGTTGCATTTTAGTACCCAATTGTGTCAAATAGCTAGAGAACTAAAACTTAGGACTTTTAAAAAGCAATTATACCCTTTTTAATTGTATTGGCCAGCCATGAGATGGATTTTAAACAAATAGTCAAAGTTTAGGTAAGTGATGTCATGATTTGGTGATAAAATAATGCCTAAAAGCCTAGCTATTATTTCCTTTTTCTCCATCTCTTCTCTCCACCAAAAATATCAGTAAATATGGAGGTTTGAAAGTTAAAAATTTGGAACAACTTATTCCTCTCATAATGTAAGTGATCTTGATGATTTTTACATTTTTGGGACCCTTGAAGCATGAGCTTCCAAATAAGGGGTCTATTTTGCAAAATGATTAAGAGTTTAGAGTTTTTCCATGAATATATTTATGATAGTTGCTGAGTTTTTATGGAAAAATATGAGTCCTAGTTGTGTTATAAACAACTTTTGAGAAAGGTGTTAGCATGAAAACACTTAAAGGGACTATTTTGCATAAGTTGCAAAATAGATAATAAATGTTCAAAATAGTGGAAATTTGGAGTTGCTATAAGAGTCAAAGAGGTTCAGCTAGTCTTAAGAAATAAATAAATTCGATAAAAATCAAATTTCGGGCCGAGGTAAAAAATAGTCATTTTGCAAAAGTCTAGGGGCAAAATGGTCATTTAGCCCAATTGTGAATTGTTGAGTGCCTAGGTTGATAAAGTGACTTAATAAGTGCATTTTGTTATTATAGATCAAGAAATACTGAATCCGAGCCTAGACCGGGGGAAAGCCAAGCAAATCGACTAAATCAACTAGTCGAGTACATTTTGTAAACCGAGGTAAGTTGTATGTAGATAATACAACTACATTGTTAATGCATGTATTCGAATTATTATTAATTTGATATAGTATGAGTTGCTAGATTGTGAACTAATAATGCATATTAATGATTGAGATAATAGAAAGATCCTGTTGGAACCCTAGGAAACAAACCGGATATTCATGCCATGACATTCAGGTTATTTGTGTGCCAGTGTAAGACATGTCTGGGACATGCATCAACCACATAATGATAGCTAGTGTAAGACCATGTCTGGGACATGGCATCGACATTGAGATTAGTGCTAGTGTAAGACATGTCTGGGACATGCATCGGCTAAGAGTTGTGCTAGTGTAAGACATGTCTGGGACATGCATCAGCACGTATATACGAGAGCTAGTATAAGACCATGTCTGGGACATGGCATCGGCAACTTACCCCACATCTGAGGCTTATAGAATATCCGGTAGTATTTCGAAAGGTCCAACTTTAAAGGTTATGAAAGTGGTTTAATAAGGAAAGTATAATAATGTTGTGAGTGGTACAGGTACCAAGTTGGTATGCATGAGTAGTGAGCTCAAATTAGAAAATGTGACTTGAGTAGTCGGTAATGAGTAAGTCAAGTTTATTCTTACCTTTGAACTATGAGTATGATGACTAATGGTGAAATTGTTGTTGTATATTTATTTATATGCAACTTACTAAGCTTTATGCTTACTCTCTTTCCTTTTCCTTTACTTTCAGTGTCGTTTATCTAGCTCAAGGACCCTTTAAGTTAAAGATATCGATCACACTATCAGCATTAATTCTCAATATAGTAGGATTTATATTTTTGATTATGGCAAGTATAGGACTAGACATTATTATTTTGTGTCATTGAGAATTGGCCAAATGTGTTGGCTTGGAATTGATTCCACACTTCACATTAAGCCTTGAATGAGGATAACAATCATTTTGAGTCTATAATAGATGCACCTTCATGGTTAAATAAATGTCTATCATGCTTGATTTGGTATTGGTTGGTATTGACATGAAAATAGGCATACTAGAGTGGCAATGAGACTTGGTAAATAGCCTCATATTTTTCACACAGGTAGACATACGGGCGTGTGTCTAGGTCGTGTGTGACACACGGACAGCCCCATGGGCGTGTGAGAAGGCTGTGTGTCCCCTGCACTTAGAAATTTCAAATCAGAATGCATGGTGATGGTCACACGGGCACAGACACGGCGGTGTGTCTCAGCCGTGTGAAGGGGCACAGCCTAGTACACAGGCGTGTACCATGGTCGTGTGATGCTGACGTCAGTGTAATATCCCGAATTAGGACCTAATAGGAATAGTGGTTTCATGACCACAAATCCGAGATAGAAATAATTATTTTATAATTATTTTGAGGTTTATGATATGATTGCATGATTGTGTGAAAATTTCGTGATGAAATTCTATGCATAAAGTGCTTAAGTTGAAATTAGGGACTAAATCAAATAATTTGCAAAACTTGCATCCTAGAAGTTTTTAGTATGAAATTACTTTGGAATATTAATGAGGAGGTCTTAAATAGCAATTTGACCAATTTCTAAAATTTTGGACAAAAATGGGCTTGTACATGAAAATTTTCAAAAAAAAAAGGTATTAAGGGTATTTTGGTCATTTGTATATTAAATGAAATAAAATGAGAAAAATAACACAAAATAGTCATCTTCTCCATATAGTTGCTGCTGAATTTTGTTCTCTCCATAGCTAGGGTTTCTTCAACTTTTAAGCCTTGATTGTAAGTGATTTCTATGCCTGTTTTTAATGTTCTTTACATTTTTGAAATCCCGATAGCTCGATTTAGCTTATGCTAGCAATAATTCAACCTAGGGTTCATATTTGGAAAAATACCCATAGGTAAAATTTGTGTATTTTGGTGTTTTATGATAGAATATGTGGTTTTAAATTATGCTAGACAACTTGTGCTACTCGGTTTTAAGTGAAAACGAGAAAAAGGGCTTAATCGGTAAAAATACCTAATACTTATAAGTACATGTTAGAATGAGAATTTGATGTTGCCATAGAAGAGAAAAATGATCAGCATGTCATAAAACATAAGAAAATGGGATGAAGTTTAATTCCCGAGCCTAGGGGCAAAAGTGTAATTTTGCAAAAGTTTAGGGGCAAAATGGTAATTTTTCCAAAGTTCATATTTGGGGCTGTTTTGATGAATGTATGTATTAAATAAGATTAATTTGGCATTATAGATCAAGAGAAACCAGATTTAAGTCGTGATCGAGGGAAAAACAAAGTTTACGAGGAATAGGCTCAATTGCTAATATTTTGTATCGAGGTAAGTTCATGTGTAAATGTAGTAACATAATTGTAATTTTAAGTAATTTAATGTTATTTATGTGATATGATGATTAATATCATGAAATATTATGCTTTATGGTTATTATTGAATAATATGTAAATTATGATTTGCTACCGAGTATCGGTTTCGATGTTCCGTGGAAGACGGCAAAGATGTGTAATCGAGGAAAAAGCCCGTTTGAACCTTGGGAATAGATTAGAATACAAGTGACATGTCACTAGGATGGTTGGGCATCCGAACTCGTTGAGTTGAGTCCGAGTTCACTTATGGATGCAAATGTCTAAACTCGTTGAGTTGAGTCCGAGTTCGTGAGATGTAACTAGGCATCCGAGCTCGTTGAGTTGAGTCCGAGTTCACTTATGGATGAGAACGCCCGAGCTCATTGAGTTGAGTCCGAGTTCGCTTATGGGCGGGTTACATGGTAGCTTGGCTACATATGTGGCACTTACGTACAAACTTTCCGTGTATTCGAATTATATTCTGATGTGTTCAACGGGTGAATCTTAAGAGAATAAGGAGAATGCCTAAAACGAAGGTGACATGTTGGTAAGTATGGTAAATGAGAAAATTTGACAGGTATGATAAAATCGTAGCATGATATTAAATGCAAATATAACATGAATGTCTTGGTGTTGTTTATGCAAATGATGTTTTTATATGGAATTGCATGATTATGTTACTTACTATTTGTATGTGAACTTACTAAGCATTTATGCTTACTCCTTTCTTTTCCTTCA
Source organism: Gossypium longicalyx (assembly GCA_025698465.1). Lineage (NCBI taxonomy): Eukaryota > Viridiplantae > Streptophyta > Magnoliopsida > Malvales > Malvaceae > Gossypium > Gossypium longicalyx. The sequence goes on from CM047007.1 coordinate 86,986,877, forward strand.
TTGTAGTTTTGACAAACCGGCTTGAGAATCGGGATAGGTCGAAGACTCGTTCACACTATCCGAAGGCCTAAATTGGTAAAATGGCTTGTGTATCTTGAATGTGGCATGTATGGCAAAATACTCACTTTGTGTAAATGATCTTATGATATGATTATGCTTTGGCAAGAAAAGAGTTTGTGAATGATTAGCCATTGGAATGGCCAATCTAAATCATATTTGATACCATGTATGTTTAAAATGCTATTTAGTCCATTAAAATTTATAGTAAAGTAAAATTTGCTATAAAACAGAATATTGCTGTAGCAATGACGTGAAGTTAAAAAATCACTAAAAATAGTAGAAATGGACTTAAATGATGAATAAGTTATAGAATCAAAGCTTAATGAGTCTATTTTCATATGGATGAAACAAAATAGGTATATGAATGATATTCTATGAGATGTTTAAATTTTTGTGAAACAGGGCCAGAGCAATTTCTGAATCCCCTGTTCTGACTTTGGAAATTCACCATAAATTGTACAAAAATAATTAGAAGTTATGCTTTATATGTACAGATTCCTAACTGAGTTTAGTTTTAAGATAAAGAAACTGCATAGTCTTTTGAGTTCTGTACAAAGACAAAAGTGGTTCGTAGTGAACAGAGGTCAAAGTAATCGAATGCAGAAACAGGGTAAATTTTAACTAATAAACTGTACTAATTGGCCAGACCAAAAATTCTAGAAAAAATTTATTAAATAGATATATTAGTCTAGTTTTAGGGAAAATTTACGGAATTGGATTTTGAGTTTTGGAACTCGAGATATGAATTTTTAAGTGACTGTGACGTAGTTAGCCAGCTTGTCTGGAAATTTTAAAAATAAATTGTTTAAACTGTTTAATTGATGAAATTAAGTTTAGTAACACCTTGTGCTCGAATCTGGTGACGGTCTCGGGTACGGGGTATTACATTTGGTGGTATCAGAGCAGGTTTAGTCGGTTCTCAAACTAACATGTTGTATGTACGGGTTTTGCTATACATGCCATATATATATATATTGTGATAGTGTGACGACTTCTGACCTTTTAAATGATTTTTTTACAGTAAATGGATCCCGATCCAGCTGTGGCTGATGATGTAGAAATTAATGCATCGACTCCGGCTGAAGGGGCGGTGCCAACCGAAAATCCACCTCCTACTGTTGGTCAAGGAGGAGGAGAAGGGGCTCGAGAAGCCTTTCTCCAAATGATGAGTGCCTGGTATACTGAGTTCGTTCGTACAAACCCGAATGTACAACCTCCCCTACCTCCCCCGATTCCTCAACCTGTACCCCTGATGCCTCAAGGTGTGGATTTGATGAAATTTCACAGAACTCCAGTTGACAGAATCCGTAAGTAAGGGGCCAAAGAATTCAGGGCAAATGTTGATGATGATGCTGAGAAAGCAGAGTTTTGGCTTGAGAATTCTATTCGGGTATTTGATGAATTGTCTTGTACACCTGAGGAATGCTTGAAATATGCTATATCATTGTTGAGGGATTCAACCTATCATTGGTGAAAGACATTGATTTCAGTGGTACCGAAAGAGAAGGTGACTTGGGAGTTCTTTCAAGAAGAATTTCGGAAGAAATACATCAATGAAAGATTTGTTGATCAAAAGCGTAAAGAGTTTCTTGAGTTGAAGCAGGGCAACATGACAGTTACTGAATACGAAGGGAGTTTGTCAGGTTGAGTAAGTATGCTAGAGAATACATTCCTACAGAGGCTAAAATGTGCAGACGATTTGAAGACGGACTCAATGAAGATATCAAAGTATTTGTTGGGATTCTTGAATTAAAAGAAATGGTAGTACTTATTGATCGAGCTTGCAAGGTCAAGAACTACTTAAAGAGAAGAAAAAGTAGAGGTTTGAGACTAGAAGTTGGAAGAAAAGATCGACGAGCGCTTTATTTTCACAAAGAATCTAGAAAATCTAGAAATATGAATCCTCGTTCTCGTGTTTCGTAGGACAATCATATGGAAATTCTAAGAAGCAAAATGTGGGTCTTAAATCTCAGACTACTTCTGTGGCTAGTGTGGGAAATACGAGATTTGTTAAGCCTGAGTGCCAGCGGTGTGGTAGGAATCATTTTGGCCCATGTAGAGCGAATGAATGTTTTCGGTGTGGTTCTCCGGATCATTTTATTAGAGACTGCCCAGAGAGAGTTGAGAAAGAAAAATTTCAGAGTGTAAAAGCTAGTGGTGCAGACTCGAGGGGAAGATATTTGAGAAAAGCTGAAAATGAAGCAAACAACAAGAATGTAGTTAGAGATTCAGCAGTTAAACCTGAAGCAAGAGCTCCAGCTAGAACTTATGCCATAAAGGCACGTGAAGATGCTTCATCACTCGACGTAATTACTGGTATATTTTCTTTTTATGATGTTAATGTTAATGCTTTGATTGATCCCGGTTCTACTCATTCATATGTTTGTATGAAACTGGTGTCTAGTATGAATATACCTGTTGAGAATACAGAATTTATGATTAGAGTGTCGAATCTATTAAGCAAATGTGTGATAGTTAATAAAGTATGCAAGAAATGCCCTTTAATGATTCAAGGTCATTACTTTCCGGCCGACTTGATGTTGTTGTCGTTTGATGAATTTGATGTTATTTTGGGTATGGATTGGTTGACATTGCATGATGCTATAGTAAATTGCAAAGAAAAGGTTATAGAATTAAAGTGTGAAAGTGGTGAAATTCTACGGGTTGAACCAGGCAAATCAGAGGCACTATCTAGTGTGATTTCTTCGATGTCAGCTCAAAGATATATGAGGAAGGGTTATGAAGCTTATTTGGCGTATGTACTTAATACAAAAGAAATTGAAAAGAAAGTTGAATCAGTGCCGATTGTGTGTGAGTTCGCGGATATATTTCCAGAAGAATTGTCGGGTTTGCCTCCCGTTAGGGAAGTAGAATTTGGTATTGATTTGATACCAGGAACAGCTCCGATCTCGATTGCTCCGTATAGAATGGCACCAGCAGAGTTGAAGGAATTAAAGTCGCAATAGCAAGAATTGAATGACAAAGGCTTTGTGAGACCGAGTTTTTCACCTTGGGGTGCTCCCGTGTTATTTGTGAAAAAGAAGGATGGTTCTATGAGATTGTGTACTGACTATCGGTAATTAAACATGGTGACAATCAAGAACAAGTATCCGTTGCCGAGAAATGATGATTTGTTTGATCAGCTAAAAGGAGCAACATGGTTTTCAAAGATTGACTTGAGATCTGGGTACTACCAGCTGCGAGTAAAAGAGTCGTATGTGCCTAAAACTGCTTTTAGAACAAGGTACGGTCATTATGAATTTTTAGTCATGCCATTCGGATTAACAAATGCTCCTGCTATGTTTATGGATTTGATGAATCGTATATTTCGGCCATACTTGGACAAATTTGTTGTGGTGTTTATTGATGATATCTTAATTTATTCAAAAGATGAGACAGAGCATGCTGAGCATTTGAGAATAGTTTTGCAAACTTTGAGAGATAAGCAGTTATATGCCAAGTTTAGTAAAAGTGAATTTTGGCTTCGGGAAGTTGGATTTTTGGGTCACATTGTTTCAGGTGATGGTATACGGGTTGATCCTAGTAAAATTTCGGTCATTGTTGATTGGAAACCACCGAAAAATGTAACTGAGGTTAGAAGTTTCTTGGGGCTAGTTGGGTATTATCGGCGGTTTGTAAATGGATTTTCTATAATTGCTGCTCCTATGACTAGATTACTCCGAAAGGATGTTAAGTTTGAGTGGACGGAAGAATGTCAACAGAGTTTTGAAGAATTGAAAAAGTTATTAACTGAAGCACCAGTGTTGGTACAACCCGAATCAGGTAAAGAATTTGTGGTGTATAGTGATGCTTCTCGAAATGGCTTAGGATGTGTACTTATGCAAGAAGGAAAAGTGGTGGCTTATGCTTCGAGGCAGTTAAAATATCACAAAAGAAATTATCTGACTCATGATTTGGAATTGGCTGCTATAGTATTTGCTTTGAAGATTTGGCGATATTATCTGTATGGTGAAAAATGCCGAGTATATACCGACCACAAAAGTCTTAAGTACTTGATGTCACAAAAAGACTTGAATTTAAGACAGCGAAGATGGTTGGAGTTATTGAAAGATTATGAGCTTGTTATTGACTACCATCCAGGAAAAGCAAATGTGGTTGCCGATGCTTTGAGCAGAAAGTTGTTATTTGCTTTGAGAGCTATGAACACTCAGTTAAAGGTATCAGATGATGGTTCGATTTTAGCAGAGTTAAGAGCAAGATCGATGTTTTTACAAGAGTTTGTGAAGCTTAGAAAAGCGATGAAGATTTGCAAGCCAAGAGAAAATATGTGAAGAAGTCGATCAGAGTCGATTTCAAAATCGATTCTGATGGTTGCTTGATGTTTAAAAACCAGATTTGTGTACCGAAAAATGATGAGTTGATTCAAAAGATTTTGCATAAAGCACATAATGGTTGTTTGGCAGTTCACCCAGGCAGTACGAAAATGTATAATGACTTGAAGAAAATGTATTGGTGGAATGGAATGAAAAGAGATATCTCCAAGTTTGTATCAAAGTGCTTAATTTGTCAACAAGTGAAAGCTGAACACCAAGTACCTTCGGGACTACTCCAGCCTATCATGGTTCCTGAATGGAAATGGGATTGGATTACTATGGATTTTGTATCAAGGTCGCCGTTAACTCCGGAGAAGAAAGATGCCATCTGGGTAATAGTTGACAGACTGACTAAATCGGCTTATTTTATTCCGGTACGTACGGATTATTCTCTTAATAAATTGGCTAAATTGTATATCAGTGAGATTGTTAGACTTCATGGATACCTTTGTCGATTATTTCAGATAGAGATCCAAGATTTACTTCGAGGTTTTGGCAAAAATTGCAAGAGGTATTAGGTACAAAGTTAAATTCCAGCACTGCCTTTCATCCACAAACTGATGGACAATCAGAGAGAGTGATTCAGATTCTTGAAGACATGCTCAGATGTTGTGTATTGGAATTTCAAGGTAGTTGGGAAAGATACTTACCGTTGGTAGAATTTGCTTATAATAATAGTTATCAGACGAGTTTGAAGATGGCACCTTATGAAGCATTGTATGGTCGTAAATGTTAGACACCATTGTATTGGACTGAACTCAAGGAAAATCAGATTTATGGAGTTGATCTAATAAAAGAAACCGAAGAAAAAGTGAAAGTGATTCGAGATTATTTGAAAGCCACTTCGGATAGATAGAAATCTTATACGGATTTGAAACGAAAGGAAATCGAGTTTCAAGTTGGTGATAAGGTATTTTTAAAAGTGTCTCCATGGAAGAAAGTTCTTAGATTTGGACGGAAGGGCAAGTTGAGTCCGCGTTTTATTGTATCGTATGAAATAATTAAAAAAGTTGGACCAGTAGCTTATCGGTTAACATTGCCATCTGAATTACAGAAGATACATGATGTGTTCCACGTATCTATGCTACGTCGGTATCATTCGGACCCTTCACATATAATTTCACCGACAGAAATCGAGCTACGACTGGATATGACTTACGAAGAAGAACCGATTAAGATTTTAGCTCGAGAGGTCAAGCAACTAAGAAATAAAAGTGTCGCTCTCGTGAAAGTATTGTGGCAAAAGCACGGGGTAGAAAAGACTACATGGGAACCTGAGGAAACTATGAGAAATTAATACCCACACCTGTTTACCGGTAAGATTTTCGAGGACGAAAATCCTTAAATGGGGGGAGAGTTGTAATATCACAAATTAGGGCCTAATCGAAATAGTGGTTTCGTGACCACAAATCTGAGATAGAAATAATTATTTTATAATTATTTTTAGGTTTATGATATGATTGCATGATTGTGTGAAAATTTCGTGACGAAATTCTATGCATAAAATGCTTAAGTTGAAATTAGGGACTAAATCGAATAATTTGCAAAACTTCCATTCTAGAAGTTTTTAGTATGAAATTACTTTGGAATATTAATGAGGAGGTCTTAAATAGCAATTTGACCAATTTTTAAAATTTTGGACAAAAATGGGCTTGTACATGAAAATTTTCAAAAAAAAGGTATTAAGGGTATTTTGGTCATTTGTATATTAAATGAAATAAAATGAGAAAAATAACACAAAATAGTCATCTTCTCCATATAGTTGCTGCCGAATTTTGCTCTCTCCATAGCTAGGGTTTCTTCAACTTTTAAGCCTTGATTGTAAGTGATTTCTATGCCCGTTTTTAATGTTCTTTACATTTTTGAAATCCCGATAGCTCGATTTAGCTTATGCTAGCAATAATTCAACCTAGGGTTCATATTTGGAAAAATACCCATAGGTGAAATTTGTGTATTTTGGTGTTTTATGATAGAATATGAGGTTTTAAATTATGCTAGACAACTTGTGCTACTCGGTTTTAAGTGAAAACGAGAAAAAGGGCTTAATCGGTAAAAATACCTAATACTTATAAGTACATGTTAGAATGAGAATTTGATGTTGCCATAGAAGAGAAAAATGATCAGCATGTCATTAAACATAAGAAAATGGGATGAAGTTTAATTCCCGAGCCTAGGGGCAAAAGTGTAATTTTGCAAAAGTTTAGGGGCAAAATGGTAATTTTGCTAAAGTTCGTATTTGGGGCTATTTTGATGAATGTATGTATTAAATAAGATTAATTTGGCATTATAGATCAAGAGAAACGAGATTCAAGTCGTGATCAAGGGAAAAACAAAGTTTACGAGGAATAGGCTCGATTGCTAATATTTTATATCGAGGTAAGTTCATGTGTAAATGTAGTAACATAATTGTAATTTTAAGTAATTTAATGTTATTTATGTGATATGATGATTAATATCATGAAATATTATGCTTTATGGTTATTATTGAATAATATGTAAATTATGATTTGCTACCGAGTATCGATTTCGATGTTCCGTGGAAGACGGCAAAGATGTGTAATCGAGGAAAAAGCCCATTTGAACCTTGGGAATAGATTAGAATACAAGTGACATGTCACTAAGATGGTTGGGCATCCGAACTCGTTGAGTTGAGTCCGAGTTCACTTCTGGATGCAAATGTCCGAACTCGTTGAGTTGAGTCCGAGTTTGTGAGATGTAACTAGACATCAGAGCTCGTTGAGTTGAGTCTGAGTTCACTTATGGATGCGAACGCCCGAGCTCGTTGAGTTGAGTCTGAGTTCGCTTATGGGCGGGTTACATGGTAGCTTGGCTACATATGTGGCACTTACGTACAAACTTTCCGTGTATTCGAATTATATTCCGATGTGTTCAACGGGTGAATCTTAAGAGAATAAGGAGAATTCCTAAAATGAAGGTGACATGTTGGTAAGTATGGTAAATGAGAAAATTTGATAGGTATGATAAAATCGTAGCATGATATTAAATGCAAATGTAACATGAATGTCTTGCTGTTGTTTATGCAAATGATGTTTTTATGTGGAATTGCATGATTATGTTACTTACTATTTGCATGTGAACTTACTAAGCATTTATGCTTACTGCTTTCTTTTCCTTCATTGTAGTTTTGACAAACTGGCTTGAGAATCGGGATAGGTCGAAGACTCGTTCACACTATCCGAAGGCCTAATTTGGTAAAATGGCTTGTGTAACTTGAATGTGGCATGTATGGCAAAATACTCACTTTGTGTAAATGATCTTATGATATGATTATACTTTGGCAAGAAAAGAGTTTGTGAATGATTAGTCATTGAAATGGCCAATCTAAATCATATTTGATACCATGTATGTTTAAAATGCTATTTAGTCCATGAAAATTTATAGTAAAGTAAAATTTGCTATAAAACAGAATATTGCTGCAGCAATGACGTGAATTTGAAAAATCACTAAAAATAGTATAAATAGACTTAAATGATGAATAAGTTATAGAATCTAATCTTAATGAGTCTATTTTCATATGGATGAAACAAAACAGGTATATCAATGATATTCTATGAGATGTTTAAATTTTTGTGAAACAGGGCCAGAGCAATTTCTGAATCCCCTGTTCTGACTTTGGAAATCCACCATAAATTTTAAAAAAATAATTAGAAGTTATGCTTTATATTTACAGATTCCTGATTGAGTCTAGTTTTAAGATAAAGAAACTTAATAGTCTTTTGAGTTCTGTACAAAGAGAAAAGTGGTTTGTAGTGAACAGAGGTCAAAGCAGTCGAATGCAGAAATAGGGTAAACTTTAACTAATAAACTGTACTAATTGGCCAGACCAAAAATTCTAGAAAACAATTAGTAAATAGATATATGAGTCTAGTTTCAGAGAAAATTTATGGAATTGAATTTTGAGTTTCGGAACTCGAGATATGAATTTTTAAGTGACTGTGACGCAGTTAGCCAGCTTGTCTGGAAATTTTAAAAATAAATTGTTTAAGCTGTTTAATTGATGAAATTAAGTTTAGTAACACCTCGTGCTCGACTCCGGCGACGGTCTCGGGTACGGGGCGTTACAGTCAGAAATCGAATACCCAGGTTTTTACACACGGGCATGTCTTGGCCGTGTGAAAGGACATGAGCAAGGGACACGGGCGTGTATCCCGACCGTGTGAAGTCTGCACCTATTTTATGAAAAATTGTGGAATTAAATTGGCCACATGGGTATGGGACAAGGGCGTGTCCCTAGCATACAAGCATGTGCCCTATACCCACACGGGCTGTGGAGCCTTAAAGCATGAATTTCTCCGAGTTTTTCTCAAGCCCTCGGTTTGGTCCCGAACCACCTTGAATGTATGTTTTAGTCCCCGTAAACCCTATTAAAGGATAAATTGAATATGAAATGAAAAGTTTTAAATTGATCAAAATTTTATGGCCCAATTTCCTAAGATTGATTGAGTTTAAGTTCGGTAGCATGACCGTCATTTATACATATTTTTAGTCCATACTTAGCGCATTTTATGGATGATTTTTCCATAGAATTGGTGAATTCGATGCTCCTAATGCCTTAATTTCATGTTTTATACTTAGGTGAGCTTAGGAGAGTAAAAGGAATGAGAAACGGACCAAAAATGGAGAAAATTGGCTAACGTACGAAATCAACAAGGTCTGGACTTCCTCACACGGGCAGACCACACGGCTGTGTCAATTTGGCAGAATCGAAGCACGACTTACACGGGTAGACCACACGCCCGTGCTATTTTAACAGGCTTGACCACGGCCTGAAGAAATCGTACACGGGCGTGTCACATGGGTGTGTCCCTACCGAGCCCAAGTTGAGTCCAACTCAGAAAAGGCTAATTTTGAGGGCTTTTAGGCATTCTAAAGCCTATAAATACACCTTAAAGAAGGAGAAAAGGAGAGACATACAGGAGGAAGCAAGGAATTGCTCAAGGAAAGCCGATTGATCCATCTCAGAATTCGGATTCACCGTCAAGACTGAAAATTTCCTTTCAATTCGCCTTCAGGAGTTTTGGGTTTTTCTTTATGTTTTATATTCACTATTCTTCTAAAATGTTTTCCTTTTTAGTTATAAACTAAATCCCCTAAATACCTAAGGGGGATGAAACCTAAGACAGATCTTATTATTATTATTTTCTGAATTGTATGATAAATATTTGACTTGTTCTTAATTATGTGTTCGTCATTCTTGTTTTGATATTCCAGGATATTGATTCAAGTTAAGCTCTTATGCAAAGGAGGAATAGACCCTATCTAAGAGCACATTTGTCATAATTAAGCAGAGTTGATTGCACGCCTAGAGATAAGGTGACAAGATTTTGCCGAATTAGGGTGAAACCTAATAAGGGGATCCATAAATCGAGTTAATGCAACCCTAGGAAGTTAATTAGAAAGAGATTTCAATTATTCAACCTAGGGTTAGACGTTGTTAGTCTCGAGAGAGATAATAATATAACTTAGGGATTTCTACGAATCAAGTCAAATGAATAAATCGTCCAATTCAGAGTCAAATAACAAGTGAAGTCTAGGTGGATTTTTCCTTAGGTATTGTCTTAATTCAATCGTTTTCCAAAAGTAATCCCTCAATTCTATTTTCTTCGAATTCTTAGTTTAGTTAATTAGTTAGTTAAAACAAACCCCCTTATTCTTAGGCTAGATAATAAAAAGACCGTCATTACTAGTACTTTTAGTTCCTTTGGTTTCGACAATCCGGTCTTGCTAAAACTATACTACTATTCGATAGGTACACTTGCCTACATCGTGATAATAGTTAGTTTCAAGAACGATTAATTATAAATATTTAAAACCTGTCACAAAATAACACGATCAAGTTTTTGGCGCCATTGCCGGGGAACTAAGATATTAGGAACACTCAATTTTTATTACTTTAGCCATTTATTTTCCTTGCAAGTTAATTTTATTTTATTATTATTTATTAATTTATTTTTCTTTCTTTTGGCAGGTTTTTATAGTTTATGACTTGAAGAAACCCGTCAGGACCACTACTTTTTGACGAAGAAATCAATCGCACAGTTCGCAGAAACGAAGAGAAATAAAGCGAAGCCTAAGATACATAAAGGAAGAGCAAGAGGACAATATACAAGCCACAACTGAGGAGATGGCTAAAAATCAAGAAAACCCGATACCTCATGCGATTGTTGTTAATCCAGTAAATCAGAATCCTGCTCCACGCACTATGTATGATTATGCTAAACCTTCTATAACAGGAACTGAATCGAGTATAATTAGACCTGCTGTAGCTGCAAATACTTTTGAACTAAAACCTAACACAATTCAAATGATACAGCAACTTGTTCAGTTTGATAGTTTGTAGGACGAGGATCCCAATGCTCATTTGGCAAACTTTTTAGAACTATGTGATACATTTAAAATCAATGGCGTTTCTAATGATGCCATACATCTTCGGTTGTTTCCCTTTTCATTGAAGAACAAAGCTAAACAGTGGTTGAGCTCGTTACCACGAGGGTCAATTACTACTTGGGAACAAATGACCGAAAAGTTCTTATTAAAATATTTTTTGCCAGCTAAAACAGCTAAATTACGTAATGATATCTCTTCTTTTGTGTAGATGCATTTAGAGACACTCTAGGATGCATGAGAGAGATACAAGGATCTTTTGTGAAGATGCCCTCACCATGGGTTACCACTCTGGCTACAGGTTCAAACCTTTCATAATGGTCTGAATCCTTCGACTCGACAAATGGTTGACGCAGCTGCTGGCGAAACCATCAACAATAAAACATCTGAAGCTACCTATGAATTTATAGAGGAGATGTCACTGAATAACTATCAGTGGCAAGTCATGAGGACAAAACTAACGAAAATAGTCGGTGTTTATAACGTCGACTCGGTCACTATGCTCTCTAATCAGGTAGAACTCTTGAATAAGAAAATTGATGGTTTTCTAAGTTCTTCACAGGTTCACCCAGTAATGCAGTGTGAAGCAAATGGAGGTGGATCGAACAGTTCAGAATACCTGCCATATGGTCACAACATGGACAACGAGCGGTTAAATTACATGGGTAACAATCCTCGATCTCAAAACAATCCTTATAGTAATATTTACAATGCAGGTTGGAGGAACCACCCAAATTTCTCATGGAGAGGCCAAGGCAATCAGAGACCCCCTCTAGGCTTCCAACAATCTCCCTACCAACAAGAGAAGAAGCCGAACCTTGAAGAGATTTTCACAAAGTTTATATCGATGTCAAAAACTCATTTTTAGAATATCGAGACAGCATTTAAGAATCAACAAGCATCGATTCAAGGGCTCAAAACTCAGATTGGACAGCTTACCAAGTTGATTTCTGAACGACCACAAGGCAGCTTGCCAAGTAACACATAATTGAATCCAAGGGAGCAACTGTAATATCCTGATTTTGGGCCTAGTCGGAATAGTGGTTTTGTGACCACAAAATCCGAGATAGAAATAATTATTTTATAATTATTTTGAGGTTTATGATATGATTGCATGATTGTGTGAAAAATTCGTGACGAAATTCTATGCATAAAGTGCTTAAATTGAAATTAAGGACTAAATCGAATAATTTGCAAAACTTGCATTCTAGAAGTTTCTAGTATGAAATTGTTTTGAAATATTAATTAGGAGGTCTTAAATAGAAATTTTACCAATTTCTAAGTTTATGGACAAAATTTGGACATGGATGGAATTTTTGGAAAGTTTAGTAGTAAGGGCATTTTGGTCATTTAGGGGTAAAATGAATTAAAATACAAAATTAAAAGCCAATTTTGCTCATCTTCTTCACCATGGCCGAATTAGCAAGGAGAAACCATGGCTAGGGTTTTTCAAGCTTCCAAGCTCGATTGTAAGTCCATTCTAGCCCCGTTTTTCAAGTTCTTTACGTTTTTGGAGTCCCGGTAGCTCGATTTAGCTTATGCTAGCAATAATTTAACCTAGGGTTTATATTTGGAAAAATACCCATAGGTGAAATTTGTGTATTTTGGTGTTTTATGGTAGAATATGAGGTTTTAAATTATGTTAGACAACTTGTGCTACTCGGTTTTAAGTGAAAACGAGCAAAAAAGGTTTAATCGGTAAAAATACCTAATAGTCATAAGTACATGTTAGAGTGAGAATTTGATGTTGCCATAGAAGGGAAAAATGATCAGCATATCATAAACCATAAGAAAATAGGCTGAATTTTAATTTACGAGCTTTGGGGAAAAAGTGTAAATATGTAAAAGTTTAGGGGCAAAATTGTAATTTTTCCAAAATATGATTTTGGGTCAATTTGAATAATGTGAGTCCTAATTAGACTATATTTTAAATGATAGAGCAAGGAAAATTGAAATTCGAGCTAAAATGGGAAAAATACCAAGTTGTGGATGAAATGGTAAAAGTAGCCATTTTCGCATACTAGGTAAGTTCATATGTAAATGTTGGTAACATAGTTATTATTTTAAATGTTTTTATGTTATTTAAATGATATGATAATTATTATGAAATATTATACTCGTGATAATTGTTTGATAATATGTCAAATTATGTGATATACTTGGAAAATGTGAAATACTACCGAGCATCGGTATCGGTATTCCGTAGAAGATGGTTGAGACACATGATTGGGAAAAAGGTCCCATTGAACCTTAGGAATGGATTAGGATACAAGTGACATGTCACTGGGATATTTGGGCATCCGAACTCGTTGAGTTGAGTCCGAGTTCACTTATGGATGCGAATGTCCGAACTCGTTGAGTTGAGTCCGAGTTCGTGAGATGTAACTAGGCATCCGAGCTCGTTGAGTTGAGTCTGAGTTCACTTATGGATGCGAACGCCGGAGCTCGTTGAGTTGAGTCCAAGTTCGCTTATGGGCGGGTTACATAGCAGCTTGGCTACATATGTGGCACTTATGTGCAAACTTTCCATGTATCCGAATTATATTCCGATGTGTTCAATGGGTAAAGTTCTACTCAAATGGAGGAATACTCAAGATGAAAAGGACTTATTGGTAAGTGTTGTGAAATGGATACTTTGAACAGGTATGTACTTAACCCTCGGGTTGAAAAATCGATATAACAACAATATGGTAAGATGATAAATGAAAATATGATATGAATGTCTTGGTGATGATTATGCAAATGATGTTTTATGTTTGCTTATATGGTTATGTTACTTGCTATTTGCATGTGAACTTACTAAGCATTTATGCTTACTCCCTCCTTTTCATTCCTTGTAGTGTTGACAAGCCAGCTCGAAAATCGGGAATGGTCGGAGGCACGCTCACACTATCCGTATACCATCTTGGCATAATGGCTTGTATATTTTGAGTATGGCATGTATAGCATTATAATTATTTTGTATATATGGTCTTATGATATGGCTATTGAGTAGTATAAAAATGCTTGGTAATGATTAGCCATTGGAATGGCTAATTATGATCATATTTGGTGTTATGTATGTCAAATTGCTAGTTAATCCATGGAAACCATGAAATAGGTAAAAATTACCATAAAATAGATTCAGATAGCAGTAGTGACGTGAATTTGAAAAATAATTAAAAATAGTAGAGATATAATTAGATGATGAATAAAACATGGAATTGAAGAATTATGAGTCTATTTTCATATGGAAGAAACGAAACAGGTATATGAGTTATATTTTATGAGATATTTAAATTTTTGTAAAACAGGGCCAGAGCAATTTCTGGATCCCCTGTTCTGATTTTGGAAATTCACCATAAATTTTACAAAGATAATTAGAAGTCATTCTTTATATGTACAGAATCCTTATTAAGTCTATTTTTATTAGAGACAAACGTCATAGTCATTGAAGCTCTGCACAGGGAGATATATGATTCGTAATACATAGAGGTCAGAGTAGTCAAACCCTAAAACAGGGGAAACTTTAATTAATAAACTGTACTAATTGGCTTGACCAAAAATTATAGAAAAAAATAATTAAATAGATATATGAGTCTATTTTCAAGGAAAATTGACGAAATTGGATTTCGAGTTTTGTAACTCGAGATATGAATTTTTAAGCGACTGTGACGCAGATTGCTAGTTTGACTGGAAATTTTAAAAATAAATTGTTTGAGCTGTTTAAGTAATGAATTAAGTCTGTTAACACCTCGTATTCGACTCCAGCGACGGTCTCGGGTACTGGGCGTTACATTTGGTGGTATTAATCGGTTCTCGGACTAACCTAGCATGTGTAAAAGTTTAGCTATACATGCCACTGATTTGTGATAGTGTGATGTCTTCCGACGCGTATGAGTACCGTCTTATTTAGACAGGGTACTCTCCAACCGAGCTGTGCCGACCATGTTCAATGTTATGTGAAGGTATTTGAGTAAAATTATTATTATGATAAGTATCAGTTCAGAAAAGTATGAATAAAGGTTTATGATACATATGTGATAAATATTCATATTTGCTTAATGCTCATATGATGTAGTGTATATGGCTTACTTGATAAGATGAACGGAATAAATAGAAAGTAGTAGAGGTATGAATAAAAGTCATAATATTATGATACGAATGAAAATGTCCTTGTTTTGATTTGGACATTGAATGTTGATGAATGCTAATGATATATAATTTTTATGAGATAAAGGATTATAATGAAATGAACTTATCTATGTTAAATTGTTGGACTGAATTATATGATTGTAATGATATGTATATGATGATGCACGAAATGAAAGTTATGATTGTGGTGCAAATATCTATGTTGGTTTGGCCTTATATGATGTCATGATAATTTAATTAAATGAATGGATAAGTAAAGCTATCTAGAAAACATAGAATGTATGCATAAGTATATTGTCTAAATGGGACAATAGGAAAATTGATGTAAGCCAACATGAATGAATGACATGATTTTGATGATGTTGTTATGATGATGGAAGTTGTATCATATGTGTATGTATAAGAAAGTCGAGTCAGAGGTCCTACAACCCCTCCCCCTTACCGAAATGGTACTTATAATGGAATTTCATGAGATCTGTATTGAATAAGTTTTCGGTTGAGAACCCAAAGAGTTCAGTGATAGAATAATTATAAGTATGATCAGAGATTGAAAATGTGCTGATAAGTAAAGTCAGAGCCAGTAAAGTATCAGATTGCCGTAAAGATTATTGGAATTATGCACTGTTCCAGTTAGAAAAGGAATTCTCCTTGGTAAACCGAATTACTCAGGTGCAAGGTCGAGAAAAGTGTAAATCGAAATTTATTCAGAACTGGCCTTCTTTAGTGAATGGTTTAATATGAAATTTGTGACGGCAGAACTAGTTGGGGAAATGATATTTGAAATGTGAACTATCTGAGTGTGATAGTTATGACTGGACAGATTTAGCAGTCTCTTTTGAGATGTTCTATGTGTTTACCCGTTCTCGAGAAATATTTCTATGGCTATTGATCTTCGAAGAAATTCTTGTTATATGGGAATGTCTTTTAATCTCGGTGTTGGATGAAAGCATTGGTAGTCCGACTGGTTTATAATTTATATTGCTCTATTTCATCGGGTATTCTATTTCATTTCGTTCGATAAGAATTGATGAGAGAATACATATGATATTATGATTCTATTTCTTCTACTTGATGCTTCATCCGATATATATGTATGGGAAGATATATTGTTCTTGTTATATTTGATTCCAAAGGGATTAAATGATGTTTTCTTTTGACTTTCTTTCTTTGAAGAATTATCGGGGTATTCCGTATTTTCTCTATGAGTTTGGTTTTCGATTCTCCGGCTTGGTTTTCGATTCTCCAAAGATAGTATCGTATCTTGGGTTTCTTTATTCTGGATTTCTTTATTCTGGATTTCTCTTTTTGGATTTCTTTATTCGGTTTTCTTGTAATCTTTGTTCCATAATTTGTCAATTATGACTCGTGTTCGAAGTGCGTTCTTTAGCTCATGATAATCATGTCAAATATGACTATACTTCTAATTTGATCTTGGTAATGTGGTGATTTTAGTATTGGGGTTTTTTTTCTAATTTCTGTAAGGATTTGACATCGATAAAGGCATAAGTGATAAAAGCGCGAGTTTCAGTCGGTATGGTGAATTATCTATTTGAAAGATTTCATGCGACAATTATTTCAGGATTATTTTTCCCAAGTCTGATAATAGAATTTCATTTTGTACGGATAAAAGAGTAAATAGTCTGAACGAGAAGTGTATATTTATTAGAAAAAGTTTGATATTAGTTACTACGAATGATAAGGTATTCATTTTGTGAAAGCTGAAAAGTTTATTACATGCTGACAAAGTTCAGATAGATAAGAATATTGGTAATCGAAGCGTCTGAACTAGACTAGTCTACATTGAGTAAAGACTTCCTGACTTTCAGTAATGTACTGTTGTATGAATTGTGATGTGTTTCAAGACGGTGAGGTAATGTGATGGTTTAGAGCATTCGATGTTACATAAAATCGGAGTTGTTAAAGGGGTTAAAGCCGAGCATTGGGATCTATCAAAATTATCCTTGTCAGTGTTGATATTGGGATGGAAATGAGAAGGATTATTCTTGAGGCCATATCAGAATTATTTCCATGGCAGAAAGAGGAAAATATGATGTATCCTATTGTTAAATGTTTGGCGAGATCTATAAATCATATCTGTATTGAATGAATTCCTACCCATCAGATTCGTGGAAATTCAGGTCTCTTTGATTGTTGGATTTCTTGGAATTCCGGTCTCCATTAATCAAGTTAAGATCCGGGTTTTATGTCATGATATCATGGGAAACTGAGAAGGGTTGAAAATTTAAGAACAGTTGAGAGTTGAGATTGTAAGCTTTCAGATCATATGAGAAATTAAAGAGATGTATTGGAGGTACAGTCTAAGTCAAAGTTCTTCGGCACCGAATATGATATTAAAAGTGAAGACCACTTTTCTGGTAAGATTTTCGGGGACGAAAATCCCTAAAGGGGGGGAGAGTTGTAATATCCTGATTTTGGGCCTAGTCGAAATAGTGGTTTTGTGACCACAAAATCCGAGATAGAAATAATTATTTTGAGGTTTATGATATGATTGCATGATTGTGTGAAAAATTCGTGACGAAATTCTATGCATAAAGTGCTTAAATTGAAATTAGGGACTAAATCGAATAATTTGCAAAACTTGCATTCTAGAAGTTTCTAGTATGAAATTGTTTTGAAATATTAATTAGGAGGTCTTAAATAGAAATTTTACCAATTTCTAAGTTTATGGACAAAATTTGGACATGGATGGAATTTTTGGAAAGTTTAGTAGTAAGGGCATTTTGGTCATTTAGGGGTAAAATGAATTAAAATACGAAATTAAAAGCCAATTTTGCTCATCTTCTTCACCATGGCCGAATATAGCAAGGAGAAACCATGGCTAGGGTTTTTCAAGCTTCCATGCTCGATTCTAAGTCCATTCTAGCCCCGTTTTTCAAGTTCTTTACGTTTTTGGAGTCCCGGTAGCTCGATTTAGCTTATGCTAGCAATAATTTAACCTAGGGTTTATATTTGGAAAAATA
Source organism: Gossypium longicalyx (assembly GCA_025698465.1). Classification (NCBI taxonomy): domain Eukaryota; kingdom Viridiplantae; phylum Streptophyta; class Magnoliopsida; order Malvales; family Malvaceae; genus Gossypium; species Gossypium longicalyx. Next base: position 87,004,791 of record CM047007.1, read on the forward strand.
CCCATAGGTTAAATTTGTGTATTTCGGTGTTTTATGATAGAATATGAAGTTTTAAATTATGTTAGACAACTTGTGCTACTCGGTTTTAAGTGAAAACGAGCAAAAAGGGTTTAATCGGTAAAAATACCTAATAGTCATAAGTACATGTTAGAGTGAGAATTTGATGTTTCCATAGAAGGGAAAAATGATCATCATGTCATAAACCATAAGAAAATAGGCTGAAGTTTAATTTACGAGCTTTGGGGAAAAAGTGTAAATATGCAAAAGTTTAGGGGCAAAATTGTAATTTTTCCAAAATATGATTTTGGGTCAATTTGAATAATTTGAGTCCTAATTAGACTATATTTTAAATGATAGAGCAAGGAAAATTGAAATTCGAGCTAAAATGGGGAAAATACCAAGTTGTGGACGAAATGGTAAAAGTAGCCATTTTCGTATACTAGGTAAGTTCATATGTAAATGTTGGTAACGTAGTTATTATTTTAAATGTTTTTATGTTATTTAAATGATATGATAATTATTATGAAATATTATACTCGTGATAATTGTTTGATAATATGTCAAATTATGTGATATACTTGGAAAATGTGAAATACTACCGAGTATCGGTATCGGTATTCCGTAGAAGATGGTTGAGACACATGATTGGGAAAAAGGTCCCGTTGAACCTTAGGAATGGATTAGGATACAAGTGACATGTCACTGGGATATTTGGGCATCCGAACTCGTTGAGTTGAGTCCGAGTTCACTTATGGATGCGAATGTCCGAACTCGTTGAGTTGAGTCCGAGTTCGTGAGATGTAACTAGGCATCCGAGCTCGTTGAGTTGAGTCCGAGTTCACTTATGGATGCGAACGCCTGAGCTCGTTGAGTTGAGTCCGAGTTCGCTTATGGGCGGGTTACAGTTTGCTTGGCTACATATGTGGCACTTATGTGCAAACTTTCCATGTATCCGAATTATATTCGATGTGTTCAACGGGTAAAGTTCTACTCAAATGGAGGAATACTCAAGATGAAAGGGACGTATTGGTAAGTGTTGTGAAATGGATACTTTGAACAGGTATGTACTTAACCCTCGGGTTGAAAAATCGATATAACAACAATATGGTAAGATGATAAATGAAAATATGATATGAATGTCTTGGTGATGATTATGCAAATGATGTTTTATGTTTGCTTATATGGTTATGTTACTTGCTATTTGCATGTGAACTTACTAAGCATTTATGCTTACTCCTCCTTTTCATTCCTTGTAGTGTTGACAAGCCACTCGTAAAAATCGAAGGCGGTCGGAGGCACGCTCACACTATCCGTATACCATCTTGGCATAATGGCTTGTATATTTTGAGTATGGCATGTATAGCATTATAATCATTTTGTATATATGGTCTTATGATATGGTTATTGAGTAGTATAAAAATGCTTGGTAATGATTAGCCATTGGAATGGCTAATTATGATCATATTTGGTGTTATGTATGTCAAATTGCTAGTTAATCCATGGAAACCATGAAATAGGTAAAATTTACCATAAAATAGATTCAGACAGCAGTAGTGATGTGAATTTGAAAAATCTATAGATATAATTAGATGATTAATAAAACATGGAATTGAATAATTATGAGTCTATTTTCATATGGAAGAAACGAAACAGGTATATGAGTTATATTTTATGAGATATTTAAATTTTTGTAAAATAGGGCCAGAGCGATTTCTGGATCCCCTATTCTGATTTTGGAAATTCACCATAAATTTTACAAAGATAATTAGAAGTCATGATTTATATGTACAGAATCCTTATTAAGTCTAGTTTTATTAGAGACAAACGGCATAGTCATTGAAGCTCTGTACAGGGAGATATATGATTCGTAATACACAGAGGTCAGAGTAGTCAAACCCTGAAACAGGGAAAACTTTAATTAATAAACTGTACTAATTGGCTTGACCAAAAATTCTAGAAAAAAATAATTAAATATATATATGAGTCTATTTTCAGGAAAAATTGACAGAATTGGATTTCGAGTTTCGTAACTCGAGATATGAATTTTTAAGCGACTATGACGCAGATTGCTAGTTTGACTGGAAATTTTAAAAATAAATTGTTTGAGCTGTTTAAGTAATGAATTAAGTCTGTTAAAACCTCGTATTCGACTCCAGCGACGGTCTCGGGTACTGGGCGTTACAGCAACTCAACGCGATTACTAGTCAAGATGAGGAAAAGTTAGTCACACCTGAACTAGAACCAAGGCAAGATATTGAGATAAGCAAAGGTAAAGGTGAGGTATACCACAAAGAACAGAAACTGGTAGGTATAGAATACAAACCTAGTGTGCCATACCTTAACGCGACAAGAAAAGACCACTCAGATGAACAATTTGGTAAATTCTTTAAACTCTTAAAAAATTACACATTAACTTACCGTTTATTGAAGCTCTATCACAGATGCCAAACGCAATGAAATTTTTAAAGGAGCTTTTAGCAAATAAACGGAAGTTGGACGAAGCATCATATGTGGAGCTAAACGCAGTTTGCTCAGCTATTCTACAGAATAAGCTACCTAACAAATTAAAAGATCTAGGGAGTTTTACAATCCCTTGCTTAATTGGTAGTTTAGATGTTAATAATGCACTAGCTGATTTAGGGGCTAGTATTAACGTCATGCCATACAAAATGTTCAAACAATTAGGTCTTGGGAAACCCAAACAGACTAGGATGAGCATTCAACTAGCAGATAAAACTATAAGATTTCCTACGGGTATTATTGAAGATCTGCTAGTCAAAATTGATAAATTTATATTTCCTGTTGACTTCATTGTTCTAGACATAGAGGAGGATAGTAACACTCCTTTAATTTTAGGAAGGCCCTTTTTAGCAACCGCTAAAACGATTATTGATATTGGCACAGGTGATCTCACACTTCGTGTGGGAGACGAAACAATCACCCTTCAAGCTCATAATTATGGCAACACATCAAAAATTGAAGGTGATCGTCTAAACCATTCTACAAAAACTGACAATATGGTGCAACCTACATTGCAAGAAATGAGTCTGAAGGAAGTACATGAGCCACTCCCAAGCAATATTAAAGGACCTATTCATGAAGATCGAAGGCTACAAATCGAAGAACTAGATGAATAGCGGACGCATAAACCAAGAACACCCGATAAACCAAAACTACTCCAGAACAAGCTCAATACCTTTCCAAATCAACTTAAGGTTGGAGATAAAATTTTATTAGAAGCCACAGATCCTCACATTGTCACTACCAAACCGAATAAAGAAGTCCCTCTTACGGTACTTAGCATTTTCCCATTTGGTACAGTCGAGGTAAGTCATCCCAAGTTCAGCACTTTTAAGGTAAACAACAGCCGTCTAAAACCTTATCTTGATAAGATGGATAGCAAGAATGAGGAGTATAAACTCCTTGAACCACCATGATCATTCAATGGAGAGGTAAGTCGAGCTTAGACTATAAATAAGCGCTTCTCATGAGGCAACCCGAGCACTAACAATATTAATTTCTTTAAATTTTAGTATTTAACACCTAACTTACTAACGGAGATCTTGAATACAGGTTTTCCACACAGACACGGCCAGGCACACGGGCGTGCTGAGGACCATGTGGAAACAGGGCAGAGATTTATCCCAAAACACAGGCTACGATAAAACGCCACGGTCGTGTGACATAGCCGTGGGTGAACCTACCAAAATAACACAGGCATTCGCCACGCCCGTGTTGCAGAACCTTGGTTGAACTTGAGAAAATAGCACGGGCGTGCGACACGCCCGTGTCTAGCACCCGTGGTCGAACCTGTTAAATTAACACGGGCATGAGCCTACATACATGGGGCATGGAAGAAGCAAACGAAACCAGACACGGTCATGCGACACGGCTATGTAGACCCACACGCCCAAAATACACGAGCATGGGCCGAACGCCAGACGCACCCAAATTCAAAAATACGAAACACACGGGCTGAAATTGGGGAACACGGGCGTGTTCCCTAGCTGTGTCCCCCAAAGTCTATAAATAGGCTGCACTATTCATTGTCTTCTTCACCCAAAATCCCTAACCCTAGCCGCTGCAAGTCAACACGCCCGCCCCGCCACGCCCTTGCACAGCTTCCAACCCCATTTTTAACACTCATCCTCCCCTTTCTAGCATTTGTTTACTCTTTTCCTTTAATTGCACTCATTTTTCATGCTAGTTATCATAGCGATCTGCATTTTATATGTTATTTTTCTCTTTCTATCACTCCAAATTCATTATCTAGAGTAGTTATCATCTTTTTCATGTGAAATTCTTACTCATTACATGATTTCCCTGCCCCATTTGACTAGTTTAAAGTAATTATTCATGGTTAGAATAATAGACATCCTCATGCATTTTGAGTTGACATGTTTCATCCGTCAAGTATGATTCCATTCCATGAAATTCTCTGCCATTCTTATGCCATAAAATTGATTGCTTTGGTTAAGTTGTTAGTCTTAGTAGTTGTGGCTGAAATTATGATTTTTATTTTATTTTAATATTTGTCTTCATTTTACTTTGACCATTTCTCAAGATGAAATAATGGTTTTGATTGCAGGTACAATATCGTCTTCACGACGAAAAAAAGTCACCGTCCCCGCTTCGAAGAGAAGGAAGGAGGCGTCATCTTCCTCGGGTCCTACCGCGGGAATTCGCCACCCTTTTCTGTAGTTCCCGTTGGGCTCCAAGAAGAACTTTACCAAATACTCCAAGCCCGACGTTTAACTACAGGCCGCTGCATTAACTGGGCTACATAGAACAAGTTCAGTTGGCTGATGCGATTCGGGCCCTCCTAACCACCGACCCTTGGGAGCTTTTCTTTGGGATCATCGAGCCGATATATCTCGAGCTTACGATAGAACTATGCTCAATGTTTTATCTTTAGACCGTAATGACAAATTACGATGATCCCGGCATGGTCCAATTTTGCCGAGGCAGATTAGTCCACCAGCTAAGCGTCCCAGAATTCGGTATTGCACTGGGCTTATATACAGAGGAGTTCAAGGAGAAAAATGACATAGATTCTCTCAACCGTCATATCCACCGTTCTCCCTCACGATGCTGAGGCGCACTCATACCACATTCGGCCACCTACGACCCCAGCCGCTCCAAGGCATCAGCTCTCCCTCCATCCTTGAGGTATTTACATTTGATTCTATCTCACACCTTGACAGGGAGGAGAGAGAGCACCAGCATCGTCACCACTAACGACGTCTACTACTTATGGTGTATGTCGCACGGGCACGTCTTCGACCTCGCCTACTTTATTGCCCTTACCATTCGCCACCATACAGAGCGACATCAGAAAAGGGTCATCTCTATTGGGCCCTATGTGACGCGACTGGTGCGACTCTTCGGGCTCCTCAACACCGCAGCCCAAGAGTCATCCTTGACCCTCATTGGCCAGATGTCTCCACAAGGTACCTCGAGCATGCTAAGCATGAGGATAATCGAAAAACACCAAGGAACTTACCCTCCTCAATATCTTCTGACCCAATCTACCTAGGAAGAGGCCCCCGAGGACATTACTGATGATGTCCCTCCACAGCACGAGGATCGACCGTCTCAGCCACTACGCCCCTCTCGTCCAGTTCATGCGGCAGCTTCATACGCTAACATCTCTGAGCGCCTTACACGATTTGAACAGCAATGTTTTCAACGATTTGATCACATTGATGCGACTCTACATTAGATTTGTCAGTATTTTCACATCTCATCCCCACCCCCACCTCGCGAACCATCTAGCGATGAAGATGTTTAAAAACTTTCATTAATTATTTTATTTTATGTTTTTACTTTTATTTTATCTTCAGAATCCGTTTTATTTTTCCTTACGCCTTTCTTTATTAGATTTTATAATTTTTATTTTACAATGACCAACTTCAGTTATTCTATTACGAGTAATTCTATTTCCTTACATTTCTTAAAAAAAATTTTTAATTTTTTCACAGCTATAAAAGAGCTCCTAAGCTCATCTTCACATGGGAACTAAAAACTCCACCGAGAAAGGTTCTCCACGATTGTCATGTCCTGCTCGACCACGACTATAGCTACCAATAGATATACTATTCTTTTGTCGTAGGACTTATGGACTAATGAACCTCTACCACCACCAGAGTATCCTCCTCCACTCTCATGCCAATTATTCTCCAAAAACTCCAGTTCGAGGAATTCATTCATCATTCAGGAAGTTTCACTTTTCTCCTTATATTATGATCATAAATTTATCTTTTTCAATATAACTATCTTTGTACATTGAGGATAATGTACATCTTAAGTGTAGGGGGTCTTTTATATCACCATTAGAATATGTCTTATTCTCACGTGAATTACTCATATCACTATTAGAATGAATTTTAATTAACTCATGATTTTTATTGATATGTCTTGAATTAAAACATAGGCATTTATGCATTGATTATTTAAACTTTAAGACATTAGGGAATCAAGCATGATAAGTTGATTTTTGGAGAATTAAAAACTTCTAGGTTGTTTCTCTAAGTCTAGGTATTATCTTGAGTTGGAATTCACAAGTTTGAACATTAAAAAGCCATAATTTTTTTAAGACTTTGAGCCTTCAAGAGCATCTATTATTTCTTCCATGCTCACTTTCATTATGAGTGCGCCAATATTGAACTTTTATTCTATAACTTGCTTGATTATGCATGTCAAGACCACACCATTTGATTTGATATGTTAAAATGATAAAGGCACTTAGGTTTAACCCACTCACTCCATAAAAGCTTACCTTCACAATTAACCCTTAGTAAACCCATTTGAGCCTAACAACCCATTCATTGATTTACCCTCAATATTAACCCATAACTCATTATTGTTGAAATCCCTTAAATTAATTTGACCCCTATTTTTGTCGAGATTTGAGTTGGAATAGTTGTTTAGCTATGTTTTATTTTGTATTTAACTTGTTCTTTAAAAAAAACAACAACAATACTTGCATTCTTATTAATAGTAATTCACCATTTTTGAGCTTGAGTGTTAATTCCACATTCTGAGAAGAAGCTCACTTGTAATCAACTAATGACCAGTCATTTTTCTAGTTAGGCAATTTTTCAATTCAATCTCAATTCTAACCCTTTCTTCCAGCTTGTGACCACACCCTTTAACCAAAGCCACGTTATAACCCTCTAAAGACCTTTTGATTGATGTTTAATCTCAATTTATAGTGGTGGAGATTTGTTTTTCATGCAAGCCTATGGTAATGACTTTTCATTATTGACTATTGAGTGCTTCATTTATTGTCCTTAAGTACCTCAAGTGATTTGAGTGAATCTTTAGTGAGGATGCGAAACTCTGTGATATTTTGAATCAAATGTAATTACTTAGATGAGGGGAGACACTTATATTTTCATGATAAAATGCTCAACTTGGAATGTTTGAAACTTTGATGTTCTTTTAGTTAAATTTTCAATGTTTGATTACCTATGGATTATTTTGAGGTATTATCGATAGAAATTATAAGTTGAGAAGAATTTGTTTTGATTATGAGATGAGGATTTTGCTTGAGGACAAGCAAATGCTTAAGTGTGGGGGTATTCGATAAACAGTCATTTATACATATTTTTACCCCATGCTTAGCGCATTTTATGGATGATTTTTCCTTAGAATTGGTGAATTCGATGCTCCTAATGCCTTACTTTCATGTTTTATACTTAGGTGAGCTTAGAAGAGTAAAAGGAACGAGAAACAACCAAAAACAGAGAAAATGGGCCAACGTACGAAATCAACACGGCCTGGACTTCCTCACACGGGCAGACCACATGGCCATGTTAATTTGGCAGAATCGAAGCACGACTCACACGGGTAGACCATACACCCGTGCTATTTTAACAGGCTTGACCACGGCCTGAAGTAATCGTACACGGGCGTGTCACACGAGCGTGTCCCTGCCGAGCCCAAGTTCAGTCCAATTCAGAAAAAGCTAATTTTGAGGGCTTTTAGGCATTATAAAGCCTATAAATACACCTTAAAGGAGGAGAAAAGGAGAGACACACAAGAGGAAGAAAGAAATTGCTCAAGGAAAGCCGATTGATCCATCTCAAAAGCCGAATTCACTGTCAAGACTGAAGATCTCCCTTCAATTCCCCTTCAGGAGTTTTGGGTTTTTCTTTATGTTTTATATTCACTATTCTTCTAAAATGTTTTCCTTTTTAGTTATAAACTAAATCCCCTAAATACCTAAGGGGGATGAAACCTAAGACAGATCTTGTTATTATTATTTTCTGAATTGTATGATAAATATTTGACTTGTTCTTAATTATGCGTTCGTCATTCTTGTTTTGATATTCCAAGATATTGATTCAAGTTAAGCTCTTATGCAGATCAGGAATAGACCCTGTCTAAGAGTACATGTGTCATAATTAAGCGGAGTTGATTGCACGCCTAGAGATAGGGTGACAAGATTTTGCCGGATTAAGGTGAAACCTAATAAGGGGATCCATAGATCGAGTTAATACAACCCTAGGAAGTTAATTAGAAAGAGATTTCAATTATTCAACCTAGGGTTAGACGTTGTTAGTCTCGAGAGAGATAATAATATAACTTAGGGATTTCTACGGATCAAGTCAAATGAATAAATCGTCCGATTCAGAGTCAAATAACAAGTGAAGTCTAGGTGGATTTTTACTTAGGTATTGTCTTAATTCAATTGTTTTCCAAAAGTAATCCCCTAATTCTATTTTCTGTGAATTCTTAGTTTAGTTAATTATTTAGTTAAAACAAACCCCCTTATTCTTACGCTAGATAATAAAAAGACAGTCATTACTAGTACTTTTAGTTCCTTTGGGTTTGACAATCCGGTCTTGCTAAAACTATACTACTGTTCGATAGGTACACTTGCCTACATCATGATAATAGTTAGTTTCAAGAACTATTAATTATAAATATTTAAAACCTGTCACAAAATAACACGATCATAGCACCTCAAACCCTATTCCGGCGTTGGATACAGGCGAGGGGTGTTACATTAAGAGTTTGAGTGTGTGTTTGGGGTCTAGTCTTCGAGTCTCGGAATGAGCAAGGTAGAAAGATTTTGCTATATTTTTTTTGTTCAAGTGGTCAGTTAGTGGTTGGGTTTAAATTAAATTGGTCTTTGAGTAATCTAATAAGAATTAAGTAGTTGGATTGGTTTTTTATATTATTTTGTTTTGTTTTTAATACTTTATTTTTTTCAAAAAAATCCCAACAAATTCCCTAACTTCCCTTTTTAGTTTTGCACGTTCCCATTTGCTGTCATTTTTTTTCTTCTTCTTGCATTTGGTTTTCTACCCGAATTACTTTACACGGAACCAGTACCTGATTTGCTGCAATTGTTTTTCTTTCTAAATTAATTGCAAATCTTTTCAAACAATTTTGGTGGGGGTGTGTGGTCAATTTCTAGCCAATTTGTTCTTCAATAAGTGATATATTTCTCCTTGGTTTGCTTTATTTTTGTTTGTTTAGTTTAATTGAGTGTGGTGTGTCGTTTTAATCATTAAGTGCTTTTAGGAGAAGTTCATGAAGCGGTTGATCCTTCGACAAGTTAAGTTCTATGGTGTTTCAGATGTTCATTTGGGGGTAAGTCATTAAATGCTAGATTGGGGCTATTTTGTTGCGAATTTTTTGTTTATATTCGGCAAGGGAACGTAATAATTGACTTGTATTATATCAAATTAGGTTTTGGGTTACTCAACTTTTGGAATTATGGAAAAATCAGATCAGATGTGTAACAAGAAACTCGAAAAACAGCAAACGGTGAAAGCCAAAATTAAGCACTATTGACGCCACATGACTGTGTGTAGGACCGTGTGTGACACACGGTTTGGGCTATTTTGGGCCGTGTGGGCCACATGGGCTAGGCTATTTGGGCCGTGTGGGCCTAAAACTCAAGATTTTCCCTAAGGCCACACACGTCTTCCTAATCGACTGTGGGCCCTCTGAGAGGTTGGTATGTGATTAAATATACTATAAAACATGAAGTATGGTCATTTGTTAGTATAAATTTTGATATCTGCAAGTGTATCTGTGCTTTCATATGATAATTTTAGCTGAGAGTAATGTTATATATGTATATGATTTGTATTTGAAATGTTATGCATGATTTTTGCTCTGATTATATCTGATTCTGGGATGGGATATATTATGTGGAGGAAGTGTTTTAGTAAGAGGCGCTATCTCGCCCATTATACTGGCAGCATAGCTGCAAATAATCTGAAAAGTGTCATATCGACACTAAATAGTGTGTAGGGCTAGATAGGTATTTAATACCATATATAGTGTGTAGGGATGGTCAAAGATGGTGTGTAGCGGATGGGGGTAGGATGAGAGATTTTCATATAATTCTGATTCTGTATAAGATATACGTCTGTATCTGCTCTGCTATGTAATAAATCTAAAATTAAATCTATAATTATGTGTTCTTTAAAGTTACAAACTAGGTTATGAAAACTCACTTCCTGTTTGTTTGTCGCTTTCAAGTAACCCTCAGACTTAGGTGAGTTAGTGCGATGGGAACTCGGTTATGACCATAATTTCGTAAATTTAATTTATTTCTATTTGGTTTTGAGAGTTTTGTAAATTTTAGGCTGTCTGGATATTTTTTTGGTGGTTTTGGGTTTTGGACTTTAATTCTGTTTTTTGCAAAATATCGCTTACACGTTTTATCGATAAGGTTCATTTTTCTACAAACAATGGGTTTCAAATCAACAAACTGTGATTTCCAAAATTTAACGTTTTAAGAATTTCGTTGCAATGTTATACATATTTGGAAAACATAAACAAACAATGTTTTCACTAAAACAGTTAAGCAAGATATATTTCTAATAAACCGGGTTTTTAAGTAATATGAGTTTACGACATTTTCTTTCTAAACATATAAATTCTTAATTTTTAGACGATCTACGGTGTCACCTCCAGATTTAGCCATAATGTATAGGTCGGGTCTAGGGTGTTACACATTTTCATCTTCAATTTGTAATATGAGGTGGAAATGAATGGGCAGTAGTAGGCCATGCACATAAAGGATTTGCCTCAACTGGCTTTCCAGTGCCCCAAAATCAGTCATTAAACTATGGATAATAAAGCTTTTGCTTAACATAAAGGAAAACACAAGAAAGTGAAGGAAATAATGTAAGATATATTACCTAATAATATATCTCTATGCATTGCTGGAAAGCATAATATTTTAGGTATCAAAAATCTTACATTATGTATGTAGATTGGTATATTTCTAGCTTTATATTAAATTATGGTTTCATTACCATGTATTCCTATGGCTTTTATTGGATGTTTCATAGGTTCCATTTTTCTAAAGGAATGACATTTTTTCTGCAACTACTAGTTGTAGCTCCAGTATCTAGTAAAGCATGTAAAGAATATGTTTTATATTCTCTAAATTGAAATGTAATTTCAATATATGTGTAATATTTCCTAGATTGGAAATTTGAAAATGTAATTACTTCACTTGTTCTAAGTTTCATTTGTTGGATTATTATCGAAGTTTGTATTTCTTCCATTCTAGTGTTTCTAGAAGATACAGAATTTCTACTTGGTTTTGTGGGAAAAATAGGAATATGAACTGCATTCCATTCAGTGTTGAAGATATAAAACTTCTACTTGGATTTTCTTCATCTTCCTCTATTTGAGCATTTAAAGGTAAAACCAAATTATCATTTGTATTAAAACCAAATTATCATTTGTATTTGTTATAGCTATATTTTTAAAATATAATTTATCACCAAACGATATATATTCTATTTTACTTACAGGTTTATAAGTACTGGCACTACTTATCCTTTCCATCATTCAATCTCTTGGTATTGATAAATCTCTTAAATGTAATAATTTTAGTTGTATTTCAGTAGTGATTTTATTGGGTTCAAAGAGTTCAATAATTTTGTTATTATTTTCTTTGATTTCTACTTCTGTTGTATTAGTACATTCATTAAAGGAATTCCAACTGATTGCTAGATCTTTTGCTAAATCATTAATTTCAAAATTTTTTGTCTGAATTCTAAGACATAAACATTCTTCTATCAAAGGATCTATAATAGATATAAAGTATTTTGATTTAACTTTAAATCTTATTACTCCTGCATGTAAATTTGATTGAATTCTTCCAATAAATGCTTTTATTAGATTTTCAAATCTTTTATCTAATAAAACTACTATTATTGGTATATCATGATCTTTTCTAAACAAAGCTCTTATAGTTATCATTATTATTCCTAAATGTATATATCTAACTTGGGGATATTTCTTTTTAATTCTCTTAATTTTATCTTTATTAAATAGTGAGATTTCTATTAATCCACCTCTAGTATCTTTAGCTACTGCATTACCACTCATTTTTTCTCTATGTCTTTGACACCATATCTTATATTTAGATATTTTATAAATTTCTTCTTTAGAAATATGATTTTTATTATTTTTTCTATCATTTCATCAAAAAAATCTTTTCCTCAGATTATATTTACTAATTTTATATCTCGTTGTTCATTCTTAGGAATTTCTTCTAACTGATTATTCGAACTGCTTCCTATATTAAACATAAATATATATTCTTCTTCATTTGTATCAAAATCTGTTTTTGATATTAATTCGTATAATATTTCCTCAGGACTTATTTCATCGTCTAAACATATTTCTAAATTTTGTTCTTCAAGTGTTTTAATCATTTTTCTTGCATTTTTTTTCTTTATTAGGACAATTTGGTGCTATATGTCCTTATTCATCACATATAAAACATTTACATATTTTTTTTTAGGTTTTTTAGAAGTTTTTATTCTAATAAATCTTTTCTTTTTATTATAACCAAATTTTTTTCTTATTTCCTGGTTTCCATCTAACCAGCTTATATCTTCTATTTTTCTTTTTATTTTTCTTATAAGTATTAGGACGTACTGATTTACATCTAAATTCCCATTCATTTTCTAGAATTTTTGTACAATGCTTATTACTTAGGTTACGCTTAACTTGTTTAGAAGCCTTACTTTGTAAACAATGCATAGTTATTCTTTCTTTTGCAAAATTAATTCTATTTCCTATAGAATCTATGTTTTCTGGTTCTACACCAGCTATTTTACTATGCTTTTTTAAATAAGAATCGTACTTTTTTATACAAATCTCATCCCATGGTGGTGGTAATTTATGAAAATATTGGTTTTCCATAAATTTATATTTTCATTTTTTAATTTTTGATATTCATGAAAAAATGTTTTAGAAAATTCTTCTAGGTATCTTATGTCACATAATTTTATTTTTGACAATACATAACTAGATAGACAATCCTAATCTTTTTTATCAGTATATCCACAAAATTTTGTTTTTAGAATAAAAGTTAACCCTTTTAATAAATATTTGGGAGTTCCAATCTGTAACACCCCTAACCCGTATACGTTGCCAGAACAGGGTTTCGGAGCATTACTACCATTTGCAGATTACTTAAAAAAAATTTAAATGCTTACCGATTCAATGCATCATGTAAATAAATATATTACCATTCAATCAACAGATTAGTACTTGTATAAGCATCAAACAGTAATATTGTTAGTGTACTTGCACATATCTCATATAAATTCAACATTGATATAACTATTTTCTCGATATATCGTACTTGAGTTCAATAATAGTCTCAACTTACATAATTTTCTTGTATCAACATATCAAAGATAATCATATATGTACATGTCATGAAACATATCATGCTCTTACCGTTTCTTCATAAGCATATATGATTCATTTCATTATATTAATATTTCATACTCCATCATTTCCATATATTTTATGTATATTTATTCCGATAATGGCTTATATCAAACCTAACATAATTTATATTCCACGTACTCATACTTATTTCGTTTATCTATCTTCATAATTATTTCATACAACTATTTTGTACATATATATTTCTATATGACCAGTTCTTGTAAACATTACACACAACCATTTCATATAACCATTCGTCATCTGATACATATTACCCGGATATCAATTGTTCAACGATGTCATAGCATCTCCCATCCACGGTCTTATTCATCTTTGACATGATGCCATAGTATCTTTCAACTATGGTCTTACTCATTTTCTGTCATGTTGCCATGATATCTTTCAACCATGGTCTTGTTCATTTCATATCACGTTGCCATGGTATCTTTCAACCATGGTCTTACACATTTCATATCAGGTTGCCATGGTATCTTTCAACCATGGTCTTACACATTTCATATCAGTTGCCATGGTATCTTTCAACCATGGTCTTTCACATTTCATATCAGAGTTGCCATGGTATCTTTCAACCATGGTCTTACACGTTTCATATCGAGAGAGCACACTCCAAAACCTCATCCTTACGGTGGGATTACCAGTCCAGGCTAAATCCCCTGTAATATAAACTCATAGAGTATTGTCGGGATTACCAGTCTAGGCTAAATCCCCTGCAACGACAATTACTCTAATGAGCTTGGATCCGAATTACAGTCCGAGCTAAATTCGGACCACGATTCGGATTACCCGTCCGGGCTAAATCCATTTTACACATATTCTTCGGAGGGCTATATCGAGATAGGATCACCCGTCCGGCTAGATCCTTTTTACCGTCAATTCCTTTTCAGAGATCCATCGAATTTTTCCTTTTCATTCAACCGAGATTTATTTTCAATTTATTTCGAGTATTATCAATATTTCATCAAATATCATGAATTGAATATTCAAATCATATTTTCATCACATAACCACATATTTCAAGTATTTAAAATACAATTCAAGTTACACAAACTTACCTCATTGCTTGTTTGTGTTTATAATTTCATTAATCCGATATCTTTTCTTTTTCACGATCGAGTCTCATATTTGAGTCGTTCGGATCTTTATAAATAAATTTGATCATCATTTTCATTCATTTCATATACTAATGCATTTAATTAATGCTTTAGACAAAATTTACCATTTTGCCCCTGAACTCTTAATTAATGATGATTTCATCCTTAGGGTCAGGAAAATAAAATTCTTGCAATTTAATCCTTATTTCCAGCTATTATTCTTATATATATTGATAACAGTCCATGAATTCTATAAAATATCAGAATTTTCTATAATTTCAACACTTTTCAATTTATTCTTTCAACACTTTTCAATTTAATCCCTAAAACATGTTTTCCCCCGATCTTGAACTAAATTAATAATTTCATTCAATTTTGTAATTTAAATAATAAAATAATCCATTTCATGCAATTTGATCATTTTTTTACATTTTTACAAAATTGCCCATAAAATTTTACTTTTATTCAATTTAGTCCTTGAGCCTAGAATATGCAAATTAGCCATGCTAGATGAATATTCATACATATTTTCCTCCTCCTCCTCTCCATTCCACATCCTTAATGTAGATAATACACTTGTAAGTAACATTATCCATAATTTTTATTATTTACTTTTATGAATATTCAAGCTGTCTATCTGCATCATGGTCACTAAATTATTTATATCTGGAGCTATAGAACTCAAAATTAAGATCCGCTAATTTTCCCTGAAACTAGACTCATATATCTTATTACCATAAAATTTTCAGAATTTTTAGTTTATCCAATAAGTACAGTTTATTCTTTAAAATTACCCCTGTTCTGCTGTCTAACAGTTCTGACCCTTCTTCACTAAAAATTAATTATCTCTTTGTACAAAATTCAAATGATGTTTCCGTTTGTTTATATTGAAAATAGACTCATTCAGGATTCTAAAAATATAAATTTAAACCCATAATTATTTTTATCAAAATTTTTATGATTTTACAAAGTCAGAACAGGGGAACCCGAAATCATTCTGACCTTGTCTCACAAAATTCATCATATCTCATGATTTACAATTCCATTGCTTACATAATTTCTTCTATAAGAAACTAGACTTAATAAGCTTTAATTTCATATTTTATTCATCCTATAATTAGATTTCTACAATTTTTTATGATTTTTCAAAGTTAGACTACTGCTGCTGTCCAAAACTGTTTTAGTACAAAATATTAATTACCATGTTATAACACCCTTATTTTCTTTTTCTACACCATTTCTCATCACTTTCTCTTATTTTCTCTTCACTAACATATCATGAACATAGGACCTTATGTAAGAAAACTCTACTATAACATTATTTCCATGCTTTGTCAATAATAACAAACTTAAAAACATATTGAAATCTTGATATACTTACCTTGTTCTATTGATACTAATCTTTAACTTGATTTTCTCTCTCCTCCAGCTTCTATTTCTTGAATCCAACTTGATATTCTAACTCCCCATGGTCTCCTTAACATTTTTCTCTCTTGGTAGCTATGGAAATTCATTTGATTTTTGGGTGAAAATGGTGAATTTTTGGTAAAAAGGACCAAATTGTAAAGAAAGTAAAACTTTCTTTCTTCCTCACTTTCTCTCACGTTAGTGCATGGGAAATATGGATGAGAATTTCTCATCTTTCTTTCTTTATATACTAATAAAATAATAATAAAATATCTTATTAAAATATTAATAAAATAATATTTATCTAATTAAATAATTATAATATATCAAAATATCTCTAGCATCATTATTACTTTCTAGATTTCTCTCTCTTCCAATTGACCATTTTGCCCTTCATTATCTTTTAAAATTCCATCCTTAAGTCATCATTTAATTTGGTAAAATTGCAATTTAGTCCCTCATAATTTCTTCATCTATTCAATTTGGTC
Organism: Gossypium longicalyx; assembly: GCA_025698465.1. Classification (NCBI taxonomy): domain Eukaryota; kingdom Viridiplantae; phylum Streptophyta; class Magnoliopsida; order Malvales; family Malvaceae; genus Gossypium; species Gossypium longicalyx. Next base: position 87,021,529 of record CM047007.1, read on the forward strand.
CTAATTCATCCATTTTCCTTAGTTTCTAGATTATTCCGCTCTTAAAATATTTACACTATTGGTCCTTCAAATTTTTCATATTTACACTTTAACCCCTCAAATTTTGAGTATTTACTCTTGTGCAACAAAACTTTTCTCACTTTTACAATTTAGTCCTTTCTTGAATTAATATATCATAATATACTTCACAATATTGACATATCTCAAAATTTTCTTCTTTTTTTTTTCACTTTATTTCCTTATTTTACTATATCAAGGATAATATCTTACTGTAAATATTTTCAGGGTATTACACAATCTGGTTGATTAATTACCCTTTTTGTTCTCTTTTATTTTTCTGATTCTTCCCATCTTCTTATGAATTGTAAAACATCTCCTTGAAATGTTCCAACAAAGTAGTTTAAAAAATTTTCTTTTGACCACATGTTATTGTTAACAACTATAGTCATAGATTGTGCCCAATCATCTATGGTTTTTTCATAGTCTGCTATAGGAATATTAGTTAGATCTAAATATATTCCTCCTTGAGCAACATTTCTTTTGTTTAGATCATTTATTCTATATGGGACTGGTTGAATAGATGATTCTACTAAATTTTTAGATTTTGTTTCATTTGTAGCAATATTTTTGGTTTGATTACCAAAAATTATAGTTGTATTTTCAACTTGTTCATAGCTTTTATTAAAAGGTCTCAAATAATCATCTTTTTGAAGATCTGGCTCTATTTTTCTTTTTCCATGAGGATCTGTTTGATTAGTATTCATTGGTTCTGGTATTTCTATATTTTCTTCCTCATCTGTTGAAGTATTTTCTTTATCAGAATTATAACTTGTAACTTTTATGTCTTCTAATTTATAAAATTATTAGCAGAATTATTAGAACTACTACTGTTGTCTGTAGTGTCATAATTTAACATATAATGATAATTAAATAATGTAAACATATCTTTATGTTTTTCATAAAGTTGTTCTATTAGTTTTAGATATTCTATTCTTTCATTTTTATCATATGTCTTAGTAAATTTGTTCTTCCAATGTTCTATAAGTTGTTTATAGGATTGGAAATAATATTTTTGTTGATGAGTATATATTCTTTTTTTGTTTTTCAGGTTTTTTATGTCTTTTGTTTGTAGAAGATGATTCTTCGGATGAAATATCTTTTTCTTTTGACAAAGTTAATATTATATTACTATTTCCATAATATAAAGACTTGTTTCAATTTATTATTAACTTTAGATAAGATTACTTTAGATAAGATTTCTTTAGATTCGTTGTTCAAATTTAATTCTATAACTTCTCCTAAATTATTTATTTGTCGTTCTATTTTACTTACTTTATTATATAACATATGAAAATTTATAGAAGTAATATCTATTAAACTATTAAAACACTTACTGAGAGCAGAAACATTGTTTTCATTTTTAAAATCAATATGCATAGCATGATTGCAAATTTTATCCTTATATAGACAGTCAGTTTCTTCCATGAAATTTATCTTAGGTACCCAAAACCTTTTGTTATCTTTATATGTTCTTACTTTAAAAAGTCAAAAGTCTCATTCAGACATAAACAGGCTATTTGTAACACCCCAAACCCGGCCTGGACGCTATGGTCGAATCTGGTGATGTCACATAGAAGTGTGTACGAAATCAGTCACGTTTGCTAAAAATCATTTTTCCGTTTAAAATTTGCCATTATCTTCCATTAATTCTAAAATTGTGCTTTTATTTTAGTTGTTAGTTTGCAAAACATTATACGTTGTAGAAGCTTTTAAAAACAGTTCGCTTCCTCTTAGGTGTTCTGTTAAAACATGCATTTCTTTTGAAAACTCGAATTTTACCTACTACTAGCAGCCATAATCATAAACAGTATAAAACCCAAATTTCATCCAAATTTCGTAGAGGCCATATTACATAAAAATTACCTAAAATAAAATTTAAAGCCATAACTAAGTACAAGACAAAGTCAAATGGGTCGCGTGGCCACCACCGAGTCCTCCACTGCACCAATTCACCTATGTCTGAGGATTACCTGTATTGAACAGAAGGGTGAGTTTACGAAAACTCAGTGTGACCCCCAGCATACAAACAGACAAACACAGTCTAGGCTTAAGCCCTTTTCAGTACAGAATCAATCATGTAGTAGGGCCTTGGCCCATTACAGTATCAATAATCAGGATAGTCATAGATATGCAATATCAGATCCTACCCAGCCAGCCTCTACACTCCATCTCCATCCAACCCTACATTCCATGTGGGGATATAATTAACCCACCCAACCCTACACTCTAAAAAGTATCGATGCGGCATTAATGTGGTTTGTTCTTTGTTTGCCATATTAGACTCAAAGCCATCGATGAAGTCGCAAATTGTGTGTTGCCATTATATTAGGCTTAAAGCCTTCAGTACACTTCCTCCACATATATCATCCCATCCTTATGCAATGCAACATACAGTCATGGCATGCTATCACATAGTGTCATGCATATAATCAGTACGGTATTATAATCATGCTCAGTAAACAGTTATGCATACGTCATTCAGTCAATTAGGGATTAAAGCATTGCTTACCGACCCCACAGAAGGTTCACAGTCATCTCGGATGACCTGTGCAATCTTAGCAAACAAATCAGTAAATTGGGCTCACACGCCCTAGTGATCTACCTGTATGGGCCCACACGTCCGTGTGGCCTACACAGCCCAACTTGGCCTTGGCCGTGTGGATCACACGGCCTGGCCCAGAATCCTACACGCTCGTGTGGTGCACTCGTGTGGGCCTACATGACCATGTCGCCTACGCGGCCCAAATTGGTCATCACACGACCGTGTTTGGTGCACACGACCTAGCCTCATCGACCATACGCCTGTGTTATGTCACACGGGTGACCACATGCTTGTGTGGCGTTGATAGTAAGCTTTTTTAGCTTTTCGTCGAGCCTTGTTTTCTGCATTTCAGGTACACACCTGGTATCGATTGATGCAAATACAGTCTCCGAGCACTCTGAAACCTAAGAGTGACCAAGAAGCACGGATTAATAGCATAAAGAATCTAATTAAAATGAACCCCAATCGAGATACTTATCAATTGATTGATAATCACTTACCCTCGTTTGAACAATCGAAGTCCTACCCTCTTAAACCGTTGAGGAACGATCACCAGCCTCTTGGTTAATACATACAAACCAGCCAGAACCCCTTTTTAAACAATATATAAAAGAACAATCTAAACCAATCGAATACCAAAACTTATCGAATGCGCAGAACAGTCGTTGACCCAGACAGAAGTAGAACAGAACCGAAATAGGAAAGAAATCGAAGAGAACAAATGTGGACAAGATGGAAATTCGATAAGGAGAAAAGAGAATCAAAACTCAAAATTTTGAAAGAAAGGAGAGAATATGCCGAATTTTGCCAAATCAATCAAAAAAATATTTTGATAACTCCCATTAACCCCAATCCCTTAATTTTCTCTACGAACTCCCCACTACCAAGAATTCTAACGCTACTCAAACTCTTCCCCATAACCGCTCAAAGATAAAGCCGAAGCAAGGAATTGAACACAGGATCTCCAACACACTTGACACTCCACTTAGCCACCAGACCAGTAGGCCCATTCTGATATTAACGTACTAACATTTAAACTTAAGCCTATTGGACAAGAGTAAGGCTTTATTCATTTTAAAAACATAAAATTTTGCTCAAGTTAAGGCTTGAACTTGAGACCTCACACATACTCAGAACACTTAACCACTGAAGCAAATACACACTTGTGTCACATTTTTAACAGAATCAAAAGTATAAATTTTGGGGCGTTACACTATTGTAAGACAGAATAACAGATATATGGGTTTTAAGATAAACAAACATGAAATAAACAGAACTGAAAATAAGGTATAAGAACTTACAATGAATACTAAGATACTATTTCTCCAGAAAACGTTGCTTTGATACCAATTACAACGGGATACAGAATACAGTAGATAATATTACAAAAATACAAAATAAAATTAGTAACAAGGAAAAGGTTTTTTACAAAGAAAGAGAGGTTGGTGGATAAAAGTAGATATAAATAGAGGTTGGTGGATGAGAAATGGATAGGGAAATGTTTTCAAAGCTAACTTTGATGCCCCCTTAGGCTTCCTTTATCTCCCTTTTATAGGAGAATTTTTTAACTCTATTTATTTTTCTTTGAATCCCGCACAGTTTTTTTGATAAGGATAATGTCTCATCATTGATTTGACATGGTTGCTTCCACGTTACTTCCTTTTTTGTCTGCATCTGGATGTCGTTTTGTTTTCTTGGATGTCATTTTCCCAAGTAGCTTCCTTTTTTATTTACACTTGGATGTCGTTTTCCCAAGTTGCTTTCTTGATATTTTAATTGATTTTTTCCAATTTGCTTTTATCCTTCATGAATATTAACTAGATTCATTTCCTCCATTTCATCTAACTGTAATGAATCTATTGAAGTCTTGGTGAGTTCCAGTTTTCCCACGTATTCTTGATTTCTTCTATTATGTGTGATGGAAAATCATCAATCTCCATGTCAGCTATCATAGTTGCACGGATTCTTCATCTCTATCATCCTGAGTGTTTCCAGTATCATATGCCAATGTTCTTCTTCCCTCAGTCCATAGGCTATAAGTTTTTTGTTGAAGTAAATATTGGGCTTTGGTCATTAAATCTATTCATGTTTGGATCTGATAATAACTGGGATAATTATAACACTTGTCAATATTTTTTGTCAAGTGTCTGTTTTCTTCTTTAGTTGCTGAAAGGTTGGGATCTCCAATTATTTTTTTAATGATCCAATTTGATATGGCTGATAAACTTTTTTCTTTTTCAGCTATACCAATAAGATTACTAATTTCAAGATGAAAATAATAATAAAAATCATCTTCACATATTATACGTAATAATATAGATTTAATAAATGCAAAAAAATCTTTTAATAAATGGAAAGAAAAATTTTAAACTGTTATTTTTTTAACAAAACCCCATTCAATAGTACTTATATCAAATGGTTCATGATCAAGTCTAAATTTTATAGTAGAGAATTTTTCATTTAAATCCTTTGTAAAAACATAGGCTTGTAAAAAATATTCTGAAAAAGCTTTTTGAAATTGAACTTACTATTTGCAAATAGCTCCATTTGTTTTTTTAAATATTTCCACTGATAAAATTTTTCTAGCCTTATTATATAAACATAACCTAAGCATTTTATTCATAATAAGGCTATTTGTTCCTTTATTAATAAAATACTTAAATATATCAAGAAGATTGTTTATCTCCTTAATATCTAAATAACTGATTTCTAGTTCTTCCCAATCCCAATATAAAATGGATTTTAATAATAAATCATGGGCTCCTTGTTCTTTAGTTGTTTTTTCAACTAGAAATTGTGAAAGCTTAGTAAGAGCTCTCCTGAAATTAGCTCTTTGTTTAGTAATATGGGTTTTCCATATATCATTAATAAAATTATATAATTCTGATGGTAAGCCTAGAATATAAAAATCTTTTATTTTCTGAATTTGTTGTGGTTTCAACAAATTTCTGATGCACAAATTTTTTCTGCTCCTTTTATGATTTCAGCATATCTAGCTTGGTATACTGAATTTGGATCTTGAGACCAAGGGAATTGACTTACCGGTTGTGGTGTAAATGATAAATGAGTTCCAACTGGTTGTCTTACCATTGGATATGGAATAGAATATCCTTAGTTAGGATAAAAAGATACTTGAGAAGGTATTGTCACAAATCCTTGATTAGGATTTGTCGATTTGAATGTTTTCCCTTTGTTGGGCCTTTTATGAATAGTAGTCCATTCACTGGCTTTTTCTAGAGGTTTTTTACCTCTATCCATATGGCCTGCTAAGATAATCAGCAATAATATTGTTAGTTCCTTTTACATATAAAACTTCAAAATTAAAAGTACATAATTCATTATATCATCTAATTTCTCTAGGTACCGTTTCCAAACTTTTATTAATAAGGAAATGTTTAATTGCCTGATTATTAGTTTTTATAATAAATTTTTCAAGTGCTAAATATACAAGAAAGTTTTTTATTCCTCTATTTATTGCTAATAATTCTTTTTCATATATGACATAATTAATTTCATTTGGTTTAAATTTTCCCGAACTATATCTACATATTAATTCTTCTTTATTTATTGTTCTAGCTTTTAAAATACAACCCTAATAATTTTGTGAGGGGTCTGTTTCTAAAATTAATTTATCACCTTGTTTAGGTAAATAAACTTTTGGAATTTGATTAATTTCAAATTTTAATTTTTTTTATGATTTCCGAGTCTATTTTAGACTAGATAAAGGGTTTATCCTTTTTTTAATTTTTCATATAACTTACCTATTTTTTCAGATAAGTTAGGAAAGAAATTTCTTCCATAATTAATAATTCTTAAAAAATTGTTAAAGCTGCTTTTTATCTTCAATTTTTTTTCAGGAAATTCTTTTATTTTTACTATAATATGATCTTGTAGTTTAAGATCATCTGCAAATAATTTTAATCTTAAGAATTCTATTTCTATTTTTTCTAGCTCTATTTTCTTAGGACTTAGTATAATTCCATGTTTTATGAATTCTTAAGAAATGATATTTAAATTTTTCTATGTAATTCTAATATGTCTAAAAATATTAAAATATCATCTATATAAACTACACAAAATTTTTTATATTTATTAAATATGGAAGATTACATAATCCAAATGGCATTACTTTCCATTGATAATGTCCATTAGGTGCACTAAAAGCTGTTACAGTCAAATTTACTAAAATATTTTTCTTGTTTAGCTTGATTAATTAAAACATCCTTTCTTGGAATAAAATAATCATCAAAAATAATATTTTAATTTAATCTTTTATAATTAATAACCATTCTAATTTTTCCTCTTTTTATTTCAGCATGATTTCTAACCATGAAGGCTGAACTAGAATGTGGACTATTAGTTGTTTCTATTAATCATTTTTCTAATAATTTCTTAATTTGTATATCAAATTTATCTATATCTTATTTAGTATAGATCACTCGTTTAACTCTAATAATTTTATTGGAATTTTCTAATTTAATTTCACAATATCTAGGGCTATTTTGCCATAATTCTAATATTATTTTTAAATTATTTTTTAATATTTTAAACAACCAATGACTTGTTTCAAGTTGTTTAATTTGTTCTTTTCTTGGTAGTGTAAAATTTTTATCATAAACAAATTTATGATTTTCTATCAATGATATTTCTACTAAAATTTTTTTTACAAATAATATAATTAATTTTTTATCAATTGTCAAACATAAAAAAAAAAAAAATAGACCATAGGATGACTTCGTTACTTTTAATGCTTGTTGCAAAAACAACTGCCACATCATGGCCACATGAGGACCATTCCGCACATGGCATGATGGCATTTAAGTTTCCGAATCTTCAATTGAGTTCCACAAAGTTTTGGTTTATAGGGTGGCAAAAAAGTTGGTAATATTAGATTTGTTTTTATGGTCATTTTCAGGACTTTAAAAGTTTCACTACAGTACTTCATTCTCCCACAAATATTGATGCAAAAATCATTGGCAGAAAATGCTTACATATTTTTGTGAAGAATTCATTACACCTACTATGTGTATAAGAATTGTGTGCCTACATATATGAGATCATAGCCACCTTCAAAGTCTGTAGCATAACATAATTAAGTTCAACTTCTTAGCAAATCAACCTCATATAATGATATATTTACTTCAAGAACCAACAACAGACCCTTAATAATTTAACACTTCATTCTTGGGCTGCATTTACAATGTTACTCGGATTCAGGAAACAAAGCAAGAGCAGATACGAATATATATCCGTCTCACAAGTACATTCAATTTTTTACAAGTTTTTCCATGTATTTCATCATGTTCCTGGCCACCTGCCAAGCTACCTACTAACTGAAAAACCGATTGATTTGAAGTGTTCTTAGATATGCTGCTCATAACAGCAAAATATGTCAGGGTTCATTTTGTTTTACACTTTTTCCACCATGAAATTTCTGAGCATGGACTATTCTAGTGCTAATGGATGCATCAGAGAATGGATGAGAACAAAAAGGTCAAAAATACTGCCCTACCCATTAATCTGCAATATTTAACATTTTCCGTTTTCCAAAGTTGCCTATACAGATACATGTACATACTAATATACTATTCCTATGGCTTATTTAGAGATTAAACAAATGAAAGCCACAAACTTGTGCTTGCAAATAAGCAAATCTTATTCAGGCTAAATCAGAAAACCGGTAAATCTCCTTTGTACAAATAGCAGCTGATACGAGGGGGCTTCATATTGGTTGCCCTATAGTTGAAGCAGCATACACACCAACACCAGCTAGTGCAGCAGGATGTTTTCAGATGACCTTCCAGCTGCAGCATCGTTTGTTGACCAGTGATCGGCCCTTGGGGTGCTGAAATATCTCCATTTTCAGCACTGGTGATATTGTGGATGATAGATCTCCTCCTATCTTTGCACATGTTTGGCTGATTTTTCAGATGAGCTTCCAGCTGCAGCATCTTTTGTTGACCAGTGATCGGCCCTTGGGGTGCTGAAATATCTCCATTCTCAGCACTGGTGATATTGTGGATGATAGATCTCCTCCTATCTTTGCTCAGGGAGAAACATTCGTAAGCCACCTAGAAAGTGACTTGTAGTACATCATGTAGTAGTCTTTGGGAGATTGCTTGTTGAAGGTACTTGAAAGCTTTCTGGTAATTAAAGAAACCCATAAACCAGAATTCAAAATCATCCACTGTCACAATTTCCATGTACTTTCGTGACGGTTTCTTCATGTTTTCACTCTCATTCACTCCCTTTATTTTCTCAAGTGGAATCAAAACCTGCATCAAATTTGTATTACAACAACATGAGAATTGATGGGTGCAAAATTATACAGTGAGGGGGGAAAAAACAGATGGTATATACGAACCTTGTAATGAACTCTGAGCAATTCTCCATTAGGAGAAGGGATTTTGATTGATCTATCACTGCAAAAGGCAACCTTTTGAGATGAGATAAAAAGTAAACCAGCAATGGGACCTGCTGTTGTTGATAAATGGCATTGGCATGCCTTCAACAGCTTTTCTCCTTCTCTAACACTAAACAATTGCTTGAAAATCTTCTCTACCCCTCCTACTTGAAGAATTCTTGCTCCCAAACTTAACTTTCCCTTCACAGTTTCACTGATCTTTGGCCCCACCCTCACTGCAGTTCCAAAAATTACTTCAGTTTTCACATACATACCTGCATATATATATTAATTAGACTTTTAGAGTGGTTGATTTCATACCATGTTCTCGGACTCCATGTGCGAAAGTATCAGCTTTCTTCCCAATATTGTTTATCCTTTTAAGTACAAAGTTTCTTTTGTCTGCAATTTCCAAAGCTTTGTCATTAGTACTAAAAACACATCTTCATTATTAATTTCTAGACACAACAGATTAAAATGTAGCCACCTACCTTTTCTAAATGTTTTAGACCCTTCAACAGATGATGGAATCCGATACTGACCAGCAGAATCCAGTAAGTATCGTCTCGGCGTTCGCTCAACTCGATACAGTGTTGATTTCATTGGAACTCCAATGACTTGTTCAAGTATCTGGTTCTTCATTTTTTTTATGGATGAAATGGAAATATGATCAAAGAAGAGATGTTGTTTTTGGTGATGATTGATGATTGATGAATGAATCTTTGGAATTGGGAAATGGTATTTAAAGGGATATAGATATGGTGGTTGAATCTAACTTTTTTGTATGTATGAGTCACCTATTGCTCATCAAAGAAGGATAAAGGTATAAAGCATAGACTTGTAAAATATAACATTTAAAGAAAAGATGCCTTCTTTTGTGATATCCCCCAACATGTTCAGCAACTAATGTTGATTAGTTGAGACAAACTTTTGAAATGAGAAAAGATCCCAACAGACATCATGGATTACTTTTTCTTTCTCATGTTATGAATGTAAGAGGATGTGGATTTGAAACTTTCTGATGTGGAATTGTAGCTTTTTGATGTCTGTTACTGCTTTAATACTAGGATAAGAAAGGAAACGAGTCACCTGAATGACCAAACAAATTGCATGGTGAAAAGATATGATAATATGCAGTCAGCCATGTGAGATCAACTTTCATATCCACTTATCATCTTTCTTTTTAATGACAGGTTATAGAGAGCTCAACTAAGTAGGTCTCTCCAATGTTCTTGGGAAATCCTTTCAAGTTCTATTTCAATCTAAATGAGTAAATCTTGGTGTTACATGTCATTTTACAATAAAAGGGATTTTGTTTTTTCAACAAAAAGAAATGCAGTTTGGGGATAGAGAAAGGGAAACAAATGCTAAGATTCGAGTTCCGTACTTTCTGAATACATTTTAAGATTGATTGCAAGAACAAAATAGACTAAACCCAAGGTATACTTTGGAGTTTAATGCCTAATAGCAATTCATTTTCTTTGCCTTCTTCATGCCTTTTTTTCCTTCCATTAGTCAAAGGATCATAGAAATGATAAGCAAACTTAAGGAACTTCTGAATATGACCAAGAGTGTCCATTTACGACCAGAAGAAACCTCTTTTGAAAAGGCAATGAAAATATCAAAATTGGTCAAAGAAAAGAGGCTACCTAACCTAGCAACTGTTAATGTGCTTTTCTTTTTAGCACTCTTTTTCATCTTCAATTTGTAATCTGAGGTGGAAATGAATGGGCAGTAGGCCATGCAGATAAAAGATTTGCCTCAACTGGCTTTCCAATGCCCCAAAATCAGTCATTAAACTATGGATAATAAAACTTTTGCTTAACATAAAAGAAAACACAAGGAAGTGAAGGAATCAAAAGGCTTGTTTTTGTCAAACATAAAGAAATAGACCATAGGATGACGTTGTTACTTTTAATGCTTGTTGCAAAAACAACTGCCACATCATGGCCTCATAAGGCCCACTCCCCACATGGCATGAATGCATTAAGTGTCCAAATCTTCAATTGAGTTCAACAAAGTTTTGGTCCATAGGGTGGCGAAAAAGTTGGTAATACGAGATTTGTCTTTTTGGTCATTTTCAGGACTTCAAAAGTTCACTACAGTACTTCATTCTCCCAAAATATTGAAGCAAAAATCATTGGCAGAAAATGCTTACATATTTTTGTGAAGAATTCATTACACATATTATGTGTATAAGAATTGTGTGCCTACATATATGAGATCATAGCCACCTTCAAACTTAAAATATTTTAGGAATATTTTGTTTTATTTTTAGTAGTTTATTAAAATAAAAAAATTATTTTCCCAATTAGGTTATGACTTTTTTCTCTATTTAAATTCATTTGTTTAGTTAATAAAAGAAAGAACAGTTTTATTAAATGCTCTCTTGAAAACTTCATGATATTAGAGTTAGTTATCTCTAGTAGCATCATGGTTAAAAAAGCCTTCACTGGAGATAAGAGATCCAGCAATCAAACAGAGGAAGAAAGTTTTACTGTTGAAACAACTAACGAAAATTATGAAGGTCAAAGCTCTCTAGAAGGGTCTCCATTCACTAAGGAACAACTAGAGCATCTACTCAAGCTTTTTCAATCACCACAATTTCGGATGAATTCTTATGTTCCTAACTCATCCAATAATCCTTATTCCTCCTTTGCCTAATCAGGTGCTGATTTTTCTATTCTTTTCAGTGCCAAGCCTTGTAGAACAAACACGTGGATCGTTGATTCTGGAGCTAGTGATCACATAACTAGTAGTCATTTTCTTTTTTCAACTTACACACCTTGTGCAAGAAATAAAAAAAAATTAAAGTAACAGATGGGTCATCCTCGGCAATAGCCGGGAAAGGCACTGTTAAAATTTTGCCTTCCTTGGTTTTACATGATGTTTTACATATGTCAAATCTAGCTTGTAATATCATATCAGTCAGTAAATTATCCCAGTACTTGAATTGTCATGTTATATTTGACTCCTCTATGTGTAAATTTCAGGACATATTCTTGAGGAGGATGATTGACAATGCGAAAGAATCTGGTGAAATTTACTTTCTAAACGACGACCATCTAAGTCAACCAACAACTACTTTATGTTTAAATTCTACCTCTAGTTTTGATAAGGTTATGATTTGGCATTATAGGCTTGAACATCCTATTTTTTACTATTTAAGATATTTGTTACCTAATCTATTTAAAAATAAAAGTATTTCTTCATATCATTGTGAATTTTGTGAATCGGCTCCCACCACTAAAATATAAAGCTTCTAAACCTTTTTCGTTAATTCATAGTGATGTTTGATGACCTTCGAGAGTCTCAACTTTTTCAGGAAAGCGTTGGTTTGTCACATTTATTGATGATCATACTCACATTTGTTGGGTGTTTTTATTAAAAGATAAGTCTGAAGTTAAAAATGTGTTTCAATCTTTTTATACTATGGTGAAAATACAATTTGGTGTAAGACTAGAAGTACTTCAGAGTGACAATGGTGGGGAATTTTTTTAATGACCAATTAGGTGTTTTCTTAACCAAACATGGTATATTCCACCAAAGCTCTTGTACAAATACACCACAATAAAATGGGGTTGCAAAAAGAAAAAATCGACATATTTTGGAAGTAACTAGAGCCTTAATGTTCACTAGTCAGGTACCACATTATCTTTGGGGTGAAGCCTTGTTAACAGCTACATATCTTATTAATAGAATGCCTAGTAAAACTCTAAACTATAGAACTCATTTCCGTCTCTTTAAAGATAACTTTCCTAACTCTAAATTGATCACAGATTTATCCCTCCAAGTTTTTGGATGTAGTGTTTTTGTTCATCTTCACAACCAAGGTAAACTAGATCCTAGAGCAACAAAATGTGTCTTTGGTGGCTATGCTTCTAATAAAAAGGGTTACAAATGTTATGATCCAATTGATAGGAAGATTATTATTACCATGGATGTCACATTTGTTGAAACGCAATCTTACTTTTATTCTAATCTTCAGGGAGGGAATTATAGTAAGGAAGATTTTATAATTGATCAAGAAAACACTAGGAATATACAACATAGGGATTCTAATAATGGGGAAGGTGAATTTATGATTAACACAAATTAATAATGTTAATGTTGTTAATGAAAAGGACTATGAAGGTATAGAGTCTGATCATGAGAATAAAGAACAAACAAATGAGTTAATTGTTTACTCAAGAAAAAACCGAAATCAAAAAAGTGGAATACACCAGATTCATCACCAAGAATCTGACCCGCAAGATCTTGTCAAAAGTCCAGGTGAAGCTTATAATCCAACCAATAAATTTTCTGATTTAGATATTCCAATTGCTAAAAGAAAAGGTGCTAGAAATGTTGTCGAATATCCCATATCTAACTTTGTATCCTATAAAGTCTTGTCTTTGACATTCTCAACCTTTGTTTCATGTCTCGATACTGTGAAAAATAACCAAAAAAGTGAAAGATGCTTTACAAGTTCCTGAGTGGAAGGAGGCTATTTTAGAGGAGATGCGTGCTCTTGAAAAAACAGGTACATGAGAAATAGTGGAATTACCTGTAGGAAAAAAACTATAGGTTGTAAATGGATGTTCACAACCAAATTCAAACCGGATGGATCTTTAGATAGATACAAAAGCCCGACTAGTGGCTAAAGGGTACACTCAAACATACGGGATAGATTATCTTGAAACATTTGCTCCATAGCCAAATTAAATTTTGTTAGAGTTCTTTTATCAATTATTGCTAATCTTGATTTGGTCCTTACAGCAGCTAGATATGAAGAATTCTTTCCTAAATAAGAAACTTGAAGAATGGATCCTCCTCTAGGTTTTGAAGAAAAATTAGGAACTCGAGTATGTAAGCTCAGGAAATCTTTGTATGGTCTAAAGCAGTCTCCTTGAGCTTGGTTTGAATGGTTCACTCAAGTTGTTAAAAAATAAGGTTACTCACAAGGGCAAGCTGATCACACAATGTTCTATCGACACTCACAAAGAGGTAGAATAGCAGTTATTATAGTTTATGTCGATGATATCATTCTTACATGAGATGATGTGGATGAAATAAGGTGTCTCAATGAGCATCTAGCATTGGAGTTTGAGATCAAAGACTTGGATCCTTTGAAATACTTTCTTGGAATGGAAGTTTTTTTTGGAATGAAAGTTGCTTGATCAAAGAAGGGTTTTGTGGTCTCTCAGAAAAAAATATGTGATTGATCTTTTAAAAGAGGCTGGGATGAGTGGTTGCCGCCCAGCTGACACACCAATTGATCCAAATGTAAAATTCGAAAATAGAAAAGGTTGATTAGTTGATAAAGGGCAGTACCAAAGATTAGTCGGTAAGTTAATTTACTTATCACATACAAGGCCAGACAGCTTTTGCAGTAAGCTTAGTGAGTCAATTTATGCGCTCCCCAATAGAGGAACATGTAGAAGAAGTGTTTCGGATTCTGAGATACTTGAAGAGTTCACCTGGAAAGGGCTTATTCTTCAAGAAATCCAAACAAAGAGGAATTGAAGCTTATACAAATGCAGATTAGGCAGGCTCAATAACAGATAGAAGATCTACATCAGGATACTGTACATTTGTTTGGGGAAACCTTGTGACTTGGCGAAGCAAAAAACAAAATGTTGTAGCAAGAAGTAGTGCAAAGGTTGAGTTTAGATCAATGGCTCAAGGAATTTGTGAAATGATGTGGTTAAAAAGAATTATAAAACAGCTGAAGAAACAAATAACTTCACCAATGAAGTTGTACTGTGATAGCAAAGTTGCCATTAGTATTGCTTATAACCCAATCCAGCATAACAAAACTAAACATGTTAAGATTGATAGACACTTTATCAAGGAGAAGATTGAAGAAGGCCAAGTGTGCATGTCGTTTGTTACTTCAAAATAACAGATTGTTGACTTACTCACCAAAGGGCTCTCTAAGACAAGCTTTGATTTTCTTGTAAGCAAATTGAGCATGATTGATATATATGCACCAACTTGAGGGAAGGTGTTGAAATATTTGAAACCCATATATTTCGAGATATATTTTACAGTTATTTAGGTAGATAAATCCTAGAATAAATCATTTGAAATATTTTAGGAATATTTTATTTTATTTTGAATAGTTTATTAAAATAAGAAAATCATTTTCCTTATCTTTTAGTACTTTATTAGAATAAAGGAATTATTTTACCAATTAAGTTATAACTATTTTCTCTATTTAAATCAGTTATTTAATTAATAAAAATAATAATTTTATTACATACTCTGCTGAAAACTTGGGCTGCATTTACTATGTTACTCGGATTCAGGAAACAAAGCAAGAGTAGATATGAATATATATCCGTCACAAGTACATTCAATTTTTTACAAGTTTTTCCATGTATTTCATCATGTTCCTGGCCACCTGCCAAGCTACCAACTAACTGAAAAACCGATTGATTTGAAGTGTTCTTAGATATGCTGCTCATAACAGCAAAATATGTCAGGGTTCTTTTGTTTTACACTTTTTCCACCATGAAATTTCTGAGCATGGACTATTCTAGTGCTAATGGACGCATCAGAGAATGGATGAGAACAAAAAGGTCAAAAATACTGCGCTACCCATTAATCTGCAATATTTAACATTTTCCGTTTTCCAAAGTTGCCTATACAGATATATGTACATACTAATATACTATTCCTATGGCTTATTTAGAGATTAAACAAATGAAAGCCACAAACTTGTGCTTGCAAATAAGCAAATCTTATTTAGGCTAAATCAGAAAATCAGTAACTCTCCTTTGTACAAATGGCAGCTGATATGAGGGGGCTTCTTATTGGTTGCCCTATAGTTGGAGCACCATAACACCAACACCAGCTGGTGCAGCAGGATGTTAACGGAGCTGTTTGGCTGATTTTTCAGATGAGCTTCCAGCTGCAGCATCTTTTGTTGACCAGTGATCGGCCCTTGGGGTGCCGAAATATCTCCATTGTCGGCACTGGTGATATTGTGGATGATAGATCTCCTCCTATCTTTGCTCATGGAGAAACATTTGTAAGCCACCTAGAAAGTGACTTGTAGTACATCATGTAGTAGTCTTTGGGAGATTGCTTGTTGAAGGTACTTGAAAGCTTTCTGGTAATTAAAGAAACCCATAAACCAGAACTCAAAATCATCCACTGTCACAATTTCCATGTACTTTTGTGACGGTTTCTTCATGTTTTCACTCTCATTCACTCCCTTTATTTTCTCATGTGGAATCAAAACCTGCATCAAATTCGATATACAACAACATGAGAATTGATGGGGGCAAAATTATACAGTGAGGGGAAAAAACAGATGGTATATATGCACCTTGTAATGAACTCTGAGCAATTCTCCATTAGGAGAAGGGATTTTGATTGATCTATCACTGCAAAAGGCAACCTTTTGAGATGAGATAAAAAGTAAACCAGCAATGGGACCTGCTGTTGTTGATAAATGGCATTGGCATGCCTTCAACAGCTTCTCTCCTTCTCTAACACTAAACAATTGCTTGAAAATCTTCTCCACCCCTCCTACTTGAAGAATTCTTGCCCCCAAACTCAACTTTCCCTTCACAGTTTCACTGATCTTTGGCCCCACCCTCACTGCAGTTCCAAAAATTACTTCAGTTTTCACATACATACCTGCATATATATATTAATTAGACTTTTAGAGTGGTTGATTTCATACCATGTTCTCGGACTCCATGTGCGAAGGTATCAGCTTTCTTCCCAATATTGTTTATCCTTTTAATTACAAAGTTTCTTTTGCCTGCAATTTCCAAAGCTTTGTCATTAGTACTAAAAACACATCTTCATTATTAATTTCTAGACACATAACAGATTAAAATGTAGCCACCTACCTTTTCTAAATGTGTTAGACCCTTCAACAGATGATGGAATCCGATACTGACCAGCAGAATCCGGTAAGTATCGTCTCGGTGTTCGCTCAACTCGATACAGTGTTGATTTCATTGGAACTCCAATGACTTGTTCAAGTATCTGGTTCTTCATATTTTTTATGGATGAAATGGAAATATAATCAAGGAAGAGATGTTGTTTTTGGTGATGATTGATGAATGAATCTTTGGAACTGGGAAATGGTATTTAAAGGGATATAGATATGGTGGTTGAATCTAACTTTTTGTATGTATGAGTCACCTATTGCTCATCAAAGAAGGATAAAGGTAGAGAGCATAGACTTGTTAAATATAACATTTAAAGAAAAGATGTCTTCTTTTGTGATATCCCCCAACATGTTCAGCAAATAATGTTGATTAGTTGAGACAGCCTTTTGAAATGAGAAAAGATCCCAACAGACATCATGGATTACCCTTTTTTTCTCATGTTCTGAATGTAAGAGGATGTGGATTTGAAACTTTCTGATGTGGAATTGTAGCTTTTTGATGTCTGTTACTGCTTTAATACTAGGATAAGAAAGGAAACGAGTCACCTGACTGACCAAACAAATTGCATGGTGAAAAGTTGTGATAATATGCAGTCAGCCATGTGAGATCAACTTTCATATCCATTTATCATCTTTCTTTTTAAAGACAGGTTATAGAGAGCTCAACTAAGTAGGTCTCTCCAATGTTCTTGGGAAATTCTTTCATGTTCTATTTCAATCTAAATGAGTAAATCTTGGTGTTACATGTCATTTTACAATAAAAGGGATTTTGTTTTTTCAACAAAAAGAAATACAGTTTGGGGATAGAGAAAGGGAAAACAAATGCTAAGATTCGAGTTCCGGACTTACTGAACACATTTTAAGATTGATTGCATGAAAAATTAGACTAAACCCAAGGAGTTTAATGCCTAATAGCAATTCATTTTCTTTGCCTTCTTCATGCCTTTTTTTCCTTCCATCAGTCAAAGGATCATAGAAATTATAAGGAAACTTAACGGAACTTCTGAATATGACCAAGAGTATCCATTTATGACCAGAAGAAACCTCTTTTGAAAAGGCAATGAAAATATCAAAATTGGTCAAAGAAAAGAGGCAACCTAACCTAGCAACTGTTAATGTGCTTTTTTTAAGCACTCTTTTCCATCTTCAATTTGTAATCTGAGGTGGAAATGAATGGGCAGTAGTAGGCCATGCAGATAAAAGATTTGCCTCAACTAGCTTTCCGATGCCCCAAAATCAGTCATTAAACTATGGATAATAAAGCTTTTGCTTAACATAAAAGAAAACACAAGGAAGTGAAGGAATCAAAAGGCTTGTTTTTGTCAAACATAAAAAAATAGACCATAGGATGACTTCGTTACTTTTAATGCTTGTTGCAAAAACAACTGCCACATCATGGCCACATGAGGCCCACTCCCCACATGGCATGATGGCATTAAGTGTCCAAATCTTCAATTGAGTTAAACAAAGTTTTGGTCCATAGGGTGGCAAAGAAGTTGGTAATATGAGATTTGTCTTTTTGGTCATTTTCAGGACTTTAAGAGTTCACTACAGCACTTCATTCTCCCACAAATATTGATGCAAAAATCATTGGCAGAAAATGCTTATATATTTTTGTGAAGAATTCATTACACCTATTATGTGTATAAGAATTGTGTGCCTACATATATGAGATCATAGCCACCTTCAAAGTCTGTAGCATAACATAATTAAGTTCAAGTTCTTAGCAAACCAACCTCATACAATGATATATTTACTTCAAGAACCAACAAGGCAACAACAGACCCTTAATAATTTAACACTTCATTCTTGGGCTGCATTTACTATGTTACTCGGATTCAGGCAACAAAGCAAGAGTAGATATGAATATATATCCGTCACAAGTACATTCAATTTTTTACAAGTTTTTCCATTGTATTTCATCATGTTCCTGGCCACCTGCCAAGCTACCTACTAACTGAAAAACCGATTGATTTGAAGTGTTCTTAGATATGCTGCTCATAACAGCAAAATATGCCAGGGTTCTTTTGTTTTACACTTTTTCCACCATGAAATTTCTGAGCATGGACTATTCTAGTGCTAATGGATGCATCAGAGAATGGATGAGAACAAAAAGGTCAAAAATACTGCGCTACCCATTAATCTGCAATATTTAACATTTTCCGTTTTCCAAAGTTGCCTATACAGATACATGTACATACTAATATACTATTCCTATGGCTTATTTAGAGATTAAACAAATGAAAGCCACAAACTTGTGCTTGCAAATAAGCAAATCTTATTTAGGCTAAATCAGAAAATCAGTAACTCTCCTTTGTACAAATGGCAGCTGATACGAGGGGGCTTCATATTGGTTGCCCTATAATTGGAGCACCATACACACCAACACCAGCTGGTGCGGCAGGATGTTAACGGAGCTGTTTGGCTGATTTTTCAGATGAGCTTCCAGCTGCAGCATCTTTTGTTGACCAGTGATCGGCACTTGGGGTGCTGAAATATCTCCATTATCGGCACTGGTGGTATTGTGGATGATAGATCTCCTCCTATCTTTGCTCGTGGAAAAACATTTGTAAGCCACCTAGAAAGTGACTTGTAGTACATCATGTAGTAGTCTTTGGGAGATTGCTTGTTGAAGGTACTTAAAAGCTTTCTGGTAATTAAAGAAACCCATAAACCAGAACTCAAAATCATCCACTGTCACAATTTCCATGTACTTTTGTGACGGTTTCTTCATGTTTTCACTCTCATTCACTCCCTTTATTTTCTCAAGTGGAATCAAAACCTGCATCAAATTCGATATACAACAACATGAGAATTGATGGGGGCAAAATTATACAGTGAGAGGGGAAAAAACAGATGGTATATATGCACCTTGTAATGAACTCTGAGCAATTCTCCATTAGGAGAAGGGATTTTGATTGATCTATCACTGCAAAAGGCAACCTGTTGAAGCTGATCTCTATGCAGTTGGTATGAAGCAAGTGCAGCTGGAAGCTAGCCATGCAAGCTCGTGACAAGCAAGCAGCAACCTTGGTTGTGTGTTGCTGTTGGATTTGAACTAATATTTTGTTCATTTTGAAGTATGGTTTGCTATAAGCTTTTTGATTGATGTAATTTGATGTTGATGGGGTTGTTAACCAGCTTTGTGTTAATGTACAAGTTAAGTTTTTGTTATTTGAAAAGCTTAGTGGAAGTAGGTATATGTTTAGGTAGAAATTTGACTTGTAAGTTTTTTTTTATTCTGATATATGTAATGGCAACATGCCAATGGTAAAAATTGAATGAAATCATCAGATTTTCTTCCATATGCTTCATTCTTCTTTTACCTTCTAAAAACTCTAAGTTCTGTTCTACATTCTTGACAGTAGCTAAAAGCTTGAACTTCAAGCATTTTTCTTTCATATTTTACCCG
The DNA here is from genome assembly GCA_025698465.1 of Gossypium longicalyx. Classification (NCBI taxonomy): domain Eukaryota; kingdom Viridiplantae; phylum Streptophyta; class Magnoliopsida; order Malvales; family Malvaceae; genus Gossypium; species Gossypium longicalyx. Next base: position 87,041,837 of record CM047007.1, read on the forward strand.
GGTATAATACGTTGCTGTTGGTGCTCTGTTTGAAATTCTTCCTTACCCGGTTAAAGTGTGCTCAAAACCCAACAATTGGTATCAAGAGCTCATTTCTTAGAGGACCTGTTTCATATTCAATATAAAACAAGATGGCTTCATCAAGCTTCTCACCAGCTGCACCTCCAGTTTTCACTGGTGAAGGTTTTCATATTTGGGTGGTTAAGATGAGGACATACCTCCAAGTATTTGACTTGTGGGAGGTTGTTAACACATACATTGAGCCAGCTCCACTGAGGGCCAACCCCACTGTGGCTCAGATTCGTCAGCATGCAGATGAAAGGACTAAGAGGCACATGGCTATGTCCTGTATTCAAAATTGTGTTTCAGATGTAATCTTTACTAGGATTATAACTTGTGACACCCCAAAACAGGCTTGGGACAAGCTTAAAGAGGAGTTCCAAGGTACTGAAAGAACTAGGCAGCAGCAGTTACTAAACTTGAGAAGAGACTTTGAAAATCTCAAGATGAAGGAAGAAGAGACTGTGAAGCAGTACTCAGACAGAATAATGGCTGTGGTTAACAGCATAAGATTGCTAGGAGAACAGTTCAGTGGGGCAAGAATTGTGGAGAAGGTGCTCTCAACACTGCCTGAAAGATATGAGGCAAAGATCTCATCCTTGGAGGATTCGAGAGACCTGGCAACCATCTCCCTAATCGAGCTTATTAATGCTCTTTATGCTCGGGAACAAAGGAGAGCCGTGAGAATGGAGGAGCACCGGAAGGGCTTTTCAAGCCAAGGCCAAAGCAACCTCAAGCACCTCTGCTTATAAGGGCAAGAAGAATCGGAGAAAGCAGGCCTAAGCGATCTTTGCAAAGAGGAGGAGATCAACTCTGCAGATTTTGTAAAAGACACGGCCATCCAGAGGCGGATCTTTGGTTCGGGCGGATCTTTGTGTGTCAACACTGCAAGAAGAAGGGCCATGTTGAAAGGGTCTGTAAAGAAAAAGGCAGACCTGCCCAAAATCAACCACAAAGCAAGGGTGAAGAAGCTCGAGTGGTGAAGACAAGAGCGATGACCATGAAGAGCGTGTCTTTCTTTGTGTCATGTCTAGCCGGTCAAAGCAAAGGCTCAAAAGGGGTGGTTCTTTGGGACGGTGGTTGCACAAACCACATGTCACCAGATGCAACCATTTTTAAAACCTTGGACAGATCTTTCAAAACCAAGGTAAAAATTGGAAATGGTCAGCTCATCAAGGCTGAAGGCAAGGGAGATGTGCTAATATGCACAACCACAGGTGACAAAATCATCAAAAATGTCCCGTTAGTACACGAGATTGACAGGAACCTTCTTAGTATCTCTCAACTACTAGAGAAAGGGTACTCAGTTGTGTTCAAAGGCCAAGAGTGCAAAATCACTGATCCAAATGGATCAAGCTTCATAACAGTCACCATGAGTGAAAAATGCTTTAAAGTCAACTGGTCGGGTGACTCACACTCGACCATGTTGTTCAGCAATGTAGACACCAAGCTTTGGCATCAAAGACTTGGTCATGCCAACTTCAAGTCTATGGCTCGGATGGTCAGTAAGGAGATGGTTGAAAACTTCACCAAGTCTGTACAAGGTGAAGATGTCTGTGAGGTTTGTCAAATTGGAAAGCAAGCTAGGCTTCCATTTCCTACGAACACATCCTGGAGAGCTTCAGCTAAGCTGGAATTGGTGCATTCAGATGTCTGTGGCCCTATGATGACAGAATCTTTGAATGGAAGTAAGTATTTCATTCTCTTTATTGATGATTATACCAGATTCTGTTGGATTTTCTTTTTGAAACACAAGTCAGAGGTAGCTCAAGTATTTGTGAAGTTCAAGGCTGCAGCTGAAATAGAAGCAAACTCCAAGTTGAAGACAATCGAATCGATAATGGAGCAGTACACCTCACTTCGATTCAAGCATTATGCAATAAAGCTGGTGTTAAACATCGCTTAACTAATGTCTATACACCTCGTGAGAAATGGGGTCGATGAAAGAAAAAACAAGTCTATTGGATATGGCGGATGTCTCTTGTTTAAGAAGAATTTGCCTAAAAACTTGTGGGGAAAGCGATTAACACTGCAGATCTACTTACAAAACAGGCTTCCAACCAAAGCCTTAGAACAAAAGACTCTATTTGAAGCCCGGTTCGATTCAAACCTTCAGTAGAGCACCTTAGGGTGTTTGGTTGTCTATGCTATGCTCACATACCACCGTGAAAAGAGATAAACTATCGAGAAGGGCTCAACTCAGGATTACGATGGGCTATAGTCTTTGTTAAGAAAGGCTACGAGGATCTTGGATCCTTTGACTAATAAAATCCAAGTGAGTAGAGATGTAATCTTTGATGAACATGCTTGCTTTGGAGGCTGGGATAAGGGTGAACTGAGAGGCTCTTCTTGAGGACACGATAGTGGATCGATGGAGATCTTTGAAAATGGTCCCGATATGGATCTGGATGATGAACTGTCGGGAGGAACAAGAACTCTTGCTGAGATTTATGAAAGAGCTCAAATGGCTCAAGTTGAACCAAGCAATTTTGAAAAGGCTAATCTTGATGAGGGGTGGAGACAGCAATGGCGAGATAAGATTGCCATGATCGAAAAAAATCGACTTGGATACTAGTTGATGACTCTGCTTGACGAAAAGTCATTGGAGTAAAATGGGTCTACAAGGCCAAACAGAATGCTGATGGAAGTTTGAATAAACTCAAGGCTAGACTTGTGGTGAAAGGTTTCAGTCAAAAATATGGCCTGGATTATTTTGAAACATATGCACCAGTTGCTAGATTGGACACAATAAGGCTGATTGTTGCTTTTGCAGCTCAAATGCATTGGAATGTCTATCAACTAGATGTAAAATCAGCTTTCCTAAATGGATTTCTTGAGGAGGAAATTTATGTCGAGCAACCACAGGGGTTTGAGGTATCTGGCAAGGAAGACATGGTGTGTAAACTGAGAAAGGCCTTATATGGCCTAAAGTAAGCTCCTAGAGCTTGGTATGCTCGAATTGACACTTATTTGCTCAGTTTGAATTTCCAAAGAAGTGTCAGTGAACCAACATTGTACATCAAGAAAAATAATTCTGAAACTCAGCTTGTGGTGTCATTATATGTGGATGATTTACTTATCACAGGAGGTGATGAATCTGTTTTAACAGATTTCAAGACTAAGATGAAGAAAATGTTCGAGATGACTGACCTGGGGCTGATGACATACTTCCTAGGAATGGAAGTAAGCCAAAAACAAAGAAGAATTTTCTTGAATCAGAAATCATTTGCCTTGAAAATGTTGACAAAGTTTTCAATGATGAATTGTAAGCCAACTCCTACACCTGTTGTAGTAGGATGAAATTATCGAGCCATGAGGGTCATGAGGAAGTTTGTGAAATCACTTATAGAAGCTTGATTGGTTGTCTCTTATACTTGACTGCAACGAGACCAGACATCATGTTTGCAGTAAGTTTACTCTCTAGATTCATGCACTGCTGCAATGTGCTGCATTTTCAAGAGGCAAAAAGAGTGCTAAGATACATTAAAGGTACTCTAAATCATGGTCTGTTATTTAGCAAGGCTGAAAAACTAAAGTTGACAGGTTACACAGATAGTGATTGGGCTGGTTCTAAAGACGATATGAAAAGCACATCAGGATATGCTTTCACATTGGGATCAGCAATGGTTTGTTGGAGTTCCAAAAAACAGTCTTTAGTGGCTCAATCAACAGCTGAGGCCGAGTATGCAGCTGCTGCTAGTACAGTAAATCAAGCCATTTGGCTAAGAAAAATCCTAGAAGATTTGAACCTTTCCCAAAAGGAAGCAACAGAGATACTTTGTGACAACAAGTCTGCTGTTGCAATTGCAAAGAATTCTATCTTCCATGGTAGAACTAAGCACTTTGACATAAAGTTGTATGTAATAAGGGAGATGGAGCAAGCTTGTGAAATAAAGCTGGTTCATTGCGATTCGGAGGCTCAAATAGCTGACATTTTGACCAAGGGTCTAAGTACATCAAAGTTCAACAAGCTAAGAAGACTTATGGGAGTTTGCAGCATGGAGCTCAAGGAGGAGTGTTGAAGCTGATCTCCATGCAGTTGGTAAGAAGCAAGTGCAGCTGGAAGCTAGCCATGCAAGCTCGTGACAAGCAAGCAGCAACCTTGGTTGTATGTTGCTGTTGGATTTGAACTAATATTTTGTTCATTTTGAAGTATGGTTTGCTATAAGCTTTTTGATTGATGTAATTTGATGTTGATGGAGTTGTTAACCAGCTTTGTGTTAATGTACAAGTTAAGTTTTTGTTATTTGAAAAGCTTAGTGGAAGTAGGTATATGTTTAGGTAGAAATTTGACTTGTAAGTTTTTTTTTATTCTGATATATGTAATGGCAACATGCCAATGGTAAAAATTGAATGAAACCATCAGATTTTCTTCTATATGCTCCATTCTTCCTTTACCTTCTAAAAATTCTAAGTTCTGTTCTCCATTCTTGACAGTAGCTAAAAGCTTGAACTTCAAGCATTTTTCTTTCATATTTTATCCGGGTATAATACGTTGCTGCTGGTGCTCTGTTTGAAATTCTTCCTTACCCGGTTAAAGTGTGCTCAAAACCTAACACAACCTTTTGAGATGAGGTAAAAAGTAAACCAGCAATGGGACGTGCTGTTGTTGATAAATGGCATTGGCATGCCTTCAACAGCTTCTCTCCTTCTCTAACACTAAACAATTGCCCGAAAATCTTCTCCACCCCTCCTACTTGAAGAATTCTTGCCCCCAAACTCAACTTTCCTTCACGGTTTCACTGATCTCTGCCCCACCCTCACCGCAGCCTCAAAAATTACTTGATTTTCACATACATACCTGCATATATGTATAATTAGACTTTTAGAGTGGTTGATTTCATACCATGTTCTCGGACTTCATGTGCGAAAGTATCAGCTTTCTTCCCAATATTGTTTATCCTTTTAAGTACAAAGTTTCTTTTGCCTGCAATTTCCAAAGGTTTGTCATTAGTACTAAAAACACATCTTCATTATGAATTTTTAAACATAACAGATTAAAATGTAGCCACCTACCTTTTCTAAATGTGTTAGACCCTTCAACAGATGATGGAATCCGATACTGACCAGCAGAATTCGGTAAGTATCGTCTCGGCGTTTGTTCAACTCGATACAGTGTTGATTTCATTGGAACTCCAATGACTTGTTCGAGTATTTGGTTCTTCATTTTTTTATGAATGAAATGGAAAGATGATCAAAGGAGGAGAAGTTATTTTTGGTGGTGGTTGAGGAATGAATCTTTGGAATTGGGAAATGGTATTTAAAGGGGTATAGTTATGGTGGTTGAATCTAACCTTTTTGCTTGCATGAGTAACCTATTGCTCATCAAAGAAGAATAAAGGTAGAGAACATAAACTAGTAAAGGCTGATTAGTGGAGATATCCGTTTAAAATGAGAGTAGATCCTAACTGACATCATGGGTTGCCTCTTTTTCTCTTGATCTGAATCTAAAAGGATGTGGATCTGAAGCTTTCTAGCTTTTTGATGTCTGTTACTGCTTTAATACTAAGATAAGAGAGAGAGTCACCTTAATGACCAAACATATTGCATGGTGAAAAAGATTTGATAATATGTTGTTAGACATGTCAGCCGTGTGACATCAACTGCCATATCCACTACTTAAAAAAATAGCTTATATGAAAGTTTTTAAGAGAGCTTTTAATAAAACTGTTCTGTTATTATTAACTAAAGAATTGAACGAAAAGAATCCTAATCCTAATTGAAAAAATAGTTCATTTATTCTAATAAACTACTAAAAGATAAAATAAAAATATTCCTAGAATATGAATAAAATTTATCTACCTAAATAAGATTTATCTACCTAAATAAATTTAAAATATATACATATTTCAACATCCTCCCTCAAGTTGGTGCATATATATCAATCATGCCCAACTTGCTTACAAGAAAATCAAAGCTTGTCTTAGAGAGTCCTTTGGTGAGTATATCAGCAATCTGTTGTTTTGAAATAACAAACGCATGCACACTTGGCCTTCTTCAATCTTCTTCTTAATAAAGTGTCTATCAATCTCAACATGTTTAGTTCTGTCGTGTTGGACTGGGTTGTAAGCAATACTAATGGCAACTTTGCTATCACAGTACAACTTCATTAGTGAAGTTATTGGTTTCCTCAGCTCTTGGTTTCCTCAGCTCTTCCATAATTCTTTTTAACCACATCATTTCACAAATTCCTTGAGCCATTGATCTAAACTCGGCCTCTACACTACTTCTTGCTACAACATTTTGTTTTTTGCTTCACCAAGTCACAAGGTTTCTCCAAACAAATGTACAGTACCCTGATGTAGATCTTCTATCTGTTATTGAGCCTACCCAATCTGCATCTGTATAAGCTTTAATTCCTCTTTGTTCGGATTTCTTGAAGAATAAGCCCTTTCCAGATGAACTCTTCAAGTATCTTAGAAATTTAAACATTGCTTCTTCATGTTCCTCCATTGGAGAGTGCATAAATTGACTCACTGAGCTCACTGCAAAAGTTATGTCTGGCCTTGTATGTGATAAGTAAATTAACTTACCGACTAATCTTTGGTACTGCCCTTTATCAACTAACCGACCTTCTTTATTTTTAAATTTTACATTTGGATCAATTGGTGTGTCAGCTTGGCGGCAACCACTCATCCCAGCCTCTTTTAAAAGATTAATCACATATTTTTTTCTGAGAGACCACAAGACCCTTCTTTGATCGAGCAACTTTTATTCCAAGAAAAACTTACATTCCAATAAAGCATTTCAAAGGACCCAGGTCTTTGATCTCAAACTCCAATGCTAGATGCTCCTTGAGACGCCTTATTTCATCCACATCATCTCCTATAAGAATGATATCATCGACATAAACTATAATAACTGCTATTCTACCTTTTTGTGAATATCGATAGAACATTGTGTGATCAGCTTGCCCTTGTAAGTAACCTTGTTTTTTAACAACTTGAGTGAATCGTTCAAACCAAGCTCAAGGAGACTACTTTAGAATATATAAAGATTTCTTGAGTTTACATACTCGAGTTCCAAATTTTTCTTCAAAACCTAAACTTCTTCTTCAAGTTTCCCATTTAGGAAAGCATTCTTCACATCTAGCTGCTGTAAAGACCAATCAAGATTAATAGCAATTGATAAAAGAACTCTAACAGAATTTAATTTGGCTACTGGAGCAAATGTTTTAAGATAATCTATCACGTATGTTTGAGTGTACCCTTTAGCCACCAACCGGGCTTTGTATCTATCTAAAGATCCATCTTGTTTGAATTTGGTTGTGAACACCCATTTACAGCCCATTTTTTTCCCTACAGGTAATTCTATTGTTTCTCATGTACCTATTTTTTTAAGAGCGCGTATCTCTTCTAAAATAGCTTCCTTCCACTCAGGAACCTATAAAGCATCTTTCACATTTTTTGGTATTTTTACAGTATTGAGACACGAAACAAAAGTTGAGAATGTCGAAGACAAGACTTTATAGGATACAAAGTTAGACATGGGATATTTGACAATATTTCTAACACCTTTTCTTTTGGTAATTAGAATATCTAAATCAGAAAATTCATTGGCTGAATTTTTACCTGGACTTTTGACAGGATCTTGCGGGTCGGATTCTTGATGATAAATCTGGTGGATTCCATTTTCTAAATTTCGATTTCTTCTTGAGTAAACAATTAACTCCTTTGTTTGTTCTTTATTCTCATGATCAAACTCTACACTTTCATACTCTTTTTCATTAACATTAACATTATTAGTTTCCGTGTTAATTATAAATTCGCCTTCCCCATTATTAGAATCCCTATGTTGTATATTCCTAGTCTTTTCTTGATCAATTATAGAATCTTCCTTAGTATAATTCCCTCCCTGAAGATTAAAATCAAAATAAAATTGTGTTTCAACAAATGTGACATCCATAATAACAATGATCTTCCTATCAATTGGATCGTAACATTTTTAACCCTTTTTATTAGAAATATAGCCAACAAAGACACATTTTTTTGCTCTAGGATCTAGTTTACCTTGGTTGTGAAGATGAACAAAAACACTACACCCAAAAATTTGAAGGGATAAATCTGTGATCAATTTAGAGTTAGAAATGTTATCTTTAAAGAGACGAAAAGGAGTTTTATAGTTTAGAGTTTTACTGGGTATTCTATTAATAAGATATGTAGTTGTTAACAAGGCTTTACCCCAAAGATAACATTGTACCTGACTAGTGAACATCAAGGCTCTAGTTACTTCCAAAAGATGTCGGTTTTTTCTTTCTGTAATCTCATTTTGTTGTGGTGTATTTGTACAAGAAATTTAGTGGACTATTCCATGTTTGGTTAAGAAAACACCTAACTGGTAGCTAAAAAATTCCCTACCATTGTCAGTCCGAAATACTTCTATTTTCACACCAAATTGTGTTTTCACTATAGCATAAAAAGACTAAAACATATTTTTAATTTCAGACTTATCTTTTAATAAAAACACCCAACAAATTCGAGTATGATCATCAATAAATGTGACAAACTAACATTTTCCTGAAAAAGTCGAGACTCTTGAAGGTCCCCAAACATCACTATAAATTAACGAAAAAGGTTTTGAGGCTTTATATTTTTGAGGTGGAAAGAATGACTGATGATGTTTAGCCAATTCACAAAATTCACAATAATATGAAGAAGGAATTTTATTTTTAAATAGATTAGGTAGCAAATATCTTAAATAGTAAAAATTAGGATGTCCAAGCCTACAATGCCAAATCATAACCTTATCAAAATCAAAAACATAATTTAAACATAAAATAGTTGTTGGTTGACTTAGATGGTCGTCTTCAAGAAAGTAAATTCCACCAAATTCTTTAGCATTGCCAATTATCCTCCCCGAGACCATGTCTTGAAACTTACACATAGAGGAGTCAAATATAACATGACAATTTGAGGACTAGGATAATTTACTGACCAATATGAGATTACAAGCTAGATTTGGCACATGTAAAACATCATGTAAAATCAAGGAAGACGAAATTTTAACAGTGTCTTTCCCGACTATTACCGAGAATGACCCATCTGCTACTATGATCTTTTTGTTTCCTGTGCAAGATGTGTAAGTTGAAAAAAGAATATAATTACTAGTCATGTGATCACTAGCTCCAGAATCAACGATCCACGTGTTTGTTTTACAAGGTTTGACATTGAAAAAAACAGAAAAATCAGTACCTGATTGGGCAAAAGAGGAAGAAGGATTATTGGATGAGTTAGGAATAGAAGAATTCATCCGAAACTGTGGTGATTGAAAAAACTTGTGTAGATGCTCTAATTGTTCCTTAGTGAATGGAGGCCCTTCCAGAGAACTTTGACCCTCATAATTTCCATTAGTTGTTTGGAAAGCTCTGTTATCCCGTGATTGTGAACCACGACCATTGCCACTCTTTTTCTTTCCATTTGTTGGTTTCTCATGGAGCTTCTAACACGTTTCTCGAGTGTGCTGGTATTTTTTACAGTAATTGTACCAAGATTTAACCATGATGTTACTAGAGATTTAACTTAGCTCAGATTCCATGAAAGTTTTCAAGAGAGCTTTTAATAAAACTGTTCTCTTATTATTAACTAAAGAACTGAACTTAAATAGAGAAAAGAGTGTTAATCTTAATTGGGAAAATAGTTTCTTATTCTAATAAACTACTAAACTAAAAGATAAAATAAAAAAAATTCCTCGAATATGAATAAAATTTATCTACCTAAATAACATTTATCTACCTAAATAAATTTAAAATATATACATATTTCAACAATGAGTAGCTCTATCCAATGTTCTTGGGAATTCTTTCTAGTTCTATTTCATTCTATAGGAGTAATCTTGGTGGTCCATATCATTTTACAATAAAAAAGGTTTTTGTTTTTTCAATAAAAGAAGTGCAGTTTGGGGGGATAGAGGAAGGGAATCAAAATGCTAAGATTCGAGTTTCAAACCTGCTGAATATCTTTTAAGACCAACTGTATGAACATAACGGGTTAAACTCAAGGTTTACTTTGTAGTCTAATGCTAATAGTAATTCTGTAATTTAATTTTAAACAGCTAAAAATGGTTTAAACATCTTCATTTTCTTTTCCTTTTTTATGCCCTTTTCCCCACTTCCATCAGTCAAAGTATCATACAGAAACTGATAAGCAAACTTATAATATTTCTAAATATGACCAAGAGTGTCTATTTATGACCTCAAGAAACCTCTTTTGAAAAGGCAATGAAGTAAAAGAATTATCTGAGGCGGAAATGAATGGGCAGTAGGCCATACAAATTAAAGATTTGCCTAAACTTGCTTTTACAATGCCCCCAAAATCAGTCATTAAACAATGGCTATAATAAAGCATTTGTTTAACATAAAAGAAAACAGAAGAAAGTGAAGGAATCCATGGCATTTTTTTGGTCAAAGCTTAAAGAAATATATACAATTGGCTGCCTTTGGTGCTTTTGATGTTAGCTGCAAAAACACCAACTGCCATATCATGGCCACATCGGTATCATTCCCCCACATGGCATGATCGCATCAAGTGCCTGTATCATTAACCTTCATTGAATTTAACAGAGGTTTTTGGTTCACTGTTGCAAAAAAAGTTGGTAATTTGACACCGTTTTTTAGTCATTTTCAGAATTTTAAAAAGCTTACTACAGTGCTTCAGTCTCCCACAAATATCTATGCAAAAAAATTCATTGGCAGAAAATGCTTACATATATTTGGGAAGAAATCGATACACCTATTATGTGCATGGGAATTGTTTGCCTACATGTATGAGATCACAGGCACCTTCAAGCAGCATAACATAATTCAGTTCAACTTCTTAGCTTATCAGCCTCGTATAATGATATGTTTACTGTTGAAATATGTATATATTTTAAATTTATTTAGATAGATAAATCTTATTTGGGTAGATAAGTTTTATTCATATTCTAGGAATTTTTTATTTTATCTTTTAGTAGTTTACTAGAATAAGGGAACTACTTTCTTTTTATGTTTTAATAGTTTATTAGAATAAGGGAACTATTTTCCCAATTAGGATTAGGACTCTTTTCTCTATTTAAGTTCAATTCTTTAGTTAATAAAAAAGGGTACAATTTTATTCAAAGCTCTCTTGAAATCTTTCATGGCATCTAAGCTAGGTTAAAATCTCTAGTAACATCATGGTTAAAACAGCCTTCACTGGAGATAAGAGATCCAGCAATCAAACAGAGGAAGAAAGTTCTACAGTGGAAACAACTACCGAGAGTACAATGACTCAAGGGACAGAGCCGTCTCACCTTTCTTTTCAACTGACATCTCACAAGTTGAATGGCAAGAATTATCTAGAATGGCCGCAGTCCATAAAATTAGCAATTGATGGGCGCGGCAAGCTAGGTCATTTAAATGGAGAAGTTGAGCAACCACAGGTGGGCGATCCAAAGATGAGCAAGTAGAGGTCAGAAAATTCTATGATAATTGCGTGGCTTATTAATTCCATGGAAGCATCCATAGGTAAACCTTTTCTTTTTCTCCCAACTGCTAAAGATGTTTGGGACGCTGTGAAAGACACCTATTCAGATTTAGAAAACGCTTCACAGATTTTTGAGTTAAAAATAAAACTGTGGAAAGCTAGGCAAGGGGAAAAAGAAGTTACTATTTATTATAATGAGATGATTTCTCTTTAGCAAGAACTGGATCAGTGTTATAATGATGAATGAGAATGTCCCGGAGATGGTGTAAAAGCTATGAAAAAAGAAGAGAATGAAAGAGCTTATTTGCTTCTGGCTGGTTTAAATAAAGAATTTGATGAAATGAGATCTCGGATCCTAGGAAAAAAACCGCTTCCAAAACTTCGTGAGATTTTTTCTGAGGTTAGAAGAGAGGAGACAAGGAGAAAAGTAATGTTAAAGCCAGGGTTTGAAGCTAATGATGATAATTCTGCTCTTGTAACTATTAAAAATAATGATGATAGTGAAAAAAAGAAAAAACCCTGGTGCGATCACTGCAAAAAATATTGGCACACTCGTGAAACGTGTTGGAAGCTCCATGGGAAACCGACAAATGGAAGGAAAAAGAGTGGCAATGGTCGTGGTTCACAATCAGGGGATAGCAGAGCTTTCCAAACAACTAATGGAAATTATGAGTGCCAAAATTCTCTGGAAGGGTCTCCATTCACTAAGAAACAATTAGAGCATCTACACAAGTTTTTTCAATCACCACAATTTCGGATGAATTCTTCTATTCCTAACTCATCCAATAATCCTTCTTCCTCTCAAGCCCAAATCAGCATCGATTTTTCTATTTTTTTCAGTGTCAAGCCTTGTAAAACAAACACATGGATCATTGATTCTGGAGCTAGTGATCACATGACTAGCAGTCATTTTTTTTTTCAACTTACACACCTTACGCAAGAAACAAAAAGATCAAACTAGCAGATGGGTCTTTCTCGGCAATAGTCGGAAAAGGCACTGTTAAAATTTCATCTTCCTTGGTTTTACATGATGTTTTACATGTGCCAAATCTAGCTTGTAATCTCATATCGGTCAGTAAATTATCCCAGTCCTCAAATTGTCATATTATATTTGACTCTTCTATGTGTAAGTTTCAGGACATGGTCTCGGGGAGGATGATTGGCAATGCTAAAGAATTTGGTGGAATTTACTTTCTTGAAGACGACCATCTAAGTCAACCAACAACTACTTTATGTTTAAATTCTGTTTCTAATTTTGATAAGGTTATGATTTGGTATTATAGGCTTGGACATCCTAATTTTTATTATTTAAGATATTTGTTACCTAATCTATTTAAAAATAAAAGTCCTTCTTCATATCATTGTGAATTTTGTGAATTGGCTAAACATCATCGGTCATTCTTTCCACCTCAAAAATATAAAGCCTCCAAACCTTTTTCGTTAATTCATAGTGGTGTTTGGGGACCTTCAAGAGTCTCGAATTTTTCAGGAAAACGTTGGTTTGTCACATTTATTGATGATCATACTTGACTTTGTTGGGCGTTTTTATTAAAAGATAAGTCTGGAGTTAAAAATGTGTTTCAGTCTTTTTATGCTATGGTGAAAACACAATTTGGTGTGAAAATAGAAATATTTCGAACTGACAATGGTGGGGAATTTTTTAGCGACCAATTAGATGTTTTCTTAACCAAACATGGAGTAGTCCACCAAAGTTCTTGTACAAATACACCACAACGAAATGGGATTGCAGAAAGGAAAAATCGACATCTTTTGGAAGTAACTAGAGTCTTGATGTTCACCAGTCAAGTACCACGTTATCTTTGGGGCGAAGCCTTGTTAACAGCTACATATCTTATTAATAGAATGCCCAGTAAAACTCTAAATTATAGAACTCCTTTTAGTCTCTTTAAAGATAACTTTCCTAATTCTAAATTGATTTCAGACTTATCCCTTCTAGTTTTTGGGTGTAGTGTTTTTGTTCATCTTCACAACCAAGGTAAACTAGATCCTAGAGCAAAAAAATGTGTCTTTGTTGGTTATGCTTCTAATAAAAAGGGTTACAAATGTTATGATCCAATTGATAGGAAGATTATAGTTACCATGGATGTCACATTTGTTGAAACACAATCTTATTTTGATTCTAATCTTCAGGGAGGGAATTATACTAAGGAAGATTCTATAATTGATCAAGAAGAGACTAGGAATATACAACATAGGGATTCTAATAATGGGGAAGGCGAATTTATAATTAACACAAAAATTAATGATGTTAATGTTAATGAAAAGGAGGATGAAGGTGTAGAGTCTGATCATGAAAGTAAAGAACAAACAAAGGAGTTAATTGTTTACTCAAGAAGAAATCGAAATCAAGAAAGTGGAATCCACCAGATTCATCACCAAGAATCCAACCCGCAAGATCCTGTCAAAAATCCAGGTAAAGCTCATAATCCAGCCAATGAATTTTCTGATTTAGATATTCCAATTGCCAAAAGAAAAGGTGTTAGAAATATTGTCAAATATCCCATGTCTAAGTTTGTATCCTATAAAGCCTTATCTTCGACATTCTCAACCTTTGTTTCGTGTCTCTCGAATCTTTGTACAAATACCCAAAAATGTGAAAGATGCTTTACAGGTTCCTGAGTGGAAGGAGGCTATTTTAGAGGAGATGCGTGCTCTTGAAAAAATAGGTACATGGGAAACAATGGAATTACCTGTAGGGAAAAAAATAGTGGGCTGTAAATGGGTGTTCACAACTAAATTCAAACCAGATGGATCTTTAGATAGATACAAAGCCCGGTTGGTAGCTAAAGGGTACACTCAAACATACGTGATAGATTATCTTGAAACGTTTGCTCCAAAGGCCAAATTAAATTCCGTCGAGTTCTTTTATCAATTGTCGTTTAACCTTGATTGGTCTTTACAGCAGCTAGATGTGAAGAATGCTTTCCTAAATGGAAAACTTGATGAAGAAGTTTACATGGATCCTCCTCTAGATTTTGAAGAAAAATTTGGAACTCGAGTATGTAAACTCAAGAAATCTTTATACGGTTTGAAGCAGTCTCCTTGAGCTTAGTTTGAACAATTTACTCAAGTTGTTAAAAAATAAGGTTACTCACAAGGGCAAGCTGATCACACAATGTTCTATCGACATTCACAAAAAAGTAGAATAGCTGTTATTATAGTTTATGTCGATGATATCATTCTTACAGGAGATGATGTGGATGAAATAAGGCGTCTCAAGGAGCATCTAGCATTTCAAATGTAAAATTTGGAAATAAAGAAGGTCAATTAGTCGATAAAGGGCAGTACCAAAGATTAGTTGGTAAGTTAATTTACTTATCACATATAAGGCAAGACATAGCTTTTGCAGTGAGCTTAGTAAGTCAATTTATGCACTCCCCAATGGAGGAACATGAAGAAGTAGTGTTTCGAATTCTAAGATACTTAAAGAGTTCACCGGGAAAGGGCTTATTCTTCAAGAAATCCGAACAAAGAGGAATTGAAGCTTATACAGATGCAGATTGAGCAGGCTCAATAATGATGTAAGATCTACATCGAGATATCTGTACATTTGTTTGGGGAAACCTTGTGACTTGGCGAAGCAAAAACAAAGTGTTGTAGCAAGAAGTAGTGCAGAGGTGAGTTTAGATCAATGGCTCAAGGAATTTGTGAAATGATGCGGTTAAAAAGAATTATGGAAGAGTGAGAAAACCAATAACTTCACCAATGAAGTTGTCTTGTGATAGCAAAGTCGCCATTAGTATTGCTCACAACCCACCCAACATGACAGAACTAAACATGTTGAGATTGATAGACACTTTATCAAGGAGAAGATTGAAGAAGGCCAAGTGTGCATGCCATTTGTTCCTTCAAAACAACAGATAGCTGACATACTCACCAAAGGACTCTCTAAGACAAGCTTTGATTTTTTTGTAAGCAAGTTGGGCATGATTAATATATATGCACCAACTTGAGGGAGGGTGCTGAAATATGTATATATTTTAAATTTATTTAGATAGATAAATCTTATTTGGGTAGATAAGTTTTATTCATATTCTAGGAATTTTTTATTTTATCTTTTAGTAGTTTACTAGAATAAGGGAACTACTTTTTTTTTATGTTTTAATAGTTTATTAAAATAAGGGAACTATTTTTCCAATTAGGATTAGGAGTCTTTTCTCTATTTAAGTTCAATTCTTTAGTTAATAAAAAAGGGTATAATTTTATTCAAAGCCTCGTATAATGATATGCTTACCTCATGGAAATCAACAGTTCTTTAATAATACACTTCATTTTAGGACTCAGGTGCAAGAGCAGATACCGTCATTGGTATATGCAATTCTTTATAAGATTTAGCATGTATTATATTGTTCTTGGCCACTTGCCAAGATATGAAATTTTCTTAGATATGCAGCTCATAATGGTAAATTATTTTTGGGTTTTTTTCATTACAATTTTTCCATGAAGCTTCTGAGCATTGACTATTCTAATGCTAATGATGCATCAGAGAATTAATGAGGGAAAAAAAGAAGAAGAAAAAGGTGCCAAAAAGCTGTCCTACTCATAAACCTTGCCATATTTAACAATTTCCTTTTGCACAGTTACCTATATATAGATACATGTAAATACTCTCTCTATGGCTTATTTATAGATTAAACAAATGACAGACATAAACTTGTACTTGCAAATAGCAAATCTTATTCAGGCTAAATCGGAAAACCCGATAACCCGATATCTACACAATCTAGTCGTCTTCCGTCTTTTGTACATTTGGCCGCTAAACAGCATGTTACCTATGAGCAGATGTATGCGGAATTGGGTATGTCGCAGGACCCATGTTCATCGGTGCACCATGAATTACTGCTCCTGGTACAGGAGCTCTCACTCCGTAAGCCATATGTGCCGGGGCAGGAAGATTCACTGGTGTGCCAACTGCTGAGACGAGGGGGCCGCCTCCTATCGGCTGCCCCATAGTTGGAGCACCATACACACCTACACCAGCCGGTGCAGAAGGATGTTGAGGGGGCTGTTTGGCTGATTTTCCGGATGAACCTCCAGCAGCAGTACCGTTTGTTTGACCAGTGATTGGCCCTTGAGGTGCTGAAATATCTGCATTGCCAACGCTGGTGATATCGTGGATGCTAGATCGCCTCCTATCTTTGTTCATGGAGTTCAACCGAATGAAATACTTTTGCGCATGACTTGCCACTTGTGTTGGCGTTCTTGTGACCACAAAGTTCCGGGATATGCTTCTCCAGTCACCTTTTCCATATTTATCCAAACCAAGAAGAAATAACCTGTTTTTCAAGACAGAGATATCCTTACAATCATAATATGAAAACCCTATTGGTCAAATGTACTATCAAAATACATCTCAAAATTCATAGAATAAGAATAAAGACCATCCTTCCTAAAGACGTCTCTCAACTAAAAGACAAATCTGCTTATGAGATCAATCATGTCAGTATTTTTTTTCAATGTGCAGGAAGCATAAATCTCAAAACTCCCAAAAAGATCATATTAATTGTCAAGACTTCAACAGAAGACGGTAACAAGAAGACTAGAAAACTACATTATTGATTACAACCAGATGGAGAGGGAAAGAATAAGCGATGGAGGAGATGCCGATGACAATTACAATGTTTAAAAACTTAACATATGACCCAATGTTATATCAAGCTGCTCATAATTACAGCTGTATTTTAGAAACCGAAACACTTCAAAGTTTAAACAAAATTGACAAACTCAGAGCGCCAACCAAGCCAAAAAGGTGACTTGGGGTTATTCAAGCAAGAGAAGCCTAGAAACCATCATCTATCAGAAAGTCAAATCTGCTTATAGTATAGCAATTTTCCGATATGACCCAGATTTGTCTCCTTCAAACATACCTTACTAGATCTACTTCAAGGGGCATATAACTAGATCATAGTACATGCTTTTTCACATCCTATAGAAATTCTAGCTGTTACTGAAAATTAATCCAAATGGGGAAGAACTTTAACCACCGAATACTAAACCATGGAACCTTACCCTTTTCTTCCTCTCGGATTCTTCTGAATAATGCCTCAGCTATAGCTAATAGGCCTACGCTTCACACTAACAAGTCCCAATAAGACAAGTAATTTAAGGCATGCCTCTGGAGAGTCATTTAAACAGTTATAAAACCAGAGTCTATGACAGTTGCACTAACAGGATTCCTCGTGTTAATTCAAATTTTATGACATTTAGACCTTATCATGGATCAATCAAGGCAATCACCATAAAGTAACAAGTAGCCAAGAACAGCTTTATGATCAGTTTTCTTCAAGTGTTTGCAATCTTCTACAATGCTCTAACGTGGCTTGTGACATAAGGCTCTGGAAGACTCCTTATCCTTACCATACAGCTTTTAACATCACAGCAAACACCACAATCCGAATAGATAGAGAAATTGACATCTTTCACTTGAATCTACGTTTATCCTTTCTTCTACATATCCTTTTCTGCAGACGTTCTTTAGATTACCAAGTTTGATTGCTGCCTCTCTAAGAAAAGATTACAACTATTCTCAATATTAGCATCTAATATTATGCAATACTCTTTCCAAGGAAAATCCCCTGTTACATTTAATGTCAAATAGATTGTCATATAGGGTCTTTCACCAATGGAGTTTCTTAAGTATGAGTGATCCCAGGTTATGAACATTTCCTCTAGGCTACGAGAAGGTTTTATAGACAAACTAAAGCTAAAAGAATATGTTCTGTAACAATCAAATTCAAGGATAAATAACTGATCAGGAGAACGGATACTGAAACATTGAAAAGGTTAAGCCGTCTTAGTACCCCTTTTTAGCCATGTGTCCTTTTGGGTGGAACAAATTTTCTGATAATTACTTAAGCATGGTAAAATATATATAACTGAGACAAAAAAATTCAAGCCTTCATGCTTTTAAAAGAAATATATAACAAAGAAAAATCTTTCAATATATATGCATTTACAACGCAGAAGCTTTAAGACACCAAAATGTTAAGTTGATATTTATCATCATAGTAATCTTGCATGTTACTGGCTAAAAAGAAACCATGCCTATTCAATGGTATCAGATATCAATATTTTACAGGAATTGAAGTTATTTGTAGTGCATACAAAATTCACCAACATTAAATTACAAGAAAGTGCAAGATAGAGTTTAAGCATGGACACGGCATTTATAACTCATATTGGAACCATAAAATGAAACCATCACAGTAGCATACTGGAATATATGTATCATAAATGTCAAAATACACAGACTACTTCATAGACGCAAAGAACAGAGTTATCGACTCAACAACTCTAGATCATTCAGTTTTGAGAATGGGAATTAATCAGAGGACTTGTAAGGAAAGCCTAGTCTTTAGTGAGGAATTTAACAATTAACCAATTAATTCACTGTAGCTCAAATTCAACAATTAATTCATTTGTACTTCTAGTCGCTATGATTTTCTGAGTGTTTTCATGGCAGTGTATTCTATAGCTCCCACACACGTAACTCCAGGTTGGGACCCTTAACCTTCAGCATGGCCCACCATACATGCCCGGGATGTGTAGCCAAGTATCCTAAATTGCATTCATGTGTATTTCTGAAGAGGGAAATTTCTATTTGACTTAAATCTACATAGGGGAAAATAGGTGAAAACCGATATTTATAATATCTATAGGTACTTACTATCATGATGATACAAAATTGGCAGAATTTCTACTTACAACTAATTATTAGTAACCTAACTGGGAAACAAACTAAATTTATACTTTCAGTTAGTCAGATATTTTGTATCAAACCCACCTCAAATAGGGCAAATATCCACCACACATGTGAGGCATAATCCAGTTAGACAGTGATTTGACAGACACTTGAGCTAAAAACAACCCCAATGGTTAAATTTGATGAAAACTTGAACACACCACTCAAATAGTTCTTACTTGTTAAGGCATGGTTTTCCTCCATAATGTGCAAGAGATATGCGAATCAAATTGTGCAACAGACCATAAGTGGCTATATAACCTAAACACCATTTCGTGAGACTTGGTTGATGAAATAAATCACATAGGTTATTATTATTTTCATAAGTTTTTTTCCTATGCAGTAGCCGGGTGAAAAGTTAATTCTCTACCATAAACCTTCTCAAGTTGTCCCTTCCACATCAGAACCAAATTTGGGAAGCACATTAATAACGGAACCATATGCTGTCATACCAGAAAAGCACGTTGAACACATGCCAACAGAAAGTAGTAAAAACCTAAAATACCGGTTTTAAGTAAAAAAGTATGGCTATGTGGTGGTTTCCAAAAGCTTGGCACACGTCAGACAAGATTGGTTAATCTGCAGATAACAGCCACAAGTGTCATACAAGATTAAATGATCTATCTTCCACGTGGTAACATTGAAATTCGATTTTCACTTAATTATTCACATCAGTTCAGGATATATTATTCATCTAATGGCCATCTACTCACTGACAGACGTAACGCACAGCAGTGAAAATGCCATAGAAGATCTAATCTACCTGACAACTAACTAACAATAAGCAACCAATAGAATCTTTAATGGTGGAAAGCAATTCCTGGAGATGTTTTCTTTCTTCTTTTTTTTTAAATAAAATTAAAGATTCTAAGTATGGATAGATATGAGATTCCAAAGCACAACAAATGCACAGAGTTGCCAAAAATAAAGCATGGAGAATAGTAAGTGTTAAAGTTCCGTAGGGCAAAACAAAATCAAGATACTTATAAAGGACCTTCAATCAATCAAAATGAAAAACTGAAGATAAAAAATCTAAAATCAGAAGAACTGATTTTTACCTGTGCTCATCCTCTGTCCAAGCAATCCCCTTGCGACGTTCCTGATCTGACCTCGAACTCTTACTCCCCTGAATTGACTCACTGTTATAATGCCCTAAATTGCTGCTTCCTTTTTTACCAGTTCCTTCGTCACCAGCATGGCCGGCTGAACCATCAGAAGAATCGTACGGAGGGAGAGGCACACAACCAGATTCAATCTGGTTAATGTCATCCTCTAGAAGCTCATAGTGCTCTTTAATCTCTTCCAAAGTTTTCCCCGGCACATCAGCTGCAATTTTCTCCCACCGATCCGCAGAGTCCTCGGGATAGGTTGCGAGGGCATTCTCGAATGCCCTATCTTGGTCCCTACTCCACTCGGAGCTATTGCCAGCTTCTTCCAAAGTCATCTAGGCTTGTCTCAATCCACTATCCAGAATATCACCTGCAGGAAAAATGAACTGAATTCACTAAACGGTCAAATTAGGAAATCTAGTAATGCATATCCAAAATCATGGATTTCCGAGAATAGTTCTCAGATTATTTCAGTAGTGGATTTCACTGACAACAGGTACAACGGAATGTTTAAATTACGGGGAAGAAGAGATATCAAACAAAAAAGAGTATGCAAAACAAGCAAAAATAGACCAAAAAATGCCAAGGGAGCTTAACCATAGATCAATTCCAATAAAATTCAGAAAGCCCCCATGGAGTATGTGAAGAATTCAATACTGGTTTGCTCCATCATTCAAAACCTGGACTTTTGTGAATTGTTGAGCTATTGATGAATGAAAAGACAACAAAGAAAAAAACCATAAAATCAAAGACAATAAATGGCATTTAAAACATTAAAAATTAGAGATTAGTGAATAGTGAACTTGATGGTTAGGTGGTTAGGGTTTCTGACTCTGAAATATATATTTTAAAGAGACAATGCAACCAAACAAGGAAGAAAACCCAGAAAGCTATTCAGAATTCAAGTTGTTATTTTCAAATCCAACAAAAACTCAATAAATCCAAAAGGCTACTTGATATAGTTTAACCCAGAGTCCACATAAAATTATCCAGCTACTGCTTAATATATATATATGTATAGCAGCAAATTCTTCAGCTCCTCATTCTTTGTTTTCTTCTGCTAATTAGATGCTTAGAAGAATCAACAGTACTTAGCAGAGAATTCAAAAGATCTCCCTTTCAAGTTTATATAAGAACCAAGAAAATAAAAATCAATTAAAGCACCCAAAAGTACAATTTGCATTTATGAGGATGCTTTAAGTTTCATTTCACGGTTTTATATTTTCTTCTAAAAAAAATCATCAAACTTTAAGCAATAATCAAAAGAATTTTCGGATACTAACAAAAATAGGAAACAAACTTCCTTAATAAAAAAAACTTTCAACGATGCCAAAAGAAGTAAAACTCAATTCAAGGGTTCCTTCAGAAATATATATATAATTTTATTTTCTCATTGAAGATTCCTACATAGTAATTCCAGGACTAAAGCAGAAAAAAGCTAACCTCATATTCCTTACTGTTTCACTGTAGAAATCACCATAAAATTGAAAGACAAGCTACAACTAATATCAAGATTCTGACACTTGAACCAACCAAACACATAAAAATCTAACCTTTGATGGAGCCAAATCCTACTCCATCCACTATCAACCTTTCCAATTTTTCTTTTTCCTTTTTTTTTTCCAAAATGTGTAAATATTTCTGCTATAAGTTTATATATTTAAAGTACATGTAAAATTTTAACAACAAACACGCATAAAATTCAAAAAAAGGAAAAAAAAATACCCAAAAAAGAAAATCTCAAAAAAAGAACCAACTATTTGACAAATTTACAAAGGGCTTAGTACATACAAATTATAGATGATGTTGATGGGTTATCCTGAAAGTATCTACAAAGGAAGTTGCAGGATGGGTCAATTGTCCCATCACTTCCTGCAATAACTTTGCTACAAATAGTTACAGCTGGGATTGAAAAGCCTTACACCCTTCATCCCAAGTTGCTCAACATATACATTACACTCTAATCTGCCATTAATTTCTGCCAATATCATAACAAAGAGAAACTAAAATATATTTTATATTAAAAAAACCCCACTTTTTCAGAGGAAAAAATCCCAAAAAATTAACAAATTTAGATATCAGTAGAGAGATGTCATACTAATACGATAAGCATCCATAATCATTGACTATAAAATCATTACCTTTCTCTTACTTTTTCTTGTTCTTTTTTTTTTTCTTTTTCTCGGTGCTTCTTGTTGGATAGATAGAATAAGAAATTAAGGAAGAAAAAAAAAAAAAGCAAAGCAAAGTTTCAATATTTAATTTTATCAACAAGGTTACTCTTTTGGTCTTGTCTTTTCTCTTTTTTTTCTTTTATCTGGGGTTCTCGTCTTATTTTATCGCTTTTAATCTAAAATATATATTTTTAAAATGGGGTATTTTTATTTTGTTAAATTATGGTTTTGATCCTTCTACAATATTAAATTTGATATTTAGTCTATAAATTTTAATTTGATAAGAAAAGATAAAAAGAAAAATATATATTTAATTACTAAACAAAAACGAAAAATAATAAAATTTTCATTTATTTTAGAACAAGAAAGTTCAAAAATTTTAACACCTATTCAACATAAAATCAAAGTTGCAATTGTAAAAGTAGAAAAATCGTGAAATTAAAGTATATCAATTTCAAGTATAATGAAGGGATCAAAATTATAATTAGACGCTTTTTTATTTTAATATTACCCTTTTATGAAGCAAAAGGCAAAGACCGAGTAAAGTGGACCTTTTGGGAAGCTTAATTTGGGAATCCAACATTGTAAACAGATGTTTTTGGTTTATGCCTTTTTATTACATTTAGGGATAAACTAAAAGTGTGACTGTCTAGATACAATGTGCAAGCTGTCATGTAATAATGAAATAACAAGCCAACCATTTTTTGCCACGTAGGCAATAAGTCAAAATTCACGATTCTAACAAACCACATGCTCCCTGGCCCATGGTTTTAATTATTGCAATTTATTGTGTTTCCACTTTCCACTCTTTCACGCACAATTTAATATAGTAAGGTGGACAAGTAAAAAATTATTTTAAGTTAGAAATTAAATTTTAATTTTTATGATAGTAAAGATATAATTTTTAAAAGATTAAATTAAAATTTTATTATTTTAAAAAGTTAATTTTAAAATTTTAAAATTTTTAAAAAATTAAAATTAAAATATTTATTTTAGAGAAATCAGACACTTGTGCCAACTCCTAAATTCACCTCTAATCTTAATGTTGATGTCCTTAATTTTTTTTCTTTAAAATATTTCAAAATTCTAGTTTTCTTCACATACAAATAATAATTGATTGAGTAAATTACATTAATAATCATCTAATTATAAATAATTTTTATTTTTATCACTTAATTATAAAAAAAATTATTTGATGAGTAACATTTTGAAAATTGATTTTTTTTTCACCCCGAATGTTAAATTCCAACGGAGGCACTCTTTCATTGGTTTAATAACAAAGTTAGTCCCTCAAATCACCACTCCTAACCATGGCCATCCCTTCCCCACGCGACGAAGACGTCTACATGGCCAAACTCACTGAGCAAGTCGAGTGCTATGAGGAGATGGTCAAGTTCATGGAGAATGTCGCCTCTGCCATCCCTCGCTCTGGTGAACTCTCCGTCAAGGAACACAACCTCCTCTCTGTCGCATGCAAGAACGTCATCGGCGCTCGCCGTGCCTCATGGAGGATCGTCTCCTCCATCGAGCAGAAGGAGGAAGGTCATGGCAATGCCGACCATGATGCCGTGATCCTCCACAAGAACCTTGTTCCAACTGCTGGAAACGGGGATACCAAGGTTGTTTTATGGAGATTATCATAGGTGCTTGGGTGAGTTTAAGATTGGTGATGACAAGAAAGTCGTTGCCGAGAATACTCAAACTGAGCATAAATCTACTGAAATTTTGATGTTTCAAAATTTTTTAGCTAGCTTGTTTATATTTTTCATACAAACACCCAATAGATTGCAAATTTTAGATATTGAAATTACATTCAATTTCTTGGTCTTCATTGTCAGCATTCACCAAACCATAATAACTACTATTTTAGTTTTAAGAACAACTACAAGCTTCTTTCAACTTCTTGAAAGATTTAAGAGATCAACAATGATAGTGATGGCGGCTATGGTTTGGTTAAAATGTTCTTGGAAAATTTTGCCAAGAAATTTTGCTCAATATTTTAATTGTTAAAATATAAATATTTATAAATATTTGTTAAATTTTTAAATGTTTTAATATTTTATAAAATTTTAGGGTTAAATTATAAATATATATATATATATATAAGTTGAGGACTAATTTTATTATTAAAGTAATTAATTTTGATGATAAAAAAAAATTTAAAATATTATTTTTTATAGTTAAGTGATTAAAACAAAAATTTATCTATAATTGGATGATTTTTGGTTTAATTTTAGTTTTAGTTATACTTGCAATGGATTAATGTACTTAATTTTTTTCAAAATTTAATTTAATATATTATCAACAAGTGTCACTACATAAAGTAAATTGTAGCCTATTAATTGTGTATTCACTTTTCTAAAAATAGTTTGGATTCGCATTACATCTCCCAGGTGTTGGTATTTCTCTTGTAAGGTACTTATACTTCTTTAGAGGTACCCTCTGGTTCTATCTTTGTTAATCATTTTAGCTCATTTGACTTTCAAGGGTTTATTTTGAGTCTCAGATACCTCTTATCATTCCTGAACTATTTCTAAATAATTTTAAATTGTTTCTAAAGCTCCAAATTGTAATAAACTTTTTATGATTTTATAAAAACATTTTAAGATTTGAAATTTTAAATAACTTTGGGCTTTTGATAATTATGTGCTTCTATAGTACTTTTCATCAAGTGAAATGTATTACAAATTGAGTTATTGACAAATTAGACTAAAAATAAAACAACTAAATCTTCAAATGACTCAAACAAGGTTCAAATGGGCTGATTTTTTAAAGAAGTGTGCGTGTAGACCATTTATCTCTCAAAGTGAATCATTCAAACTTCTTAAGGAAATCCAAATAGGTCCCAAATCCAAGGTATGTGTTTGTAGGCTTCTTGAAATGCCAAATCAAAGTCATGACATGGCTTGACTTTTTGATAGCTTTGGAGTTCTCTTATCACAATTTCTTGGACTAATATGTTAAATTTTGCCTTAAGATGTTAGGACTTAAAATAAGTAATTGGGCTTTAAAGGAAGTTAAATTAATAATCTTTATGGGTTTGAGTTTGAGTTTTGATTATCGCATTAAATTTATAATCCCTCGAATTCTTAAATTGAAAAATAAAATATATTTAAGTACACTTAAATTCGCGTGCTTTTAATTATTACAAAAATGATGATTTATTAGATAAACAAATAAATTTCATTAAAAACTAAAACATTCCTTTAAAAAGTTATTTATATCAATCCATCTCATATTATCAATTAAATTTTAAAAGGTAAATCATACCATAGTTCACTATAAAATAACGTTGTTTTTATTGTGGTCGCTCTAAATTTTTTTATTAATTTACTCATTCCAATTAAGATAATTGCTTGAATTTGTCACTATCATTAAAAATTATATTAATCCACTAACGGATTATTAACATTACATATGTTTTTTACTTTTGACTAAAACTAAAGGCTTCTCTATATAATTAGTTAAAAAATACTTTTTTGAGTTTATTTGCAATATAAAAACAACTAATTCTCATTATTGTCTAACATCCAACATAAAAATTACCAATCCTTATTACCAAACATCTTTACTTCTCCCATCTCTTGTGGTGATGAAGATTGATGGTTGTTATTTCATCCTAACTTTTTATGTGTAGAGAAGATGATGGTTGTAAACAATTTTAATTTATGGCAGAAAAAAATATAAAAGCCTTCTTTTCTACAGCAGAAGAGGTTCAAGAGTTTTTCAGATTCTAATTAAGTATACTCAGATTATTAAATTGAATTAGATTAAATTTGAATAATAATTTACAGATTTTCACAACATACATACTAAGGGATATTATATTGTGACTTCTAATCATTGATTTTGATTTGTTTGTGTTAATCTTTTGCTCCTAATACAAAGCGGCTGAGGGTTTCAAATTCAAGCTAAGGTGCATTCTTTTTTTTTTTTTAATTTATTTTTTTAATGTAAAAATAAATATTTTATTATTTAAAATAATAAAAATAACTTTTTTAAAAAATATGTATATATAAAAGTTACTGATTATTTTTTTATTAACTTAAAAAAATATTTTATAAAATAAATGTTAAGAAAATTTTTTTAAAAAATTTTATCAAAAAATTCCAAAAATCATAAAATAAAAATAGCTGTCTAAATAAATCTAGAAGAATTAATCCAAAATTAATATGAAAAATTAATAATCCAATCATGGATGGTTCAAAAATAAATAAATAAAAAACTTATTGAATTTTATCTCTTTACGAAAATAGAAAAGTCAGCTTATTGGTAAAAAACCCCTTTATTAATTAATGTAATTTAATTATTCTCAATTTTAAAAATAAGCAACTAAAGACAATTAATTATAATATTAATATTTTCTATCAATTGTATATAATTTTAATTAGTATAATAATAAATTTAATTATTAAAACTTACATATTTTATTAATTTAATCTTAATTTAATAAATTTATCCCACAATGAATAAATGTTGAGGTTAAATTTATTGAATGTTTTTGAATTAAATCCAAAATAATAAAATATATAAATTTATTACTAGTGGATTAAAATTATGTAGACTAATTATTTTAATTGACAGGGACTATATTATTTGAATCTTTTTTAAAGAGATTAATTTGCTGAAATTAAAAATGAAGAAAAAAGAAAAAACTGATAGTGTTAGATGTTACTCAACTGAACTATCTTTTCAGTTTTCAAAAATATAAGGATTCAAGATTAATTTCTCAATTTTCGTATTAATCAACGCTTAAAATGAATGATCCATAGTAGCATTAAACAAATCTAAAATTAAAAGGACCTCCAAGAAAATGGGAGAACTTTCTGCCATTGTGTACATGACCTTGGCTCTGCTAATCCTTTTCATCATCTCTTATTCCCCTAAGAAACACCCTGCCGACAACCGCCGCCGCCTCGTCAAGCTCCGCTCTTCCTTCAGCTTCAGCAATCCCGCCCGTCACGAGCCTGTCGCTTTTGATCCACTCGTCGCCAAGATCGAGCGCCTCCGTGAAGACAAACTCTGGGAGAAGCAGTACGTGGAGCATTTCCGCCCCGACTATTTACAATACCCCGAACCCGCTGAAGAATCGCAGCCTGAGACCGAAGATTACTTGAATGACGAGGACAAGTTCAATGTTACCAATAGGTTGGTGATGTTACATTCACATAGACAGCCTGGTTGAATTTGTATCGGATAAATTCAAATTGGATCAATCTCGAGTTTATAATATTCTGATCATTTAGTCAAATTTGAAATTGGATCATTTCGATGTGTTCCGATAATTTATGTTTGAGACTTAGTTGTTTAGGATTTTTCGTTTTTAGGTTATCTGACTTTAAATTCAGGTTGAGTTGTTTTAGGTAGGTTGATATCAGTTCGGTTGTTATTTTTTAAAAAAAGTTTTTAACTTTTCATCATAATTTGGTTTGATTTTTGATATTTCGAAAATCTCCTATTAATTCGATTTGGTTAACCACGATTTTTAAATCTGTATTTTATAAACCCTCCAAACAAGTCGGTTTGGATCGGTTTTTAATTTTTGGGTTTTTCTTGCTTAGCCTAGTTTTAGGACGGGATCTTTACTGGTTTAAAATCATGGTCAAATAGAGTTGGATAGAATTTCAGATTAGATTGATATGATCGAGTTTTTGAGTTTTAGTCAGAATTGAATTTTTTGTCACTATTGTTGTTACTATTATGTTCGAGGCTTGGTTTTTTAGGACGGCTCATTTATGTTTGAGGGTCAATTTTTTAAGATTTATCATTTTAGGGTATGTTACTTCAAGTTCAAGTTGTTTTAGGATGGGTCATTTCGAGTTAAAATCACAGTCAAATAAAGTTGGATCGAGTTTAAGTTTAGATTGATAGGATTGAGTTTTTTATTTTAGTCAGAATTGAAATTTCTGTCACTATTGTTGTTACTACTATTGCTTACTAAGGGTTGAAATTTTGGAGCTTTAGTTAGTGTTTTAGCTGCCAATTTTAGTTAAATATGTGTTTTTGATTATCAATGTTACTATTTATGAGCCAGCTATGTTTACTTGTTCACATTAATGCTTCATTAGTTCATTTATCCGATTGAATTGCATGTAAGTGTCAATTTGTGTAACAAATATAATCATTACTATTCTTGGTAATGATGAATGCTATTTTATTTACTAATGGTTATCTCTATATATATATATTTGTTATTCCTCATGTGCTTTATAGAAAGCTTGTTAGGTGTCTTCATTATTATAAGTATTGAGATGTGAGTATGCTTAAGTCCTTTGTGAATGCTTTTTAGAATGAGTATATTGTGATGATTTGGTTGGAAATATAAATTGATGTTATCGGTTATGTCTTTGCTTCATGATGCAGTTTACATAAACCTTGCACCTATATTTGTATTCTTGTTGACGCATGTTGGCAGTAAAATTTTGGTAGATGTTGATAGAGTGGAGGTTTAATGTAATGATCAGGTTGGTGTTGCTGTTTCCCAAGATTGATGTCGATCCAGCAGATGGTTTTGTGACTGAGAATGAATTGATTGAGTGGAATTT
Source organism: Gossypium longicalyx (assembly GCA_025698465.1). Classification (NCBI taxonomy): domain Eukaryota; kingdom Viridiplantae; phylum Streptophyta; class Magnoliopsida; order Malvales; family Malvaceae; genus Gossypium; species Gossypium longicalyx. Next base: position 87,070,928 of record CM047007.1, read on the forward strand.
GCAGCAGGCTATGAAGGAAGAGTGGTTCAGGAGTTTGAGGGAGATGGAAATTCATGACAAAAACAATGATGGGTTAGTTTCGTATGCAGAGTACGAAGCTCCCGGTTGGGTGAAGAATGGTCTGTGGTCTATACTCTACCATTATGCTACTAAATTATAGATCATGTTGTAAAACTAGTACTTTGTGTTTGCTTTCCTTTTTTTGCTTTTAAGCTAAGTTCTTAGGTGGCTGCAGTTGTTTGATAGATGGATTTATACTGATCTGTAGATACTTTTGACAAATCTGTGAAGTCACTTTTTGAAGTGATTCTCAAAACTTTTGAGAGATATAGTGATTAATGACATTAAAACAAAACAACAGACATGCATGATCTGTTCTTTCCTGCCATGAGGGACGAGTCAGTACTTACCATGTTCCCTTTGATAGAGACATAGAGTAAACCATTATAACAAGTCTATGCTATTTATGGATCTTATCTGGCTTTCAATAATGATCATTATAGATTTGTAGTACAAAACTTGGATATTGTATTTGATTTCTGTTTAATTTACCAAGCAGTAATTTTAGAGGTGGTAACTTATTTGTGCTTCTTTTATCTAGACTACGCATCTTTTGGTCATGATATGGGCTGGTGGACAGAAGAACATTTTTATGCATCAGATGCCGATGGCGATCACGTATTGAATTTAACCGAGTTCAATGAGTAAGTTCCAACTTATACAGCAAGTTCCTACTAATATACTTCCAGTGAAAAGGGTATTTTCAATTGCTGCTATTGCTATCTCCCCTAATTTTTCTGCTTGGTTCTTTCCCAGCTTTATGCACCCAGCTGACAGTAAAAACCCAAAGCTGCTTCAATGGTTATGCAAAAAGGAAGCAAGGTGACCTGAGTATTATTCCTTTTCCTTTTCCCTGTTTTACACGTTATCCCGTTTTTCATTTGACCTTTTTCTTTTTCCTTCTATTATTGCCTTTCAATCACTATGACTTTTGCCCCTTTTTTTTTCTTTTTCTCCCTTAGGGAAAGAGATGCAGACAAAGATGGGAAGGTTAACTTTGATGAATTTTTTCATGGTGTATTTGACTTGGTAATAAACCATGATGAAGAAGGTCATAACTCTTTTCATCCATCTGATTACTCAATGGATGCCGAGACCCCAGCTAAACGGATGTTTAGCCAACTTGATAAAGATGGTGACAGGTGCTTGTATGAACATTTGATGTACGGTATATGTTTGGAATGGAAACTTATTCTTTTGGATGGTTAAATACATTTCCTGTGGTTATCATTAACAGATTATTGTCAGATGAAGAGTTACTACCAATAATTGGGAAACTTCATCCATCAGAGCGGTACTATGCTAAACAACAAGCAGATTACATCATATCGCAGGTATTTACACACCAGATAGTTGAACATTGCTATGCATGTACGTATGCATGAGTTCTCTAGTGTTCCATTTTATTCAGCAAATACGATGTTCGTTTGTTTTAGATTAAATATTCCTGTATAAGAATAATTTTCTTGTGAGTCATAGTTGCTGCAAAGGTTTTGACAATGGAATGAAAATTTTGAGTTTCACTTCCTTCTCGACCAAGGTTTGACATAGAGGTTGCTACCCCTCCTTTTGGAGGAACGAAGTTTATTTGTGCCAAACAAAAAAAGAAAGCTCTGTTATTGAACATTTTTGTTAATTTAATTACAGGCAGATTTGAATAAAGACGGTCGCTTAAGCTTAGTTGAGATGATTGACAACCCGTATGTATTTTACAGTGCCATCTTCAATGATAGTGAAGATGACTATGAATACCATGATGAGTTCCGCTAATTGCTAATTTCATGAGTGGTAAGAGGAGCCATCTCTAAGTTGCTTGCATCTATTTCATCTTTTTTTGCGTAAACCGAGCTGCATTCAGTATAATGTTGCAGGACACAAAAGGCAGCAATAGAATTCAAATTCTTTTCTAGCAATTGTTTATGCTTCATAAACTTTCTTACCGATACCCATTGTGAGTTCTTGTACTCCATCATTCAATGCCGACCATTTTCGAGTTTTTATTCTATCCATCTGCTACTTCAGATTACTATTTCCTCATTGCAGGTTAAGGGCCTTAGCTTGTTCGAAAGGTGGTTTCACCATTGAAGCTGGTCCTTGGAATTTCATCTTTCTGGCATACGTTTGTTAATTACAGTAGACTGATGTTTTTAATGCATTAAAGTTTTTTCAAGTCTAAAATTTTGATGATCCATTTGACATATGTGTATGTCAAAATGCAGGGTCCATATAAAAGCAACATAGTTGCCATCTGGTATGGAAACTCAAAATGTGCAGATTCAAAGTTGTAAAATAATTTCATTCCATTTATTTGTTTATTCAACCACATGAAAACAACTCAAGTATTTCATAATTTATTATTGTTCTGGTTGTCAAGAAGATTTTACCTATCCACCACCACATTATAATCAAATGGTTTTTTATTGGACTAAAAAAAATGGTTTTCAAAGGTGTAAAATTATTGATTAAAAACCAACTTGAATTTGAATTCATCTAAATTTGAAAATAACTTGAATATGAAATTATTTGTACTTAAAATATTTAAATTCATAATGACTTAATTTGAAAATTACTTCAAATGATTATACTCGAGTTAAAATGACTCAAAAATTTTAAAATTCAAATAGAGTTAGTCCAGATTGACACAACAAAAAACCAACTTTTATCATTCAACTAAGGAACTATTGAAAATATCAAAATCATAAATAATAGATATAGTAGAGGAATTATGTACATAAATTAATAATTCAAAGTATACAAAAGGTTGAAACCCTTCGCCTAAAGGTGTTTCTAAGTTGAGCTGAATTATAATACAATTTAAAAGAATAAAGTCATAAATGAGATATATTAAAGGGACTATGTATATAATTTAATAATTTGAAATATATAAAAAGTTAAAACCTTTTGTTCAAGAAGTATTTATGAGTTGAATTGAATTGAGGTTTAATTCTAAAAAATCTAAGCTCAAGCTGAATTAATTCAAACATGTCTAAATAATTTGTTTCACTATAAAAGATAATAAAAATATTTCTATTTAAATTTAATTATAAATATAAAATATTAATATAAGCTATTTCTATATTTTCCATTATTTTTAAAAATAAAATAGACGGATGAAACCAATTCGGTTTGAGAAATATAAAGCTAAGGTCCACCAGTCGGGCTGACCGGGCGGGTAGCCATGAACCCCTCAACCCTTGCCCTTATATATGGATTATAAGCTGTTGTAAACGCACCGCAAAACCCCGAAACTTTAACCGCCATTCGGTTTTCATTTAACAAACAGTAACGCAAACCAGCTTTCCCTCTTTGGGTTCTTGACAAGGAAAAACGTTGTGGTTTTCTCCCTCCTCACATTGCCCGTCAATTGCTGCTCTCCGGCGACTAGCAAAACATGTCTGGGAGCACAGGAGTCGGCAATGTCCCTCGCCAGCAGCAGACCTCGGGAGGGAGGCGAGGGGGAGGTCGTTGGAGGAAGGGAGGTCGTAGGTCACGTCAAGTGTTTAGGGCTTCTGAATCCCAGCACCCCCAGAAGAAGGACGCCAGCGACGATCAGCAAGACCTGAAATCACCTCCTCCCGCTTGTACGGACTTCGACGTGGCCTACTTTGAGGCTTACGCCCACATCGGTATCCACGAAGAAATGATCAAGGTCTTTTTCTTTCTTTCTTGTTCTTTCTCTTCATACGTAATTGTTCTTAACTGAGTTCATTTTGTTTTTGGTATTAATGCTTCTTGATGGATTGTGTGGAATTTCTTGCACTTCTAGCTTTATGAGTTTAGTCTTTTGGAAGCATTTTAGTGCTTGCATTTACTAGGGGAAATGGGTTTTGCCAAGAGTGTCTTGGAATGAGAGCTTAACATTGGGAATTTAAATTTGAGTTGTTTTAGCAATGTCCTCACGTTCTTTGTTCACAAAAAATGTTGCTTTTTACTATTTATGAACTATCTATGAATTTTTTGCTACCTCGTTTAAGCAAGGTTGAATCTTGCATTTGTAATCAAAAGTTTTAGTACTTCTTTACTTGTGCTCGTTCCAATGGCGAGTTCTTTAAATTATAGTTCGATGTTTAAAGAATTTTTCTTTTTAAAAAAAATAATGATGATAATAGAAATTCATGATAATCCACTGATCATACCTTATCTCTAAAAGCATACAGGATCATGTTCGAACTGAAGCTTACCGGGATGCAGTCATGCAACACCAGAGTTTTATTCAGGAGAAGGTAATGCCATTTTGTCCTTGTTATAAAACTATATCTAATCTCTCTTCTTTCTTGAAACCAAATGATACCTGGTTTTACCATATTTGGTTTGATTTTGTGTAAGATTCCTGTTTCACCTAATCACGATATTGTGCTGCACTGATATTATAATCTCATCCCTGGGTGACATGCATTTGTGTCTAATAGAAACATAGATACAAAGCATTCGGCTCTCAAACAGCCAAGTTGGTTTAAGGGTTCTCTCCTAATAATATTTAGCTGGTTTATTCCTCTTCCTCATTATTTATTTTGACTATTTTTATAGGTTGTAGTTGATGTTGGATGTGGCACAGGCATTCTTTCGATATTTTGTGCTCAAGCTGGTGCCAAACGGGTATATGTTTTGAAGTTCTTATCGCATGATTGACATATTTATAGCAGAGTTATGCTTTTGAGAGTTGATTCAATCTCAATTTTTTGCACATCATGTGTACTGTTTTCAACTAATTACTGAATATCGCATTATTTAGTAAGTGCAGAGGATTGCTAGAAGTTATGTTGAACTTTCTATTTTTAGTTTCCTCTAGGTTTTTCTATCTTATGTTGAACTTTCTATTTTTGGTTTCCTCTAGGTTTTTCTATCTTTCTTTCTTTGTGAACTTTATAATTTTACCATAAAGAAGACAAGGAGGCTTCAATTCAACTATTGACCAAGAGCAAATGTAGATAGAACTGCAATTTTGTTCTTTAGTATATATATTTTTTAGAATTCTCTTGCTATCTCAAAGTTATATTCTTGTAATGTTTATGGATTCAACTAAATACAACTGTCTAATATCTTAAGCAATTATGTATTTTCAGGTTTATGCAGTGGATGCCAGTGCTATTGCCGTGCAGGTACTTTGTTGCATTAATGCTTAACTACGTGTAGCTGAGGCATTTTTACCTTCTCTTTTGAGAGTGCTAATTTAGCTCATTTTCCTTTTCTCCTTGCCATTTTCATTTTCTTACTGTGTTAATTTCTACAATGAGATTATGATACCTGGTTAACACTGCTATTAGAATCTGTATGCTAGTTATCTATCAACATTGTGGAATTATATATATTCTTTACTTCTCTAGACCTTTCTTTGGCTGCCTTGTTTAAAATGGAACTGACTGTTTGGTTTGTATTCAACTTTGCTATTTGCAAGCAGGCCAAAGAAGTGGTGAAAGCAAATAATTTAGCTGAAACGGTCATTGTATTGCACGGGCGAGTTGAGGTAGGCTTTTCCTCTCAAGCTTGTAGATATCTATGCTCCTTAAATGGTTGCAAGAATATTAGAAAAAAGAATAAGCACCTATATTAGCATTTTTTATTTCTTCTCAGACTTATTGACGTGTATTTCCTTAAATGGTTGGGAACGGAGGAGTTGAATTTAACTTCGGACTTTGTTGGCGGGATAAGCCAACTTAGGGTTAGATTTTCTTTCTTCAACTTTTTAAGTCATTGAGAATTAACTTCTTTATCTTTAAAGCTCAAGTCCGCACAATCGGTTTCAACATCGTGGAATTAGAGATGATTCTTCTGCATTTACTGTTGAGGTCAACAGAACACTAGCTGCACTGGAAAATCAAGGTGGAATTCTTGTTTTGCTGTGTGCAAAATGGATGGAGACCTTTTTCGGTGCTTTACCTTTTGCAAACCATTTTAGGGCTTTGCATTGGTGCTGGTGTTTAAATCTCATTATAGATGAGAAAAATTGTGACAGCACCTTCTAGATGCTCTCATTAGTAGAAGACTGCAATTGTGGTAGCCTTCGTGGATATATTTGGTTAAATAGTTGCATCTTTCTCATACTTGATATGAGCACCATTATAGTTATGGGGATCATAGGATAATAATTGGTGAAAGCTTGTACCTATTGGTCATTGGCCATTGTAATGTTTGCTGGGTTGCCAGCTTTCACATTGGCTTGGTTTCAACACCCGGGTGTATCAATTCATAGATAATTATCGAACAATGAGCGGATATTACTGCTATCTGTATCTTTGTTTGGAGGAGACACAAAATTAGCAGCTATTGTAGGCTAAATTTATGTAGGTCATTCAAGATAACAAAGACTCAATTTTCGTTTCTACATTTATGTTTAGAATCTTGATCTGCTAATAAACTTCTAGATGGTAGGGTCGGAGAGGGGGTGGACAGCTATGTGCTTCACACTGTTCTGAGAAATGTGTTACTTTCTCTTGAACTGATTTATTTCCTTTCGAATGTCTGACAGTTTATACTAGTTATAATTTCTACAGGATGTTGAAATTGATGAACAGGTTGATGTAATAATTTCAGAGTGGATGGGCTACACGCTGCTCTATGAGGTGATTGTTAAAACCTTACATCATATGCTAAGTTTATTTTTAAAAGATTTCAATGAACTCTTACATGTTCAGAGATGAGAGCATTATCTTTTATTCATTCAATTGACTCTCTGTCCTATTCTTTTTACATTTATTTTACTTGCATATGTGATCAACCTCATTACAATTTTCCAGAGCATGCTGGGAAGTGTTATTACTGCTAGAGATCGATGGCTAAAACATGGTGGCCTTATTCTTCCTTGCGCTGCAACGGTCTGTGTCCCTTCTTTTTTATGCCAGCTATTGTAACATTGTTTTGCTACTTGCTGACCATGACAGTGTAATTGAGCTGCTTTGTTCTTTTTCCTCTCTGTTTAATGGTTTGTGACTCGTATGAAGTTTTATTGTGTTGCAGAATCTGTTTCTCATGATGAAAATAAACTTATTTATTGTTTTCACTCTTTACTGCCTGCAGTTATACCTGGCACCCATCACACATCCTGACAGATACAATGACAGCATTGATTTTTGGCGCAATGTCTATGGAATTGATAGTGAGTATGATGCTAAGTTAGATTTGTATTTTTTTTTATGCATATATATGTGAAATTAAATTTCTACTAACCTGCTTAGAAATTTCAGCTCTCATGTCTTTTGCTTGTAGCTTGTTTCTTTGTTGATTGTGTGTGAAATAGGAAATTATAATGTTGATTTCTCTTGCAGTGTCTGCAATTCTGCCGGTAGCAAAACAGTGTGCGTTTGAAGAGCCATGTGTGGAGACAATAACGGGGGAAAATGTTTTGACATGGCCACATGTGGTTAGTCTTCTAGCTCACTTGCTTTTCCCCTCTGGTTTTCCCTATCGATTTCTGAAATCAGAAAGGCCAACCGTTAGTTTTATCGTATCCTTTATGTCTTCTTTACCTAAGACATCACAATCCCCTTAGATCCCCAAGGCATGAGTTGGAAGTGCACCACTGGTGTCTATGTGGCAACCTAATAGATTCTTCATAAATTGAAAATTTGATGTAACAATTTCTCATTAATGCCATGTGTGTTGCTTGAGACATTCTCTTTGCCAACAGCGTTTGTCCATGTTATATGACCAAATTGTGAGCTCTAAAGCAATTTTCATTTTAACATATTTCTAAAAATTGCTCATCAAATGGCATTGAAATATATTACTATAAACAGGTTAAGCATGTGGACTGTTACACTATCCAACTCAATGAGTTAGAATCTGTATCAACAAGATATAAGTTCCAGTCAATGATGCGAGGTAAACCCATTATTGATACCTTTGCTTTTTCCATATGCAATGTGCTGTCTTCTGTCTGTGTGCATACACATGCTGTGTTGGGAATTTCCATTGTGTGTGCAGACCGGACAATTGAGATATCATGCAGTAGTGTAATCAGTTTATCCTCTTTTGTTAATATCTTTCAGTTTACCATTGTTACACACCATTTACTTCATTTCCCATAGGCCTTTGTTTCTTGCTATTAGCTTACATGGTCGTTGTAAATTTCCTCTATGTCTTCATTTTGAGCATAGTATTCATACTTCCTTGATTCCCAGCTCCACTACATGGATTTGCGTTTTGGTTTGATGTTGAATTCAGTGGGCCAGCAAATTCTTCTATAATCACTCCAAGTCAATCCCCACTCATTGGCATATCAGATGATGATCCTGTTGATGATATCCCAACTAAGAAACGCACCAATCCCAACGAACCACTTGTACTCTCAACAGCACCAGAGGATCCTCCAACACATTGGCAACAGGTATCAATGCAAAAGTTGTTTGATTCTATTAAGAAATACGCTATTGATTTGAGCATAACAAAATTCTGAACTGTTGTGAACTGTACCAATTTGCATGATGGTATTGCTTCCTTTCTTTAAGGTACCCTTTTTAAAGCTTATGACGTAAATTTTGCAGACATTGATATACTTGTATGACCCCATAGAGGTGGAGCAGGATCAAATTATTGAAGGCTCTGTAACACTATCTCAAAGCAAAGAAAATCGTCGATTTATGAATATCCATCTTCAGTATTCGTGAGTAACAGCGTATATGTTTTTTCTAGGCTAAAGATTAGCCTTCCTTGTGTTGGTGGTGGCTCATCAACTTTCTGATCTTCACTCTTGCAGTTCGGGTGGCAGATCCTTTGTGAAAGAGTCGGTATTTCGATGATCCGTTCGAGGTATTACTACTTTTTACTGAAGACTTGCACAGACAGTGATTTGACTAACATTGACCATACAAAGCTGCACAAAGATGAAGCTATTTGTTTTACCTTGGCCAACAAACTGGAAGTTATGAAAATTTGACATTACCTTTGCTGATGCAGCAAAGATTATTGTTTGAAACACCCATTAGATGAGATACTAGTGTAGCCATATTTTGTAGACTAGTTGAAAATTCCTTGTCCTTATGGAACTAGTAGTAAATTCAGCATTTATCCCGGATCCGTTGTTTAATTCAACTGGTACAACATGCCGTCGTCCAGCAAGTCTAGTGCTGGGATCTTAGCATCTATTAATTATAAAAATGATAATATCAATTAAAATCTTAAATAGATAATGAAGTAATGTGAATAAAAATAATATCAATGCATTACAAACGAAATTTTATGGAAATTAACAATAATGAAGAACTATTTCAATAATTGATCAGTTGGTTTGAAATAAAGATTTATTAGAAAATTTATAATATAAATATTGCTCAAGAAAATATTTGGTTCATTGATTTTTTAGACTTAACAAACAAGTGCATTATCGTATACCAAATATTAACCCATTTTATATAAAAAATGGTTTTTAGGCATTTCTCATTTGAGTTAATGCGCGATAAACTTATGGTACTAAATTAATAATTTTTTGTATAATATAAATCCATATGATTTTGTTTTTAATCCTTCAAATATGTTCATATTTGATATGTAACCTATATATTTAATTTAACAAACATTAGTTTTTCTTAGAACACCCCTTCAAAGATTAAGGAAAGAGGGTTTGCATGACTAATAGGGAAAAAACATATTTCAGTGATGCAGTTGAAACCAACTAAAAATATGACAAAGGCAAGTGCATTTATCAATTAATAGTATAGTTATGGTGAGTAAAGATATCGTTCTCACGTAAACTAAAAGTATTAGTAATTATCGTCTTTCTATTATTTAACCAATAAATTCGAGTGATTGATTAAAACTAAAAATTTAACTAAACTAATTAACTACAAACACGACAAAGAACAAATCAGGAAAATAATCGAGTAAACAACTAAGAAGCGAAACAATACCCAGGAAAGAATTCACCTAGACTTGGTCTGTCACTATTGATCTAAATTACGCAATTTCTCCACTTATCTTGATTCGTAGAAATCCCTAAACTATGCTAATATCTCTCTTCAAGAATAAGAGCAACTGACTCTAGGTTGATTCGAATTAAAACCCCTATTATCACATTAACTCGATCTATGGATTCCTTAATTAGATTTGACCTTAATTCGGTAGATTTATGTCGTCCTATTTCTAGAATTGTATGCAACTCCACTCAATTACACTAGATTTACTCTCAAACAGGGTCTATTCCTCTTCTGATTTAAGCACATCAAACATGGATCAATAGTCTAGAAATGTTAAAAAAATTAAGCACATATAATTGAGAACAATATTTAAGTCTTTATCGCGTAAAATAGAAATCAAATGACAAAATTCATCATAGGGTTCATCTCCCTGGTTATTTAGAAAATTAGTTCATGTTTGCAAATAAAAACATTCAAAATACAATATAACCAAAAGAAATAAAGAAACCCATGATAATTATAACACCCCTAACCCATATCCATCATCGGAATAGGATTACGAAGCATTATCGGAGTTTATAAATTTAAAAATAGTTTACACCTATCATTTACTATTCATAACCAAAATCAACCATATTCAATCATAATGTCCCTTGAATGGGCCCTCGAAACCCAATTTATGATTTAGAAACAAGTCGGGATTAAATCAGAAACTCAGAGAATTTTTCGCAAAATCTCAAAATTTTTTCTTAAGTGCAAGAGATACATGCCCGTGTGGCTAGGCCATGTGGCTCACACGGCCAAGTGACAAGTCCATGTCCCAGGCCGTGTGGGCATTTGATGTGAGGCACCCGACCGTATCCCACCCTATGTCCATACCCGTGTAACTCTTTGACTTGGGTCACACAGCCAGCTACACACCCGTGTGCCAGACTTTATGGAAAATTTAATTTTCAAAAATTAGCTGCAAGGGTCACACGGCCAAATCACACGCCCATATGCTAGGCCGTGTGACACACATGGCTGAGACACACGCCCATGTCTCTGCCAGTGTGTAACACCCCCTAACCCTTATCCGTCCCCGAACAAGATTATGGGGCATTACCAGTCAATTCAGTTCAATCACTTTTAATCACATTCAAACCTACTCCAAACATGTCAAATTAGACATTTTACGTGCTTATATATGAATGTTTTTAAGTATTTCACATACATTATCAAATAGTTCAAATTTCTTACCAAATAAGCCAATTCCTACCATATACTATTACCAAATCCAAATTTACATATTTCATCATTACCTTGACAATCCAAAATGACACACATAGACATTTTAGGTACTTGCCATTACCAATAATTAATATACTTCACCACGTTGAGTTCGGGATAGACTTGGGATGCTGATTCAACGGTCTGACTTTAACCTATCCTGTGTCGGGAAACAAACCGTACGCTGAATATAAACTCAGTGGTATTTCTATAATCTGAATACTTAATAATATAACATACACTTAAAAATCATATGACAATCACAATTATATATTTGTTCACTACAAAGATAAATCTTTTATAATTCACTCAATTTTTCTCATCTACTAACCCTATTAGCTTTTCAAAATAAATTCACAAATCATTTGAACAATAATGTTTTCCATTCATAGATAAGTTCAGAGATACATAGTTTATATGTCTCACTCATACTTTAGCTTACTGTTCAATATCAGTAAATAATATTCAACTATTCACTTCTCAATCAGTATTTTGTACTTATCCGTTTCAATAACAGTCAGTATTTTTCAGTAATAATCAATTGATCTTTATTATTCAGTAACAATCAATCATTAAAGAAATCTGTAATGACCCAAAATTCACGGGCACCGGAAAAGTGAGTTATAGGGCCTCCGTCTTAGTGAAATAAGTTCGAAAATAATTATTAAAAATATTTATGAGCCTAGTGGTGTGTCTAATTAGGATTTAATTAGGTGAATTTAGCTTAATTTAGAGTAAGTAATAAAAAGAATTAAAATGGCAATTAAGCCATTGACTACAAATGAGGCGGTATATTGATGAAATAAAATCAAAGATTTTTTTTAGGTTTATATATTATAATGATTATTATTATGGTTTTATATTAAATTATTATGATTATTTAATTGATAATATATTATAAATAAATTAAATAGAAGACAATTGTATGGTAATAAAATATACATGTGTAAGAATTGTATTGGTACATTTGTAATTTAAATATTTAATTACTTATAATTTAAGTATAAAGATATTTTATAATTATTAATTGTATTAATTAAATCATGAGATTTTTATTTGATAAGCAAATTAGATAATGACATTTGTAATAATATAAATATGTACACTTGTTATATAATTATTAATTTACTTAATATTAAAGTAAAAGATATTTTAATATATGATATTAATATTATATTATGTTAATAAAATAATAAAGCATAAAAGAATTAAAGAAACAAAGAAACAAAACAAAAGAAAGCAAAACAGAAGCAGAGAACAAACGAAAACAGGGAAGAAAAAGGGAAAGAAAATAAAAAGGGAAATTGGGATTTTAAAGCTTCAAGTTTAATTGGTAAGCTTAATTAAGTCCTTTTCTCTTAATTTTGATATTTTAGAAGCCTTAAAACAAGTTTTGATGAAATTAAATTGATAATTCAAGAGTTTATATGTTTCCAAGTAGGGTTTATGTTGGAAAAAAAATTTATGGAATTAGGGATTTAATTGAATGAATTCTAAGTTAGAATTGATTAAGAGATTAAATTGTAAACTAGGCTATAAGTTTTATGTTGTAGGGACTAAATTGAAGAAATTTTGAAATTAGGGAAATATGATGGAAATTTTATAGTTAAATATAAGTTTAGACAAAATTTGAATAGAAAAAGAGAGGGAATTGGATTAAGAAAGTAATTAAGTTTAGTTAGGATTAAATTGGGAATAAGGTAGGAATTGTTTAGAAATTTAATTATTTATTATAATTAATGCTGTAAATAATAATGTAACTATTATTTTCGTAGCCAACAAAGAACCTGAAGCATCAGCATAGAAAGGAAAGGAGAAAGTCATCGAGGACTAAAACGGGAGAATTACGGTGTGTATTACTATAATTCGAATTTTAATTATTATTGATTGCTGAATTTTTAATTGTTATGTATGGTAAGTAAGACTTGAGGTAAGTATGTGAAATTGATATGAATATTGAGTGAAAATGAGAGTGATGCAAATTGAATCAAATTGAATTGAATAAGTGAATTATGAAATATGTGAGTATTTGAAAAGTGTATTGATTGAAAAATGAATGGTGATTTGGCTTGTGAATTGAAAGTGATATAGAATTGAGAAAGTGAATTGAATACCCTATTAACTAGTCGGGTTGAGCCGGATATAGTTGGCATGCCATAGGATTGGAAGTGTTCAGGGATACTTCGACCTCGAGTCGATGAGACACTAGGTGTCACTGTATTTCTTCGGATAGATTCGATGAGGTACTGGGTACCAACTTTACTTCGGCTAGGCCGATGAGGCACTAGGTGTCAACTATTGCTTCGAACTATTCGATGAGGCACTGGGTGTCATTTGGTGTGTTTGGTTGGATCCGTGCATCCGCCAAAGTCCGAGTTATGTTAATAGGGTGAAAAATTGAAATGTGAATTTGAGGTATTAAAATGAGAAAAAGAAATTGAATTATGAATTGGAATTGTGATAGAAATAGAAATGTATGAACTAAATGTTCATAAGTGATTTAAATTCAAGTTTATGAAAAGTATATTGATTTATGAATTTTAATACGTGTTTTGAGCTTCGAGAGTCCAATATAGGGACTTAATTATTATATTATACTATGAAAGTTATAATTATTCATAAGTTATTTGATATGTTCGGTAATGCCTCATAACCTCGTTCCGGCGACGATTTGGGGTTAGGGGGTGTTACAAAATCAGTCATTCAGTATTTTTATTTACCCCTATTAACATGACTCATAATACAAAACAAAACTTTCAATTCCAAGTATACATAACTTCATTTGCCTTTCTTGGATGATAATCAATTATCAAATCATGATATTTTAATGCAAGGACAATAGCTACCACTTCCAAATCATGTATCAGATAATTCCTTTCATGTGATTCTAACTTTCCAAAAACATAAACCATTAGTTTAGTTTCTTGCATCAAAACACTGATATCCTTGTAAATCACAAATTTCTTTACTAAATTTCAAACTAAACCAGAACTAGTGCTTCAGTTAACTGAACTTTCAACTAATCAAAACCTTGCTGACATTTATCAGGTCATTTCAATTCCATATCTTTCTGTAATAATCGTTTCATCCAAAAATCCTTTTTCAAATTTCTGGTAATAATTGACTAGTCTCAGAAAAACCTCTAATTTCAGATATATTTTTCACTATCATTTCAATCACAAGATCTATAATAAATTCAGCTTCTTTAACCAACAGTAATTCAGGTAACTCTTCTGGAAACACATTAGAATTTTAACATACTATTGCCACTGATTTAAACTTTAACTTAAATACTTTAATATCCAATACATAAGCAAAGTAAGTACCATAATTCTTTCCAGCACATTTCTGTTTTGATATGATTCACAATAGGCAAATCATTCAATCTTCTCTGATTCAAAACAAAATATTTCATCATCCCGACTTTGCAATATAATATACTTTTGCTTGTAATTTACCACAGCATCGTATGAAATTAATCATTCCATTTTCAAAATCACATCAAACAGTAATAACATCAAATCAATTAGAAAATAGTACCCTAGTATCATTATCAGATAGTCCCAACAAATTTTATCAACCAATAAATACTGATCTGGAAAATTTGATTCTTCCACCAAAAATTTAGTGAACTCAACAGGCAAATTTTTAGTAGATATTGAATTCATGTAATCATAGGAAGAAGTCAAACTAAGATCAATTTAAAATAATCTTATCAGTATCGATAAAGAAGAAGTACAGTAATGACTTCCAGTAGAGAAATATTTTCTTATATTCGATTAACATATACCCTAGCTCATGTTCATTCTCCAGATTTTATAGTGAAGTCCTTTGTCACACTTTGACTATCACTCGTATTTTCGAGTTATAGGATGATCTACCTCTGGTAGCTATGTTACTCGGTCTTGAATTTTGAATAATATCTTTTCAACTTTCTTCAAGTAATCACTAAGATAACGATCAAAAGAATCATATCCAAGACATATTCCACTCTTTATTCTATATTCTTCAGCTTTATGTCTTCATTTAAACCATCTTCAAACCATTTGTACATTGCAGTTTCTGTCGGAATACACCCTCCGATATATTTATTCAATCAAGCAAATTCCCTTCATACACAATTACAGTCATATAAGCTTCCGAAATTCTTTACGTCTCTGATCAAGAAATCTCTGACTGATATACATATTTTTCAGAACTCAAAATTTCCAAATAACCTTTTCTTAATCACAAAATAAGTCAATATTTTCCACCACTGGTAAGCTAAATCTTTTAACAGAAATATCATACATTTCTAACATTTAATCAGTGAACAAAACAATTCATTTACAACCCTAAAAATATTCTCTAACCAAATTTTAGTTCTTTCAAGATCATTTTCAACTGTAATTCTCAATTCTTCCATTCTATATGTACAGATTATTAACAATAGATAACTTACCCGTTCAGACAAGCTCTGTACCTTGAAACACTTCGAGAACCGATTGAGAAACAGAAGAGATGGATATCGTAGAGGTTACAGTTCCTTCTACTCGCTAAAGAGCATCAGTTATAATTCTAAATAATTATGTATCTCTAACATTATATTATTCAACATTCAGTAGTTAATTACCCATTGAGTTAATACTCAGTGTTGCCGACTCTTAATTCACGAGACTCTTTGTCTCCAGTATAAATTTCATAGTCAATACCATCGATATGTTCATCTAATATTTTCAAATATAAAACAGAAACAAACAAATATATCAGTATCCAATCCTGACTCAATTTCGACTCAATTATGGCATGTACCTCTAGACTCAATTCTGACATCGATTTAGTCTAAGAATTGGCTAAACCTATAAAGCTCTGATACCACTAAATATAACACCCCCTAACCCTTATCCGTCCCCGAAACAGGATTACGGGGCATTACCAGTCAATATAGTTCAATTATGGTCATTAATTAAAATAATTGTTTACACTTATCATAAATTTAACATATCGTCCCTTTAATGAGCACTCAAAGCTCAATATAAATAGTAAAATCAATTCGGGACTAATTTAAAATCACTACAAATTTTTCTCAAAATTTCAAAATTCTCCTTATGAACGGTACCCACACACCTGTGTGGATTACCCGTGTGACTCACACGGCCATGTCGCTAGGTTACACGACCGTGTTGAGAGCCCGTGTAACTCTCTGACTTGAAAGTATTAAGGTGCAGTTTTCACACGGCCAGTCCACACGACCGTGTGCTAGGCTGTGTGGACTCAAAATGAGCTTTAAACAACAAATTTTCCAGCCCTGCAATTTAATATACTAAACATTCTAATAACCATTCATTAAATTACTTTAAATCTCATTCAAACCTACTCAAAACATGTCAAATTATATATTTTATGGGCCTATATGATAAATCTTTTTAAGTATTTCACATACATTTTCAAACAGTTCAAATTCATACTAATTAAGCCAATTTCTACCATATATCATTACCAAATCTAAAATTTACTTATTTCACCTTTACTTTCATAATTCAAAATGACACTCATATGAATAAGTTATCCTAGGTTCATGCCATTACCAATAAATAAAATACTTCTCCACTTAGAGTTCGGGATTGGCCTGGGATATTGATCCAACGATCTGACTTTGACTTGTCCTGCACACGGAAACAAATTGTACGCTCAGTATGTACTCAGTGGTATTTCTATAATTCGAACACTTAATAATATGAAAATATAACATTCACTTAAAAATCATATAACAATCACAATTATATAATTATTCAATGTTTAGATAAATCCTTTTTAACTCAATCAATTCTTTCATCTACTAATCCATATAATTTTTCCACAATATGTTCACAATTCACTTGAACAATAATATTATTCACTTATATCCCATTTAAAGTTACATAATTCATGTGTTTCAATCATGTTTCAGTTCAATGTTCAATATCAATAAATAATATTCAACAATTCACATTTCAATCAATAATCCGTTATATTCCAAGCTCAATTTCAGTCAATATTTTTCAGTATCAATCAATTTATCAATATCATTTAGTAACAGTCCGTAACACCCCTAACCTGTATCCGTTACCGGAACAAGGTTGCGAGGCATTACCAAACATATACACTAGTATTTGTACAAAATCAAGTCATAAATTTTCATCTTAAATCAAAACTTTACATATTTCATCATTACGTCCTTAATATGGGCCTACGGGGCCCAATATATGCTTTGGAAATGATTCGAGACTAAATCGGTAACTTTGGAAGTTTTACCTTGAAAATAGGGGCACACGCTCGTGTGGCCTGGGACATGGCCGTATGGCCAGCCCGTGGGCAGTTCTGACTTGTAATTTTATAAGCATCAGAGGGGCACACGGCCTGGGCACACGCCCATGTGGCTAGGCCGTGTGGTACACTGATTTTTCACCATTTTTAAGCCATTTTCACACAATTTTGGCACACGACCATGCTTAAAACCCGTGTCCTTCACACGACCAAACACACGGCCGTGTCTTTTACCCGTGTACTATCCTGACTTCATATTTAAGGATACAGGGGATACACGGTCATTTCACACGCCCGTGGGCTATCCGTGTGTCACACACGGTCTAGACACACGCCCGTGTGTCTTACCCATGTGGACGAAATAAGGCCATTTCCTAGCCCTATTTCTCACCCAAACTTAACCACTTTCCTGCATGTAAACTTACAAGTATATACCATCCATTTCAACCAATTTTCATCATTCAATCTAACATTTCCAACACTTAACCTAAAGCTTACCTTTACATTGATTTGTAAATCATGTTTTAATAATGGTGATTTGTATCTTGTTGAACATGAACATACCATAATACCTCAAAACACATATTACTAGCCATTTCAATGGCTAAATAGTAAACAAACATGTTACATCACCATTTGGCCTCATTAGCCTATACATGCCATTATGTCAAAATGAGTTTGTCGTTTATACCAAAAGTTAAGGAGTTGATAGTGTGATGATAGCTCCGACCCAATCCAACCTTCACGAGTTTTGAGCACTATAAAACAGGGAAAAAAAACTAATAAGCATTATATGCTTAGTAAGTTCATATAACCAACTACACTTACCATTCATATATAACAAGTAAATCACACATTAGACAATTTATCCATCCATTTAGCAAACTAACAAATATGACCTATACACAATCATTCAACCAAATTGGTTAGTACAAAAAGATTAATATACATAGATGAGCTCATCATGTCATTTCTTCTTATTTCACTTGTTAATAAATTTCTGTTGAATCTTTGAATTTTAGATGGACATTTCCTTTTCTAATTGTACACCCGAGGTGCACATTCTCTTTTCAAGTGGTACATACGAAGTATACCTTTCCTTTTCAAATGGTATACACAAAGTATACATAACATTTTCAAGTGTACACACAAAGTGTACATAACCTTTTCATGTGGTATACACAAATTATACCTTTCCTTTTCAAACTCGATAGCCGAAGCTATCCCTTTTCATATTCGATAGCCGAAACTATCCCTTTTCACATTCGATAGTAGAAGCTATCCCTTTTCACATTCGATAGCCGAAGCTATCCCTTTTCACATGGTACACACAAAGTGTACATTTCCTTTTCATAATGAGATCAAAATATTATCCTTTATGGACAACCTTTATTGCAACATATGCAAGACCTCATATTCACGGTAATCACCTGTCCAATCGAAAATCAATATTCAAACGGATTCATGCACCATTTCATCATTTATATAAGTCACAAATCTATAATTGTTTATTACATGTACTTACCAATCACAAATCATGATGCATATAATTCAAAAATCAATTCAACACATTTTCATGCTTAATTTAGTTATACGAACTTACCTTGACAATTGTTCGCATCTACTAATCTGAGACTTTTTCTTTCCCTCGATCTTTTTCTTTGTTCGAGACTTCCGGATCTATATAAATAAATTTAATCATCAATTCTATGATTTTATGATTTTTTACATTCAATCAAACCCATTTCACATTTTCAGGCAAAAGTACCATTTTGCCCCTAAACTTTTAATTAATTCCAATTTCATCCCTAGGCTCAGAAATTGAAATTCATGCAATTTACTTCTTATTTCAAGCTTATTAAAAATTTCAATATAACTTTTACAGCACATATATTTCATAAATTTCAGAATTTTTCCAAGAATTTCACTACTTTGCAATTCAGTCCCTACACATGCTTTCACTAAAAATCACTTTGTAAAAGTGATTCATCTATCAATAATATTTCATTTTCTATAAAAAAAACTTTCAATTTACAGCATATTCATCCATGGGTAATTTTCTAAACTTTAGTTTTCTTTCAATTTAATCACCAAATAAAGAAATTAAGCTTTCCCAATCTCAAAAATATAAAAATTACTAAAAACGAGACATAGAACTTACCAAATCAAGCTTGAGAAATTTCCTTTCTCTCTCCTAGGGTTTTCATGTATTTTATGGAGAAGAAGATGATAAAATGATATCTTTTTCTTTTAATTTAATTAATATCATTTAACTTTTCCACTTTCCAATTTAGTCCTTTACCTTTTTCAATTTTTCCATGGATGACTCACTAAAAATATCTACATATTTTTCTTCAATGGTCTAATTTCCATATAAGGACCTCACATTTTGAATTCTCTAGCTATATAATCCCTATAGCTTATAGTATACAACTTTAACATTTTATTCAATTCAGTCATTTTTGCAATTAGACACATAATTGATAAAATTTTTCAATAAAAATTTTCATGCAATATTCCTATCATAATACCTATCATTTTATGAAATTTAAATAATTTCATTTTCGAACTCGGATTTGTGGTCCCGAAACCACTATTCCGATTTCACTAAAATTGGGCTGTTACACAGTCAGTCATTCAGTACCTTTATGTACCCTTATTAACATGACTAGGACATTGACGGATACACGGGTCCAACCAACACACCAGTAAGACACATAGTACCTCATCGGCTTTGCGAAAGTAAATGCGATAACGATGCGGTGCACTCGGTACCTCATCGATTAAATCGATGTAACGATGGCGATCGACACACACACAAGGTGCTTCATCGACTCGAAGTCGAAGTAACAGTACGACACTTATAGTGCCTCATCGACTCAAGGTCGAAGTATCCCTGAACACTTTCAATCCTATGGCATGCCAACTATTTCTGACTTAGCCCGATACTGTTAATAGGGTTTTAATAAATTTTCAGTTTCCAATCAATACACATTTCAATTTAATCACATAAATTAATAATTATATACAATTCAAATTACTTTTTATTAACATACATTCAAATTCCACAAGAATCACATATGCATATTTACATCATCACATTCCCAATAAATTTAATTTTCAATATAACATACATTCAATATTCAATTTCCACATCAATCACATATATCCATATAAATTCAATAAATTTATCACATACCAAATCAATCCATTTGAATTGTAAAACGTAATACAAATAAGGCTCCATTTGTTTGCCAGTAAAACATTTTCCGAAAAATGATTTCTGGAAAATGATTTACTTTTCTGAAAATAATTTACTTTTCTGGTGTTTGGATGAATCTGTGTAAAATATTTTCTGTTGTTTGGCAGATTTCTCTGAAAATATTTTCCAGAAAAGCTGTTTTTACATATATTAATAAATTTTTATATATATTACTAAATTTATATTTTAAATTATTTTTCCATATATTGTAATAATTTATTTATAAATAAATAAATCAAATTAAATATATAATAATACTCAATTATTAAGCTAGAATATTAACCGTCATAAATTGAAAACAAGCAAAGCAAAAAAATTATTTCTAATTGTGTTATAAAAAAATAAAAAACAAAGCTTGAATAATTATAAAAAGGTTTTCCCCCATTTTTTGGCTTATATAACAAACTTGTGCATGCAAAAAACACAACATGAGTGAAGCAAATGTACTGTTAATCCAAGAAACAGGACGAGATTACAAAAGTTTGTTATGGTAAATCTCCCAAACGAAAATTGATTGAAGTTTCACCCAAGCTGACTTGATAATCAAGTCAAATGGCTCTATCATGAAACCAACTCTTGTTAATACTTCTTCTTCTAGTGTTTATGTTAGGTTCCTCCATGGGATATACATAAGCTCATCAATCCATCTTGAGAATGAAACTGTGATGGGTTACCTTTGAAAATAACATCCATCTCCATGTGTTCATTCTATGAGTTTTAAAATACGAGCAATTGTCAAATTCTGCATTAATATTGATAAATCACGTAAAAACAAGGCCATGAGGTTGCTAAAAAATCACAATGAAACAAAGGTAATCTACCTCTACAGGAAGGCTAAATTGGCAAGAGTAGCATATGGTTCCTCTAAAGCTCCAAAAACTAGAACGCATTGAGCCAAAGTTGGATGACTTCAACAAAGCTAATATGTTGTCAACAAGCACTGCCTCAATATCTCAGTTCAACCACAAGTATATTGCAAGCATTCAGTAGATGAAATTCAAAGCTTACTTGTTCCTCTTTTATTCCCTCTTGACTCTGCTTCCTCATCTGCTTTCCTTACATCAATCAATGCCTTCTTCACTCCCTTCACATTAGCAAATTCAAATAGTCAAAGCTTAATCTCTAGGTTTCGGCTATACTACATTGCATTAAGAAATGTGAGATAAAAAAGCATATATATAATGTGAGATAAAAAAGGATTTTGTATTGGTCACAACCTTGACATTAACACCAGAAATTTTGTAGGAACTTGTTTTGTTGGTGAGGATGAAGATATCAAAATCACCCTTACTCTACAACTGCAATTCCAGTAGAGTATTGAATCTACGTACGGTTCAACTTTCATGCAAGTTTTACGAAATCTAAAAGATAAAGCACAACAAATAGCAAACACTTGGATCAACATAAGCAACCTTTCTTATTAACATATGTATAGAGAATAGTTGGAAGGTTACATTGTCTAACATTAACCAAAATCAGAAATCATGTAATTAGAATTGATTACATATGTATTCACTAACTTTTTAAAGGAAATATGAAACATAAATCTTTATTTATGTCCTATCGCATGAGCACTCACCGATGTTATAAACTGAACAATGAGGTTGAATGAAGCCCACCGCTGATCCTATGATTTAAAAATACAAAGCACAAAAGCAATAACAAGTCAATCGCGAAATAATTTGAGTATGAATGTTATTATGTTAATATCTGAGTTTTGGTACCCACCACAGCTTCCTATGGATATTTTATGTACTCCAAAGCAGAATCATTTTGCTACTGTATTTATATCTCAGAGTTTCCATTCAGTTTTCCTCTAAATTAATTAATATGGAGAATTTCCTAAACAATGAAGCTGAATGAAGCCCACCATTGATCCTATGAATAAAAACCAACTAATAACTAGTCAACCGCAAAAAAGAATCAAGTATGAATCTTGATATCTGAATTTTGGTACCCACCATAACCTTCTATGGATATTTTATGAACTCTAAAGGAGAACACTATTAACAATGGCAGAAAAAAGTATGATCATTTATATGATAAACCAAAAATTGTATCTCCTCAAAAGTAGACCCAAAGATGAAAAGGTGTACAACTATTTCAATCTTTTAGTCCTTCCATCCCTTTCTTCACCATTATTGCTAAAACTTCTTTTGTACCCAGCAGGTCACTCTGCATCCCCACGAACTGATAATGTATATATATTCAACTAATTTTTAAAGGAAATATGAAACATAAATCAATTCATTGAGAAAATTCACTATTAACAATGGCAGGGAAAGACAAAAATGTGTATGGTAATATGAAAAATGAAATGAAACCCTCTTACCTACGCATTTGGAAGACTTCATTGAGAACATGTATTTCCTCGAAAGCAGACCCATAGCTTTAAAGGAATAAAATATATATTTCAATCTTTGAGACCCTCCATCCCCTGCACCATCATAGCTGAAGCCTCGGTTGTGTATCACCATCAACTTCTTCAAAAATTACATCTTCTGCAAAGTAAAAACTGTCGTTGGATTCATCACTGCTCATCTCATTCAAGTTGGGGTTTTCACTAGATTCAACAATATGGGGAAAATCTTTGATGAACGCCGGTGTCTGGTGTTGAGAATCGATGTTGGTTGATGGCAAGCAGAATATCAGGTGTCAAGGATGGGGGAAGGGGAAGGGGAAGGGGAAATAGAAAATCGGTGTTGGCTTCTAATTTTCCTAAAAATGTCTTACCGAATTAGAAACGGTAAGACATTTTCCAAAATTAAGGGGATGTTTTCCCGTGTTTTGTAATTGGTTTTACATTAGGAAAATATTTTCAGGCAAACAAACACGGTAAAATGAGGAAAATATTTTCTGGAAAATCAAATCCTTGCAAACAAACGCACCCTAATTTTCACCTTAATTACTTGCCATAACATTTAATCAAAACACAACAATAAATACTTAAATTCACTTTTCAATTTCAACCAATGTTCACTCCAATTCAAATAATCATTTCAATGCACTTACCATACATAATAAATAATAATTTCAACCATTAAATATTAAGTTCGGATTATAGAAATACAAACCGTAATTTCTGAGCTAACCCTCGTTAACTTTGCCTTTTCCTTCTTTAGCCAAGGTTTTCCAGAACAACGTTAGTTACGAAAATTAAAACAATTTTCATAATCATTAATACAATACTAATTTACATTTAATATTTAAATTTCTTATTCAATTTCTATTTAATTTCTACTTTAATTTCAATTTTAATCTTAACTAAATTCACTTACTTTTCTATCTCAATTCATACTTTGTTTCTACTCAATTTTCATAGCTATCTAAATTTCATCATAAAATCTTAATTTCAAAATTCTTACAATTTAGTCCCTACTATGTAAAGCTAATAACTTCTTTTACAATTTAATCATTTAATCAATTCTAACTAAAAATTCTATCAATTAAACCCCTAATTCATCATTTTGTTCAACATGAACTGTATTTGAAAACCTATGAACTTCCAAAATATTAACTTAATTTCATCAAAACCTTGTTTTAAAACTTCAAAAATATCAAAATTAAGTAAAAGGACTTAATTGACTTACCTTTTAAAGCTTAAAGCTTCAAATCCCTAGTTTTTCCTTTTTCTTTTCTTTTTCTCCTTTTTTTTTCTTTCTTTCCCGTTTGCTATTTTGTTCTTTCCTTCTTTGTTTCTTTTCTTTTATGTTATATATATATATATTCTTTTATTTTATTAATTAACTTTTTATATTATAATATAATAACATTAAATATCTTTTATATAATTAATCATATACATACAAATTTACACCACCAATACCATACAATTGTCATACTTTCAATTTATTTACTAAAAAAATCTTCTAATATAATTATTTAATTAGTAATTATCTTTTACTTAATTTTCAAGTAAATAAATAAATATAATACAAATGTATATATTCACATTATTACAAGTGTTACTATCTAATTTGTTCATTACACAAAAATATCACAATTTAATTATTTTATTTAATAAATATCTTTTACTAAAAAAATATCACAAATGTATATATTTCTATTAACACACTTGTATTAAATCACTATCATACATTTGTCTTTATTTAACTTATTTCATAATATAATAATAATTAATATAATTTATAAATTAATTTAAAACCTTCAACATAAAAAAAATCTAATAAAAATCTTAGATTTTTTCTAAGTTTGCCGCCTCATCTATGCTAAATGGAATATTTGAATTTTGGTCATTTTTACTTTCAATTAATCTATAATTCAAATTTTACCCCTTATTCAATTTAGTCCTTTTTCCTAATTACCCTTAATTCACCTATCCACAATCTAATTAACCTCATAATTAACTTCATAAATATTTCTAATAAATATTTTCGAATCTATTTTTCAGAAACGGAGACCCGAAAATACATTTTTCGATAACCGTAATATTCTGGTCATTACAAAGTGTGAGCAATTTGAAGCATTCTGTTTATCAAAATTTTAAGATGCATGGGACACACGGCCTGTAATACCCCAAAATTTTTAGTTTTCGTAACGCCCCAAAATTTTTAGTTTTCTTTTACTGGGAATAATCTGCAGTAATTAATTTTTGTATCTCTAGTTCTGTGTTCTACTCCTGTGTTTAAAGTCTGAGGTTTGAATTGCATTGTCAAAGGTTTATCATTTTTTTTAAATAATCTATAAGTAAGCGTTGCCGCTTAAGTTCAATTCGTTACGATATTGTGACAAGAATGAGCCTGCTAGTTCCATGGTTAAGCATTAGTCTATATTTTGTCTGGTCCCGAGTTCGAATCTTCTTGTATGCATTAGAATTTTTTTTTGCTAAATGCCAGAAAAGCTAAGTAGAAGTTAGATAATTAAGGAACGATAGATTTTCTTTCTTCGTTCTTTTAACTCCCATTCTTCTTTTTCCTTTCTTCTTTGCGTTCTTTAATTTTTTTGATAATTTACGGTCAAGAAGAGTACGAAATCAGTAAGTGTTGTTGCTAAACTCTAATTAGAAGGCAGTTGAGTAAGTATTTGCTAACGTGAGCGTTGCATGTTTGTTTTTCGTTTCTAAATTGTTGTAAATCGAATAAACTGTGAGTTGTATGAATCGCTAATAAACGACCATTGTTTTTCCTATAGACGGGAATACTTCTGATAAGGAACAACAATAGGTTGATATCCGTGATCGTTGCTGAAATTCAGTAAGTTTGAAATGTATAGGAGTGTGTTGTTGAAGTTGTCGACATGTTTGACATTGATTAATGTTGTTGAAATGTGGAAATTGATTTGTGAATTTGGTTGTAAAATGATTGATTAGGGTCTGGTTAGTCTCCATAACAGTTTCCAACAAGGAGAAATCAGGTGCGTAATAATTTTCGCAAGTTTTGCAGGTTTCGGTTGACGAAAATAGTGGTTGTCGACGCCACACGGCCAAGTACACGAGTGTGTGGCTAGGCCGTGTGAGCCACACGGGCATGTGAGAAGCTGAGCAACCGGTCGTGTAACTCACTGTTTGTCCAATTAGGGCCACATGGGCTAGCACACGGGCGTATGTTCAGGCCGTGTGTGACCAAGTTGGTACTGGATTCACACGGGCACAAGACACGGCCGTGTGTTTAGGTCGTGTAACTCACTGTTATTGATTAAGGACCATATGGGCCAACACACGAGTGTGTGCCTAGGCCGTGTGAGTCACATGGGCAAGGACTCGACCGTGTGTCCAAGTCGTGTAACTATCTGTTTCCTGATTGGTAGCACATGGGTACACAACACAGGCGTGTGGTCAAGCTGTATGGACCATACGAGCAAGGACGCGGCCATGTGTTCAGGCCGTGTGGTAGCTAACTGGGATTCTGAAAGCTCGTTTTGCGACCGAAACAATTTCTTTGACTAATAATGACTATCTATGATATGATTGATATGAAATGAGATACAATGCGAAACTAAGGTTAATATGTAATTGAGATCTGACAGATAATCTGTAAGTAAAATGTAAGTTTCTGTATTCTGAATGTGTTCGATTGGAAATGTGCGGAGAAGGAAGTAATCTGTTCTAAATAGTGGTTTGCCCACTTTCTGATTAAATCTGAAGTTAGCATTTAATGCTAACTGTGCTAGCATCTATGATGCGATTCTGTAATGTGTCAAATCGACACATTGCGGTGTGTAAGGATGGATGGACACTGAATGTCCTTAATGGTGTGTTGGGTTGGCCGGAGATGGTGTGTAGCGGATGGAAACTAGGAAACTCTATTATGAATTTGTCCCGATATTTGATTAAGTATGTTAAAAAGCTGCTACCATCCGTATGTGTTAATTGGTATAATTGATCTGTTTATATCGATATTGTGAACACTGAGAACTATCTAGTACTCCGACTAAGATCACCTCGTGATCGTACGAAAACTGTATAGTATGTTTTTTTTGTTACGCATTGAGTTTACCACTCAACCTATTACGTTTGGTTTTCAGGTGAACCATTGCACTGAACGAGATCGATGTCGTGGCGGCTCGGTCAACCTTATCTTCATTAGGCTTAATATGAGATCGTGTCATTACTATATTATGGATTTATAACATTTGCGAACTAAAGTTATTCTGTTGGATATCTGGATTTAGATATTTTAAATTATCTATCCTATGAATTTATTAAATTGTTAACATGATGTTGGTAATGATTTGAACTCGGTCTGGACGGCTAGGCCGGGGTTAAGGTGTTACACGGCCACACACGCCCTTACGTATGACACACGGCTGAGACACACGCCGTGTCTCTGCCCATGTAGACAAAATAAGGTCATTTTCATGCCTTATTCCTCACCCAACTTGGCATCAACATATCCAAAAAAATTTTGTACCAATACAAGTCACAATAGAACATTCAATTCAAACCAATTTCAAGTTCAATACATGTCACAACATCCCATTTAACCAAGTATTTGATCTTACCTAATTGGCCATATAAACATATGAGTATATTTTACCCATTCATGCAACCATTAATATATTTATGTAACTTCCATCATTCAACCATTTCATTGCATACATCAAGCATGATAAGGCCTTATATAACTACATCAAAATGTACTTAACACTAGCCATTCCAATGGCTAGTTATAACCAAAATAATTCCTCATTATGCCTTACTTAGCTTATACATACTATTATACCAAAAGTTAGCTTAATTTATGTACCGAGGAGTCTAAGGGATAGTGTGATGTGTCTCTGACCAAGTTCTAACCTTCACGAGCTTCTGAGCACTATAAAACAAATGAAGTAAAATAAAGTAAGCATATTATGCTTAGTAAATTTGTATAACAGAAAATTTACTTACCACTCATTTACATTTAAGATAAGCATACAAAATTCATCCAAAGAAATTTGGCAATTTGCCTAAACACATATAATCTCAAGAAACTTGTTAGTCATGTATTATATGTAAACATCAAGAATCAACGATGAGCTCATCATGTAATAACTTTCACATACATATACTTTTTATATCATATTTCCGTTTAACATGTGCATTTCCATGACCTTAAGCTCAGTTTAACCATGTTAGAACTTTACTCGTTGAATTTATTTGAAATATCGATGGATACTCATGTAGTACACTTGAAGTGTACAAAACTGTAATCCGTCAACTCATATTCAAGGGTACCCATTAGGGCACATAATTAGGAAGCACTCTCTCGAGCCATATAACAGGATGCTCATGTGAGCCATGTAACAGGAAGCTTATCCGGGCTATAACAGGAAACTCATAAGAGTTTAAAACAGGAAGCTCATTGAGCTTAACAGGTAACTCCGAAGAGTTATTATCAGGGAGCTCCAGATAGCCATATAATAGGAAGTTCAAGCGAGCCATATCAGGAAGCTCATAAAGAGCCAATATCGAGACACTCATAAAGAGTTGCGGTATGTCCGCAATACATGCAGGATCAATACCGATCATATAACAGGACATTCACAAAAAGTTTTCACAAAAAGTTGTGGTATATCCGCAACACATGCAGGATCAATACCGATCGAGATGCTTGCAGGAACCATGTGACGGGAAGCTCGAGAGGGCTTATAATAGGATGTTCTTTATAGCTATGGTGTGTCCGCAACATATGCAGGACCACAACCAATATGGGAAATACTGTATCCATCAAATTTCATTTATTCAAACAGAACTTATTACTTATCGGGATTTATCGGACATGTGATCAATTTCATACATAAGATAAGACATTTATATAATTCACACATATACAACATTCAATTCAAACATATTAATATACATGATTTAGTTACATGAACTTACCTCGATACTTGTTCGTATTCGAGAATCTACTAATCCGATACTTTTTCTTTTCCTCGATCTAACTCCTTATTTGATCTTTCCAAATCTATATAAACGAATTTAACATCAATTTAACACATTTCATATCCAATTCAATCCAATTTACATCTTAGGCAAAAGTACCATTTTGCCCCTTTACTTTTAATTAATTCCAATTTCTTCTTTAAGCTTGGAAAATGAAATTCATGCAATTTAATCCTTATTCTAAGCCTAACCAAAATTTTCATATAACATTTACAGCCCATAAAATTCATAAAATTCAGAAATTTTCCATGAATTTTACATCTTTACAATTTAGTCCCTAAATTATAAATTCAAGAAAATTTCCTTTACAAAAGTTGTTTATCTATCAACAACCTTTCATTTTCTACCATAAATTTTAAAATTTCAGCATACTCATCCATGAAAAACTTTTAATACTTTGATAAATTTACAAATTAATCCCCAAAATAGATAGATTAGGTTATTACGATCTCGGAAATGTAAAAATTACTAAAAACGGGACATGATTACTTACCCAATTAAGCTTTCTTGAAATTCTCTCTCTTAGCTAGGGTTTCCTAGAAATTTTGGGAAAGATGATGATATGGAATTATTTTATTCGTTTAATTAACTTATCATCTATTTATTTTTCAACTTTTCAATTTAGTTCTTTTCTTTTTCTAATTTTCCATGGATGAATCAACATAAATATCTACTAACTTCTCTTAATGGTCTATTGCCATTTAAGGACCTCAAATTTTGAATTCTATAGCTATTTAATCCTTTTAGCTACTAGAATTCAACTGTTGCATTTTATACAATTTGGTCCTTTCTATAATTAAACATGAAATCGGTAAAAGTTTTTTATCGAAATTTTCATACGTCTTTCCTATCATAATGCAGACCATGCAATATTATTAAAATAAATTTTATTTCTGACTTGGATTTATGGTCCCGAAACCACTGTTCCAATTTCACTTAAAACGGGCTATTACAATAATCTCCAAAGAAATCAAATGAAAATCTTCAATCATGATGGAAATATGCTTTAGAATCCACTTCAATGATTTTTTTTGAGTTGTTTTCTTAAGTATTTTATGATGGCTCACTCCTATATTCTTATTTTTGCCATATATAGGTATTAGAATGCCCGAAAAACCTTAAAAATTGCGTTTTTCTATTGTTTGGAGTGCAATTCACGAAATTGACACGGCCTGACACATGGCTATGTGGTTTTAAAATTTTTAACCAAATATGTTTATTCAATCTACTCTATTTTCCAAGAATACAAAATGGAAAATGGCTTCTATTTTTTTTTTTTAAATGGAGCCTTAGTTATTAATTTTTTTATCTCGCAATTAACATCCATTTTCATAAAAAAAATATCTCATTTAGCACTTGAGTTTAATACTTTTTTAGTGTAGTATTTTTTTTTCAATGTGATATTTATATTTGACAAAATTTATACATTTTGATACCGAAGGTAATAATATTAACTTTTTTGGTGTTTAATTCTAGTTTTAGTGTTGAGTTTATGAAAGTTATTTGTTAATATTATCAAATTTGAATTTTTCATGATTTTTCATAGAGTTAATTGCACCAAACATCTAATTAATGTTATATTAATCATCAAACTATCAATGTTATATTAATCATATCCTTCCGTTATTGAAACCGTTAATTTAACCATTAAATGATACATAAAATCTTATGTGACATAATTTAAAATGAAATTTTGAAGGAATGTTGATGTATAACTTTTAAAATTAAAAACTAAAAATAAAGTAAAACTGAAAAAAGAGTGAACAATAGTTTCTGTAAAAGCTTAAAAACTTGAAAACCAATTTTTTTTACATCCATGTTTACAATATTTATTTTTCTTTAAATTTTTTATTTTAAATTATGTCATACAAGATTTGATGTTTCATTTAATGGTTAAATTAATGGTTTTACTAATGGAAGGACCTTATTGATATAACATTGATAGTTTGAAGATGCAATTAGAATGTTTTAAAGTTTGAGGACCAATTCAAAATGAGAACCATAGTTTAGGGATATTTATAGCAATTAACTCTTTCCAATAAAATAAATTTAATGTTAATTTTGAATTTGATGAATTTGATTTTATAAATAAACGAGTTATTAATTAAAAAGATGAATTAAAAATAAAAAAATTGAAAACAATATATTTATTATTTAAAAATAAAAAAGCTTAAAACAACATGAAATAAAAATTACAAATGTGTTTTTTTAGAAGAGGAATTGAACCTGAGATTTAAAGATGAAATTATTATTATTATTTAACTATTTAACCAATGGAACTAATATATTAAAAATAAAATAAAATAAAAATTACAAATATGTTCATAAAAAGAATTGAACTTGAAATTTAAGGGTGAAATCATTATTATTTAACCATTTAACCAAGGGAGCTAAAATATTAAAAATTACAAATATGTCACGCACTTTCACACACATTCTAAAAATAATTTATTTCCTTAAATTTAAAAAAAACCTATTTATCTAAATAACTTTTTTTTCTCCGACATATTTAACTAATTTAACAAACTACATTTAAAATAAAAAGTACAGATAATATATTAAAAAAATGTATAACTCAAATACCAAGACTTAGAAAACCTAAAAGAATAAATTGATAGGATATCATTTTCATGTATCACGTGTGCAAGCCTAGCCTAACATTCCTAGTATTTCAAGACATGAAGTCACCTCCAGTAATAGTTGTTGCACCTAATACCATTCCACCAATCTAAAATTCAAACCTTCTATATTATATTTCTCTCTCTCTCTCTCTCTCTCTCTCTCTCTCTCTCTCTCTCTCTCTATATATATATATATATATATATGCAGGTAAGCAGTCAAAATTTGTATTGGGTTAAGATGCAATTAAAAATAAATAAATTTTAGAATTATTAAGTATTTTTGGAAAGGGTAAAATTAATTTTTTATTTAATCAACTGGTTAAAGTGGATTAATTGAAATATTGGGTTAAAAATATAATTAGGTTATTTAATTAAGGAAGACAATTCTTGTATACATGGAAAGAGATTCATTTACATTAGTATATTTCGATTATCTTTTTGTACGATCAACATTTTAATAATTTAACTGTCATATTTAACATTTTACTCACTTAGATTATACATGCTGAATTCTGAGTGAAATAAAAATATCTGATTATTTATTAAAAAAATTTCATTTATGATATTCTGAATCAATATGATAGAAATATCAAGTAAATTAAAAAATTCATATGAAGTTAAAAATTAATTTATATATTTTTAAGGAAAAAAAAGTTTTGATTATTCTCATTCTCAATGAATCATTTATAATTTTCATAAACCCAGAGCAAATCAATCAAAATTCCAATTATTGTGTAATTTAATAATATAATTCTCTTCTAGAAACCTTCATTATAGGGGAAAAAGAAGTTTTGTTATTTATTTATTATTATTAAAAAGAATATTGGATAGGGTTTATCTCCACCCAAACCTGTCATCTTCCTCCTTAAACCACCCATTATACGCCAATATCTATCTCAAGATTCATATCCATCTATTATGAAAAAAAAGAAAAATCTTATCCATCCTCATTAAACTATTTGAATATATATTAGGGCGAATTAAAATAAAATTATAAAAGATTGGGTCGAAGTTAAATTTTTTATTTTAAAAATATTTAAATTAAATTATTTTTAATTGGGAGACTAAAGTTGTTATTATTTCATTTAGCCAAAGAGGCCAAAGACCTTACTTGTAGGTAGGGATGAGTATTCGATTAAGTCGAGTTGAATCGAATTAAAAAATTTCGAGTCGAGTCGAGTCGAATCAAATTAACGAATCTTATTATTTATACTCAATGTTCCGTTTACATGGACTGATTATTTTACAAGTAGACGAAGTACAAGCTTTTAGACTAATTTTGAGTAAAGGAAAAACAAAAAAGAGTGGGGTGATTCGAGAAGGAAAGTAAGACTAAAGGGTAAACATTTATTAAAATAACGTAGTTTTGCCTTTTAACTTAATAATTTTGACTTTTAACTTTAGAAAAGGTAAACTTTTATCAAAACGACGTAGTTTTGTCTTTTTTTATTTGGATTTTTGGATAACTCGAATTAGGGGTGAGTGTTCGATTGAATCAAGTGAAACCGTTTGAGTTAAATTAGAAAAAATAATAATGTTAAATTAAAATCTTGTACAATATAACTATTTCCATGTTAGAACACAAATTTGAAACAATATATATTTAAAAACTTTTTTTAAGCAAAATAATAAAAAATAAGATATTTTAGTATGATAAACTTGAATCATTAATCACTTATTTAGATTCTAAAATTATTATTTTATTAAATTTTATATATATATTCTTTAGTTTTTTAATTTATAATTTTTTAAAAATATTAATATTAGAATTTCTATAAATAATTTGAATTTTAAAAATTATTTTCAAAATTTGAAGATTACTGTAACACCCCAAACCCGGCCTAGAAGTTAGGCTCGAATTCGGCGTGTTACATTGAAGCGTTACTGTAAAAGTCATGTTTTAACTAACATCTTTCTTAGTGTTTAAAAAGTATTTTTGTTATAGATTAAAGTGAATGGAAGCTGCGCACCAGGTAGGATTCAAGAAAAGAGGAGATAAGTCAATTAGACTACTTAAGTACCAAGCTCTTCCAGGATCCAATCTTAGACATGCACACATCCATTGCCACACTTTAAACTTATTACTTGTCCACGAACAACAAATTAAGTTTAAGTCTATTTAAAATATTTATTTCCTTTGAAAACATTTACGTTGTGGAAGCTTTGCTCGGTTATCGTGATATTTTGAAAATAAGTAATTTTTATAAAACGCGCACTAGAGCTAACCAATTTTAAGGAATCAATTTAAGTGATGTGAATCTCAAGTTGAAAACGATTTAAGTAATTTAAAAACCCAAAATAAAAAAATAATAGAGCGGCCTTATTACAACTTTAACCAAAATAGAAATAATAAAAAATAAATGCGAAATTTAAAAGGAAGCTAATTGAAACTTATTTAAAAAAACCAGGAATTTAATCTTCCTGGCCACTCTGAATCCCGCCCAGCTCCAAGTCCACCAACTAGGGCTCACCTGCAAGGATGGAAGAGAAAGGGGGTGAGTTTGGAAAACTCGATGTGTAAAAGTATCCAAACTAGAGCCCAAATCGGTTCAAGCTTTATTGGGCCTAAGCCCTATTCGTAAATCGGTGTTAATCGGGCCTTAGCCCATATCAATATTAATCGGGCCATAGCCCTTACAAAGATCGTCAGTATATTGGGCCTAGCCCATATCGAGATTAATCGGGCCGTAGCCCTATTACAAGTCGAGATATATTGGGCCTTGCCCATATTAACACGATTGAGTCCATTTCAATACGATCTCATATGA
This sequence comes from Gossypium longicalyx, assembly GCA_025698465.1. NCBI lineage: Eukaryota > Viridiplantae > Streptophyta > Magnoliopsida > Malvales > Malvaceae > Gossypium > Gossypium longicalyx. The sequence continues at coordinate 87,105,424 of CM047007.1, forward strand.
TTAATGCATGATAAATCCATCCAACCCCGCACTTGCCTCCGTCCATCCCTTTACACTTCCGTGGGGATTAAATCACCCACGCCATCCCTACACTTACGAAGTGTTAGCAGACCTGCGGCACTAACTATAATCCGCAAAGAAGCCGCTTATATCGTAATATGTGGCACGACCACCGAACGAAGTTCTTCCTCCATAACAAAACCCAACCCCATGCAAAGATGACATGTATGCGAGAATATATATAATTAACAAGGCATGCTTCAGAAAGACAGTCAGATTATAGTGTAAGAACAATTATTTACCCTCGAGGGGCGTAATCGTAAACTTACCCCTTTAGCGGTATTACGGTAATTCCACCTTACAGAGATATTTCAGTAATTTTATTAGTCTTTTTAGGGTTTCATGCTCATTATAGTTATTAACGTACTATCAACAACACTTACCAAGCGTTTTTATCGAATTGGGCCCATTGGCCCATTAACCATATTTCGGCCCATTAAGCCCAAATATACCGAAGTGTACGAAATTGCGCACTCTACAATCATACTGCTTGTGATTACCAAAAATTAACAACCAAACCACCTCACGAGCGCTCGCACGCTAGCAAGTTCACAAATGCCGGCTTTTTAGCTTTTTGGCTTTTTGGCTTTTGCCGATCTAGTCTATGAGTAGGTGTCGTTTACACACCTGTTTCGCGACGAATGCCACTGAGATCCCTTACGATGTCCTACAATTGATTACCACAATTCTTAGATTGCAAACCACAATAACCAATCCCAATATTCACCTACCATAATCGAACCATGCCCCTAAAGCCTTTAAAATCTTACCTTTTTGCCGAAAACCAATGACTAGATCTAAGTCTAGTTGTTCCAAAGATCCAAGCCTTTGATCCAACCTCTAGAAGACACTAATCACCAAAAGAAATCATCAGTTAAAGACCCTTAAAGCCCTATGCCCAAATCGACAGCCTCCCTAGATTTTAGGGACTTCGGCTTTTTCTAAATTGTAAAATAAGATTAGATCTGAGGTGATGAGCACTTACCACTTGTTCCTCTTTGATTTCTACGCAGATCTGATGCAGATCTATCCTCTAAACGATAGTAGAACTCGAATCCAGGAGATCTGAAGTTTCTGCTATAAATCCCTAAATCTATGGTACTTTGGCTTTTTAAGTGATGAAGAAGATAACGATTTGAGGCTATAAATTTGAAGTAATGTTGCCGACAGATACTAAGGGTTTAGAGAAGATAAAATTTAATCAAAATGAATAAAAATAACTGAAGGATTTTGGCTTGGAGAAATCGGCACAAGAAGTGAGTTTTCGGGATTTCGACTTTTATGGCGATCGGCTATGAAGGTTTTATGGAGGATGGGATCGATAGAGGAGGTGATTAAGGTGATCAGAAGGTTTCGGCTAGAAGAAAAAGCAAAAAGGAAGAAAGAAAATGGAAGAAAAAGAGAGGAAGAAGAACTCGGCACCAAGGAGAAGGAATTTGTGTTTTCGGCTTTTATGAGAACTCAGAAAGGATGAATGACAGTGAAAGCTTTCAGGTGGCTAACCCTAATTTTCCAAGACAGAAAAAGAAAAGAACCTAACCCTAATATCAACTAAAACAATCGGCCCAGCCTCCCTAAGGCCCTTGCCGAAATTCACTTAAGTGATCACATGCCCGGCACATGTCTAAAATTAAAAAGTAACAGTATGCCGACCTTGCAACTTGAACCCTGGACCTTTAATTCCTTCCCAGGCGCCATTTTTTTAAGAACTTAGTGGCGCCACCTTGCCACTTTACCAAGGCCTTATTTTTGTATCATAATTTACCACCTCAATTTTAAAAGCTCATATCGCCAGAACCCTTTTTCTCCAAAATTAAAAATTCAGGAATTGCCTCGAATTAAATTTACTCTTGGGCCTTTTTCCCACACCATAGCCCTTCGTAATTTATTCAATTACATACTAAATAATAATAATTAAAACATCCAAATTGTTCGGGTCGTCTTCTACCCGAACCTAGACTCAAGGCCCATTACTCCTAGGCTCAAAAATCGGGGCGTTACAACTCTACTCCTCTTAAAAAAATTTCATCCTCGAAATTTCAAACTACCAACTAACCGTATTACTTAAGTCAAACCACTGTGCTTCCGCTGCGCACTCTAATTTAATTTAAAATTTAAAAAAAATATAATTCTTAGTACGACCCAGAACATCTAATTACCAAAGTAAAGAAACATTTATCAAGCACGCATACAATTCGTAACACACACTTAAATAGAATAAGCTTGGCAATCCCGAGCTCGATGCTCCTTGGACCCACATCTAAAGCATGCTCCTGTCTTCCTATGGCATTCACATGGATGACGCCCGTTGCAGTTCTTGCAGGTTGGAAAGTTTGGTCGTGTCTTAACATGTTTCATAGAACGAGGCTTAGTCTTTTGAGAACTAGAATCCTTCCTCTTCTTACACTCCAAGCACCCTACTTGAAGCGTTTCCCTAATTTCTTTAACCTTAGTCTCCAATACTTCTTCTACCACTTTCCTTACTAACTCTGTCAGTGCCTCAGTCCCAAGCTCCGAGTTACCGCTACCCGAAGTTGGCAGACTTTGCTTACCCTCAGAATCCATATTAATACTCTACATTACCAGTACATATATCAAATAACTACAAAGATCTCAAAATTTTACTATTCATTCATATGTCTTATGCAGAGATAGTAATTTAGAGTTTTTGTTCTTTACAGAATCATAGCCTAGCTACAGTCTCAATCTTTTTGGGTTTTTAGTTCCTATTGCCTCAGTCTCTATGGTTTTAGTATCAACCTAGCTACAGTATCATAGTAAAGTCTCAATCTTATAGTCTCAATATAGCTCTAACTATAATGTCATAGCAGAGTCTCAATAATATAACAGATACTTAGTAAAGTTCAGAAAAGGTACTTACAGACTTGGTGCCGGGGATTCAATGTGCCACTTCTTCAGAAATCAGGAATTCAAATTTATTCTTTGTGCACTTTGAAAACAAAATTTAAAAGTAATTTTTTTTAACATTTCCACAAAATTGATTTCAGTGTTTTTCCATGGAACTAGATTTCAAAATTTTATGAAAAATGTTCGGACCCGATCCACAGTCGAGTTGTTGCAACCGGACTCTGATACCACTAAATGTAACACCCCAAACCCGGCCTAGAAGTTAGGCCCGAATTCGGCGTGTCACATTGAAGCGTTACTGTAAAAGTCATGTTTTAACTAACATCTTTCTTAGTGTTTAAAAAGTATTTTTGTTATAGATTAAAGTGAATGGAAGCTGCGCACCAGGTAGGATTCAAGAAAAGAGGAGGTGAGTCAATTAGACTGCTTAAGTACCAAGCTCTTCCAGGATCCAATCCTAGACATGCACACATCCATTGCCACACTTTAAGCTTATTACTTGTCCACGAACAACAAATTAAGTTTAAGTCTATTTAAAATATTTATTTCCTTTGAAAACATTTACGTTGCGGAAGCTTTGCTCGGTTATCGTGATATTTTGAAAATAAGTAATTTTTATAAAACGCGTCCTAGAGCTAACCAATTTTAAGGAATCAATTTAAGTGATGTGAATCTCAAGTTGAAAATGATTTAAGTAATTTAAAAACCCAAAATAAAAAAATAATAAAGCGGCCTTATTACAACTTTAACCAAAATAGAAATAATAAAAAATAAATGCGAAATTTAAAAGGAAGCTAATTGAAACTTATTTAAAAAAACCAGGAATTTAATCTTCCTGGCCACTCTGAATCCCGCCCAGCTCCAAGTCCACCAACTAGGGCTCACCTACAAGGATGGAAGAGAAAGGGGGGTGAGTTTGGAAAACTCAGTGTGTAAAGTATCCCAACTAGAGCCCAAATCAGTTCAAGCTTTATTGGGCCTAAGCCCTATTCAGAAATCAGTGTTAACTGGGCCTTAGCCCATATCAATATTAATCTGGGCCATAGCCCCTTACAATATCAGAGTATATTGGGCCTAGCTCATATCAGTATTAATCTGGGCCGTAGTCCTATTACAAGTCGAGATATATTGGGCCTTGCCCATATTAACACAGTTGAGCCCATTTGAATACAGTCTCATATGATTAATGCATGATAAACCCATCCAACCCTGCACTTGCCTCCGTCCATCCCTACACTTCCTGTGGGGATTAAATCACCTACGCCATCCCTACACTTATAGTGTTAGCACCAGTTGCGGCACTAACTATAATCCGCAGCAAAGTTGCTTATATCAGAATATGTGGCACAGCCACCAGAACGAGTTCTTCCTCCATAACAAAACCCAACCCCATGCAGTATGACATGTATGCAGAATATATATAATTAACAAGGCATGCTTCAGAAAGACAGTCAGATTATAGCGTAAGAACAGTTATTTACCCTCGAGGGGTGTAATCGTAAACTTACCACTTTAGGGGTATTACGGTAATTCCACCTTACAGAGATATTTTAGTAATTTTATCAGTCTTTTTAGGGTTTCATGCTCATTATAGTTATTAACGTACTATCAGCAACACTTACCGAGCGTTTTTACCGAATTGGGCCCATTGGCCCATTAACCCGATTTCGGCCCATTAAGCCCAAATATACCGAAGTACACGAAATTGCACACTCTGCAATCATATTGCTTGCGATTACCAAAAATTAACAACCAAACCACCTCACGAGCGCTCGCACGCTCGCAAGTTTACAAATGCCGGCTTTTCGGCTTTTCGACTTTTGCCGATCTAGTCTATGAGTGGGTGTCGTTTACACACCTATTTCGCGACGAGTACCACTGAGATCCCTTACGATGTCCTACAATTGATTACCACAATTCTTAGATTGCAAACCACAATAACCAATCCCAATATTCACCTACTATAATCGAACCATGCCCCTAAAGCCTTTAAAATCTTACCTTTTTGCCGAAAACCTATGACTAGATCTAAGTCTAGTTGTTCCAAAGATCCAAGCCTTTGATCCAACCTCTAGAAGATACTAATCACCAAAAGAAATTGTCGGTTAAAGACCCTTAAAGCCCTATGCCCAAATCGACAGCTTCTCTAGATTTTAGGGACTTCGGCTTTTTCTAAATTTTAAAATAAGATTAGATCTGAGGTGATGAGCACTTACTACTTGTTCCTCTTTGATTTCTACGCAGATCTGATGCAGATCTATCCTCTAAACGATAGTAGAACTCGAATCCAGGAGATCTGAAGTTTTGGCTATAAGTCCCTAAATCTATAGTACTTCGGCTTTTTAAGTGATGAAGAAGATGACGATTTGAGGCTATAAATTTGAAGTAATATTGCCGACAGATACTAAGGGTTTAGAGAAGATAAAAGTTAATCAAAAGGAATAAAAATAACTGAAGGATTTTGGCTTGGAGAAATCGGCACAAAAAGTGAGTTTTCGGGATTTCGGCTTTTATGGTGATCGGCTATGAAGGTTTTATGGAGGATGGGATCGATAGAGGAGGTGAGTAAGGTGATCAGAAGGTTTCGGCTAGAAGAAAAAGCAAAAAGGAAGAAAGAAAATGGAGGAAAAAGAGAGGAAGAAGAACTCGGCACCAAGGAGAAGGAATTTGTGTTTTCGACTTTTATTAGAACTCAGAAAGGATGAATGACAGTGAAAGCTTTCAGGTGGCTAACCCTAATTTTCCAAGACAGAAAAAGAAAAGAACCTAACCCTAATATCAACTAAAACAATTGGCCCAGCCTCCTTAAGGCCCTTGCCGAAATTCATTTATGTGATCACATGCCCGACACATGCCTAAAATTAAAAAGTAACAGTATGCCTTCCTTGCAACTTGAACCCTGGACCTTTAATTCCTTCCCAGGCGCCATTTTTTTAGGAAATTAGTGGCGCCACCTTGCCACTTTACCAAGGCCTTATTTTTGTATCATAATTTACCACATCAATTTTAAAAGCCCATATCGCCAGAACCCTCTTTCTCCAAAATTAAAAATTCAGGAATTGCCTCGAATTAAATTTACTCTTGGGCCTTTTTCCCACACCATAACCCTTCGTAATTTATTCAATTACATACTAAATAATAATAATAATTAAAACATCCAAATTGTTCGGGCCATCTTCTACCCGAACCTAGACTCAAGGCCCATTACTCCTAGGCCCAAAAATCGGGGCGTTACAATTACTTTGATTTTTTTTTGTAATTTTTGTTAAGAGAGACCAATTTGCTTATTTTCAAAATTGACAAGGGCCAAAATGGTATTTTTACTAATCTGTTATTTGAATTATTCGAGTTATTCGAATTCTAAAAATTCAACTCGACTCGAACTCGAAATCTGAAATTTCTTATTCGAGTTGACTCGAATAATTCGAATAACTTGAATAATTTGATTCGATTAACTCGAAATTTGAAATTTTTTTGATTTTTTTGAATCGAATCGAATTTTGCTCACCCCTACCTCTAGGATTAATATTTACAATTCAGTCGTCATATTTCATGTTTCATTTATGGAAATAATCCATTTTGATTTTTTAATAAATTAAAATGGTCTAACTATTAAATTTATGGGAAAAAAAACTTTCAAGCGTTAAATTTATATTAATAAAGGCAATATTTTAAATCAATATGATGAAGATATAAGAAAATTAACACCAATGGCAAACACAATTATATTTAATAAATATAATAGTTTGGTTGTTAAATTTATTCTTACAAAAAATTATAGAAGTGTGTAAAACTAGTTAAAATTTACACTAGTGTAACTAGATCCCTCCTATATATTATATATAATTATTTGATACATTGATAGTGGACTTTTTAACTCTAAAAACGAGATTAAGAAACTATTTGTATCCTTAATTGATAATTGAAAAATATATATATATATATATATATATATATATATATATATATATTCTTTGGTTAATAGCATGATTTTAAGCTCATAGCATGATTTTATCACCTAACGGAAGGATGAAATAATTGTGACTTTCAATTTAAATTTTTTTTCTATATCATTTTGGCAATTATCCTTCAAAATTAAGTTCAATTGTATTTTTTGATGAAAAGTTGACTAAATTGTTAAAATTTTAAGGGATAAAGTAATATTTAGTTTTTGAGTTTGGACATTTTTTTCAACTTGATTCCCAAACTTTTTCTTGGTTCACATTAGTCTTGGAATTCAAAAATATTTCCCAATTTGGTCCCTAAACTAGGATTCTTTCAAGGTGTGATCACCTAAAAATTAAAAAATTTATATAAAAGCTAAAAAATACAAAAAAAAAACATAAAGAAATTATATTTTTTTTTGTAAAAAAATAGGTGATGATGTGGTTTAATCTCAGAGTGCCATATCATTACACTTTAATGAGGGACCATATCGAGAAAACCTGTCAAGTTTTGGGACTAATGTTGGCCAAATAAAAAGTACAAGGACCAAGGTGGAAAAAATTGCCAAGTTCAAGGATTAAATGTTGCTTTGTCCCAGATTTTTACATCAGTTATGTGGCAACTCACATAGCATTCAATGTATTCTTCAAAAAATTTAAAAAATAAATTTTCAAAAAGTTTCCAAAAAAGATCATAATAATTTTTTAAAATTTATACACATCAGCAATGAAATACGTTTGAATTGCAATGCAGCTTTCCGCGTTAGTGTTGTTAAAAAAGTAACATTTTAGTCAAAAAAATTTTCCATAAAAGAAGCATTTTAGCTAAATTTTATTAAAAGTTGAGGGTTAAAGTGATAAAAAGAAAAGGATTAGGGTTAAAGTGACAAAATAAATTAACATTAAGGATTAAATTTATCATTTTACCTTACTTGTCTAATGTTAAACTTTGCTCCCATTTATGTTTTTTATACATATATATATACATATGTTAAAATATACTCTAAGTCACAATACTTTTTATACATTTGAAATTTAGTCCATTTAATTTTCAAATTTTAAAAAGTTGAGTCCAATTGTCAAACATTGTTAATAATTCCTACTAAATTCAAGTTCATTACAATATATACTTTTTTATATGAGTATTAAGTGAATATTTTCTTTTAAATTTTAAAATGTTACATCAATAAATTTGACAAAATATTTTTTCAAAGCATTAACAATCGAACTTAAATTTTAAACTTTAAAAAAATATAAAATTAAACTTTTAGAAATAAAAAAAAAAAACAAAATTTGAATATACAAACTTGAAGTATATTTTAGGCATAAAAGAAATTTGTAAACCTAAATTTCATTTCTTAAACAACGCACGTGCATGAGTTAACATGAGATTTAGAAAGCCCAAATAATGTAATTCAGTGCCCACAAAAAAATAAAATAAAAATATAGTTAGGCAACTTTTAGGTGGTAATAATGGTTCAATTATTGGGAAACTTGGGTAATGGTGCCTATCTTACGTATTCCCAACTTCTATCTTTTATTCTTTTTATTTTAATTCCCACTTACACTTTCTTTCTTATTTTTCTAACATATCAGTTTTGGTTCTTCTTTGTCCCCTTTTCCGACCATTATCACCATTAAACCATAAATCCCTCCCTTTTCCACTCTCATACATTATTTTATTTTAATATTATAATATTTTTAAAGAGCCTAGAGATCAAATTCGAGACTGATGTCAATTGAAAATTTGAATTAAGGATAGAGACAAATGATAGGCAAGAATTTTAATCCTTAAAATTGATAGAATTATCATTTAATCCCTTCAAAATTTAAGAAATTAGAAATTAATATAATAATAAAATTATACTTTAACCCTCCAAATTTATAAGGGGTAGAGTTGTTTAGGGATCAATTCGGAGACTGATGTCAATTGAAGACCTAAACCAAAGATGGAGCTAAGGGGCAAGTAAGGCCTTGACCATAAAAATAATAAATTTATCATTTAGTCCTTTCAAAAGTTATGAAATTTCAAATTAATACAATGATAAAATTACACTTGACTCTTAAAATTTTATAATTTAATTTTTACCCATTCCTTAAAATAATTTTCTAATTTCACTCCTAATTTCAACATAAATCTATTGTGTATCATAATGCATAATGAAAGTGAGTCTATAAGAAAGTTTTAAACAATATCATGGGTATAAAATTATATCCGAAGGGACAATTAAGGTAAAGAAAGTGGGAGGAAAAACCTGTTTATAAATTTTAAATAAATTGATTGCAATGGCATTTGGATGGATTGATGATATATATAATTGATGTTCCATGTCTTTTGAGCGTGCTTAAAGGATATATACACATCTACCACTCTTCTTCTTCCACTTGTTTATTCACAATGCGACCATAAGAAAATAATATTGCTTTGAAAGAAACATTTACAATCCCCAAAACCCATTGTTTTGATTTGATGTAGCATCCTAGGGATGGCAATCATAGGTGCTCTTTCTTTTTCTTTTTGCCTTCATCTTAATTCAATTTTTATGTTTTTCACCTTGAAATGCTTAATTTAGATTTTATTTACATTTTTTTTAAACTCAAACTTAAACTCACATAATCTTTTTATTATTATGAATTTCAGAGAAGTTAATTCAGTTGTCGATAAATATATAAACTTGAATTGTTGAGTTTTACTTGTTGCATATAAATTGTTAAATTACTGATTTTTATTAATTCCTTGTTTATAAATTGATAAATTGTTGCTTTCCACCTCAACAATTTAATATTAATGTTTAACAATTGGCTAAATTCTAAGATTTCATAAAGTTCATGGACCAAATTCTGATGAAAAAAAGTAGAAATAATTTAGTTATCAATTTTCATAAAGTAGAAATAAAAAATTTACTCACTTACTAGCCATGTAATTAAAACAAGTTGTAAACCTAAATTTAGTAAAAAAAAAAAAACAATATTAACGGTTGGACTTGAATTTTGTAATCCAAAAAAAAAAATAAAGGGATTAAATTCTTGGAAATACAAGTATGTGGACTAAATTCCTAATTATCAAAAAGTCAAGGGACTATATGCTTTAACCACATAATTATTATGTCATAATAATTTTTAAAATATTAAACAAAGTAAATAATAAAATCTTATAAAAATAAAAATGATTTAATTAAAATATATAAAAATAATTAATAAGCCTACAAATTAAACACGAATGATTAATCACTTGACTTACTCTAATGGATACATTAAGAAACCCAAAAAAAAAAAAATTAAAATGTTGTAAACTCTTATAAAAGTTTAAGAAATCTAATTAAAATATATGCAACAAATAGTGTTTTTTTGGTAAAATTTTCAGTACAAGCGAGCTTGATATAAACCTTAACCGAAGCCCAAAAATTTTAATTGAATCAATAATTTACCTTATAGGATAAAAAATGGGGTTATTTTGCCATTCGCATTTGCAAGTATTTTTCTGTTTAAAAAAGTTTTGGTGGAATCATGCAAAATAAAATCAACATCAATACAATTTTAAGGTTTGTTTATTAAACAAATATTATGAACAAAATTTGTTGAATTTATTTATATTCATGGATAAATTTACTTATATTCATTTAAATTTAATTTAATAAATCCATTTAAAACTTGTTTTAAAACACATTTATTATTAAATTATTATATACTAATAAAATTATTATTGATTGTATATTTATTTTATTCATTTATAATATAATAATTAATACTTACATTTGATTATTTTATATCTAAAAAATAAGATATATGTTTATTTGTTAATTATTCATCAACATATTCACAAATATGCTTGTTTAACTTAAATGAACAAACTTGAATTTACATAATTTTAAATAAATTTAAAAATAAATAAAATTTATTCATTCAAATTCAATTCATCTAAGACCTTAAGTCAAAAATAAAATAATTTTTTTATTTAAATTAAAATTTTAAACAATAATATCTAGAATTGTTGTAAAGTGTAGGTTTAGAGGTTGCCCCTAGGGTTGGTTAGTTTTGATATAAACATAGTTGAATGTTATATGAAAAATAAAATAGGGTTAAGCCAAAAAGAATGAGATCAGCCGCCATATTAGGGGTTAAAATATAAGATTACAAGCAATCTTTGCTTTTAAACTAATCTTCCACTGAATTAGGGGTGGAAAGGTATATGTGTTACTGTTGTTTTTATTTAGCTTATGATTCGACAACAAAAGAAACACTACTTTCTGCACTATATGTTTGCTGATTATGTCTGCAGAGAAAAGATAAAGTAAATCTAATATAAAAGCATAAAAACCCTGGATTCTAAAGTTGCATGCTTTTCTTTTTTATTTCTACAAGTTTAGCACTAAGGTCTTTTCATCATTTTTTAACTTATTTATCTTCTAGGTTTCGAAAACTATAAATAACATTTCTTTAATTTATGATTAATGATTGATTTTCAAAGTGTAATTACAGTAATATATCATATATTTTACTAAGAAAAATAATAATTATATTTTTCTACCTTCGTATTGTCCAAAAGAATCAAAGGGTCAAACAAGTTAAGTTTTATTACAATTACTTAAAATACCTTTGGGATAACATCCTTTTTTCAATTAGGTATGACTTCGACTATTCCTCAAGGTTTTTCTTTCTTTTTTTTTTTTATTTATAAATTTTATATAATAATATCAAAAATTAATTTTAACATAATTACTTAATTTTTTTCTAATTATAAATTTTAACTATTTATTTAAGATTGATTTGATGCAAATATATAATTCAAAAATAAGTAATTTTTTTAAAAATGTAAATACTTAATGATTTTAACAATTTATTTTAATCATCTAAATCGTGCTTTTAATTTTTTCTTTACATTGATAATACATCAAATAACAACACTTAATTAAATATGGAATCCAATTCCAAGGTTGAGATCATGTCATTGCAATTTATGTCAAAACTTTTTGAGCACATCTTTGATTTGGGAAAATTTCTTAATGGGATCACCTTGTAAATTTGTAGAAAAAAATTATAGCTTCTTTTGTCAATTGAAAATTGATTCAAATCCCAATCCTATTAAATTGTAATCTTTTAGTATAAAAACAATCATCGTAATATTGTAGGAAAAAAAATAATTGATTTCAAAATAGATAAAAAAAAAATCATGTTAGTGGTTTATGTATTTCAAAGAAAGCGAAATTGTATTGTATATGGAACCATGATTTCTTTTACAGATCCTTTAGGAATCTATTTTTTTTCATACTCTATTTGTTTTTTTTTTCTTAAAATTTGGTTAAAGTATTTTTTGGATTATTTAATTTGAGGCCCCTTTTATTATTTGGAATAAAAGATTTTAACAAAAATGACACATGACACTTTATAATTGGGCCACATGTCCACGTTGATAAACAAAGTAAAATTTTAAATACCAAAATAGCCATTTTCAAAATAAATGTACCATATTAGAAGATACAGGGACTAAATATGGCATTATCCTTTTTCATTCTAGGCTTTCCTTTCTTCCCTCTTAATTCCACGTGCCGAATCATTAAAGCTAAGAAAAAAGCCAGCTGTCAAACATTGAGTGCCAAACATCTGCAATGCTCTCAATGTACTTTGTTTTTATATATATGAATAATTATAATTTGCATTAATTATTATAAGGTAATCAAAATATATTCCGACTTAAATAATAAAAAATCCTAAAAAGAGTTAACATATGATGGAATTTGAATTATAATGAAATTGGAAAAGAATCCACACGTAGTGAGACTTAAATTTAAGATCTTAAAACTCTTAAGATATCAATTTTACTATTAAATATGTTTAAGTGGCAAAGAAAATCGTATTTTTAGAATAAAAGAAAGAACTATAAATACTTGGATTCAAACTTTAGGCTAATTAGATATCAACATTTAAGAGGTTATTCTGTTTTTCAACCAACAAATGATTAGTAGGAGTGTTAGTGGACTTCTTTTTGAGGCGTTTGGATTGATTTTGAATCCTGAAGTCGTCATTGTCGGGAGAGTTTTACTTGAGTACCACCCCTAACTCGATTAGGATTAGTATTAGACCGTAAAACGAATGAGAACACTTGTGATTATACCAAAAATTTATGTCTTTCATCCTTGTAATTTATTCAACTTGAGATTTTAATACCTATACTTTAATTTGAGAAAATTTGATCCAAACCATTAACACTGGTAAAAAATTCCATTGCAAATTAGTGAAAAATAACAATCTATTTTTTTAATGATAAACTATTGACTTTATTACTTAAATTAAGATACAACTTGGTAGAGGCGTTGCCAAAGAGAGGAGGCAAGGGCTTTGGCCACTTGGCTCAATGGGAAAAATTCTTTTATAGTTTCTCGCCAAACTTAAAATATTTAATTTAGTCCTTTTTAACCTTGGATAAAATGAAAAAAATATAATTTTATCCCCTTAAAAATATTAATAATTTAATTTAAACATGTACAAAATTTTTAGCTTTGGTCCCCCAAATTTTATAATCTTATCTCGGCCCCTAAAACATAATTTCTGGCTTCGCACTTGCAACTTGAAATGGTACCTGAAAATTATCAAAAGAGATAGAACACTTGACCATCTTATGAGCTTCCATATTATTTAATCTTCTTGTCCATTAAACCTTGATATCATTCCGAGCACTAAGAAATTCTTTGCACTCGAGTATAACATTGTCGAATTCAGTTCGATCATCATCCATCGACTTCAGTGATGCTGCAACTTTTTGAGCATTAGTATAAGCACGACCTCCTATCAACACAATTTCTTACTAGCTAACTTTAATGCTACCCTCAATGTCAAAGCTATTGGAAAAATCTCAGTTTGAAAATGACTTTCTTGCACAGCAGAAAATTAAAATTTTAAAAACTGACCGGATTTATGATATTTATAGCAATAAACCTTAACCGAATTCATACCTGTGTTTTTGGCTTAGCGGACGTTTGTTGTTCCCGACTTTCAACCAAACCATTTTCTTCGCTATTTTTGTACCACGAACTGCTTCGAGTGTGGGCTCAAACCAATTGAATCGATACACAGAACTAGAAAAAGTTTTCTCTCATTTTGAGGGTGAAAACGAAAATTCTCTCTTGTTAATAGAAACCAGTAGAATTGATATTTCGAAAAAATAATGTAATAGTTGAGAATACATTCTCTCAATTTTTTGGCAGAATAACAATCTCTCAAAGTTGTGTTCATAGCTCTACTAGTGTCATCTATTTATAAGAAGAGAATGTAGAACCCTTGTTGAATTGAAGTGGTTTATTTCAAATAGAAAAATAATATCCTATTTATAATAGGAATAGGGTGGATGACACACCCTAGTATCCTACTAAGGTTGCCACCCTCTTCATGTCCATGAGGGGTTTTTAGGCCTTTCTCAAATCGAGTCTAATTACGAGTACTTCCTGAGCCTTTTTGACCTAGTACTTTGTAATGTGGTCCAACCCGAACTATTTTTTCTATTTCTCAAAATAAAATTTAATACTATATATAAAATAATTTTCTCATCCCTATTTTACCTCTAGTAAAATTTTAATGATTTTACTCCTAGTAAAATTTCAAGAAAATATGTTCAATATTTCACAATTCAACATGTTCACTATGACTGAATGGTTTATTTTCATTTTCCGGCTTCAAAACAGTCCAAAAACATAAATTCATTCTTCTGATCATTTTTTAAGTAATCCATATAGGACTGAAAATGAGTCATTTCCATTTTCATTTCCATTTTTGGAAACCTACATTCATTTCCAAATGACTTCATTTCTCTATTTTAGAGAAAACCATAATCATTCCTAAATGTTTCCCATTTCTCTTTTCCTATTCATTCTGTTCATTTGTATTCAAACACACAATTCATTTATGGTTTCAATGAGCTAACGGAGGGATCGATTGGACATATGTAGTTGAGGCTCAAATGATTTATAATTAAGTTTCAACTTTTCATCCATTAATTATAAACTCATTTAGTCATAAAGTCATTTCAGTATAGTATTGTAGCTGAGCTCTCCCTAATGACATACCATTACGAAAGCAACTAATCACTGCTAATCCAATGACCTTATTATAAGTGTGTTACCCTCATAGGATACCCTTGATCTCTTTGGGATAATATTCGTTCTCCTAATATGATCCTATTTTATCCCATGGTAACCATTATATCTTCCTTCATGAAAAGTTAATCACTATTAAATAGTGATCAAGTCATCCATCAAAAAGACGGACGACCCGTGTCCATATTTATTTTTCATCAACCATGTAATGCAATTGAGAGGATATCATTTACCCATATTTACTATTATAAATAACACTACGTACTACAAAAGTCGTACACACAACGCACTAGCTTTCGATTCCTTATCTATTTGAACTTAGACTTTTACTTACATCAAAGTGTACGAGTCACGCATACATAGTTTGCCATCCACTTAGGATTTAGGTATGCCATACTATGAATGTCACAAGTGAATAAATCCATAAACAGATCCAAGATCTATTCTTCTTGGGTCATGTCTGCTTGGTATTAGCTATTGCCGCAAAGTTGTCATAATATAGCGTGATAGCTTTTTTCATACTAGGAAGGAATTCAAAATCTGTAAGGAAATTTCAAAGTCATATTGCTTCTTTGGTAGTTTTAGAAGTAGCCACATATTCGACCTCCATAATAGAGTCAGCAATACAAGTCTACTTTACACTTCTCTACACAAGGACCTGCCGTTTAGGATAAAACACAGTCCAATGTCAATTTCCTCGAATCCCGACAAGTTTGGAAGTTAGAATCAGCATATCCAATAGAAGTAAGGTCTCTTTTGGAATACACAAGCATATATCCCTCGCTCTCCGTAAATACTTGAGTATATGCTTCACTGTTAACTAGAGCCTTGGTCCTAGATTCACCTGATATTGTTACCAACCCCACTGCAAAACATATATATAGATGTGTGCATAGCATAGCATACATGAGACTTCCTATTGCCAAAGCATAAGGAATCTTTTCCATGTTCTCATTTTCTTCTATTGTCTTAGGACAATCCTCTAAAGAGAGATGAAATCCTGATACAGAGGGTTGATTTCCTTTCTTTGGATCAGTTATTACATAACACTCCAATATCTTATCTATGTATAAGCTTGTGACAGTGCTATCACTTTGTTCTTTCGATCACTTAAAATTCGAATACCTAGAATAAAATTAGCTTCTCCCAAGTCCTTCATGCTAAACTATTGGGTTAACTATAATTTAACCGATAACAATATCCCTACATTATTCCCAATGAGTAGAATATCACCGACATATAGAACAAGAAAGACCACCTTTCCATCCCTAAACGTTTATAAATATAAGGTTTATTTACGTCTCGCTCAAATCCAAAAGTCTTGATCACTTGATCGAATCTTTGTTTCCATGAGCAGGACGCTTGCTTAAGTCTATATATAGATATAAGTAGTTTGCAAACTTTATGCTCATTTCCTTTAGCTATATATCTAGTAGGTTGCATCATGTAGATGCTCTCTTCAAGATAGCCATTCGAAAATGTTGCCTTGATATCTATTTGCCAAATCTCATATGTAACACCCTCAAACCAACCCAATCTACCAAATCCAAATCTCGGGTGTTACACCCTTCTTATAGATGTAACTTAAAATTCCTCTTATTCATGTAAATGTCTCTCTATGAGAGTAACATACTCTCTTATTGGCATATATTATATGGTTATGTTTACACTTCGTTTATATACAAGCTATTATCTATGGCTACTATAGAGCTTATTGATGAAATACAATGTAGTTATCATTTCAAATCAATAAAATATCAAACTTTTCTACTTTCTCTCTTAGCCTACTATGTATATCTTGGAGTACTACTTATTTATTTAGGTGCAGACTCTAGCTTTAAACATATTGACATTTTGCTCAAATGACTTATGCGTAGACGTTGACACGCCACTTGATTTCCTCTGTATGAATAACAGCATAGTGCACCGCTTTCTTGGTGTAACCCTGGCATCGTCTCTCGGCGTACATTCCATTACAAACCTGAAAACAGAAACAACTTTAGTAAGTTCGTAAGAACCTAGTAAGCTAAACCTTAGAATACCTTTTTCAATCATTCTATGTTGCACATGTATATTGCACGTCCTTGGGTATTTCTTGACCTTTCTTCATTCTTTGGCGGGTACAATACTGAGGCTACCATCTTTCTTTCTTTCTTAAGAACCATCTTTCCTTCTCTTATGCCTACTATACTTAACATCTTTTTACCTTCTGTATCCTTTCTTAACTCTTATTTTTACATAATCCTTAACCTCTTCAGTTACCTCATTATCAAACTTAATAACTTATTCCATATTCACTAGTCTTATCATTATCTTCGGACGGGATAGTCTGTGCCCTATTCTTATATCAGAATTTACCCATATCTTTTTTACTTCATAGCACTTTCTATTATTACTCTTAACTCATATCTTTACCTCGCTACGTATTCTGGTGCACACTAGCCTTTCTAATCATTCTTGTAACTATACAGGATTCGTTGTTCATTCGATATCCACCCAAAGACATTGTCTTCAGATTGCATCATGAGATTCGTTCTTCAAATTTCACCACAAATGCGTTCCTTTCCAAAGATAGCCACAAGGGCCTTCCTTTCAGAGTCTCACCATGTAGGTGTCCTTTTAGTGAAGATGGCCACAAATGCATCCATTTAACTAAGATAGCCACAAATGCATCCTTTTTAATAGAGATAGCCAAAAATGCATCCTTTTTAATAGAGATAGCCACAAAGACATCCTTTTTAACAAAGATAGCCACCAAGGCATTCCTTTAACAAAAATAGCCACAAAGGTATCCTTTTAACAAAGATAACCACAAAGACATTCCTTTAATAGAGATAGCCATAAAGGCTTCCTTTGACAAAAATAACCATAAAGACATTCATTTAATATAAATTGCCACAAAGGCTTCCTTATAATAGAGATAGCCACAAACACTTCCTTTAATAGAGACAATCACAAAGGCTCACTTATATGGAAATTGATGTTTTTGAAAATAGGGATTTGCCTATACTAACCGTCGTGAGGTTTGCCCCTTATCATTGGTACTCACCCAACTGTCCTTTTCATATTCTATATGATGTCGTGGCCCAACCAATGTCTTACACTATATGGTCTTTAGAGTGCCATGGTCTTTTTCTTTTAGAGATTCGTGTTTTTAGTCCTAATAGACCCCTTTAGATGACTCTGGAGACAGACACATACACTTCATGCAAACTCATACTTGACATATTTATTTCTCTCAAAGTTCTTTATAATAGACTTTTTCACAACATACTTGTTTATGTCCTTAAAACACATATGCATAGTAACACCTCAAACTCAGCCTAGACGTTATGGCCGAATCTGACGTGTCACATCGAGTGCTTTTCAAAAATAAGACTTGACGTTAAGAATTTGAATTTAAGTTATAACCCTTTTAGTTGTTATTACTTGAGAAAAATCGGCAAGTTAAGTTATTAATAAAAAAATTAGTTTATCAAAACGATTGCCATATTTATCACCGTTGATTCCTTAAACTGAATAAAATCGCAGAAGCTTTTAAAAACCTTGAAGTTTAAAATGCGTATTTTCTTTGAAAAATGTTATTATTTTGAAAACTCATCTCTTCCTAGTCTAGCAGTTTAAGGTAAAAAATCAAAGTCAAAATAAAATTTAAAATCGCAAATGGCCTTATTACATAATAAAAAACCCAATATGAAATTTAAGTAAATAAGGTCAAAAGTAGAACATCAGCAATCGTGTGGCCACCTCCGAGTCTCTCGCAGCACCAAATCGTCTAAGGCTAGGGATTACTTGCACAGTTGAAAGAAAGGGTGAGTTTACGAAAACTTAGTGTGTAATCCCCTATCAGTCAAGCAGTAAACAATGCATGCAATAACAGTCTAGGCTTGAGCCCTTTTCAGTATCGGTACAGTCTGGGCTTTAGCCCTATGCAATAACAGTATGGGCCTAAGCCCAATTCAGTATCAGTACAGTGCAGTCATGTAACCCACCTCAATTCAACCAACACACCACCCGTACCAACCAACACACCATTTGGGGATTAAATGGACTCACCCACCTAACACACCAATATCGCAGTGAAGCTGCTAATAGTGACGCATCATAGCTGCTAATAATAGTAAACGTGGCAAAGCCACCAGAGTAGTAATTACGTGGCAAAGCCACTAATACAGTACTTCCTCCAAATCAAGAACCCAACCCCATGCAGTATGTCGTGTCATAAATATTACGTGTATGCAGTATGTCATACTCATAACCAGTCATATAAATGTCATACACACATCAATTAACCTACCACTAGAGGTATAATGGTCATTTCGTCAATTAGGGGTAAAACGGTAATTTTACCCCTCAGGGGTATTTCAGTCATTTAGCTAATTTTTGGGTCTCGATACAAATAACGACCCTTCAAAAGGTCTACAGTCGTCTCGAATGACTTAGATAACCCATATGGCCAAAATAGTGTAAATGGCCCAAGGCCCATTACTCGGCCCAAGTGGGCCCACACGCTCGTGTGGCCTATTTAGCCCAAATTCAGTTGTGACAATGCGATCATCATAACCCACTCCATCATTTGTCACTTACCACAAATTTTATCCGTGTGGGGCCTACGAGCCTATTGGGCCCACACGACCCATCTCAGCCTAACGAGGCCCATAATAGCCCAAGCCTACAAGAACGCTCGTGGCGACCTCTACAGTCTATCACCCATGATTTGGGGGCTCGATTTACCACACAAGCGTTCGAACGATCGTGAGACCTCAAATGCCGAAGTTTTGGCTTTTCGGCTTTTGTTGATTCACAGTGACATAGTAGTGTGAATACACACCTTTATCCAGCGTTTTGATAGTAGCAAAATGGGGTGTACGATTACACACCTTCTAGAGACCCCTTGCGAAATTCCAAAAGCACCAACCTAAGTTCAAACCAAATATTCAATCGGCCCTTAAATCGATAATAATAAGATTCACAAACCCTAGATCTTTATACTATCCATACCAGTAACCTTGATAAATAGAAGTGTATCCTTAAACCCTTAAATCGCTTGGCTAGACTCTCACAATTGTTTATTGACCACTAACTGCATAACAACAGATCTCGTTAGAGGGTTGATTAAGGATGTAGTTTACATCCATCAACAATAACTTGAGCAAGATAGAGGACAACTTACCGTATCCCTCAGAACTGAATACTGACTTAAAGAGCGGCACACGTGAGTGGAGTATTGCGTTTGATCTAAGAGATTAAACCAAAAGAAGATCCTGAGGTAGTAGTAACGATAATATTAGAAAGGAAAACCGTAAAGTAATAAAAACGCAACCTACTTACCTACCACAAATATTCGGCTTGATGACAAAGAGAAAAGGGTAACGATAGATTCGTAACAGAAATGGAGTGACAAAATGAAAGTATGCGAAGGTCTATGCTGAGATTGGCTTATCAGAGTTTTAGAAAGTGTGAGGAGAAAACAAGATATTCGACTATTACTTAGGAAAAGAGGGAGAGACGGAAGCAGAGATGATCCACAAATAGCATATTCGGTCAAGCACCAAAAGCGGGATTGAGGGTCTAAGGTATTCGGTTTAGAAAGGAGGAGAAGAAGAATACCAATTTGGCAGAGAGAGAATGTGAAGAAGAAAGGAAAAGTTTCTAAAAGAGGGTTCGGCACTCACTATCTAGTATTTGGTAAAACAATCAAGAAATAACGTTGAAACAAGAAAGACCCGAAACTATACCAATTCGGCACAACCAAAGGAAAAATAAATTTCCAAAGTGCTCCCCTGAAGTGCCGAATACACATCCCAAAGAGTCTCGGATTCGGCCAACACCTTCTCACCCAAACTCCACGATTTTCTCCCCCTTATCTCTCCACATTTTCCTCCTCCAAATCCCTACCAACCTTCATCCAAATCTCTTTTGACCAAGTCTCCAACCACCTCTGCAGAGTTTGAATCAAACTCCACCTCTCACGCCACAGAGACACAAAATAAAATCCCCCTTTCATTACCTGGGATTCGAACCCATGCCCTCTCAGATGCTCTACATGCTGCTTGCCACTAAGCCATAATGCCTTTTTGTTTCATAAAACAAACACAATTATTTATAAAGCCAAAGTGCTAGTATCCAGATTCTTTTAAGAGCAAAATCAAAAATTCTGGAAAAAGCTGGAGCTTGAACTCAGGACTTCCCAGACACTCCCAAACACATCCAAATCACCTAGCCATTAAAGCAAACATGGAATTTATGCCAAATCATTCAAAATTATAGACCCTATATTTTTGGGGCTTTACATACACAGCTTGGAATAAACACTTTGCATCACTTCATTATATGTGAATGGGTCATCATCTTATTGTTTGGTAGACTCAGTGTTAAAAAAACTTTCACCAGATTGGAAGAACTCAGGGCTACGAGAGACCCTTCCACTACGAAAAGGCTCCCTATGTTGCTGATCGATTGCAGGTCTACGAGTACCTTTTTACTCTGAGGTTTGAAGCCATTTATGTAACTTTCTTCAAGGAAAGTTGCATGAGTTGAAACTAAAATAGTTTGCTCTTTCAGGTTATAAAACAAACTACCCTTTGTTCCCTTTGGATATCCTACAAACATGCACAATTCTATCCGTGAGTCCAACTTTCTCGCATCTTTATCCAATATGTGAGCTGAGCATCCTCAAATCCTCAAATGATTAATATTTAGCTTCTTGCCATGCCACAATTCGTATAGGGTTTTCGATACTGCCTTAGATGGCACATCATTCAAAATATAGCAAGTTGTTTGTGTAGCGTATCCCTAAAAAGAGATTAGCAGCTTAGAATAACTTAACATTGAATGTACCATGTCTAACAACATTCGATTTTTTCTCTCTTCCATGTCATTCTATTGTGGAGTGCCTGATGCGATTATCTGGGATAGAAACTCATTTTCTATTAGGTACCCTAAGAATTCATCAGATAAATATTCCCCACCTCGATCAAACCGAAGTGCCTTTTTGGTTAAACCTAGTTGTTTCTCCACTTTTGTACGAAACTCTTTGAATTTATCAAAGGTTTCACTCTTGCGATGCATCAGGTATACATATCCATATCTAGAATAGTTATACAAAAAAGTTACATAATACTCGTAACCACCTTTGCTCTAATGCTCATAAGGCCATATGCATCAGTGTGCACAAGTTCTAGGGTTTTTCTTACCCTCATTCCTTTTGCATTAAAAGACCGCTTAGTCATTGTAACACCCTCTAACCCTAAACCGTCTCCGGAACAGGGTTACGAGGCATTACCGGACATATCAGACAACTTACAAATAATTCACAATTAGTATAACATTCATAGTAAAACAAATAATTAAGTCCCTATATTGGACTTTCAAAGTCCAAAACACATATTAAAAGTAGAACAGGACTTGTTCGAGTATTCTAAAATTTTTTCGTAATTTTTAATTTTTTTATATAAAAATTTCGGTATTATTTCTGCTTATTTTTACTTAAAATCCCCTGCAAATTTCAAACCAAAAACAACTAATACCAATGTTTCAAATTCACCTAACTGATATTTATATCATTAAAATAATTTTAACTTAAATAATTATCATAGCATCATTCAAAAATTTGATTGAAAACTTCATTCATTTAACAACTTAATGTTCATGTGTCAAAATATCATATACCTTTCTTACCATTTCATTTAACCATTTAAACCTTATAATTCATCATTCACAACCAAAATAATATACATATTCAAGTGATCACACAATACCTATGTACATGCCACCTTTACCCAAAAGAAAAATACATCACCAAGTTTGTGTTGGAGTCGGGAATGTTCTGGATACTGAGCCGGGACACTTGACTTCTATTATCCTGCGCACGGAAACAACCGTACGCTGAGTATGGATATACTCAGTGGTATTACTATAAATCAAAACTATTTAACATTAATAAATTACAAACATCAACCATAAACTTTATAATCATTTAAATTAATTATATATAATTATATTACCTCATAACTCTTAAATTCATTTATATATATTTATATATATTTTTACATACTAACTCAATTCATAATTTAACTCATACATTCTTTCTCATACTTTTCAATAGTGTCAAAATAATTAATCTCATTTTTTTTTAAATTTCATTTCAATTATTTACCCTATTAACAAGGCTCGGACTCTGACTAATACGCGGATTCCACCCAAACACACCAGAATATCCAACCTGAACACACTCGGAATATTATAAATCCTCCATAACACACCAGTATAATATATCCTCCCAAACACACCAATAAGGCATTAAATGCCTCTTCGGATAAACCGAAGTATATAATAACAGAAACATCTTCTCAGTCGAACTACAAATCTCCTCATCACATCACAAATCCAATGGCATGCCATTTGTATCAAATCTAGTCTGACAAGTTAATAGGGTATTATTTTACTTTTCCAATTTTAATTTCATTTCCACAAAAAATTTCAATACTCAAATAATTCAAACATCTATTATCTTAATTCATATACAAATTAACTTTCACACCTACTCATATTTGATTTCAAATATAATACTTACCTTATCTTAATTATTCCATAACTATAAATTCAATATACATTTAATAAATAGTTTGAGTTATAGTAATACAAACTCGAAATACGAGTTTACTCCTCAACGATCTTTTCTTTTCCTTTGGATGCCGATGCCTCGTTTTCCTTGTTAGCTACGAAAATAAAAATAAAAATAATAATTTACATTATTAATTACAGCATTAATTTAAATAATTAATTAAATTTCTACTCAATTTATGTCTAATTTTAAATTTAATCCTAATTGACTCTTTTATTTGTTTCATTTATTTCATACTTCAATTCTATTCATTTTTCTTCCATATTCATCCTAACTATCAAGTATTCATAATAAAACCCTAATTTAAAACTTCTTTCAATTTATTCCCTACAACACAAAACTTATAGCCTAATTTACAATTTAATCCTTTAATCAATTCTAACTTAAAATTCATTCAATTAAGTCCCTAATTCATTATTTGTTCAACATGAACTATGTTCAAAAACCTAAGAACTTTCAAAACTTCAACTTAATTTCAACAAAACTTTGTTCTAAAGCTTCTAAAACATCAAAATTAACTAAAAAGGACTTAATTGACTTACCAAATTAACTCCAAGCTTCAAAAATCCTATTTTCCCTTTTTCCTTCTTTTTCTTTTTTTCTTTCCCCTGTTTCGAATGCTCTTGTTCTTCTGTCCTTTCTTTTGTTTCTTTTTCTTTTATATTTTATTTACTTTACTTATTTATTTTATCATTTTAACTAATATAGATTATTATTAATTTAATAATTATAAAATATCTACTTAATAACAATATAATTAATACATTTGTATACATGTATCTTTGTACATTTGTACACATTTATCACCATCCATTCGTCTTTCTTTTATTTATTTAACAAATAAAAATCTTATAATATTAATATTTAATTAATAAATATCTTTAACTTAAAATTTAAGTAAATACATAATTATAATACAAATGTATATATTTATATTATTACAAATGTTAATTTTTTTAATTTTATATTCATACCAAAAATCTTATAATATTAATATTTAATTAACAAATATCTTTATACTTAAATTATAAGTAATTAAGTATTTAAATTACAAATGTACCAATATAATTTTTACACATGTATATTTTATTACCATACATTTATCAATTATTTAATTTATTTAAAACATAATATCCATTAAATAATCATAATAATTATAAAACAATAATAATAATTTTATATAAAACCATGATAATAATTAAATATATATAATACATATATTCAAGAAAAATCTTAATTTTTTTTCCATTTGCCGCCTCAACTTTTATAAATAGTTTAATTACAATTTTAATCCTTTTTATTTTCTATTACTTTAGAATTAAATTTTTACTCCTTATTCAATTTAGTTCTTTTTATTATTTACTCTAAATTAAGCTGAATTCACCTAATTAAAACTTAATTAGACACACCACTAGGCTCATAAATATTTCTAATAATTATTTTCGAACTTATTTCACTAAGACGGATGCCCTATAACTCACTTTTCCGGTGCCCGTGAATTTTGGGTCATTACAGTCATCCTAACTTTCAAGCAATATTCACATTGTGGAAGATCAACTTTTGTAAGCGAACTTAAAATGCCGTTTTTTTACAAGTCTAGTGATTCTTTCTCAGTTAATATGACCAAGTCTCAAATACCAAAGGCACACCTTATTAGAATGAAAAGTTTTAAGTCTTTTATTCGATATTTTAGTCTTAAACAGTGCTTACATATTTGGTTTTTATAAAAATGAAGATTATTTGACATCCATCCATTACAAATAAGATTGTGATTTCTAAATATTGCGATTCCATTATTAAAAGTCATGGTCAAGCCGTTTTTATATAAACATGCAACGAAAATTAAGTTTATTTTAAAACTTGGTACATAGAAAATGTCTTTTAAAATAATCTCGCACTGGTCAAGGTGCTACAATTGACCAATTTCCAGTCCACAACGATAAATTCTTTTCTCTAAGATCTTTCGTCTCTTCGAACCTTTGTTGAGAAACACAAACATTATTAGTGGCTCCTGAATCAATGACCTAATGGTCTATTGAGTGTTTCACTAAACAAACTTCTATCATCAAGAGTTTTATGCCTTTGCTTTTGGTATCTAGGTATTCTTTTCACTCTATACAGTTTGCCTTGAAGTGCCCTTTCTTTCTGCAGAAGAAACATTTAGACTTAGATAAGTTTTTAGGCTTTATGGTTCTCTTCTTTTCCACTTGTGGTGGCTTAGAGACCTTAGCCTTACCTTTCTTAGCATACTTTCCCTTCCATGTTGCTCTTCGGACCAACTATCCATCATTCAACATCAACTCATAGGATTGTAACTCCTTTATGAGTTGCGTAAGCATTATGTTTTTGTTGCCAATGTTATATGCGGCCTGAAAACTAGCAAAATCCTTGACCAAGATTTTGAACACCATCTCTATTTGGGTGTTTTGGTTCAAATTGCCCTCATTGTCTGTAGCCTCAAAAAAGTAGCCTATAAGAGTGATCATATGGTCTTCAAACCAAGTGTTGGGCTTTTACTAGGCATTCATTAAGCTTCTTACAGAAAATGTCAAGCCAAGGTAGCTTTGCCTCCCAACATGTCTTTTAGCTTCTCTAGAATTGCTTTAGCAGTCTTACAGCTCTCTAAGTTTTTATATAGAGTGTTGGTCATGCTTGCCAACATATAGCAACGAGATATATCATCAAACTCTTCCCAGCATTTTCTAACTTCAGCTTGAGTGGTAGGAGGGCACTAGTATCAATAACTGTTTTAAGTTTCTCAAAGCTCATGATAATTATCAGGTTCCTTTTCCATTCCCTATATTTGTTTCCATTCAGTTTGTTTTCAACTAATATGTTCAATAAGGGAGTTGGTGTCATTTTCAAACTGAAAATAAAAACATTCATATATTAATATCTTTGTATTAAGCAAATGTTTGAAAAAAATTTGCAGCATTATGATATGCGTTAAGATGATGCATTTGTCTTACATTAAAACTTAAAAACATTTGTAAGTTGTTGCAATGATAATTCTCACACCCATTGAATTAAGCCACAGTGGGGTGATCATGATCAAATAGTAAGAATATGGATTTCCATCCCATTATTACATGAACCTAATTCCTTAGGCATTTACACGTACTAATAATCGTGTAACGTTTGATCATCATTCTAACTTAAGTAGAGCTCCATGAGGAGTTACTTAACTAGAAGATCTTGATTCTATAACCATCAACTCAACACTTATCACATCATGTACCAAAAATGAGTAATTGTATGATAATCTCACCGAGTATCATGCTTTGACTAATTTTCCTATTTTAAAGATATAATTTCTTGACGTATCGCATGATAATGCCTACCAAAAGGACCAGTCCAACTATCATTTGATCACAAGAGAATTCTTCTTACTTTCAGGAAATCTACTCAATGAAATCCACATAGCAATCCTACTGTGGGGTAGTGCACTAGCCATGCCATCACAAAGACTATTGATGGAGGCTATAGGTCTTGTTTAGGGACCTTCTCTCACTTAATATTTTAAAAAACATGCAAGGTTTTTAAAATTTCTGGTTTCAATCATGCACGATCAATATATGCATAACAAGTACATGTGACATTCTTTCCTAAACTATATAACATGCTTATCTCATATATGCATGACATGCTATGACAATTTTATAATAATCACGTTCAATGAATCAAACAATTTTGATTCTCCACAGTTTTTCTTTTAATGGAAAAAGTGAAAAAGTGAAAAAGTGAAAGAGTGAAAAAGTGAGTGTGAATTGTGAACCAAGTAGGTTTCCAAGAAAGGGAGGTGAGCTGTATTTGACCACTTAAAAACCAAGCCTTTCCTTATTAGATCCAATACTAGACATGTACCTTCTCATTACCATACTTCTCATATTAATAAAATAACCAAATGAAATAAACAAAACAATACAACACTCATATTTTCTCATTGCCACACTTCTTTCAATAACCGAATAATTTAAAGAAGTGAACGGAACAATACAACACATACATTTTCTCATTACCATCCTTCTTATCTTTAATAGATAAACTATGAGTCATCTCATGCATATATATCTCAATTATATCATAAATAATTATTAAACATATATATATAAAGAGATGAGTAATAAAATAAAATTTTCAGCCAATGTTCCCATGGTTTTATTTATAGAAAATAAATGAAAAATAAAAAAAATACATAATTTTTCACCATGAGGCATTCCTTGTGTCTTCGACCGCCATCTCTCCATCTTTTACTTGTCATTGACTCCATTTTAGAAAAATTACATTTATATCCTATGTCTATTTCTGGCTCACAAGATTTCTATTAATAAAAATAATCCTATAGTCCACGGTCTATTTCCTAAGAACCACAACCTTGAAAAAAAATTATATAAAAAATATATAATATTGCATTCATTCACATACATTCCCCTAAACATGCAAATAATTACAAGAATGTCACATCTTATCAAATATTAATCAAACAAGATGAAGAGAGAGATTCTTTCTTGGTTTGCACAAAAAACATAACACAACCTGACTCTAACACCAAAACAATTTTCTTGCACAGCGGAAAATTAAAATTTTGACAACTGACTCAATTTGTGATATTTATAGCAAGAAACCTTAACCGAATTCGTACCTGTGCTTTCGAATTAGTGGATGTTCGTTGTTACTGACTTTTAACCAAATGATCTTCTTTGCTATTCTCGTATCACGAATTGCTTCGAGTGTGGGTTCGAACCAATCGAATTGAAACACAAAACTAAAAAAAATTCTCTCATTTTGGGGTGAAAATGAAAATTCTCTCTTCTTAATAGAAACCGATAGAATTGATATTCCGAAAAAATATATATAATAATTGAGAATAAATTCTCTCTATTTTTTGACAGAAGAATCATCTCTCAAAGTTATCTTCATAACTCTACCAGTGCCCTCTATTTATAGGAAGAAAATGTAGAACTCTTATTGAGTTGTAGTGATTCATTTCAAATAGCAAGACAACATCCTACTTAGAATAAGACTAGGATAGACGACACACCCTAGTATTCCTACTAGGGTTTTCGCCCCCTTCATGTCTATGAGGGGTTTTTGGGCCCCTCTCACATCGGGTCTAATTACGAGTACTTTTAAGGCCTTTTTGACCCAATACTCTGTAATGTGATCCAACCTGATGCACTTTTTCTATTTTCTAAAATAAAATTTAATATTTATATATAAAATAAAATTTTCATCCTTATTTTACCTCTAGCAAAATTTTGACGATTTTGCCTCTGGTAAAATTTCATTTTCAACATGTTCACTATGACCGAATGGTTTATTTTCATTTTAACACTTCAAAACAATCCAAAAATATAAATTAATTCTTCCAATCAATTTTTAAGTAATCCATATAGGATTGCAAATGGATCATTTCCATTTCCATTTTTAGAAACCTACATTCATTTCCAAATGACTCTATTTCTCCATTTTGGGAAAAACCATAATAATTTATGAATGTTTCCCATTTCTCTTTTTCTATTCATTTTGTTCATTTGTATTCAAACACGCAATTCATTCCTGGTTTCAACGAGCTAGTGAATGAATCGATTGGACATATGTAGTTGAGGCTCAAATGATTTATAATTAAGTTTTGGCTTTTCTCCTATTAATTATAAACTCATTTAGTCACAAAGTCATTCCACTATAGTATTGTGACTGAGCTCTCCCCAACGATATACCACTATGAGAGCAACTATTCAGTGCTCGTCCAATAACCTTGTCATAAGTGTGTTACGCTCATAGGATATTCTAAATCTTTTTGGGATAATATCCATTCTCCTAATATGATCCTATTTTATCTTATGGTAACCATTACATCTTCCTTCCTGAAAAGTTAATCACTATCAAATAGTGATCAAGTCATCCATCACAAAGACGAATGACTTGTGGCCTCATTTACTTTTCATCAACCATGTAATGTCAATGAGAGGATATCATTTACCCATGTTTTGGGCTATGAATTCCACTATTGTAAATGACACTACATACTATAGAAGTCGTACACCCAATGCACCAGTATTCGATTCCTTATCTATTTGAACTCAGACTTTTACTTACATCAAAGTGTACTAGTCACACAGACATTGTTCACCATCCACTCAGGATTTAGGTATGCCACACTATAAACGTCACAAGTGAATAAATCCATAAACAGATTTAGGATCTATTCTGCTTGGGTCATATTCGATGTGCTTTCATTTTAGTCAATCACATCTTTGTCTTTATCTTCTAAGAGTCATCCGCTCTAATACCCAAAATAAGGCATCTCCCCAATTGGACTTGATAGACGACATATTAGTCTTTTAATCGGTTTGCTCATTTTCGATTATACTAAGGACATGTTTAGGTTCATTTATTAATACAATTTGTCTTTCCGTACTACGATCTGACCATGTAATACTGCTTAGTATTAGTTAACATTTAGACAATCAATGAGCAACATTTGTTTCCATTTTTCTTTGTGTGCAAAAACCATGTGATGACAATTATAAAAAGTATATTAATTTAATCAATGATTTTTTTATTAACCAATCTGTTCGAAAAAATTACAAGTTTACAAACAAATATATTACACTCAGGACACCATATCCAACAAAAGCTTCAACCAACCTTGGTGAAAAGAAACTTGTTGCATTCGAGACAATAGCTATATCAAGTTCTCTATTAGTCTTCCTCAGAATAATACATGTTCCCTTATTTCGTTCCAATTGAAAAATGACAACATGCACCCTGCAGTTCCAAACATCTTGATATGCATTCATGCTATCAAGTACACCCACCTTCAACTAATTACAATTCTATATATTATAATCAGCCTCTTACCACTCAACCAGTAACCACAAAGTTGCACATAAGACGTATGGTAAAGACATAATAGCCTTTATTTCATATGGCCTCGTTTCTCACCCACAAAAAACGCCAACAGGACACATAAAATTCCTCAAGCATAGTTTTTGGTTGTATAGTAGACAGTACCTTGAAACAATCAACAAAAGAAAAATCAAGAAACCTTTCAAACAACCCAAAATGTGCCAACATTCAACAACAATAGGGTAAGAAAGCAAAACATGAGAAGTGTGCTCTTGAACGTTACATATTTTATAATCCAAATGCATGTCCACCCCCTCTCCCTTAAACTAAATTTAGACGGTAGTATATCTCTTAAAGCCCTCAACATGAATTCCTTGACCTTAGGCGGAATGCCCAAATGCCAAGACAGTCTCCAATTCACATAGTTCATATCCTCCAACTTGCTTTTATAAAGGGTATTTGCAATATGGTAACCATATTTAACTTTATTTTATTTTTTTACCCAAAAGTAAATTTTATTCAATTAAGCTCAAGAGATATGAAACTCTGAACCAAGAAAGCTACAACCATATAATCACACCAGATCATATCAAAATTAGATTGAAAAGCAGCTAATGCTTAAAAAACTTAAAACACTTGAAAACACAACCAGAAAAGCAACAAAAAAATATAAACCAACAAAAAAACTAATCTCCTATCCACGAAAGAAAGAAAAAACTCCCAACACTTAAAACCATAATAAGCAGGGCATCCACAGATAAAAGTTGACCAACAACAATCCCTTTCAAAAACATCAATGATCCACAAGGCTTTGATTCCACACTTTAACAGAACCATAATCGTGAATAGGAGAAACCTCCTCCTAGAATAAAAAACCAAAAGATGCATATACCATTAATGTGTTGAACCATTATTCCACACCCAAACAAAAATCAACAACGTTAAAACTCAAGTTCAAATAATCCACAAACATCACAAAAGATAGAAAAATCACACTGAATCAATGAAAAGATTAGAGTAGGACCAGCAAAATGCACATGCGTATCCTAGCCAATACCACGACAATGTTATTAAAACCACATAACCAAGCCTACAATGATTCACGATAACACTTTCATTGCTTCATATTTTTAAATACTTTTTTTTATGATGAGCATATCCACTATAAAATTTACACCGTATTCCTACTAGACAATTCACCTAGACCTCAAACATTCCTTAAAATTATTTACATAATGACAAGACTCAAAACACACCCACAAAACCCCACTTTCTTCCTTAGCTCCTACGCAGACACAACTTCCTCCCTCAAGATTCTAAGATTTTTGTTTGCTATATCATCGTCAAAAAGTAAATTATTAACAATAAAATTCACTTTCTTACCTACATCTATAGCTTTTTAAGCATGTTGACCTCTCTTCCCCTATTTTTTACTCTTCTATCCCAACTTTGCCAAAATTTCTTCTTCAATATCTTCAACAATTTTGCTCTATTTGTTGTAAAAAATCTGGTTTAAAAATAGTTTTGTCATAGCAGAAAATTAAAATTTTGAAAATTGAGTCGTTTTGTGATACTTATAGCAATAAACTTTTCCTGAAAAATACTTGTGCTTTGTGTGAGACGACTCCTTAACGTTCCTAGGTTTCAGCCAAATGACCTTTGCTATCCTCGTACCATGAATCTCTTTGAGTGTGGGCTCAAAAAATCACGAATAAAACACAGAACCAAAAATAATTTTCTTACTTTCAACATGAAAGTGAATCTTTCTCTATAGAAACTGATAGAATTGTTATTCCCAGAAAATAGAATTTATATTTAGAAAATAAATTCTCACTATTTTCAGGCAGAATAACAAAATCTCAAAATTGTATATAGCTTCTGTATTTTAGCCCTACCAATGCTAACTATTTGTAGGGAGAGATAGGAGAATCCTGGTTGAATTAGTAGAATACAAATAATACTTATTTGATAGAAAAACAAGTCCCCTAGTTCTATTAGGAGAGAGGAGCGACTAACCTTAGTTAATTATACTAGGGTTGTCGCTCCTTAAACATATTATGAAGGGTTGTGGTTCTCTCCTGTATCAAGTCCAATTATATGTCCTTCTTGGACTTGTAACCTTACCTTTTATAATTTAATCCGATACAATAAATATTTTTCTATTTCTAAAAATAAATACTATTTATTAAATTAATTTTTCAATTAAATAATCTTATCATCCCAATTCTAATTTCATTAAAGTCATAACGATTTTATCGTAAAAAATAATCTATGAGAAAATATATTTAATTTCAATATTCAACGGATTCACAATGACCAATTAATTTAATTCCATTTTTTAAATTCAATTATTTAATTAAATAATAATTTTAAAAACTTAAATTAAATTTAGGGTCATTTCCATACTTAGTGAGAAATCACATTCATTTTCGAATGTAACCCATTTATCTAACTTTATCATTTCCATCCATTTCTGTTAATTTAATTCTAAATGCAATTTATTTCTGGTTTCAACGAGTTAGTGGAGGACCTGATTGGACATATGTAATTAGGGCTCAAATGATTTATAATTAAGCTCCAACTTTTCACCAATTAATTATAAACTCATTTAGTTACGAAGTCATTCTACTATAATATCCTGACTAAGCTCTCCCCAATTACATACCATTAGAAAAGCTATCCGATCAGTGCTCGTCCAATGACCTTTTCATAAGTGTGTTACCCTCATAGGATATCCTTAATCTCTTTGTGATAAATTCGTTCTCCAAATATGATACTATTTTATCTCATGGTAACCATCACATCTTCCTTCATGAAAATTCAATTACTATCAAATATTAATAAAATCATTCATCACAAAGACGAATGTCCCCTAGCCACGTTTACTTTTCATCATCCATGTAATGTTAATGAGAGGATATCATTTACCCATATCTCGGGCTATGAATTCACTACTGTGAATGATGCTACATACTGCAGAAGCAGTATAGTCAACGCACCAGCTTTCGATTCTTCATCTATTTGAACTCAGGCTTTTACTTACATCAAGGTATACGAGTCACACATACATAGTCCACCATCCTCAAGATTAATGTATGTCACACTATGAACGTCACAAATGAATAAATCCATAAATGAATTTAGGATCTATTTTACTTGGGTCATGTTCGATATGCTATCAGTCCAGTTAGTTACATCTATGTCTCTATCTTTTTGGAGTCATTCACTCAGATGCTCAATATAAAGCATCTCCCTAATTGAACTTGATAGATGACATATTATTATTTCAATCGGTTTGCTCATTTTCAGTTAGACTAATGACATGTTTAGATTCATCTACTAATACAAGTTATCTTTTCGTATTACAATTCGACCACGCAATACAACTGTATCCCACTTGCCATAGTGAAGTATATGAGTCATATTTCGCATTCCTATGCTCTCCACGTAACACCCCATACCCAATCCGATCATCGTGTTTAAGCTATAATGTGTCACATTCATTGCTAAAGAAACTACGAATAAATCACAATCCGAATCATAACATTAAACATTCAAATATAAATAAAACATGTATATAGAATGATACATAATTATTTATGGGTCTTATACAAGCTTACGAAAGCTCTATTGCTAACCCAAGGTCTAATTAGGATGAAACTGTAATGTTTTCAAAATTTCAAGTTGACATCACGACGTCAGGGGTTCCTCGTCATGACGCAACATACTGACTTAGCATCATTACAATGAGCCATACCCAACATCATGTCATTGCATGGTGGTCTGATCTTGTCGTGACGATAATTGTTTGACATTGCAACGTGACATACTGTTTTCAAATGGTTAGGTTTTGGCACTTATTTCCAACCACTTAAAATATCCCAAACACATTTGCATTTATAGTCTCAGCTAAAATGCCATTTCAAAGCTACATTTCTAACATGTTTCATCATTCATATGACCATTTGTAATTCATAGCTTTTAATTTTTTACATTTGAAAACTATGAAATTTCAAACATTACCAAAAAAAATATATTATGGAGTATGCACACAAGTGATTCAACTTCTCATATAAAGCTGCAAATTGCCAATTTCATCTATAAAATTCTACAATTAGCCATTTTTAACTCTTCAAACAAAGTCCTAATATGACTTGAACATGTATTGTGCAAAATCGACTCGACCTAGGTATATGCCTTACTTAAAACAAAAAAAAAAAGAATTATACAAACTTTGTTGAGTCGAGGATCACTTACTGGATGTTGGATCTACCACTCAAACTCTTAGAAATCAACTATACCTGAGCATGAAGAAACAAACTTATGTTGAACGAAACCGCTCAGTGGTAATTCCATGACTTAAAATAAAATAACATAATCATTAGTAAATTGTCACAAGATATATAATATCAATGACTATTCAAAACATTTCAATAATGCCAAATAATTCTATTCGCATATCCACATTTGAGCATACTATAACAGTAGTAAAATTAATTCAAGGCACTTATCAACTACCTATCTTTAAACCAATTCCAATTTTAATACAGTCAATTCCATTCTCATTTAACACCAATATATAGTTTAACCCACTGTTCAATTATTTTTTGGAGTCTATTGACTCGTTCGTATTCGTTCGGCCCCTAAGACTCATTTTCAATTGATATATATATAGTAGTTTACATGCCTTATCCATCTTAACACACATATAAGCACAATATACCAATTCATCAACATTCCATAACTTCTGTACTACTCTTGTCATCTCAGGTGGCAGAGCAAAGATGGTTTGCACTATTCAATAAATTACCATCAAGAATGGGCTGACAATGACGGCTTTCACTATTCTTACATTTTACCATCCCGAGTGTCCCAGAAATGATAGTTCTCATAATTTACCTATTGTACCATCCCGAATGGCCTAGCAACGATGACATTCAGTATCTAAATATTCTACCATCTTGAATAGCTTAGCAACAATGGTTCTTACAATATACCCATTCTACCATCCTAGATGGCCTGACAACCATGGTTTTCCACCTATGGCATTCCAACTAATTTGACGGTACTCAAGTCCATTAATAAGGTAATACTGAATCAGTAAACATCATAACCACATATCGTACTTTAATCTCATCACCAATTCATCATTTCATCACAATATATAGTATATTTCAACACAAATTCATACCAAATAACACATATAAATTAAATCATACTATTTTTCATTCTA
This sequence comes from Gossypium longicalyx, assembly GCA_025698465.1. Taxonomy (NCBI): domain Eukaryota; kingdom Viridiplantae; phylum Streptophyta; class Magnoliopsida; order Malvales; family Malvaceae; genus Gossypium; species Gossypium longicalyx. The sequence goes on from CM047007.1 coordinate 87,141,094, forward strand.
TTCAATTTAGTCCCTATCTCGAGAATTCAATCTCAATCATAACAATTCAATTCAAATAGCCATTGATAACTCAACTCAATGTTACATCATGCATAACATAATAAATATGCAGCAATTAAATTGACCCCAAACCATAGAAATACAAACTAAGGTCTCGTGTCACTTGTCAACAATTTCCGTTTTTCCTTTCCCTTTCGATGGCTCAGTGCCGATTTTAGCTACATAAAATCATAAAACATAACATTCAATCAACTTCTAGCCAATTCATTACCAGTTTCAAAATTTTTTCCTAATTATTAATTTATTCAATTTAGTCCTTAAAATCAGAACAATAATATATTCCAATCTAAAGCTTCGAATTAAAATCCAATTTTACATATACTCATTAGGTACCCTCTACTTTTTATTCCTACTTCAATTTAATAATGATTTTCAATTTTATTCAATTTGGTCCCTAATGCACGAAATAACAATTAAGCTTTACAATTTAATCCTTTTTCATAATCTAGGCTTAATTTCTATCAAATTCACACCAAATTCATCCATTTATCAACAATGGCATCTCTCAAAAACTTTAACAGTTTCACAAATTAGTACATGGGCTAGTTAAATCAAGCCCCCCATGATTCAATTTTTATAAAAATTAAAGAAAAATGGCTAGGGACTTACTTGAATTTGATACTCGAATGTCCAAGGGTTTTCAAGCATTCTTCTTTTATTTAGTTTTTATAGGTTAAATATGAAGATGACAACATCTTCTCTTTCTTTCCATTATTCTTAATATTTATACATAATTAACATGTTTTAATCAAACATATTTAACATAATTCTTTAATTACTTAAGATAATTAACAAACATCATTATCGTCCACTAGCACATAATTAAAGATGGTTTATTAACCATTTTGTCCATTTGGATAATTACTATCTATTCCCCAAGCTTTTTCCTAATTAAAAATCTATAACGATTAAATTTTTACAATTTAGCAATTTGACACAAATTAATAATAATTTTTGCTAAATTGACTAATAAAATCTCAATCTATCTATATATTAACTCTGTAAATATCCTTATTTAATATTCATGGACTTAGTTTACGAAAACGAGGTCTTAAAATCATAATTTCTAACACCATTGAAAACCAGGTTCTTATACTCCACGTGTTTCTCAAAACTTGGTAAACGGGTCTGCAAAGTTTTCCTTTGATGCAAATTTGACTACATCCACGATTCCATCTGCAACTGCCTCCCTTATAATATGGTACTTTTTATCAATGTGTTTCGTCTTCTTATGGCTTTTAGTTTCCTTGGTGTTAGATATTGCCGCACTGTTATCACAATATAATATGATAGCTTTTTCCATACTAGGAACAAATTTAAGATCAATACAAAAATTTCGAAGCCATATTGCTCTTTTTTTATTACCTTAGAAGCAACTACATGTTCGGCCTCCATAGTGAAATTAATAGTACAACTCTACTTGACACGTCTCCACACTATGGACCCATCACTTAGGATAAAGACATAGCCTGATGTCAATTTCCTCAAATCCCAATATGTTTGGAATTCAAAATCGGTATATCCAATAAAAGTAAGATCTCTTTCAAAATACACAAGCATATAATCCATCATTTTCCATAAATACTTAGCCTGTATCAACTCACCAACTTTATTGTGAAATAGATATATGGACATGTGTATAACATAGCATACATGGGACTTTCTACTGTAGAAGCTTAAGGAACTTTTCTCATGTTTTCTCTTTCTTCTGCTGTCTTAGGATAGTCCTTCAAAGAAAGATGACACCTCGATATAGAAGGTTAAGAACCCTTCTTAAAATCCGTCATTGCATAATGTTCCAATATCTTACCTATGTATGAAGCTTGTGATAATGTTACCACTTTCTTCTTTCGATCCTTTAAGATTTGAATACCTAAACTGTTGAGTTAACCACAATTTAATAGATGAAAAGATCCTCACTGTAACACCCCTCTCCCGTATCCAACGCCGAAACAGGGTTTGAGGTGGTACCAAACTTAAACTCAACCAATCTTAAGAAATCGAGCCATAAAATTTTGATCAATTAAAAACTTTTCACTTCATATTCAATTTGTCCCTTAATAGGGCTTACAGAGCCCAAAACATACATTCAAGGTGGTTCGGGACCAAACCGATGGCTCAAGAAAAACTCAAAGAATTTCGTGCTTTAAGACTCCACACGCCCGTGTGGGTATAGGGCACACGCCCGTGTGATAGGGACACGCCCGTGTCCTGCACCCGTGTGGCCAATTTAATTCCATAATTTTTCATGAAAAAAGTGCAGACTTCACACGGCCTGGACATATGCCCGTGTCCTTTGCCCATGTCCTTTCACACGGCCAGAATACGTACGTGGCATAGCCCGTGTGTAAAAACCTGGGTATTCTATTTCTGACGTCAGCCTCACACAACCATGGTACACTCCCGTGTACTAGGCCGTGCCCTTCCACACGGCTGAGACACACGGCCGTGTCTTTACCCATGTGACCATTTCCATGCATTCTGACTTGAAATTTCTAAGTGCAGAGGACACACGGCCTTCTCACACGCCCATGGGGTTGTCCATGTATCACACACAGCCTAGACACACGCCCGTGTGTCTACCTATGTGGACAATATAAGGCTATTTACCAAGCCTCATTGTTACCCTAGTATGCCCATTTTCATGTCAATACCAACCAATACCAAATAAAGCATGATAGACATTCATTTAACCATGAAGATGCATCTATTATAGACTCAAAATAAATGTTATCCTCATTCAAGACTTAATGTAAAGTGTGGAATCTATTCCAAGTCAACACATTTGGCCAATTCTCAAAGACACAAAATAATAAGGTCTAGTCATATACGTGCCATAATAAAAAATATAAATCCTACTATACTGAGTATTACGACTGATAGTGTGATCGATATCTCTGACTTCAAGGGATCCTTGAGCTAGCTAAACGGCACTGAAAGAAAAGGGAAATGAAATAGAGTAAGCATAAAGCTTAGTAAGTTGCATATAGATAAATATACGACAACAATTTCACCATTAGTCATCTTACTCATATTTCAAAGGTAAACATAAACTTGACTTACTCATTACTGACTACTCAAGTCACATTTTCTAATTGGAGCTCATTACTCATGCATACCAACTAGGTACCTGTACCACTCACAACATTATTATACTTTCCTTATTAAATCACTTTCATAACCTTTAAAGTTGAACCTTTTGGAAATACTACCGGATATTCTATAAGCCTCAAACATGGGATAAATTATCAATGCCATGTCCCAAACATGGTCTTACACTGGCTATCATCATCGAGGCCGAAGCCATGTCCCATACATGGTCTTATACTAGCTCTCGTATATACATGCTGATGCATGTCCCAAACATGTCTTACACTGGCTATCACCATCGAGGCCGATGTATGTCCCAGACATGTCTTACACTAGCACTCGTCTCAATGCCGATGCGATGTCCCAGACGTGGTCTTACACTGGCTCTCATTATGTGGCTGATGCATGTTCCAGACATGTCTTACACTGGCACACAAATAACCCAAATGTCATGGCTTGAATATCCGGTTTGTTTCCTAGAGTTCTAACGGGATCTTTCAATTATCTCTATCATTAATATGCATTCTCAGTTCACAATCTAGCAATTCATACTATATCAAATCAATAAAAATTTGAATACATGCATTAACAATGTAGTTTTATTACTTACATACAACTTACCTCGGTTTACAAAATGTACTCGACTAGTCGGTTTAGTCGACTTGCTTGGCTTTCCCTCGATCTAGGTTTGGATTTGGCAAAAATTAATCTATAATAACAAAATACACTCATTTAATCACCAATTACAATTAGGAATTTATAAATTTACTTTTTTGGTAAAATGACCATTTTGCCCTTAGACCTTGGCAAAATGACTATTTTGCCCCTATACTCGAAATTCAATTTTTATTAAATTTCTTCAAATATTATGACTAGCTGACCCCTTTTTAATCTTATAGCATCACCAAAATTCCACTATTTCACACACTTATCACCTATTTTGTAACTTATCCAAAATAGTCCCTTTAGGTGTTTTCATGCTAACACCCTTCACAAAAGTTGTTTAGAACTCTTCTAAGAATCATATTATTGCATAAAATTTTATAAAATGACATGAACATTCACATGGTGAAACCTTAGACATATCACCATTTTGCAAGATAGTCCTCTCATTAAAAAGCCTATGTTCAAGGAGTCTAAAAATGTAAAAATCATTAAGAAAAACTTTCAAAATCACTTACTTGAGAGGCTTTATGCTGCTGAAATTTTTTGAGCTTTCAAAACCCCATTCTTTACTGAAAATTTTGGTGGAGGATGAAGATGGAAAGGGATGATATCATCCTTCTTTCATCCATTTCTATTTTAGTCAAAATAAGTCACCTAACCCACCAAATTCAAAAATTTGTCTCCTCTTGGCCCTGTGGCAAGCTATGCTCTTATAAAAGGGTATAATTGCCCTTTGAAAGCCCTAAATTTTAGTTCTCTAGCTATTTAACACATTTGGGTACTAAAATGCAACTTTTGCCTTTTATGCGATTTAGTCTTTTTTCGCAATCGAGCTCACAAACATTAAAATTAACTCCCAAAATTTTTCATGCACTAATATAATCATACTATAAACTCATAATAATAAAAAACATAATTTTCCCAACTTTGGATTTGTGGTCCTGAGACTACTGTTCTGACTAAGTCTTAAATCGGGCTGTTACACTCACAGCTTAAACATATATATATTTTATATTTTTTATATTTTTTAAATAATTTTAATAATTTTTAATTTTTAATTTTTAAATATAATTTTATATTTTTCAAAATTTTAAATTTTTAAAAAATTAATTAAATGTTGATGTTATTGGATTTGATGCCCTAAGTTTAGTATTTTTGTCTATGTACAGTTGTAATTTTTTCGAACAGATTAATTAATAAAATAATTGATGGATTACATGAATATATTTTATATAATTTTCTCATGTGGTTTTTGCATGCAAAGCAAAACAGAAGCAAATATTAGCTTATTAGTTGTCTAATGTTTAAGTTAATACTAACCAGTATTACATGGTCAGATTGTAATACGGAAAGACAACTTATATTAGTAGAATGACCTAAACATGTCCTTATTCAAATAAAAAATGAGCAAACCGATTGAAATACTAATATGTCTTCTATCAAGTCCAATTGGGGTTATGCCTTGTCTTTGGCTCGGAGCGGATGAGTCCAAGAAGATAGAGACATAGATGTGACTGACTGTACTAATAGTACATCGAACATGACCCAAGTAGAATAGATCCTAAATTTATTTATGGATTTATTCACTTGTGACGTTCATAGTGTGACATACCTTAATCTTGAGTGGATGATGGACTATGTATGTGTGACTCGTATACTTTGATGTAAGTAAAAGCCTGAGTTCTAAAGCCGGTGCGTTGAATATACGACTTCTGCAGTATATAGCATAATTCACAATAGTGAATTCATAGCTCGAGTTATGGGTAAAAGATATCCTCTCATTGACATTACATGGTTGATGAAAAGTAAATGTTGCCATGGGTCATTCGTCTTTGTGATGAATGACTTGATTACTATTTGATAGTAATTGACTTTTTATGAAGGAAGATGTGATGGTTACCACGAAATAAAATAGGATCATATTAGGAGAACGAATTTATCCCAAAGAGATTAAGGATATCCTATGAGGGTAACACACTTATGACAAAGTCATTGGACGAGTACTGATCGAGTTACTTTCATAATGGTATGCCATTCGGGAGAGCTCAGTCACAATACTATAGTGGAATAACTTCATGACTAAATGAGTTTATAATGAATAGGCACAAAGCTGGAACATAATTATAAATCATTTTAACCCTAATTGCTTATGTTCAATAGATCCCTCTGCTAGCTCATTGAAACCAGAAATGAATTGCATGTTGAATCAAATTAACATAAATGGATGAGAATGCTAAAGTTAGAAAAATAGGAAACATATAGAAATGAATGTAGTTTTCTCTAGATGGAAATGTCTTGGAAATGAATTTATGATTTTTTGAATTATTAATTAATTAATTAATTAAAGTTCGAAAATGAAAATAAATTAATTGGTCATAATGAATGTAACACCCCACCCGATGAAGCCTTAGTGTTTGAATACTATTTAGGGAAATAAGACAATGAGATAAGTTTCGAATATTTTAGAACTAGACTAAGTATATGAACCCTTTGAGCACGCTTGTGACGCCTTGATATTGGAAAGCACTAGATTGACACATAGTGATCAAGAAGTGTGTCAGGTTAGGAAAGATTAGCCCAAAAGCTTTGATGGAAAATAGACTGGACGGACTCTATTATAGATAAAGGAAGCGATTTTTATAATGCGAGTTTACATCAGCAGTGTAAAGTATTCTATGAGATTGGCTTTGAGCTAGTGAAGATGGAATAAACAATATTCAAGAACCAACCAAACGAAACTCAAGATAGTTAAAGACCAAAGATAGGTACTTGATTAGTTTTTTTAGAAATTGTAGACTTGGAAAACACCACCCAATGACTGATGCGACATTTAAAAAGTTTCAATAAAGACTAAGATTGGGTTAAGTGTTTAATACAGATTAAGAAGAAAATATTTTCTTTCTTCCTTTCTAGAAATAATAAGACTAAAAGAAAGGAGAGATACTCCTCTAAGTTAAGACTGAAATCACAACATTTGAACAAGATTTCCTTAAAAGTAGGGTAATGCCATATATTTGGGTGAGCTCTGAACATAATAAGTAAATCAAGTGTTACTTCAAATGGTCAAGTATTGTCTACCTTACTAATGCTCTTGGCGTGTTAAGTGGGTACAAACTAATATTGGACTTAGGCAACAAACTACCTTAGAAAAGAATAAATCATTAGGAAAAAGAAGTCTAGTAAAGTATTAAGAAAACTCGAATAATAGGGTTATCTCCAAGAAGGCATAACATGCCAAATGTGATTAGTTAAGTAACCAACTACGCCCTAATGTAATGAATAAGGACAAAGGATAGCATGGAAGAAAGAAGAAATTGGATGTTGTTAAACATGGTATGTTTGATGTTAAGTACTTTGAAGCTGCCAATCTCTTTTTGGCAATACACTGCACAAAAGGCTTGCTATATTTTGAATAATGTGCCAACAAAGGCAGCATCAAAAACCCCATACGAATTGTGGCATGGCAGAAAGTCGAATATTAATCATTTTAGGATTTGAAGATGCCCGACTCACGTATTGGATAAAAATGATAGAAAGTTAGACTCACGAGCATAATTGTGCATGTTTGTAAGATATCCAAAGGGAACAATAGGTGGTTTTTTTATAACCCGAAAGAGCAAACTATTATAGCTAAAACTCATGCTACTTTCCATGAAGAAAGTTAAATGAATGACTTCAAACCTCGGAGTAAAGAGGTACTCAATGAGCTTTTGGAAAATATACAAAACCCTACGAAAATGGTTCCAGAACTAACTCCTAATAGTAGAGCTACAAATGATCAGCAACATAGGGAGCATCGTTGCAATAGAAGGGTTTTCATAGGCATGAGTTCTTCCAATCTCGCAAAAGTGTTTTTAACACTAAGTTTGCTGAATAGGAAGATGATGATCCATTTACATATGACAAAGTGATGTAGAGTGCTACTTCCAAGTTGTATATATGTGTGTTTTGATGACATGAACAAGTCTGTTGTGAACGAGTTCTTTATGAGTAAGTTTATGCATAAAGTTTAAGGGAATGTGTTACATGTTTGTAAGCATGAATGCGTCTGTTATGAAAAAGTTTGAAAGGAATAAGTCTGTTAAGCATGAGCCTGCATGAAGTGTTTGTGTCTATCTTTGGAGTCGCTTAAAGGGATCCGTTAGGACTAAAAACATGAATCTCTAAAAGGAAAAGACCATGGCATTCTAAAGACCATATAGTTTAAGACTTTGGCTGGGCCACGACATCATATGGAATATGTAAAGGATGGTTGGGTGAGTACCAATGATGAAGGAAAAACTTCATGACGATGAATATAGGTGAATCCCTATCATTAAAGACACTAATTTTCGTATAAGTGAGCCTTTGTGGTTGTCTCTGTCAAATGAAGCCTTTGTGGCTATCTTTTTTATAAGGAAACTTTTGTGGCGATATCTGTTAAATAAATGCCTTTGTGGTTATTTCTATCAAAGAAAGCTTTTATGGCTATCTCTGTTAAAGGAATGTCTTTGTGGCTATCTTTATTAAAAGGATGCCTTTTTAGCTATCTCTACTAAAAGAATGCCTTTGTAGCTATCTTAGTTAAATGGATGCCTTTGTGGCCATTTTTGCTAAAAGGATGCCTACATAGCGAGACTCTGAAAAGAAGGCCTTTATGGCTATCTTTGAAAAGAACGCATTCGTGGTGAAATCTAAAGAATGGATCTCGTGATGACCATCTAAAGACATCACCTTTGGGTAGATACCAAATGAATGATGAACCCCTTATAGCTACAAGAATGAATTGAAAGGCTAGTGTGCACCAGAGTATGTGGCGAGGTAAAGATATGAGTTAAAAGTAAGAATAGAGAGTGCTCTGAAATAAAAAAGATATGGGCAAATTTTAATATAAGAATTGGGCGCAGTCTATCCTGCCTGAAGATAATAATGAAACTAGTGAGTATGGAATAACATATTAAGTCTGATAACAAGGTAAATTAATAGGTTAAGGATTATGTAAAGGTAAGAGTTAAGAAATGATACAGAAGGTAAATAGATGTTAATTATAGTACGCACGAGAGAAGGAAAGACGGTTCTGAAGACAGAAAGAAAGATGGTAGCCTCAGTATTGTACCTGCCAAGCAAGAAGAAAGGTAAAGAAAAACTCCAAGGATACGCGAAACAACATATGCAACATAAAATGATTGAAAAAGTATTCTAAGGTTTAGCTCAATAAGTTCTTACAAACTTACTAAATTTTATGTTTCAAGTTTGTAAGGGAATGCACATCGAGAGACAATGCACTAGGCTGATATGCATACAAAGGAAATCAAGTCACGTGTCAAAGTTTGTGCATAAGTTATTTGAGTAGAAATTCAAAATGTTTATAACTATAGTCTTTGACTAAATAAATAAGTAGTACTCTAAGATGTACACAGTAGACTAAGAGAGAAAGTAGGAAAGTCTGATATTTTATTGATTCGAAATGATAATTATACATTGTATTTCGACAAGAAGCTCTGCAGTAGCCATAGATAGTAGTTTGTATATAGGCAAAGTGTAAACATAACCATACAATGTGCGCTAGTAAGAGATTCTGTTACTCTCATAGAGAGACATTTACATGAATAGGAAAGAAGAATTTTCAGTTACATCTGTAAGAAGCACGTAACACTCGAGATTTGGATCCGATAGATCAAATCAGGTCGAGAGCATTACAATGAATTTGTTGAATGTAGAAATATTAAATATATTTTCTCATATATTATTTAACGCTAAAATCGTCATGATTTTAACGGAATTAGAATTGGGTTAAGAAAATTTTTTAATTAAAAATTATTTTATTTTATTTAAATTAATTTAATATGTTTATTTTGGGAAATAGAAAAACAAGTATTGGGTTAGATTGAATTATAAAATATTGGGTTAAAAGTCCAAGAAGTACTTTTAATTGGACCCGATATGAAAAAGGCCCAAAAGCCCCTCATGGTTAATGATAAGGACGACAAACCTTAGTTTATTTAACTAGGGTTGCTGCCCCACCTAATCCTAGTTAGAGTAGGAGTTCGTCTATTGAAATGGACTTCTAGAATTCAACAATGGTTTCACCTCTTCCCCCTATAAATAAATGGCACCTGTAGGGCTAAATACAAAACTTTGAGATATGATTATTGACCGCCTCTGGAAGAAATAACATCTAGAGTGTGAATACTGCAATAAAAATATAAAAAGACAAGACGGTATCCGCAAGTATACATGTTGAGTTGTAATATAGTTTTACAATGAAGTAGGTGAGTACTCTAAGGATTGTACCCAAGGGATGCAAGAGCTAGATCAATTTTAACCTAAACACTAAAAGATCTAATTAGTACTTTTAATTTAGTTATAGTACGAAGAATATAAAATAAAGGATTTTTGGGGTTTTTATAATAATAGTAATATAAAATAAAGGATTTTTGGGGTTTTTATAATAATAGTAATAAAGACAAAACTGTTAACATATCTTACCTATACTCGCTAATCCCCCATAAAAGGATTAGTTCCTCATGGCATTCATAAAAAAATATATAATCAATGTAAAAAGAAAGCATGCTAATTAAATCGACAAGATAGAGTAAATAAAAGAGTCTGATTGTATAGAAATTAAGCGCCAACCCACAGAATTGAATGATTCCACAATTCAGATCTCTTGAAATCAGCAAGAACAACTAAATAAAACTAAAACCTAAGAATGAAAGAAAATACTAAACTAAATTTTACAGAGAGAATCTAAGCTAAAGGAATGATGTCTCTAACAAGTGACAAATGAGCCTATTTATAGCCTTCAGATGGTTGTCGACATTAACCTTAGGTTAGCTGACGTTCTCGAGCTTTAAAGTTTGATTGTGCATACCAAAACACCATTGCTTCGTGTTTAGTTTTCGTCATAAAGTCGATGTCGCGACACACCAGGACCTGTGTCGCGACATAGCAACAAATATGCTTCTCTGCAACCATCTTTAGGGGTATGTCACGACACCCTTAGTTTGTGTTGTAACATTGAAGACAAACTTGAGTTTTCTTCATTTTGTTCCCTATGTTGTGATGTCAAGTCATCCGTGTTGCGACATAACGACCAATATCTGTTTAGTATGCCTTCAAATGGTCTCCTGCACACTCACAAAATACATTAACTCACCCTTAGGCCTCATCCAGCTCCTAAGGTAAATAAAAGACTCAATTTGCACATTTTATTAAATATAAATAAAACTATGAAAACTTAACTAGAAGATAACAAAAATGCTTGTATTCAAGCTCCTTAAATGCAAAAACTAGCTTAATCTGCTACATCGAATTCCGGCAGTTCAATTATTCTGTCCAAAAATAATGATAGTTTATTCTCTAAGTATTAACTCTATTTTCTAGAGTAACAATTCTATCAATTTCTATTGAGAGAGATTTTTTTTTTCACATTGAAAGTAAAGAAAACTATTTATGGTTCTGTGTTTGATTCATATTGTTCGAGTCTATACTCGAAGTAGTTCGTGGTATGAGAACAACGGAGAAGGTCATTTAGTTGAAAGCTAGGAATGACAATGATCCATTTAACTGAAAACACAACTGCGATTTCGATAAAGATTTTATTGCTATAAATATCACAAACCGACTCGATTTTTAATATTTTATTTTTTATTGTGCTAGAAAACCATTTTCAAATAGGATTTTTTCCAGCAAATGTGTCATCAACATGGGAATACATGTGTATACCACATCAACAAAGTTGAAAACATTAATGTTTCTGTCAATTTTGAGGTGATTTGACAAAAATCACAAGTTTAAGGGTTAAAAATACAAAAAAAAAAGAAGCTAAAATGATTTTTTTTTTGTAAAGTTAGAGGACCAAATAAGTCATTATGTTAATTATCTTCTATCACAACAACATGCAATACCACACCACAAAGATCAAATGTGATAAAAAGACAAAAAAGAAAAGATATGGGAAGAAAGAAAACGTGCTACAATAGCAGACTCAATTTACTAAGCCTAAAACACTTTTGATGAGTAAACTTTTGATTAAAAATAACTATTTTATCCTTATATTAACTTACAATTTTATAATCTTTGTAGGGATTAAAATATAAATTTACTATTTTTAAGGGCCAAGGCCATCGCTTGTAGAAATATTTATGGGTTGAGTGAAGTTATACTTATGCATGATATCAATACCATATATAGTTTCCCAAGTCTTATCCGACCTAAAATAAGGATCTCAAATTTTATCCAAACCCACCCATATTTGTAAATGGCTGACCCAATTCTATTTAGGCCCACCCAATATTTTTATTTAATATTTATTAATTATATATTTTTTACTATCATTATATATTTTTATTATATTTTTAAACATAAACAAATTAATATAATTTTAATATTTACATTATAATATATGATATTTAATTTTTCTCATGTTATACAATACATAATATACAAAATAAATGAGGACATATATTATATAAACTTCAAAATGAGTCGATGACATTGTTGGGAGGGATATCTACAAATCCCGAAAAAATTAGTCTCTATAGATTATAAAATGAACATAAAGGATACATTAATTTTCAAAAAAAAAAAAAAAAAGAAGAAGATTGAGTTTAGTTAGACTTACACTTTGAATATTTAAACATGAACTTGACTATATTTTAAACGAATTTAAATTTTTTACCTAATTTTATTTTTCAATCTAATATTTTTATCTAAACTTTTAAATCTCCAGTAAATTTTAGAATTTGAATGAATAGTGATATGTTTGAATAGTATTCCTGCCGTGCTTTTATCTTTACAAACCAAACATAATTAAATCATGCAAGAAAGTCAACTTTCATAACAAGTCCCCCTTGCCCTTGGAGAAATAGAGGTGAAGAGAATATGAGATATTTGGGGGCATAAAATAATGAAACAAGGTTGACCCATGCGGGTTGTTGCCGTTGTGGGGGGACTTAGCCACTTGAGTATATGCAGGAAATAATCATTCATGGTGTGTGCCATATGAAAGTATTAAGCTTAGCTATGAGAGTCCCATGTCAGTGCAATGATTAAGCATTTGCCTTCATGTATGTGTTTTTTCTTTCATTTCTTGCATGGTCTGCCAACAGAATCATGCGTGAACAATAACTAAAGAAGCAAATTCATCATCATCATCATCGTCATGGCCCATGGGGAAAGCAGTCAGCTCAAACCAGCATCACACATAAAACCCCATACAATTTACCAATTTTCACACGGATAGTGCTCCACTCATGTATCCAAACATTCATGTACATCCATATATATATATATATACACATGACAGGTGAAAATCTTAGATTTTAAGTTGGATGTAAACCCTATTTTAAATTCTAAACTCAAGAGTTTAAATTTTAAATTGTTATTGTTTACTAATGGTATATGAGATTCATGCACCGATGATTTATCAAATATTATTTCATGATATATATTATTTAGGAGAGGTTGACTTCATTGGATGAAGTTTGAAAAGTCTTATCCACCAGTCCTTTCAACAGGTTGATAATGTCTTTGGGGGGAGGGGGAGGGGGCATCTCTGGCTCTATCGAGACTTGAATGCCTAAACAGGCTGCAAGTTAACAAAGAGAGAGCGCCTTGTTGGGTGCTTGAGAAGGCGAGCCATGAGTGTTGCGCATGGTTGGACTTGAACCCATGCCTTAGAGCTTATAAGCCATTTTTGGGCGAGTCATTCTCATTATGTGTAATGCGCATGGTTTATCTTTTCAGGAACCCAATGAAATATTCTTACTTTATGAACCCACTACTTCTTCAAGCACTTGAATCTCGACAAAATCAAAAGACAAAACCTCTCTCCAAAAATAATACTAACTCAATGAAGGATTTATCACCTCCCTATAAATAACACTTCGTAAACTCTTTTCAATAGAGTAAACCTCCCTCAACATATATGCATATGTACAACATACACTGTTGAGCCTTGATTTATTGACAGAGAGAGACTTTGGAAACTTTGAAGTTTGAAGTTAAATCTCTTTTGATTTGTTTAATAATACATAAATATATAATTAATTATAAATTATCTTTCGTATAGCTGTAATTTAAAAAAAAAAAAAAAAACTCGAATCGAGTATATATATATATAATATGCAGAAGTTTGGGAGGTCCTGCAATTGTGGATGACAATGTATATGGTCTGGTCCACGGATTTACACGCTTTAGATGGACCTCTCTTATCATAATGAATGGAGAAAAAAAAAGGAAAATTTGATTGATGAAAGACAGAGAAAGTGACCATTGCAACCATAATTAACTAAGAAATATCAATCACTACTTTAATTTTTATTTCAGTTTAATTATAAATTTCATCTCTTTATTTTATAAAAAAAAATGAGAGGTTACTCTTTTTTATTTTAATTTATCACTCTCGTACTTTATAAAAATTAAAAAATTAATTTATTTGGATAATCTATTTCTTTTTTAAGTTTGGATAAACTTTTTAAACCTTAATGTTAAATCGAAAACTTACAAATAATAATTTATATGCACCAAATTAACAAAAGTTAATAATTCGGTTATTTATATGCAACAAATAAGCAAAAAACAATAATTTAAGTTCGTGTGTACGGAATGGTAGTTAAAGCTTTTGTTAGACACCCGTTTGACATGGGTTTTAATCGTGTTATCCTCATTTCCTACCCCAAATATTGTATAAAAAAAGCATAAGGATAAATTTAGCACTCAATGATTACTTATTTTGTGATCCTGGCCCTTAACCTTTAAATTTTAATCAAATTGCTTGCTTTTGAACAGAAAAATTGACCGAGCTGTTAAAATTTAACGGTATTGATGTAACCACTGGCATAGCAGTCCACATATAATTCATAAAATTTCAAAAAATAAAAATAAACAAATTTCAAAAGACTTCATAACAATTTTTAGAAAATTTATCCATATTAGTAGTGAAGTATACTAAAATTCCACGTCATTGCCATTAAAATTTTAACAATTCAATCAATTTTTCTATCAAAAGACAAATAATTTGACTAAATTTTAACAGTCGGGGAATGAATTTATCTTTATGCAAAAAAGAAATTGATATACTTATTGACGATTGACCAAACTTTTTAATTTTTTTTTGCAGAGTTTAATGATTAAATTATGACGAATATTTAGAATTCAGGGACTAACTTTAAAGATTTTAGAAATAAAATTGGTAATCAGACCTTTATAATTTAATTGCTTGAAATTTCATTTAATGTTTCCATCATATTATGATCATTATACTCTTAACACCTTTCTTTTATTGATTTTAATTATCAATGATTAAAGTATAATTAAGATCTTCATTGCCTACACGTATAAATAAATAAAATATTTACTAATCCTATTTAAGGTCATCCACATGGGAGTCTAGGAAACATTTCCCTCTTCTATGTTTTGCTTTTTAACGATAATTTAAAATATAAGTTATAATTTTTAGTTTTCGTGTATGAATAAAATTTATAGTATGTCAAGATTATTGTGATAATCTGATTTCGTTGAAAACTTTGCATAATAAATTTACCCTTTTTGTGGCTTTTCTCTGTATGCCTATCTTATGGCTTTATTTTCTTTTAGTGCTTTTGTAGATCTGGTTTTGGAATTTTTGTTTGTTTTTTGAAATATGGAAGAAATCTTGGTAGACTTGCGAATCGAAGAAGAACTGGAGAGTGGGGAGACTGAGTTGTGGGAGATTGAACAAGAAGAAAATCTAACGGAGCAATCCTCTAACTTTTGTTTAGTAGGTTGTTTTCTTACAGCAACGGTTATTAACTTTCAATCAATGCGTACGGTGATGGCTAATCTCTGGCATCCTATTGGAGGGGTTTCTATCACTGATATTGGAGAAAAAAGAATTCTTTTTCGATTCTACTGTGAAGTTGACAGAGATAGAGTGGTTAAAGGGTCAACATGGACTTTTAATAATCACTTGCTTATTATTTCAGTACTAAAGGAGGAGGATGACCCGTTAAAAGTGCTTCTTAATCATGCAAATTTCTGGGTTTAGATCCATAATCTTCCTTCAGGCTTGTATTCAGAGGATATTGTGAGGCAATTTGGTGATTTTATAGGTTCTTTTATGGAGTACGATGCAAAAGCTATTAAGTAGGGCTATGAAATTTCATGAGAATTAGAGTGCAGATGGATGTCTGAAAACCATTAAAGAGACGGAAGAGATTGCTTATTGCCAAATCGAAGGAATGTTCTATCAATTTCAAATATGAGAAGTTAATGACGTTCTGTTCTTTATGTGGCTGATTAGGACATGGGGAAAGCTTCTGCCTGATTCGTATGTAACAAGGGAGCAAGGATTTACAGATGGGATGGGATATTTCTCTAAAAGCTCTTCCACGACAAGCGGCAGCTAAAGGTAGTCCTTGGCTAAAGGAATCTGGTTCTGATTGGGGAATAATTTCAAGAGCATCAGGATCTAATCAAGGGAGTGATTGTAGGAATCAATAGATTCCTAATTTGATGTGTAATTATGAAGCTAATTTGGGGTTAAACTTGATGCGCAAATCTCTCTCTCCTCAAGATAACAGCATTAATGAGGTGGATATTATGGAGGAAGGAGGAATTAATGAGGAAAGACCCATTTTAATCAATGAAGGAAAAAAAAGATTGAGGTCTAATTTTATTCTGGAAGTTTCCTTACAAAGGGATTCTACTAAGATACAAAGGGAATGGACCAACAGTTGCCCAAATGATAAATCGGCTGAACCTGCGAAGCGGGTCAGCATAGTATTATGAAAATCATAAGCTGGAAAATCCGTGGACTAGGGAATCCACGATCGGTTCAACGTGTTCAGCATATGCTGAAGGAATATCGTCCCCATATTTTTTCTTTATGGAAACAAAAATTAATGTGTACAAAATGGAGAGAATAAGGAAAAAATTTGGGTTTCAAAACGGAATTGAAGTCTCGACTAATGGTATTAGAGGAGGTCTTTCTCTTGGATGGACAAATGAGGTGGATATTAGACTTATGGGTTACAATGATAATTGCATTGATGCTATGGTCACAAATGATGGAAATAGACTTGAATGACGTCTCACGGGTTTTTACGGAGCTCTTAATGTTAGAGACAGAGTTGCTTCCTGGAATCTGTTAAGAAATCTCAGTTATAATTATTCTGCAGCATGGGTTGTTTTAGGTGACTTTAATGAAATTCTTTCAATTCAAGAAAAATGTGGAGGGAGGTATAGAGAGGAGAAGCAAATGGATATATTCAAAGAGGCTTTGGATTACTGTTCCCCTACGAATCTTGGCTATTAGGGACGCTGGTATACTTGGGAAAGGGGGAATTTTGAGTCAACCAACATTCAAGAAAGATTGGATAGAGAGGTGGCAAATCTCTGATGGTACAATCTTTTCTCTAATTATAAACTCCTTCATTTAGATAATTCTATATCGGACCATTGCCTTATTTTCCTTGATATAGATTCTTCTGAGGGTAATAGAAATGAAGTCAAAGATCGAGGTTTCCAATTTGAGAGAATGTGGTTGTTGGAAGAGTCATGTGAAGAGGAAGTTCAATCCCTTTGGGATATGAATAAGCATTTAAAGATCCCAGATCATCTCCATGTAGTTGGTGAAGGATTACATAATTGGGCTTAGAGGATTAGAAGGGAGAAAAACCGTAAGATTAATTCTCTAAAGCATAGATTGAATGCTCTTTATAATGCTCTACCGGATGATGAGAAATTGGAAGAAATTATTGAAGCAAAGCTCGATCTCAATCTGGAAATTGATAAAACAGAATTATATTGGGAACAAAAGGTTATTTCAAATTGGCTCTAGTATGGTGATCGTAATACGAGTTTTTCCATTGTCTGGCTTCTACTAGACGTCGAATGAACAAGATTTCGAGAACCAAGGGTGAGGATGGCTCGTTTATTACTGATGAGAATAAAATGATGAAGACTGCGGTCAATTATTTTAAGGATTTATTTACTAGCTCTCGACAGAGTGATGATGATATTGTGTATGAGGGGGTACCTTACAGGACCTCCTCCTCCATGAACAAGCATTTTTTGCTTGTTTTCAAGGTGGAAGAAATTAATGAGGCTCTTCGGGAGATGGGTCCGACTAAAGCGCCAGGATATGATGGTTTTCATACTGTTTTCTTTCAAAAGTTCTAGCATATAATTGGGCAGGATGTGACAAAGTACTGTTTACAAGTCCTTAATAGGGAGATCTCACTAAATGAGGTAAATTTTACCAATATTATTCTTATTCCCAAAGTAAATGATGCGAATATGATGTCTTTATTTCGTCCTATCAGTCTATGTTCAGTTTTATACAAAATAATTTCTAAGACCATTGTTAATAGGTTGAAAATGGTTTTGGATCAGTGTATTAACCATGCCTAAAGATCGTTTGTGCCTAAAAGACTTATTTCGGATATCGTTCTTGTGGCATATGAGGTTTTACATGTATTGAAGAGGAGAAGTAAAGGGAAAAAAGGCTCGTTTGCTCTTAAGCTCGACATGAGTAAAGCTTACGATCGAGTGGGATGGGGTTTTTTTTGAAGGAATGATGATACAAATAGGTTTTGCAAATGAGTGGATTAGTTTGGTTATGCATTGTATATCATCGGTTTCTTACACTGTCAATTTTAATGGGTTTTCAAGTGAAAGATTTTTCCCTAAAAGGGGATTGTGTCAAGGTGATCCTTTAAGCCCCTACCTTTTTCTAATTTGTACTGAAGGTTTTCATCTTTACTCAACTCTACTGTTCAGATGGGCAATTTAAAAGGGGTAAAGGTATGCATGGGAAGTTTAGCTGTCACTCATTTATTTTTTGTTGATGATAGCATTGTTTTTGGTGATGCAAATGAGATAGGAGGACATATTTTGTTGGATATTTTGAGACGGAACGAATCTACTTCAAGGTAGAAGATAAATCTTGATAAGTCACAAATTTTCTTTAGCTCAAATGTCTCTGATAATTCTTGTAATCAAATAGTGCAGATGTTAGGGGTTCAACGTTCGTTGTGCATGGAAAGATATTTAGGTCTACCTACAATGGTTGGGAGAAGAAAAAAGGATTCCTTTCAATACATTTGTGATAGAATGAGAATGAAAGTTCAGAACTGGGGGGCCAAATTACTATCTCAAGGAGGAAAAGAAGTTTTCATTAAAGCGGTCCTTCAAGCAATTCCTACTTATTCGATGTCTTGTTTCTTACTTCCAAAAACGCTTTGTACGAAGCTTATGAATATTATGAGTCGTTTCTGGTGGCAAAAAAGCTCGACTTGTAAAGGAATGCATTAGTGTAATTAGGCTAGTCTTAGTCTTCCTAAAAATTGTGGAGGAATGGGTTTTAGGGATCTTGGCAAGTTTAACATTGCGCTTTTAGCTAAACAAGGTTAGAGGTTTGTTACTAATCCGGATTCGTTACTTGGACGTATTTATAAAGCAAAGTACTACCCTCATACCTCGTTTTGGAATGCCACTTTAGGTAATAACCCATTGTATGCTTGGAAAAGTATATATGCAGCCCGGAAAGTATTAAAAGATGGTATTGGCTGGAGGGTGAGATCGGGATCTCAAATTTTCGTTTTATAAGCTTGCTGGTTGCCCCGTTGGGCAAGGGGAAATTCAAGCTACTTCTGCAAACAGTGGGATTGACAAAGTGTCAGAACTTATTGATCAATCAACAAAAACTTGGAAAGTGGATTTTATTAATAGTCTTTTTACCCCTATGGAAGCTAATGCAATCTGCTATATCCCTCTTTCAATTTACACTTCTGAAGATAAAATGCTGTGGTGCGCAGCTAACTCCAGTATGTATACAATACGTAGTGGATACCGCTGTCTTGTTGAATCGAACAATAATAACACTATAAATACCTATTATACAGGAATTTACAAGAAAATTTAGGAGTTAAACCTACCCCCAAAAATCAAAATCGCCATTTGGAGATTTACACATGAGTATATTCCTACTGCAACTAATCTCTACAATAGAAGAATAAGTTCATCCTCAATTTGTCCTAACTGTGGAGAGGTTCCTGAGAATTTTATGCATGCTCTTTTGATTTGTGGCCCTGCAAAAAATGTTTGGCAATCAATCGGTGTTGACTGGTCAAACTTTAATGAAAATATGGATTTTTGCACCTGGTTTAATTTTGTTTTTCAAAACAAAAGGCATGATTTTGGTGAGATTGCTGCAACCATGGCTTGGGCACTTTGGCAAGCCTGAAATAAACGCATAATGGAGGGAAAGAGACAATCAGTCCAAGATATTTGCTCTTTTATCTTCAGTATTATAAGAGAAATGAGAAAGTTGATAGATAAAATACCTGCTCAGGTGAATGCAGTGAACCCTATATGGAATCCCCCTCAAGAACCTTTTGCTAAGGTAAACTTTGATGCTGCGTTCAAAATAACCCTCCACCATTCTTATTCTGGTTTTGTTATCAGGAATAGCAGATGTTTGGTTATGGGAAGCGAAACTATTTTTAATAGATTTGTCTCCGACTCTTTTACAGCAGAAGCCATAGCTTGTCTTTAGGCTTTGAATTTCTCACGGGAAATGGGTTTTACTCATGTTCAAATGGAGGGTGATTCTCGGACAATGATTGTCAAAATAAATCAAGTGCTACGAAATTTTTCAAATATGGGTACTAACATTGAAGAGATAAAGATAAAGGCGAGCTCTTTTCAGCATATCTCCTCCCACCATGTTGATAGACGAGCAAATATGGTGGCTCATATGATAGCAAAAGAGATGATGTCATTACCGAAAGATAGGTTTTGGGTGGAGGATTTACCAGCGACAGTAAAGGCTTACTTGGCTAGAGATCTTTCAGGACTGGTTTCTCAAATCTGAGGGATTGGAAGAGTCAGGTTTTATTTTAGAGAAAAATCATTTTCATTTTCTACTACTATTTTAGTATTTTGGTTAGATAAGTGGGTTGCTTTATGTCTTTTCATTTACCTAAGAGTTTTGGTTTGGTTTTTTGTTTTCTTTTCTGTGTTACAGCTAAGGGTGAGTAATTACTTTATTGTTTTGCCCTCATTTTGTAATTGCCTTTTCTTTATTCAATAAAACTCTTGGTATTTATTCAAAAAAAATATGTATTATGTAACCATTTGACTTATAGTTCGATTGGCATGGGCATTGTTGCCAAGAGGATGTGGGTTCAAATGCGTTGAAACGCATTATTCTTCTATTTATGAGGTGGGAATAGGCTATGGGTAATTCTAGGTATTATGTCAGAAAGAGCAAATATGATCAGAACTTATAATGAGATTGTTATATATATATATATATATATATATATATATATATATATATATATATATATATCATGTAGGTATTTTTAATTGGAGTAATTGAGGTTCAACCATCATAATAGCTTTCAAAAACCTAAAAGGAAAAAAGAAAGAGAAAGGAAGACAGAGTAAAATAAAGGTGTTTATAGATTGAAATGGATTTAAGTGGGTTTATATACTGTTAATCCTTTTTATAATAATTTTATTTATCTATCAAAATTTTATATGTTATAGAGAGATAGTTGTTAGACACTTTTGAGATTTAGATCATATTTGATTTTTTTAAAAATCAAATTAAAAAGAACTATAATTTATTATATTAATATTAATTAGTGATATTTAAATTATATTTTTAATAAAACTTACAAATGTAATTTCATTTATTAGATATAGTTTTCATTTAATAAAATATGATTAATATATTTTTATATAAAAATTAAACAATTTATTGAAATTATATTTTAAATAAGATTTTTTTTTCATTTCATTTAGGAATAAAACTAATTTTATTAAAATTTAAGACGAAGATGTTACAAAGAAGTAATTTATTAAAGAGTGTACTTTATATTTTATGGTCATTGTATATATTAATTATACTTTATACTTTACAAAGAAATAATTTAATAAAGAGTGTATGCATAATACAATTAAATGTAAATATTATATTAAAATTAAGTTTCGGTTTAGTGGTAAAATTAATATTTTATTGATGTTAATTACATGAGTTCAAATCCCTTTACATGCAATTTTTTTATTGACTTTTGTAAGAAAAAAATAAAAGACTAAAGTACTTTCGAATAATATATTTTATTTTAATTACGGTTACAGAGAACATTTGTGTAATTTTTCTAATTGAATTGGTACTCGGTTAATTCGTAACACTAATTCAATCAGATGTTTAAATAATTGTAAAGATGTAAATATCATAAATAATTGTCTCTCTTTATAAAAATCACCATTTATAACAACATTTCACTATAGCAACCAAGTTTGTTGTAGAATTGATTTTTTATGTTCTATTTTTATCCTTTATAATAGTTTTTCATCTATAAAATTTATATCACCAATTGTGTATATTACGATATTTCATGTATTATTATTGATTATTTGTAAACCATGTGTTTCGTTCTTTATTATACGTTATTTCTAAATTAACCTTTATATTTTAAATACTTAATTTTCACTTGCATATGCATGTGATAAAATTTATACTTTACGCTTGTTCAAATTTGACCCATGCATATGTGCTTCAAAATTTACTCAAGCCTACCCATATTTCCAATTGATGAACCCAAGCATATTTTAGGTCCGCACGTATTATTTTTATTTTTACAAAATTTTAAGCTATTTTTAATTTAATATTTAATAATTTAATATATTTTTTATTTTATTAAAATTTTAAACATATAGAACTTAACATATTTTTTTTTGATGTTTACATTATAATATTATAAATTTTAATTTTAATTTCATAATGCGCTTAAAAGTAAAAATAAAATTATTATGCTACAAAATTGAAAACTGGATTAAACTAAGCTCGAGTAATGAAAATTAGAGCTCAACCTAAGTTCATATTTTAAATGGATTTATTTTTTTTTCAAAATCTATTTTCAGACCTAATGCCTCTCTTCGAATCCTATAAAAAATCGAACCACAAGTAAACTAACTTTTGGATAAGGGAGCATGCAAGAGAATTTTTCCTCCTAAAAATGGTAAAACACCCTTTAAAAATTCTAAAATTATAAATTAATATAATGATAAATTCACACTTTAGTCGATAAATTTTTAATTTAATCTCTTTAGCAATTTTGAAATAATAAATTAATAAGATAATAAAAATATACATTTAATTCCCTTAAAAATTTATAATTTAAATTTGTGAATCAAATGTTTACCTTCGACATGTCTAAAGACATTGCAGGCTAAGATTAAAAAAATATAAGTGCGCATGCAATGCATGCATTTTGTGAAAAGGCTAACTGTGAAGCTAATTCATTATATATATCAAGATGGTGGTATCTTTGGGTTTCCATTAATTAAAAGAAAAGAAAAAGGAAAGACTACTTTTGCTGATTAACATATGATCATAGATGGATTGATGTATGGTTCATTGCTAATCAGTGATATCTTTTTTAATGCTATACAATATAATATCAATATGCTTTTCAAGCTTAACATTAAAAAGGTTGTCAATTGAGTTTTAGTTCGATTAATATAGGTATTGTTATCAATATAAGAGAACATTGATTTGAGTACACTGAAGCACATTATCTTTTTATTTATGGGTTAAGAAGGGACTATAATAGTTCTAAGCATTATGTAATAAAAAAAAAAAGAAGAAGATATTATCAGAAATTATTCAAAAATGCTAATAATTTTTTTCTCTCATATCAATATTTATTTATCTATATTTAAATAATTATCTCTAGAATTATTATTATTATTATTATTATTATTATTATTATTATTATTTTAAGTTAAAATTAATTAATTATATCAACAAATTTAATTAAAACCAATCATTACAAATATTAAAATAAATTATTTAACTCAAATTAAAATTATCTCAATTCTACTAACTAGCAACTCCCACTTAATTTTTATATGGTCTCAAAATTTCAAGCCTCTGCCTTTACCATTGATACTTAAGTCTCATTGACGAATGTATTAAACGTTATAAATGAGATTAATAAGATAATAGGTAGATACCATTATGTACATTTAACAAATAACAAAAAAAAATTATAATTTTAAAATTTAGCTTTTTTATAATACTAGATTTCACTACATTCATAATATGGATGAAAGAAAAATAAAATATTATTTATTTAGATGTTAATATCATATACAATTATCCAAACTCAGCTTAATATCAAATAGAATTTATAAATTTTATTAAAACTCATCTATATTTGTAAAATAACCAACTTTAAATTTAATTAAACCTGCTTGTATTACCCTGATTGAGCCAAGCTTGTTTATACTATAGTATTATGTTTAATTTTTATATTTTATAAATTACATAATATTATAAAATTTGCAAACAGACTGATTGAGCCAAGTTAGAGCCTTAAACATTAAATTTTAAGTTTGATTCATATTTTAAACGAGTTTAATTTGTTTGCTCAAAATCTTTTCTTTTTAAACATTTTTATTCAAAATGTCTTAAATTTTGAACGGGCTTAAATAAATAATTCGACCCTTGAATAAGTATGATACAAATTCACACAAAAGAGTGTAATTGGACTAATTCAAGCCCGAATCTTGACAAGTTTGAGCTCGGGTTGACTCAAAATTCGAACCTTGATATTCTTTTCAAAATCTAGGATTAATAATATATATTAAGGATAATAACATAATTTAATAATATAAATATATTTAAAATACATATTAAAGTGAAAAACTCAATAAAATTTGTGAATTGTTCGAATCAATATTATAAAACTCAAATATAAATTAATTAATAACTCGAGTTGCTCAAATTTGACCTTAAACCAATATTTATCGAATTAATTTTAACAACATATTAAATCAATCATCCATTTAGCCCCATACATTAACGATATATCAAATACTAAACTAGTAATCAATTAGTTGGGTCAACACAACACCATAGATAAAAAGCAAAAAGAAAGAAAGTTGGAAAACAAAGATAAATTTATTTTCCCTCTTAAACAGTGTTGAAACTCTTGATGATCAGTCCAAAGACAAAACTACAAAATACCAAAACAGAAACCGCTTTAACATCAATTTCCAAACCCCACATGTCCTTTTTTTCCCTTCTACGCATCCCTAAGCCTAAACCCGACTCAAATAAATCCCCTCGCACCCCCGCCCCCCTCTCTTCAACCATCAGTACTACTATATCGGTATATCCTCAAACACCATAGCTCCTCAACCATGTCGTTAGCAGCAATATTAGTGACGATGCTGCAATTAGCACTATGCAGCATCGCCGTCGCCACCAACTCCTTCCCTGACTTTCAACTCTTGAACGTGAATGAAACACTCACAGGGACGAAAATGTTTAAGCCCCTCGGATTATCCGAAACCGATGATCATCGAGGGAAATGGAACCTGAAACTTGTCCATCGAGACAAGTTATTATCTCCCAATGATTCCTCTACTTTGCACAACCATGGCCGCCGTTTTCATGCACGTATGCAGAGGGACGTTAAAAGGGTGGCGAGCCTCCTCCGCCGTCTCGCCGGAAACGGAACCCACGACGGTGACGCGGCTTACGAGGTGAACGATTTTGGGTCGGATGTCGTTTCGGGAATGGACCAAGGGAGTGGCGAGTATTTCGTGAGAATCGGCGTTGGTAGCCCACCGAGGAGTCAGTATATGGTTATTGATTCGGGTAGTGATATTGTTTGGGTCCAGTGTCAGCCTTGTAACCAATGCTATCGACAATCCGACCCAGTTTTCGACCCGGCTAACTCCGCTTCTTTCGCCGGCGTCTCTTGTGGCTCTTCCGTTTGTGACCGGATTGAGAATTCGGGTTGCAATGCGGGTCGGTATTGTCGGTACGAAGTTATGTATGGTGACGGGTCTTACACGAAAGGAACCCTGGCGCTTGAAACGCTCACTTTTGGTCGAACGGTCGTTAAAAACGTGGCCATCGGGTGCGGGCATGTTAACCGGGGCATGTTCATCGGGGCAGCCGGGTTGTTGGGCCTTGGAGGTGGATCCATGTCACTTGTGGGTCAATTGGGTGGCCAAACAGGTGGTGCATTTAGCTACTGTTTAGTGAGCCGGGGCACTGACGCATCTGGGTCATTGGTATTCGGTCGTGGAGCAATGCCCGTTGGTGCCACATGGGTCCCTTTGCTACGAAACCCGCGGGCCCCAAGCTTTTACTACGTCGGGCTTTCGGGTCTCGGAGTAGGAGGCGTTAGGGTGCCCATATCCGAAGATGTTTTCCGGCTCACCGAATTAGGCTACGGAGGAGTCGTTATGGACACTGGCACTGCCGTAACAAGGCTCCCATCCTCGGCTTACAACCCCTTCCGTGACGCTTTCATCACGCAAACAGCTAACCTTCCTCGTGCCTCCAAAGTGTCCATATTCGATACGTGTTATAACTTATCGGGTTTCGTCTCAGTTCGGGTCCCAACAGTATCATTCTATTTCTCGGGCGGGCCAGTCCTGACCCTACCCGCAAGGAACTTTCTTATACCTGTTGATGATATGGGAACTTTCTGTTTTGCATTTGCTCCCTCTGGTTCAGGACTTTCAATAATAGGGAACATCCAACAAGAGGGGATCCAGATTTCCTTTGATGGAGCCAATGGGTTTGTGGGGTTTGGCCCCAATGTTTGCTAAGTTCAATGATGTAAATGTAAAGTAATAGTGATGAATTTTGCTAGACAGTTCTTAGAGTTTTTCTTTTTTTTTATAAGAAAAGATGTAGTAGTGTTCAAATATTGAATTTGGGATTTATGTCAACTGAAAATATAATATTAAGTTCAATTAAATATAATTATATAATTATAAATATGAGTCTTGTGTATTAATAATGTCATGTGATACTTGTCTTGTCTTATAGTTAATGGTTTTGGTTAAAGTTTTGCCTTTTTCTCTTTAATGTAATTATATGTATTTATTGTGATTTTGTAAAGTTTATACAAAGGGGCAAATAAGGTATATATATATATATATATATATATATATAAAGGGTATGTAAGAGCAAGGGTCAAATATACCTAAAACAGTCAAAAGAATCATTAAAAAAAGCTATGTTTTACTTTGATATTAGAGCATCCTTTTATTATAAAAAATTAATAATTTAAATTCGTTCAATTTAAATTTAAAATTAAATCAATTAGAATAAATGTAAATTTAAAAATAACCTAAATAAATAATTTTAAATTCAAATTTCAAATATGAATTACTTCAACTTAAAATTATTTAAACCCAAAAAACTCAAATCGTGAACTCATTCAATTGATACGTAAGGAATACTAAATGGCACTTTTACAGCATGAGTAGAGGCAGGGGGGTGGGGTTTGGGTGGAAAATGACATTGATTGACCGGCACATTGCTGATTTGCCCACCATCTTTTTTTCACATCATCTTAACACAAATGGAGATTCCTTCGGCTGTCTTCCTCACAAGGGTTTTTAGTGTTGAAATCATTAGGGAGGGAGGCCACACCACTTGCTAGGCCTTGTGTTAACCCTAAGTTGAGCAATGACTTTTACAAAGGCATCCACTTTTCCTTTCTTTTCTTTCCCCTCCCTCTTTTGCAATGTAAGATTTCGAGATGCCTTTGTATTGCTAATGGATGTTTTCATGAGCAAAGCCGGCACTTAAATGACCTGTTTTATGGTTCAAAATAATAAAAATCATTTTTTATTTAAATTTAATTATACAAGCATATAAATATTAATATAAAAATATTTGTATATTTTATCAATTATAAACAATAAAACGAGTCAAATTAAGTTAACCCAAAATTGAAAAATATAAATCTAAATTCAACCTAAAATGAATTGACTTGCTCAACTCATGAACTCTTCTAATTGTTAATTTTCAGTGGTAAAACTAGATATGATGTGAACTATAATATGATATTTTGATACTTAAATTTCATCCTTCTTACTTGATTTTTTAGAAAATGATGTCTTTGAACTTGTTAAAAAATGTAATAGAAATTTAAGATGAAAGCAATCTGGAGGCCCCACAAAAGTAAGAATTTGTTTTGGTGAAGTTGATGAAAGATGAGGGAATCAACAAAAGCAAAACACAAAAGCTTTTAGGC
This sequence comes from Gossypium longicalyx, assembly GCA_025698465.1. Classification (NCBI taxonomy): domain Eukaryota; kingdom Viridiplantae; phylum Streptophyta; class Magnoliopsida; order Malvales; family Malvaceae; genus Gossypium; species Gossypium longicalyx. The sequence goes on from CM047007.1 coordinate 87,168,960, forward strand.
AGCAAAATCAGGATCCACCCTCCGGGATATACCTGAAAATATTTTCCTAACCCAAAGCTAAAACAAACCTTCCTTCCGCTCCTTTTTTTTTTTTTTTTACCATTTTAAATATTATTTTTTTAAATATAATTTATTTACTTTTATCTTAAAAAATTTAATACAAGTTTAATTGTTAACACTGTTAGACCTTTTCTATTAAATTTAAATTTATTACGACGTTTTTTATATGGATATTAAGTAAATTTTTCGTTTTATTTCAAAATATCATGCCAATGTATTTAACAAAAAATAAAATTAACGGTATTAAAAATTGAGTCTAAAATTTGAAATTTGAAAAGTAAGAGAACTAAATTTTTAAAAATATAAGAAAGACTAAATTTCAAATTTACAAAGAGTATAGATACCTAAAACAAGATTTAACTTTTTTCTCCGATCAATAATTGTCTTGACGAATGTTTAAACCCTAATCTAATTAACAAAATGTCAAATTTTGCTATTAGCTTATGTATTATGTGTAACTTATTAATTTAGTTACTATCCTCTAATTTGGTCAATTATAGTCATTGTACTTTTTAAATCGATCCTTTTTAATCTCAAATTTGAACTTCCATTGATGAGCCTTAACCCAAATGGTAGCAATTAAATCAATTAGGTTAAATTTTGCTATAGTTTTGTACTCTGCATAATTTGTGAGTTTCGGCCCTGTTCTTCAATTTGATCATTTGTAGTCTTTATATTTTTTCAAATTTCACATTTCTGTCTTAAAAATCAAGCAGTAACCATTAGTCCATTAACTAAAATAAAGTGCATTTTTTTTTTGTATGCATTATGTAAAAATAACAAGTTGACATAATATAACGTTTGTAATAATATATTTGTCACATAAAATTTTGAAAGAAAGAAAAAGACATAATTTAGTTTTAATTAAGAATGAACTTTTTAAATTCGAAAAATACAGATTAAATTCCCAAATTAGACACAATATAAGAACTAATAGCATAATCTAACCCTAACAAAATGTGCCTTTGAATTAAGGAATTCTGTATCGCTAACAAAATTTAAGTCCTCGTGCTTATAATGACCATTTAACTGTGAATTTCATTATTTTATTAAAATTAAAAAATAGTCCATATACTTTAATTTATTAGAAATTAGCCTTTTAATGAAATTTGAATCAAACCCATTTATCTTTTAAAATCAAACAAAATAAGCAACCAACTAAACAAACTTTTGAATTTTTTAAGGCACGAAGATCAATTTATGACGAATTACACTAAAAATACTAACTTTCAAATTCTTGTATAGTAAAAGGATAAAATTTATAACTAGATCTGTTATACCTCTCTACCTTCTAGGCACGTGGTGCCTCAAGAAACTACTTGAGAAAGATCTGTGGATTAAGGGATGGCTCTTCGCTTCACATTGCCTAATTAGTCTCTCACCTTGCATCGCTTTGTTGGTCACCAGATGACCAACCACCTGCGCACTTCACCCATCATTAGGTCACTCGCTTTTAACGAGAACGCACTTAGTATCAAGAGAGGACCATCAAGGACCATTGAAGCGTAACAACCTAATACTACATCAACCAAGGGAATATCATAGTAGTACCATACATAAAGACAATCGACCTACCACCTAGCCAACCACACGAACAAGTCACCACTCATATTGTCAGTAATGTGGCACCGTAGGCTCAAAACCTCCCTCTATAAATACCAAAAGAACAATGAAGAAGGGATCTTTTTACCCTCTCAGCAACCCTAAGCACTTATCATTTGCACTCAGTCTCTTTTGCCTTCTCAACCACATTACTCCTCTCCTACTCCACTTTTTTTGGCTTTCCACCTATCTAGGTGAACCGATCTTCTTATTACCACCAGCTTCTTCTCCTCCTTATATCCTCCCTTGTTGTACACTTGTATCAACAAGATCATAATAAATTTATCATAATCAAAATAAGGATAAAATATGTCATGAGTTCTTGTACTCTTCACAAATTTGGAATTTAGTCTATATACTTTTATTTTCAGGAATTTAATCCATCTACTTTCATATTTCAAAATTCATGTCCAACTGTTAATACTTTAATTTTTTATTTGTTAAATTTGTTTTTGTGTAATTTTAAAATGAAAAAAAAAACTCACTTAATAGCTATGTAACTAAAAAAAATGAACTTATAATGAACTTGGATTTAATCGAATAATTTTAACACCATTTACTTTTGGACTTAAATTTTGAAAATTAAAAAGTAAAAAGACTAAATTCTTAGAAATAAAAGTATAGAGAAAAAATTCTAAATTTTCAAAAAATACAGAGACTTGTGACATATTTTAACCTCAAAATAAATATTGATGAAGAAAATCTCAAAATTCTCATTAATATGATTTAACATCGACTTCTCAATCAAATTGGTTTTGGCTGGGATAATTTGGATCGGCTCATTTCGAGTTTTAAATTTTTTTATTCAAGTCAATTTCTTGTTTTGAGTAAAAAAAAATTTTTTTGCTAAAGTAGTAAAAAAGGCCCTTGAACTTTGTTATTGTATTTAAATGAGTCCTTATACTAAATGAGTCGCTGTTATAGCAAAATAAGCTTTTTAAACTTTAATTTATGTCCAAATAAAGCCCTTAATCTTTAACTTGTATCTAAATAAACTTAACTTTAATTTACACCTCAATAAGCACTAAATCCCATGATAGAGACTTATTCGAGTACAATCTATACTAATTATTAAGCATAATGGTTAAATTGCAATCATGATCCCACTATTTTTGAAACCTGTCTTTCTTTACTTTTTCATTATTAACAATAATGGTTAAATTGCAATTATGGTCCCTCTATAATTTATATAATATAAAAATGATCAAATTTCAATTTCGGTCCCTATACTATGCTTAAATTTTAGATTTAATCTTTATACTTTTAACTTTTGACATAATTTGATAACATTTGTAATGTCATTAGTTAATTTAAATATTTTATTCTAATTAAAATGTTGACGTATACTTAAAGAATTGTTATCATTAAATTTTTTGATAAATTTAGATCCATTACAATGCCATGTTTTCACATGATTATTGAGCGAGTACTTTTTAAAATTTTAGAATGTCACATCAATAAATTTAACAAAAAAATTTTAGCGATGTTAACAATTAAACTCAATTTTTTTAATTCGAAAAAAATAAAAATTAAATTTTAAATATACAGAAAGTATAGAATACTATTTAATAAAAAAATTTAATTGAAGCATGAGTCAGAAACCATTGTGAAGTAATTTAAACGACATTTTAGTATTTATAACCATTTCTTTTCCAAGATATTTTAAAAATATTTTTTTTCTAAAAAAAGTAATTTAAGAAAATTAAGTGATTGTTCCATATTCCATCTTTTCTAACAAAATTCCACAAAAATGGGTCCTGTTTTTTCAATTATTATTTTTACTATATTATAAAGACAGGTGATACCATCCTAAATTTGTTTATGGAGTTTTTTTACTTATTGCTACTAGAGATGTTTATAAGTCGGGTTGGGTTGGGTCTAAGTTTGATATAGTGGTGATCATGTGTTAGATTAGGCTAGGCCTCAACATAATTTTAGGCTCGATTTCTAGACTTAGGCCCGGCTTGGCTTGAAAAATGGCCTTAAAATTTTGTCTAAGTTCGACTTGAATAAAAATGCTAAAATTTGAGTCCGGCCCGGTTTGTCTGTATTAATTTTTTATATAAAAATAAAATTTAAAAATATAATACATCAAATACACTTAAAACATTAACATAAATGTTTTCCAATAAATTGAAAATAAATTTTTAAAAAAGTATTTAATATTTATGCTTAAATAACATTAATACAAATGCAACTTAGTATGCAAATGCCTATAAAATAGTAGTAAAATTAACAATAAAATAAGAGTTATACAATGTCCAAATAATAACAACAAAATAGTAGTAATATAATAACGAAATGGTAGCAAAACAATAGAAACAGTAGCAAGATTTTTTTTTTTTTTGCAAATTTGGGTTGAGCCCAAGCCAAAAAAACTTACCTGAGGCTCTACCCGTTTAGAAAATAGGCATCTTTTTTTACCCAAGCCCATTTTGCAAGCCTATATTTTTGCCCAAACCTTCTCACTTTTCAAACGAGCCTTTGGGTCAGGTTGGGTGGCCTAGTCTATGATCAGGTTTAGCTTGATATTAATATGCTTTATGTTTGCCCAAGCCTGCCCATATTTGCAAAAAAACTAACCCAAACTCATTTTAGGCCCACCCATATTATTTTTAATTTTTTAAAAATATTTATTTTATTTTAATTTAATATTTAATATTTTAATATTTTTTATTTATTGAACTTTTTTATATAGTAATCTTAATATTATTTTAATGTTTACATTAAAGTAGTATTATATATTTAGTATAAGTTTATTTTTTAAATATGCTATAAATTACATAATATATAAAGATAACAAGATATAAAGTATTATAAACTTAAAAGCGGGTCGGGTCTGGCTGGACCTTGAATGTTCAAGGCCCGACTTATATTTTAAACAGACCTAATTTTTTTTACCCAAGCCCATTTTTCAGGCTTAATATTTTTACACAAACCTTTCTAAATTTTAGACGGCTTTCAAGCCTTAGCAGATTACTCAACTCCTGAACAGGTTTAGTTGGCACCAGACAAGATAATAACCCATTTAAGATAATTATGTGTCCACTATAAGTGAAATAAAAAAAATACAAATGGGTCTAAGACTAGTAGGCTTTCAAATATATATTTCATCATTTTGTTATTTTAATCTTTTATATATATATATATATATATATATAAATAAATAAATAAGAGTATGAATTTAGCGAAATATTTGAATTGAATAACATAGTATTTGTTGTTTATTATATTATTAAATTAAATTTTTTTGTCTGTGTAATGCACGAGTTAATTACATGTATAAATAAAAAAATTGATTGAGATTTTAATATTTATATTATTTAAAATGTATAAATAAAATAAATATAACATTTACAGTACTGTGGATGAAATTAAGCATTTTTCAAAATTATTGATCATTGATTCCAATATATTAAAAGGCACAACACCTATAACATTAATGTTTAAATAGATATTCAAGATATGATTGTATCATTGGAGACAAATTAAAATAAATTGTGAAATTTTTGTATTTAATTTATGAATTGTAATTTTCAATAAATTTATATTAATATAAGTTTGTAACATCCTAAACGCGGCCTAGACGTTATGGCCAAATCTGGCGATGTCACATGGAATGTATTTTGAAAACGAGGTTATCTCGTTAGAAACCAGTTTCGATTATTTAACTCCTATTGGTTTATTTTTATTCCAAAACGTTTATTTAATTAGTCGAAATGTCGTAAGACGTACCTCTTTTTAGCGGAAGCCTATAAAATCGTTAAGTTTAGGAAAATCGTTCGATATTTTTAGAAAGCCTTTATTTTTGGTAAAATTCAAACTTTTGTCAAGTTTGACAGCATTAAAAGCATAATACGCAATCAAACCAAAATTAAAACAACAGTCCAAAAAGTCCACATTTTACAAAAATACCTAGAAAGGAATCAAAGATTTAAAGTAAAACCAAATCAAAAATAGTACGTAACAGGTGATAACCGTCGAGTCCCCTGCTGCATCGATCCGCCTAAATCTGTGGATTACCTATACAAATCAAATAGAAAAGAGTGAGTTTACGTAAACTCAGTGTGTAACCCCACAGAATTAAACATGCACACACATACAGTAAAACAAAATCGGTTAAATGCAGATTCGGGCCTAAGCCCATTACAGTCTCATCCTCTACATACCATCTCCGACCATCCCTAATCACCATGTGGGGTTTAAAACACTCACCCATCCCTACACACCATATAGTACCCATGCTGCACATAACAGATATAATGCAGCTATGCTGCCAGATAATAGGCATAAATTACCTTTTAGTACACTTCTTCCAATATACAACATTCCAACCCCAATATCAGATACAGAAATAAACAAGTACAGAAAAATAATCTATCATGCTTACATGCTTATGATTGTATACAGATAGCAGATAATAGTGCAAGTAGACATGCATCAAAATTCCCTACTCCAGCCAATACAGAATTGACTTACCACCGATGATAAACCACCCCAAAGCACACTAAACAGACGAGGTGCAATTCTCTGCTCTACAATTTGCTCCTAAATGAAATTAACACTAATCGATTACTACAAATTTCCATTGCCCAAAATCTGAATCACAGAAACAAAACTCACTTACCAACCAAGTAGAAACCCAACGACCCCAAAGCACAATTCGATGATAGAATCACCCACCGAGTTGAAGAGGAAGGAAGATGAAGTAAAGGTTTTACAGGAAGAGGAAAACGCCAAGGAACCCAAAGGAAAGATGGAAAAACGTCAGATGAGAAATTCTAGAAGATGGGAGATAAAATTTCGAAAAAAGATAAAAATAAAACAAAATAATATCAAAATAACTCCCATATCCCCCCTCCAAATCTCTACCACTAACTAACCCCTCAAACACACCAACTCCAAAATTTTAACTGTACCGAAACTCTAACGGTTAAACAAGTAAAAATAAATTCTCATGTTCACACAAGGATTTGAACACATGACTTCTAACACACCAACACCTTGCCACTTAAACCAACAAGCTCATTCTAATATAGAATTACAATCAATTTAATATAAGCTTACTAATCAAGGATAATGCTTAATTCCCAAAAATAACAAAATTTGTCAAAGATAAGGCTTGAACTTGGGATCTCTCATACCCACTCAAAACATTTAACCATCAAAGTAGATACACAATTGTGTCACATTTTCATAAAAGTAGAAATATAATATTCAGGGCATTACAAAGTTGTTTTAAATAAAAGTAAATAATTTAATCTTTTATGAAATATAGGTATAATTTTGAGAGTAAATTAAATTTTGGTTTAGTTAGTGATGTTAAATTGAATATTAAATAGTCCATGAAGGACTAAATTAGGAATTAATCAGTTTGTTTGCATGTAAAATATTTTCATTGTTTTACTGTGTTTGTTTGATGGAAAATGAATTACCAAAGGCAATTATTCTCCCAAAAAAGGATAAAATCTAGGTTTTTTTTTAAGGAAAATGTCTTACCAAATTTTTTTCCGTAAGACATTTTCCAAATAATAAAGCTCTGTTCACTGTCTTCATTGTCGAAGAAATAAAAAAGGAAAGCTTTCAAAGCAACAAAGGGGAAGCTCTCTTCACTATCGAAAAAAAAACAGTCCATTATATTCTAATTTTATATTTTTTTATGATTTAGTCGCTGAACAAATTTTTACTATTCTACAATTTAATTCCTCAAAAATAAATTTTCTTATTCTACAGTTCAATCTTAAACCTCGTTTTGTTTAATTTTGCAAAATACTCCATTTTCTAAAATTTTTAGATTTTATAATTTAGTCCTTACAACTAAAATTGTCAAAATTTCCAAAAATTAGTCCTTGATTTTTGAACAGATAAAATTTCATACTTTTTTTTCAGAATTGTAAATTCTCAAATAATGTAAATTAATCCTAAAACTCAAGTTTTGAAATCTTTACAATTTCACCCCTATAGTTTCAAACTTTACTATTTTATGCTCAACTTTCCAATTTTTCTTATTTCATAATCATATAATTTAGTTACTACATCAATGTTTCAGATTTCACTACTCAAACCCTTAAAATTTGAAAATTTACAAATTTTACAATTTGGTCATTACTTCAATTTTTTATCAAATTAAATAATTTTTCAACTTACTCATCCAAATAATATTCAAAATAAATATTTACCAATTTAAACTTAATTAGACATAAATTTTTATTCCCTAATGTATGGAATTAATAATCAAGCTTAATTAAGAAAATTAAGAATAATTAAAACTAAAATATGATTAATTAAAATATAAATAAGCTTTATGAAATAAACTCAACTAAACAATAAAAAGATAATAAAATCTCAAATGTATGATTGTTTTATTGAAAACAACTTTTATGAAATATTTTCAAGAAATCTGCCAAATAACAAAAAATATTTTATACAGATTCATCCAAACACTAAAAAATATTAGCTTTTTCAGACAAATAAGTCATTTCTAGAAATCATTTTTCTGGAAACCATTTTCAGTGAAACAAACAGTGCCTAAATTTGACGTAAAAGTTAATTTTGCATTATTTTTAAAACATAATCCTAAAAATTACATTGATAAAAATTTTGCAAAATCTAATTTAATGGATAATGAAAAACTAAATTAAAAAATAAAATTAAAAAATTGTATATACGTCATTTGTTGTAATATAAATATATTAATTTGTATATTCGTACGATACACGAAATAAAAGTATGTATCAATATAATTATATTAAATTAAATACTTTAAATATTTTATTAAATTAGAATTGCTGCACTTACATTTTTATATAAAATAAAAATCATAATAATATAAATGCTTTATTCGTTAGTCTGGAAATACGATATTGAAAAGATCATAAAAATTCAACATAAATTCTTAAAATTGTTAAAATAGAAAGAGAATTGTATATTTAATATGGTAACATGAAATAAATAAAAAGGTGATTGTAACAGTCTGATTTTTAGTGGAGTCGGAAATAATAATTCGAGACCATTAAATTCGATGAGTGAGCTCATAAATTTTATTATTTAGTATTTACGAGTCAAATGTGATATTAGGAAGATTTTTGAATTAGTAATTGTGTTTAATAAGGATTTATTAGGTTAAGTGGTTTAGAAAACGAGGTATCGAGACATCGATTTTATGAACCGAGCCGTAAATATTTATAATGTTTCATTAGAAAATTTTAACGTTTTGATAGTTAATTAATTAAAAAGAACTAAATTGAAAAAATTGCAAAACTTGCTAATTAAGAGAAATAGTGATTAAATGGCTTAAATAGTAAATAGAGAGGACTTAATGAGTAATTGGGCCTAAGTGAAGAGGCTGAAACGGCATAAGCATAAAAAAAATGACAAAATGATTGATTAAAAGGGCAAAATTGGAAATAAGGAAATTTAAAATATCAAATAAAAAATCTAAAGGTTTCTAGGCAATTCTTCTTCAATTTTCAGCCAAAAAAGCCATAGGAGAGCACCTTAAACTGCTTTTTCATATTTTTACTTCAAGTGAGTTCAATTCTTACTTATTTCTTGTAAATTTTATGTTTTTGAGACTTTTACAATTAGGTCCAACTCTCTATTACCTTAGTTTTTGATTTTATTGGAAATTTTAAAAGTTACCATTGATGAATATTGGATTTTTTTGATGAATTAACATGGATTTAGAGCTTTAATTTTGTTTTATGATGATTTTATAAAGTGATTTTAATAGATATTGATTTTGGGACCAAATTGTGAAAAGGTTAAATATTAGGGTTTGATATTAAATTATTTTTATCAAGGGCTGTATTGTAGCCTAGAATATTTAGATAAATTGTCAATTGAGAAAAATTAGTTCATTTGATAGACTAATTAGTAAGGGACTAAATTGTAAAAAATTATAAAAATTGGGGTAATTGTGTAATTTTGAAAATTTAGGGGTATTAATTGTAAAGTAAATTAGAACTGAAGTATATGCTAATGAATAAATAATTTTATATTTTAGATCAAGAGAAAGAGCCCGTAGACAATCGTGAAAAAGGGAAATGAGCAGAATAGTCCTTCAACTACTACAAATCTTACAAATTAACCCAAGTAAGTTCACATAGTTGAACTTTAATGTTTATATATTAAATTGATGAATGGTATTATGTATTTATTCATATCTATTATTGAAAATAAAAATTTACTGTTAAAATTATTAAATTAAATTAAATGTTCAAAATGAATAGAAAGTGGGATTGAGTATGATCGTTTTGTGGTGAAAGATGACAAAGGAAGAATTAATGGCAAATTACCCAAGTAAACTGAGGTTCAGCATTTGTTGCGAACTTTCGTGTTTACTTTCTGTGTAGCTCTCATGAGCTTCTGTTTAATTCATATGAGTTTCAGTTCAACCCTAATGGGTTCCAATTTAGCTCTTTTAAGCTTCTGGTTAACTATTATGGGTTTTCGTTCAACTCTTATGAGCTTCCGTTCAACCCTTATAAGTTTCTGTTTAGCTCTCATGAGCTTCTGTCTAGCCTTCGAGCTTTCAAAAACGATGTACTTATATCAGTAAGTCTTTCTCTGTATCAATAAGATTTGGTAAGTGATATGTGAAATTGATTTTAGAAGACTTATTGTTATTATTGGTATTGATTTGAAATAAGTGTTGTCTAAACCTTTTTGAAATCGACTTTTTATTTTAAAAAAACGAAAATGGAGTCGCCACCAATCACTTTTAGGAGGTGTGATCATGTCACCTCGTAATTTGATCATTTTAATAAGAGGTTTGATTTATTAAAACAATGTTTTTCGGTCTACAAAAATCCAAAAAAATAGGTTTGGGAGTCGATTACGCACGAGGAAGGATTAGGACCCTCGTTACGCCCAAAATTGGTACCTGATTGATTACTTGATGTCTTTAGTGTCGAAAATTGAAAATTTGAAGAGATTTTAAAATATGGTCCTTTATTAAGACATTACTAAACTAATTTTCATAAAAAGAGGCTTATTTCAGGTTAATCGAGAAGAAAGGATCATGTCCCGTAAGTTAGGACACAATGTCTTAGATCATCGAGAACAAAAATGAACACCATTTAATCATCATTTAAATCTCTTTTTCTATTTTATTTTAAAGTAAATGTTTGACTATCTCGGTTTTAGAAAGAAGCCATATTCCGTAAGTTAATAACGTAACTTTTCTAATTCCAAAATAATGAACATTACTTTGATTTAAAATATTTCTTTTTTATGCCTCGTGCAAAGAGGAATGCAATATTTAAAATAATGTGTATTTAGCTTATTCGAGCATTGTTATAACAAAATAAAATAAAAAGGAAAACGTATAAAAATGAAACGATGATGTACGAAAAAAATACCATACTAGTAAATGACGATGATAAAATTATAATAATAAAACACCAATTAACAATGGCAATAATCATATTAATTACTACTCTAATACTAATTAAATAATAAAGGACAAATAAATAATAATGATAATAAAGTTTAAAAGTATATAAAAGGAATATAAATAAATGAATTTTAATTATTGAAAAATGTTGAAGAAATAATAAATAAATAAATAAAATAATAAATAAAACAATTTGTAAAAAAAGATTGAAATTAAATAAATCAAGGATCAAATTGAAATTAGAATGAAATTTGGAGTAAAAATCATAATAAAATAAATAAATCAAACAATAAAATAAAATAAAATAAGGACTAAAAACAAAAGCGCGAAAGAGGACAGGTGCCAATTAGGAAATTATTCCCCTACCTCTTAAATGCACCATACTAAAGGACCAAAAAAAAAAAGTTAGGTGGATAAAATTAAAAAGGAATAAAGGTTGAAAATAACACTAGATTGAAGAGCATTTAAAAAGCTGAAGGACTAAAAATGCAAATATCCCTTCCTTAATAAACACACGGATCCTACTGGGTCGGGTCGGGTAGGATCAGATCGGCTAAAAACGACGTCGTTTTGGTGTCTGAGAATCAATTCCAAAATGGCATCGTATATAAGTGCTATATAAACAAAAAAATTAGAGCAAAAATCACTTTTCACACCCTTTTAAAAAATTTCATTCTTCTTATTTTCTCTCTGAGCACAGCCCAGAATCCGGCCAAGGGAGCCGTGCTCCGTCGTGGGCCACTGGTCATCGGCGACGATGGCCGTCACCTCCGGTGGTTGGAAAAGGTCCTTTTTTTTAAAAAAATTTTTAACCTTTTTTTTATTAAAAATATCTATTTGAAATAAAATATCAAAACCCTAAAAATATTAAGAAATCTTTCAATTTCCAGATACCCCCGACAAGGCTTTCAGCGAACCACCATTGGTTCAGCAACCTTCTAGGCCAGAGAAGGCTCCGGCGATGGTGGAAAAAGGTAAAAATGTTTCCTATTTTTTTTTATATATTTTTGAAATAAAAAATAAAATTTGACAGAATCACCTTTTTTTGTGTTTTTCTCGATTTCTTTTTTTTTAAAAGAAAATCCCCCGTTTTACAATCTGTTCTTTAAGCATTTTATAGCTATTTTACATTATTATTTTTCTATTTTTTATAACTATTTTTCAGTATTATTTTTCTATTTTTTCTACTGTTTGCTACTGTTCTTGCGTGTTGCTTCTTCTCTGCAGGCGACGGTGGCAGAGAGCGAGGTCAACAGTGGTGGTAGAGCAGTTGGTGATACTCGGGGCGTGAGCGTGCTGACGTGGCACGAGGAGTGGCGCAAAGGGCTAGGGTTTCAGTTTCTCTTCTGAAACAGTTTAGGCTATTGTGGGCAATAGGGTTTTTTTGGGGGGGAGGGGGAGGGCACTTGAGCTTGATGTAATTTGGGTCTGATATTTGTAAATGGAATCTGGACCATACTATTTTTTAATTTTATTTTGGCTTGGTTTCTGTTTGGTTGGGCCTGGGAAAAATTGGGCTTCTACAAGTGAATTCATTGATTGAAGTTGTAAATTGACAGGTAAATTATATTGAATGATTTACTTAATTGAATTGTTATAGTAGGTTCGGTAAGATTTACGTTTAACCTATCAAACTTACTAAGCTTCATTAAGCTTACTTGTGTTGTTTAATGTTCTTGTAGATTAAAGTAAGGTCGGGAGATTGGATCAACACATTAAGCCACACTATCCAACTGAATCTAGTAGCTTTTGCAACGTGTACTAAAGTTTATATGGCATGTATAGGGTTAATATGGTATTGAGTTAAGTTGGATTGTGTAAATATTATGGGTTATACTTTGTTTATATTTTCAATCCACTTATATAAGTATGGATTAATCGTGCATGAGATGTATTTGAAATGGTTAAGTATTAGGCATAATTGAAGCATGGTTTGAGCTAGTGAATTTAGTAAAATATGTTTATAGGTGTATATGGTTAATTTGGTAGGATAGGATATTTGAATATATGAGATGATATGTTAGATATAAAACTTGGTTTTGGATTGAATTGAAGGTTTTGTTGTGACTTGTGAATGTGCAAGTGGTTGTGCCTAGGTTGATACCAATATTGGGTAAAATGGCCTATTTTCGTCCACACGGGTAAAGACACGGGCGTGTGCTCCGACCATGTGTCCCATGCATCTTTAAATATTTAACAGCATGATAAAATTATTGTGTGAAAGTTTCATTTTATCTTGGTTTTTAATAATTTTTACGTTTTTGAGATCATTACTTCGTATTCTAGCTAGCCTGTACCTTAGATTTTGAAACTGTTAAATATTTAACAGGTTGCCATTGTTGAATGTTTGAGTAATTTAATGGTTGATGATGGATTTTGAATAGTTGTTGTTATTTAAACTAGTTTTGTTAAGTGATTTTTGACAAAAATGTCAAAAAGGGATTAAATTGTGAAAATGTAAAATTACGTGTAACAGCCCAATTTAGACCCTAGTCGAAACAGTTATTTCGGGACCACGAATCCGAGTCAGAAAAATATTTAAAAATTATTTTCTGTGATTCTTATGTGTGAATTAGCATGTGTGAAATTTTCGTGATTTAATTTTGTCATTTGAGTGTTCGATTAAATAAAAGGATCTAATCGCGTAAAATGCAAAATTTGAATGCTAATTTTTGAAGTGTCTAATTGCTTTGTTCTTTTAATGTGGGGTATTTATAATGCAATTATACCATTGGTTTTATTAGTGGACGGTTTTGGACTGTTAAATATGGTTTTCTAATTAATTTTAAAAGGTTAAATTTGTAAAATAATTAATTTCTTATATATGATATATTATATCATAATTAAAAGACCATGTTCATTATCTTTCTTAGTGACCGAATATGAAAACATAAAGAAAAGAAAATGAAGCTTAGGTTTCGGCCATGGTTGATCTTGATTAAGGTATGTAACTAGCCTAGTTTTTGATAATTTTTACGTTTTTGAGATCGTTGCTAAGTTATCTACAAGACTCATGCTTGAATTTTTTTATTTTGGTGAATATTTTGAGTTATGCCATTGTTGAAAGCTTGTGATTTTTGTTGTTTGATGATGAAATATGAAAGATATGTTTTGGGTTAACATGTTTTGTATTGGAGTTTTTGATGATTTTGAGTAATTAGGACTAAATTGAAAAAACAATAAATTGAGGGACTAAAATGTGAAATAAATTAAATATATGGACTTGTATGAACATTAGGAACATTCGACCTAACATGGGTGTAGTGAAATTTTGCATATTTTGTGTTTTGTGCAATAGGGATTAAATTATAAAAAGTGTAAAATGTTAGGGGTAAAATGGTAATTTGCTTATTTATGTGTTTTTGGACTAAATTGAATGAAAATATATTTGAATGAGTTTAATTTGAATATGTTTAGATCAAGAACCAAAGAAATCGAATTTGGATCGGGGGAAAACTAAAGTTGTCGACTAATCGATCTGTTCCGTTTTTCATCATCCGAGGTAAGTTTATAAGTGAGTAGATGTTGTTAATTTTAATTAAATACAAATTTGATTTATGCTGAAATCAAATATATGAACAAATATGTGCAATTGTCGAATGTATACAAGCTTAGAAACTACGTTTACGAATTCGTTTCGACCGAGTTATGAAGCCCGAAAGCCCCGTATGAGCCTTAGGAATAGCTAGGATACATATGTCATGACATAGGATTCAGATATGTGATGTACGAGTAAGACCATGGCATCGATATGTGAATCCGATATATGTGTGCGAGTAAGATCCTGTCTAGGACAGTGGCACCGATATGTGATTACATGTAAAACCACGTCTAGGACGTTGGCATTGTACAATATGTGTGATTATCTGAATGTCCTATCCAATTCTGAATGGTTCATCGGGCAACGATAGGTTGTGATCGAATGTGCAGAATGAGCTAAAATGATCAGGTATGAATTGGTTTATTACCTACTTGAAATAAGGTAAGTAAGTTACTAATGTGAACATGTGTGCCTTGTGAAGTATATTCGGCTTTTGCTATGTATATGCATATGATGTTATGTTTTGATTCATGAGTTTATGTATATGTGTTCACATAAAGATATTTAGCTTTGAAAATTAAAGATATTTTGCTTATATACATATATGTGTGTATTCGACCATATAATATAACTATGTATGTTATTGATATCTTTTGACTTATGAATTTATGCACATAAGTGTATGTGTACTAGCTATGATAAAGATATTTTGGCTTGGAAATCAAATTATAGTTTATCAAAATATGTATATGTTCATTCGGCCATGAATAGTTTATATGTGAAAATATATATATAAAATACATGAAATTGTAAGCTTAAGATTTAAAGTAATTATGATAGTAAAATTTGGTTTAGTTTAAACGATTTGATTATGTCATTTAGATGTTTACTTGCTTATGACTTACTAAGCTATGAAAGCTTACTCTGTATGTGTTCATGTTTACCTTTGTTTTATAGATTTTGGATTCAAGTTACGAGCTCAGGAATCGTCAAAGAAGCTTATCAAACTATCCACTGTCTTCGGTATTTTATAAGCTGAATTTTCGAACCTATGGCATGTTTAGGCTAGATTATAGTTTGAAATGTTGGATTTGGTTATTTATAATTAAAGGCATGCGAAAATAGCCTAATTTCTTTGTTTGAATTCGGTTTTTTTTTTGTTTATGGCTTAAGTTCATTTTTGGTTATTATGCTATGTGTCATGGATGAATGATATATGTGGTGATATCTATTTTTTGCATTGAAGTTGGTTGGTGATTTTGGATGTGTGCATTTGGGTGATTCGGTTATGATATATGGATAGATAAACATGTAAGTGAATTAGGTTGACATGCTGAATTAAGGAATTATATGTGATTTAGCATCAATGGGTATTTGAATATGTCCGAACAAGGTGAAAGATTATTGCGATATATTTATTACTTGGTATATAAGTTCTGTGTTTGGGTAAATATATTCGAAATTGGCTAAGTGATAAAATATAAGTGATGGATATTAACTAGAAGTGATTTGGCATTTATGCTCATGAAATATGATGAATGGTTTTGTTTATGGATTATCGAACATGAGAAGTAACATATGAAATGAATATGCCATGTGTTTAGAGCTTACTTAGTGTCTTGGTTATGTGTTTGCATTTTAAATATGGTAATTTTTAGCTTGTGAAATAAATATGAAATGAATTGTTATTTGTGTCTGAAAAGGGTTAATGTTGATATGGTGAAATACGCATGAACTTGGTAAAATATGCGATAATGTCTGACCTTATCAAAATAAATGTTTGTGAACCTTATAGGTTTGAATATATATTATGCCATAAAGGTGACTTGACATAATGGCAGATGCGAATGTGCGTAGGTATATATGTGTGATATAACTAGAAACTTACTTATGAGATAGATGCTTACAAATGTATATATATACATGAGACATGTTTGATTAATATTTAGATATTTGAATGTTTTGATTATTGGTTATATGGTTCGGCTTTTGGTGTAATAATGCATAGGTATTACGACATGATGTTTATTAACTGGATCAAATAAATGATTAAATAAACTATAATTAAAATCCTTATGTATGAGATTGTGACTTATATGATTGAATAGATGGTTACTAATCGAGAATTATAATTATTATAAGTAAGTTGACATAATTTTCATGTATGTTTTAAATTGAATAATTGTATTGAACTGTGTTATGACTAGTAATACCTTGTAACCCCATTCTGACGACAGATACGGGTTAGGAGTGTTACATTATGTGGGTAGAAGTGTGAATAAATTGCAAATATGGGCTGCTAGTAATATATAGTAAATTTGGCTAAGCATGGGCTGGTACTAAATTGCATGAATTTGCAATTTTATGTGATAAGGACTAAATTGTAAATATGTGAAAGTTTAGGGGCAAATGTGTAAATTTTTCAAAATATGAATTATGGGCTAAATTGAATAGATTGAATATTGAATGTACTGAATTTGATAATATATTGATCAAGATAAGCCGAGATCAAAATTAGATCGGGGAAAAAGAAAAGTGGACGAATAGCCGATATTTGCTATCCGAGCTATACGAGGTAAGTTCGTATAATTAGAATCGAACTTTTAAATACTTGTAATTATTTGAAAGGTATGTATATAATTGATTATCTGATATAATTGTAATATGAACGCTTTATTGATATAGACTGTTAGTTACCGAGCCCTGTTTGAACTATATGAATTTGTAGGATATGAGTGACATGTCACTTGGGTTACCGTTTTAGTCGAGATCCTGCTTGTGTTGCGGACTCATCGTAGCTCGAATGAGCTTATCGATATATCAACTCGTAAGAGCTTACTGATTTTAGCTCGTTGGAGCTTACTGTTCTCAGATCATTTGAGCTTACTGTTTCAGCTCGTCAGAGCTTACCGTTTCAGCTCAATAGAGCTTACTCTCCTTCAGCTCAGGAGGAGCTTACTATTCATAGCTCGAAAGAGTGGAAAATTATAAATAATTGACGGATAACTGATTTATATGTACTGTACATCACCCAAGTATCCCTCGAAATTCTAATAGGTTCAACAGGCATAAATACTGTTTATATGGATAAATATTGTTTATATAGAGGAGCTACTGTTTGCAAATGGATTATTGTTTACATGATTGAGAATGAAATGTTACTAATGTTGTACATGATATATGAATTTGGTATAATGCAATATATTGGGTATTGAAATGAAATAATGGATGGTTATATGTACTTATATGGCTAACTTGTTGATGAATGTTTATGTTTAGGAAATTGGAAATTGGAAATTGAGTTGAGTATACTTTATTTATTGCCTTAATTGTATAAATGGTAAGTTTAATTCTGAATTATATGGGCTTAATAAGCTACAAAGCTTACTCTATTTCTTTTTCCATGTTTTATAGAGGTTCGATAACTCGCTCGTTTCGGACAAGTCGGAGTTACGTATTACACTATCCAGTTGCCGATTGGTACTTTTGAATTTGTGGATATAAGTAAATTTGGCATGTATAGGTTAGTATTAAAGATGATAAATATGGTTACTTGAGATAATGAATTTTTGGTACATTTTGTAGTATAAGTCTAAGCCATGTGATGTGGCTAAATTTGGTATAATATTTTGGTTGTATATAAGTGTTTAATTATGGTATGTTTGATAAGTAGTAGATGGAATGGAATTATGCAAATGTTATCTTGATATGTGGTTGGCATATGCATGATGTTAATTAGGTATTTGAATATTATGTTGACTTGGTATCATATATGTATAAAATGTATTGGAATAGCTACCTATTGAGTTATGAATTGATAAAATTTTATGCTTGTGCATGTATGTGAAAATAGGGCGGCAAAATGGCTTTGCAAATAGCCTATTTTTGTCCACACGGGCAGAGACATAGGCGTGTGTCTCAGCCGTGTGTGACACACGGTTATGTTACACGGCCGTGTGTCCCCTAGTGTTGAATTATAATGAAGTCAGTATGCTCCACATGGTCTCACACACGGGCGTTTGGTACAATTCAATATGTCCCGTAATTGGCACACAGCCTAGCACATGGGTGAGTGACTTGGCCGTGTTGAATAAGTCAGTATACTCTCCAGTTTTCACACGGCCTGATACACAGACGTGTCTTCGGCCGTGTGATGCAAGTCAGTATGTATGCCCTGTTTCCACACGACCTAAGACACCGGCTTGTCTACTAGTCGTGTGAGGAACACGGTCTGTTCACACGGGCTTGTGGTCTCTGTATGTTTAAAAAATTTCTAAGTTTTCCAAAATTCTCGTATGTTATCGGTTTAGTCTCGAACCATTTTTAAAGCATGTTTAAGGCCTCGTAGGCCCTAATAAGGGACAATATGATTGTGTGGAATGGTATTTGAAAATGAATGCATAAATGTACAAGTTATGTATGTTAAATGATGTGTATTGATCGATAATACCGCATAACCCTACTCTGATGATGGATATGGGTTAGGGGTGCTACATTTATTGGTATCAAAGCTACGATTTAGTCGATTCTAGGACTAACGTAGCATATGTGAGTCTAGCTATACATGTCATATATAAAATTGTGATAGTGTGATGACTCCTGACATTTTCAAATGTGTTTTTATATAGTAATGGATTCCAAACAAGCTGTAGCAGATGATGTAGATAGTAACGCGCCGGCTCTCGCTCAAGGGACAGCGCCTTCTAAATCTAAACCTGTGTCTAATGGTCATAGGGGTGAGGCTAAAGAAGCCTTCTTTCAAATAATAAACGAGTGGTTCACAAAGTACATTCGTACGAACCCGACTGTTCAGCAACCTCCACCCTTACCTATTCCCCAACCGATCCCTATAGTTCCTCAAGGTATAGATCCTCTACAATTGAATAATCCACTTGTTGATAAGATACGGAAGCACGGGGCTGAGGAGTTCAGAGCCACTATTAATGATGACCTTGAGAGAGCCAAGTTTTGGCTAGAGAACACGATTCGAGTATTTGATGAATTATCTTGCACATCTGAAGAATATTTAAAATGTAATGTATCACTGTTGAGAGACACTGCGTATCAGTGGTGGAATACATTGATATCAGTAGTTCCGTGAGAAAAGGTTACTTGGGAGTTCTTTCAAGTTTAATTCAGAAAGAAATACATCAGCCAAAGGCTCATTGATCAGAAAAGAAAAGAATTTCTTGAATTGAAACAGGGTCAGATGTCAGTAACAAAATATGAGAGTTTGTACGACTTAGCAAATATGCTCGTGAGTGTGTTTCTTCTAAAGCTATAATGTGTAAAAGGTTCAAGGATAGATTAAATGAAGAAATTAGACTATTAGTTGGGATTGTTGAGATTAAAGAGTTTGTCGTTCTATTTGACAGAGCTTGTAAAGCCGAAGAGCTTTGCAAAGAGAAAAGAAAAGTTGATTTTGAGGCTAGAGACTTCAAAAAGAGATTTGCGGGCAAATCACATCAGTCAGCATCAGAAAAATCTAAAGAATATCATCCTCGTTCTACTGTTTCTACGGGGATTTCGATTAGAGATAGAGATGCGAAATATTTCAGCTCTAAACCTCAAATGACATCAGTTGCCAGTGTCGGTAGTGTTAGAAATACTGGACCTGAATGTAAACACTACAATAAGTGACATTACGGTGAATATAGATTGGTGAGTGGAGCTTGTTTTAAATGTGGATCTCTTGATCATTATCTCTGGGATTGTCCAAAAAAAGTTTGTAGCAGAAAGAGATCAACCGACAAAAGTAAGTAATACGGCTACTAGAGGGAGACCACCCCGAAACATTGGAAATACGAGTGGTAATTGAGGTGCTATGAGAGATTCTGCTGTGAGATCTGAGGCATGAAACACTGGAAATACGAGTGGTAATCGAGGTGCTACAAGAGATTCTGTCCGAGCTTATGCTATCTATGCACGGGAGGAATCATCATCACCAAATGTTATTACCGGTACTTTTTATCTTTTTGATACTAATATAGTTACATTGATAGATCCTGGATTAACCCATTCATATATCTGCATGAATTTAGTATTTAAAAAAAGTTTACATGTCGAGTCTACAGAGTTTGTAATTAAAGTATCAAACCCCTTAGGCAAGTCTGTTTTAGTTGATAAATTTTGTAAGAATTATTCTTTGATTACTCGGGGTTACTGTTTTGGGGTGGAGTTGATGCTTCTACCGTTCGACGAGTTTGATGTATTCTGGGTATGGATTGGCTGACTATGCATAATGCCGTAGTGAATTGTAGATGAAAGATCATTGAATTGAAATGTTAAAACGGTGAAATTCTTTGGATTGAGTCTGATGATTCGAGTGAATTACCTACTGTAATATCGTCAATGTTAGCTCAGAAATATATGAAAACGGGCTATGATGCATATTTTGCATACGTATTGGATACTAAGGTGTCTGAATCAAAGATTGAATCTGTATTTGTTGTCTGTGAGTTTTTAGATGTATTTTTAGAAGAATTATCGGGTTTGCCACCGATCAGAGAGGTTAAATTTGGTATTGAATTAGTACCGAGAACAACACTGATATCGATAGCTCTGTACAGAATGAATCTAACAGAATTAAAAGAGTTAAAAGCTCAGTTACAAGAATTGACAGACAGAGGTTTTGCACGACCAAGTTCTTCACCCTGGGGTGCACCGGTATTGTTTGTGAAAAAGAAAGATAGCACGATGAGAATGTGTATCAAATATAGACAGTTGAATAAAGTGACTATAAAGAACAAGTACCCTTTACCACGGATTGAAGACTTATTTGATTAGTTGAAAGGGGATACAATATTTTTAAAGATTGATTTGAGATCGGGTTATTACCAGTTGCTAGTTAAAGAATCGAATGTACCGAAAACTGCATTCAGAACAAGGTACGGGCATTATGAATTTCTGGTTATGCCTTTCGGATTAACTAATGCTCTTGCAGTTTTTATGGACTTAATGAACCAGATATTCAGATCGTATTTAGACAGATTTGTTATTGTATTCATTGATGACATTCTGATCTATTTGCCAAATGAATCCGAACATATTGAGCACTTGAGAGTTGTGTTACAAACTCTAAGTGATAAGAAATTATTTGCAAAGTTCAGCAAATGTGAGTTTTGGCTTCGTGAGGTTGGATTTTTGGGGCATATTGTTTCAGCTGACGGTATTAGAGTTGACCCGAGTAAGATTTCTGCTATTGTTGATTGGAAACCTCCAAGAAATATGTCTGAAGTCCGTAGTTTTTTGGGCTTAGCGGGTTATTATCGAAGATTTATGAAAGAATTCTCGATGATTGCGACACTGATGACTCGACTACTTCAAAAAGATGTGAAATTTGAATGGTCGAAAAAATGTCAGCAGAGTTTTGAGCAGTTGAAAGTACTGTTAACTAAAGCACCAGTTTTGGTTCAACCTGAGTCGGGGAAAGAATTTGTGATTTATAACGACGCATCATTAAATGGTTTGGGATGTGTCCTGATGCAAGAAGGAAAAGTTATAGCTTATGCTTTCCGACAATTGAAACCGCATGAAAAGAATTATCCAACGCATGACTCAAAGTTGGCTGCAATTATGTTAGCATTGAAATTTTGGCAACATTACTTATACGGTGAGAAATGCCATATTTATACGGATCACAAAAGCTTAAAATATCTGATGTCACAAAAAGATTTGAATTTGCGACAACGTAGATGGCTCGAGTTATTGAAAGATTATGAATTTTTGATTGATTATCACCCAGGAAAAGCTAATGCTGTTGCTGATGCCCTGAGCTAAAAATCTTTTTTTGCATTATGAGCAATGAATACCTAGTTGATGATTTGTGATAATGGGTCTATTTTAGCTGAATTAAAGGCTAAATCGGTATTTCTTCAACAAATCTGTGAAGCTCAGAAAGATGACTGTGAATTACAAGTCAAACGAACTCAATGTGATACTATCCCTAATTCAGAGTTTCAGATTGGAGCCGATGATTGTTTAAGGTTTCGGAATAGAATTTGAGTTCCAAAAAATTTAAAACTCATTCAGGAGATTTTGCACGAAGCACACCATAACTACTTATCTGTTCATTCGGGAAGTACCAAAATGTACAATGATTTGAAACAGTTTTATTGGTGGCAAGGAATGAAACGAGATATTTTAGAGTTTGTTTCTAAATTTTTGATTTGTTAGCAAATCAAAGCTGAACATCAAGTGCCATCGGGTTTACTGCAGCCTGTAATGATTTTCAAGTGGAAATGAGATAGAGTTACAATGGATTTTGTGTCGGGATTGCCCCTAACTCCGAAAAAGAAAGATACTATCTGGGTTGTCGTTGATCAACTAACAAAATCTGCTCATTTCATACTAGTATGTATAGATTACTCACTTGACAGATTAGCTGAATTGTACATTTCTGAGATTGTTCAGTTACACGAAGTGCCACTATCTATTATTTCTGACAGAGATCCGAGGTTCACGTTGCTATTCTGGAAGAAATTGCAAGAAGCTCTAGGTACGAAATTGAATTTCAATACTGCTTTTCATCCTCAGACTGACGGTTAAATTGAGAGAGTTATTCAGATTCTCGAAGACATGTTGAGATGTTGTATTTTAGAGTTTGAGAGCAGTTGGGAAAAATACTTACCGCTGATTGAGTTCGCGTATTATAACAGTTTTCAGACGGGTATTAAGATGCAACCATACAAAGCTTTATATGGTTATAAATGTCGAACTCTGCTATACTAGACTGAACTAAGTGAGAAAAAGATTCACGGGGTTGAATTGATCAGAGAAACTGAAGAAAAAGTGAAAACGATTCGCGACAGTTTAAAAGTAGCTTCAGGTCGACAGAAATCCTACGCGGATAATTGAATTTCAAGTCGGGGACTGAGTGCTTTTAAAGGTGTCACCGTGGAAAAAGGTTCTTCGATTCGGCCATAAAGGGAAGTTGAGTCTATGATTTAACGGACTGTATGAGATCATTGAGAGAATAGGGCCTGTAGCATATCGATTAGCTTTACTGTTAGAACTTGAAAATATTCATATTGTCTTTCACGTTTCTATGCTATGTCGATACAGATCCGATCCATCACATGTAATTTTTCCGGTAGATGTTGAGATACAGACTGATTTGACGTATAGCGAAGAACCGTTTGAGCTTACAGTTCTCAACTCGTATAAGCTTACTGGTTCAGCTCGTCAGAGCTTACCGTTTCAGCTCAACAGAGCTTACTGTCCTTCAGCTTAGGAGGAACTTACTGTTCATAGCTCGAAAGAGTGAAAAATGATAAGGAATTGACAGATAACTGATTTATATGTACTGTACATCACCTGAGTATCCCTCGAAATTCTAATAGGTTGAACGGGCATAAATACTGTTTATATGGATAAATACTATTTATATAGAAGAGCTAATGTTTGCAAATGGATTATTGTTTACATAATTGAGAATGAAATGTTACTAATGTTGTACATGATATGTGAATTTGGTATAATGCAATATATTGGGTATTGAAATGAAATAATGGATGGTTATATGTACTTATATGACTAACTTGTTGATAAATGTTTGTGTTTAGAAAATTGGAAATTGAGTTGAGTATACTTTATTTATTGCCTTAATTGTATAAATGGTAAGTTTAATCCTGAATTATACGGACTTACTAAGCTATAAAGCTTACTCTATTTCTTTTTCCATGTTTTATAGAGGTTCGATAAATCGCTCGTTTCGGACAAGTCGGAGTTACGCATTACACTATCCAGTTGCCGATTGGTACTTTTGAATTTGTGGATATATGTAAATATGGCATGTATGGACTAGTATTAAAGATGATAAGTATGGTTACTTAAGATAATGAATTTTTGGTACATTTTGTAGTATAAGTCTAAGCCATGTGATTTGGCTAAATTTGGTATAATGTTTTGGTTGTATATAAGTGTTCAATTATGGTATGTTTGATAAGTAGTAGATGGAATGGAATTATACAAATGTTATCTTGATATGTGGTTGGCATATGATTGGAAAATGCATGATGTTAATTAGGTATTTGAATATTATGTTGAATTGGTATCATATATGTATAAAGTATATTGGAATGACTGCCTATTGAGTTATGAATTGATAAAATTTTATGCTTGTGCTTGTATGTAAAAATAGGGTGGCAAAATGGTTTTGCAAATAGCCTATTTTTGTCTACGCAGGCAGAGACATAGGAGTGGGTCTCGACCGTGTGTGACACACGGTTATGTTACACGGCCGTGTGTCCCCTGGTGTTGAATTATAATGAAGTCAGTATGCTCCACACGGTCTCACACACGGGCGTGTGACCGGCCATGTGGTACAAGTCAGTATGTCCCCTAATTGGCACACGGCCTAGCACATGGGCGTGTCTTCGGCCATATGATGCAAGTCAGTATGTATGCCCTGTTTCCACACAGCCTAAGACACGAGCGTGTCTACTAGTCATGTGAGGCACACGACCTGTTCACACGGGTGTGTGGTCCCTGTATGTTTGAAAAATTTCTAAGTTTTCCAAAATTCTCATATGTTATCAGTTTAGTCCCGAATCACTTCTAAAGCATGTTTAAGGCCTCGTAGGCCCTAATATGGGACAATATGATTGTGTGGAATGGTATTTGAAAATGAATGCATAAATGTACAAGTTATGTATGTTAAATAATGTGTATTGATCGATAATACCTCGTAACCCTACTCCGACGATGGATACGGGTTAGGGGTGTTACACCCCTGCACATTAATTTCATAAATTAATATGTTCACACGGCCTAGTACACGGGCGTGTGGCTTGGTCGTGTGACCCAAGTCAGTAAGCACCCTAAATTGGACACAGGCTGGGACACAGCCGTGTGCCCCACATCAAATGCCCACACGGCTTGGCCACACTGGCGTGTGTCCCCTACACCTAAGGAAAATTTTGAAATTTTGCGAAAAATTCTCTAAGTTTTCGATTTAGTCCCGACTTATTTCTAATCTATATTTTGAACCTCGAGGGCTCATACAATGGACAATATGAAAGTAATATGTTTGGTTCCTGATATGTAAATTAAATGTTATGAAATGTTCGTATTTAATCTATAAAGTCTGATAATGCTCTGAAACCCTGTTCCAACAACGAATAAGGGTTAGGGGTGTTATAGTGATGATATTGTTGTTCCTTGGGTTGCTTTGAATCCCTACAATATGTTAAAAGATATTGGTATTATTTATAATGTTCAATTTAATATTAATAAATTTATGATCATAACTTCAATTGAGATCTGTTCACGGGCTAGGCTCTCTATCCGATCTTAAAGGTCTGTCCGAAATTTAGAAGGGTTTGGATAAAAATATTGAGCTAAAAAAATTAGATCAATTTAAAATATGATTCAAACTCAAGCTCAAACAATCAAGGCCAAAGTTCGGTCCTACTCTACCCGTTTTCTATTTTTATATATATTATATAATTTATAGCACATAAAAATTAAATATATAATAATGTATAATATTGTAATATAAATATTAAAAATATTAGTATAGATGTATAATTTTAATAAATGAGAAATTATTAAATATTAGATAAAAATAAAAATATATTTTTTTTAAAAAACTCAAAAATGAAAATTTGGATTTTATTAAATGAATTTATATAAGAAATAACTTTATATAAAATTTTATAAACAATACGTTTATATAATCTTGTATATTATAATATATTTATATTGATTATATATTATTTACGAACTATTGTCACTAATTTATTAACAATTAAATAAAAACTGAATTAGTCATCAATTTTTTATAGTTTGCATGAATGGTTTAATAATAATTATGAAATTTTATTAGCACTACATTCAAATTATTAAAATAATTAAAATATTTTATTTATGTTGAATAGTTATTATTTTAAATAATGTTGAACAAACCTATATTATCTCATTTGAATATGATACAAATGTTTCAGTTATAATTTGAAATTATTTATCTATAATATATCCATTTTTAATATGGTACAAATTTTCTAATTATAATTTCAACATATTATTATTATGGAATTTTTAAATAAGTTAATATATTTTAATTATGTTCAATAATTTGAATAATAAATTTAAAAAAAAAACTAATTGTTGTAGTAAAAAGTAGATTACTTAAAATTAATCTAAGAAATTAAACATGTAAAATCTGTCACATTCTAAACTAGTATACAAACATACATTATTATTCTTGTAAATTTTTTTGTTCCGGTGACGGTAGACTAGATAATAATCAAAGGCTTAGTACAAATCAAACTCCAAATTTTAATTAAAGTCCAACTCAATTAACGCCCAAAATTTCGACCCAAATTTTCCCTTTTACAATCGCAGAAGATAGACGGGGACCATCGTTTAACTTTTGTAAATAATAGATTTCCATATCTATTGTCTAAATTTACAGTTTCAAATTTTATAAAATTACAAACATCCAATTTGCTGGCCCAAATATCAAAAAATGTATTTTTTTTTAAACATTTACAGGAATAGGTCAATTTAGGTAAATCGTTGCTGGAAGCGTTTTTTGTGTGTCACCATTAATACACTTCCAATTGAACGCATTTTACTTATATTAACAAAAAAAGATTTTTAATTGGAAGCATTTTTTTTACCACATCAGCTCTAAAAGTACCACCTATTAATGTAAAAATAAAACTTACAAAACATGTTTTTATACAGACCTAAAATCTTATTTCTCTTGTTTTCTTTAGTAATGTGAGATATGAGATTTGTGTATATATAGACTAATGAATAAATTTGTAACTTGTTCTTAGACAATATAGAATTGCTTAAGAAAATAACAAGAATGAGACTTTAGATCTATTATAAAAGCCTTTTTTTGTAAGTTTTACCAAAAAAATAAGAACAAAATATAGGTGCTGCCACTTTTAGTGCTGATGTGGTAAAAAACACTTCCAATTAGAAGTGATAGAAGCGTTCAGATAAAAGCATTTTACCAAAATCAGCCCATTCCCTAAATTTTCAAAAATTTAACCTATTTCCATAATTTTTAAAAGAAATTACAATTTCTAGAATTTTAGTCTAATTTGCTATCATACATAAAGGTGTTCATTGATCCAACCTGCAGCACTCTAAAAAGATTTTTAAGCTTGGCCTCAACCACCCAAATGGTATCTTTTACTGTTTAAAAAATAATAATAATTATAAAACTGAATTTCCATTTCCCTCTCCCTTCTATTAATTGCTTCCCTCTCAAGAAACAAAACCCTCAGCTTTGTAAGTGCAATTACAGAGAAGATCAAATGGTAGGCTCTTTTTTTTTCCCCTTTGAATTTTTTTGTTAATTTATTTTTCCTGCGTGCTTTCGTTTATTTAGATATCTAGCAATATAGTTCCTTTGGTTTGTTTAATTAACGAGCTATAAACTTCCGGGTTTTCATCACAGTGGTACAAGCTACCGTATTTTGGTTGATGTATTAGGAAGCAGCGGGATTTCTTGGTAGAAATCTAGATATAGCGAACGGTTTGAAGCTAACCCAGAAATTTTCTTGCTTGTTTTTTAATTCTTATTGTAGAGCAAATTTGCCTGGTGATGCTATCAGCGCTTTGATTGAATAGTGGAGTTTGGAGGCCAAGGGTTATTTGATAGATTTATGCATGAGTTTGAGCCTTATGCAAAATAGTTGCAGCATTTTTGGTGAGGGGTTGGGGAGATATTGGTGAAGCTTGCCAGGCACGTAAAGATTTTTAATGAAATGGTCCAATTAGGTTGTGCCATTGATGTTCTTGCTCATAATAGCTTGTTGGAAGCCTTATGCAAAGTTGGTTGCCTGGATGAAGCTTACAAGGTGTTTTGGAGAAATGGGTTTGAATGGGATTTGAGCCAGATGCTTGTAGTTACTCCTTTTTCATTCGTGGATATTTTGAGGCCAATTATATTTAGGGTGTTCGATAGGATGAGAAGATACAATCTTATGCCAAATTTGTTCACTTAAAATTGCATCATCAAACAGTTTTGCAAGAATGATAAAACTAATGAGGCTTACCAGCTTTTGACTGAAATGATTGGAAGGGGAACCGGTCCAGATACATGGAGTTACAATTCCATTTTGGCTTATCATTGTGAACATTCTGACGTTAATGGGGCTCTTAGATTAATTTCCAGAATGCAAAAAACTGATTGTTTGGCAGATAGGCACACTTGCAATATGTCATTCAAGTTGCTTATCCGTAAAGGAAGATTGGATAGGGCAATAGAGTTGTGGGAGGTTATGGACGATAAAGGATTTTATCCTCCAGTCTTAACTTATGCTGTCATGGTTCATTGATTATGTAACAAGAGAGGTTGGTTAAGGAGGTGTGCAAATATTCTGGGATGATGATTGATGAGGGTATACTGTATACCTCCATATGCATCAATGGTTGAGTGACTGAGGAATAGGTTGTTGTGGTTCGGAATTGGATTAGTGGAAAGTGTTAGGTACTTGCAAACAAGATGGAAAGAAGCACTTCTTGCTCAATACTAGAATTAACAAATGCAATGAGAGGTGAAACAGCCTATAAGAGAAAAAGAAGTGACGAGCCGGAGCTTGAAAGTGAATAACAAGGACCTTGCTTTTCAGTTTGATGCTTCTCAAATATAAAAAGTCAAATCTTTAAGTTCATGATCGGTTTTCTAGTCTTATGCATGAATTGATTTTCATACCACTTGTCTTTGTTTTCACCTTAATGCATTCTCTGATATAAGAAACTTGCTTTACAGATCATTGAAATTAAGCATTCTTCGTTTGTAGATTGTACCTGTGGTGGTGTCTAGTTCTAAACAAACACCTTTGTGGAAATTCAGATAAATGATGCAAATATGGAAAATCTTCTGGTGTTATAGTAGATCATATGAAATGTTTTCTTAGCCAAAAAAAGAATGCAGTGAAGTTAACTCAGTTATTTGCAGGGATTAAACTAGAAAATCTTATAAGGAAGCTAATTCAGATGCAAAGGGTGTTACAAGGGTAGACATTTCTCACTGTTGTGATTCAGATGGTTTATATTTTTTATTTACTTGTGATTCAGATGGTTTATATTTTTTATTTACTAACTTTTTGTTACCAAACATTTCATTTATGAAGTTTAGGTTGCAAAGGTGGTGAGAAATGGAAGTCTATGTCAAAAGTTCTTTATAACCAATCATTGATGATTTTATATTTATTTTTCATTAGAGCTAGAATATAAATGATGGGGTTTTCACAATGATAAGCCAAATTGGAATTGTAACTCCATGTATCTGGAGGAGGCTAACAATGCTGACAATTAAAATAAAGAAGTAAGGCTTCATTCACCATTTTCTTAAGAGCTGGCATTTGATGTATCTGGTGGTCGCTTGGTCTTTCTTTTATCATATACGCTGACCGGTGACAGGTGAATATAATTTAATTTGTTATTATTTTAGGAGGATGGAGGTTCAGAGAAGGAAACATCTGCTGCTGAAAAATGAAGCTGAGCAGGTATTAGCTGATAATTAGTCAGTGGCAGAGTTGTGTAGGGGTATTGTACATTTTTTAGTTCCCTTTATGGTAATGAATTCTAGTTTTTTTTTTTTTTTTTTTTGGGGGGGGGGGGGGGGGGGGGGGGGGGAGAGGTTTCAAAAAAGGTGCATTTCATTCATAAACTAAGTAGCAAGTCTAAACATGGGATAATTAGCTTTATCAACTAATACAAATGAAGCCATAAAAGATAGCTTGGATCACTTCCTTTCCTTGCTAATGCATCAGCACAACGGTTTCCTTCACGAAGAACATGCAACAGTCTAGTGTTCTGGAATTCTAGTTAGATGTTTTGGGGGGGGGGGGGGTTGGTTTGACAAGAATCTTATTTTTCTTTCTTTTGAAATCATGTTATATTGTATTCTTTGACATGTGAAGGCTAAGGCAAGTTTCTGCTTTAAAGTAAAAGCTTCATGAATTAACAGTATTGATGATAACAAAAAATGATCTTTAGAGGTGGTCCTCAAATTTTCTTGTGTCAACATGTCTGAAGACAAAAGTGTTCATTCAGAGCATTGATGGTCTCAATGTAATGGTTATGCAAAGCTGGCAGTAATAAAAAAGATAACTTATTTGTACTTAATTATCTTTGGTAGAGTTAAAACTTTATATTGAAACAATGTATGTTTCCATAATAGTAGTTATTAATTAAATTAAGCTAGAAATTACTAAAGCAAAAAGGTAAGAAAAATGTAAGTAGGTGCTGTAAAAACATGAATGTTTCTACTTTGGGCAGATTTGAGTCAGCATTTCACTGACTTGTCTCTTGTTTCTTTCCCCTACAAGGTAGCATTGGCTTCCCACATAAGCAGAGATTGTGAGCATAAGCAGAAGCAGGGAAGATGTTGTAAGGCCGACCTTGTGGGATCTCTCCACATAGTCTATTTGCCCTGAAGCTTGCATGTCTCATAAACTTAATACCCAACAAGCTAGTTGGGATTCTCCCAGTGAGCCTGTTGATGGAAAGATCAAGCCAATGAAGGTTCTCCAATCGTCCTAAACTCATCGGTATGGTGCCGGTTATCAGGTTCCTCGAAACAACCAATCTTTCGAGCTCAATAAGATTCGAGATTGAACTTGGGATCTGGCCTGCAATCTTGTTGCTTCCTATATTCAACTCTTTCAAATTCAGCCCTTCGGAGAATTCCGGTATCGTACCGGAAATGAGATTATTTGACACATCTATAACCTCCAAGAAGCTGCTTGTTCGGTTATTTAAAATGCTCGAGAGAGACCCGCATACCTGGTTCGAATGAAGATCAATAGAGGAAATCCCATCTGGAACTTTGAATTCTGAAAGATCAAACTTCAGCAGGTTATTTGAAAGCTTCACCTTCTGCAGACTTGTCATTTTTGTGAAAAATGTTGAAATGCTCCCAGTGAGGAAATTATTGGACAAATCTATGGAGCTCAATGAATCTGGCCTTGTAAACCTTGGGAGGCTTCCTCTCAGTTTACAACCAGCTAGATTAACATCTGAAAGCTGTCTGTCTGTGATCCACTTAGGAACTGTCCCCAAACTGAGGTTGTTGAAAGACAGGTCTATTGACAAAAGTGAAGGAATGCCCCTGTTGGAAACATCTGGTAAAGGGTCTGAGAATCCATTTCTGGATAAATTAAGGGACCAGAGATTCTGCAATCTTGAAATAGATGCTGGAATGTGACCTATAAACTTGTTGCTACTCAGTGAAAGGCTAGTGAGGGACTTGAGATTCCCAACCTGCTCTGGGATAGTTCCAGTGAGCTGGTTGTGGCTCAGTGACAGATATGATAGGCTAACCAAGTTGAACATGGAAATGGGTAAGTGAGCTGATAATTGGTTATTAGAGAGGTCAATAAAGGTAATGTTTCTAAACTGTCCTATAAATTCAGGGATAAAACCAGACAATGAGTTGAAACTGAGATCAAAAGACTGCAAAAGGTGTAGATTTTTTAAACTAGCGGGGATAGGACCTGAGAAGGAATTTCTCCCTAAATTTATCATCCCAAGGTTTCTCAAATTTCCTAAGCTTGGAGGAACGGGTCCCTTCAAATGGTTGCCAGCCAATGAAAGTGTTTGGAGATGGGATAATAGGCCTAAACCTGAAGGAATGTTCCCTCGAAGGGAATTGTCTTCCAGGACCAACTGAGTAAGTCTGGTTAGCTTGGAAAAGCTATCTGGGATTGGACCTGTAATAAGCTTCATCCCACTTATGACCAACACTTGCAAGAATGGTAGACTACCCAGAGAAGAAGACAAAGTACCCTTCATGTACATGCTACTGTCTTTTACCGGCCCTTGAAGTGCCAATGTAGTGACCCTCCCAGCTGGATTACATTGAACACCTTCCCAATCTCCTCCACAACAATCTCTTCCAATCCATGAAGAGAGAATCCCTGTTGTGTCCTTGACAATTTTGGCTTTGAAAGCAAGAAGGGCAGCCCTATCAGCCTCTGAGCAAACACCTGGTGAGGTTGTTTCAGCTAGTGACAATGGAAACACTCCCACAAGGGAGGAAATGAATAAAACCTCAAAAACCCATACCAGAATCTGCATTTTGGGAAGTGGGTATTGATCAAATCAAAGAGATGGTTGAAAAATATATAGGGGTTTTCCTCCACTGGATCTGACAAGAGGAACAAAGAAAAGAAAAGAATATATATCCTACCATGAAAAAAGTAAAAATATAAAAGGTCGCAAAGCAGACATGGGGCTTTTTTGTTCTTATATTTTTCTTCACGTAGACAATAAGGTATAATGATGAAAACAAAGGTAAATAAAAGATTGAAAGAGTGAAATGTGAATTGTAAACTATGTTCCCCCATTCATATATATAGTAGCACTAAAAAGAAGAAGAAAAATTATGAAATCTGCTATGCCTATATCTCAGTTTAATGATTCTCACATGAGGATTTGTGACCGTTTGATGAATCACGTGGATCCTAATTTCATTTCGAACGTTGGAGCGCAGCTGATTCAAAATTTCCTTTCACCTTTTTGGTGGATCAACTAAACTCCTTTCAAGCTTAAAGTTCACACTTTTTTAAAATCTTTTGTGGATTAAATTTAGAAATTCAATTTTTAAATATTATTTAAACACTCAAATCCAATTTCTTATGGGTTAAAAGGTAAGAATTTGTTACTATTTTGTGCATGTTTTGACACCATTCATACTCGTGATAAGGGCTCCCCCCATGCATTTATCACTAGCATTCAAAGTAATCACATGTGTAAGTGTTTGAATTTATTTGACTTGATTCATCTACGTCTAATTATGATTTTAGTCCTTTTTTTTTTTTTTTGTTTTATGATAGAAATTCGGGGTTGGTCTTTGACACCATTGTTATCTCTCTATTTTTATAATCTTATTATTATTACTAGATTCAAATTGATAACAGGAAATAAAACCTTAAATATGATTAATTGGATTTTCAAATCCCCCTAATTGTCTAATTAAATAGCCATAAAAAAAAAAGTTATTGAATTGAAAAGATTAATATAATAAAGAGGCTAAAAACAGAATTACACCAATCAATGCAATCATGTTAAATTTGAAAACATCTCTCGCAATCAACCGTTATTCATTGCTCATTCAACAAATAAGTAAAAAAGTTGGAGAAATGTAATAATTTAAAAGAAATATAGAGATTGGAGATTAGTTTGGAATGGTGGTGATGAAATGAAATATATTGTAGCAATAAAAGAGACTAAAGTTATAAAAAAAAAAAAAGGGATGGGGTGATAAAAATGATGGGAGGGAGTAGCCTACAAAACTAGCGTGAAACATAAGAAGATTTCAGATTAATGGATCCTTTTCCTAAATGGGAAGCTTACTTTATGGTAATGAAGGTGGTTTTCAACTTTTGTTGTTTATTTATCTAAATTTTGCGACCAGGGAATATTGGGTTCTAGCTTCGGCTAGGCTGTTGCTTACTCATTTTGTCGCTTCCACCTCCTTTCGGTTCAAAAGCAGCTATTACAAGCTGGGAATACTTCACAGTTAAGAGGACACAAAATTTGTGTTCAATTTTGAATAATATACATAATTTATTTGTATTTAGGTGGGTGATCCTTTTAGAAATATAAGTCATTCGATTTCTTTTTATCTATCATTTTAAATATAATATTATTTATGTGTTTAGGGTCTATTCTTTTCGAATTTAATTTGAATTTTTATAATAAAATTTGATAGATATTTTTACTAATGAAATTGAAATCGCAGATTTGATTGAAGAAGGACATGTTTACATATAATACAACTACTTGTCTAATCCAACATAGATTAATAATAGAGATAAGCAAAGCATAAATTTGGAGACAAAATCTTGTGGTGATGTTAAAAAATGTTGAAAATGTTAGAAAAAGTTTGTCAACCAAATCCAATCATTCTTGAAATTTGATTCCTTCTATTTTCCTCTCTTCTCTTCAAGTCACATCTTCTTCACATCACCCATTCATTCCCCTTATTTAATTTCTTCTATATCCATCCATTATACTAACATCATCTCCACTCTTTCTTCTTCTTTTTTTTTTTTTTTATAAAATTGTTAATCTCACACATCATCTTTTAAATTTTTGTTGTAATTACAAAAATAAACTTAAATATTTTGAAAAGGTTTCTGTATCACATTATTTTTTGGGTATAAAGGTAGGGTCCTTTTTCAAACAATACCACCATCTTTTTCATTTGATTAATGGTGAACCAATTTAGTACAAAAACTGAAAATATAATATTTACAATTATTAATGCCAAATAGCTTAAAAGGCTTGAAAATGGCCATTGAGTCCACTCCCTTCACATTCATTTACTACCTATTTTGATTACTTTATCCATAAACAAAATTATGAATATTAGTTGTCATATGTTGCTTTAAAGCATAATCAATGGAATAAAGAAGGAAGGAAAGCAACATAAAGAGGAAATAAAATTAATAATTGATGAATCATCAAATTGCTCCTCATTTTTTACTTTCTTGATTTTCTCAATAATTAAAATATGAATATTATATATTCATTATGACAAAATCAATTTCCAACCATCTTATTTTTATATATTCAATATGTATGATGTTTATAGATATGAGCTAATGCTATTCCATATTAGTTTATTTTTGTTTTACAATTTGAAGGTTTCATTAGAAGAGAAGTTGAATGTTCTATTTGGTCTTTAATGAGTTCATGAAAGTGGTAGTAAACCATGAGGTTTAGAGTTTTAATGTTGAGGGTTAGACTCTCACATTGTGGAAATCATGTCTAAGTTGCCTCTAGATTTTCGAGTTATTAGTCAAAGGATGCTTTGTAATGTTTGATTTGGATTATATCAATGTAGTTATTGAAATTGTGCTTAAAATGTGAGTATTTTAATTTTAAAATATAATTAGTTTCAATTCTTTAATTTAAAATTTAGTTATTTTTTTAAAGTTTATTCTTTGGTTTTCTAATAAATTTTCAATCAGGATTTATCACTTAATTTAAAACTTAATCGAAGATTTTATGTATCTTTCTATAAATAGACACAAACAATTAAAGAAAAAAACTTGGATTAATTTTTGAACAGAAATGAAAATATTAAAAGATATTACTTAATTAATTCATACAATTATTTTAAAAAATATATATTCAATCGATTTAATATTTATATTTCAATTTTTAAAAAAAGAAAAGAAAAAAGAAGATTATGATTACTTTAAAAATATAGATTTAAATTAGTTTGGTTGATGTAGGCTCTACATTCTAAAATGCATAGCTAAAAACCCAGTGATTATACATATATGAGCAACCCAAAATAATGCAAAAATGCAATTTAAAACCATCAAGCTTCCTTAGTGGATTATGACCTGTATGTATATAAATTGACATACAATGGTGATAGGTCAATGTGTAATTGATAGTGTGTTGGTTTTTCAAGTTTCAGGAATGCGAAAAGATTGAATGAATTTAGGGGGGATTGCGGTGATTGCGCAGCAAAAGAGCAAATGACCCCACACATGGAATCGACAATCTTGACTGACCCTGTCTCTGCTATATGTGCTGAACAGGGTTTGGAATTTGCAGTCCCTAAGTTGATGTTTTTAGGATTTATTTATTTATTTATTTGGTGTCCCAAAATTTCCAATCATACAAAAGAAAGTTCAAAATTGGTTGATACAGGCCCCTACTGTGTTCCTTGTTTCTCTGTGTGTGTGGGTGTGTGTGTGTGGGGGGGGGGGGTCCAAGCATGTTGGATGACATGGGATCAGTCATGATTGGGTCATATTGGGAACATATTGACCATCGTGTCTGTTTAAAGATTGTCCGTAATGGCAACTTTTTAAGTTCGTTATACCGACACGAGTAAAATGCGAGTAAGATTACTTGCAGATACACAGATGAAGTTGTGGCGCTTCAAGACGATTCATTAATTTGTTAGAAAGAGAGCCATGCGGTGATCGAAAAAGGGTAGGTGGCGATTAGAGGAACAATGAGGTTCAATTAGGCTGGGAAATAAGGTATTTCAGGTTAGGCCACCTATATATACGAGTATTGTCTTATTTTGAGATATCACACGTTGTTCTATGTTTAGATATTAATAGATAAATGATCTTTGCTAATTGGTTTAAGTTGAGTGGTGCCTCTTCAAATTGCATAAGATGGGCAATAAGTAAGGCCCGTTTGATGTAGTGGTGATTGATGTGAATAGATTGCAAGGATTTATGAGGTGAGGTGTTTGTTTTTTTATTTAAGGGTTGACCTCACGAGGTGTTTCGTGGCAAGGTGTAACAAATCTAAAGAAAGCTCAAGCTTATTACTGTCAATTAAAGGGCAAGCCACCTGCAGAGAAAGTAGAATCAAGGTTCAATTCTGCTGCTAGAAATAACTAGGGGTAAGCGTTCGATCGAATCGAGTGAAGAAATATTGAGTTAATCGAGTTGACAAGTCTCATTTTATCATCCTAACTTAATTTGAAATTTTCTCGAATCGAGTTAAGTAAAATAAAAATCGAGTCAAGTTGAATCAAATGGAATTGCTCGAGTTAAATTTAAAAAAATTAAACATGTCAAACTAAAAATCTTGTTACAATATAACTAATTTCATTTTAGAGGACATTAATTTGAAACCATATATTTTTTAAAATTCTCTCAAAACAAAATAAGAGAAAACAAATGATACTTTAGTGATAAACTTGAATAGTTAATTTACTTATTTAGGTGTAAACAGGCCAATTTGCCCGGCCCGTTACAAACAAACCAAAAACAAAAAAATAAATAAAAACCCAACAATAAAAATCCAATATTAAACTTAACCGGAATCTAATCCAAATACAAGACCAAAATTTAAATCTTATAACAGTCCAAAACTATTACAAATAGTCCAAATTCAATAGCCTAGTTACAAGCCCGTTTGCAAAACCAATCAGCCCCATCTCTAACCCATAACCCTGATGGCCCAATAGGCCCAATATCTAAACCAAATTTTAGAAACCCCCAGCCTCGCGCCGTACGACCGCCAGCTACCTCCAGCAGCCACGCTCGCTTCTCCGTACGCCAGCACAGCACCCGTACCTACAAATACAGAAAAACGACAACAACAGAAACGAGTGAAAATTGTATATTTTTTATTTTCTTTTATTTTTTCTATCTCTTTGGCTATAAAGCCAAGAGATTTCCTCTTTGTAATGGGTTACAAAAATAGAGACAATATACGCACACTAAATATCAAAAGAAATTAAGTCGAAAGTTATCGGAAGGTGATTTCCAAATCTGTTTTTTTTCTTTCTTTCTTTTTGTTTCTTGCGATGGGCTTGCAACTTAGGAATGAATACATGAAGCAGATACCCGAATCGACGCCGATGAGAGCCCAAACATCTCAAAAATATATAGGTGTGGGCGAGGGTCGAATGGTATCGGGATACTGTTTAAATCTTCCAAGTTTGTTTCATTTTCCAAAGAATATCATAGGATTCAAAACTCTTTTTTTTTTTAAATGAAAAGAAGAAGCAAAGTTACCAGATCTCTGTGGTCACGGCCTCGGTTGGCAAAATCTGGCCGTTGTTCACGACGTCGACCATCGAATGGATGGTGGTTCGACAGCTGCATGCTGAACCGACCCTAACAGAGCAGATTAAGGGTTCTTCTTTTTTTTTTTAAAAAAAAAGGGGGAGCTTAAAGGTTATTAGCATTTTGAAAGGCAAATAAATGGAAATGGGGGTTTTAATATCAGGTTTAGAAAAATATGCCATTCAAAAGGGTAAAGGCCTGCATGTTGACCGTTTAGCAGGCCAAATTTATGTGTGTTTGCTTAAATTGGGAGATTTTCGTGCTAACCTCTCTTATTCACTCTAATGTTGGATTAGGCCCTATTTGTACTTTAGTTGTTTTTTTTTTAAAATGGCATCTGGATTAAGAAATCATATCAATTTAGCCCACGCTTCTATGCAGTATTTTGGGATCTAGAATATTTCCAGATTTGGTCCCTGAGCATTCGCGTTCGTGGCGTGTTAGTCCTTTTTTATATTTTAATGCTCTATTTTATTTACAAATTATCCCTTTAAATTTTATTCAGTTATAATTGAGTTTTTTATTGACATAAATTACTGCTTTAAATTTGTTTAATATTTTTTAGGTGTTGATTTATTTTAATAATTTTGTTTCGTTTTTAATTGGATAATTATTTTGGAGTTCTTTGTATCATATTATTTATGTATTTAGTATAACATCTCACTTAAATGTTTTGCATATATATTTGTACATTTTAATCTATCTTAGTAATTGCTTCTCTTTTATTGTTTTTTTTTATATCATCGTAATATATACGTACCTATACATGCTTTATAACAGATTAACTTCATTCTATGTACACTATTGATGTTATTTTACTCCCTGCACGCCTTTGAATTTTTTTATATATATTTTGGCACATATTTTTGTTATCACATTTCATTTGGCCTATCTGTTTTACATATTATTTAAATGATTATTATTATATATATGTATATATTATTCAACATCTATACTTAATTTATATATTATTCAAAATACTTTTTGTTTTACGGTTTATCAAGTATTTTCTTTATATATATATGAAATAATTTCAGAAACTTCATTTTTCTTTGTAATTATAAAATTACTATTTTTCGAGTATATCTTATATTATATTGCTTTTATGCTTATATGGCCTATTATTTAAATGTTTTGATATAAAGATATGTAATTTTTAGACCAACTTAAAATTTATATATATTATTATTAATCTCATTCTTTTTATAAATTTACATGTACATGTGTTCTATAAATCTATTTTGTGTATCATGTCTTGTCATATATCTTCATTGTTATTCTTTTATATTGTATATTTTATTTAAATCATCATGTGGTTTGTCAATTTTTAAATGTATTTGTGTTCAAAATATTTTACATGCGATTCGATTCAAACTTTCATTTTATAATGTCTATTTCAAAAAAAAAAAAACTATATATCTAGCTCTAGTTTTTTTATATATATATACAAATTTGTCAACCTACATTTCATGTGTTCATTTATTCGTCGTTATCTTAAAATAATTTTATACCATATTACTTCTTTGATTTGCGTTTTGTTTTGTGTATCTAGTAGTAGTCACATTACATTATGCCATGCATATTATTGTTGCATTATTTATTTATTCGTTGCTTTACATTGTCATGTTAGTAATTCTCCATGCATGATTGAAGTTGAGTTATATTTTCAAGTTAATTATATTTTTGCTTACCCTGCTAGTTGATTAATCTTCTCATTCATCAAGTATGGTATCTCATATGTGCCTATTACCCTATATCATCGTTTTCCACCCGGTTTTTGAAATGTGGTTTTGTAAAATTCAAATTTTTATGATTAATTTCGTCTTATTTCAAATCGAATCAATATGTTTTAAGCTAGTTTCACAACTATTAAGAATTCTTTAAAACGAAGACGATATTCGATACTTGGTAATTCGTGGAATCGTGCCCTAACGTGTTGGGTTGCAATTTCTCGTTTGCTTAAAATAATCGAATATCCCTTCAAAATTTCATTCATGTCCTCTAAAAATCCTTTAAAACAAAGGCAATACTTGGTGTTTGACAATTCGAGAATCATGCCCTATCGTGCTGGGTTGTGATTTTTCATTTGTTCAAAATAATCGAATATTCCTTTAGGTTTTCACTCATGTTTATTAAAAACCTTTCAAAACGAAG
Organism: Gossypium longicalyx; assembly: GCA_025698465.1. Classification (NCBI taxonomy): domain Eukaryota; kingdom Viridiplantae; phylum Streptophyta; class Magnoliopsida; order Malvales; family Malvaceae; genus Gossypium; species Gossypium longicalyx. The sequence goes on from CM047007.1 coordinate 87,209,242, forward strand.
GCGATGTTCGATGTTTGACGATTTGAGAATCGTGCCCTATCGTGCTGGGTTGCGCTTTTTCATTTGTTCAAAACAATCGAAGATTTCTTCGAAATTTCACTCATGTTTTCTAAAAACTCTTTAAAACAAAGGAAGTACTCGATGTTTAGCAATTCGGGGAGTAGTGCCCTATCGTGCTGGGTTGCAATCTCTCGTTTGTACCAAATAATCTAATATCCCTTCGGTATTTCACTCGTATTTTCTAAGGCGAGGCAATGTTCAATATTTGGAAATTCGAAGAATCGTGCCCTACCGTGCTGGGTTTCGGTTTTTTGTTGGACCAAATAGTTGGGCATCCTTTTGTAATTTTCGAATTATAAACTTTCGGAAGTCGAAACGAGAAGACTTTTGGCAACCAACTCGGGTTACTCAAAAAGAACCATATTTCAAGAAAATATCTTTAAATTTTAGACAAAAGGACAGCATTTAATCGATTCGGTACCAATTTTGGGCGTAGTGAGGGTGCTAATCCTTTCTCATGCGTAACTGACTCCTGAACCCGTTTTCATAAAAGTTCGTAGACCAAAATCGTTGTTTTAGTAAATCAAAAATGTTTTATTAAAATAACCAAATTCGTAGGTGATTCGATCACACTTAAACAAAAAGATCGGTGGCGACTCCATATTTCTGTTTTTCAAAAGTCGATTCCCCCGTTTTTCATTAAATTTAAAATTTTCAAAAAGGGATTATTTCGACAGCTTGGCGACTCCACTGGGGATGATCGAGAGAGTCAAGCCATAAAATTGATTGTTTGCTGTCCTTCTGTCAAAAATCAAAAATTTGTTTTGAAAATCATGATTGCATTTGTTTGTATGATTGTTATGGTTCGGCCTTTTAAAATAATACTTCATTTCATTGCATGACTGCTGTGGTCACACCTTCTAAGTGGGAGTAAGAAACTATGCTTTCGTGAGGTTTTCACCTCCGCATGGGCAAGTGGATTGCTTCCGGGGTACATCCGTACCTATGATTTCGTGAGATTTTCATCTCCGCATGGTCATAGGGAAATGTATCCCCCTGAACCGAACTCGATCTATATGAGCCTATAATGGGTGAGGATTGAGGAATCTGCTGGTTCAAGTACCTTATCTCTAGAACCGAACCACATATAGTGAACCTTAGGAGCTATCCTTGGGTAGAGCCGTATCAAGCCTTAGTATTTACCTGTATATTGTGTTGTAATTATCGTTTATGTGCTTGTATTTTATCGCTATTATTTGATACTAACCTGTGTTTTGTTTTGATTGTCTTTTTGCGTGACATTGCATACTAAAGGAGGTGTTAATCCGTATTCAATTACTAAGTTAGAAAGTTTGACATGGAGAATGCATTTCTTAGTAAAGTCGAGGATAATGCGGCTGTTCGTGCATGGTCAGAGAGGCTACAATCAGAGAGAGGGGATAGCTTGGCAAAAGGGTATATATCGGAGTTGCAGGATTTCATTCGTGTCAACGTAGCACAGAATGAGCTGCAAGAGTTGAGAGATATTTGGGCTAGTTGGGATGAAGGGACCAAGCAGTTGTTCTATCAAAGCTATGGTGATATATCCTACTTGCTAGACATTAGAGTGGATAAACATCTGTTCCGAGGTATGGTGCAGTTTTGGAATTCTGCTTACAAGTGTTTCACTTTTGGAGAAGTGGATTTGGTACCTACCATGGAGGAATACACTACTCTGCTCAGGTGTCCGAAAATTTAGGTCAGAAAGACTTATGCCCGGGTTTTTAGTGGTCAGACTTTCGTGAAGAAATTGATGAGCATTTCAGGGATGAGCGAGCCTTGGGTCACTGCTTGGATTCAACAAAAGGGAGATAGTAAATGTATCCATTGGGAGAATTTGCGAGATTTGATTTTGACACATCTAGATGAAAGAAAGAGGGTCGATATCTTCGCCTTGAGCATCTACGGATTGGTAATCTTTCCTAAGGCTTTGAGACACGTGGACGAGGCAGTCATTGACTTATTCGATCGCCTTGAGAAAGAAATCACACCGGTACCGGCGATATTGGCAGAAACATTCAGATCTTTGAGCTAATGTCGGAAGACAGGCGAGGGGCAGTTTATTGGATGTGCACAATTATTGATGGTATGGTTTCATGGGAACTTTTGAAAGATAGACAAGGTTTCTTATCGGGTCTTTTCTGAAGGTTATTCCCCGCTAAAAGAGGAGGCAGCTATACAAAGGAAAGAGGATATCTCGGAGAAGAAGTGGATAAAAATTTTTCAAAACCTCAAAGAGGGGGATATCGAGTGGAGAGCTTATTGGATGGTTCCTGATGAGATCATGTACCGGTGTTGTAACTTTGATTGGATGCCATTGTTGGGAATCTGGGGAGCTACCGGATATACTCCATTGCTTGTATTGAGGCAATATAAGTCGAGGCAGTTTGTACCCGCGACCTACGGACTTGCTCAGTGTGAATTCTCCTTTAAAGGCGCCCACTATAAGAAGAAGGTTAGGGAGCTATCGGATGCTTGGAAGCAAACTTGTTGGATGAAGAGGTTGGCCATCGGTTCCATGGTAACGCCTGAGTATGACGGATGGTTTAAAAAGAGGATTAATGATAACGTTCCTAGGCTAAGCTTGAAGAATACTCGACCTATGGGGGAACAATTACAAGTCGCCCCGTCAGAATTGGAGATTATAAGACAAGATTTCGAGAAGAAGAGTTTGGAGCTTGGGAAGAAGATCGAACAATTGGAGAAAGAGAAGATGCACCTAAGATTAGACGCTGATGTCCAGAGATTAGAGGCTGAAAAGTGGAGAAAAGGGAAAACTAAGGCCGAAGAGGATCTGGACAGCTTAAAGACTGACTATAAGAAGCTACGCCTATCTATAAGGACTACGGGGTTAGGTAAGACTTCCGAACAATGGCGCCATAAAATTCGAGAAGAGAAGACCAATGCCGATCGATGGGAAAGGAAATTCCGAGAAGCTCAGGCATGAAACGAATATTTAGAGAAGAGTCTGTCGGAAAGCAGAAATGAGCAAGGTGAATTAAGGGCTAGAGTGGCAGAACTCGAGAAGTCTCTGCATCAGTACCGAAATCGTAACACCGCAATGGAGTTGAGGGCAAGCTTGAGCAAGATAGAAAAAATGAAAGGAAGAATAGAAGAATTAGAGGCGTCACTGCAAAACTGCGAGATACGGATCCAGTTTTTCGAGGCAAATGAGGACCGTTAGAAAGAGCAGCTTCACCATGCGCAAGACCAGGTCAGAAACATAGATTACCTTATGGGGGAAGCCATAATCCAGATTCGGGAGGTAGCTGACTACTTGTAAGCTTTAGCGGTACAGGCAGACACACTGAGCGTGAAGTATGAGTTGGAGTCGGATCGCGGACAAGAGCTGGCCTCGTTGCTTAGAAAAATTAAGACTTTGAGAGTTAGAGCGAAATTTTATCTATAACTCAACTTTATGTAAAAGATTTTATTTTCAATTGAAATTTTCTAAAGGCAATTGAATCAAAATTGATGCCTCCTTTGCATTCATGCATTTGCATTATATCATATCATTATGCATTAAAGGCCATAAGATGTTTCTAATTAATTAATTAAAAATCATTTCAGTAACCTGGAAACCAACGAAAACCAACCAACCACGCACCCTTATGGTACAAGGAAAAAATCAATGGACAAAAAACTTGAGAAATTGGAGCAAATGCAAAAGGACACGCAGGAACAAACGCAGTCTCAGATGCAAGAGCAGCTAGCCAAGATTCAGCGAGAGATGAAAGAGCAAATGATTGAGTCCCAGAGAGAAATGATGAGTCAGTTATCCCAATTTCTATTGGGAGGAACGGATAAGAGAAAGGGCCCCATGGACAAGGTCGAGGAAACTAATGAAGACCCTCAATACCCCTTGGCTTTACTCCGACACATATACCGATGAAGCCCAAGATTAATCTACAAAAACCACCTGTCATAATCACGCCCAAGCAGGTTCAGGCCGGAGCTTCAATACTGATAAACTTTCAAACCGACTCAGGCTCTAACTTTGTCAACAACCCGAACTATCCGCTCGTTCTTGATTTGGATGAAGTTGCTGAAGAAAAAAAGGAGAGGATAGATTCACAAAAACAATTGGAAAAACGGTATAGATGGCTTGAGGAGAAATTCAGAGCCATGGAAAGTGCGGATCATCATCAAGGGATTGATGCCAATGACCTAAGTTTGGTCCCAAATTTGGTCCTCCCCCCCTAAATTCAAAATGCCCGAATTCGAGAAATACAATGGAACGAGCTGCCCTGAAGCCCACATCACTATGTTTTGTAGGCGAATGATGGGATACGTTAACAACGACCAGCTATTAATTCACTACTTTCAAGATAGTCTGGTTGAGTCGGCATCTAAGTGGTATAACCAGTTAAGCCGTGCTAAAATTAACTCATGGAAAGACTTGGCTCAGGCCTTTATGAAACAATACAATCATGTGACGAGCATGACCCCCGACAGAATCACTCTTCAGAACATAGAGAAGAACTCAAATGAAAGTTTCAGACAATACGCACAAAGGTGGAGAGAAGTGGCCATACAAGTTCAGTCGCCGCTTCTAAAAAAGGAAACGACGATGCTCTTCATCAACACCTTGAAGGCCCCTTTTATCACTCACATGTTGGGAAGCGCCACCAAGAGCTTCTCAAACATAATGATGATGAGAGAAATGATTGAAAAAACTATGAGGAGCGATAAGATAGAATCAGGAGAGAGTGCCAAGAAGTCGGCCCCGAGGAAAAGAGATAATGAAGTGAACAACACGAGCACATTCAACAAGGGTCAATCTAAGTCATTCACCATAAATAACCCAAGACGGTGACCACCAATCAACAAAGCTCCGTAAGGCAAGAATCCAATGCAAGGGAGAACACAGAAAGGCCACAGTTCACCTCTATACCCATGATATATAGGGAGCTGTACCAGAACCTGTTTAACGCTCATGTAGTGTCCCCTTTCTATCTGAAGCCACTACAACCCCCGTATCCCAAATGGTATGACACAAACGCTCAATATGAATATCACGCAAGAATCACCGGACACTCAATCGAAAACTGCACCGCGTTCAAGAAAGTGGTTGAAAGACTCATCAAAATGGGGATCGTGAGGTTTGACGACCCAGTCATACCCAATGTAGCAGGAAATCCGCTCCCCAATCATACAAACCAAGGAGTGAATAGGATAAGCGAAGGAAAAAATAAGAAGATTAAGTGTGAGGTTGCGGAAGTCAAGACCCCGTTGAGACGGATATGTAAGGAGATGGTTAAGAGAGGGTTGATCGTGTCAGATTCAAGAGAAGCATCTGAAGAAGGGAGAAACTACTGCGAGTTTCACGACGAGGTGGGGCATGAAATCCAAGATTGCATGGAGTTCAAGGCCTTGGTATAGAACATGATGAACAACAAGGAAATGGAATTCTATGAAGAGACCGAAGACCCTGTAGAGGGAGATGTATGTGCGTCGGAGAGAGAATTGACGGCACAAAACCAAACAATTAACTACACCGTGGTTATCATATCGAGACCCAAAAATAATGAAGCTGGAGTTCAAATACCACCAAGGGTCATAATCTAGAGACCTGCAGTCTTCCCCTACAAAGACAGCAAAAAGGTCCCATAGAATTATGACTGCAGCGTGACGATGCCGGGAAAGGAAAGCCCGGTTGACGCTTCAAAAGGGAACCAAGATAGAGGCTCCTATACACGTAGCGGAAGACGTTACGATACAGTAAATGAGGAAGCACAACCCATAAAAAGGAAAGCCCTAGTAGTCGAGGAGAAATCGACCAAATCTGTTAACAAGCCAGTTAACGAGAAGGAGGCCAAGGAGTTTTTAAAATTCCTAAAGCATAGCGAATATAGTATAGTGGAACAGCTACGTAAACAACCAGCCTGTATCTCGGTGCTAGCCTTACTTCTAAGCTCAGAAGTTCATCACAGCGCGCTAATGAAGGTCTTGAATGAAACGTATGTTGCTAATGATATCTCCGTTAACAAGCTGGACCGTTTGGTTAGCAACATAAGTGCCGACAACTATATCTTTTTTAATGACAACGAGATACCAACCAGTGGCATGAGGTCGACTAAAGCTTTGCATATCACCACGCGCTATAAAAGGTATACGCTGCCAGGCGTATTGATCGATAACGGATCGGCCTTGAACGTCCTACCATTGACCACGCCAAATAGATTACCTATAGACAGCTCTCATATGAAGGAGTGCCAGAGCATAGTAAAAGCATTTGATGGTACTGAAAGAAAAGTGATGGGCAGAATCAAGGTACCTCTTCAGATTGGGCCAAACACATATGAGGTGGATTTCCTAGTAATGGATATCAAGCCCTCATACAATTGCTTATTGGGGAGGCCCTAGATACATTTAGCTGGGGTAGTGCCTTCATCGTTGCATCAAAAGTTGAAGCTGGTATCAAAGGGGCGGTTGATAACGATCAATGCTGAAGAGGATATCATTGCAACTGTGAGTAATAATGCGTCCTATTTGGAGACGGATGATGAAGTAATCGAATGCTTATTCCGATCTTTGGAATTCATTATTGCGACGTTTATCGCTGAGGGAAGCAAGATTCTGGTGCCGAAATTATCCAAGACTATGAGGATGAGCCTACGGTTGATGGTTGGAAAAGGGGCCCTACCCAGAAGAGGACTTGGGAGACATCTTCAAAGAAGGGTCAAAACGCCGGTATTGAAGGAGAAGAGAGACCGCTTCGGCTTAGGATTTAGGCCGGATGCGAGACAAAGGAGAAAGGAGTTGGAGAAGAAGCAAGAAAGGAGGAGAGCACGGTTAACGGGGAAGAAAATCAAATAGGAACCAATAGTATTCCCCCACATATCGAAAACCTTTGTGTCTGGAGGAATCATTCATCCTGAGAGAGGCACGCTAATAAAGAAAGCCATAGAAGAAAGACTGGAAAGCTTGGACATTAACGCCATATACGACGAAGAGGCTGGAGGAGAAAATTTGTCGGGCATTTGCCCTTACACACCTGGAAGTGTTCTGGATAACTGGACTGCGGAAGAGATTCCTGTAGTTTTTAGAACTGATTCAGAGTAATGTCCAAAACACACTTATTGCTCTAGGCCTAGGAGTAATAAGAATCTTTTGTGAAATAGGCTGATGTTTAAAAACGTTATTCTAATGAAATGCACGGTTATTATCATTTTTGAGCAAATGTTTCCTCATTCTTTCAATTTCATTCATATTATACAAACGATTACTTTTGGATTCTTTTATTCTTTTCTAAATATTCTTTTATTCGTCATTCGTAATCATACCTTACGAATAAATGTTTTAAATTCTTTTGATTCTTTGTATCTGCATTCATCCTCATAACAGGTCCCCAGATATCAATGATACGAGTGACACTGCTAGTGACTCAGAATTTTCTTCTGAGCGAGATATGTGTATGGAGGATCTTCAGGATTTCGAAGATGACCAAGGTTGTAACTTATCTTCTGATTTGTTAAGGATGGTAGAATAAGACGAGAAACAGATCCTACCTTACAAAGAATCGGTAGAAATTGTGAGCTTAGGAGAGGGACAAGAGGTGAAGATCGGAACATATATCACCACAGAGATGAAGCGAGACCTCGTTGGATTACTTCAAGAATTCAAAGATGTCTTTTCATAGTCATACCAAGATATGCCCGGGTTGGACACTGATATCGTGGTGCATTGACTCCTCATAAAGGAAGAATATAAGCCAGTTCAGTAAAAACTCCGAAGAATGAGGCCCGACGTCTTGCTAAAAATAAAAGAAGAGGTTCGAAAGCAGTTCGACGCTGGATTCCTGAAGGTGGTAAAATACTCAGATTGGGTAGCCAACATCGTCCCCATCCCTAAGAAAGATGGAAAAGTGCGAATGTGCGTGGACTACAGAGATTTAAATATAGCCAGCCCGAAGGATAATTTCCCACTGCCTTATATCGACACCCTAGTGGACAACACGGCATGACACTCATTGTTTTTATTTATGGACGGTTTCTCTGGATATAACCAGATCAAGATGTATCCTGAAGATATGGAGAAGACCACATCTGTAACCATGTGGGGGACATTCTGTTACAAAGTGATGCCATTTGGACTGAAAAACGCAGGGGCAACATATCAAAGGGCCATAGTAACCTTGTTTCACGACATGATGCACAAAGAAATCGAAGTTTATGTCGATGATATGATCGCAAAGTTCTGAATCGAGAAGGAGCATGTACAAGTCCTGAGGAGGTTGTTCTTAAGGTTAGGGAAGTTCCAACTAAAACTCAACCCCGCCAAATGTACCTTCGGAACCAAATCTGGAAAGTTGCTCGGATTCGTGGTTAGCGAGAAAGGGATTGAGATTGATCCAGACAAAGTCAAAGCCATACAAGAGCTATCTCCGCCACATACCCAAAAAGAAGTTCGAGGCTTTCTAGGAAAATTAAATTACATCGCTCGGTTTATTTCACAACTAATCGAGAAATGTGACCCTGTCTTCCGCCTCCTCAAGAAACACAACCCAGGTGAATGAGATGAAGAATGCCAAAAGGCTTTCGACAAGGTCAAACAGTACTTATCCAATGCTCCGGTGCTGACACCACCTAACCCCGACAAGCCATTAATACTGTATTTAGCAGTGTTTGAGAATTCCATGGGATGCGTATTGGGTCAGCATGATGAATCAAGAAGGAAAGAAAAGGCTATTTACTATCTTAGTAAAAAGTTCACGGAATGTGAGACAAGGTACCCGCCGATAGAGAAGCTGTGTTGTGCCCTAATTTGGACAACTCGAAGGCTGAGGCAGTATATGTTGTATCACACTACTTGGCTCATCTCAAAACTCGACCCTTTAAAGTACATGATGGAGTCGACAGCCTTGAATGGAAGGATGGCCCGATGGCAAATGTTGCTCTCCGAATTCGACATAGTCTATGTGAACCAGAAAGCAGTAAAAGGGAGTGCAATAGTAGATTTTCTGGCCAGTAGAGCTTTGGAAGACTACGAGCCTTTGAACTTCGATTTCCCGAATGAAGACCTAATGTGTATTGCTACCACTCAAGAAAGTGCTTCGAAAGGACTTCCTTGGAAACTAAACTTCGATGGGGCATCAAATGCCGTGGGCAAAGGAATCGAGGCAGTCTTGGTATCCCCAAATAGAGATCATTATCCGTTCACTAATAAATTGGATTTTGATTGCACGAATAACATGGCAGAATACGAAGCGTGCATCATGGGTATCCGTGCAGCCATAGAACGCAAGATTAAAGTACTAGAGGTATACGGAGATTCTACGCTAGTGATTTATCAACTCAAGGGAGAATGGGAGACCTGGGATCCCAAGTTAATCGATTATCGAAAACTGGTCCGTGAATTGATTAAAGAGTTCGATCATATTACTTTCTGTTACCTTCCACGGGACGAAAATCAGATGGCCGATGCTTTGGCCACTTTAGCTTCCATGGTCAAAGTGAACAAACAAGAAGATGTCAAACCCATCCGGATGAGCATTTATGAAACTCCGGCCCACTGTTACAGTATTGAAGAAGATGAGGAAAAAGATGATCATTCTTGGTATCACGATATATTACAATACGTGAAGAATCGTGAATACCCGGACCAGGCAAGCGAGAACGACAAAAGAGCGCTGAGAAGATTGGCCATCGACTATGTCTTAGATGGGGAGATCCTATACAAAAGAAGAAAGGATCAAGTGCTACTAAGGTGCGTAGACGCTCTAGAGGCTAAGAAAATCTTGGAAGAAGTCCATGAAGGCGTCTGTGGAACACACACTAATGGCTTTACAATGGCCAGACAAATTATGAGATTCGGGTACTATTGGTCCACTATGGAAGGAGATTGTGTCAATTACGCCAAGAGATGCCATAAGTGCCAAATCTACGGAGACAAAATTCATGTGCCTCATTCACCACTGCATGTCATGGTTTCCCCATGGCCTTTCTTTATGTGGGGTATGGAAATTTCCTGAAAAGCTAATCATAGGTTCTTCTCTCTATCGGAACAATAGGGCCGTTATGCTCATTACTAAACTTGTTGAAGAGATGAAATATAACCAAGGTATATCTTTTTGATCAGAGGTTGAATCGATCATCAGAAGAAGAATTAGGCCAAAAATTAGGATACATTCTGGGAAAATAAAACTTCCATCGAAGAGAAGCAAATGAAAGGCTTTCATAAAAATTCTCGTAGAATCGAGAATGAAGTGCCTAAGGCCTCTAATGGGCATCGGTTCATCTTTGTGGTTATTGACTACTTCACCAAATGGATAGAAGCCGCTTCGTATGCTAGTGTTACAAAGGCGACAGTGAGCAGATTCCTAAAGAAGGAGATCATATGTCGATATGGAATGCCGGAGAGGATCATATCTGACAATGCATTAAACCTGAACAATAGTACGGTAGCGGAAGTCTGCAGTCAATTCAAGATCAGATACCACAACTCGTCACCATATTACCCGAATATGAATGAGGCAGTGGAAGTGGCCAATAAGAACATTAAGAAGATCCTAGGGAAGATGACCGAGACCTACAAAGATTGGCATGAGAAGTTACTATTTGGCCTCTTTGCTTATCGAACATCAGTCAGAACCTTAACTGGGGCAACGCCTTTCTCTTTGGTCTATGGAAAGGAAGCGGTCTTGCCAATTGAGGTCAAGATCCCGTCCCTTCAAGTGTTGTCGGAACTAAAGTTGGACGAAGTAGAATGGATCCAGTCTCGATATGATCAATTGAACTTAATTGAGGAAAAGAGGCTAAGAGCTATCCATCATGGTCAGATGTATCAAAAACGAATGATACGGGCTTATGACAAAAAGGTTCGCCCTAGAGAACTCCACGAAGGAGACCTGGTTTTGAAAAAGATCCTTCCCATACAGAAGGATTTTCGAGGAAAATGGATGCCTAATTGGGTGGGGCCTTACGTGGTGAAGAAAGCTTTCTCCGGAGGAGCATTAATTCTAGCCGAAATAGACAGTAGAAACTTGCTCAATCCCATAAATTCAGATTCCATCAAGAAGTATTTTACCTAAAGAAAGAGAGGCCAGAGTGAAAACCCACAAAGGGCGCTCTGAGACCAAAAAACAAAAAGATGGAGAGGCCAAGGTGAAATCCCACAAGAGGCACTTTGAGACCAAAGGGGTTTTTGAGTTGAAAACCTGAAAATGGGCAGCTCAAATTTTGAATGTGGAGCATGTGGTAGTCTTGTCCTCCCAAAATCAACAAGAGGGAAGAACAATACACCTCGGGGCATCAACAAAATACGCGGAATCTCCTGAACACACATTTAGTTCGAAAGAGCCTTTGAGAAATTGGAATAGCGAAGCTCGTGCTGCGATATCTGGGGCACTTTTGTCTCATTTTATTTTGTGCCTTAGTAGATTTGCTATCCTGTTTAATGTATTCACTTTGAGTTTTGTTCAATAAAATTCCATCTTATCCATTATGATAATCTCTTTCGAGCATTTTTTTGAAATCACGATTTTTGGACTTATAATATTCACACAAAAGAAGTTATGCATATTACTCTGGAAGGTCTCTAAATAGTACAAGGACCTTAAACAGGGCCACTAGTCAGAACTAACTAGACTCAAAAGTGGAAAACAGTGGAAAAAGAATAGTCCAAGTTGTGACTATTTCTTTGAGTTTTCTGTCAAAGATAACGGCTAAGCAAGAAGACGCGATAGCACATCAATGATGGAACCCGGATGAACTATGAGCAATGATACCTTAAGCATTTGAAAAGGAATTACTCTCATGACATCTATACATTCATAATCATTCATTTAGTTAGAAGCATTTGACTCATTTCGATCATGGCATCCTAATTATTTGACATAAACATAGATACAGGAAACCAATTCTACAAACCATGTCTTTAGAAGACGATGTAGCGACATTGGTGAATTCTACAGATCTTGTTTCTCTGAAGTAGCAGCGGAGCAGATTGAAGACGATAGATCTTGGCTTCTTGAAGTTGCAGTGAAGCAGATTTAAGCCACCAACCTAACTCCCTAAAGTTGTAGTGAAGTAGGCTGAAATTGTAGATCTTGTTTCCCTGAAGTTACAGTGGAGCAGATCGAAGACGGCGTATCTAGTTTTCCTGAAATTGCAGTAAAACAGATTTAAGTCACTATCCTATCTCCCTAAAGTTGTAGTGGAGTAGGCTGAAGATTGCAGATCTTGTCTCTAGTGGAGCAGATCGAAGAAAACAAGCCTTAACCCCCTAAGTACTAGGGCAACAGGTCGAAGATTGCAAGATCTTATCTCCCTGAAGTTGCAGTGGAGTAGATCGAAGTCACAATCCTTATCTCTCCGAAGTTGCAGTAGAGCAGGAAAAAAACACGCGAACCATGTCTCCCTGAAGTTGCAGTGGAGCATATTGAAGCTACTTGAAGAAAAGAAGCACCAAAGAAGTCATGATTCTGTGAAACCAGGCAAAATTGGCCCTCTTTGAAGTCTTTGCTCTATTCTCGTTACACGACAATGAGCAAAGAGGGACAGCTGTAAACAGGCCAATTTGCCCGGCCCGTTACAAACAAACCAAAAATAAATAAATAAATAAAAACCCAACAATAAAAATCCAATATTAAACTTAACCAGAATCTAATCCAAATACAAGACCAAAATTTAAATCTTATAACAGTCCAAAACTATTACAAATAGCCCAAACTCAATAGCCTAGTTACAAGCCCGTTTGCAAAACCAATCAGCCCCATCTCTAACCCATAACCCTGATGGCCCAATAGGCCCAATATCTAAACCAAATTTCAGAAACCCCAGAGCTCGCGCCCGTCGACGCCAAACTACCTCCCAAAGCCCACGCTCGCGCCTCTGTATGCCAAACACAAACCCGTGCACAGTAAATCTGAAAAACGACAACAACAAAAACAATGAAAATTGTATATTGTATTTGTTTTTTTTTTATTTTTTCTATCTCTTTGGCTATAAATCCAAGAGAATTCCTCTTTGTAATGGGTTACAAAAATAGAAACAATATATGCACACTGAATATCAAAAGAAATCAAGTCGAAAGTTATCGGAAGGTGATTTCCAAATCTGTTTTTTTTTTCCTTTCTTTTTGTTTCTTGCAATGGGCTTGCAACTTAGGAATGAATACATGAAGTGGATACCCGAATCGACGCCGATGAGAGCCCAAACATCTCAAAAATATATAGGTGTGGGCGAGGGTCGAATGGTATTGGGATACTGTTTAAATCTTCCAAGTTTGTTTCATTTTCCAAAGAATATCATAGGATTCAAAACTCTCTTTTTTTTAAAAAAAATGAAAAGAAGAAGCAAAGTTACCAAATCCCTGTGGTCACGGCCTCGGTTGGAAAAATCTGGCCGTTGTTCACGATGTCGGCCATCGAATGGATGGTGGTTCGGCGGCTGCATGCTGAACCGACCCTAACAGAGCAGATTAAGGGTTCTTCTTTTTTGTAAAAAAAAAGGGGGGAGCTTAAAGGTTATTAGCATTTTGAAAGGCAAATAAATGGAAATGGGAGTTTTAATATCAAGTTTAGAAAACTGTGCCATTCAAAAGGGTAAAGGCCTGCATGTTGACCGTTTAGCAGGCCAAATTTATGTGTGTTTGCTTAAATTAGGAGATTTGCGCGTTGACCCCTCTCATTCACTCTGATGTTGGATTAGGCCCTATTTGTACTTTAGTTGTTTTTTTTTTAAATGGCATCTAGATTAAGAAATCATATCAATTTAGCCCACGCTTCTATGCAGTATTTTGGGATCTAGAATATTTTCAGATTTGGTCCCTGAGCATTCGCATTCGTGGCGTGTTAGTCCTTTTTTATATTTTAATGCTCTATTTTATTTACAACTTATCCTTTTAAATTTTATTCAGTTATAATTGAGTTTTTTATTGACATAAATTACTGCTTCAAATTCGTTTAGTATTTTTTAGGTGTTGATTTATTTTAATAATTTTGCTTCGTTTTTAATAGGATAATTATTTTGGAGTTCTTTGTATCATATTATTTATGTATTTAGTATAACATCTCACTTAAATGTTTTGCATATATATTTGTACATTTTAATCTATCTTAGTAATTGCTTCTCTTTTATTGTTTTTTTTTATATCATCGTCATATATACGTACCTATACATGCTTTATAACAGATTAACTTCATTCTATGTACACTATTGATGTTATTTTACTCCCTGCACGCCTTTGAATTTTTTTTTATATATATTTTGGCACATATTTTTGTTATCACATTTCATTTGGCCTGTCTGTTTTACATATTATTTAAATGATTATTATTATATATATGTATATATTATTCAACATCTATACTTAATTTATATATTATTCAAAATACTTTTTGCTTTACGGTTTATCAAGTATTTTCTTTATATATATATGAAATAATTTCAGAAACTTCATTTTTCTTTGTAATTATAAAATTACTATTTTTCGAGTATATCTTATATTATATTGCTTTTGTGCTTATATGGCCTATTATTTAAATGTTTTGATATAAAGATATGTAATTTTTAGACCAACTTAAAATTTATATATATTATTATTAACCTCATTCTTTTTATAAATTTACATGTACATGTGTTCTATAAATCTATTTTGTGTATCATGTCTTGTCATATATCTTCATTGTTATTCTTTTATATTATATATTTTATTTAAATCATCATGTGGTTTGTCAATTTTTAAATGTATTTGTATTCAAAATATTTTACATGCGATTCGATTCAAACTTTCATTTTATAATGTCTATTTCAAAAAAAAAAATATATATCTAGCTCTAGTTTTTTTTTTTTATATATATACAAATTTGTCAACCTACATTTCATGTGTCCATTTATTCGTCGTTATCTTAAAATAATTTTATACCATATTACTTCTTTGATTTGCGTTTTGTTTTGTGTATCTAGTAGTCACATTACATTATGCCATGCATATTATTGTTGCATTATTTATTTATTCGTTGCTTTACATTGTCATGTTAGTGATTCTCCATGCATGATTGAAGTTGAGTTATATTTTCAAGTTAATTATATTTTTGCTTACTCTGCTAGTTGATTAATATTCTTATTCATCAAGTATGGTATCTCATATGTGCCTATTACCCCATATCATCGTTTTCCACCCGGTTTTTGAAATGTGGTTTTGTAAAATTCAAATTTTTATGATTAATTTCGTCTTATTTCAAATCGAATCAATATGTTTTAAGCTAGTTTCACAACTATTAAAAATTCTTTAAAACGAAGGTGATATTCGATACTTGGTAATTCGTGGAATCGTGCCCTAACGTGTTGGGTTGCAATTTCTCGTTTGCTTAAAATAATCGAATATCCCTTCAAAATTTCATTCATGTCTTCTAAAAATCCTTTAAAACAAAGGCAATACTCGGTGTTTGACAATTCGAGAATCATGCCCTATCGTGCTGGGTTGTGATTTTTCATTTGTTCAAAATAATCGAATATTCCTTTAGGTTTTCACTCATGTTTATTAAAAACCTTTCAAAACGAAGGCGATGTTCGATGTTTGACGATTTGAGAATCGTGCCCTATCGTGCTGGGTTGCGCTTTTTCATTTGTTCAAAACAATCGAAGATTCCTTCGAAATTTCACTCACGTTTTCTAAAAACTCTTTAAAACAAAGGAAGTACTCGATGTTTAGCAATTCGGGGAGTAGTGCCCTATCGTGCTGGGTTGTAATCTCCCGTTTGTACCAAATAATCGAATATCCCTTCGGAATTTCACTCGTATTTTCTAAGGCGAAGCAATGTTCAATATTTGGAAATTCGAAGAATCGTGCCCTACCGTGCTGGGTTTCGATTTTTTGTTGGACCAAATAGTTGGGCATCCTTTTGTAATTTTCGAATTATAAACTTTCGAAAGTCGAAATGAGAAGACTTTTGGCAACCAACTCGGGTTACTCAAAAAGAACCACATTTCAAGAAAATATCTTTAAATTTTAGACAAAAGGACAGCATTTAATCGATTCGGTACCAATTTTGGGCGTAGTGAGAGTGCTAATCCTTCCTCATGCGTAACCGACTCCCGAACCCGTTTTCACAAAAGTTTGTAGACCAAAATCGTTGTTTTAGTAAATCAAATTTTTTTATTAAAATAACCAAATTCTTAGGTGATCCGATCACACTTAAACAAAAAGATCGGTGGCGACTCCATATTTTTGTTTTTTAAAAGTCGATTCCCCCGTCTTTCATTAAATTTACAATTTTCAAAAAGGGATTGTTTCGACATTAGGTTTTAAAAATTATTATTTTAGAATTATTTTAATTTATTTATATATGCTTTAGATATTTTTCATATTTTTAAATTTTTATAATTTTTTTAAAAATGTAAATTTTGGATTTTTTATAAATATTTTGCATTTTCAAAATTATTTTCGAATTTTTTGTAATTTTTGTTGAAAGAGATCAAATTCCTCATTTTCAAGATTGGCAGGGACCAAAAGTGTATTTACACCAACCCGTTACTTGAGTTACTAGAATTCTAAAATTTAACTTTACTCGAACTTGATACTCAAAAAAAATAAATAACTCGAATAACTCAAAATTTTAAAAAAAAAATTCAAATCAAATTGTGTTTTGCTCACCCTTAAAAATAACCCTCAAGAATCAATGGTGTAAGAAAAAAATTGTAACACCCTAAACTTGGCCTAGACGTTATGACCAGATCTGGAGAAGTTACTACAATTCATTTGAAAACCCAGAAATTATTTAGGCTTGTAGAAATAACGTCGGATTTTAATGAAAACAATTTCAGTTTATTTTAGTTGAAAGTATCCTTTTTATTTAATTTAGTTAATTCTGTCAACTAAATTTATATTTACAAAACGCTCTTGTATGCAACGGAATTCTTAGTTAAAATCAATTTGGAAAACACTAGTCGTATTTTGAAAATCCAACGTTTCGGTGATAGTGAAATTTTAATTTAAAAATGATAAACGGTTTAAAACAACAAATAAAAGTCCAAAACCAAAGAGTCTCAAAGTGTTCAAACAGTCCAACAAAACCAAAACAGAATAAACCAAATTTTAAAATAGCATAGTTAATAAAAATGTTTAATCGAGCTCTCGTCGCACTGACCCATTCTAGGTCTAGGGGTTTCCTAAAAGTAAACAGACAGATGTGAGCTTTCAAGCTCAGTTGTAACTTATAAAAAAACAAGCCATAGATTTAATTTCAGACATGCTTTCAGATTTCAGTCAAACATATTTCATATACAGAAAAGGAATTAGAACATATCAGATGTAAATTTACAATCCTACCCCCATCCACTACACACCATCTTCAATCATCCCTACACACCATATAGGGTAATAAATACTCATTCAGCTCTACACACCGGTTAGTGACTGTATGTCACTTTTTAGAACATTTGCAATCTAGCTGCTAGATTATTAGGCAATAATTCGCTAGTAACAGAAATATATGTGGCTAAGCCACTAGATTTGGCAGATAACCTCCACAGACATATTTTACCACCCCAATGCACATGCAGAACTAACAAATATGAAAAATGTACATGACATATGTGCTTTTTATAATAGATTCAGATCAGACTTATCATAATACAAGTCATAATTATCATAACACAGATCATACTGAGCATATAGCATATAAGTCATGCGTACATAATTCGTATTTAACGCAAACAAAACATAAAAAAATCATGGTTTATAACCTAATTTGTATCATACGGACCCTACAGGAGGCTCACATTCGACTCATATAAAAAATACGAACCTAGAGAAAAATTTTAGAATTTGGGCCTACACGCTCGTATGGCCTACACGGTCTTATAAATGCTCGTGTGGCCTATACAGCCAAATTGGCCCAAACCATGTGGGTTACACGGTTTGGCACACGGCCGTGTGGTGTCGACAATCCCAAATTTTGACTTTTGTCGTTTGCTGTTTTCTCGGGTTTTCGTTACACACTTGAATATTTTCCAACGACGATCCCACAAATGAGTAAACTTAAACCGGCAGTTAACACAACCAGTTTCAATAACGATTAGCGAAACTTAATCAAGAATTGATCCCAAACAAACTCATTTGACCTCCTAAAAACACATTCGTACACTTACCGTTAAACGAACAGCAATTACACGAAGCTTATGTCATTGGAAGAACACCAAAAGCCTCTCGATCTTCCCCTAAAATGTATCGGATTAATTAGATAACATAAAAGACATATTTTAGCACCACAAACTTGAAATTCGAGATCCCCAAACGTCTGACGAACAATCTTAAAAAAAGAACATAGTAGAAAGCAATGAAACCTTATCTCTAAGGATCGAAACCAACCAAATAGAAGCGATAGAATCAAGAATAGATTGAAGAAGATAGCAAAATGGAAGAAAGGGACGCAAGAAACAAAAGAAAGGAAAAATAACATAATGTGAAAGAAAAACACAAATGAGGAAACGTGGGAGTAGTGGAAATTTTGAGAAAATAAAATAAAATAAAAATAAATAAAAAGAATGATAATAATATAAATTTTAAAACAAATCACAATCCCAAACCAACTCAATATTTTGATATCTTATTAGATTTTCCCCACATAATTCGATTAGACCACAACTATTACATGGTCGGCTCAAACAGAAATAGCAAAAATATTGTCAATTCGCTCACATAAGGATTTGAATACAAGACCAAAAGGTAAGTTAACACTTCACCATTAAACCGATAAACTCATTCTGTCACAAGTTTAATGAAAATAATATGTAAGCCAAATAAACAGGGATAAGGCTAAGAGCAAAAATAACAGAATTTTCCTAAAATAGATATTTGAACCCATGACCTTAAACACACATCCAAGGCTTTTAACCACTGAATCAGATACTTAATTATAGAAAAATTTAACAAATTAGAATTTTAAATTTTTAGGGCATTACAACTCTCCCCTTAAAAAAAATTCGACCTTGAAATTTTACCTGATTCAAACAGATGCAGGTATTATTGTCGAATCAAGTCATCAGGCTCCCAAATGGCTTCCTCAATGCCATGATTCCACCACAGAACCTTAAGAAAATGAATGATCTTCTTCCTTAAGACCTTAACATCTCGATCCTGAATCTGAACCTGCTCCTTCTCGAAGGTCAAATCGATCTTACCTTAATCTCCTTAACAGATACAATATGAGATTGGTCAGACCTATACCAACTCAACGTAGAGACGTAGAACACATTGTGAATACGTTCTAACTCTAGAGGTAGCTCTAACTGATAGGCGACCAGTTCTAACACATTTTAGAATTTGATAAGGCCTAATGAACCTAGGGCTCAACTTGCCCTTACGTCCAAATCGAAGAACTTTCTTCCACGGAGATACTTTAAGAAAAACTTGATCACCTATAGAAAATTCGACATTTGTCCTCTTCAGATCCGAATATGATTTCTTTCTATCAGAAGTTACCTTAAGACGATCTCGAATAAGTCTAACCTTGTCCGCAGTCTTAAAAACCAACTTAGGACCCAAAATTCAAAGTTCCTTGCTGATTGTCTAAAGCCCTAAGTCAAATTCACGACTTGGACAAACTTGCGATATTATTGCGGTTCCTCTTTATCATTTGGTATCAGTTTCCATCTTCATCTTCTTCCACTTGTTGCCATCGTTTCATATCATTAGGTATCAGTTTCTTGGGCGTTTTAGGGGTTGTTTGTGTTTTTATAAACTAATTTTCAGTGAAACAACTTCAAAACAGTTTTTTACCTAAAAAATTTTCGAAAAAAAATATTTTTGAGTGGGTAAATGTTTTCTAAACAATTTGAAATTTTACATATTGCTTCTAGCTTCTACTGACTCAATGGCCAGATTCGTGGTCCCAAAATTATTGTTTTTGACACCATTGAAAACAGGTTGTTACATTATTCATTGGTTTCTAAAGTCTACTGACTCATTCATATTCGTTCCAACCCCCAAGGTTCGATTTCATTTATTTTGTATACTCAACTATATGATTTCAACATTTCTTTCACATTTAAATGCAATTCATTCCAATGGTAATAATTTATACACAATCGTATCATTCACCAAATTACATTTTGCAACCCCAATTAACCTGACTTAGACTCGGACCGATACTTGGATCGTCCAACCAACATACCAAATTGGTACCGAAGTGAATTATCGTATAAGTTGAACTAAAAGAAACTAGCACGTAAAGTGCATACTGGCACACAAAATGCATCTTGACATACGAAGTGCATCCTGGTGCGTAAGCACATAAACCTGTACACAATCCAATCCTATGACATGCCAATTATATCCGACTCTGCTCGAATAGTTAATAGGGTAAACAATTATCCAATTCATCATATAATACAATTTGCATTTCATCATTTTCAATTTATAATCCATTTCATCAGTCTATCACATAACATATTTCAATTCATTTCAAAGTCAATTTTATATTTTCATCAATCTACCCTATTTCTTATTCTATTCAATTTAGTCATTTATTCCAATAATCCAAACCAATCTCAATCAAAGCATGTCATACTATTAATACATACTCACCTTGACACTCCCATTTATAGAAAACATGAAAAATGAAATCAACAAAAATGACATTAAATTATAAATGTACAAAGTGAGATTTTCGCATGTCACTCATCGACGATTTTGGCTTTTCTTTTCCCTCTCGACGATTTGATGTTGTCTTTAGCTACGAATAATCATAAAAGAACATCATATTATCAAATTTCAATTGAAACAGAAGCAAATACCAATTTTTACAAATTTTACAAATTATTCAATTTAGTCTATAAAACCAAGACAAGCATAACTTTCAATTTAGGGCTTCGGATTAAAATCTGATTTCACCAAAACTCATTAGGGACCCTCAATTTTCTATCCTTACCAAAATTTAATGATATTTTTTGCATTTTATCCAAATTTTCCCTAACGTATGAAACTAACAATTAAGCTTTACAATTTAGTCATTTTCATATACTAAGCTTAATTTCTTACAATTTAACACAAAAATCATTCAATTCTCAACCATGATAACTTTCTAAAACTTCAATAGTTTTACAAATTGGTACATTGGTTAGCTAAATCAAGCTCCCATGACTTCAAATCTACAAAAAAAATCAAAGAAAAATGACTAAGGACTTACTTGAAATTAAGACCAAAAGTTTGGAAATCCTAACAACGGCGTCAAGCACCCTTTTTTATACTTGTAGTTGGTTGGAGAAGATGAACTTCTCTTTCTTTCCATCGAAATTCCATTTATATACTAGGATTAAGTTGTAAATTAACCTAATTAACCTTAATTTAATTAAACAAAACTTAATTTTCTTAAGTCAATGGTCTCTTAACCATACCTTCCACTAACATGTAATTTAACATGGTATAATTGTTGTTTCGAACTTTTGGTTACTTGCAATTTAAGTCCCCAAGCCATTTAATTAAAAATTCATAGCAATTGGATTTTACAATTTAGTCATGGGCCCTAATTAAGCACAATTCCGACTAAATTGGTTGTCCACATTTCAATTCATCTATACTTTAATATTCTTATTAAATACTTACGGGCTTGATTTAAAAAAACGAGATCCCGAAACTGCTTTTTCTGACATTAAGAAAAATCGAATTGTTACATTTTTAGTGTATATCTAATATATTCATGTATATTTCAGTAAATCAATATTTAGAGTGTATATTATTTAAGCTACATATCAGGCGAAAATATTAATGTAAAAATAAAATACATTTATATATGTAGAATATTTATTCATATAAAATTGTTGATTTTATTCAACAAAAATATAATGTATTGAAAATAAAATAAGTTTAAATGTCTAGATATTGTGAACAATAAATATAAATATTTTTAAAATTAATTAATGAATTAAATATAACAATATTTTTTAAAGTAAGCAACATGTATTGTTAATATTTTGTTATCTCGTATTATTATAATTTTGATCAAATAAATTTAAATTTTTATTCTCGTAGCTAATTATATCAAACATAGTCTAATACATTTTATTGTGCAACCAGGATGCTGGAGATGTTAATAAAATTACATAGAAATTTTTTATTCCAAAATTAACGCTAAATTTTTATAAGGAATTTATTTTAAAATATATTTTTGAAATATAGTCAATAGTTACACGTGACATTTCGTATCGTGACAAATGGTAATTTATAAGTTATGCCACATTGAAATTATTTATTTTCTTTAACCTTATATTGCTATAGTATATATTGATTTGCATTTCTATACAAGAGTTGATTGTACATATATGTTATAATTATAAGTTAAAATATGTAATAATTATTTAAAGATTTAAGAAATATCTAAAAAAATGAAATATAAAAATACAATGATATGATTCTTTATATTCCACGCTCACTGCACCAATTGTTGAATAATATTTTCTCGTATCTATTCAGGGATACATGTTCCTACTGCTAATATCATAGCTCATAATAGGGCCCGTTGTTTTGTCTCGACTTTTGAGTCGGTGGTACTAATATTCCCTGTCCCTGGTGCTGACATTCTCTGGGCCTCATTCGGCTTATAGAATGCTTGCTTATGGAACACATGGTCCTTTTTTATCCTGGGACTGACTCCCCTAACGAACCTTGCACCTGCCAGTCACGAGCGGGGATCCCTTGCAGGGCTCGCGATCCCTTTCGTAGACATGACTCGTGACCTCATCCTTGTGAGACTTACGCGAGCTATCTTTGCAAACATCTAGCATTATCGCGAGGTCTTCAGCTAACTATGCCTGTAAGTGAATATTCTTTCTCCGAGTTGGGTTCATCCGGATCGGAGATCCAGATCTTATCAATCACTCTGGCTGTCGATTTCCAAATCCCAACAACTTTAAAATTAAATAATAGCAAACATATAATCAATAAATAAACGTAAAAATAATAATTTACTTATTCTATATATATATAATTAGCATCATCATCCACAATTTTCCTAAATCATGTAAAAAAATGCATATAATGGAATCATATATATATATATATTAAAATAACATTAGATGAAAAAAAAAAAAAAACTCTTATAGCTTCTTATTCGTAGTTGCTTAAAGAAGATCCTATACCCATGAGAAAGACAATAACGAATCTATATATGTTTTTCAGTAATGTATATTCCTCGCAATAGATATGTACTCCGCTTGCTCACTATTTATAATGATTTCCAACCAAACTTTAGGTTAATTTCAATTAACGGTGGTAGATTAGCTCCGTATTTGATCGAATCAAGTAAATTTTTTTTTGAGTTGATGAGTTTTATTTTATCATTTTAATTTAATTTAAATTTTTTTTAAGTCGAGTGAAATGAAATTCGAGTCAAAATGAATTGAGTTAAATTGTTCGAGTTAATTTAAAAAAATTAAACATATCAAATTAAAATATGTTACCGTATAACTAATTATATATTAGAGCACATAAATTTGAAATCTTATATATTTGAAAAAAAATTCAAAGTAAAATAATAAAAATTTTAATATACTTTAGTATGATAAACTTGAATCATTAATTAACTTATTTCGGTCTTCAAAATTATTGTTTAGAAACTTTTATAGTTTGTAAAAAAATAATTTTTGGAATTTTTATAAATATTTTAAATTTTTAAAAATTATTTTAAATTTATTTGTAATTTTTGTTGAGAGAGAGAGACAAATTTGTTTGTTTTTAAAATTGACAAGAACTAAAGGGTATTTATACCTATATGTTATTTGGATTGTAAAATTCTACTAATCTTGAACTCGAAACTTGTATTACTTATTTGAGTTGATTTGAATAACTCGATTCGATTAACTCAAAATTTTTAAAAAAAAATTGATGTTTTCGAATTAAATCGAATTTTGCTCACTTCTAAACAATATCAATCTTTTTGAAAGAAAAGTAATGATATAATATTGGGTGAACTTCATGATCATGGGGTTAAATATACAATTTAATATATGTAAATTGTATATATTGCAATTAATATTACAATATTAGGTTATTTTCCCATAATCTTTATATTGTTTCTTCAATATTGTGAAAAATCTTTGGAGGAATCGAATTGGAGATCTGATTGTTTAATAGTTTAATGGTCATAAGCAATTATAAAAAAGAAATACACACTTTTTTGATGTACTTGTTTTACTTTTTAGTTACAATTTCTTACGCAGGTGGAGAAACCCTGTTGGGTGTTGACGTACGTCAAAAGTGCATGAGCAATAATTAAACTCCCTTCTGCTCTTCACTTCATACTGCCTTCCTTTTCTTTTTTTAAATATTATTAGAAATTGATCCTACAACTAAAAATCCAGCCTTTTTCTTTTTTCCCAAATATCACAATTTTCTACTATAACTATTTTAATATAATTAGAATACTTATTTTTAATTTATTAGGATGGAATCTGGTCCATAATTAAATTCGCCAAATCTTTGGTCCAATAATTCAGAAATTTAAGTCTGATTATTTTTTTAATATATTTTGTTAATTATTATTATTATTATTATTATTATTATTATTATTATTTTACATATCAACCGTTTGATTATTAATTTTTAGGTTAATAATTTAATAACAATGTTTAACGGTATTATCTAATTTAATTTTGGTTGCAAATCAAATTTTGATAAATAGAAATAAAATATTAATTTTTAAATTTTATAATGGATGAAATTCATAATTCAACCTTACTAAAAATATGATAATTAGTAGGGCTGATTTCCGTTCCGTTTGAGCAGATTTTTTTTAAAATTTTTTTTTTAACTGTCTATGATTATTCGGTTCTCAATTTTTTATATTAATTTTGACTTTTAAATTTTTAGATTTATTTTAATAAAATGAGTTTTAGTTTAAAGTTTTTGAACATTACTTAATAAATTTTAAATTATTTTTTATAAAATATTTCTTAAAAATTATTGATTGAGTTTTAGTTTGACTGATATGAGCATTATTGTCAATACATGAGGAGGTGGATTTGAGTGTAATAAAGCGTATTATCCTCCTATTTATAAGTTGGAGAGGAGTTATGAGCAATTTTAAGTAGTATTTAAAAAATAATATATATAAAATTTTTAAAAATTTATTTTTATGATTTTTTAATTTATATTTGATAAAGAGTGGAATTTAAATTCTGGAGACCAATGAATTAGGTAAGTGGAGCTTGCACTTGCAGCAGTAGTCACGGGAAATATTTGAGATCCTAACAACTAACATATATATATATATATACAGACAATATTGCTTTTCAAAAGCATTCCACTTATTTGCTTCCTGATTTGCCCCACAATATATTTGAATAGAAATTGTAGCATTGCCCCTCTCATAGTTATCTCAATTGTCGAATAAATTTGAGTTTAAGTTTTGATTTAAATTTTAAAATTTAATATTAATTTTGAGTTTTGATCAAATATTAATTTTAAGGTTTCAGCATGAGTTGAATTAAATTCGTTTATTAATTTTTATACTTAATTTTAAGCTGAAATTTAATTAAATTCGTTAAGCTTGAACTCTTTCTATATAGTAAGACTACAAAAAAAAAAAAAATTTCATAGCATAAAAATATATTAAAGTGAAAAGTCAAGCTTCACTCGAGCCATTCGATTTGAGTATTACAATACTTCAATTTAATTCGGTTCAAAAAATACCATATCAAATTTATTTTCATTTTAAAAATCAAACCCAAATAACTTGCGATTTACGTTTACAAATTACTATCACTTGAAAAACAAATAAAAGAGAAATGGTTGTATTCTTAGAATTTGAAGAAGAGACTGTTAATTAATGTTTGGTTTTGGTCTCAAATTTTAGATTTGAGTAAGATATAATTTATCGTTTTGCTTGGATATTTTCATTAGTCACATATTCAATTATTTTTTATATTAGAATTTAGGAAGGTTATTTTTTTATTAGGTAAAATTTACAAGTTCATGTGAATTAAAATTTGATACATGTGTAATGTGTTGGCCAACAAAATTATATGATTCATACATTATTAAATGTTTAATGATTTAATTAGAACAATTTTTTGTTTCTAACAATCAAACTAGAGAAAACTGAAAGATATGAAGCTGCTTTTTTGGCCTTAATTATAATTTGTTTTCTTAAGCACCAAAGCTATATTATATAAGAAACTTTAATACAGAGGATGAAGGAAGTGAGAGGATTTAATTAAGGGATCAAAACACAAATTCCAAAAGTTCCCAACAAGCATATTGACAAACTAAGTTTATAAGATACTTCCAATACATGCAGGCTTTGATTATCAATATGATTTTGACAGGCCATAACTTGGAACATATATAGCAGAAAATGCATAGAACAAAGAGGAAATAAGCTAATGGAAGTGACATTACTTATAACAAGGCCTAAATTGAAGATATCCTCAGAATTTTGTGACCAAACCACATAAACTAATTACAACTTTCAATACATGCAGAGTTATAATTAGTATTATTTTTGGCAGGGGATCATATTCCAGAAAATGCATGGAACAAAGATGAAACAAGCTAATGGAACTGATATTACTTAACAAGGCCTAAATTGAGGACACCCCATGAAGTTTGTGGCCAAGATTGTTCTTTAGCTTTCATCAACAGAACCCTTCCCCAAGCAATCCATCCTTCCCAAGACATCCTTTTATCCCATGGACTGCTCCATTCAAGCATCAAAATCAACCCTTTTTCGGCCTCTTTTTCAGCTTCCTCAAACCTTCCTTTGGTCAAATAAACCTGAGCCAACACCACATGTGGTTCACCCACAAAAGGGTTCTTCTCAATGCTGCCTAATAACAATTGCTCAGCTCTCTCTTGCCCTCCTTTTGAATCATCACAAACAGCTTCCCAATACAAGTCCCTTGCCTCTATTTGCTCTTTTGCACCTAACACCGTACTGCAGTGCTCAAAAACTGGTGGCACAACAAGCTCAATGTCTTCATCTCTGTCAGTTTCAACCTCAATGCCACTTACCCTTTTCCTTTGTTCAACAAAAATCTCTTCCTCTCTCAGTATTAAACTATATATTGCCCCCATTCTCGATATTGAATTCAACCACAGCCCTGGTTTGCCATTCCCAGGCCATAAAGCAACGTTGTTGTTGCCCACGAATTCGAGCCTACCATCGAAGTTTTCAAACAGAACATCCTGAAATCCATAAAGCTGGTCACTGAAATCTGCCATGGTCATCATGAGGAAAATAGCCAACACCCTTCGAGACACCAACACGTCCTCGCCGGTCTTTATGTGCTTCACTGTAAGCCCATTTTCAGGCACCAGTCCGCGTATCTTATTCCTCCAAGCCTCGTCTTCATTAAAAACGCCCTTTTCTTTGGCGTTCTTCAACGAAACCTCGGAGGAAGCAAGGTGTTCGACGATTTCCGAATCCGTATACTTGAACAAAAGGTCATCGTGGATCAAAGGTTGCCTCGGGATGACGCAGAACAAATGGATTAAACGCTCTGCGGCGTCGCCGACGTGGCCTCGAACGACGTCGCGGCCGGTTGAAGGGTCGAATATGGCGAGGTTGACGTAAGAGTTGGAGTAAGCAGAGTGGAAAAGACCGCAAAGGCAAACGGAGTCTTGCGCCTTCCATATTTTGAGAATCCGATAGATATCGACCAGATGCTCTAAAAAGCTGCCGTGCTTGTGCCAACACTCGCCGGCACCAACGGAACGCAAGACGGCGACCAAATTAGGCAAGTTTTTGTCGACATGTTCAAGCTCGCCACGAAGGAAGGGACGTGAGGAGGCCAACAGGGCTTGAAGGACGTGGTGAGTGGTGGGATGAGATGGTGTCGGTGGGGTTGCCAATGAAGTTGATGGCATGGTGATAGAGTTTCTAATCTTTGGGAAACTGAGTCTAGAGATGAAATTGTAGTGATAGGGGGAAGTGACGTGAAAGAGTTCAATTCTACATTTTCTATGTTTTTGTTTGGATTAGTAGTTGCCAGAGATACCGCACTATCTTAAAATGACATCCGTTCGCGGAGAGAGTTGATGAAATTCGGATTAATTTAGTTTTTATATTATTAGACGAAGATAGAATAGAATAGAATTAACATTAATCATTTAAAATTATTATTTACTATTTAATAAAATTAATATTTTTAAAGTTTTTATGATTTTATAAATAAAATCTTTTTATTTAGATTTGAGATGTAATTGACAAAAATAAGTTTCTAGACATTTTTATACAGTTAATATTGACTCTATTACAATTAGGACTCATTTGATTCTTTGTAATAGTATAAGGACTAAATTAATCTATTTAATAGTAGAGGGACTATTTTAATATAATCTCCATAATACAAGGACCTCTCAAGTACTTTAACCGTCGGATATTATAATAAAAATATTGTAAATATAAATATTTGATTACGTTATTTTAGTTATTATTTTGGTTAAATTCTGCTATTAGTCATTGTACTTTACAAAAATTGTGGATTTAATCCATGTATTTTAATTTGATCAAATTTAGTCCTTGTACTTCTCGAACTGGTCAATTTTAGTCCTTAAACTTTTTGAATTTTGAAAATTTATTCATGACTCAAATAGTAAAAGTTAAATTCTTTTGGTTAAATTCAATTACTAGTCTTGTACTACGTGTATAGTTGTAGATTTAGTCTATATTCTCGAATTGGATCATTCTAAGTCCCTATACTTTTCAAATTTTGAAATTTCAATCTTGACGCAAATGATAGTCCTTAATCCATTAACTGGATTTTTTAGTGACAAATATGTAGAAATAAGAAGCTAACATGACATTACACTTATGATAATATGTTTACCATATCATGTTTTGGAAATAAAAGAACATAACAAATTTAATAACTATCTATTTGTGAGAGCTAGAATTTTAAATTTTGAAAAGTACGGAGACTAAAAATGACCAAATAAAAGTACAAAGACTAAATCTACAATTTTCGTAAAGTACCAAGACTAATAGCATATTTTAACTTATTATTTAAATAGATTTAGAGTATAGGCTTAATCCACAAATTGATATTTAAACTATATCCTATTTCCCATCTTGGTATCTAAACTTTTTTTTCTCATAAGTGATAGCTAAACTATTTTTTTTATCAAATCGGTACCTTCATTAGTCAAACTGTTTGTGAAATCATTAAGTCCATTTAAAAAAAAAAGGCTTAACTTACAAATTAGTACCTAAATAGAACTCTTTCCCAAATTGGTACTAAAACTTTTTTTTTGTCACAACTGGTATTTAAGCTATACTTTCGTTACCCATTTTACATCAAAATGTTATTTTTTAATTCTTTCATTTTCCTTTATTTTTTCCCCATATTTCTTTCTTATTCATTTGTAATATTTAGCAATTCAGTAATATATGAAATTGGCTCACCCAAGTCGAAACGCTGACGATTAATTTGTTTTCGAACTTCCCTGCCTATTTGTTTTATGTTTCTTACACATTATTTGACCTTTTTTTTTTCAAATTATACATAAAATCAATGAATATATTTATTTAAAAAATAATTTGTAAAATCTATAATAATAAAAATCTAACTAAAACTTGATTTGATCACTCTCAATTTTCACTTAACATAATCAAATGTTAAATTATTTGTATTTTATAACTCTTATGCCTCATTTGGTTACTAGTTTAATAACACAAGAAAAAAACTTATTTATTACATTTTACAATAGTTAGATATAAAATAAAGAAAAGTTAGTATAAATTTAAGCTTGAAATTAGAAAAATGAGTAAAAACTCTTGTTAAAAATAAGACCTCTTCAAAATAAACTAAAATTTTTCGTTCTCTTTGCTAAAAATAAGTCACGGGAGTGGTTAAATATTACTAATTGAAATAGTTTATTGCCAACTTATATACTATAACATATATAAAAAAATAATACTCCAACAAAACGTAGCATTAATGTGTAATGACAACAAAAAAGCATCCAACTTGGAAATGTTAATAACAATATGGTAATAATGATAACCTAAATTTTAGAAAAAAAAAATTATAATATAAATTTTAGAAATTTTAAGAACAACAACAATAACAACAATAGAAAAAAGAAGCCAATTGAGTCTTAACTCGATTGGCATGTGTATTATTGCCAATGTAGGAGGACGTGGGTTTGTGATGTGTCACGAAACTAGCTAAAAATTTGTCTAAGGCAAGTGCACTATCAATTAATAGTATAGCTACAGTGAAAAAAGATATCATTCCCATAAAGACTAAAAGTACTAGTAATTACTATATTTCTATTATTCAACCGAATAATTCGAGTGATTGATTAAAACTAAAATTAACTAATTTAATTAACTAACAAACACAAGAAGGAACAAAACACGAAGATTTCATCTGTCACTATCAATCTAAATTACACAAATTCTCTACTTAGTAACTTGATCCGTATAAATCCCTAAATTATACAAATATCTCTTTCGAGCATAAGAGCAACTAACTCTAGGTTGATTAATTGAAATTTCTTTCTAATTAAAACCCATATTATCCCATTATGTCGTGCTATAGATTCCTCTATTAGATTTGACTCTAATCCGGTAGATTTATGTTGTCCTATTTCTAAGATTGCATGCAACTCCACTCAATTACTCCATATCTACTCTTAAACATAGTCAATTCAACCATCAATTTAAGCACATCAAACATGGATTAATAATCTAGAAATATAAAACCAAGAATTAAGCACACATAATTGAGAACAAGAAACTATGTATTACGTAAAATAAAAATCAAATGACAGAATCCATCATAGGGTTCATCTCCCCTAGGTATTTAGAAAATTAGTTCATGCTTGAAAATAAAAACATCCAAGATACAGTATAACCAAAAGAAACAAAGAAACTCATGATAACTTCCTAAGAAATCAACTAGGAATCTTTAATCTTGACAGAAATATGTTTCAGAGTCAACTTTAATAGTGTTTTTTAAGTTATTTTCTTGAATATTCTATGACGTCTCCCTCCTATCTTCTTACTTTTGTCATATATATGTCTTAGAATACCCAGAAAACCTAAAAATCGTGATTTTCCGAAGTTCTGTGTGAAATCCTGTGAAATCAACACGGCCTACCACACGCCCGTGTGGAATGGTCTAGCCTGTGTGGCTCTTGCAGTTTGCTCCGATGCTCTAGTTTTCACTCATTGTCGCTCTTTTGGTTCCCAAGTGCTTTATTAAGTATAAAAACATGAATTTAAAGGATTAGGAGCATAAAATTCACAATTAACATTGAATAATCACCCAAAAACGCATTAAGAATGAGATTAAAACATGTTACTTTTAGCATTTATCAGTTCAATTGTGCTAAAGCGCATTATCCTCCTATTTACGGGTTGAAGAGGGGCCATGAGTAGTTTTAGGCATTATGTTAAAAATAACAGATATAATTAGAACTTATAATGAAATTGTTAAGAAAAAAAAGAAACACAGTACATAATAAATAAAAAGAGATGAACATTGAAATCTTGAAAGTTTTATCAACAATAATAAATAAGCAATAATTTGTGAGAGACTGACACCAAAATTAGATTTAGGGTTTATTTTTATTTTTATTTAATTACAGAACATGTAAAAGTATAATAAAAAGGTTTTTAAATGAGTTTATATATTGGGCTTATATGTTCAAAAAATATTGATTTTTTTTTTGAAAATTTTAAACAGTTTTTTTTTAGTGTCCAATAAAATAAACCGAAATTGAACCGAATTAATGTAATTCAATGACATCATCTAATCCATATCAAACTAAACTATAAAAAGAAAACCCAAACTGAACTAAATTGCTGGTTGGACTCGATTTCTAATTTGGTGGGGGGTTTTTTTCTCATCCCTACTAACCACCACAAACTCGATTGTTCCGTTCTTTGAACTATTTTATTATATATGTTGCAATGAACAATCCCCTTTGTTTTGGGAACAACTTCAAATGCTCATCCCTACATTTGTAATATTTCCTCTTTTAAATGAATGAACTTTTGCCCAAAAAAATTGGGCTCATATTCCTCATAAGATTGTGAAGATTTATTTTATTTTTTTGCCAGCGGAGCTTAAAAAATTCTAGAATAGGAGTAAAGGGATGACATATCTCTTTTTCGGATATAATAAAATAATAAAATATATGTTTTTAAAATGCGACATGTGGTAAAATTTGAATATTATTCGGTGTAATTAGAAAAAATTATTATGAAGGTCTTTATATTATGAGTCGGATTACACTTTGTTTCTTTTACACAAAAAAATTACCATTACACGTTAGATTAAAGAGTAAGTTGGTCCTTCTTTTAAAAATTTTATTCATTTCTACTATTAAAAATGATTTATGTACATCACATGAGGTACACGTGGCACACCACATACCACTGTTTGATTATTCTATTAGCTGTGTCCGTTTTTAACGAAAAAAATGAATTAAATTTCTAATAGAAAAGACCAATTTTCTCTTTAATCTAATTATAATGACTAATTTATTTATTTTTTTAATAGAGAAAATAAAATATAATCTAACGCTTAGTATAAAAACTCTATAACATTTTTCTTAAAGAGTATATCAAATACTTACTTTAAGATTATTATCCTCTATTTCCCAATAAAGTAAAAAAAAAAATACAAGCATATATAAAATAATGTTATATGTTGTTAGGGTGTAATGATAATGATAATAATATATCCATGTTAAATTAAACCTTCACTCTGTTTGTTTTTATTGGTATATCAATAATATAAAACTTAATTGAAATAAAAATATTTTATTAAAACTAATTCTACAATCAACTCTCTTTATAACAATCATACGTCAAATTTTTAATAGAATCGATTTTTTTATGTTTTATTTTAAATTTTTATAACAACTTTTCACTTATAAAAGTTATATTCATAATTATGAAATAAATTCTTTATTAAATTAGTTCTTTATTATAACATATTATCTAATTTTTTAAGTAAAATTATAGCTATTTTGTATAAGCAAGCCTATTAATTATAATTTGTTAAATAAAAATATCTTAATTAAAATATTATTTTAATAAATGTTTAAATTTTGCATAAAAAATCTTTTTGTCATATTTTATTAAATAAAATAATATTAAATGAGTGGAATTAAATATATCAATTCAATAAACTATTTAGTTCTCCAATTAAATATTCTACTATGAATTTGAAACATCGTAAATTTATAAATTGATTACTTAAAATTAATAACCTACGATTAATTAATTAATTTAATTTGATAACTTATACCGATTAATTAAACTTGTTAAATTTATGAACTTAATAATTAGTCATGTGAAATAATGTAAAATAAAAGATACGTAAAAGCAATAATGCATGTATCTACTATACGTTTTTAATTTTGTTGGTTTTATTCCCACTTTTTTTAACATAATTTTCATTGTCTTCGGTTAATAGCAAGTTGTTATAGGTGTGTAACAACAACCTCTCTATAAAAGTAAAATCTTGATAGAAAAATGGAATTATTGTTGAGAAGATTAATTATATCCATGTTAAATTACATTTTCAATATGATTTTAATTATTCAATTTTAAATTACATGAATTTTAATAATATAAAAATGAGACTTATTATCACACAATAAATACATTTACATTCAATATTTAGATATTTTCATTCAATTAATAAGAAAAGGATAAAAAATTCAATTTTCATTATTTTCATTTATATATTTTTTTAAAAATTAATTTTTATAATATTTTAAATATTAAAATAAATAATACATTTTAATTATGTTGAACATTATTTAAAGAATATTACATTTCACTAATTATATGAAATAAAAATATATTATTAATTGTATAAAAAATACATTATTAATGAAATAAAAAAAATCAACATGTAAACTTATGTTCAACATATGTGACATTAATAATAGTTAAAACAATTAAGAGATTCTTGTATTATAGAGATTGAATCAAATTAGTTAACATCATTTATAAACTTTAATTATTGAGCAATCTCTAGTCTTATTGGGGATCGATTCGTATATGCTACGAGAAAATAAAAGTGAAAGTGAGAAGATCAAACACACAAATATTTACATAGAAAATTTACTCCGAAGAAGAGGAAAAAAACCACGGGAAAAGGAGACTTCACTAAATGAGCAAAAATAGAAAGAGTACAAGATGAAAATAATCTCAACAAATAACCCTAAATCTCAAAAGAACAAAGTACTCTGGCTAAAACTTGAAATTCCCTAAAACTCACAAAACTCTCTCAATCTCAAAGATGATGAATGTAACCACCCAAACTTGACCTAGACGTTATGGCTAGATTGAGAAGCTACATTAGCCACCGAAATGGCTAAGCTAACTTACGTTACTTTTGAAGACCTTAAATAAACTCATTTTAGAGAAAACCGTAGTTGAACTTTGAGTTAGCTTAAAAGCATTCATTCATTAGGTCGTGTATACTTAGGATTCATTTTACTGTTGATAGTGTTGTTTTAGAAAAACCGTTTGCTTGTTGCTCTACTTTAAAAAAAAAAACTCGATGTTAAACTAATGCAGCAGAAAAACTATTTTTCAAGTCATTTTGGAAACTTAGTTGCATTATTGATTTGTTTTTCAAAAACGATTCCTTAATGCAGCGGAAACTAGGGAACAATATCCAATTTTACTTAAGCCCGATATCATGCATTATCTTGTTATTATGCTTGAGTAATCCATGCATGCAAAAAATCCCCAAAAGAAAAGTTACCAAACCACAGACCAAAAATAATTAAAAATTACAAACCAAAACCAATAAAGACTTAATAATACTTATTACGAATAGTCTGAGGTCCAAGGTGATTCTCCGAATGTCGAGTCCAGTCCTAATTTCGAGGTTTACCTAAAAAGTTAAACACTATTGGGGGGTGAGCTTATGAAAGCTCAGTATGAGCGGAATAGTTATTTAAACGGACATAAATATCAAATACAGTGAAACATATTAGCATTAAGAGAAGAACACAGAACCATCATAGGAATTTCATATAATTACTTAGCCATTATCAATATCAATGTCAAACGGTGTATAAGCATGGGCCATCATTCATTCGAGTAACAATCATTAATTTTGATACCATTCAATACAACAAAATACAATATGTAGCATAAATGAATAGCATTCGAATATGTCGTGCACATGATGCAATGCACAAAGGTTCCTACCCATACCATCCGTTACACACCACGAGTTCCCCAAAACCCGTCATTCGAACTCCAAAACATTATAGGCTTAAGCCCATTGTGGTCAAAATCACTAATAACAATATGCAGAAAATTCTGCCAGTAAAAATGAAGACAAGCTACCTGTAAAAATGCGATAAATTGCCATTCCCCTCGGTACTCCATATGCAATGCACTGACTACGAATAATACAGACTTAATATGCCACCGGTACTCCACGAAACTCTTCTGTTAACCACAAAACCCCAACCCAATGCATATGCAGTATTTCACACAATCTCATACATAATCATATCTTTCAAATCAATACAAAAACAAATGACATGTCTTTCAAATTCATTAAATAAATCACCTTACCGAGATTTTTCCATTCGAAGAATGACTTACAAGTAAGAGTACATCGTCAACAGAAGCTCATAAGAGATGGTCCTCCCAAATGCACTAACAGAAGCTCGAAAGCTAAACAGAAGCTCGTAAGAGTTGATCCACCCAATCATGCCTAACAGAAAGTAAAACACGAGAGTTTGCAACAAATGCTGAACCCCGATTTACTTGGGTAAAATGCTGGTATCTCCCTCCAATACCATCTCCACTCCAAACCCCCGTTATACACCAAATCACGAATGTACTCAAATCTCGCGTTCAATTCAAACCAAATATCTAATTCAATATTATAATTCAAACAATAATTCATTTTCAACAATAGAATATATGCATAATACCAATCATTAATTTATACAAATGTTAAATTTTAACTGTACGAACTTACTTGGAGCGAATTGTAGTAATTGTAGAAATTCAGGGGCTATTCCGCTATTTTTCCTTTTCCTCGAGTATGTACGAGATCTTAATCTAAAATATAAAATTACTCATTTATTAGCATATATTTTATTTCCAATCCATCTTACAATTAATACCCTTTTATTTTTTGAATTTAAGCAATTTCCCTAACTTTTACAATTTTTGCAATTTAATCCCTTAATTAGTTAATCTATCAAATTAACTAATTTTCTCAAATCAATAATCTATCCAAATATTCTAGGCTCTCATACAGCCCCTGATAAACCTAAAATTCACTAGCAAACCCTAATATTTTGACATTTTCACAATTTAATCCAAAAATCAATATTTAACAAAAATCACTTTATAAGATCATCACATAACATAATCAAAGCACCAAATCCATGTTATTCATCAAAAACATCTAATATTTATCAATGGAAACTTCTAAAATTTTTAACAGAACAAAAAACGAAGGTACGGGCTAGCTGGGCCTAGTTGCAACGATCTCAAAAACATAAAAATTATAAGAAACATGATCAAAATGGACTTACATGCAAAGAAATGAGCCAACCAAAGCTTTATCCTCACCCTAGTTATGGCATTCGACCATTTGAAGAAGATAAGGATAAAGTTTTGTTTTTCATTCTTTAATTTAACTTAATTTAATTAAACTTCCATTTATTTACAAAATTACCATCCAATTCACACTAATTTTCAAATCTAAATTACTCGGAACGTAAATTCTATCGCGATAACGCAATGTACCACTATCATCAACACTGTACTCTGAACTCAAATTATTCTGAACCATCTGTCGTTTCAACACCAACTTCGGATCTTCATTTTGCAATTCCTGAATTCGTTGTAGAAACAGGGGTTTTGTTCTCAACTTTGCTAATACAAAACCATCTTCATTAAGAGCTAAATGAGCGTTCAACGCATGAAGTGCAAACAATGATGACTTTCGACTAAGTGCATCTACAACTAAATTAGCCTTTCCCAGATGATAATCAAAAACCAGATCGTAATCTTTCAGAAATTCTAACCATTGTCTCTGTCTCAAATTCAATTCTTTCTGAGTCATCAAATACTTTAAACTTTTGTGATCTGTAAACACATGACATTTCTCACTGTATAAATAATGTCTCCAGATTTTCAAAATGAATACAATTGTGGCCTACTCGAGATCATGTGTAGGACAATTCTTTTTATGCGACTTTAATTGTCGAGAAGCATAGGCTACTACCTTTCTTGACTGCATCAGCACACAACCCAAACCATTGAGAGACGCATAACTATAAATAACATATGCTACTCCAGATTCAGGCTGAGTCAAGATTGGGGTTCTCGTCAACATTTTCTTCAACTGATCAAAACTCTGTTGGCACTTCATCGGCGAAGAAATTATAAAAAGTTTTTAACAAAATGTTAATAGTAACCTACTAAACCTAGAAAACTCCACACTTTTGAAACATTTTTTGAAGTCTTCCAATTCATCACAGCAAAAACTTTACTCGGATCAACTCCAATCCCGTCAGCTGATACTATGTAACCTAAAAATCCAACCTCATGAAGCCAGAATTCACATTTACTAAATTTTGTGTATAACTACTTTTCTCTCAAAGTTTGTAGTATGATTTTTTAATGTTAAACATGCTCGGATTCTATCTTGGAATAGATTAATATATCATCAATAAACACAACAATGAATCTATCCAAATGAGGTTGAAAAACCCGATTCATTAAATTCATAAAAGCAACAGGGGCATTAGTAAAACCAAATGGCATTACCAAAAACTCATAATGACCGTAACGAGTTCTGAAAGCAGCTTTTGACACATCACAATCTTTAACCTTCAATTGATAATACCTAAATCTGATATTTATGTTCGAGAACACTGTAGCACCTTTCAATTGATCAAACAAATCATCGATACGAGGCAAAGGGTATTTATTTTTTATCGTGACTCTATTCAACTGTCTGTAGTTTATACACAATCTCAAAGAGCCATCTTTATTTTTCACAAACAATACAGGTGCAGCCCAGGGTGACATGCTCGGTCGAATAAACCCTCAATCTAATAACTATTGTAACTATGCTTTCAATTCTTTTAGTTCAGCTGGTGCCATACGGTACGGTGATATTGATATCGGTGCAGTTCCAGGAATTAAATCAATTACAAAATCAACTTCACGATCAGGAGGTAAACTAGACAACTCTTCAAGAAATACATCAACGAACTCACTAACAGCTGAAAACTGATCTAGCTTCGATTTGAATCTCAGGTATCAATGATATATGCTAGAAATGTTTTACTACATTTTCGAATCAATCTTTGAGCAGTAAAGGCTAAAATAATTCTAATAACATCCTTCGGACTCTCAGACTCAACTGAAATTATCTCTCCTGTTTGACATTTCAAATCGATCCATTTCTGTCTACAGTTTACCACGACATCATGCAAAGATAACCAATCCATACCTAGAATAACATCAAATTCCCAAAAGGATAACAACATCAAATTAGTAGGGAATTCATAGCCCCTAACTTTTGGTGGACAATTACAACAAACTAAATTAACTATCACAGTCTGACCTAGTGGATTAGTAACTTGAAATCATAATCAGTAGATTCAACAGGTAACTTCTTTTTCGTTATTAATACAGTGCAAATATAAGAATGCGTTGACCCAAGGTCAAGCAATGCATACGCAGTAACATCAAAGAGATGAAATATACCAGCAATCACATCTGGAGTAGTAGCTTCCTCTCTGGCTCAAATAGTGTAGGTGCGAGTAGGTGCTCTAGCCTCTGACTGAACGACAGTGTCTTTTATTCCCGAATGAGTAGTCCCGGTAGCACTATTCTGGCCCAGACGTCTACTTTTTTAAGAGGTAGACATTTGCTTTTCTTTCTAATTTTCATCCTCTTTTGGCAATTTAGGACAATTACGAATAATATGATCAGTTGATCCACATCTATAACAAGCTCCCGTTTTACCTCTACACTCACCAAGATGATATTTCCCACAATATCTATAATTGGGCTTCGGAGCATTTCATACACTACCCACACTATCAGCTAATCTAATAGGTACTTTGAAATCATATTGAATCATCTTATTTTTATTCGGATGCTAAGACACTGAGGTAGCTCGGCAAAAATCATCTTTAGTCTTCTTCATTGCTGATACAGAAAACGACTTGGAAGATTCTTTCTTGTGAAATTCTCAAATCCGTCTATCTCATTGTATCTTGCAGTTGTACACTTCTTCTATTTTCTGTGCATGATCAGACAAGACAACAAATTCTCATATTTCATTACCTTCGATCATCATTCGAATTTCATCATTCAGCCATCTTCAAACCGGACCCACATTTCTTCTTCAATAGGCACAATTTCTCGAGCATTTTTACTGAGATATACAAATTCTCTCTCATATTCAGCTACTGATTTATTTCCCAGACGTAACTCAAGAAATTCTCTCTTTTTCTTGTCCAAATACCTTTTCTCGACATATTTCTTTTTGAACTCGATCTGAAAGGATTCCTAGGAAATTTTCTCCCTTGGTATCGCAGCTACTATTGTCGACCACCAACTGTACGCTTCTTCTTTTAATAACAAAACAACACATCTAAGAAAGTCATCAAGAGAGCAAGCCATATCTAACCCCAGTTTACTTGGATAAAATATCGATATCTCCTTCCAATACCATCTCCACTCCAAACCCCCGTCACATACCAAATCACGAATGTACTCAAATCTCGCGTTCAATTCAAACCGAATATCCAATTCAATATTATAATTCAAACAATAATTCTTTTCCAACAATAGAATATATGCATAATACCAATCATCAATTTATACAAATGTTAAATTTTAACCGTACGAACTTGGATTGAATTGTAGTAATTGTAGAAATTTAGAGACTATTCTGCTATTCTTTCTTTTCTACGAGTATCTATAGGATCTTGATCTAAAATATAAAATTACTCATTTATTAGCACATATTTCATTTCCAATCCATTTTACAATTAATACCTTTTTATTTTTTGAATTTATGCAATTATCCCAACTTTTACAATTTTTGTAATTTAATCCCTTAATTAGTTAATCTATCAAATTAACTAATTTTCTTAAATCAATAATCTATCCAAATATTCTAGGCTCTCATACAACCTCTAATAAACCTAAAATTCACTATCAAACCCTAATATTTTGACATTTTTCACAATTTAATCCTAAAATCAATATTTAACAAAAATCACTTTACAAAATCATCACACAACACAATCAAAGCTCCAAATCCATGTTATTCATAAAAAAATCAATATTTATCAATGGAAACTTCTAAAATTTTTAATAGAATCGAAAACGAAGGTACGAGCTAGCTGGACCTACCTAGTTGTAACGATCTCAAAAACATAAAAATTATAAGAAACGAGACCAAAATGGACTTACATGCAAAGAAATAGCCAACCAAAGATTTCTCCTCACCCTAGTTATGACATTCGGCCATTTGAAGAAGATAAGGATAAAGTTTTGTTTTTCATTCTTTAATTTAACTTAATTTAATTAAACCTCTATTTATTTACAAAATTACCATCCAATTCACACTATTTTATTATTTTCTATTTAATTGTCATCTCATTATTACAATTAAGGCATAATTGTTTCTTAAGTCCTCCCTAATTTATTAATCAAGCCATTTAATCACTTAATTATTATAATTAACATATTTTGCACTTTCTACAATTTAGTCCTTTTCTTTTAATTAACTAACTAAACGTTAATATTTCAAAACCAAATTTTAATACAACTATAATGACTCTATAAATATTCTAAAAATAATATTTATGAGTCGATAGGACAGAAATTTGTGGTCCCGAAATCACTGTTCTGTCACCACTGAAAATCAGGCTGTTACAAAAGGTTTCATTAACACTTAACCAACAAACCAATACCTCATTCATTACCTAAAAATGCATAGATAATCTAAAAAAAATTAATGCATGACCACTCTTTCTCGATTCACAAATTTGATATTACTAACCCTCGATTTTTATGATGTTACAAAGAAGATGATTAATCTAGGTTACAACAGCCGTTTTTATAGGCTAAATTCGTAGGTTAAATACAACTAAAATCATCCTAGACTAATCAGAGTTTAATTGGGAAATAATAGCTGAGTCTAACTACAACAAGAAAACTTGGTTGAATTAGGAAACACGTCGCCACGTAGCAACGTCATATGTCCCTTGTCAGGACGTCGTTCTTTGCGTCATCCGGACGTCATTTTCTTCTTGTCGAGACAATGAGTGTCGCATCGTCGGGACGCCAACTCTTCTTCATCACAATATTGAGTCGTAAATACGAGGCTATAACACCCTATACCCGACCCGACTGTCAGGTCCGAGTATTGGATGCTACGAGAACCCAATAACCTAATTATACTTCTGATTCCACTCTAATTACATGCTTAAAAAACTTAAATTTCAAAATCTAACTATTAACAAAACTCATACAGACCCAATTGTAACACTGTCTACTAGACTTGATCACTAGGTCCGGGTATCAGATGCTACACTAACCAGAATGACTTAACGCAAATTTTTGTTTCGGGTTTAATTACATGCTTAAACAACTTAGATTTGAAAATCTAAATGAATTTACAACTCGTATTAAACTTGTAATAAAACTTTAAAACTTTGATTCCAACATTTGTTTACAAATTTTGGATAGAGACTCGGTAACACATGTAGATGACTTAAACCCTGAGGCAAAGCCTCTACGGGTGCCCTTGTATACACATGTACAGTTATCTTGTCTCACCTAGTTCTTAGCTGAGTCTGGCATGGTCCCTCTTGATTTTTGAATCTTTAACTAACTTGTATTGAAGCGAAAATTTTATAAGTTGAAAAGAAATTAATGAGATCCACATAATAGAATTTAAGGAAAATGTGAAACTTCCAGCTCATAATTAAACTCCTTGGTAATCACATTCCTTGGTAATCACATTCATTATTTCTGGCGGGTGACTCTTATGCAACTACCCAAGTAACTTCTACAACTACAGTCTTTACCAGATTTCAATGTCCTCACTGTTTGGGAGTATTAGTGCTCACCACACAATGGCATACTACTCGCTCTATCAGTTTATTTTCTAAAGAGGCTTATTTAGAAATGTTGTTCCAACCTTTGGTAGATCAACAAGATCTCTACCATTTTTCATGGTCATGTCTGACATCTGCTAACCTTGGTCACCCAGCCTTGGGCATACATTTCCTTCTAAAAGGACCCTTATCTGTCTATTCGATCTTTCCACTAGCTCTTTGTTGACATACCAATATATGAATATGACCTACATTAGACTAATTCGTGCCTTTTTAAACTGTGTGGAATTTGCAACTTCCTTGATAGACTAGTATTTGTGTATACTATGTATACCTCATTGTCTAAAGAGCCTCCTTTTCTTTTCACCTTAATTGGGTCTAGATGTTTCCCTAAACCCATTCATCAACGCCTTTGGCGAACTACCCCGTGTTTACTATCCCGGCAGATTACGTTGGTTGCCATAGTCGTGCCATAGTCTTACATGTTAAACCTCTTTTGAGGTGTTATCTTGGAGGACCTTATTGTTGTCGCGATATCCCCCCATAAAGCTTGCTGACTGTCATCGCGGTGTTACTCTATGAAACCTAATAATCATCGTCACGGTGTTGTCCCGAAGGACCTGTTTCATATCTCGCCTTGATGCTCAAACACCAAAGTGTCCATTTCACAGGGCCTAGAGCTTCACAAATCACAGTTTACTCTCAGTAATACCGAATGTTGAAATCTTAACAGAATTCCAATTTCCCTATTCATCTGCCCATTCCATTTAGCCATTCCTAACATTGATGATCGAACACCGTAGTGTCCTCTTTGCTAAGCCCAAAGTTTTACTTATCACGGGTGCACTCAACAACACCGTATGGCGGTATCTAACAAAATCACCCCTTTTCCCAATCTTAACTTCGTTTAACCCGTCGATAAATTCTTTCTATGTTTTACTATTATAAACATGCAATGCATGCATTCCATAGATGAAATACCATGTAATCATAGTTAATTCATGCCTACTGAACTAAAGTGTTTGATACTCATATGCTTATATGATCTCAAACATACATAGCATTTCAGGGTTAGAGTGCAGAAAATCACATTGTTTTTTTATCCTTGTTAACTTAGACTGTCCTAACGGTAAAACCTCATTTGTCATTGCAGCTAAACATGACAACTATTTATCGATTAAACTAAAGGTGTTCGACCCTTAAAACCTAGAATTCATCATTACACAGAGGGCTTTAAGTGCTCTTACTCTACTTCTTTCTTCCATCCACAAGTACAAAGAGATAAAGTAGCTTACCAGTTCCTTAATTATTCTACTACCAGACTTCAATTCACACAACTGTTGTGACATGCAGAGTTTCCTTCAGCTGTACTCATTTCTTCTTCAGAACGATTGAAGAAGATGGTGTTATGGAGAGAAAAAAGATTTGTAAATAGAATTGAGAAAATTCTGTCTCCACTCATATATATA
Source organism: Gossypium longicalyx (assembly GCA_025698465.1). NCBI lineage: Eukaryota > Viridiplantae > Streptophyta > Magnoliopsida > Malvales > Malvaceae > Gossypium > Gossypium longicalyx. The sequence goes on from CM047007.1 coordinate 87,252,795, forward strand.
TACTCCTTAGGCACGGTCCTCACCGTTCTTTCCTATGGTCCATTCTTAATCATTTTGTTTCCCACTATGGAACTAGTCGGTTCTAATCTAACTAAACTGGAATTGAAATCCAACTAATCACAATTAAACCACTAAAACTTTTAGATGTCCCAATAAATTTCAAAAATTTACTAATCCTTTCAATTTAATCCTACATTTCTCAAATTTCGATTCAATAATCGTAACCGAGTGTTACACCAACGATAAGTTTTTAAAACTTTGCCCCCAAAAATTAATTACAAAATAGAAGTTAAGACTCGAATACAAATAAAATCAACTTAAACCCAGAGGTGTGACATTTAGAGATGCCCCTCTATACACATGAATGACTTCCACGCCCATCCCTCAAATTTGGTTGTGTCTGGCTTGGTTCCTCCACTCGATTCCCGAGTCAGAACATTTATCCTGCAAATAAGTAGTAAATTCATAAGTTCAAATGAACTTAGTCAAGTTCTGTGGAACTGTGTGATGACAAGGTTTTCATGTCTGACAGGAAATAAAGTAATTAGGCAAAAATTTTAAACTCTCTGTCTATATTTGGGTATCCCGTAGATATACCAACATTTTCGAAGCCTTGCCTTTTCTTGATGCTCATCATTGGTGCGCTTATTCACTACTTTAGACGTAAATGCATGCTTTTACGACAATGGTTCCTCATATTCTTAGTGTAACGTCCCCTAACCCTATACCGTCATTTGGAGCAGGTTACGAGACATTACCGAAGATGCAGTCAATTTCAGTCATTAATTAAAATGAAATAAGGATTGAATTGAATTTACTGTTCATATTGGACCGCGAGGGCCCATTAAAGGGACGACATCTTAAAACTAGGTTGTGTATGAATATTTATTTTAATTAATGACCGGAATTAGATCAGATCGATGGTAATGTCTCGTAACCTGTTCCAAATGTATAGGGTTAGGGGACGTTACATTTAGTGGTATCAGAGCTATTCAGGTTTAGCCGATTCTCAGACTAAATCGAGCTCGAAATTGAGTCTAGAGGTACATGCCATAATTGAGTCGAAATTGAGTCGGGATCGGATGCTGATATATTTGTTTGGTACTATTTTATAGTGAAAATGTTAGACGAAAATATCGATGGTATTGATTATGAAATGTATACTGGAGACGAATAGTCTCGTGAATTAGATGAAAACTGAATCAACAACACTGGGTATAAACTCAATGGGTAATTAATTACTGAATGATGACTGATGAAATAATAGAAAAACAAATGATACATAATTATTTAGAATTATAACTGATGTTCTTCAGTGAGTAGAAGAAATTATATCTACTGCAGTATCTATCCCTCCTGTTTCTTAATCGGTTCCCGAAGTGCTTCAAGATATAGAGCTTGTCTGAACGGGTAAGTTATCTGCTGTTAATGATCTGTACATGTATATATATGGTGTGGATGAATTGAGAATTACAGCTAAGAATGATCTAGAAAGAACTGAAATCTGGTTAGAGAATATTATCGGGATTGTAAATGAATTGTTCTGTTCACCGATTAAATGTTAGAAGGGTATGATATTTCTGTTAAAAGATTTAGGTTATCAGCGGTAGAAAAATTGATTATGTTGTGATTAAGAAAGGGTTATTTGGAAATTTTCTGAGATGAGTTCTGAAAGAAATATATATATCAGTCAGAGATTTCTTGATCAGAAACGTACAAAATTCTTGAAGCTTAAACAGGATCATATAACTGCAACTATGTATGAAGGGAATTTGTTTGATTGAATAAATATATCAGAGGTTATATTCCGATAGAAACTGTAAGGTACAAATGGTTTGAAGATGGTTTAAAAGAAGACAAAAAGCTGAGGAATGTAGAATAAAGAGTGGAATATGTGATTAGATATGATTCTTCTGATTATTATCTTAGTGATTGCTTGAAGAAAATTGAAAAAAGCATTATTCAGAGTTCAGGACCGAGTAATGTAGTTAATAGAGGTAGGTTACCCTGTAATCTCAGAAATACGAGTGAAAGCCGAAGTGTGACAAATGACTTCACTGTAAAATCTGGAGAATGAACATCAACCAGGGTATATGTTAATTGTATATAAGAAGATTTATCTCTACCGGATGTCATTACAGGTACTTTCTTCTTTATCGACACTAATATGATTATTCTAAATTGATCTTGGTTTGACTATTCCTATGATTACATAAGTTCAGTATCTATTAAAGATTTGCCTGTTGAGTTTGCTAAAATTTTTTTTGGTTGAAGCATTAAATTTTCCGGATCAGTATTTATGGGCTGATAAGATCTGCAAGAACTGTTTGAAATGATACTACTGTTTTCTGATCGATTTGATGTTATTACTGTTTGATATAATCTCAAGAATGGAATGGTTAATTCTGCATGATATGGTGGTAAATTATAAGCAAAAGTATATTATACTACAAGGTTAGAATGATGAAATGTTTTGTTGAATTAGAGAAGATTGAGCTAATTGTCTATTGTGATATTGAACATGCCAACACAGATATATGCCGGAAAGGGGTCATGGTATTTACCTTATTTATGTATTGAATATTAAAGTATTTAAGTAAGGTTTAAATCAGTGGCAATAGTGCAAGAGAATTCTAATGTGTTTCCAGAAGAATTGCCCGAACTACTGTTGATTGAAGAAGTTGAATGTGCTATAGATTTTGTAACTGAAATGATAGTGAAAAATATATTTGAAATCAGAGGTTTTCTAAAACTAGTCGGTTATTACAGAAAAGATGTGGAATTGAATGATCTGATAGACGTTAGCAAGGTTCTGATTAGTTGAAAGCTCGATTAAGCAAGCATTAGTTACAGTTTAGTCTGAAATCCGGTGAAGAAACTTGTGATTTCTGAGGGATAAGCGGTGTTTTGATGCAAGAAAGAAAATTAATGAATTATGTTTTGGAAAGTTAGAATTATATGAGAAGAATTATTTGATACATGATTCGGAAGTGGTAGCTATTGTCTTTGCACTAAAAGATTATGATTTGATAATTGAATATCATCTAGAAAAAGCAAATGGAGTTATGAATACTTAGAATTGAAAGTTTTGCTTTGTGTTATGAGCTATGAACACTCGATTGTCATTATCTGATGATCGCTCAATTCTAGTTGAAATAAAGGTTAAACTTACTTCTCTGATGGAGTCCGCAAAGTTCGAAAATGTGATAATGAGTTACTGGTTAAATGGGTATAGTGAACAAATGATTTTGATTGAAAATTTCAGATTGAATTTGATGATTGTCTGCTATTTAGAAACAGAATTTGTACTGAAGAATTTAGAACTGTTAGAGTCAGTAATGATATCAGAAAGGAAATGAGATAGAATCTCTATGGGACTGACTTGGAATTATCTTTATCTTAAAAAAAGAAAGATGATATTTGAATAATTGTCGAAGGTATGGCGAGGTCTGCATATTTTACTCTGGTATGAATAAATTCTTACGTAATAATTGTCTAAAATATAGGTTTCTGAGATTATCAGATTACATGGTATAGTGGTTTCTAATATTTCTAATTGAGATACGTGGTTTATACTCTGATTATAGAACAAGTACAAGAAGTTCTGGGTACGTGATAACAGTTTTCAGCAATGTATGAAGTTCTGAATGATTATGAATATAAAACTGCATGGGATCTGATTAAATATTGTGAGAAAAGAATATACGGAGCTGGTTGATTCGTGAAATTAAAGAAAAATGAAAATAATTCGAGATAGTTTAAAAGCAGTATTTGATTGTCGAAAATTCTATATGGAAATTGAATGAAAGTGATTCGAGATAGACTGAAATAGTTTGATAGACAGAAATTATATGTGAATTTGAAACATCGGGATATTAAGTTCTTGTATTGTTGGGCTACGTGAATCTGTGAAAGATTGGACTGGAAATATATTGGATGGTTTAGCCTCTGAAGTCATGAAAAATTTATGGGATTTTCCAGGATATAATGTTCAGATGATGCAAATCAGATCTTCCACATGTTACTTTGACAAGGGATATTGAAATTTGAATTGATTCATAGTATAAAGAAGAAGAACCGTCGAGATACTAGCTTGAGAAATGAAGTTATAATATTGAGGAAGCTACATGAGAACCGAAAGAAACAGTGAGATTTTTATACCCCTACCTCTTTTCAGGCAAATTTCGAGGACGAAATTTATAAAAGGGGGGGGAATTGTAATAACCCAAATTTTACGGTTATCGGGAAAGTAAATTTTCGGGTCTTTGTTTTTGAAAAATGGATTCGTAAATATTTATTAAAAATATTTACGAAGTTAATCGAGTGATTAATAAGAATTTAATTAAGTGAATTAGCTTAAATTAAGGATAATTAGATAAAAGGATTAAATTGAATGAAGTGTGAAAGTTTAATTATAGAAAAAAATTTGAAAGGGCTAAATAAGTAAATAAGCCAAAAAGAGTGCCAAGTGTATGGCAAAAATAAAATTCAAGTGTAATAAATATAATACACACATTTGTAATACATGTATGTATTTACTTATTATTTAAGTAAATATTAGTGTATTTATTATTATTAAATTAATATTATATAAATAAATAAATAAAAGTAAGACAAATGTGTGGTAATGATTGGGTACAAGTGTATTAATAAAAAAATACATACACTTGTAATGCTTGTATTTAAGTATTAATAGATATTAATTATTTATAAAAGGTATTTATTAATTAAATACGCCAAAGATTTGAGCTTAGTTCCAGACCTATTCCTCCCTCCTAAGTTCAAAATCCCAGACTTCGAAAAATACAATGGGACTAGCTGTCCAGAGGCCCACATCACCATGTTTTGTCAAAGAATGGCAGGGTATGTTCATAACGAGCAATTATTAATTCATTGCTTTCAAGACAGTTTGGTCGGGTCTGCAGCCAAATGGTACAACCAACTAAGTCGCGCGCAAATCCATTCATGGAAAGACTTGGCACAAGCTTTCATGAAGCAATATGGCTATGTGACAGACATAGCGCCCAATCGAATCACGTTACAAAACATGGAAAAGAAACAAAGAGAGAGCTTCAGGCAGTATGCCCAGAGATAGAGAGAGGTGGCGATGCAAGTCCAACCACCTCTACTGGAGAAGGAAACGACTATGCTCTTTGTCAACACTCTGAAAGCTCCATTTATCAACCACATATTGGAAAGCGCTACTAAGAGCTTCTCAGACATAGTAATGTCAAGAGAGATGATAGAGAACGCAATAAGATGCGGGAAGATCGAAACAGGGGAAAAGAAATCAACTCCAAGAAGAAAAGAAAATGAAGTGAACAACGCGAACGTATACAACAAGAGTCATTCCAAGCCAGTCACTGTGAGCCAACCGAAGACAGTGACTACCAGCCATCAGGGCTCTGCAAGACAAGATTCAAACCCAAGGCCTAACATGGAAAGAGTCCAGTTTACGCTTATCCCAATGTCATAAAGAGAATTGTATCAGAGTTTATTCGATGCCCATGTGGTGTCACCTTACAACTTGAAACCACTACAGCCTCTATTCCCTAAGTGGTATGACGCAAACGCTCAATGCGAATACCATGCAGGAATCTCGGGGCATACGATTGAGAACTGCACTGCCTTCAAAAAGGTAGTCGAAAGGCTCATAAGCATGGGCGTTGTGAAGTTTGATGAGCCCACAGGACCTAATGTGGCTGGGAATCCGCTACCTAGTTATTCAGATAAAGGGATAAACGCAATAATTGAAAATGGAAAGAAGAGAACCAAGATAGATGTCTCAGAGGTAAAAACCCCGTTGAAATGGGTTTGGAAGAAGATGGTGGAAGGAGGTTTAATCACACAAGATTCAAAGGAAAGGCCTAGAGAAGCAAGAAGATATTGCGAGTTTCATGCCAATGAAGGCCATGACATCGAAGAGTGTAATAAGTTCAAGACTATTGTGTAAAATCTAATGGACACTAAGGAGATTGAATTTTACGAAGAAATCGAAGGATCAGAAGAAGGAGAGGTTCATGCCTCAGAGGAAGGAACAACAGAAGGTGTCCCAAAAGTTAATCATCCTGTGGTGATAATTTCGCGACCAAAGAACAATGAAGCAGGAGTGCAAATGGCGCCGAGAGTCATAATTCAGAAGCCGGTATCCTTTCCTTACAAGGATAGTAAAAGGGTTTCCTGGAATTACGACTGCAACGTGACAGTCCCGGGTGGGGAGAACTCGGCTAGCGCTTCAAAGGAGAACCAAGATGTAGGTTTCTATACACGCAGCGGAAGACGTTATGATCCTGCGAGTACAGAAACTGAAACTGCTAAAGGAAAGACCCCAATGGCCGAGCAAAGAAAGAAAAATACGGTCAGGTTTGAATCGCCAATCAATGAGCCAGTAACCGAGAAAGAAGCTAGAGAATTCCTAAAATTCTTAAAGCATAGTGAATACAGCGTGGTTGAACAGTTACACAAGCAACCGGCTTGCATTTCGGTGTTAGCTTTGCTCTTGAGTTCAGAGACACATCGAAGCGCGTTCATGAAGGTACTAAACGAAACTTACGTCGCGGATGATATCTCTGTCAACAAGTTGGATCGTCTCGTCAATAATATAAGCGCCGATAATTTCATATTTTTCAATGACGATAAAATACCGCCGGGGGGAATGGGGTCAGCAAAAGCGCTACACATTACTACCCGCTGTAAAAGATATACACTACCGGGAGTGTTGATTGATAATGGGTCTGCACTAAATGTCCTACCCCTATCCACTTTGAATAGGTTGCCAGTGGATAGTTCCCATATGAAGTCATGCCAAAATATAGTGAGGGCATTTGATGGTACTGAAAGGAAGGTAATGGGGAGGATTGAAATACCCCTTTTAGTCAGTCCAAGCACATATGAGATAGATTTCTTAGTGATGGATATCAAGCCCTCTTACAATTGCTTGTTGGGAAGGCCATGGATTCACTCGGCAGGGGCAATGCCGTCATCGCTACATCAAAAGCTCAAATTTGTAACGGAGGGTCGACTGGTGACCGTAAACGCAGAAGAAGATATTATTGCGTCCGTTACCAGCGAGGCACCATATGTGGAGACAGATGATGAAGCAATAGAATGCTCATTCCGATCACTAGAGTTTGTGAATGCAACCTTTATTGTCGAAGGGAACAAGGTTCCGGTGCCCAAAATCTCTAAAACTACCAAGATGGGCTTGCAATTGACGGTCGGGAAAGGAGCTGTACCCGGAAAGGGGCTTGAAAGAAATCTACAAAAAAGGATCGAGGCACCCATGCTCACGGACAAACGAGACCGTTTCGGTTTAGGGTACAAGCCAGATGCAAGGTAGAAGAAAAGGGAGATAGAGAAGAGACAAGAGAGGAGAAGAGCACGTTTAAACGTAGAAAAAGTCAAGTGGGAGCTAATGACCTTTCCTCACATATCCAGAACATTCGTGTCAGGAGGGACCATTTACTCTGAAGGAAAATCGACAGGGAAAGAGGCTGCTTTGAGCATTAACGCCATATCCAAAAAAGAAACAAGAGAAGAGGGTCAATTAGGCATTTGTCCATACGTGCCTGGGAGCGTTTTAAACAATTAGACCGCAGATATTCCTGTAACTTTTAAAATTAATTCAGAGTAATGTCCAAAACAAGCTTATTGCTCTAAGCCTAGGGGCAATAAGAATCCTTTTATGAAATAGGCTCTTATCTAGTATCGTTATTTCAATAAAAATGCATCTTTGCATATCATGTTGAGCAAATATTCTTTTATTCTTTCCATTTCATTCATAATCATACCACCAATAAATATTCTTAGATTCTTTTGTCCTTTGGACTTTTCTTCATCTCTATGACAGGTCTCCAAATATTAATGACATGAGTGATGCTGCTACTGACTCAGAGTCCCCTTTTGAGCAAGATGTGTGTATAGAAGATTCTCAGAATTTTGAAGATGACCGAAACTGTAACCTATCTCCGGACTTGTTAAGGATGGTAGAACAAGACGAGAAACAAATCCTACCTCACAAGGAGTCAGTGGAAATCGTGAGCTTGGAAGAAGGAAAAGAGATAAAGATTAAAGCCTGTGGAGACAAAACGAGATCTCATTGAGCTACTACAAGAATTCAAAGATGTCTTCGCATGGTCATATCAGGACATGCCTGGGTTAAATACCGATATTGTGGTACACCGACTCCCCATAAAGGAAGAATGTAATCCAGTCCAACAGAAACTCCGAAGACTGAGACCCGATGTTTTGTTGAAGATAAAAGTGGAGGTCAAGAAGCAATTTGACGCCGATTTCTTACAAGTGGCTAAATACTCAGAATGGGTAGCCAATATAGTCCCGGTACCTAAGAAAGATGGAAAGGTACGGATGTGCATGGACTATTGAGATCTGAATAAAGCCAGCCCAAAAGACAATTTCCCGTTGCCCCACATTGATACATTAGTGGATAACACAGCAGGTTACTCACTTTTCTCCTTCATGGACGGTTTCTCGGGATACAACCAGATAAAGATGCATCCCGAAGACATGGAAAAAACCACATTCGTGACCATGTGGGGAACGTTCTGTTACAAGGTGATGCCATTTGGACTAAAGAACGCAGGGGCAACATATCAGAGAGCCATGGTAACTTTGTTCCATGACATGATGCATAAGGAGATCGAAGTTTACGTCAACGATATGATCGCGAAATTCAAAACAGAAAAGGAGCACGTGCAAGTCTTGAAGAAATTATTCTTACGATTAAGAAAGTTTCAATTAAAACTCAACCCTGCAAAATGCACCTTTGGGGCCAGGTCAGGAAAGCTGTTAGGATTCGTAGTCAGTGAAAAGGGGATCGAAATCGACCCAGATAAAGTCAAAGCCATACAAGAGTTACCTCCGCCACGCACTCAAAAAGAAGTTCGAGGCTTCCTAGGAAGGTTAAACTACATCGCCTGGTTTATTTCACAACTAACGGAGAAATGTGACCCGATATTCCGTCTCCTTAGGAAACATAACCCAGGTGTATGGGATGAGGAGTGCCAAAGAACTTTCGATAAAGTCAAGCATTACCTGTATAATGCCCTAGTATTAGTGCCGCCTTGCCTAGATAAGCCACTGATACTGTATTTAGCAGTGTTCGAGAACTTCATGGGGTGTGTGTTAGGCCAACATGATGAGTCAAGAAGAAAAGAAAAGGCGATATACTATCTTAGCAAGAAGTTCACTGAATGCGAGACGAGATATTCACCAATTGAGAAATTGTGTTGTGCCTTGATTTGGACAACCCGAAGACTGAGACAGTACGTGTTGTATCATACAACTTAGCTCATCTTAAAACTAGACCCTCTGAAGTACATGATGGAGTCAAATGCTTTGAACGAAAGAATGGCTCGTTGGCAAATTCTGCTTTCTGAATTTGACATAGTCTACATGAACCAGAAGGCCATAAAAGGGAGTGCGATAGCATATTTTTTGGCCAGTAGAGCTCTAGAAGTTTATGAGCCTTTGAGTTTTGATTTCCCAAATGAAGACTTAATGTACGTTGCGATCACGGAAGAAGACTCTCAAGAAAATCTTCCTTGGAGACTGAATTTTGACGGAGCCTCAAATGCTGTTGGTAACGAAATCGGGGCAGTTTGGTATCCCCAAATGGAGATCATTATCCCTTTACTAGTAGATTGGATTTTGATTGCACAAATAACATGACAGAGTATGAAGCATGCATCATGGGTATCCGTGCAGCTATTGAACGCAAGATCAAGGTGCTAGAAGTTTATGGACATTCTGCATTAGTGATCTATCAGCTCAAAGGTGAATGGAAGACGAGAGACCCTAAATTGATCAGTTATCGAAAGCTGGTTCTAAAGCTAATTGAGGAGTTTGACGATATCACTTTTTGCTATCTCCCACGAGATGAAAACCAGATGGCTGACGCCTTGGCAACTTTAGCTTCTATGATCAAAGTAAACAAGCAAGAGGATGTGAAGCCCATTCGGATGAGTATCTACGAGGCTCCGGCTCATTGCTACAACATTGACGAAGAGGAAGAAAAGGACGATCACTCTTGGTATCAGGATATATTGCGATATGTGAGAAATCGTGAATACCCTGACCAAGCAACAGAAAATGATAAAAGGACATTGAGAAGGCTAGCCAGTGATTATGTCTTAGACAGAGAGATCCTATATAAAAGAAGAAAGGATTACGTACTTCTAAGATGCGTGGACGCTGTCGAGGCTAAGCAAATCTTAGAAGAAGTCCATGAGGGTGTTTGCGGAACACACGCTAACGGTTTCACAATGGCCAGACAAATCATGAGGTTCGAATATTATTGGTCCACTATGGAAGGAGATTGCATCAACTATGCCAAGAAGTGCCATAAGTGCCAAATCTACGGAGATAAGATTCATGTGCCTCATTCACCTCTTCATGTCATGAATTCTCCGTGGCCTTTCTCCATGTGGGGCATAGACGTCATCGGGCTAATCTCACCGAAAGCGTCTAACGGGCATCGGTTTATCTTTGTGGTCATCGATTACTTCACCAAGTGGGTAGAAGCCACTTCTTATGCCAACGTCACGAAATCAACAGTCAGCAAGTTCTTAAAGAAAAAGATCATATGTCGATATGGAATGTCTGAGAGGATCATATCAGACAATGCGCTGAACTTAAACAACAGTACGATAGCGGAGGTCTGCAGCCAATTCAAGATCAAACACCATAACTCGTCACCATATCGCCCAAAAATGATGGCGCGGTAGAAGCAGCCAATAAGAACATCAAGAAGATCGTAGGAAAAATGACTGAGACTTATAAAGACTGGCATGAGAAGTTACCGTTCGCCCTTTACGCCTACCGAACATCAGTTAGAACCTCTACTGGGGCAACGCCTTTCTCTTTGGTCTATGGAATGGAAGCGGTTTTGCCAATCGAAGTTGAGATCCCATCCCTTCGAGTGTTGTTGGAGTTAAAGTTAGATGAAGCAGAATGGATCCAGTCTCGATATGATCAGCTGAACTTAATTGAAGAAAAGAGGCTGAAAGCTATTCGTCATGGTCAAATGTACCAAAAGCGAATGATGCGGGCTTATAACAAGAAGGTTCGTCCTAGAGAATTTTATGAAGGAGACCTTGTTTTAAAAAAGATTCTCCCCATACAAAAAGATTTTAGAGGAAAATAGATGCCAAATTGGGAAAGACCTTATGTGGTGAAGAAAGCCTTCTCTAGAGGGGCTCTAATTTTGACTGAGATGGATGGAAAAAGTTTGCCTAATCCCGTGAATTCAGATTCGGCCGAGAGGTATTTTACCTAAAAAAAAAACGGAGAGGCTAAAGCGAAAACCCGTAAGAGGGCGCTTTGAGACCAAAGGGGTTTTGAGTTGAAAACCCAAGAATGGGCGATTCAAATTAAAAGTGGGGCATACGTTGGTCTTGTCTTCTTTGAATTAACAAGTAAGAGGGATGCTACATCTTGGGGCATCAACAAAAGACTCGTGGTCTTCTAAGCGCGTATCAAGTTCAAAGGGTCCTCGAGAAGCTCTGTGCAGAGAAACTCATGCTACGATATCTGGGGCAACTATTTTCATGTTATTCATTTTGTACCTTAGCAAAATTTGTTATCTTGATCACTTGTTCATTTCGAGCTTTTTCTCAATAAAATTCCGTCTTATTTATTATGATAATCTTTTTCAGGCACTTTTCATTGAAATAATGATTAACAGACTAATGATATTCAAAAGGAGTTCTGCATATTACTCTGAAATGATTTTAAATAATACAATGACCTGAAACGGGACTAATTAGTTTAAATTATCCAAATTCAAAGAAACATTGGAAAAGAATAACCCAAATTGTGATTATTCTTCAAGAGATACCAACTGAAGAGAAAGGCTGGGTAATACGTCGTTGATAAAACCTCGATGAACAATGAGTAAAATCAAATTAAGCATTAAGAATGACATTTTTCATTCATACAAACATCATTTATACACATCTAGTCAGGAGCATCTGATTCATTCCGATCATTTGGCATATGCATAGGCTCAAGAAATCGAGTCTACAGGTTATATCCCTCAGAGGACAGTATAGCGAGATTGATTGAAGCTAAAAATCACAAACCTTATCTCCTTGAAGTTGCAGTGGAACAGGTTGAAGTTACAAGTCTTATCTCCCTGAAGTTGCAGTGGAGCAGAGTGAAGATAGCGAATCTTATCTCCCTGAAGTTGCATTGGAGCAGATTGAAGTTAGAAATTACAAACCTTATCTCCCTGAAGTTGCAGTGGAGCAGAGTGAAGATAGCGAATCTTATCTCCTTGAAGTTGCAGTGGAGCAGAATGAAGATGGCGAATTTTATCTTCCTGAAATTGCAGTGAAGCAGATTAAAGCCATCAATCTTATCTCCCTGAGGTTGTAGCGGAGTAGTGAAACAGATTGAAGCTATAAATTACAGACCTTATTTCTCTGAAGTTGCAGTAGAATAGATCAAAGCAAGTCTTATCTCTTTGAAGTTGCAATGGAGCAGGCCGAAAATAGCGGATCTTATCTCTCTAAAGTTGTAGTAGAGTAGATCAAAGTTATAAATCCTATACCTCTGAAGTTGCAACAGGTCGGACCAAATCTACCATGGTGAATCTTATCTTCCTGAAGTTGCAGCGGAGCAGATTGAAGCCACAAACCTTATCCCCCTGAAGTTGCAGTGGGGCAGGTTGAAACTACGATTCTTATCTCTCTGGATTGCAGTGGAGCACATTGAGGATATTTGAAGAAAAAGCGTCAAGAGAAGTCGAGACTCAGCTGGTCCAGGCAAAATTGGCCCTTTTATAGTCTTTGCTTCATTCCTGCTATACGATAATGAGCAAAGAGGGGCAGCTGTAAGAACCCAAATTTGCCCGGGCCCAAAGTCATTAATCAACCCAAACACAAAACAGAATAAAAACAACAGCAAAAAAAAGAGAGAACAATCTACAAATGACCTAAACAAATTTTAAACCCTTAGCCCAAAACCCAGATAGCCCGATAAGCCCAAAACCCACACCAATTTTGAAACCCTAATCCCTTTAGCGCCGTACCCTGTCCATGTGCGTCGTCAGCGCATCCAACGCCCGAGGTGCGGCTCCTCTCGACCCTGTTGCACCAAAATGGCCACCTACAGCACCATTGACCCTAGGTGTACACAAAAAGAGAGCAAAAAAGAGGAAACAAATAGGAAAGCAAGAACATGGCGAGTAGAGAGAGAAAAAAACTTTAATAATAATAACAGATGCACAGTATTGTAAAGGCTATAAAAGCCGGAATCGACAATGTAAAGAGGGATCTTTTTACAGCATATTAATCAAAAAATTTCAAAGCCAAAAAGGTGATCTTTTTTCTGATATTTCGTAACTCTTTCTAGCAAATTTGTTCCTTTTTATTTCGGTACTATAGGGATAATTTACAAAAAAAAAAAAAGAGGAAAAGGACAAAAGAAGGTCACTTACCCGAGCCTTGAATCGTTGGTATCATCGGAGTTCTTCTCCGTTAGAATTAAATCCAACAAAAGGGGGAGACTTTCTTTTTTGATTCCTCATAGTTGAAAGCGTTAAACCTTTGAATACGGATCTAAACGGGGTAAAGAACGAGAAGACCAACCCTTGTCGACCACCGTTTGCGGTGGCTACATGGTGGCTAGGGTTTGGCTTCTTCAAGGTTCGCATAAATGGGGGAAAGGGAGCAGTTTTTTGATTTTTTTTTTTAGAAAAGGAAGAGGAATAAAAAAAAAACTTAAAACTGGTTTAAATGACGAAGTAAAAAACGGTGTTTCAGATCATTGGGATATTTTCCACTTTGATCCTTCCGTTTCTATGCGATTGTCGGCCTAATCCTTTTCTTCCTTTTATTTTGTTTTTAGATTTTGCCCCAAGGTTTTGTGTCTGATTCATTTTAGTCCTACGTGAAACAGTGCACAGAGAATTTAAGGATTAATTTCTAAATCAGTCCTCACTCTTTCTTCGCGTGTTCATTTAAATCTTGATTGATGTTTTGTTGTTTTTTTTTTGCCTTTTAATTCATACCCAAGTTTTATCTTAATTTACATTTCCACCCTTAATCTTTTAGTTTCATCTTTTTATATATTATTTATTTATAAACTGTCCGTTCGTCTTAATTCATTTCATGTGTTCTAAGATGATATTTATATGATTAATTGCAAACTGTTTTATTATATAAAAATGTTCATGCTATTTACCTTAAACCATTATGTATATATTGCTTATCTATTTATTTCGTTATACACATATTCAACATGTTTCGAAGTTCATATTATTATCACCATTATCATTATTTTTTCTACTTTATTACTATTATTATATTGTTACTAATAGTATTATCATATCATTAGGCTAGTTTAATTTTATATTATTACTTCGTTATACGTTTCGATTTGCATTTATTTACATTTTTACTTGCATCACCATTATCATTAATTAATTATTTATTTATTATTATCATCATTATTATTATCACTATTATTATTTTATTTTTATAACCTAACGTATCATTATTATTATTACTTTTATTTTTATCATTATTACCATTATTTTATTATTTTTACTATTATTACTTATATTCCTTAATATCGTTATTAGTGTTATCTCTATTTTCTTTACAATTATTTTTATTATCATTATTTATTCATTTATTTATTATTATTATTATTATTATTATTATCATATTATATTTTTTCATATACTTTCATTACAAATTGTACTTTAAATATTGTTTATTTTGATTTGATTCTTTACTTTTAATATTTTTAAATCTTTTCCCTTATATTTATTTATTTATTTCTTTGTTATTATTGTCCTCACTATTATTTGTTTATTTCATCTTCACTTATTTATTCATACTCGTATTACCATTATTGTAATTTGTTTGTTAATATTACTATTATAACACATTAGTATTATCATAACATTCATTTGTTTATTATATACTCGACTCGTATTGTTGTTTTATATTATTGCATTATTATTTCCCACGAATTATGTTCAAATATAATTGGTCATCTTTGCATTATGCTTCAAAATAGCCTATACCATTTTAAATTTACGTTTGATAAAATTTTAAGAAACAAAATTTTTTTCAAAATAAGGCAATGTTTTGCGTTTTGGAATATCGAGAAATTGTGCTCTAACTTACGGGGTTTCGGTCTCTCGTTCATTCTAAATAGTCAAACATCTTTTTGAGTTTTAAAATATATAGATTTCCAATTAAAATTAAAGACAAACTCGCACTCGGGAACTCACGATATCGTGTCCTAATTTACGGGATGTGATACTCCGATATCTCGAGACGAGGAAATCTTTAACGATCGTTGAGCTAATTCAAGTGTTTTTTTAAATCAATGTTAATATAAAAAGAGATCGTATTTCAAATCCATTCCCGATTTTTTAACTTTCGACATTAAGACACTAACTAATCAATTCGGTACCAATTTTTGGGCGTGTCGGGGGTGCTAATCCTTCCTCGCATGTAACCGACTCCCGAATCCTTTTCTCTCGAGTTTCGTAGACCAAAAACACCGTTTTAATAAACTAAAACGTTTTATTAAAGCAAATGTGATCCGATCACACCTCATCAAAAAGGATTGGTGGCGACTCCTCTATTCGTTTTCATTTTCAAAATCTAAGTCGATTCCCGTTGTTTCAAAAAAATGGTTACAACAATAATTATTTGATTTTGTTTCTTTTATTGTTATTTTAGTTATCATTAATTTACCTTAAACTCTGTGGATTATAGAAATTTCAAATTTAATCTCTATATTTTTTGAATTGGTCTATTTTAGTTTTTACATTTTTTAATTTTTAAAAATTTAATCTTAACCCAAATAATAATAATTAAATTCGTTTGGTTAAATTTAATTATTAGTTATATTATGCGTATAATTGTAGATTTAGTTTATATTCTCTAATTGTATCATTCTAAATTTCTATATTTTTCAAATTTTAAAATTTCAATCTTGACGCAAACTGTTAACTATTAGCTAATTTTTTTTGTGACTGATATGTAGAAATAAGAAGCTAATATGATATTATACATATGATCATATATTGACCATATTTGATTTCAAAAATAGAAGAACGTAATAAATTTAATAATTATTGATAAGTGAAAATTAAAATTTTAAATTTTAAAAATATAATAATTAAAAATAACTAAATAAAAATATTAAATCTACAATTTTTATAAAGCAAAATTTAACTAGTAGATTTAGAGTATATGCAGATATTAACTTTCCAACCTTTATTATTTGATTTGGTTTACTTTCATACGTAAACAGATTCGAATTCTATTATATAATATGTTTTTAAAATTATTTTTTAGATAGTGAAGTTAGATATTTCTTTGCTTTTTTCTTTTTGGACTTACTAAATGTGTCTTTTAATAAAATTGAATATATGATTGACACTTTAATTAATTCAGATTCAGATAGTAATATTTTGATTGATGAGAATAGGTACAATATGATTTTTTATGGCCGTCC
The DNA here is from genome assembly GCA_025698465.1 of Gossypium longicalyx. Taxonomy (NCBI): domain Eukaryota; kingdom Viridiplantae; phylum Streptophyta; class Magnoliopsida; order Malvales; family Malvaceae; genus Gossypium; species Gossypium longicalyx. Next base: position 87,269,298 of record CM047007.1, read on the forward strand.
AATTTTATTAAAAAATTATTTTAATTCTCTATTTAATTTTTTTGTCTTTTTTAACCCTTGAAAATTATATTATTTGTCAAATCACTCTAAATCTGCTTCATGTTCATTACCACAACTCTTTCCCCTTATTTGACCACTCAAATTAAAGGCCAACAAGATCATTAAAAATGTGTTAACGTTTTCAAGAAATTGCCATTGTGATCTTGTTCAATACTCGATAGTCGATGCATAATTTCAAGGACCTATCATGCTTTCTCTGAAACAAAACCAGTGCACTATATAGGCCTTTAGATAGTCTAATGAACCCAACATCTAAAAGCTCCTTCCAACTATTTACATAATTCTTGTAACTCTGGCGAAGACATTCAATATAGGGCCTTAACAGGTGGCTCAGTATTGGGCATCAACACAATCCTGTGATCCACCTCCCTTTTAGGTGGTAACTTCTTTGGCAACTCGGCAGGCCTCGCATCCTGGAAGGACTATAATCATTGTACCACATCCTTTAAAATCTCCTCGATGGGTTCAATAAATTCGTCAGCTCTTGAGGTTGCTAAGTAGGAGACTTCATCTTTGCGTACCCCATTAGCAAATTGGATTGTCAACAATACCTTGGCTTCTACACCCTTGTTCCGTTTAATTGGCACCACACATTGATGACACAAATCCAAGATACACATACAATCAGCAAAAGGAATAATAAGCATATTAATTCGGTCAAGCAAATTTAATCCAACCACAAAGTCATAATCATCAAGTGGTATTACCTTCGATAGTTTCCTTACCGGTCCAACCACTAAGTTAAAGTTCAACTCCTTTTGCAACACTCACTATTGGAACCATGTTGGAATTCACTGTCTTGATTCACCCCGGTTCTTTCTAAACCTTGAGACCAAATTCTGAGCAATTTCTTCAAACATGAACAAATCTAAAGCACCTGTGTCAATAACTCCATTTAAACTTCTGCCTGCCACAATGATGTCTACAAACATCAGCCCCCTTTCACTTATGACCTTTATTGGCTTCAACACAACTGAAAATCGAACCAAGTTTCATCAACAACTTTTTTGTCTCATCATCCCTCTTGATGGCAAAAAAAAAAAAAATTGATCGTTTCGGACGGTCCCTCAAAATATGTAAACCTTCGCAAAGGATGCATTTCACTAGCCCCCCCTTTCCTTCTTTTTCTCCCACTCTCACTATTTGTGTCTTACCATCACCATTCTTGTAACAACCCGTTTGATGCAGTCGTCAACCAACTAAAAATTTGACTAAGGGAAGTGCTCGCTCCTTTTGGCTCTTGTAACTCGCTCTGATTTTATGGTTTTAGCTCGTTTTTCATTCTTTTTACTCTCAAATGCTCTCTTAAGTATAAAAACATGAATTTAAAGGATTAGGAGCATAAAATTCACAATTTACATCAAACAATCACCCAGAAACACATTAAGAACAAGATTAAAACATGTTATTTTTAGCACTCATCACCGTTTTTCAATGGTGTCAGAAACAATGGTTTCGAGACCACAATTTCGACGAATGATTTTGTAAATAGTATTTATTAATATATGCGATTTGATTATAGTGTTTTATTAAATTTTGATTTGGTAAATTTTGTTAATTGGAAAGTTAACAGTAGTTAAGTGGTTTGACTCTAAAGTTAAGTGGTTTTAGAAAATGAGGTATTAGGACCTTGTTTTTGTAAACCGAATCCGTAAATATTATTATTAAATATTTATGGAGTTGTTATATAGGTAAATTGAAATTTGGTTTAGAAATTTTGGTGATTTGATAGTTAATTAAAGAAAAAAGAGTAAATCGTAAAAGTTAATCGATATTGATTTTTATTAATTAATATGCATGATTAAAGATTGTTTAAGTACTTAAGAGGTAATTAGACTATAATGAGCCTAAATGGGCGATTAATGGGTTGTCATTAAACATTTTATATGTTTAAATATATTTATTTAATAATAATATATGTTAATTAATAAAATAAGTTAAATAAAACATAAAAAAATGATAAACATCATCTTCAACCTAATTTTTTCATCGAATTTTTGAAAGAAAAAAATATTGGGAAGCCATTTTCAAACCTTTAAGGTTCGACTATTCATTTCCTTGCATGTGAATCCTTCAATTACTCGTTTTTAGTAATTTTCATGTTTTTGATATCGTTGTAGCTTAATCTAGCTAACTTAGGGACTAATTTGTAGATCTGTTAAATATTTTAAAATAGGTCACTGATGAATTTTGATGTTATTGAATTTAAATGATAGATTTATAAGCTTGGTTGTTAAATAGGATTATTTTGTAAAGAAATATTGGTTAGTTTTAAGTTAAAGGACTAAATTGATAAAATAGTAAATCTAGCATGAGATTCTTGTGAAATTTCAGTAGTTATGGGCTGTAAATGTATAGGTAAAAATTTGACTAGCTTGATTTTGGGCTTAATTGTGATATTTGTGTAATTTTCGGGTTTAAGGACTAAATTGAATAAAAGGTAAAAATTTATGGTATTAGTGTAAAATGCCATTAAAGGGTCAGTTACTTGAATTTTTATATCTTAGGGTATTTGAATTGGTTAATTGAGTTAAATTATTATATTTAAATTAAGAAATGGATCGATCGATTGATAATCACGGAAAATGAGAAGTTGTCGAGTAGACATCGTCGAGATGTTAGTAACTATTGCATTTAGGTAAGTTTGTGATAGACTTGTTAAGTTTAATAACAATTTGAATTTGATCTATCATAAGTAAAATTTTCATGGTTAATTGAAATAAGCTTTGATAGTAAAATAAAGGGTTAGAGTATAAGGTATGGCAAAGTACATGGTTGAATTAAATTATGTACTCATATGGAATGTATGTGATTAAGGTTAAAGCTATAAGCATGTAAAGATTACAGAATAAAAGTTAAAGCCGTGTGAACTCAATGAATAGTTAGGATACAAATGACATGTCATTAGGGTGTTCCAAGCACTAAGTGTCGATGATTATAGTTTCCATGTACTATGTATCGGTGTTTCAGTTCCAGGCACTCTGTGTTGGTGATTATAGTTTCCAGGTACTATGTACCAGTAGTGGATACCATATTGATGGCTGGAATTTAGCATTTTTTGTAAATGCTCGCCAGGTTGTGTGAGTAGCATCATGTATTGGTTAATGTCTCGATTGTCATGCTTGTGTGAACATTATTTCCCCGTGTATCCGAAGTTAATTTACTACAATTCTCCAAGCAAAACAATTTATGAAATGTATAGTGATGGAATTCAATATTATGAAAGGTTAAGTGTCTTGATAATGGTTTGGTATGTGATTTGTGTTACTTTGAGATCATGAATATGTTATGAATCCAGATCTAACCATTTGGTATGATAGGGGAAAAGAAACATGGCAAGGACTATTAAGTTGTATATTAGTTTCAATTATTATGTTTTAAATGAAAGATATGTAATGTTTAATTAAACGAACTTACTAAGATTTACATAAGCTTACTATATTTGGTTTTTTTCCTTGTAAATTGTTAGACTCGTGCTATCAATTGGAACATCGTTGGAGATCAGACTATCCATCAACTCTTTCAGTAGCTATTTGTTTATTTTGGCCTGGTTATAAGTGGCATGTATATAGGGTTTTGGTATGTAAATGTTAATGACTAACCTTAGTATTGTTTTGTGTCATTTGAGATGTAAATCTTGTATTTGGTCGTTTTGGTGACTTGAATTGGTAAAATTTTATTTGATGTCTATCTTGATACTTGGTTGTGGAATGGTTTTTATGTTTTAGGTAACCTATTGAGCTTTGGTTGGTTTTATGCTAGCTTTAGAACTTGGTATATGATGATTGTTTTGTCATTGATTTCATGGTTTGAATGACATGGTTAACGTTTAAATGGTTTATGTTTTAATGTTTGAATTGTGGTGTCAATGAGGACATATTGGTTAGGCATTTAAGTTGAATGTTATTTTGTAACACCCCTAACCCGTATACATCGTCGGATTAGGGTTTTGAGGTATTACCGATCATATCACAATTCATACAAATATTCATTACATTTCACAATTCAAAATTTAATCTAACATATATAAAACAAATTATATATATATATACAGAATATATAACAAATAATCTATTTCATTAATTGAAATAGTAACCAATCATTATATGGCTTTAGCATAGGTATAAATTATACATCAAACAAAACAAATTTCAAAATTAAACTTATCAATCATTTATACGGCATTGATATAATAGTCAATATGAATTTACCTGTTTTGTACATTAATGCAAATTAAAAACATCCATTCGGATGTATGTAGGTATATATATATAAGCATATCCAAACAAAGCATTATGGCAAGTCACATTTACGGATTAATATACAACCTAACATATAATAAGCACAACCATATTTCACCAAGTTCAAACATAAATCACCATATCATAATTAACCATCTTCGGACACAAATAACAATTTATTTCATATTATAATTCACAAACTAAGAATTATATCTAAACATTATACTAAATTACATATACATGACCAATTCACTTCACATCTATTCAGCTATCAATTTAATCACATAAGATTATACCACACATAATGATACCTTAACTAAATATACCATTTCATAATTATTTAACCTTAAATATTATACACGTTATGCTAGCTCAATTAACCAACCATTCATTCATAAAACATATTTCCATCTTGCCATAACAAATTGTATCAAACTAGCCATTACACAATCAACCATGTGTTCATCAATTTACCTTATTACCAAGTCATGCTCAATTCACTAGACAAATTATACTCATTATAAACCAAATATAAAGATTATTGCACATTCGAATATACATATATATTTATAAATTATTAAACCAATCATAAATATAAAACATATCATATAATATACATACCAAATTAATCTCCAACCATGTTTGGATTTAACTGAATATTCTTTATCACCAAATCACATAATAACATCTTAACAAAACATATAGACAAAATTCACATATACTTTTATCCATGCATAAACCATAGCCAAACCAACCTTATATACACATCCAAAATCACCAACCATTTTCAAAGCATATAACACATATAAATATGACTAAAGTTTCATATATTCACTTAACATATTAGCCATTTTCGCATGGCTTAATATATATACACAACTTCGAATTTATTAAACATAACCTAGCTTACACATGCCATAAAGTCAAGTTCTAACTTATAATGTACCAAAAACGGTCGATAGTGTGATAGACTTTGCTGATGATTCCCAAGCTCGTAACTTGAATTCAAAATCTATAAAACAGAGGTAAACAAGAACACACACAGTAAGCTATTTAAGCTTAGTAAGTCATAAGCAAATAAACATCTCAACAACATAATCAACTCAAACTATACTATCATATTCACATTAAATCACAAACTTACAATTTCATGTATATCATATACTTTCACATATAGAATTAGTTGGAACCGAATGTACATACATATATTAACAAAGTACATTTACTCTCGTACATAAATACTCATGAATCAAAATATAACTTAATATACATATTCATAGTATATGGCCGAATATACTACTCAAATACACATATGTTCACATTAATAACTTGTAAAATTTAGCATAACATATCAAATGGCCAACTTACCTTAATTTCAAATAAGTGATCAACTAACTCATACCTAATCGTTTAGTTTATTTTACACCTTCGAACACAACTTATCATTGCCCGTTGAACCATTCAGAATTAATAGGATACTCAGATAATCACATATATCGAACAATGCCAACGTCTCAGATGTGGTCTTACATGCTATCTCATATCGATGCCACTGTCCCAGACAGGGTCTTACACGAATCAAATATGATGCCGATGTCCCAGACATGGTCTTACTCGTAACCACATATCGATGCCAACGTCCCAGACGTGGTCTTACTCGAGAACACATATAGGAAATCCTATGTCATGACATATGTATCCTAGCTATTCCTAAGGTTCGTACGGGACTTTCGGATGTCGTAACTCAGTCGAAACGAATTCATAAACATAGCTGCCAAGCTTGTACACATTCGACTAACTCATATATATATATTAACATATTTCATTTCAGCATATATAACTCACATTTAATTAAACTTAATAACGTCTATTTGCTTATAAACTTACCTTAGACGATGAAAAACGGAACGAGACGACTAGTCGACAACTTTAGTTTTCCCCTGATCCAAATCCGATTTCTTTGGTTCTTCATCTAAACATATTCAAATTAAACTCATTCAAACATATTTTCACTCAATTTAGTCCAAAAACACATAAATGGGCAAATTACCATTTTACCCCTGACATTTTATACTTTTTACAATTTAGTCCAAATTACATAAAACACAAAATATGTAAAATTTGCACACATCATGCTTAGGCCAAATGTTCCTAGTGTTCATACAAGTCCATACATTTCATTTATTTCACATTTTAGTCCCTCAATTTATTATTTTTGCAATTTAATCCTAATTACTCAAAATCATCAAAAATTCCAATACAAAACATATCAATCCAAATCATATCTTTCATATTTCACCAACTAACATCACAAAACTCAAATATTCATCAATTTCATAACTCAAAATATTCACCAAAATCAGAAATTCGAGCATGAGCTTTGTAGATAACATAGCAACGATCTCAAAAACGTAAAAATTATCAAAAATCAAACTAGAACTTACCTTGAATCAAGCTTGGATAATGGCCGAACCTAAGATTTATTTATTTCTTTTTATTTTATTTAGTTTCGGTCATGAGAAAATATGAAGAACATGGCTTTTAATTTTGGTATATTATATCATATATATGTTATTTATTATTTTACATATTTAACCTTTAAAAATTAATAACTAAAACACATATTCTAAGGTCACAACCATCCATCAATATTCCATATGGTCAAATTGTAACATAAATACCTCATATAAGAAAGACATTATCAATTTGGCTCTTTTAAAAATAACCATCAAATTTTCACTTTACGCGATTAAGCCCTTTTATTAAATCGGGCACTCAAACGACAAAATTAAATCACGAAAATTTCGCACATATAAATTCACATATAATAAACACAGAAAATAAATTTTAAATATTTTTTGACTAGGATTCATGGCCTCGAAACCACCGTTTTGGTTAGGGTCTAAATCGGGCTATTACATATTTAATATATTTTGACATGTTTTTGTGAATTTTAGATAGGTATAATGGATGGAATTTGCATGGCTTGTGATCTGAGAAATTGTAAGTGAAATGACTTGGTTTTGAAGGCATGTTTAGGTGCACACAGTCTGCTACACAACCATGGGTGTAGGCAAGGGGTTGGTAAAGCCTCGCCCCCCTAAAAATGGAAATTTTAAATTAGCAAAAGTAAAATTGCACTTTGCCCCCCCTAAAAGTGATAAAAATTTAATTTAATCTTTTAAAAATTATAAAGATATAGATATTCACCTGGTGAGATTGTATTTTTACTATCGTAAAAATATAAAAGTTAATTTCAGCCCCAAATTTTTTTTTTCTAACTTCGCCCCTAAACACAACCATGTGGCCTATTTGATTTTGGTACAGGTTTGTCCACATGGCATCAAGCTGTAACACAACTTGGCGACACAACTGTGTGACCCTGGATTACATGGCATCAAGTTGTTACACGGTTTGGCCACACGATCATGTATTTGGACCACACAGTCTCCACCTTGTCACACATTCGTGTGACTCCTGTTTTCACTTTTTACCTAAATTTTTGTAAAAGTTTCAAATTAGTCCAGATTTGTTCCCGGGTTGTTTTAATAGCTTCTTATGCTAGATTAAGGCTTGATTATTATTAATAATCATAGAATGATTTTAATTATATTATGTTATGAATTGTTTGATAATTTATGTCAAGATAGTGAATAAAGTTGATGTTTTACAATTGTAATACCTTATAGCTCAGGTCAAGTGACCGGACCGGGTATAGGGTGTTACAATTCTTGGTAAACTTGTACTTGTCTACCCCACCATTTGGTTTGGATTTGGGCTTGAAAGACTTGGACTTCTCTACCTTTTTTACCACAAAACTCCATAAGTGACTCTACTATAGTCATGGATTTGGTAAGTTCCTAAACCCTTTGACGTTTTAATTCTTACTTTACCCACAGCTTCAACCTATCCATGAAAGAGAAGAAGGACTATTTCTCACCTAGATTGGAAATTTGGAACATGAGTTCACTGAACTCTCGCACATACTCCGTAAATGTGCCTTGTTGTATAAGCCAATGTAACTTAGCCTGAGCCTTATCCTCGGCATACACTAGGTAAAATTGCCTCTTGAATTCACTCTAGAACTCCTTCCAAATCCCAATGGTAGCTCCACCTTATTTCTCATCTGTAGACCTACAATGTCACCATAACAAAGTGACATCAGTAAAATACATAGTAACAATATTTACCTTAGTAGCATCATCTACGATGCCTTTGGCACGGAAGTATTGCTCTATTACCCAAAAAAACTGTGCAGATAATGATCTCCCCCTTGAGCTCATCAATCTGTTCTTTCAAGATCATTACCATGGCCACGAGAGCATCATCCTTCTTAGTTAGCTTACCCACAGCAGTATTGAGAACCCCTTGCATTGCATCCAATTAGCACTGAAGGCCTTTGCCACTTGTCCTTAAGCAGATTTTGCCTTGATTCTGGCTCTGTGGTGTGTCCCTAAACTTCCTCAAGGGTTTCCCTCACATCACCCATGGAACCCTCGAGTTTGGCAACCCTGCCATCCAATGCTAATAGCATATCCCTCGAATGACTAGCTTTCATGCCCTCACCAAATGTCTCCCTAGGCTCAATCTGATTATCAACTTCTTTTTTCATCTCAACCGGTGCCTTCGAACCTTAGCACTTATACCAACTATCACAGGGCTAGAACTTAAGTATAGCAAACCGTGCGGCATTAGGCAATTTCTTTGTTTCAAATCCGCCTAAGTCAGCTTGCCTAACTCTCGAAATATGAGAATTCTTTCAGAAATTCTCTAAGGCACCAAAATAAAACGAAAGCAAATTTAAAGCGAATGAGCAACGAAAAAACTGAAAAAGCCATAAGAAAGCAATGCACACAAGGTCTTTGAGTAAATGCTCTCAAACATATTCTTTATGTAACAATCATATTTTCAATGGTGTCAAAAATAGTGGTTTTGGAACCTCGTTCTCCGTTGATCAAATCCGTAAATATTAATTAATATTTTCGAGTTAATTATGGTATTATATTAAATTTTGGTATGATGAGTTTGTTAATTAAATTACAAGCATTTTGACCCTAAAGCTAGTGGTGTTGGAAAATAAGGTATCGGGACCTTGTTTTCGTAAACCGAGCTCGTAAATATTTACGAAGTTATTATATAGGTGAATTGAATTTGTATAGGTAATTTTTCTGAATTAATGACTAATTAAGGTATAAGAACTAAATCATAAAAGTGGTAAAAGTTAACCGCTTTGTATTTTTAATTAATTGAAGGACCAATTGAGCAATTGGACCTGTCAAATTATGTTAAAGGTGGTGGGTGATAGTTGGCGGCCACCAAATTTGTTAAGTGTTTCTAATATTAGTTTAATCACAAAAATTAACTAATTAATAAAATTTAATTAAAAACTAACTAAAGTATATAAGATAAATAGATAAAAGTAAAACAAAAGCATTCTCATTCATTTTCTTCGACATAGAAAACAATAGAAAAGAAAATGGGGGTATAGAAGCTTTAATTTTGAGCAAAAATTAGTTTAATCGGAAGATAATTAAAGGAAATAAGAAATAGTGGATTAGTTTCTGATATCTTGTTTGTTGTTGTTTTCTCATGTAAATTCATATTAAATTTACTTTGTTAATTTATGTTATGTTGTGTTTGTATTGCATTGTATTGTTTTGTTTTGCTTTTTAGTTTGAATTGCTAAGTATATATATTGTTGTTGGCATCAAATGAACTGAATTGAATGAAGATGAAATATATGAAAAATATGAATAGATACGTTATATCAAATGGATGAAAGTTTGTTATATGATTGGATGATATGTACATGATAATATTATATGGGTTAAAATGTATATGACATTTGAAATATGAAAAGTTTGTATAAGATTACAGAGTTGAATTGGTATGAATTGGATAATAAGTTGTATGAACTTAAAAAACAATTAGGATAAGAATGGTGCTCCATTAAGGTTCCAAAAAGAAAAAAATAGGTGTTGTGATCAAGGATTAATATGATGGCTTAAAATTCAGCATATGTTGTGAATTTTCTGAAGTTAGTGTCAGCGACACCATACTAAGCTAGTGTTAGTAGCCCAAATATGTTAGCTTGTATAAACAAATGGGTGTTGTGATCGGGGATTAATTCAATGGCTTGAGATCCAATATATGTTGTGGATTCTCTTACTCCATAATTAAGTAAATTGCGAATTATCAGAACGATTCTTCTGAACAAAATTGCAATTACTGGAGTCTAGTTATATATGTTCGATTGGTCCCTTCGCTAGCTCAACAAAAACTCGATCGGACTACATTTGAATCAGAAGAAAATTCTTCGATTTTGGAAATAATTTAATTGAGTTCATTTATTCAATGTGAAATTAAATTGGGCGGTCGTAAGAATTATTCAACTATAGAATTTGATTAAAGAATTTTCTTAAAAAATTAATTTTAAAAAATCTTAGTAATTTTTGAGAAAATTAATTTTGATTAAGTAAAATTAAATTAATCAAATTAATTAAAATAAATATGATATTTTTGGAAATTAATTTTCAAGTCAAACAATTGGCTCAATGGGTAATTGAACTTGAAAATTAAATTTGAGATTTAAAATTGGAACCGAAAACCAAAAACTAAGACCGAGACCCAAAACTGGTCGAACTGGTTCTGGTATGTGAAACCGAATCAATGGTCCAACTGGTGGTTGGACCAAACCGGTCGAGCCTTCACTAGCCTAAATAGAATCGGAAGCAGCCGAACCGGCTCAGAGTGCGGTGAGGGTGTCGCACCTGCATCACTGAGCATGGTGGTGCTAGCGGCTACGACAGCGGCATTCTATTGGCCTGGTAGATGATCAGCGGAGGTGATTTTTCAACAATTAAACAGTGGAAGAATTACACTCCTATTGCGACCATACTAAATAATTTGATTTTAAATTAATTATTCTAAAAATAGTATTATTTTAATAAATTTAAAATAATACTTCTCTTGAAAACTATTATAAGAATTTAATATTAAAATGATTAAATTTAATATTAGTTAAACTTTCCAAAGTCTCTCAATATTAAGAGAGTGGTAGGTAATTATTTTTTATATACTTAAATTTAAAAAAAAAATTGTAAAGAGAAATTTTGTTGAAGAAATTATTTCACAAGATTTCTAAAGATATTTTTTTTATTTATAACTTTGTCTAGAAATTTAAAGAAATTGATAATTTTGTGAAATTTTTTTGATCCAAAACGTTTATGCTAAAAAAAGGTAGAATTTTAATTAAATGTAACTAAATTTTTATTTTTTGCTGAACTTATTTTAAGCTGTATTTTTCAATTCCGTTTTCCCCCACCTTTAAAGTAAAAGAATAATTTACCAAGTGATTTTGAGCCCTTAATTTAACAGAATCTGATATTGAGATTTTGAGCATGGCCCATCTTGAAAGCTCTACTAAATTCTGTTCCTGGCCCTCGCATCCATTGCATGCTTTGTTCTGTTTTATTATTTTCGGCTGCTAAAAACTTAAACAGGGAAATCCTTAAGAATACAATCGGAAACAGCAATGGGGACCGCGCCGGCGCAAATTCCGACGAGCTTCGGACACGAGCTCAGGGCTTGCCTTCGTTGCCGTCTCGTCAAAACATATGATCAGGTTCTTTTTATTCTTCCGTATTCAATCATGGTTTTTTTTTTCTCGCTTTCAAAACGCTTCATATCTATGGAGTTTTAATTACTGTTTCTTTGGTTTTAACTTCACAGTTCAGAGAATCAGGATGCGAGAACTGCCCATTCTTTAAGATGGATGGAGATAATGAGCGCGTCGTAGATTGCACTACTCCGAATTTCAATGGGTTATCTTTCCATTTTATTTTATTAGAAACAAAAACATTTGCATTAAACGTAACTTTCTTGTCTCTTTTAGCATTGTTTGAAATATGTTCTGTTGATTGGTTTCTTAGTATGATATCTGTGATGGACCCGGCTAGAAGTTGGGCTGCTCGTTGGCTGCGAGTTGGTAATATGCTCAACCCTTTTTCTTTTCAAAATTTTCTGTTTATTGTCGCTGTGGACAATTTATTATAGGAATTGTTTCAAAGTTTACCGTACTTCTTTGAGTGTAGAATGGAGAATATGATTTAGAAATTTTGTGGTGATTAGACCTGTCAAGTTGGCGGAAAGGATCGGTTTTGAGAAAGGTTAATTTAGATTTTAAAACTTTCAGTGTCATTTCGGTTCGAGTCCGCCTAATTATTTTGGATTTGGGTGAATTTCAAGTCTTATCATTTAGAATGTGGGCATTTTGATTTTTGAGTCAAGGTATTATGGGTATGGATCATTTTGGTTTTAGCTTGTTTGGGTTTAGACCATTTTAAGCAATTTGTTTAGATCAGTTCCGGGTTCGTATCAATTTGGGTTGGATTGGACGGATCCAGGATAGTGACATTTTATATAAATTCATCAGGTTGAGTTTTCAAGTTTGGGTCATCTAGTTGTGATGCTCTCTTGCTGTCAGCTTAATATACTTCTTTTATTTCCCATATATAATCTCGCATAAATGTTGGATTTGAATTTTGAAGCCTGTTCTTTATGAAGATGGTTGAATTAATGAACTCTCTAGTAATGCTTCTAGACTTCATAAGGCACTAGAATTTTGATGCTTTTCGAAATTATATGCATACAGTATTCCATTATATCCAATTCTTATATAATTTTAAATCCTTTCCAGGAAGATTTGTCCCTGGTTGTTACACTCTTGCAGTTTCAGAGGCACTTCCAGAGGACTTGCAGGTATGGCTGCTCAGTTCATTAAATTCTTTTATTTCCTTTGGGTATATCATGCTGTATGGTTCATTAATTTCTTTATGGTAGACATTGCTGCCTTTGTGCTCTATGCAACTATCTTCTAGCATTGGGTCTATGATGATAATATTTAGTTTCCTCTCTCCATTATTAGCGTGTCGTATTTTGGGAGCTGCAGTGGCATACTTGCAGGCATGGTTTCTCATCTTGTGTGCAGTTCATTAGTTTGTTTTATTTGCTTTGGGTATATCATGCCAGGTAGGTAGTGCATTTCTTTCTTTCAGTATGGTAGACATTGATGCCTTGGTAACCATAAGTCTATGATGATAATATTCAGTTACCGGGTTGTCTTTGTGAACGGCAGTGGCATACTTAGGAATAAGTTCAAATCTATCTTTTGTTATGGCAAATGTCCATTTGCTTTTCCCGTTCAATATTATATTTAAGCCATGCTATGTTAAATTTGATGATTTTGGTACTGGAAAATGGCTTGTATAACAATAGGATATCTACATGCAACTCGTTTGTATCAAAGTTTGTGTTTGTTGATTAAAGTTTCGACTTTCGGTCTTCTTTCGTGGTTTCCGAAAGCATTAGCTTCCTACATCGATCGTTTGTTTTCCTTCTTACAGGCTTTATGCGAAGAAGTTCATGTGCAGTATGTGCCACCGAAACGGGTGTAATGGAGAGCCTCGATAACATTGTAAGGATGGAAAACTGCATATTATTAGTAGTGATGGAGGAGAATAGTAACACAGTGAATTGCACCAGCTTGTGGGATTTTGACAACTTGGTAAACATACTAGTCATCCACAAGAAACATTTTGCAAGGAATTTGGTTCTTGGTGTCAAAAAAGGCTTTTATAAATCTGGCTATTACTTTGTTGTCCACAATTGCAAATTAGAATATTTGAATTCAGTTTGTTTCATAGATTCATCTGCTTCATGTTTTTTTTATGGTCTATGGAGATTAAATTTTTTGAGGTCCATAGTTGTCCCTCTTAATGATATCATTTTTAAAATTTGTTCTCTCCTATAAAAATATATCATGTCTACATCAATTTAAAATTTTTAAAACATTTTTAAAATGGAGTTTATCATATAGGAAAGCACAACTAGTTTAAGTTGCCATAATTGAATTTTTTTTGGGTTAAATTGTTTGAACATTGATTTTTATAATTTTAAATATTCTAATTAACAAAATTTTCTAAGTATATTTTAAAACTACTACTATCTAGCTTTCAAAATATACTCTCTCTTTTTTTTTTTTTAAAATATCTATTATAAATTTAAATTAATAAGAAGTCAAAGTTTGAAATTTGACTTAATTATTTTAAAACTACCACATTCTTAGTTTTTAAAATTTTTTATTTATTGTAAAATTAAAAATATTAACCACTAAAAGTCAAAATAAACTATCCTATGTACCAAATATTTACCTGTTGATATATATATATATATATATATATATTAGTTTTCTTGCAAGAAATATATTTAAATGTTGTATTTCTAGTTTTATATGAGGAATAATTTTATGAAAAACACAATCACAATCACAATAAAATCAAAATATATCTAAAAGAATTTAATATAAAATACTAAATTCACACGTGACTTAAATATGAGACTGCGGACATTATTGTTCTTCCGAATTTCAACACGTGTTTATTTAGGCTTTTTATAATATAAAAATATTCTGTTTTTATAAGTTGGAATTGTTTTTTAATTTCAAAAAAATATACTTAAGTGTTAATTTTTATTAAATTTATTGGTCTAATATTTTAAAATATATTTTTTATTTGATAAATAAATAACAAAATTAATAATAATTATAATGAATCTAAATATAACAGAAAAATTTTAACGATGTTAATAATTGAACTTATATTTTTAATCTGTAAATTAGATGAATTAAATTTCAAAGATACAAAAATTACATAAATTTGAAATATATTTTAGTGTAAAAAAGATATTAAGTCATGATTTATCTCTTAGACTATATTATTTTTTATTTTGATATTTAATTTTTTTATCATATTAAATTATCATTTTCATTCTAATAAAAAAAATAACAATAAAAATGTGACATGTATTACATATTTATTAAATGCCAATAATTTGAAAGTAAAATGAGATGTAAGGGAAAAAATATAAGTGAAGGGATAAATTGTTTGTTTAGCCTTAAAAAAAAAAGTTGAAATGAGTAGAGATTATTTGAGAGCAAAACTGGGATAAATTACTAAGATTATTGTTGTTGGAAATATGGGAAAAAGTAAAAAAGGAAAAGAAAGTAGAATAAAGCTAAGTAAAGCTTTGGGGGAGGAATGAATAATACAATTTAAAATTGCCCGCACAAGAGGGACAAAAAGGAAGCAAACAGGAAAACCCATCCACCGCGTGTACGCACACCTATCTACCCATCCCTTACCTGCCAATAAAACTCTTTCTTTTTTACTTTATTATCTAAATGTAAAAGTTTGATAATTAATTTTTAAATGATTTTATACGGCATAATCCTAAAATAACACATCATCAATTTATATTTAAATATTAAAATGAATTTAATTAAATATATATATATAATTTAAATTTTAAGATATTAAAAATTCAAAAATTATTTAAGATTTACAAAATCTCCAATGGCCCACCTACCACCACGTGTCCCTTACATTAACTTTCTTTCCTTTTATATTTGTTTTATTAGTAAGTCGGCCTACAAACTATATACAATTTTCAATATCCATCCTTAAAATTTTTTTTTTTTATCTTTTATTTCATCTACTACATACTATGCCGGATAATATTGTTTTTAAAACTAGGACAAAATTGGTAATCTGAAAACCACTTAAAAATTGTAAGGACTAATATGAGAATTATGGTATAATTTAAGGGTTAAATTAGAAATAAAACCTTTTACTTTTCATTTTCTAAACTCCTCCCGCAGTCCTCTCTCATACTACAAAAAGCCAACCCACCACCCACCACTCTCCTCACTGTTCTGTTCTTCAAAACTACTCTTTTTTTGGCTTACAAGGTATAGTATCTCATTTCTCAATTTAACTCAACATAAAGCATTTTTATTTTTTATTTTTTGTCTGCTTATAATTTGTTCTTATGGTTTTATACATATATATGTATATATATCTTAAAAAACCATCTCTGTATTTACCTCATTTGATCTCTCTCACCAATCCTACCTTAACCCCTTTCTGTTTATCTCAATGTTCCTTTTTCTCTGGGTTTTCTTCCCCAATCTTTTTCATTGATGACTTTTAATATTTTTTTTAATTGATAATGGGTGCAGCAGAGCAGATTTTTATTTCGAGCAAATCAAAAAGGAAATGGCGAATATCGACATTGATGGGATCTTGAAGGAGCTGCCAAATGATGGCCGTATCGCCAAAACCAAAATCGTTTGCACTCTGGGTCCAGCATCGCGATCAGTACCCATGATCGAGAAGCTGCTGAGGGCCGGCATGAACGTTGCTCGCTTCAATTTCTCCCATGGCAGCCATGAATATCACCAGGAGACCTTGAACAATCTCAGGGCTGCCATGCAAAGTACCGGCATCCTCTGCGCCGTCATGCTTGACACCAAGGTTCCCCTTTACCCCATCATTATCTCATAGTTTTATTACTTTCTTTTTCTTTATTTATTTATTTATCATTATTTGTGTATTTGAACGGGGATTAAAGGGTAGGTTAGAGATAATAAAGAAATCAATTTTTGGGCCCAGAAATTCTCTACTTTTAGTAACCAAGCATGCTCATATGGATATTTGTTTGTTAAAGTCCAAATGAAAGATAATGTGTCATTAGATACAAGGCACACTCTATTTAGGGTGAGTTCAGATCAGTTCAATTGGATTTTTTGAACTATCCATCATAATCCAATTCCTTTTATTTGGTTTTTTGTTTTTTCTTACTAATTTTAGATTTTGGGTTCCTTAGGACTTTTTTTTGGATATTATTTGTTATTTTTTTTTAAATCTTCTAAAAAATTAATTTTTCAAGTAAATAAAAAATCAATAAATCTAAGATAGTTTTTTAAATAATTTTTATATAGAATTTTTAAGTTATTTTAATTATTTTAAACCTAGAATGTTTATTTTTAGATCATAAAAAATTGAAGTTAATTATAAATTAATAAAATATAAAATTTGGTTCGGATAATTATGGTTTTTTTTTTAACTTTTATTAAAAAATAGTCTAAACACCTTGGTTCCAATCAGTTTTTGATTTTTTTTTCCTTAGCCTTAAACTCTAGTTGCTTGAAACCCTTGTATATATATACAAGTTTTTTATTAGTAAATATGCATGCTTTTTTTATGGCTTATATCTGCTGAATACTCTATAAGTATAAAATTTGATATTATCCCTTTCTTACTGGTAAAGGTATGGTTAATGAAAAAAAGTGAAATCTAAAAAGAAAAATAAAGGTATATTCAATGAAGAAAAGTGAAATCTAAAAGAAATTAAGGCGAACTTCAATAAGGCGGGCTTTTTTTTATGCCTATCACCTTACAAAAATGGGCGTCTAGGCACACACAGTGTGCACGAGATCGAATGGCCTTGGCCTGAAATGGTTTGAAGCTGTTTTGTTTTCTAGCTAAGATGCAGGCTCGCCTAGGTGCAACCTTGATTGACTGGGATACGATCTGACCTCCAAGGATCCTCTAAATACATGAAAAAACTTAGAAAAATCTAACTATAACAGTGTAAGATACATACACTTGAGTTTGAGTTCGAGTCCAAGTAACATGGGTCATAAGAATGTCTGGGTTTTCTTTTCTCTTTGTTCTCAGCTCTTCTAACTTCTATATTTTCCTTCTTTGAGATGGTAGTTTGTGTTTGATTTGCTCTGTTGTGGCAGGGTCCCGAAATTCGAACCGGATTCTTAAAGGATGGGAAACCTGTTCAACTTAAGGAGGGCCAAGAAATTACAATAACAACTGATTATGATACCAAGGGGGATGAGAATATGATCTCAATGAGCTACAAAAAGTTGGCTGTTGATCTCAAACCCAGGAACACCATTTTGTGTGCAGATGGTACAATCACACTAACAGTTTTAGAATGTGATCCTTCTGCTGGAACTGTGAGATGTCGCTGTGAGAATACTGCTATGATCGGTGAACGGAAAAATGTCAACCTTCCCGGTGTTGTGGTGGATCTTCCCACGCTCACAGAGAAGGATAAGGAAGATATCTTAGGATGGGGAGTTCCCAACAATATCGATATGATTGCTCTTTCATTTGTACGCAAAGGGTCCGATCTTGTTAATGTCCGTAAGGTTCTTGGTCCCAATGCAAAGCAGATTCAATTGATGTCAAAGGTATCTTGTTTCTGTTTAACTGTTGAACTACGATCATTGATAAGATTTTATGTGGTTTCTTTATGTGATCATTGAATGTCTCTATGAATTTCATCTTAAGAGAAGAAGACCGAGGCTGAATGATTTGTGCCCGTGAGGAGCAACTTAAGTTTATCTTTAGTTGTTCGTTTTACTGTTCTAATGTTGTATATCGATTTCCGAATTTTCGATGCCTCCGATTGCCCATCTTTGACATGTTTTTCATTGGCTACGACGAATCTTCCTTAGTTCTCCTTGTAGACTAATAAGTTGCATGGTTATTGATATTCAGGTTGAGAACCAGGAGGGTGTCATTAACTTCGATGAGATCTTGCGTGAGACTGATGCATTTATGGTTGCACGTGGTGATCTTGGAATGGAGATTCCGGTGGAGAAGATCTTCCTAGCACAAAAGATGATGATATACAAGTGTAACCTAGCAGGCAAGCCGGTTGTTACTGCCACTCAAATGCTCGAGTCTATGATCAAGTCTCCAAGGCCAACCCGTGCTGAAGCAACTGATGTTGCCAACGCTGTCCTCGACGGTACTGATTGTGTCATGCTCAGCGGCGAGAGTGCTGCTGGAGCATACCCGGAGCTTGCCGTGAAAATCATGTCTCGAATTTGTATAGAGGCAGAATCCTCCCTCGACTATGGTGCGATCTTCAAAGAAATGATCCGATCAACCCCGCTTCCAATGAGCCCATTGGAAAGTCTTGCATCCTCAGCCGTACGAACAGCTAACAAAGCTAAAGCTACACTCATCGTTGTTCTAACACGCGGTGGAACAACTGCCAAGCTGGTTGCTAAGTACAGACCAGCCGTTCCCATCCTATCGGTAGTTGTCCCGGTATTGACAACGGATTCATTCGATTGGTCCTGCAGCGATGAACGGCCGGCAAGGCATAGTCTGATATACAGAGGCTTGATTCCGATACTGGCAGAAGGGTCAGCCAAGGCAACTGATGCCGAATCCACTGAGGTTATATTAGAAGCTGCAATGAAATCAGCTACAAAGAAGGGGCTATGCAAGCCTGGTGATGCCATTGTTGCACTTCACCGGATTGGTGCTGCCTCTGTTATTAAGATCTGCGTAGTGAAGTGATGATATGGCTGGGTTCTGCAGCGTCCATTGATGAACTTTCAAAATGGGGTTTTTATTTTTATTTTTAGTCCTTTTATGTTGATTTCATGATCTTTTATTGTGCTTAAACTTTGTTAAAGGAAAAACTTAGCTTGGATGACCGGAAAATTTTTGGTGGATATTTATCGTTGTGTTTTGAGATTACAGATAAATTCATATAATTTGAGTTGAAAATGTTGCTCATTTAGACACTATATACCGACCCAATTTGGCAATTTCTACTCGAGAGCGGGAAACTTAGTGGTTCTGATCGAGCTTCGATCCATCACAAGTTGTCATATTGGAGGTTGTGGTCTGTCAACAAGACTTTGTAATTGTGTTCACGTTGTCCACTGCTCTCTGTGAGTCGTGTCTTTGGCCTGCATGTCTTGACTCTTTTCTGTTTGCTTGGCCGGATGGGTTCTTATTGTCTATCACAATCCTCGTCATATATCTCCTCCTTTGAAAATAAAAAATCATTAAAGCTAAAAGTGTCTCTAACGAGAAAATTATGATGCAAGGTTTTCAAGAACCGCAAAAGTCATCAATGTTCCCTAGATAAATTCATTACTATCAACTTAATTTATCATAAAAAGTCAATAATTTGAACCTGAAATTATTTGAATTTATAATGACTTTAACTAAAAATTCTAAAAGACTCAAATTCAAATGAACCCCAACCCGAAATTGAACTGACCTAAAATGATTTGAAAGTTTTAAAATTGAATTTATAATGACTTTTTCAGAAAAATCCGAAAGAATCGAATTCAAATAAACCCCAATTCGAAATTAAACTATCTTAAAATAAT
Organism: Gossypium longicalyx; assembly: GCA_025698465.1. NCBI lineage: Eukaryota > Viridiplantae > Streptophyta > Magnoliopsida > Malvales > Malvaceae > Gossypium > Gossypium longicalyx. The sequence continues at coordinate 87,289,656 of CM047007.1, forward strand.
TTAAAAATTTTAAAACCCTAATGGAGTAAATCCAAATTGCCCAAAACAAAACAAAACAAAACCAAACCGATCCGACCTACCAGCCCAATTGAACTCTAAATTATTTACCCATTATTAACTAGTTTAACTAATGATGTTCCTTCATTAAACCTATCTATATTGAAGCAAGGAGGCTCATGAAATGTGTCCACCTGAATTTATTAATAAAAATTATTTTTTATAGAGTTAAAATATAATTATTCATTTTAAATAGAAATAAGATGAAATAATAATTCAAAAATAAAATAAAGATAAAGGTAAATTATAAAATAGTCACTCAACGATTAGCGTATTTTTATTTTTATCACTCAGATTTTTTTTTAGTCATTAACTTTATTGAGATTTAATATTTGGTCACTCCTTTGTTCAATCACAAACGGTGGCTTTTTTATTGGTACAATAACAAATTTAGTCATCTAATATTTACAGATTCTATCAATTAAGTCCTAAATCTCAAAAAAATCAACAAACTTAGCATAAACGTTACACATTCTTTCAATTTAGTCTTAATTCCTAAAATTTTAAAATTAAAAAAAAACTTTTAAAATAAAAAATTATTTAAAAGTTCATTTTTTGATAAAAATACATACAAAATTGTAAAAATATTTATAAATAAATGAATATATATTTTTCTCATTTCCTAACATGAAATTTATTTATTAAAATAATATTATTATAAATAAAACAATTTAAGAGGAAAAAACCATGAACAAGACTTATACAAATTCTTCTTTTTCTTCTTTTTTTTTTCAACATAAACGACCGCCATGTTCAGGTTAGGTAAAAAACTATAATATCTCTTATTCGACCCGATCGTCGAGTCTGAGTTACAGAATGCTACACTAGTTCCTGGAGCAAAAACGATCGAATATTTCTTCAAATTATGTCATTATACATTTAAATACAAGCAAAGCATACATATAATGTGATATACAATCAAGTCTGGATCTTACACAAGCTTACTAAAACTTTTATGCTAACCCGAACTTGAACCAGGACCAAATTGTGAAATTCTAAAAATTTCCAAGTCGACGTCGCGATTTTATTACCTCCTTGTCGCAACATTACCAACTTAGAGAGTCACATCGCGATGACATGCACTTGCACATCCACGTCGCGACACCACTCTCTATCAGATGACGTTGCAACGTCAAGAACTCGTGATCGTGACATTGCCCTTGTCTTTGACAAAATACACATTTGGTACCTAATTCAATTAACTTCAAGCCATTCCTAAGTGTTTCATTCAAGCCAAGCCAATGAATAACCAATTCAAGCATTCAATCATTTAAACCAACCATTCTATATCATATTACCCAACCATTTGACATTTAAACATATTCAACTCCATTCCTCCTATCCATGCCAAATGCTTTCAATTTCCAATCTCAAAACATAATCATTAAAGTAATTGGAAACTTGACAAAACAATGAGATTAACATAATTCATTCTAAGCACACTCTAAGCCAATAAGCGTGTTTAACATTTAACTTACCCTTTCCAAATCATCAACTCAATTCAACCAATTCATATAAGCTAGATGATAGCCTAAACATATCAAACCGTTCAAGAGTAACCTCACCAATCACATATCATCAAGCTTAATCAAAATATGCACTACAAGTTTTATACCGAATGGTATATTCATAATCAAACATCACCACAACTTACATAAGACTATCATCTCCAAAAATGACCATTTGCACACTAAGAGTCCTTATGTGCATGTCACATAGTTTAGACTCAAATTGAACATATAACTACCGTATTTGGATAGTGTGTGCTCCTCCGTTGATCCGGCTCGACAAGTTCCGCAAGGTGACAATCTACAGAGAAGGAAAAACAACCAAAGTAAACATTAATAATGCTTACCTTGATCCATTAAAGCAGAATAACATATCAAACATTTTGGCAATCCGAAGTGGTTATTCTTGACACATATTGGTACATATCCACATTATCAACCAAAGAAATCATATGCATATCACATATCGAATATCAACATATACCATCTCATTTCCAATTCACATTAAGGTTTCCATTTCTATTCAATTGAATATCGCCCGATGGAACTATAGTAAAAAGGATTCTGATATACGGGAATAAGTTACTCACACAAACTGACAATATATCAGAATTGTTCATACAAACTGACATTATAATATAGTTGTTCACACAAGCTAACATTATATCGAGGTTACCCGTTCGAGGTAAACCTAAAATACGTATAACTCGAGAATTTGCAACAAATGCTAGACCTCGTTAAAATATGTAAAATCTCTAATCAATCGCGTATATAACCTTAATGGCATCCCATACGTATCCTAACTTTTTGCAAAGTTCACACAGACATCATTTCTATATATAAGTCATTACCAATCCCTGTACCATATTACATATTTCATTTATAAGTTATGTACTCAATCAACTTTCACATTTTGTACCTTGTACTATTTCATAATAGTAAATATTCATGTGACTTTTCAATTTAGTCCTTTTCAAGTCACACATGCCAAATTCACTAGATTTTAACTATATCTAAACATATAAATGAAATCAAACACAATTCACATTTAATAAAATATAAGTCAGTAAGTTTCATATGAACTTACCTATTTAAAATATGAAAAGAGTGAACAATTTAGGGCTAATCTGTAATTTTAGCTTTTCCCCGATTAACTTTATTTCGGTCTGATTCTTGATCTAAACAATTATTTTATATACAAATAATTGCTTCTATACAATGTTATGCTATGCGTGATCCTATCAAAATTTACTTTTCAATTTTTCCCAAAATTTTACATTTTATTCAATTTATTCCCTGAACTTGAGATAAGCATAACTTTTAATTCTTAGCTTCCGATTAAAATCTGATTTCATATACCCTCATTAGGGACCTTATTTTATCTATTTATATCATAATTTTATACCACATTTTACATTTATTCAATTTGATCTCTAATGTAACAAATTATCAATAAGCTAAATTAACTTTACAATCTAATCCTTTTTATATTCTAAGCTTAAAATCTATCAAATTTCAAGTCTAATTCTTCAAGAAATCAACAATGGCAATTTTCTAAAAATTTAAGAATTTTACAATTTGGTGCATGGGTTAGATAAATCAAACTTCCATAACCTCAATTTCATACAAATTACAAAAAAAAAAAAAAAAGACTTGAAAGTGCTTACCGAATTATGGCCAAAAGTCTTGAAAAATTCATCATTTGGATGGAAAAAGAAATGGTGGAAGAAGATGGCATCTTTTCACTAACCTTATATATTTATAGTTAGATTATAACTTAATTAAGTTAGTTTAATTAATCTAATCTACATATTAACTATAACTAATGGAAATTGGCATCATCATCCATTAACTTTAGCATTATAATGGTTTATTAACCATTTTGGACCTTTGGTTAGTTGTCATTCAAGTCCTTAAACCTTTTATCAATTAAAATTCTATAATGATTGGACTTTACAATTTAGTCCCTAAGCCTTAATTAATTATTAGTTCGGAAAAATTACCGGATCAAACTTTAATATATTTTTATATTATTCTCGTAAATATTTATATTTAATATTTACGGACTCGATTTATGGAAATTGGATTCTGAAATCACATTTCTAGTATCATTGAAAATCAAATAGTTACAAAAACTACAAAATCAAGTCGTTACAAAAACTTGAATAATCCCTGAGATGCTGCTATATCAAGTAGTTTTGCTAAAACATTAATAGGTAATACAAAGAGATAGGGAGAGAGTGGATCTCATTACTTCACTCTCCTAGCTCCTTAAAAATACCCAACCAAGCCTCCATTGAGAGAAATTGAGAATCTCGGTGAAGTTATGCGCACAAAAATTATAGTCGAAAGCTCAATGTACAGTAAATTGATCCATTTCTCTCTTACTTATTGCTTTTGGCTTTGTTGGATTTTTTGATATAGAGTAATTTGTGTTGGTTTTTTGAGACTAAGAAAAAAAGAAAAAATGAGACAAAGAATCAACAAGATGAACTTATCTATAACACTCTCCTTTTTCATTTCAAAAGATTACAATATATATCATTTGACTTTCCAAGAACTTAACTAATCCAACTAATATCTTGAAAATAGGAAAACTTAATTTGTACACAAAGTGATTATTGAAATTAGCACCTAAACACATCAAGTCATTACCAACTTAGTTTGTACCTAACTAAGTATCTTAACAAAATAATTGAAGAAAAGATTAAACCAAAAACATCGGTTTTCTGCTCTAAGAAGCTAGCTAGCACTTCATCCTACAGTTCACTTTATCGTTGGACAGCTCGCACTTTGACTGTCCGTAAATATGCTTGCATTTAGACTGTTTGCCAAAGTGCTTAGACAATCATCCAAGCTTGTCATATAAGAACTCTTCGCATGATAGTTCACATATGGCTAGTCTACCATGTGACTTCGCACTTGGACTGTTCACCATATGTGCTTGCGAATGCATGGTTGACCATCTCGTAACAATTTTCATACTCGGCTCAATCATTATTTTTTGTTTCTGTTATTTGGACCCGTTTTCTTTTTAATAAAGTGTAGCATGGATGAAAATGAAAGATGCTGCCTGTCGCCTTCAATTATTAGCGTCTTACCAAGTAAACTAATCCCAATATTCGTATATTAATATTCCCTTTTGTTTATTTCAATATTTTCCAATCACTTATGGGTCTACCTGGAATTGCATTAGGAATCTTAAATGTATTTTTCTGCTTCATACAGCCATGCCATGCAAAACAACATAAATATGGAATTATTCCAATGATAAACACAACTCACACTTTTATATTTAAAAGCATATCCACAATATATTCTTTCTTCAATATAATATAATAATACATTATGTCCTTAACAACTGTTAGTATTATAAATCTAATCAACGAGATAGAGTTCAAAGAATATCTTATAAGATTCAACACCTATCATACATACGTGCCAATGGCTTCCAAAACCCATGAACTCATGCATGTACAATAGGAGACAAATGAAGTAAATGTAGAGGTTCTTAATGAAGCTTTACCATTTTATATGATTTTCAGCTATGCATATACACTTGATTAGACTCTAATGGCATTAGGGACCTTTGGCTCCATAATCCATAGCATGGCTCAACCTGTGGGGTATCTGATGCTTGGAAAAGCTCTTAACGCCTTTGGGGATAACATTGCTGCCATTGATGCCATCGTTAAAGCACTCAAGAAAGTATGTATATACATCCACAAACTTCATGAAACCAGCTTAAAGTTTTGAAAAAAAAAAAGAACACTCTTTATTTGCATGAATTTTTTTTTTCTTGTTTGTTTTTCTTTTTTTTTTTGTAGGTTGTTCCCTTTGTATGGTACATGGCTTTTGCTACATTCCCTGCTAGTGTACTAGGTATCTTCCCTCATCTTAGTCACATGCATACATGCATATATACATGTTATTCCCTTTGTATGGTACTTGGACTCCCTATAACTCCTTTCTATTGCTTTATCTTGATTTTTGAGCTTTTTTCTTTTTCTTTTTTTGTAGAGACTGGATGCTGGATGTATGCAAGTGAAAGACAAATGGCCCGATTATGGTTAGTGTTTCTTAAAGCAATACTCGGCCAGGAGATCGGAGCATTTGATACGGAAATAACAAGTGGGAAAATCATTAGTGCAATAAGTTATCACATGAATATCATACAAGATACAATAGGAGAGAAGGTAGATTAGATAAATTATGTATGTATGTATTGCTAACTTAACTTTTGACTCTCAGCTGGGCTATTTCCTTTCAAGCTTTGCAACATTCTTTTCTTGAATTTTTATTGCTGTCATATGCTGTTGGGAAGTGTCCCTTCTTACCTTAGTGGTGGCCCCTAAGATTCCCGTGACTGGGGCTACCTACACTAAGAAAATGAATGCGATTTCAGCTACTAAGATAGTTTACATATCGGAAGCTACATCGATGGTGGAATATGTGAAACGTTCTCGTTCCACCATTTGAGCTTAACCGCTAAGATGATTACTTGCTTTATTTCTAACATGCAATGTTTATGTGCCATAAACTATCTCTCAAATAAAAATAGTATTTGCATTTGTCAAAGAGAATTCCACGATCAAATTATTCTCTGAGATCTTGGAGAAGCAATTTTCATTAAGTAAAGGTGAAGCATTGATAGAAGGTGTTGAAACTGGTATGTTACAATCTGTGACCTTTTGTGCTTGGGCTTTGATCATATAGATTGGTGCCATTGTTGTCACTTCTAGGAAAGCCAAAGGAGGTGATGTAATTGCCGCGGTGATGAGCATTCTCTTCAGTTCCATGTAAGAAAAGATCGCGAACAAAGCTATTTCTCAATATATGTATATATATGTGTAATACCAACTTCATTAAACTTGCATATCACTTACTTTTGTTGCACCAGACATACAAATATTCAATCAAGCAAAGGCTGCAGGGTATGAGGTTTTCAAGGTGACCCGAAGAAAATTGGCTAAGCTATAGTTCAAAGGGGAAGAAGAAAGTTAAAAAGATCGATGGTAATATCGAAATATAGGATGTATACTTTGCTTACCCTTCTAGGCTAGAAAAACCAATCCTTAAAGGATTTTCACTATCGATTCTGGCAGAAAGATGGTTGCATTAGTAGGCTGTAGTGGTTGTGGAAAGAGTATTGTTATCTCCTTAGTTGAAAGGTTCTATGATCCCTACAAAGGTAGTGCAATGTTCTTTATGAAAATGCCTAAAGTTTTCATGCAAGCACGGTTTTGATCTAATGAAATGTGCTTACACATTATAGTTTTCATGCCATTTAAACCAAATTATCCGTTAGAATATTCTCAACAAGTGCAACAACCCCCACCAACTGAATCTTCAAGTGATCATGAGAATCTGCTGAAGGCATACATAGCGAAGAATGATACCACTTTAAGAAATCTGGAGAATCAAATGGGTCAGCTAATCGATGAACTTCAAAATAAACCCCAAGGTATTTGGCCAAGCGACATAGAAAATCCAAAATTTTTAGGCAAAGAACATTGCAAAACAGTCTCTTTGCCAAGTGGAAAGGCATTGGAGCCCAATGTGGTTGAGGTTCAGGATGAGCCTATTCTAGCTCAAGACAAAGAGGAAGTTCAACAAAGTGTTGAAACTCCTGTATCATAAAAGTTAGATTCAGTGATCCTTGATGAGGTAAACTCTAAACCAGTTAGTTCTGATTATCTAACACCCTTGTCAGATACAAAAAAATTTCCATAGAAGAGTTGTCTGGTTAAAGCTAAGATTCCACCATTGCCATATCCTCAACGATTCCAGAAGCAACAATGAGATACTTAGTTGAAAGAAATTTTTAATAACAAGGTGACTTTTAATAACTTCGATGCTGCTAAATCCCCAGATGTAGTTGAAGACTGTTCTGCTATTTTCAAGATGGAATTGCTGGCTTCTATAGAGTTGGAGCTCAATTTTATAGATGATCCGTTAGATTCGCTAAGTGATGATGAAGACGAGGAATGTTTGGCTTTGTTAGAAGCTAAAACGAAGGGATTCACTTTGAAAGTTCCACTGGAATCATTAAAGTTATTATCTCGAGAGTACACACAACCAAAAGTGTTGATTGAAGAGCCAACTAAATTGGAACTGAAGATTTTGTCTCCTCATTTGAAATATGATTATTTGGGTCTTTCTTCGAAGTTGCCTGTCATTATTTCAGTTGAGTTCACCAAAGATCAAGAAGAAAAGACACTTGTGATTTTGGAAAGGCACAAGAAAGATACTGGATGGATTATTTCACATATTCGAGTCACGGGTTGGAGGATGTGTAAGAATTACAGGAAGTTAAACAAGGCCACCAGGAAAGGTCATTACGGGTTTTCTTTCCCTAATAAGATGTTGAACAGATTTGATGGGAAAGAATATGACTACTTCCTAGATGATTATGGTTGTTATGACAAATGGCCATTTGATACCACCATGGTCAATGACAATTCTAAATAAAATGGAGGGAGTTCTCTTCACTTTCTCTATCATTATTTTATATTTTTAGTTTTTTTTTTCTCATTTGAATAAAATGGTAGACTTAGATAAAATTTTCTTTAGTTCATTACATTAATTAAAACTCTATCTAGGAGATTGTGTCTTAAACGGGACCATTCGTGACCCCTCTAATCTTTCTTGGGAGTTTAATTTAATGTAATTTTAAAAAAAATATTTTTTTAAATAGCCCAAAGAATTTAAGTATTTGTTTTGTTAAATAAAGGGTCAACTTTTAACCCAAGCACTAATTTCTTTGAGTTTTTTTTTAGTATAGGAGCTTAAGATCCAAAAAGGAGCTGCCATTGGGCACAAGACACTACTAAGATGGGAAATATTCAACCTTTTTCCACACAAACCTATAGCTGTTACCTTGCTCTACCACCACTCCAAGTAGTTGATAAACCGTAATATATATATATTTTTAACCCTATGCTTGGCATATTTATGGATGATTTCTCCTTAGTTTCATTGAATTTGATGCTCCTAATCCTTTAATTTCATGTTTTATACTCAGGAGAGCTTAGGAAAGCAAAAAGAGCAAGAAACGGGCCAAAAACGGACAAAATAGGCCTAATTCAGCATGGCACACGACTTAGGCACTTCCACACAGGTGATGCACACGCCCGTGTGTGACACACGGGCAAACCACATGCCCGTGTGTCATGGCTGTGTCGACACAAAACCAAGTCAGAATTGCACACGAGCGTAGTACAAGGGCGTGGTACACGGCCGTGTCCTTGTCAAGCCCAAGTCTAATTCTACTCGGAAAAGGCCACTTTTGAGGGTTTTGAAGCATTCTAAAGCCTATATAAACACCCTAGAAGAGGATTAGAGGATAGGGAATAGGAGGCAAGAAATACTGAAGGATAACCATCGGAATCAGCTCAGAGGCAGGATCTACATCAAGACTGAAGATTTCTATCCAATTTCCTAGAAGTTCTTTGGGTTTCTTTATATTTTGTTGTTTTCTAACTTTTAAGATGTTTTCCATTATTATGAACTAAACTCCCTAAATACCTAAGGGAGATAAAACCTAAGATGAATTTTATTATTTGAGTTATATGATAAATACTTGTTCTTATTCTTAATTGTAAGTTTAACCCTTGCTTTAATATTCCAGGATATTAATTCAGGTTTTTGATGTGCTTATTCAGTGAAGGAAAAGTCCATATTTAAGAGTAGATCATTCATAATTAAGCGGAGTTGCATGCAATCCTAGAGATAAGACGACATAAATCTACCGGATTAGAGTCAAATCTAATAAGGGAATCCATAGATTGAGTTAATGCGACAATAGGGGTTTTAATTAGAAAGAGATTTCAATTAATCAACCTAGAGTCAGTTGTTTTTAGTCTCGAGAGGGATAATAACATAAATCAGGGATTTCTACGGTTTAAGACAAGTGAATAAATCGTCTAATTTATAAAGTAATAAGTGAAGTCTAGGTGGATTCTTCCTTGGGTATTGTCTTCTCCATCGATTTTCCTAAAGTATTTTCCAACTTTCATTTCTGTCGCAATCTTAGTTAATTAGATAATTAGTTTTAGTTTAAAAACACTCTTTAATTCTTAGGCTAGATAATAAAAAGAGAGTAATTGCTAGTACTTTTAGTCCTTGTAGATACGATATTTCCAGTCTCACCATAACTATATTACTGTTTGATAGGTGTGCTTGCCTTAGTGGAATTTTTAGTTAGTTACACGACCATCAAGTTTTTAGCATTGTTGCCCAGGACTAAGATATTAGGAACACTTAATTTTTATTACTTTAACCATTTTTATTTTTATCGCAATTTAATTTTGTTTTTATTTTTAATTACTAAAATTTTCTTTTATTTACTTCTGGCAGGTTTTTATAGTTTATGACTAGAAGAAACCTGTCAGGACCTTTACTTTTTTATAGTGAGATCGAGAGCACAACTCATAGAAACTGAAGAGAAGTAAGGCGAAGTCTACAATACATAGAGGAAGGGCAAGAGGACAATATCCATACTACAACCGAGGAGATGGCTGAACATCAGAATAATCCGCTACCTCCTATGATTGCTGCAAATCTAGTAGAACAGAATCTTGCTCCTCGTGCTATGTATGATTATGCTAAACCTACTTTAATAGGAGCTGAATCGAGTATAGTTAGACTTGCTGTTGCGGCAAATAATTTTGAATTGAAACCTAACACGATTATAATGATACAACAGTTTGTTCAGTTTGATGGTTTGCAGGACGAGGATCCAAACACTCATTTAGCAAATTTTATGGAATTCTGCGACACTTTTAAAATCAATGGCGTTACTCATGATGCTATTCACCTTCAGTTATTTCGCTTTTCGTTAAGGAATAAAGCTAAACAGTGGTTGAACTCGTTACCACGAGGGTCAATCACCACTTGGGAACAAATGAGCGAAAAATTCTTACTTAAATATTTCCCACCGGCTAAAATAGCTAAATTAAGGAATGATATCTCTTCTTTTGTGTAGATGGATTTAGAAACACTTTATGATGTATGGGAGAGATACAAGGATCTTTTGAGAAGGTGCCCTCACCTTGGGTTAGCTCTATGGTTGCATGTTCAGACTTTTTACAACGGTGTGAAACCCTTAACAAGGCAACTGATCGATGCAGCCGCCGGTGGAACTTTAAACAACAAAGCACCTAAAGAGGCTTATGAATTTATCGAAGAGATGTCACTGAATAACTATCAGTGGTAATTCATGAGAACAAAGCCAATAAAAGCAGTCGGTGTTTTCAACCTCGACGCGGTCAATATGCTATTTAATCAGGTAGAACTTTTAAATAAAAATATTGATGGGTTGTATGGTTCTACTCAGGTACATCCAGTGATGAGGTCTGATTCAAATGGAGGAGGAGTACACAACACAAATTATTCATCCTTCAACCCTAGCACCGATGAGGAACAAGCCCACTATATGGGTGATAATTCTGGACCTCAAAATAACTCGTATAGTAACACTTATAATGCAAGTTGGAGGAACTATCCCAATTTCTTGTGGGGTGGCCAAGGAAATCAAAGGCCACAACATCCTCCAGGTTTTCAACAACCACCTTACCAATAAGAGAAGAAACTGAACCTTGAGGAGATGCTCACAAAATTCATCTCGGTGTCAGAAACTCGTTTTTAGAATACTGAAACAGCGCTTAAGAATTAGCAAGCATCGATTTAATGGCTCAAAACTCAAATAAGACAGCTTGCTAAGTTGATTTCTAAACGACCACAAGGTGGCCTACCAAGTAACACTGAAACTAACCCAAGGGAACAACTTCATGCCATTACTGTACACAATGATGAAGGTTTAGTTGAAGCTGAACCGACACTGAGGCAAGACAATGTGAAAGATAAAGGTAAGGTTGATGTAAGCAATGGTACATAGAAACCGGTAAGCAAGGAATATAAACCTCGTGTACCATACCCTAAGGCGACAAGGAAAGACCACATTTACGAACAATTCGGTAAATTCCTTAAATTTTTAAAAAAGTTGCATATTAACTTACCATTTATTGAAGCTCTTTCACAAATGCCAAATGCAGTGAAATTTTTAAAGGAGCTATTGGCTAATAAACGAAAGTTAGATGATGCGTCACATGTGGAACTAAACACAGTTTGCTCAGCCATTCTACAGAATTAGCTACCCGACAAGTTAAAAGATCCAGGGAGTTTTACGATTCCTTGCTTAATTGGTAGTTTAAATATTAATAATACATTAGCTGATCTAGAGGCGAGCATTAATGTCATGCCTTATAAAATGTTTAAACAACTAGGTCTTGAGAAACCCAAACAAACTAGGATGAGCATTCAATTGGCAGATAAAACAATTAGAATTCCTAGGAGTATTATTGAAGACGTGCTTGTTAAAATTGATAAATTTATATTCCTAGTTGACTTCGTTGTTCTAGACATGGATGAGGATAGTGAAGTACCTTTAATTTTAGGAAGGCCCTTTTTAGCGACTGCTAGAACTATCATAGACGTTGGTACAGGTGAATTGATACTTTGTGTAGGAGATGACACGATTACACTTCAAGCTCATGATTCTGCTAATATATCTAGTAATCAAGACAATTGTTTAAGTTCTATTAACTCGAGTAATATTATGGCTTAAACTTCTTTTCAGGAAACCCTTAGGAAGAAAGTGATGGAGCCAGTTTCTAGACCATGTGACAACAACAGAACGACTCACAAAGAACGAAGGCTACAAATCGATGAATTAGATGAATGGCGGACACATGTCAAAGAGAAACCAAAAGTACAGGATGAATCAAAGTGACACCATGATGAGCGTAGGAATGAAACAAAGTAATTTAAGGTTAGGGATAAATTATTGTTAGATGAAAAAGACTCCCGAATTGTTACTTTAAAGCTTAATACAAACAAAAAGACTCCTTTCACAGTACTGAATGTTTTCCCATACGGTATAGTCGAGGTAAATCATTCTCAATTTGGCAATTTTAAAGTAAATATTACTCGACTTAGACTTTATGTGGATAATAGAATTGATAGTAAGAAGGAGGAGTCTCGACTCCGTGATCCGATGTGACCATGCAAATGAGAGGTAAGTCGAGCTTAGACTCTAAATAAGCACTTCTCGGGAGGCAACTCGAGCACTAACACCAGTAATTAGATTATTTTAGCTATTTTTCATGTTTTTTTATGCAGGAACAATGATCCACACGGCCTGGACACACGGGCGTGTCCTTGGTCGTGTAGAAACAGGGCTAAAAATCCCCGAGTATCGAGCCACACAGCCATAAATTCGATCCAGACGGTTGTGTGATACGGCAGTGTGGTGCGATACGACCGTGTGAACCACAAGGCCTGGACACACGGGCGTGCCCTAGGCCGTGTGAAAACTGGAGCCAAAATTTCAATTTTCAGACAAGTCAAAGAGTTACACGGCCAAGGCACACGGCCGTGTGTTCGGATACACGGGCGTGTGGGATACCATACGGGCGTGGGAGAAGCGAACAACAAAGAACACAGCCTAGACACACAGGCGTGTCCCCTGGCCGTGTTGCAAATAGTTATAAAAATTTCACGATAAACACTGGCTAAACTCGATCCATACGGGCGTGTGACATGGCCGTGTGGCCCAACACGGGCCTCACACGACCGTGTCCCCCTTTTAACCTCCAAACTAACATTTTTTCCACTTTTGTCTTTTTCCTCTTTTTTTCAACCTCCAGCCGCTGCAACACCCTTTCACCTCACCGTCCGGCCACCGCCTTTCTCCCCTCCTGCACACAACCCTCACCAAGTCTAACTCTCCCTAACCCCAACAGTTCACATGCCTCCTTTCCCCGACCCTCATACCCCGCCCTAACCCACACGTCCCGAGCCCGCTCACTCCATTTCCGACCAACCCCACTTCCCTCCTTTCGAGCGCACATCCTCCCCACCCCTACGGCTCACGCATACGGCCCATTTCCATCACCAATGCTCGATCACCGTCGCCCGTACATCTGCCCACCATCTTTATTGGTTTTCTTTTCTTCTTCCCATTTTCTTTAATTCCATTTTATTTTCTACTTTTTAAATTTATTTCTAGTTATTTATTTCTTTATTATGTTATTATTATTTCTATTAGTTAATTTTTGGTTCTTACCCATTTCTGCTCTGCTCTTTCCATGATTCGTATAATATTTTCTTTATTTTTGTGCTTACTACTTTTATATCTAATGTGATTAGGCTATGACAGTTTCTACATATTTTATTATCTTTTAGTTCTAATTTATTTTCAACACTGAATTTTATTTATTTATTTTATTTTCCTCATTGATATTACCTTCATAACTTTAAATAGTACTTTGGTTCACTACATGGTAAAGTTTTCGTCTCTACTGTTTTTAGAGTAAATTCTTGTTAACTTACTTAGATTTGGCCATATAGGACTTTATTTACCCATTCAAAGATTATTTTAAATGATTAATGTGACTCTTTTTCTTTTTAGGTACACCATGACAAACACACGAGGCAAAAAGACTGTCGTCCCTATTTTAAAAAAGTGGAAGGGTCCTGGTGCAACCTCCTCGAGCGCTTCGACCAAAGCTCGTCATCCTATACTTCGACTCTTGTCAGGCCCACAGGATGACTTGTTTCAGCTCTTGCGCGTGCGACCATTGGGAGTGGGCCGATTTATTGACTGAACCGCATTAGAGCAGGTCAGACTAGCTGATGAGGTTCGTGCTTTCATTACCACTGCCCCGTGGGATCGATTCTTTGCGATTATCGAGGCCACCTATTCAGAGCTCACCTTGAAGTTTTGCACTACGTTCCATCTACAGCATGTGATGAATACCCATGACGAGGCTGGTACTATCACTTTCTGACTTGGTGGCTTAGTGTGACAGATGAGCGTCCCTGAGTTTGGCGCAGCTTTGGGCATCTACACCGATGAGTTTATAGGTGCCGATAACTTTCTTCGCCTCCACCGTTACATTCATCACTCACCTTCGTCTTGTTGGACCGATCTCACAGCTAGTCAGATCCGTTATGACGCAAGTCACTCGAAGGCGATATCTCTTTCTCCAGCTCTTCGATATATCCATGTCATCCTGATTCATACCTTGACTAGGAGGAGAGAGAGCACCGACGTCGTTAGCACCACCTGCGCTTACTTCTTATCAACCATGGTGACTGGCTATGTATTTGATTTGGCATACTTTATTGCCCTCGCTTTTCGCCACCAGACGGATCACCATAGGAGGGGCTCAATTTGCCTTGGCCCCTACGTGACTCGCATCGCTCGACACTTCGGCCTCTTCGACACTCTAGAGATGTCATCGACACTCACACTAGTAGGCTAGATGTCTCCTCAAGGAATATCTAGCATAATCCATATGAGGATGATAGAGCGACACCGTGGATTCAACCCCCCTCAGTACAGACTCGTTCAGTCTGATGACCAGGATGAGCCAGAGGACATTACTGATGATGTCTCTCCCTCTCATGAGGACCCACACCCACCACCACCACCGAGTCACCGACCTTCTGCTACCACTTTGACAGAGTTATTCGATTGATTCACTCGCTTTGAGCAGCAGTGTTTTGAGCGGTTCAACAGCATCGATACCACTCTTCAATAGATTTGCCACCACCTCCACATCTCTCCTTCGGCAATGTCGACCCATGAGGCATCCGATGATGAGGACCTTTGATACCCTTTATTTTATTTTATTTTATTTATTTTTATTTTTATTACAATTCTATTTTGTCTTTTATTTATTTTTGAAGAACTTATGTTTTATGTTTTCAACTATATTTATCTTTATAGTTTTATCGAGTGATCCCTTAATTCTCTCCACAGTGGTGTTTATTTTCTTATTAGTAACTCAAAATCATGCTTTTTATTCGGCTTTCTCTACAATTCTTGCTGGTGCTCTTCTAAGGATTTCATCCAAAATTTCAGGGTAGTTTCGCTTCTCTCCCTCTCTTCTGATATTATGCTTATATTGCTATTATATTTCTTTGTACATTGAGGACAATGTACATATTAAGTGTGGGGAGGTTATTTGTGTAATTATTAGAAAATCCCTGAATTTTTATCTTGTTCTCAAATAATTTCTCATATCATTATTAGAGTAAATCTTGATTGACTTATGATTTTTATTGGTATGTTTTGAATTAAATCATAGGTAATTGTGCATTGATTGTTTAAACTTTAAGACATTAGAGGATCAAGCATGATAAGTTGACTTTTGAGAAGTAAAATTGCCATGTTGTTTCCCTGAATTGAGGTGTTATCTTGAAGTTTTGAATTCACAGGATTCACATCAAATACCTATATTTTCGTGAGATCTTGAGCCTTTTAGAGCATATATCTTTCTTGCTTACTGATATTATTGGTTATGAGTGTGTCAACATTGATTTTTTATTCTAGAACTTGCTTCAATTACACATGTCAAGACCACACCTTTGATCTGATATACGAAAATGATAAAGGCACTTAGGTTTAAACCCATTTACCCCATAAAAAGCCTACCCACATAATTGACCCCTAGTGAACCCCTTTGAGCCTTAACTATTACTTCTTGATTTTTCCATTAATATTAACCCACAATTTAACCCTTTTTGATTCAATAAGAATTTTTACCTTTTTATTGACTCCCTTTTTATCGAGATTTAATTTGATTAATTACCTATTATTGTTCGTTTATTCCAGTTGCTGAATTATTTCTTAATATGTCTTTCCATACTTGTTCTTATTCTTAAAAAAAACGTATATTCATTAAGTTACGTAGTGTTCTAAAGAGCTTGGATAAATTAAAGTCATCATATTGAGAGAAAAGCTCACTTCATTAGTTTTGGTTAGTGTTAATTTTGGCACTTGTTTGTAATTCAATGATTAGCTTTGTTTTTCTAAGTTTGATAAGCTATTAAATTAATCTCGATTCTAACCCTTTTTTTCAGCCTTTATCCACACCTTTAACCCAAGCCCCATTACAACCCTATTAAAGACCTTTTGATTTGTGTATCATTTCATTATAGTGATGGAGATTTGATTTTCATGCAAGCCTATAGTAATAAATTTTCATGTTTGACTATTGAGTGCTTAATTATTAAACCTTAAAAACTTTGAGTGATTTAAGTGAATCATTAGTGAGGATGTCAACCTTGTCAATTTGGAATTAAATGTGATTACTTAAATTAAGGGGGATACCTATGATTTTATGATTGAAATGTTCAAATTTGGTTTGTTTGAAACTTTAATGTTCTTTTAGTTAAACTCTTAACGTATGATTACTTGTGGATTATTTCGAACCTTATTGATGAGAATTATAAGTTGAGAAGAATTTATTTTAATTGTGAATTGAGGATTTTGCTTGAGGACAAGCAAATGCTTAAGTGTGGGGATATTTGATAAACCATAATATATACATATTTTTACCCCCATGCTTGGCATATTTATGGATGATTTCTCCTAAGTTTCATTGAATTTGATGCTCCTAATCCTTTAATTTCATGTTTTATACTCAAGAGAGCTTAGGAGAGTAAAAAGAGCAAGAAACGGGCCAAAAACGGACAAATTGGGCCTAATTTAGCATGGCACACAGCTTAGGCACTTCCACACGGGTGATCCACACGCCCGTATGTGACACACGGGCAAACCACATGCCCGTGTGTCATGGCCGTGTCGACACAAAACCAAGTCAGAATTGCACACAGGCGTAGCACACGGTCGTGTCCCTGTCGAGCCCAAGTCTAATTCTACTCGAAAAAGGCAACTTTTGAGGGTTTTGAAGCATTTTAAAGCCTATATAAACACCCTAGAAGAGGATTAGGGGACGGAGAGTAGGAGGCAGGAAATACTAAAGGATAGCCATCGGAATCAGCTCGGAGGCAGGATCTACATCAAGACTGAAGATTTCCATCCAATTTCCTAGAAGTTCTTTAGGTTTCTTTATGTTTTGTTGTTTTCTAACTTTTGAGATGTTTTCCATTATTATGAACTAAACTCTCTGAATACCTAAGGGAGATAAAACCTAAGACGGATCTTATTATTATTTGAGTTATATGATAAATACTTGTTCTTATTCTTAACTGTGAGTTTAACCCTTTGCTTTGATATTCCAGGATATTAATTCAGGTTTTTGATGTGTTTATTTAGTGGAGGAAAAATCCCTATTTAAGAGTAGATCAGTCATAATTAAGTGGAGTTGCATGCAATCCTAGAGATAGGACGACATAAATCTGCTGGATTAGAGTCAAATCTAATAAGGGAGTCCATAGATCGAGTTAATACAACAATATGGGTTTTAATTAGAAAGAGATTTCAATTAATCAACCTAGAGCCAGTTGTTTTTAGTCTCGAGAGAGATAATAACATAAATCAGGGATTTCTATGGATTAAGACAGGTGAATAAATCGTCTAATTTAGAAAGTAATAAGTGAAGTCTAAGTGGATTCTTCCTTGGGTATTGTCTTCTCCATCATTTTTCCTAAAGTATTTTCCAACTTTCATCTCTGTCACAATCTTAGTTAATTAGATAATTAGTTTTAGTTTAAAAACACCCTTTAATTCTTAGGCTAGATAATAAAAAGAGAGTAATTACTAATACTTTTAGTCCTTATTGATACGATTTTTCGGTCTCACCATAACTATACTACTGTTCGATAGGAGCGCTTGCCTTAGTCGAATTTTTAGTTAGTTACACGACCATTAGTAGCCCAAAAGTGCATCTCACTTAACCCCTTAATGTTGTAGCCCTTAACTCCCTGAACCACCACCCCAAACACCTTCATTCAAAGTCACCAACTACCGCACCTAAACTATCCTTAAAACTGCCACCCTCTTCAACTCTAAACCTTACCCTCAACTACTCACCCACCAGCCCAAAATGAAACCACCCTTAACAAATTTCCTAAGTTTGACACTGAGAGTCCCTTTATTTAGCACCATTCCACGAAGTGAACAGTTTGGTATAATGGCTATGCTGCAACACATGTAGTTGCAGTAGCAAGATTACTAGAGATACTCAATAATACGGGATGACCCAATCAAAGATGCATTTAAAATATATATTACATAACCCGTTTATTTTTGTGCATGAATTTCCAGACTTTAAACTTGAACCATGGACTCCAATGTTGAGGAAGGAAAAAGAGTCAGATTCTGAGGGATCTGCAAATAAATAAAAGGGGGGATCTTTACTTTATTTCATTTTCTTCCCTAGGTTATTTAATGTTTTAGGATTAGGTTCTATTATGATTTTTACTTTTCGTATAATAAAACAAGATGTGGAAATCATAAATAAAAATGAACAAGTTGCAAAGTACAAAGTGGGGCAATAGATATATACATGCCTAGGAATGGATTTAGAGAGAGCTTGGTACTTAAGCAGTCAAATTGACTCACCACCTCTTTTCTAGATTCCTACCTGGTGTATAGTATTTATACACTTTTAACAATGAGGACATTGATCGTCTTAAGTAGGGGGGATCGAAAAATTGAAATTATTTCCACTCAGAATAAAATTTTCTTTCAATTATGATTTATATTTTGTTCAATAATTTGAAATGTTGTTAAGTATGCTAAACTTCTGTAACACCCCCTACCCGTATCCGTCGCCGAAATAGAGTACGAGGCATTAACGAGGACTACAAAAACACTTACAGATAATTTAAATATATTTTCATAACAACTTGTCTTGATTTCATACTATTTCATATTTAAGCTTTACTCACCAAAGTATTTGAAATATCATCTTTATGCAAATAGCACACATGAGGTACATAATTCCATAATTAAGAATGAACACATTTATCAAACATATTCCACATTCATATATCAATGTCTCACATTTTCATATATCAATAACCGTCATTTTTCTTGTTTTTCAGATAATTATGTATAACCATTGATAAGCATGCAACTCACTGTTTCTTCTTGTCAATCACAATTTCAAATGACAAATTCGTGTGAATGAGCTCAACCTCATTAGGTATTTAAATTATGTCATTTTGATTCACATACTCATAATTTACTAACATATCCTGTCAAACACAATCTCTGAATGACAAAATCACATAATTGAGCTCAATAATAATAATGATAACATTACTTACATTTCTTTTTCCACATGTTACATTTACGACTTACCAACTTGTCCATTCAAGGAACAACTTACGGATTTGAGTACATCATGATCTCGAAGCCCGAAGTCTAGCTGAAGCACATAAGTGCTAGGCGGAAGCCAAAGGCTAATCAAGCACATAAGTTCTAAACGGAAGCCCGAAGGCTAAATCAAGCACATGAGTGCTAAACGGAAGCCGTAGGCTAATCAAGCTCACTGAGTGAAATCAAACCCCAAAGGGTTAATCGAAACTCATATGAGTTAACGAAAGCTCGTAAGAGCTAAACGGAAAAGCAAACACGAGAATTCGCAACAAATGCTGAATCTCGGTTTACTTGGGTAATTTGCCGTCAATTCATCTTTTTCACTGAAAGATTGTACTTATTTCCTGCGTTCCGTTCCTCCAAAATTCTCAATTCAATTTCATAACTTTTGTACATAATTTACTTATTTTCAACAATTAACATACATAAATATTAATCACCATTCATAAAATAATATTGAAATTTAATAATATTAACAAATGGTCACTAAATTTAGTTATATAAACTCACAAGTTCGATTTTTATATTATAGCGATAATCATAATTTCATAATAAATATTCCAAATAAAACATTATATCGTTTCTAATTCAACACTTATCGATTATAATCAGGCATGTGATCAATTTATACACGAGTCATTCACATATTTTTGTATATTTTCCTCTTCCTCCTCTCCATCCACATCCTTAGTATAAACAACACACTTGTAGGTAACATTATCCATAATTTTCACTATCTACTTATGTGAATATTCAAGCTGTCCATCTGTGTCATAGTCACTAAATTATTTATATCTGGAGCTATAGAACTCCAAATTAAGTTCCGCTAATTTTTCCTGAAACTAGACTCATATATCTTCTTACCATAAAATTTTCATAATTTTTGGTTAGGCCAATTAATACAGTTTATTCATTGAAATCTCCCCTGTTTCAGAGTACGACTACTCTGACCTCTGTACACTACGAACCAAATTTCTCCCTGTAAAGAATTCCAACGACCATGCCGTTTGTTTCCCTTAAAAATAGACTCAATAAAGAATCTATGCATGTAAAGTATGACTCTTAATAATTTTTTTTACAATTTATGGTGAATTTCTAAAGTCAGGACAGGGGATCTCAAATTTATTCTGACCTTGTCTCACAAAATTTATCATATCTCATGATTTACAATTCCATTGCTTACATTATTTCTTCTATAAGAAACTAGACTCAATAAGCTTTAATTTCATATTTTATTCATCCTCTAATTCCATTTTTAAAATTTTTGGTGATTTTTCAAAGTTAGACTACTGCTGCTGTCCAAAACAGTTTTAGTGCAAAATGTTGATTTCCATTTTGCCCCAAATTTCACAATTCATACAATTCAGTCCTTACTCAATTAACCCTTAAATTAAGATAATTTTCTCAATTAATACTTTTACTAAACATTATAAGTTATTTCATAACTATTAAAATTCAGAATTTCCACATAACACTCTAACTTCAAACTCTTTTACACTTAGGTCCCAAACATTCACTTTCTATTCAATTCTTTCAATAAAATCAACATATAAACAATTTAAAGCTCTAATTCCATGTCAAATAATCATATACTTCCAGCACATATTCATAGCAACTTTCAATTTCTTTCATGGAATCAAAAACTAATGAATTCAACAAGTGGACCTAGTTGTAAAAGTCACAAAAACACAAAAATTTCAAGAAATAATCAAGAATTGAACTTACTTGCAGTGAAAATATGAAAAATCAGCTTGAGGGAACTCTTTCCTGGTGTTTTTGCTGATGAGAATGCAGAAAAATAAAGAGAAATCTAGATAATTCCACTTTAGTCCTAACTTTATTAAGTAAATTTTGCAATTTTCCAATTTTTCCCTTAATTCTCCTTGTTTTCTTGCTGATTTCATACCCTTGCCGTCCAGCCCAAATAGACCTTGGGTCTATTTTCCTTTTAAACCCTCTTTCTTTTATCAATTAAGCTATTTAATCATTTCCTACAATTTTGCATTTGATACAATTTAGTCCTTTTTGTTCAATTAATTATCAGAACTTTAAAATTTCTTGACGAAACTTTAATACTAACATATTAACACTCCATAAATATTTATAAAAATATTTATGGCTCGATTTAAAATTCTCGAGGCCTCGATACCTCATTTTCGATTCTAATTATTTTAATATTTATTTTTAGTACACTATTCACTATTTCAAAAATTTTCCTAACTTCACATTTAATTTATACTCACTAAATTAATAATATTTCCTACTCATTTGTCGGATTTAGTGATCTCGAATCACTGTTCCGACATCACTGAAAATTAGGCTGTTACAACTTTAGTATAAATAAAGTTCGATTATTTTAATAATTGTTATCTTAGCTTAATAATGACATAATGTATTTTTAATAAAGCATGCAAATCATACCATAAAATTTTAGTTCCTTAAGAAAGTTAGGCATGCATGAGAGTTTAAGTATTTAGAATTGACTTAGTAGTTTCTTGAGGCGAAATCCTAGGAAGCATGGAGCGTTGAAAATGATTTAGGCAACTGTTGTATGGACCGTTTGAGCCTTTCAAGCTAACCATGATGAAATTTTTTGTAACACCCCTAACCTGTATCTGTCGTCGAAACAGGGTTTCAGAGCATTTCTAGAATTTACGAATCACCTAAAAAAATTTCAATTAAATACTTATCGATTCAATGGATCATATAAATAAATAAATATATTGCCATTCAATCAACAACTTGGCACTTGTATAAGCATCAAACAGTAACATTGTTAGTATACTAGTACATATTTCATATAAATTCAATATTGATATACTTATTTTCTCGACATGTCACACTTGAGTTTAATAATTGTCTTTACTTATATAATTTCCTTATATCAACATATCAAATATAGTCATATATGTACATGTCAGTTATATCAACATATCAAATTAGCACATTCAGCACATTCGTACTCTCTATATAACACTTCAGTGTTCTCTTTTTAATAGTGCATAATAATGCACCTCTGTATGAGTCTCGTATATCCGAAGTGTTCTATCTAGTCTATTGGGCCTTTGCTAAGTAAAAAGTAAACAATTTTCGTTACGAGGTAAAGGATTATCTCTGAGTAAAAATGTTAGTTATGATGAAGCAGAACTCGTAAAAGTACGGATAAATGTTTTATAGTACTTGAGAATGATAAATGTTATATGAGTAAATACATGAAAATTAAATTATGAGAGTTTACGATCTATACCCCTTTACTAGTACAGTTATATACAATGAAATTCATGAGATTTATATTGATTAAGTTCAGAAGTGGAAAGTGAAAAGCTCAATGGTTGAGCAATTGATAATCTGATCGGGCGAGAATGAGTTAATAAGTAAAGATGGGTTCTGAATAGAGACATCAAATTTTTCTGAAAACTAGCTGGGATATACAGTACCACTGTTAAATAAAGAAGTTATTTATAGGAAAATCGATTTTTTCAAATATGGTATTTACAGAATGGTTAACTGAAAATTTCTTCCGAATTAGTTTCTTGAGTAAACTGAATGATGTGAAATTATTGATGACTATACTAGTCAATGGATTGGTAAATAAATTACAAAAATATTTGAATATAGCTGTTATAAATAGGTATATTACAGTAAAATTTTGGGGTTTTATACGGGTATTTTTATATGTACTTGATATTTTGAGGTATATATGCAATCGTTCATGTTTGGATGCTATAATCAATATATATATGGAAAGGTTGGATAAATATGCTAATAGACAGAAATTATCGCAAAATCCGATTGATTCACAGTGGTACTACTCTATTTTTCTTTGGTTTTCCAAGCCAATATATGTGATAAAACACTTGATAATAAGATTCATATGATATTATTTTCTATTTCTGTTAGTAAAAGTTCTGCAAGGCAAATGTGAAATGAAATGATAGAGAATAGATATAAATGATAAACTAGGTAAATATGTGCAGAAAGAAACTATAGAATTATAGAAATAATGAAATTCATGATCAAAAGAAAATAAGGAAATTTCGAGGACGGAATTTATTTTAAGGGGGAGTGAAATGTAATACCCCGAAAATTTTTACAGTAAAATATTATCTGTGATATAGTAAAATAAGGAAATAAAGTGACAAAAAGGGAAATTTTGAGTTATGTCAATATTGAAAAGTATATTATGATATATTAATTCAAGAAAGGACTAAATTGTAAAAGTGAGAAAAGTTTTGTTGCACATGAGTAAATACTCAAAATTTGAGGGGTTAAAGTGTAAACATGAAAAAGTTGAAGGACCAATAGTGTAAATATTTTAAGGGTGGAATGATCTAGAAACTAAGGAAAGTGAATGAATTAGGACCAAATTGAATATATGAAGAACTATGAGGGACTAAATTACAATTTTACCAAATTAAATGATGACTTAAGGATGAAATTTTAAAAGACAATAAAGGGAAAAATGGTCAATTGAAAGATAGAGAAATCTAGAAAATAATAATGATGCTAGAGATATTTTGATACTTTATAATTATTTAATTAGATAAATATTATTCTATTAATATTTTAATAAGATATTTTAATATTATTTTATTAGTATATAAAGAAAGAAAGATGAGAAATTCTCATCCATCTTTCCCATGCAATACCAATGTGAGAAGAAGAAGAAGAAAAGAAGTTTTCATTTCTTTACAATTTGGTCCTTCTACCAAAAATTCACCATTTTCACCCAAAAATCAAAAGAATTTTCATAGCTACCAAGAGAGAAAAATGTTAAAGAGACTATGGGAAGTTAGAATATCAAGTTGGATTCAAGAAATGGAAGCTGAAGGAGAGAGAAAATTAAGATGAAGATTGAAATCAATAGAACAAGGTAAGAACATCATGATTTCAATATATTTTTAAGTTTGATATTATTGAAAAAGCATGGGATTAATGTTAATGTAGAGTTTCCTTACATATGGTCCTATATTCTTGACATGTTAGTGAAGAGAAAACAAGAGAAAGTGATGAGAAATAGTGTAGAGAAAGAAAATAAGGGTGTTATAAACATGGTAAATAATATCTTGCACTAAAACAGTTTTGGGACAATGCAGATAGTCTAACTTTGAAAAATCACCAAAAATTGTAGAAATCGAATTATAGGATGAATAAAATATGAAATTAATTATTGAGTCTAGTTTCTTATAGAATAAATTATGTAAGCAATGGAATTGTAAATCATGAGATATAATAAATTTTGTGAGACAATGTTAGAATGATTTCGGGTTCCCCTGTTCTGACTTTGGAAAATAATAAAAAAATCAGAGAAAAATAATTATGGGCTTAAATTTATATCTTTAGAATCATGAATGAGTCTATTTTCAATAGAAATAAATGGAAACATTATTTAAATTCTGTACAAGAAGATAATTAATTTTTAGTGAAAAAGGGTCAGGATTGTCAGACAACAGAACATGGGTAACTTTAAAGAATAAACTGTACTTATTGGCTAAACCAAAAATTCTGAAAATTTTATGATAAGAATATATATGAGTATAGTTTCAGGTAAAATTAGCGGATCTTAATTTGGAGTTATATAGCTCCAGATATAAACAATTTAGTGATTATGACACAGATGGACAGCTTGAATATTCATAAAAGTAAATAATAAAAATTATAGATAATGTTACTTACAAGTGTGTTATATACATTAAGGAAGTGGAATGGAGAGGAGGAGGAGGAAAAATATGTATGAATATTCATCTAGCATGGATAATTTGCATATTTTAGGCTCAGGGACTAAATTGAATAAAAGTAAAACTTTATGGGTAATTTTGAATAATGTCAGCAATGACCAAATTGCATGAAATGGATTATTTTATTATTTAAATTACAAAATTGAATGAAATTATGAATATAGTTCAAGATCGGGGAAAAATATGTTTTTAGGGATTAAATTGAAAAGTGTTGAAATTATGGAAAACTTTGATATTTTATAGAATTCATGGGCTGTTATCAATATGTATGAGAATAATACCTGGAAATAAGGATTAAAATTGAAAGAATTTTATTTTCCTGACCCTAAGGATGAAATCGTCATTAAATAAAAGTTTAGGGGCAAAATGGTAATTTTGCCTAGAGCATTAATTAAATACATTAGAATATGAAATGAATGAAAATGATGATAAAATTTATTTATAAAGATCCGGACGACTCAAATAAGAGACTTGATCGTGAAAAAGAAAAGATAGTGGATTAATGAAATTATAAACACAAACAAGCAATGAGGTAAGTTTGTGTAACTTGAATTATATTCTTAAATGCTTAAAATGTATTTTTTTTTATGAATATGATTTGAATGTTCATTATATGAAAATTTATGAAACACTGACATATTTGATAAAAAAAGGGGAAAAAATCCTGGTTGAATGAAAGGAAAATTCGATGGATCTCTGAAAAGGAATTGACGGTAAAAAAGATCTAGCCCGGACGGGTGATCCTATCTTGATATAGCCCTCCCGAAGAATATGTGGAAAATGGATTTAGCCCAGACGGGTAATCCAAATAAGGGTCTGAATTTAGCCTAGACTGGTAATTCAGATCCAAGCTCATTAGAGTAATTGTCGTTGCGTGGATTTAGCTCGACCGGTAATCCTGACAATACTCTATGAGTTTATATTACAGGGGATTTAGCCTAGACTGGTAATCCTGTTGTAAGGATGAGGTTCGCGGGAGTGTGCTTTCTGAAATGAAATGTGTAAGACCATGGTTGAAAGACACCATGGCAACATGATATGAAATGTGTAAGACCATGGTTGAAAGACACCATGGCAACATGATATGAAATGTGTAAGACCATGGTTGAAAGATACCATGGCAACAGGATATAAAATGTGTAAGACCATGGTTGAAAGATACCATGGCAACGTGACATGAAAAGAATAAGACCATGGTTGAAAGATATCATGGCAACATGACGGGAATGAATAAGACCATGGTTGAAAGATACCATGGCAACTTGACAGAAAATGAGTAAGACCATAGTTGAAAGACACTATGGCATCATGTCGAAGATAAATAAGATCGTGGATGGGAGATGCTATGACATCAGTCGAACAATTGATATTCAGGTAATATGTATCAGATGATGAATGGTTATATGAAATGGTTCTGTGAAATGTTTACAAGAATTGGTCATATGGAAATATATGTACAAAATAGTTGAATGAAATAATTAAAAAGATAGATAAATGAAATAAGTATAGGTACATGGAATTTAATTTATGTTAATTTTAATATGAACTATTACCGAAATAAATATATATAAGATATATGAAAATTATTGTGCATGAAACATTGATATAACGAAATGAATGATATATGCTTATAAAGAAACAGTAAGAGAATAATATGTCTCGTGACATTTTTATCCTTTGAAACCTAAATTTGAGACTATATGGCCTAATTTTATTTGAACCTTGCAAATTTAGCCATCACTTCTCTCTTAACTATCTTAAAATTGTCTCAAACACTAGACTCAATACTATTCAAAGTATTCTTTGAAAATAAGTTTGGGGGAGTTGAAAATAAGTATCAAATGCTCTAAAAAAATTATAGTACATACGGTAAACTGCTCGAATTTAAAAAAAAATAAGAGCATGAGTTCTTAAAATAAGATGTACAAAAGAGCATGTGAAAGCAAAGAAAGTTAATGTATTGAAGGTAATTATTTCAAAGGTCCGATGCAAGGTGAGTCTAGGGTTTTTAGCCTAAATTTATCTATCTTTTACCTACCCTTAAGCCCAGCCACGTTACAACCTTTTTAAAAATCTATTGGTTCAAGTTCCAATGCTACCTACATTAGAGGAGAGAAATTGCTACTTGCAACATATGAAGGCATAAGTTAAACTTAATGATTGCAGCTTAATCTTGAATAAGGGAATAAAATTAAATTGGTAAGGGTTAACATGACTTTATTAGGAAACATTTAGTCTAACTTTTGGCTATCATAAGAATGACTGAGATTAATTTGAATGATATGTATACTTAGATAGCATAAATATCGGATTTCTTGTTCTTGAGCATAACTATACCAAATTCATGATTGTTGGGAAAAATGTCGTTCTGAAGTAGTTTTTCAAAGCTGTTTTCAAAAAATTCGTTTCAAATTTGTGCATTACTCGAGACGAGCAATGAATTAAGTTTGGGGGTGTGGAAACACCAAAATTTACACACTTTTTCATGTCATTTTTCACTTAAATTCATGTAGTTTCGATAAAATTCCTGTCGGGAAATAATTAATTTTTATAAAATAATTAAAGTTTACTTAAAATATGAACATTTTGAATTTTAATTAATTTTATAATTAATTTTGATGAATTTTGGTTATTTTTGACAGATTTGCACAAAGGGCGAAAAATGGCTCGGCAGATACTGCTAGAACCACAAAACTGAGAAGCAATTTGAAGTATCAAGGTGAATTAATTTTCAGCCTAAAATGGTCCAAAATTATGTGTATTAATTCATAATATAATTAATTTTAATTTATATCCAATTTAATTTGGATTAATAAATTACTATTAATAAATTATGAAAAGTGGTCCAGTTGAGCCGAACCGAGTGAACCGAACCGACCAAGTAATGGACAGACCAAAACCGCCCTATGTGCTGACCCAAATCATCTTATTGGCTGATTATTTAGCTTGCAAAGAGGCCCTTGAAGACTTGTTCAAATAGCATTCAAACCCCTCCACAAATGGTAGTTTTCTAGATTTGCCCCAAGCTTAATTTAGCAAGTTTGAAATCATCAAACTTGCCACATGTGTGGCCGGCCAAGGGAGGGATCTTTGGCTACTAATTTTAGCTATTTTTAGCAGCCCTCTTCAGCTATAAAAACCCCCTTAAGCTGATCATTTGAAACACATTTCATTCATTCACATCTTTTCTCTCTTCTCTCCACTTTCTCTCTTCTTTGCCATTCCAAATTCTCTTGCTCTCTTGCCGATTTCTTCCCTTGGAAAAGGGGTGTTAATCAGCCATTTTGGAGCAACATTGAAGTGTTCATAGAAGCTTTGGTCGATGAGGAAAAACAGAGAACGAAGAATGGAGCAAACTAGTCAAGCCACGGAGAAACACTAGGTTTGATTCTTGTTCCCTATCTTTTTAATTTTTGTTGTTGTGATGATGAACATATCTATGAATATTTTTGTTGTTTGAATGGTTAATTTAATCAATTTAGCTTGAATTTAATTCGTGTTTGGTTGATTGCATTTCGTTTGTTTAAATTGTTAAAATTGTATTTATGTTGTTATAGGCCTCGGTAAGATGCTTGATTAAGTAAAATCATGACTAAGTTATTTTTGCATTACAATTGTTAGGTAAATAATGAATTAATTATTTAAATGGATTGAAATTGTAATTAATGGATACAGTACTTAATTAGTGCATGTTTAACATCTAAGGTAGCTGAGGGTTAAATTAGCAATTGTATCTGACGATACAATTGCCTTGCATAACTTACAAGATTATTGTGATTAAACAGTTTCAAGGTAAGGATACTTTGTTACCTCACATAGTCTTTTATGTGCTAATTAAATCAAGTTAATTGTTTGAATTGGCATAGGGATATGTTTAAGAGATTATTTCAATTTAATAAGTATGTATGTGCTATAACATATTTGCCTACTAAGATTTGTTTAATCGATTGAATTGACATAGGGATATGTCCAAGAGATGAATGGATTTTGGTAGGTGAGTATGTTCATAAGTTAGCAAATTATCGAGTTGCCGTGAATTTATTCGTAACAATGTAAACATGAGTTTAATAATTCTAAGTTAAGAAATGTAATTAATCTAGCACAATTATGTCATCTTGATTAAAATCGTATTTGAAATCGTGCATTTGAGATTTATTTATTTAGTTTACTTAGTTTAAAATCTTAGTTTTTAATAACCCACTTCAAACAAAATATTTTTCTTCACCAAAGTTATTGGCAATCATCCATACTTTGGAAAGCCAAAGATTACAAAGATATGGGTATCAAAATGTTGGCACTAGAAATCTGAGATTTAAGGCACCAAAAGTGGGATTGAGATTTGGCATGAGATATTTGCAAGATTCTTGGTCCCTAATTGTATAGTGACTTTGCAAGTTGATCCCTGAACCTCAACTATAAATAGGCCTAACCATTTCTCATTTGAATCATCCCACATTTGTTATTCTCTACCTAAGGCATTGTTCTCTTTCCTTATTTGTAAATTTTCACTTGTATTTTGGAGTGAAATATATTTAGTAGTGTTTGAGGACATAGGCAAAATTTGCTGAACCTCGTTAAAATTCTGGTGTTATTTATTGTTTATTTTGCATATTTTGTGAGTGTGATTATGGTGATTTATTGTGCTATTAAATTACGATAGAGGGATATTCTGGCTAGGAAAAACCTGGTACTTAAGCGATCTTTGTGATCCACCTCTCTTTCTTGGGAATTGAACTTAGTGTGATTTTTTAGTACAATAATTTTACTCTTTTACACGCTTCTACACAACAATTGGTATCAGAGCTAGATTCGTACTTGGGGAATACGACTGTTTACGGTACTGTTCACGTATACAATAGTCGAGATTGAGGAGAAAAATGGTAGTGGCATCGCCATCAGCAAAGACTACTATGACCAATGCAAAATTTGAAGTAAAGAAATTTGATGGTACCAATAATTTTGGTATGTGGCAATGTGAGATCTTGGATTTCTTATGTCAGCAAGAGCTGGATATAGCCCTTGAAGAAAAACCTGACAAGATGGATGACAAGGAGTGGGCCAAGATCAATAGACAGGCATGTGGTACAGTCCGCCTATGTTTGGCCAAAGAGCAGAAGTACTCTGTCATGTGGGAGACATCAGCGAAGAAGTTGTGGGATACAATGGAGGAAAAGTTTCTAACGAAAATTCTTGAAAATAGGCTTTATATGATAAAGAAGCTTTATCGATTCACGTATGCACCCGGTATGTCAATGAATGACCATGTGAACTCATTCAATAAAATTTTAGCAGACTTGCTAAATTTGGGTGAGAAAATTAAAGATGAAGATAAGGCATTATTGTTGTTGAATTCCCTTCCTGATGAATATGATCATCTTGCCACCACATTGCTTCATGGGAAGGATACGATCACATTTGATGCAGTCTGTAATGCGTTGTATAGATCTAAGACTCTAAAGAAAGATAAAAAGCATCACAGAGATACAACTGCAGAAGTCTTAATAGTAAGAGGTCGTTCACATAGCAGCAAACTTGGTAGAAAGGGAAAGTCCAAAGGGAGACCTGTCAAATATGAATGTGCTTTTTGTCGTGAGAAAGGGCATTCGAAAAAGAATTGTCCTAAGTTACAAAAGGGTAAGGCTATTTCTAATGCATGTGTAGCGGAGTATGATGAGGAGTCAGACTTTAGCTTGGTTGGCATGGCAATGGCATGTCATACAGATGAGTGGATTTTGGATTCAGGATGTACTTACCATATGTGTCCTAATAAGGACTGGTTTTTTAGTCTTAAAGAACTAAAAGGTGGAGTTGTTTTTATGGGCAATGACAGCGCTTGTAAGATAATGGGAGTAGGTAAAATCCAATTGAAGAATCACGATGGCTCAATCTAGGTCTTGACAGATGTTCGCTACATACCTAGCTTAAAGAAAAATCTCATCTCATTAGGGGTCTGAGAATCTAAAGGGCTCACAATCACTTTGAGAGATGGATTACTAAAGTTAGTAGCTGGGGTATTGATAGTGATGAAAGGTACAAGAAGGAATAACCTGTACTGTTTAAATGGAATTACAGTTATTGGATCAACATCAACAGTTTCTGCGAAACATGCAGATTTAGAGGCTACCAGGTTATGGCATATGTGATTGGGACATGCTGGTGAAAAAGCTTTGCAGAATTTCGCGAAGCAAGGCTTGTTGAAAGGTGCAAATTCTTGCAAATTGGAATTCTGTGAACATTGTGTTCTGGGCAAATAGACAAGGGTAAAATTTGGCTCAGCAATTCACAATACGAAAGGAAATCTGGACTACGTTCACAGTGATGTGTGGGGGCCTACCAAAGTGGCTTCTTTGGGAGGTATGCACTATTTTGTTACTTTTGTTGATGATTATTCAAGAAAATTATGGGTGTATCTAATGAAAAGAAAAAGTGAACTATTGGATGCATTTCTGAAATGGAAGAAGATGGTGGAGACTCAGACTGGTCGAAAGGTCAAACGACTTCGATCAGATAATGGTACGGAGTACAAGAATTATCCATTTCTACAAGTATGTCAAGATGAGGGCATTGTGGGATACTTCACTATTCGGGATACACCACAGCAGAATGGGGTGATAGAACGTATGAATCGGTCTATACTGGAGAAAGTTCATTGTATGTTGTCTAATGCTAGATTGGGCAAGGAATTTTGGGCTGAGGCAGTTACATATGCGTGTCATCTAATTAACCGTTTTTCATCATCTGCAATAAATGAAGAAACTTCTATGGAGATGTGGACTGGTAAACCTGCTACTAATTATGATTCTTTACATGTTTTTGGTTCCACTGCATATTATCATGTAAAAGAATCTAAGTTAGACCCAAGAGTAAAGAAAGCATTATTCTTGGGTATAACTGGTGGAGTAAAAGGATACGGTCTTTGGTGTCCTGATACAAGGAATATTGTTTTCAGTAAAGATGTGACTTTTGATGAATCAACCATGATGAAGAACAATGATTCACAAAAGGATGACAAAACTAGTAGTACACTGCAGCAGGTGGAGCTTGAAAAGGTTAATGATGATCCAACTAATATTGGAGGGACAAATGATGAAGAAGTTCCAACCCAAGAACTTCTACAGCAACAAGATTCAATTGCATATAAGAGGCCAAGAAGAGAGGTTCATAAGCCTACTCACTTTAATGATATGGTGGCCTATGCACTTCCAATTGCAGATGATGATGTTCTTCTACTTATAGAGAAGCAAGAAGTAACCCTGATAGTGTAAAGTGGAAGCAAGATATGAATAAAGAAATGCAATCTCTTCATAAAAATAGGACTTGGGAGTTGGTGACACTGCCCAAAAGAAAAAAGGCAATTGGATGCAAATGGGTATATGCAAAGAAAAAAGGATTTCCTGGTAAAAATAAAATTCGATACAAGGTTAGATTGGTAGCAAAGGGTTACGCTCAGAAAGAAGGAATAGACTACAATGAAGTGTTTTCTTTAATTGTGAAGCATTCGTCTATTCGGATTTTGCTAGCCTTGGTTGTGCAATATGATCTTGAATTAGTTCAGTTCGATGTGAAGACCGCGTTTTTTCACAGTGATTTGGAAGAAAAAATCTATATGACTCAACCAAATGGATTCGAGGTTGCCGATAAAGAAAATTAGGTTTGCAAACTGACAAAGTCGTTTTATGGATTGAAACAATCTCTGAGGTAGTGGTACAAGCGATTTGATCAATTCGTGAAAGGGAAAAGGTACAAAAGAAGTAAATTTGATCATTATGTGTATTTTCAGAAGCTACAAGAAGGAATTTTCATATACTTGCTCTTATATGTTGACGATATGTTGATAGCATCTAAGAGTAAAGTTGAAATTGAGAGATTGAAGACTCAACTCAACCTTGAGTTTGAGATGAAAGATCTAGGTGAAGCTAAGAAGATTTTTGGCATAGAAATATGCAGAGATAGAGCTTATGGCAGAGTTAGCTTGTCTCAGAAGTAATATTTGAAGAAAGTACTACAGCGGTTTGGCATGAACGAGCAGACAAAACATATAAGTAACCCGTTGGCTTCTCATTTCAAGCTTTCTGCACAACTATCTCCTTCAACGAATATGGAACAAGAATACATGTTACAAGTTTCGTATTCTAATGCAGTAGGTAGCTTGATGTATGTAATGGTGTGTACAAGACCCAACATTTCACAAGCAGTTAGTATAGTGAGCAGGTATATGCATAATCCTAGAAAAGGACATTGGCAAGCTATGAAATGGATTCTACGGTATATTCAGAAGACCATGGATGTTGGATTACTGTTCAAGCAGGATACTGCACTTGGTAAAGGTGTTATTGGGTACGTTGATTCTGACTATGCTGGTTATGTATTTACACTTGCTGGAGGACCAATAAGTTGGAAGTCTACACTGCAGTCTGCAGTTGCATTGTCAACCACAAAAGCCGAATACATGGTTGTAATAGAAGCTGTAAAAGAAGCTATTTGGTTACAAGGTATGGTTAAAACCTTGGGATTGGTTCAAGATCATATTAACGTGTATTGTGAGAGTCAAAGTGTTATTCATTTAGCAAAGAATCAAGTCTATCATGCACGTACAAAGCATATCGATGTACGATTCCATTTTGTGCGAGAAATTATTGATGAGGGGAAAATTCATCTTCAGAAGATTAAGACTGCAGATAATCCCGTAGATATGATGACCAAGGTGGTAACAACAACCAAGTTTGAACATTGTTTGAACTTGATCAATATCCTGCAAGTTTAACAGTTGAAGAAGGCACTATCAAGTATTGTTGATAAAGGCAGAAAGAATTGAGTAAAGATAAGATTATTCTAATCAAATCTTCAAGGGGGAGATTATTGGCAATCATCCATACTTTGGAAAGCCAAAGATTACAAAGATATGGGTATCAAAATGTTGGCACTAGAAATCTGAGATTTAAGGAACCAAAAGTGGGATTGAGATTTGGCATGAGATATTTGCAAGATTCTTGGTCTCTAATTGTATAGTGACTTTGCAAGTTGATCCTTGAACCTCAACTATAAATAGGCCTAACCATTTCTCATTTGAATCATCCCACATTTGTTATTCTCTACATAAGACATTATTCTCTCTCCCTATTTGTAAATTTTCACTTGTATTTTAGAGTGAAATATATTTGGTAGTGTCTGAGGATGTAGGCAAATTTGCTGAACCTCGTTAAAATTCTGGTGTTCTTTATTGTTTATTTTGCATATTTTGTGAGTGTGATTGTAGTGATTTATTGTGCTATTAAATTATGATAGAGGGATATTCTAGCTAGGAAAGACCTAGTACTTAAGCAATCTTTGTGATGCAACTCTCTTTCCTGGGAATTGAACTTAGTGTGATTTTTTAGTACAATAATTTTACTCTTTTACACGCTTCCGCACAACAAAAGTTTTTTAAATAGCATTCATAAATAATTCTTTTCACAGTCCCTGTGGGTACGATACCTCGATATTTACTTGTCATTTTATTACTTGTTGCGATTGTGTACACTTGCACATTTCTGTCATTCCATGATGACACGATTAAACTCCAAGCTCGTGATTCTGTTAGGATATCTAATGATCGAGATGATATTACGACTGTTAATGTTAATAACCTTGTGGATCAACATTCTTTACAGGAAACACCTCGGAAAAATGTGACAAAGCCGCAATCCAGTTTATATGACAAAAATAGAACAAATCATGAGGAAAGAAGATTACAAATCGATGAACTAGATTAATGGCGGACACACGTCAGGGAGGAACCTAGAATACACGATGAACCGAAGTGACTTCATGACGAGCTTAAGGATGGGACGAACCAATTTAAGATTGGCGATCAGGTATTGTTGGATAAACCGGACCTTCAAATTGCCACTTCAGAGCTTAATGCAAAAGGAGCAACTCCTTTTACGGTACTGAATATTTTCCCATATGGTACAATCGAGGTAAATCATTCTAAATTTGGCACTTTTAAGGTAAATATTACTAAGCTAAAATCTTATGTTGATAATAGAATTGACAGTGAGAAAGAGGAGTTTCGACTCTGTGAACTATCGTAACCGTTCGAATACAAGGTAAGTCGAGCTTAGACTTTAAATAAGTGCTTCTCGGGAGGAAACCCGAGTGTTAACACAGTTAATTTTCTTAACGTTATTTTATGATTTTTTTAAAAAATTAATTAATTTTCAAAATATAAAAAAAATATGTTTTTGACCCATACGACCTGGCCACACAGGTGTGTGGAGCACACGGCCTGGCCATACGGGCGTGTGGGATCTCACATGGGCATGGGAGAAGTGAAGGAAAACACACACGACCTGGCGACATAGCCATGCGACCTACACAGCCTAGACACATGGGCATGTCCTAGGCCGTGTGAAACGTGGAGCTAATTTTTTTTAAAGGCAAAGAGTTACACGGGTAAGGCACACGGCCATGTGACCCACACGACCTGGCCACACGGGCATGTGGGATCTCACATGGACGTGAGAGAAGCAAAGGAAAACATGTATGGTATGGCACATGGCCGTGTAACCCACACGGCCTAGACACACAGGCATGTCTATGGTCATTTGAAAACTGGGTTAATCACCCCACTTTTATTTTATTTTATTTATTATTAATTGTTATATTATTTATTTTTATTTTACTAATTAATTAATTAATTAATTCTTATACTTATATTTTTAATTTTTTATATATTTTTATTATTTTTATTTTGCTATTTATATTTTTTTCGTATTTTTTTTACTATTATCATTACAATTACCTTTAAGTTTATTGATATCATTGAGTTTATTAATATTATTTATTTATTTTATTTTTTATCTTTCTTTTTAATTTTGTTTTAGTTGTTTTATTTTTTTTATTTTCTTCAAATTATTTTCATTATTATCTTTTGAAATATTTATGGTTGTTTCTAATCGAGTTATAACCCCTTAATCTTCTTTATTATTTGTGTTTATTTTCTTGTTAATTTGCTCGGAATCATGAGTTACATTTAGATTTGACTGCAATTCCGCTTTTTACTATTCTGAAGATTTCATCCAATATTTAGGGCAGTTTCAGGTTTCTCCCTCTCTTATGATATTCTATTTATACTGTGATTATATATGTTTGTATATTGAGGATAATGTACATCTTAAGTGTGGGGAGGTTATCTATAGAATTATTAGAAAATCCCTGAATTATGTCTTGTGTTTAAGTAATTTTCTCACATTACTATTAGAATGAATTCTTATTGATTTATGATTATCATTGATGTGTTTTAGATTAAATTCATAGGCAATTGTGCATTGATTGTTTAAACTTTAAGACACTAGAGAATCAAGCATGATAAGTCTATTTTCAGAATTAAAAATTTTAGGTTGTTTCCCTAAATTGAAGTATTACCACGAAGTTTGAGATTTGCAAGATTAACATCAAAAACCATAATTTTTGTGAGATTTTGAGCCTTTAGAGCATACACTTTTCTTGCTCACTCTATTATTGGTTATGAATGTGTCAATACTAATTTGTTATTCTAGAACTTGCTTCAATTATACATGTCGAGACCACACCTTTGATTTGATATACTGAGATGATAAAGGCACCTAGGTTTTAACTCACTTATCCCATAAGCCTACCTTCATAATTAACCCTTAGTCAACCCTCTTTAAGCCTAACAAACCGTTTCTTGATTTACCCATTAATATTAACCTATAACTCATTTTTGATACATTGATAATTGTTTCCCGTTTTATTGACTCATTTTTTGTCGATATTTGATTTGGTTAGTTGCTTAACTATGTTTTTTTGTTTCAATTTTTAAATTTTCTCTTATTATCCATTGTTCTAAAAAAATGAAAAAAAAAAGTGAAAAAAAATGCATTTATGTTGATTATTATTTGTTCTGTAACATCCCGAATTAGGGCCTAATCGGAACAGTGGTTTTGAGACCACAAATTCGAAGTATAAATAATTATTTTATGAGTATTATAAGGTCTATGATATGTTTACATGCTTTTGTGAAAATTTCATGAAGAAATTTTATGTGGAAAGTGTCCAATTTGACTTTAGGGACTAAATTGAATAAATTGCAAAATATGAGTTCTAGAAGTTTTAGTATGAAATTGAATTGGATTTTTAATTATAGGGTCTTAAATAGCAATTTTTCTAAGTTTTAAAATTTTGGACAAAAATAGGCTTGGATGGATAAAATTTCAAAGAAAGGCTAAAAGGGCATTTTGGTCATTTGGTCATTAAATGGACTAAAAGACAAAATAAAAGCCAAATTTCTTGTCCATATTCTACCTAGGGCCGAATATTGCATGGAAGAATACATGGTTAGGGTTTTCAAGCTCCAAGATCAATAGTAAGTGCATTCAATCCCCGTTTTTAATGTTCTTTATATTTTTGAAATCCTGATAACATGCTCTACTCATTTCTACCATTATTTTGAGCTAAGGTTTGTGTTTAAAAATTTACCCATGAATGATATGCATGTATTTTGATGTTTAATGGTAGAATATGAAGGCTCGGTGTGTAATAAACGACTTTTGCTAAGTGATTTTCGGTGAAAATGCTTAAAAAGACTAAATCGTAAAAGTTATAAAATTAGTCATACAAGGGTGATTTAGTCGAAATTGAGGGCTGACATAGTTATGAAAATGATTTTTCTAGGCTTGAAATGCAAGGAAATTGAATAAAAATCATTTTTTGAGCCTTGGGGCAAAAGTGAAAATATGTGAAAGTTTAGGGGTCAAAATGGAAATTTATAAAAATATGATTTTTGGACCCATATGAATAATGTGAGCAATTAATAAGTTATATTTGAAATGTTAGATCAAGAAAACAAGATTCGGGCTTAGAACGAGGTTGAACAAGGTTAAGCACAAACTTAAATAAATAGTCGTACTCGAACCTGGGGTAAGTTCATATGTCAACGATAATGCAATGATATTATTGTTCATACTTGAACTTAAATTGATGTGTTAACATTGTGTGATGGATATTTATTTAGTTGATATGAAGATTACATATTGTAACAAATGCCTAAATATAATTATATGCAATACCATGTTTATTTCATGGTCTAATGTCTAAATAAACATGGAAATGTGTTGAATTGGATGTAAATTGCATGATCAGCTATGCATAATGAGATACTTGATGAAAGGAGAAAAATCTTGTTTGAATAAAAAGGGAAATCCGATGGATAAACCATGGCTTACATGACTAGAGATCCTGCATGTGTTGCAGAAAAGGATTTAGCTTGGACGGGTAATCCCTTGATCTCAAATATAGAAATGATCTAGCTCGGACGGGTGTTCCTTAAGTGATCAAGCCTCCCGAAGAATATGTGTGCATTAAGAATTTAGCCCGGATGGGTAATTCGATTAGGGTCTGAATTTAGCCTGGACTGGTAATTCAGATCCGAGCTCATTGAGAGTGCTTGTCGTTACTAGGGATTTAGTCTGGACTGGTAGTCCCGCCGTAAGATATGAGGTTCGCAGGAGTGCGTACTTGAGATGATCACTTGTATGACTTGACAGTAAATGGATTACCCATCGAGATTTCTGAGAAATTCAACGGGTATTATAATGAATAATGCGATGAAAGTCCCGAGATGGACATGGTGATAAAGGTAAAGTTAATTATTATGCTATGGGTAGGTACAGGTACGTACATTATACTCATAAGTGATACCTTATTGAAATGTGATAACAGATGAGTAAGCAAATTCATGCATTTGTATGTGTATACATGATGAACAAGTGAAAAGATTTGAAAGATGAACCATCCTTATGGATATGATTATGAATTGTGTTGCAATATCATGTTAACTGACATTGTGTAATTGAATATGAGATTTATGAAATAATGAGTCCATGATCAAAGTGACAATGAATTTATGATAGCTATTGTGATTTTGCACCGAAACAGTGTTGAATAGCAGTAGTATCCCGACTTTGAAAAATCACCATAAATGGTGGAAGTCGAATTAGAGGCTGAATAATATATTAAATTAAGTCTTAATGAGTCTAGTTTCACATAAAGGAAACGGTGTAAGCAAAAGAATTTTGTATTATGAGATATTTGAATTCTTGTGAGATAAAGTCGGAGTGACTCTAGACTCCCCTGTCTTAACTTTGTAAAATCACGAGAAATTTTAAAAAAATAACTATGAGTTAAAATTCATATGACTGAAATCCTTAATAGATATATTTTTAAGAGAAAGAAACAATAACATTATCTGAGTACAAGAAACAGTAACATTATCTGAGTCTCGTACTATGAGATATTTGATTTTTAGTAGATAGAGGTTGAAGTTGTTGGACAGCGAAATAGGGGAGAGTTTAAAGAATAAAATATACTTATTGGCTAGACCAAAAATTCTTAAAGTTTTATGGTAAGAATATATATGAGTCTAGTTTTAGGGAAAATTAATTGATCTTAATTTAGAGTCTTGTAGCTCATGTTATAAATAATTTATCAACTATGACTCGAGTAGACAACTTGACCAGAACATGAGTAAAAGTGTAATTATAGTTGTTTTACCTAAGGAAACATGTTGTTATAATGCTTATTATTTTCATATGGACTTACTAAGCATAAAGCTTACTCCCCCTCCCATTTTTTCTAGTGTCCTTAGGTCGGCACGGGGTTGGAGATCGTCAGAGGCAACCTCACACTATCAAGCTACCATCTTTGGAGTATTGTTGAAACTTAATTTCTTCAAGTGATTGGCATGTATAGGGACTTAATTATTGACATGTGTTTTTATGTTTTGGCCAGGATGTTGGCTTATATTGATTCATTGTAAATAGCCATGAGATGTGGCTTATAATGACTTTTATAACGACTTGAATTTTAAGGTCATTGGAAAAGTGAGTTTTCGGGTCTTTGATATTGAAAATTTGATTCGTAAATATTTATTAGAAATATTTACGAAGTTAAATGAGAGGTTAATTAGATTTTAATTTAGTAAATTTAGCTTAATTAAGGTTAATTTAGTATATGGACTAAATTGAATAAAGTGTGAAAGTTTAATTATAAACTATAGAAAATTCAAAGGACTATATTAGCAAATAAGTCTTATGTGACAAGTGTGTGGTATGTATAAGTACATTTGCATTACTTTGATTGGTACAAATGTATGTATAATAAGTATTTACTTATTATTTAAGAAATAATAATTATAACTTAATAATATAATAGTTAATAAAGAAAATATAAGAAATAAAACATAAAAAAAAAAAAGAAACAAGGCACGATTAGTAGGGAAAGAAAGAAGGGAAAAGGGAAAGAAAAAGAAAAAGGGAAAATTAGGGTTTTAAGATTTCAAGCTTAATTGGTAAGTCAATTTAATCCCTTTTCTTGTAAGTTTGGTGTCTATGGAATCCTAGGAAGAAATACTATTTGAATTATGTTGAAATTTAGAAAGATAGTGAATTTTTAGATGTTGATTAAGTTGAATAAATTGATGAATTATGATATTAAGTGATAGAAATTCAAGTTAGAAGTCGGAGATGGAT
Organism: Gossypium longicalyx; assembly: GCA_025698465.1. Taxonomy (NCBI): domain Eukaryota; kingdom Viridiplantae; phylum Streptophyta; class Magnoliopsida; order Malvales; family Malvaceae; genus Gossypium; species Gossypium longicalyx. Next base: position 87,330,628 of record CM047007.1, read on the forward strand.
TAAATTATAAAGAGAGATATAAGTTTTGTCATAGTAAGGATTAAATTGTTTAAATTGTAGAATTGATGTTTTATATTGAATATTAAAAGTTCAAACTTGATTAAAGTAGGTATAAAATGAAAAATTATAAGGTGTATTTAAAGAAAAAGAATGGTTATGGTGGTAGGACCTAATTGGAAATATAGAAAAAGTTACATGGAAATAAAATAGTATGTTATTAAATAACATGCATTGATAGTTTTTAAATGTTAAATTTTATGTAGCCAACATAGCCCCGAAAATGTCATCGAAAAATGAAAAGGAGAAAGAGAACGAGGATATTGAGTAAACCCGAGAATTTCGGTTTGTATTTCTATAAACTATGCTTAGTGATTTAATACAATGTAATTGTTATTTTAATAGTTAGAATGTATGATGAATGATATGATGGAAACTGTTACTACTTCTGTATTGAAATGAAACGATTTGAGTACCCTATTAACAGTGTCAGGCTAGTCGGATATAATTGGCATGCCATAGGATTGGAAGTGTTCAGGGATATTCCGACTGTGTGTCGATGAGACACTATATGTGTCGACTACTATGACTGTTCCGGATTCGTTCCAAAGAGGTACTTTGTACTTGACTATGATCATTCTCATATCATTACCTATGGTGGTGTATTCGAAATTTTCAAATTGATGAAACACTGTACATTATCCTCGGTGTGTGGGTTGGATCCGTGTATCTATCCAGGTCCGAGTTATGTTAATAGGGGTAAATGAAAGTACTGAAGATTGTTTACTATTGATTATATGACTGTGACTGGAATACAATGTTGAAGGATATCGAATGATAAAAATATATATATGAATTGTTTAACTACATGAAAGAGTTATGAAATGAAGGTAAAAGATTAAGCTATTAAGATTATGATTGTAAAAGGTCTAAGTTACAATATATATATACATGGTTTATTACTGTTTTAAGTATTAGTTTATATAAATACCACTGAGTGCATACTCAGCGTACGGTTTGTTTCTGTGCGCAAGTTAGGTACAAAGTATATAATGCCTCAGCAACTAAGCCAACTCCCGAACTCAAATACTTGGTGATGTACCTATCTTTGAAGAATGGCATGTACCTAGGTTGTTTAATGTTATTTTGGTTATAAGTCATGTTAATGAAGAATGTTAATAGATAGTTAATGGTTGTAATGAGGATGTTATATTGTGTAGTTCTTTTTAATTGAATGTCATGGCACTCAGGTGCAACTTTTGAAATGGTATAGTACAAGGTATTATTGAATATATGTGTTAGATTATAATATAATATTTTAATGAGTATTAAATGTATTTTATCATGTTTGGATTGGTTGAATGAAGAAATATTAAAATTTCTTGTAGTCTTTAGTTTGCAGGGTTGTTAAATTAAAAATGCAAGGTTTATTTTGAGCCCACACGGTTTGTCACACGGGCGTGTCACCAGACCATGTGAAACACACGGCTTGCACACGGGCATGTTGTTAGGCCGTGTGTCTGTTGCACCTAAAATGTTACAAACAGGTTGTCACACGGGCTGAGCACACGGGCGTGTGCCTTGGTGTAGGCTACAAGTCAGAATGCTCTACGAGTAGTGGATACGGGCGTGTCCTGGCCGTGTGAACCTCACTGTCGGCCCTCTACGGGCGTGTCATATTAGCCACACGGGTGTGTGGTACTATTTAGAAAAAGAAACTATAAAACATCACAAAAATTTTTCTAAGCTTCCAATCGAGTCCCAGTTTGTTTCAATTATACTCGTAAAGTACTGTGGACCCATAAATGTTAAATTTAGATAGATAATACTGTATTTATACTTGTTTTATATGCAAATGTACTGTAACGACTTGTAATATTCTGTAACTCTGTTCTGGTAACGGGACAATGTTAGGAGTGTTACATCTAGTGGTATCAGAGCTACTCAGGTTTAGTCGATTTTAGGACTTAATCGAGCTCGAAATTGAGTCTAGAGGTACATGTCATTCTTATGTTAACTGTGAGTCGGGATTAGATGCTGATTTATATGCTGATAAATCAACTCTGTTTTATAGTAAGTAAAAGATGTCTGACGAAAGTATCGAGGGTAATGTACAGTAGAGATGAATCATGTGATGTAAATGAATCTGAATCTGCAACCTCAAGTGTAAACCCGATAGGTAACCAACCATTGAATACTGTAAGGGATAATACAAAAATATTTAGAATGATTGCTGAAGCTCTTCAAAAAGCAGTAGGAAGTATGCCTGCTACTACCTCTACCCCTACTACCCAAAGAGCTCCTATTAAGGAACTGCGAAAGTATGGAGCTACAGAATTTCTGGGGTCAAAGGGAACTGATTCAATCACAGCTAAAAATTGGTTAGAGACTACCATGAGAATTCTGAAGCAGTTAGAATGCACACCACAGGAAAGTTTAGTATGTGTTGTTTCTCTGTTACAAGAAGAGGCTTACATATGGTGGGAATCAGTGACTCAGAATATACCAGAAGAACAGATAAACTGGGAATTCTTTCAACAAGAATTTCAGAGGAAGTATTTGGGAGAGACATATATGGAAGACCGAGAATAGGAGTTTTTAATGTTGAAACAGAGAGATATGTCCATAGTGGATTATGAACGGGAATTTCTGAGACTAAGTAGATATGCAACCGAATTTGTACCGACTGAAGCTGATAGATGTAAGAGATTTCTAAGAGGACTGCGAGATGAATTCCAACTACAATTGATGCCTCTACGGATTATAGAGTTTGCAGACTTAATAGAAAGAGCTAAAATGATTGAGTAAGTGCTGGGAAAGAGTAAGAAGTCTGAAACTACCCGCTCAGCTGGAAAACGTCCTGGAACTGCTAGTTCAAGTCCGTAATTCAAACGATCAAAGGAATCTCGTGGTAGTGGAAGATTCAATTCAAGATCAGAAAGAGGAGACAGAAGTCGAAAGAGACAAATTACTGTATTTACTGGCAGTGTTAGAAGCCCAGCTCAGAACACTGAAATTCTAAAATGTAAATATTGTAGAAACAGACATAGAGAAGAATGTAGAAAATTAACTAGAGGATGTTTTCATTGTGGATCTACTGATCATTTTGTAAAGGACTGCCTGAAGCTTAATAAAGCAGTACCAACGATTCTTAGAGATCAGAATCTGCATCTAGAGGTTGAGGCTCAGGTTGAAGTGGTCCAGTTACTAGAGGAGGTACTAGAAGAACAAGTGAAAATGCTACCCAACAATCTGAAGTAAGAGCTCCGGCCCGAGCATATGTTGTAAGAACTCGAGACGAAGGGAATGCTCATGATGTAGTGACAGGTATATTCTTATTACATTCAGAACCTGTTTATGTTTTAATAGATCCAGGATCGTCACATTCCTATGTTAATACAAAACTAGTTGGGACGGGAAACTTAAAGTTTGAATTGTCTAGAGTAACGATAGAAGTGTCTAGTTCATTGGGGCAAACTGTGTTAGTGAATCAAATATGTCGAAGATATCCATTAATGATTCAAGATAAAATCTTTTTTGTTGACCTGTTAATTATGCTATTTGACGACTTTGACATTATACTTGGTATAGACTGGCTATCAGAACATGGAGTAATTTTGGACTGTTATAAAAAGAAATTCACTATTCAGACTGAAAGTGGTGATCAGATTGAAGTAAATGGTATTCGGACTAGTGGGACTGTTCGTGTTATTTTAGTAATTAAAGCTAGTAAGTTTCTTAATAAAGGTTGTACAGCTTTCCTAGCTTATGTTATCAATTCAGATTCAGTTGAGAGTCAGTGTAGTAAAATCTAAACTGTATGTGAACTTCCTGATGTGTTCCCTGAAGAATTGCCTAGATTACCTCCTGATCGAGAAGTTGAATTTGCGATTGAAGTATATCCGGGTACAGATCCAGTGTCACTACCTCCATACCGCATGTCACCTACAGAGTTGAAGGAACTGAAGGTACAACTGCAAGACTTGTTGGATCGAGGTTTTGTACGACCTAGTACATCACCGTGGTTCGTTAAAAAGAAAGATGGTTCGATACGGTTGTGTATTAATTATCGACAGTTGGATAAGGTAACTATCAAGAATAAATACCCTTTACCTCGTATTGATGGTTTATTTGATCAACTAAAAGGAGCTTCTGTATTTTCAAAAATTGATTTGAGGTCGAGATATTATCAGTTGAAGGTAAAGGAGAGTGATGTACCGAAGACAGCATTTCGTACAAGGTATGGACACTATGAATTCTTGGTGGTGCCATTTGGATTAACTAATGCTCCAGCTGCTTTTATGGATCTTATGAATCAGATTTTCCAACCATATTTCGATCAGTTTGTAGTGGTTTTTATTGATGATATCTTGGTATACTCGAAGTCTGAAACTAAGCATGAGCAACATCTTCGAATTGTTTTGCAAATATTGCAAGAGAATCAATTGTATGGAAAATTGAATAAGTGTGAGTTTTGGTTGTCGAAGGTTGTATTTCTTGGTCATGTAGTATCAGTAGAAGGGATTAGAATAGATCCAAAGAAGATTGAAGTCATACTTCAATAGAAAGTTCCCAGAAATGTGTCAGAGGTACGTAGTTTCCTTGGGTTGGCCGGATATTTATCGAAGGTTTGTAAATGGATTTTCAAAGATATCTTTACCGATGATGAAGTTTCTAAAAAAGAATGTCCCATTTATCTGGAATGAACAGTGTCAGGAAAGTTTTGAAATGTTGAAGCAAATGTTAATAGAGGCACCAATGTTGACTTTGCCGGAATTGGGAAAAGATTTCATTGTGTATAGTGATGCTTCATTAAACGGACTCAGATGTGTATTGATACAAAATGGAAAGGTAATTGCTTATGCTTTATGGCAACTGAAACTACACGAAAAAAATTATCCAACACATGATTTGGAGCTGGCGGATGTGATATTTGCTTTGAAGATTTGGAGACATTACCTATACGGTGAAAAGTGTTATATTTATACTAATCATAAAAGTCTAAAGTACCTGCTTTCTCAAAAAGAACAGAATCTGAGGTAAAGACGGTGGATAGAGCTTTTGAAAGATTATGACTATGTCATAAACTATCACCCAGGCAAAGCTAATGTTGTAGTTGATGCATTGAGTAGAAGATCTGCAATAGAACTGAGAGCAATGTTTGCACAGCTCAGTATTACAGATGGTGGAGGTCTTTTAGCTGAATTGAGAGTAAAGACGATAATGTTTAATCAGGTCAGATCAGCACAATTGACAGATGACAAACTAATGAAGAAGAGAGAGATGGTATAGAACGGTACAGTAAAGAACTTTAGTATTGATGAAAATGATTGTCTAAGATTTCAGAATCGACTCTGTATTCCAACTACTTCTGAAACAAAGGAATTGATTCTTCGAGAAGCTCATAATAGTTAGTTTGCATTACATCCTAGAGGAACAAAAATGTACCGTGATTTACGGGAATTGTATTGGTGGCCGGGTATGAAGAAAGATATAGTGAAATATGTGGCTAAATGTTTAACATATCAGCGAGTCAAAGCTGAACATTAGGTTCCAACTGGTTTACTTCAGCCTATTAATATTCCTAAATGGAAATGGAACTGTATCACAATGGACTTTGTAACTGGGTTACCGTTGTCAGGAAGTAAGAAAAATGCTATTTGGGTGATTGTTGATCGGCTCACAAAGTCAGCTCACTTTATAGCAGTTAGAACGAATTGGTCACTTCAAAAGTTGGCAAAAACTTATATCCGAAAAATTGTGAGACTACATGGTATTCCCGAATCAATAATTTCTGACAGAGATCTGCAGTTTATGTCAAGGTTTTGGAAGCAATTACATGATTCTCTTGGTACTCAACTTCATTTCAGTACAGCTTTTCATCCACAAACTGACGGGTAATCTGAACGGGTAATACAGATTTTAGAAGACATGCTCTGTGCTTATATTATTGATTTTGAATCGGTTGGGAACGTTATTTACTGTTAGCTGAGTTTGTATATAATAATAGTTTCCAATCAAGTATTCAAATGCACCATATGAAGCTTTATATGGTTGGAGATGTCGACCACCAGTGTGTTGGATGGAATTGAATGAAAGAAAAGTGGTTGGTCCAGAGTTGATTCAAGAAACGGAAAGCAATGTTAGAAAGATTCAAGAAAGATTGAAAACAGCTTTTGATAGGTAGAAATCGTACGCAGATCTGAAACGACGGGACATTGAGTACTCAGTTGGAGACAAAGTATTTCTTAAAATATCTCATTGGAAGAAAATTTTGAGATTTGGTCGGAAGGGTAAATTGAATCCTCGATTTATTGGGCCGTATGAGATTATAGAAAGAATTGGACCGGTGGCATATCGTTTAGCTCTACCTCCAAAATTACAGAAGATTCATGATGTTTTCCATGTTTCTATGTTAAGAAGATACAGATCTGATCCTTCTCATGTGATTTCAACTGAAGATATAGAGATTCGACCTGATTTATCATATGAAGAAGAACCGATTAAAATACTGGCACGTGAGGTAAAGGAATTACATAATAAACAGTTTCCTTAGTAAAAGTGTTATGGAAAAGTCATAATATTGAAGAGGCAACATGGGAACTAGAGGATACAATGAGATCACAATACCCCCATCTCTTTTCAGGTAAATTTTGAGGACAAAATTTATTAAGGGGGGAGAAATGTAACGACCCGAATTTTAAGGTCGTCGAAAAAGTGAGCTTTTGGGTCTTTGATATTGAAAATTTGATTCGTAAATATTTATTAGAAATATTTACGAAGTTAAATGAGAGGTTAATTAGATTTTAATTTAGTAAATTTAACTTAATTAAGGTTAATTTAGTATATAGACTAAATTGAATAAAGTGTGAAAATTTAATTAAAAACTATAGAAAAGTCAAAGGACTAAATTAGCAAATAAGTCTTATGTGACAAGTGTGTGGTATGCATAAGTACATTTGCATTATTTTGATTGATAAAAATGTATGTATAAATAAGTATTTACTTATTATTTAAGAAATAATAATTATAACTTAATAATATAATAGTTAATAAAGAAAATAAAAGAAATGAAACATAAAAAAAAAAAGAAAGAAAGAAAGAAAGAAGGCACGACTAGCAGGGAAAGAAAAAGAAAAAGGGAAAATTAGGGTTTTAAGATTTCAAGCTTCATTGGTAAGTCAATTTAATCCATTTTCTTGTAATTTTGGTGTTTATGGAATCCTAGGAAGAAATACTATTTGAATTATGTTGAAATTTAGAAAGATAGTGAATTTTTAGATGTTGATTAAGTTGAATAAATTGATGAATTATGATATTAAGTTATAGAAATTCAAGTTAGAAGTGGGAGATGGATTAAATTGTAAAGAGAGATATAAGTTTTGTCATAGTAAGGATTAAATTGTTTAAGTTGTAGAATTGATGTTTTATATTGAATATTAAAATTTTAAACTTGTTTAAAGTAGGTATAAAATGAAAAATTATAAGGTTTATTTGAAGAAAAAGAATGGTTATAGTGGTAGGACTTAATTGGAAATATAGAAAAAGTTACATGGAAGTAAAATAGTATGTTATTAAATAACATGCATTGATAATTTTTAAATGTTAAATTTTATGTAGCCAACGTAGCCCCGAAATTGTCATCGAAAAAGGGAAAGGAGAAAGAGAACGAGGATATTGAGTAAACCCGAAAATTTTGGTTTGTATTTCTATAAACTATGCTTAGTGATTTAATACAATGTAATTGTTATTTTAATAGTTAGAATGTATGATGAATGATATGGTAGAAACTGTTACTACTTCTGTATTGAAATGAAACGATTTGAGTACCCTATTAACAGTGTCTGGCTAGTCGGATATAATTGGCATGCCATAGGATTGGAAGTGTTCAGGGATATTCCTACTGTGTGTCGATGAGACATTATATGTGTCGACTCATCGTGGATCGTTCGGATTTGTTCGAAGAGGTACTGCAGTGCTGACTATGATCATTCTTATTCTTTTACCCTATGGTGTATTCCGGCTTCGGCCGATGAAACATTGTACATTATCCCCGGTGTGTGGGTTGGATCTGTGTATCCGTCCAGGTCCGAGTTATGTTAATAGGGGTAAATGAAAGTACTGAAGATTGTTTACTATTGATTATGTGACTGTGACTGGAATACAATGTTGAAGGATATCGAATGATAAAAATATATGTATGAATTGCTTAACTACATGAAAGAGTTATGAAATGAAGGTAAAAGATTAAGCTGTTAAGATTATGATTGTAAAAGATTTAAGTTACAATATATATATACATGGTTTATTACTGTTTTAAGTATTAGTTTATAGAAATACCACTGAGTGCATACTCAGCGTACGGTTTGTTTTCGTGCGCAGGTTAGGTACAAAGTATATAACGCCTCAGCATCTAAGCCAACTCCCGAACTCAAATACTTGGTGATGTACCTATCTTTGAAGAATGGCATGTACCTAGGTTGTTTAATGTTATTTTGGTTATAAGTCATGTTAATGAAGAACGTTGATAGATAGCTAATGGTTGTAATGAGAATGTTATATTGTGTAGTCATTTTTAATTGAATGTCACGGCACTTAGGTGCAACTTTTGAAATGGTATAGTACAAGGTATTATTGAATATATATGTTAGATTATAATATAATATTTTAATGAGTATTAAATGTATTTTATCATGTTTGGATTCGTTGAATGAAGAAATATTAAAATTGCTTGTAGTCTTTAGTTTGCAGGGTTGTTAGATTTGAAATGCAAGGTTCATTTTGAGCCCACACGGTTTGTCACACGGGCGTGTGACCAGACCGTGTGAGACACACGGCTTGCACACGGGCATGTTGTTAGGCAAAGTGTCCGCTGCACCTAAAATGTTACAAACAGGTTGTCACACGGGCTGAGCACATGGGCATGTGCCTTGGCCGTAGGCCACAAGTCAGAATGCTCCAAGGGTAGTGGACACGGGCGTGTCCTGGCCGTGTGAACCTCACTGTTGGCCCTCGACGGGCGTGTCATATTAGCCACACGAGCGTGTGGTACTATTTAGAAAAAAAAACTATAAAACATCACGAAAATTTTCCTAAGCTTCCAATCAAGTCCTAGTTTGTTTCAATTATACTCGTAAAGTACTGTGGACTATTAAATGTTAAATTTAGATGGATAATATTGTATTTATACTTGTTTTATATGCAAATGTACTGTAACGACTGGTAATACTCTGTAACTCTATTCCGGTAACAGGACAAGGTTAGGGGTGTTACAATTTTGGCTTGTAAGCCTATTTATCCATGGTATGTGTTAATGTCTTGTGACATGATTATGTTGTTATGCTTGTTCACTATGTATGAGAAGTATATGGCACATGTACATGATGAATGCCCCAGGACCATTCGAGATGGTCGTGGCCATGGAGTGAATGTGTGGCATGGTAGTAAGATGATAATGACTGAACATGGACATTTGTAGAATGTGTAGAGATTAAGTATTGAGTAATAAACACATGTATGACAACATGCAAATTATTTAATTGAATTTCACCAAAGGTTGATTAAACATTAAATTGATGTTATAATTTGTGTCTATGATGTGTATAAGTATGGGGGAGAAATAAGGTCAACATAAAGTTTGGAAAATAACCTAAGTGTTAGCTACACAGGCAGAGACACGGTCATGTGTCTCAATCGTGTGGAGGACACGGCCTAGTACATGGGCGTGTGGCCTGACCGTGTGGCATAAATTATTTTACTGACGCCATAAACAGAGAGTTACACGGCTGAGGACACGGGCGTGTCCCAAGCGACACGGGCGTGTGTGACCACACGGCCCCACCTACACGGGCGTGTGACTCTCCAAAGCTAGAGAATTCTTAAGTTGTCCAAAGAATTTCGAAAGTTCTCGGTTTAGTCCCGAACCACCCCAATGTATGTTATAGGCTTCGAAGGCCTATATAAGGGACGATATACATGTGTTTGAAAAGTTTTAAATTTTGGGCAAAATTTTGTGGCCCAGTTTTGCATGTTTGTGAATGTTCAAGTCTGGTAACTCCTTAAACCTATCCCGGTGTCGGATACGAATAAGGGGTGCTACAAGTTCTATATTTTTTAGCTTAAGTAGTTAATTACATATTCTGAGAAGAAACTCGTGTTATTCTTTAATAATTTCGATTGATGTAATTATTCAGTATTAGTTTATTTTTATGGTCAGTAATTTATCAATTCGATTTCGATTCTAACCTTCTTTTTCAGCCTTTATCCACATATTTAACCCAAGCCCCATTACAACCCTTTAAAGACCTTTTGATTTGTGTATCATATCATTTTATAGTGGTGGAGATTTGATTTTCATACAAGCCTATGGTAATGGCTTTTCATAATTGACTTTTGAGTGCTTAATTTTTGAATCTTAAACACTTTGAGTGATTTGAGTAAATCTTTAGTGAGGATGTAAAATCTTGTTGATTTTGAATTAAAGGTAATTACTTAGATAAGGGGAGATACCTATGTTTTCATGTATTAAAAAAATGTGTGACTTAGATTGTCTGAATCTTTAGGGCTCTTTTAGTTGAATTATCAATGTGTGATTATTTGTGAATTATGAAAAAACATTATTGATGAGAATTACAAGTTGAGAAAGATTAATTTTAATTGTGAATTGAGGGTTTTGCTTGAGGACAAGCAAATGCTTAAGTGTAGGGATATTTGATAAGCCATAAAAGTAACATGTTTTTAATTCCATTCTTGATCACGTTTTTGGATGATTTATTATATGAATTAGTGAACTTGATGCTCCTAATCTTTTAAATTCATGTTTCTATACTTAGGTGAGCATAGGGGAGCGAAAGGAGCAAAAAACGAGCCAAAATTAGGCAAAAAGAGCTGTTTCCAGGATCCACATGGCCTGGGCATTTCCACACGCGCTGGCTACACGCCTTTGTGAGCCACACAGGCTAGCCACATGCCCATGTGCCAGGCCGTGACGATTTCGCACCTTACTTCCCTGTTACGCGAAAAAACCCAATTTTTAGGGTTTCTGAGCATTCTAAAGTCTATAAATACATACTAGAAGAGGACCTAAATGGGGCACGCGGAGTAGAACGTAGAAATTACTCAAAGAACACCGACGGACTCAACTCAGAAGCTGGATCTCCTTCAAGACTGAAGATCTCTATTCAATTTCTTTAGAAGTTTTTGGGTTCTTTATGTTTTGTTGTTTTCCTATTTTTGAGATGTTTTCCTTTCTAAGTATGAACTAAATTTCCTAAATACCTAGGAAAGATAAAACTTATGACAGATCTTATTATTTGATTTTTTCTAAATTACACGATAAATATTTGTTCTTGATCTTAATTATGTTTACTTACCTTCATGTTTAATGTTTTCAGGATATTAATTCATGTTTGATGTGCTTATTCAGTGGAGCAAAAGTCCCTATTTAAGAGTAGATCTAGCATAATTGAGTGGAGTTGCATGCAATCCTAGAAATAGAACGACATAAATCTACTAGATTAGAGTCAAATCTAATAGGGGAATCCATAGATCGAGTTAATGCGACGATAGGGGTTTAATTAGAAAGAGATTTCAATTAATCAACCTAGAGTCAGTTATTTTTATTCTCGAAAGAGATATTAATATAATTTAGGGATTTCTACGGATCAAGCCAAGTGAATAAATCGTTTAATTCAGATTTAGAATAATAAGTGAAGTCTAGGTGGATTCTTTCCTGGGTATTGTCTTTCTCATAAGTTTTTCTTCGATTATTTTCCCAATTCGCTCTTTGTCGCCTAGTAATTAGTTTAGTTTAATTTTAGATTAAAGACAACCTTTCAATTTATAGGCTAGATAATAAAAAGCTAGTAATTACTAGTACTTTTAGTCCTTGTGGATACGATATTCCCAACTCACCATAACTATATTACCATTCGATAGGTACGATTGCCTTTATCATATTTTAGTTAGTTTGTGACGTCATCAGATATAAATTTAGTTCACCCAAATTTATAGTCTCACTAGTTTTTAACTCAAGAAATCTATTTCTTGATGCATACGTTAGTAGAATGCATGTAATATGTAGGTAACTTTGAGCCCAAAGTTTATCCCGGTTAATGCAGTCATCTTCTATTCCGAATCTTTAACACTTGCAACTCTTTCTTATTATCAAATCGAGGCCTTTTTTTAGCAATATACATCCCCATATAGTAACATATACGTTAGTAGTATGCATGTAAAATGTAGTTAATTTTGAACTTCAAGCTTATTTGTTCATGCAATCATCTTTATCATGAATCCCAATGTTTGCAACTTTCTCTTTTATATCAAGTCTAAACTTTCTTTCAACCAATACAACATTTCACTATAAATTTTTAAAATATAATGAATATCATCATATTACACTTCTATAAAATTATATAATTTCTTTGTAATTTTTATAATAAAAATAAATAATAAATTAAGAAAAATGAGTCAATACCTACATTGAAAAGACGGATAATTGCATTGTTTTCTTATATAGTTACATATAAAAAAAAAAGCAATAAACTCACGATATTGAAAATTTGCCACGTCTTATTTATCTTTTTTTTTTTTTAAATACTACTCAGGTAAAAATGCATAACAAAATCTCAACCTATTAACATTTTTAATAAATTGTTTAATAGTATAATAAAATGTTTTGTTCTCACATGCTTTAAAAGATAAGATTAGATAAAAATGTTTTTACTTAATGAAGGAATAAAATTGCTAACTTTTGTGGTGAAACATGTGATGATTTTGTCGCCTCAAGTGTAGTTTAAGTTTGAGTCGTGCTAATCGTATTTATTATTTAGACTTTGCCTATTATTATAATTTACAAAAAAAAAATGCTAATTTATGTCTACTTTTTTTTTTAATTTAAAATGAATCATTTAAATTTGTCAATCAAATTTTCTGAGTTGGAATTGTTTTTAATTTGAATTATTTCTTGTTTTGTTTTTGTTTGAAATAAAATAAATCAAATTAATCGAGTAGAACTTCCCCTGCCGTTACCCAGACTAAAAGTTAACAAAGCAATATGTATGTACATAAGCAAAGCAAAAGGTACTGAAAAACAAGAAATGAATTTTCCATACATTGAGAAGCCCACAAGGAAAGAAACAAAACCACGGAGTTAAACAAAGCAACAGATACACAAAAACCCAACAAAAATAAAAATTTACAGAAACCCTCATTGCATGTTTACTGGCACAAATGGGAGGGGTTTCACATGTGATATAATATAATATTCAGACAAAATATGTCTTAAGCATACTCAGCATACTCACAGAGCCGTGAGTCTTGTAGGGAGCCTTTTGCTTCTAGATATGACAAGAACATTTCAAAAAAATAAAAAAATATCTTCATCAGACATCATGATGGCCACGGAAGTAACCGGTTAATCTGCACTGTTCCAAAAGCAACGATGACACTACTTCTCCATTGAGGAGAAAAAACTCACTGTCAATGCCACAACTGTTATGCGTGTGTTTCCCAGCCTTAATTTTGACAGATTTTACCTGCCATTTTTAATGGAAGCTATAGTTACATGGTTTAAATCAGATGTAGATATTCGTGCATATAAAACACCCATTAAAGATCATGGAGTAACTATCCCTTTGTAAGAGCACTAACTGAAAAACATATGTTCAAACCAGTAATAGTTATTTCATCAAAGCACCCAGTCCAGTTGCACCAACAATTGTAACAACAATCTTGAACTTGGATGGACTCTTATGGGTTCAACGACCAAGTTACTGTATTCAGAATATAAGATTGTTCATGGAGTAAAGGAAATTTTACGCTCATACCTTGACATATTCAACATATGGCAGTGAAAGTTGTTCACCCGTCTGTAGTAGCACAAAAAACTCATCAACCGGAGTCGCCCACTCCCGTGAACTAAGAGCAAATCCATGGTGTTGTCATTGAGTTCAGCTCTTGAAGCCACCATCTGAGAATTCTGTACAGTTCTGCATGCATGGTTGCACACAATGATGCCAAGAAATGGCCCCTTAGTTACAATCCATTCATCTTCGACTCTTGGGGCGGCTTCCTTCTTTGCTCCTGACTCGAGATCATTTCGTGGCGCTGGCAACTCGATTGGATTCTCCACATCCCAATTAGCTTCAGTGTCCCATTTTGGTTCAGCATCCCAAATTGGACCTGGATCGGACAATGTCGAAGATATATCCTCTCTATCATTTGTTGCAGCATTACCCCAAGAACATTTAGAAGGATCATGCGCTGCAGTCGATCCACTCCATCCTTTATCTGTCCTAGATTTTTATCTGGTCTTACGCCAGTTTGGAGTTGTTGAGGGTGGTAACTGAGGGTGAATAACTTCAGGCTTGGCTGTTACATTGTTTCTCCCAAACGAAAACCGTTTAGCCTTAGGATCAAGGCCACGCACATATTCAGATGGTTCTGTGCTGGCATGAGTGCTACTACAAGTGTCCATCTCACATTGAATCAATACTAGATAAACTAGAGGCTCTAGGAATGCCATCTGCGTTTGACCTCCTCATAACGTCGGTGTACAGGTCTGACATGTCAACTACCTCTCTGTCAGTTGAGATTTTACCTTCTCGATCCTCTTTGGCTGCTGGAAGGTACTCCACTTCATAGTGGTATTTTGGCAAACACAAAAACTCTAGGAAGCCAGCAACAAAATATCGCAGTGGACCAAATTGTTTCTGATATTTCTCAGATAGTTTTAAGACTGCAAGACATGAGAAAAAGATACAAACATACAGTTCATCATTCCCACACTAGGAGATAATAAAATACGAAGGAGTTACTCTATGCAAGACCATACATACAAGCATAAAAGATTTTCTTCATTCAAACACTATATATGCCTTTCCTGAATCTAATGTACCTTAGGCAACTTACAGCCAAATGATTCAAACAAAAGCAGTAAAGGTGGCTAGTCTAGAAGTAGTTCTGACGTAATTTCAATTATAGGCACAAACTTATGGTATGATAATGGGAAAACAGCCAAGGATGAGGTACAGAAATAACTTTTTCCTGAACTCATGGAATGCGAAAAAGACAAAAAGGGAAATCAGACACTTTTCTAAAAGGTTACATGAGTGCAACATATACGAGGATGAAAGCTCAAAACGTTCTAAAAGGAAATCCATAGTCAATAGGTGTAACTGTTGGGGATTTGGCACACTTTAATCGGATGAAGTAAGAACTACGATCTGGACTTTAACAGCAGTGTATTATACCCGGATAAAGAATGAAAGAAAAATGCTTCAAGTTCAAGCTTTTAGCATCTATCAGGAATTGAGAACAGAATTTAGAAGGCAAGAAAAATGGAGCATATGGAAGTAAAATCTGATGATTTCATTCAAAAGAAACTTTGGTTCAAAGCCATTACATATACCAGTCATTGGCTGGTCAAAAGATCAACAAACTCATCACCTAAACACTACCTAACTCCACTTATTACATTGGAACTAGGTGATATTACTTGCACACTTAAACAAAGCTGGTAACCGGCTCTTTGACCATCAAGTTACATCAAGTTGTCATCCAAACATAATTCAAAATGAACTAAGTTACAAAAACATTGTTAAAAAATAACAAAATGAAACTGAGATGAAACAGTAGCATTAACATCTTCAGTTGCAGGTACTTTACCCGAGAAACTTATGTGCATGGATTCTTGCACGTACTTTACCCGGACAACTTATGTGCAAGAATTCTTGTGTGCATGAATCTGCATGTGTTGCATGGGAACTAACTTCAACACTCCTCCTTAGTTTCCATGCTTGTAACACCTAGTTGCTTTCTCAGTTTTATAAACCTTGACACACCAAGGGCTTTTGTGAAAATGTCAGCAACCTGTTCCTCTGAATTGCAATGAATCAGCTCCACCTCTCGAGCTTGTTCCATCTCTCTTATAACATGCAACTTGATGCTGAAGTGCTTCGTTCTACCATGAAAGACAGGATTCTTTGCAATTGCAACAGCAGACTTGTTATCACAAAAGATCTCTGTTGCCTCCCTTTGATGTAGGTTAAGATCAGCTAGAACTTTTCTCAGCCAAATGGCTTGATTTACAGCATTGGCAGCTGCAACATATTCAGCTTCTGCTGTTGATTGAGCCACCATTGATTTTTTCCTTGAGCTCCAACAAAACATAGTTGAGCCAAGGTAAAAGCATATCTAGAGGTGCTTTTCATATCATCACTTAAACCAGCCCAGTCACTATCTGTGTATCCAACAAGCTTCAAACTTTCAGCCTTGTTAAATAGCATCTCATGGCTTAAAGTACCCTTGATATATCTAAGCACTCGTTTGGCAGCTTGAAAGTGCTTCTCATTGCAACAATGCATGAATCTTGAGAGCAAAAGCGACAAAGAAACATAATGTCTGGCCTAGTAGCAGTTAAATATAGCAAACAACCAACTAGGCTCCTATAAGTGGACTCATTGACTGGTTCATGATCTCCTTGGTTTGACAGCTTCATTCCAACAATAATAGGAGTGCTTGTTGGCTTACAATTCTCCATTGAGAACTTAGTCAAAACCTTCAAGGCAAATGTTCTCTGTCCCAAGAGGATTTTTCCTTCTTCTTGGCGCACCTCCATTCTTAAAAAGTATGTCATTAGCCCCAAGTCAGACATTTCAAACATGTCTTTCATTTTGGCTTTGAATTCAGCCAACATGCGTTGATCTCCTCCAGTTACCAAAAGGTCATCGATATAGAGGGATACAATAAGCTGTATTTCAGCTTCATTTTTCTTAACATATAGTGTTGGCTCACTAACACTTCTGTTAAATCCCAAACTGACCAAGTAGCTGTCAATTCGAGCATACCAGGCTCTAGGAGCTTGTTCCAGGCCATATAATGCTTTTTTAAGCCTGTACACCATTTGTTCTTTGCCAGACACAACAAAGCCTTGAGGCTGATCAATGTAGATCTCTTCTTCAAGGAAGTCATTGAGAAATGCAGACTTCACATCAAGCTGGTGGATTTTCCACTGCATTTGAGCTGCTAAGGCAACCAGTAACCTGATGGTGTCTAGCCTGGCCACTGGTGCAAATGTTTCTAGGTAGTCCAGGCCATACTTTTGGCTGAATCCTTTGACTACCAACCTGGCCTTCAGTTTGTTTAAGCTCCCATCAACATTTTGCTTGGCTCGATAGACCCACTTTACTCCAATAAGTTTCCTCTTGGCTGGTCTAGGAATCAATTCCCATGTCTGGTTATTCTCAATCATGGCAATTTCATCTGCCATAACCTGTTTCCATCCTTCATCAGCTTCAGCTTCTTCAAAACTGCATGGTTCTTCTTGTGCAACATGAGCCCTTTCATAAACATCAGCCAAAGTCCTTGTACCCCTGACTGGTTCATCATCAACATCCATCTCTGGATCATTCTGATCAGATTCAAACTGATCTGTCATAAGTTCTTCAAGAATGGCTTCAGGTTCATTTCTTTCTCAATTCTAATAAGCCTTCTCATCAAACACCACATCCCTGCTCACTTGAATTTTGTTGGTTAAAGGATCCAAGATCCTATAACCCTTTTTGACCATACTATACCCGGTTAAAATACCAGGAACAGCCCTTTTGGATAACTTTTCCCTATTAACAGCTGGTACTTGGCTGTAACATAGGCAACCAAAGACTTTCATATGAGCCAATGATGGCTTGAACCCGAACCAGGCCTCAAAAGGTGTTTTGTGAGCAAGTGCTTTAGTTCGAAGCCTATTCTGAATGTAGACAGTAGTATTGACAGCTTCAGCCTACATGGTCTTGGGCAAATTCTTCTCAAACAATAAACATCTGGCTATATCCATCAAGCTCATGTTTTTCCTTTCACTTACACCATTTTGTTGAGGTGTATAAGTGTTGGTGAGCTGGTGTCTTATGCCAGCTTCATCACAAAAGGTATTAAACCCGGATGAAGTAAACTCTGTTCCATTATCAGACCTAATGGTCTTTATCCTGCAGCCTGTTTCTGTTTCCACTACAGCTTTAAACTTTATAAACACTTGAACAACCTTAGATTTGTGCTTCAAAAAATAAATCCAGCAATATCTGGTACAGTCATCGATGAAGAGAATAAAGTACCTGTTGCCACTTAGTGATTCAGTCCTCATGGGGCCACAAACATCAGTGTGCACCAATTCCAGCTTGCTTGATGCTCTCCAAGTGGTGTTTGCAGGAAATGGAAGCCTGGCTTGCTTTCCCATCTGACAAACCTCACAAACATCTTCAATCTGTACTGTCTTGGTGAAGTTTTCAACCATTTCCTTGCTGACCATCCGAGCCATAGATTTGAAGTTGGCATGACCAAGTCTTTGATGCCAAAGCTTGGTGTCTTCTGTTGAAGCAACATGGGTTGAGTGTGAGTCACCTGACCAGTTGACTTCAAAGTATTTGTCACTCATGGTGACTGTCATGAGACTTGATCCATTTGGATCAGTGATTTGGCACTCATGGCCTTTAAACACAATAGAATACCCATTTTCTAGCAGTTGAGAAATGTTAAGTAGGTTCCTGTCAATCTCAGGTACCAGCAGCACATTTTTGATGATTTTGCTACCTGTGGCAGTGCATATTTGCACATCTCCCTTGCCTTCAGCCTTGATTAACTGACCATTCCCAATTTTCACCTTGGTTTTGCAGGATCTGTCCAAGGTTTTAAAAATGGTTGCATCTAGTGACATGTGGTAAGTGCAGCCACTGTCCAACAACCAGCCTTTTGTACTTTTCTTCTGGCCAGCTGAGCAATAAATAGTAAAGACTTGCTCTTCATGGTCACTGCTGTCTTCAGCTACTCGAGCTACTTCATTCTTGTGTTGTGGTTGGTTTTGGCCAGGTTTGCCTTTTTCTTTACAGACCCTTTCAACATGGCCCTTCTTCTTGCAGTGTTGACACACAGCATCTGGCCTGAACTAGCATCTGGCCTCTAGATGACCAAGTTTTTTACAAAATCTGCAGAGTCGATCTTCTCCTCTTGCAGCATCAGGCTTAGGCCTGTTTTTCCAGTTCTTCTTACCTTTATAGGCTGAGGAACTTGAAGCAGACTTGGTTTTAGCTTGGAAAGCACCCTCTTGGTGCTCCTCCATCCTGCTAGCTCTCCTTTTCTCCTGAGCATAGAGGGCATTAATGAGCTCAGTTAAGGAGATGCTTGCTAGGTCTCTTGAATCCTCTAAGGAGGATATTTTTGCTTCATACCTTTCTGGTAAGGTAGAGCACTTTCTCCACAATTCTTGCCTCATCAAATTGCTCACCAAGGAGCCTTATGCTCGTTAACTCTGACCATGATTCTGTCGAATACTTCTTGACAGTTTCTTCTTCCTTCATCTTCAAGTTCTCCCCTTCTCAGATTCAACAATTGCTGCTGCCTTGTCCTCTCAGTACCTTGGAACTCCTCCTTGAATTTGTCTCAGGCTTGTTTTGGTGTTTCACAAGCCATGATTCTAGTAAAAATTACATTAGAAACACAGTTCTGAATGCATGACATGGCCTTGTGCTTTTTACTTTTTTCTTCAGAGTAGTGTTTCATTTGAGCTACTGTTGGATTTGCTCTCAATGGTTCTGATTCAACATCTGAGTTAACTACCTCCCATAGATCAAATGCCTGGAGGTAGGTTCTTATCTTGACTACCCAAATGTGATATCCTTCTCCATTGAAAACTGGAGTTGCAGTTGGTGAGAAGCTTGATAAAGCCATCAGTATGTGATCCAACTATAACAGGTCCACTAAGATAAGGGCTCTGATACCAATTGTTGAGGATTTGGCACACTTTAACCAGATGAAGTAAGAACTACGATCTGGACTTTAACAGCAGTGTATTATACCCGGATAAAGAATGAAGGAAAAATGTTTTAAGTTCAAGCTTTTAGCATCTACCAAGAATTGGGAACAGAATTTAGAAGGCAAGAAAAATGGAGCATATGGAAGTAAAATCTGATGATTTCATTCAAAAGAAATTTTGGTTCAAAGCCATTACATATACCAGGCATTGGCTGGTCAAAAGATCAACAAACTCATCACCTAAACACTACCTAACTCCACTTATTACATTGGAACTAGGTGATATTACTTGCACACTTAAACAAAGCTGGTAACCAGCTCTTTGACCATCAAGTTACATCAAGTTGTCATCCAAACATAATTCAAAATGAACTAAGTTACAAAAACATTGTTAAAAAATAACAAAATGAAACTGAGATGAAACAATAGCATTAACATCTTCAGTTGCACGTACTTTACCCGGGAAACTTATGTGCATGGATTCTTGCACGTACTTTACCCGGACAACTTATGTGCAAGAATTCTTGTGTGCATGAATCTGCATGTGTTGCGTGGGAACTAACTTCAACAGTAACTCACACTCTAAATTCAAGCATCTTTGAACGCATGATGCCAAGATATGTTACACTGAAGCATCTTGAATGCATTTTAAGAAAAAAGAGGTTGACTGGATATCTAAACCAACCGATTTCTATTTTGTTAACAAGGACATATCGTCATGTTACCAATACATACCATCACTAACAAAACCATAATAGGAGACTGTCATCCCAAAGTGAATAAGACCAGTCTGAATCCACTCAACAGCAAAAACATCTGTAGCAGTTAGACCACCCTGAAACCAACAAGAGCTCAATTGTAGGCAACAGGAAAGAAAGTAGGAATTTGATACATCTATAAGAAGAAAATCATGGTATTCACAATACGTTAGGCTCCATCAAGGTGTTTTTAACCAATTTCAGACACATGGATCAATATGGTTTTGAAAAACACTACAAATCAATCTATAAAGGGAGTGACAGAATAATTAGCACACAAAACAAATCTCATCTTGAATGCCAAGCAGCATTACCTTCACAATAGAAATCGCAGCGGAGACTGGATCTCTAACTCCAAGAACAGTCCAAATCAATGAATTATTAGAACCTACCGGTATAATTCTAATAGGTATAGAAATTCCTTCTTTCTGATTGTCTCTAGATCATTTAGTCCTTTACTTAATTAACCACACAATTTATAAAATTTTCGCATAGAAATTTTCATGTGACCTTATTATTCTAATGCCAACCATAAAATAAAATAAAATAAAATTTTAAATTTTTTACTTGAATTTGTAGTCTCAAAACCACTGTTCCGATCTCACCGAAAATGAGCTGTTATAGCAGATGTTCTTTTGAGTACCTCCAATTTAAATCCAGCAAGCTTTCACGGTTTGCATTTACAACAAGAAAATTCAATACAGCCTAAAGTTTGTTTCTTCTTGACTATAAGAATAACAAGAAAAAAGAAAACAGACGTGGAACAAAAGAAAGAAGCAAGATTTTATAGAAAAATGAATAAAGCGCGCCACAAAAGAAAAGAGGATTTTTTGGTAAATAATAAATAAAAAAAGTTAGTATAATAGCTGATTATGTACCAAAATAATACAAAATGAATAGTGCAACATTTTTCTGACACTAGATTGCCATACCAGAAGGCGATTTAGCCTTTTTTTCCCCAATAATGCCGGTCAAATAAGGGAGCTAGAAAAGGGTAATCCATTTAGCCCCCGCGGCAGCAGAGATTCTCTGCCCCTTACATGCCCAAAATGAGCCCTCCCTGGCACCAATTAGAATGGCCAGTGCATGCCTCACTCGACTTCCAGTCCCTCTTTACACCATTCTCTGTTTTTTTACCAGCATTATTGGAAAAAGAGAGGGTTAAATCACCTTTCGGTATGGTGATTTAGTGTCAAGAAAAATGTTGCACTATTCATTTCGTGATATTTAGTAAATAATTGACAAAATATACTATTTTGGTATTTCTTGTATTATTTTTTAAAAAAACAAAGAAAAGATAATTATTCGAGAAACTAATAATAAGAGCATACACAATCATAAGATGCATTGACACATCAATGCAAGTTTATCTAAAAGAAAATTGTATTATGGATTTTATTCATCTTATGGGTGGATAAGGTGGACAGGAAGAGAACTACAGACTAGCAATAGCAATTATGATCAAGGACAACTGATTAGTGATTTCAAAGTATCAAATCCATAAATAACATAGAAAATTAAAAAAATCTATATAAACTGGTAAGATAAAAGATACAGAACATACCTTAAATATGGGATCGATAATTCCATGGAAAACTTTACTAGAACGACCTTGACCTGACCTTGGATTCAATATCACAAGAATTTTTAAAGGATTCTTGCATTTGAACACGAGCTCAGGTGGAGTATCCATCGGAAACAATTCAGAAGAAGCTTTTTTCTTCGAAGAAACTAAAGGGTAAGGCAAACAATTGATATAACATTGCAGCTCTGCAAACCCACCAACCCATTAAACCACCTCTTCTACACTAGAAACCAAGAATCGAAAATCCTTTTGGCTTCTCTTTGGTTTAATAAAAGCTGAAAAGCCACAAGCACCCTTTTTAAGAAGGTAAGAATGCACAGTGAAATGTCTAACATCAATATTGTAGGATACCTATCAAGATAAAAGAAACTGAATAGGATGACTGCAAACAAAAACCCAAAATTAAACCTTATTCATTGGAATGATCTATTGCAGAGATAAAATATTTACCGAGACAACGTCATCAAGAGACAATACATGTGAACCCCAAACCAATGCCTTGCTAGTCAGTTTAGCAGCAACAGCTTGCTCCTTGGCTGTATCATTAGAAGAATCATTCTCTACGGTGGAATTATTATTATCATCTGGGACATTCTTTCTCTTATCTAAAATGAGCTTCCCTGAGTTTAGCAAATCATATTTTTCATCCCCTCTACCAATATCAATTCAATGCTCTTCCCTTTTAGATTTATTACCAGTTTGATCGTCCGTGATAGAGGCTTTGCTGCGTTTTGAGAAAGCTTTGGGCTTCATAGTATGTTTTTCCGGGAACACAATCGGGGAGGAATGGTAGCTATTTGCAAGCACAAGCTCAGCAGCCTCAACGACAGCTGAGAATGTAGCGGTGGCAGGGACAATGACGGTATTCTTATGGATGGACGGTTACTACTCCACGACAAGTTCCCACTACTATGCATATCCGTTTTAAGGCGCTTCGGCGCCGTAATTGTCACCAACAAATTCCACAACCACGGAGTAGAAATAAATATATGGAAACGTACATAAAATAATCTTTTTTCTTCTTCTTAATCCTTATGATGACGATGAAAACTTGAATTACGGTCAGTGGTGTGTCCAACAGGCCGATTCGTAGGATTAATCTAATAGATCAGCTCGTGAATTTCAAATTTTAGTTTAAAAATAAACTGGGTTTAATCAAAATTTGAGAATAATTTGGAGAGTGAAATGGGAATTGGAACTATTGGAACTCATCACGTCACGAACTAACTAAAATACGATAAAGGTAAGCGTACCTATCGAATGGTAGCATAGCTACGGTGAGTCAGGAATATCGTATCTACGAGGACTAAAAGTACTAGTAATTACTATCTTTTTATTATCTACCCTATAAATTGAAGGGTTGTTTTTAATCTAAAATTAAACTAAACTAATTACTAAGAGACAGAGAGCAAATTAAGAAAATAATCGAAGAAAACTTATAAGAGACACAACACCAAGGAAAGAATCCACCTAGACTTCACTTATTATTCTAAATCTAAATTAAACGATTTATTCACTTGACTTGATCCATAGAAATCACTAAATTATATTAATATTTCTTTCGAGAGTAAAAATAACTGACTCTACGTTGATTAATTGAAATCTCTTTCTAATTAAAATCCCTATTGTCGCATTAACTCGATTTATGGATTCCCCTATTAGATTTGACTCTTGTAACGCCTCAAATTTGATAAATTTGTTTCTGTGAGTTTCTAACACAAATATCTGTTTGCTTTAGTGGTTAAGTGTTCTGGGTGTGTGTGTGTGAGGTCCAAGGTTCAAGCCTTAGTTTAGGCAAATTTTGGCTTTTTATGAATAAAGCCTTAACTGGGTTTAGTAGGCTTATATTTTATTGTTGGTAATCTTACAACAGAATGGGTCCGGTGTTTGAGTATTAGAGTGGGTATTATTTTTACTCCTATAATCTGCTAGAGCTTGTGTTATACTGGAATTCTGTGTAGTTGGCTGTTAAGGCTTAGATAGTGGAGTGATTTATGGGATTGGGAAGTTATCAAATAAATTTCTTTTGATTTTATTTTTATTTTTCCAAAAAACCCTCCCATTCTTGGATGTTTTCTACTTCTTGTTCCTCTACACGTTTTTTTTTTGTCTGCTTTTTTACCTTGTTATTCTCAATTTGCCTCTACTCACGCATTTTTCAACCTTCTTGCTCAGTAAGCTTCGTTTTATTTACATCTTTATGCTTTTGGACTAAGTTTTGACATGGGATTATTTTTGTTGATAATCTCCTTAGGTGAGGAATAGTTCTGACTGCGATTTCCTACAGCGACGTAAGGGTTTAGGGTTCTTATTTGCTAGCGGTAAGTTTTAAGTTCGTATAAAGTTGTTTAAGGTCTTCGTTTCGGTTAAGTTCTATTAGATTTGGGTATTATTATTCTGATTGTGAAGTTTAAATGGACGATTATAGGTTATTCTGGTCTCGGAAGTGTTTCGGCATCAAAAACATATCAGGTGTGTACCCAAAAACATAGAAAACGAGAATCGGCGAAAGTTGAAAAACGAATCTGTCGACGCCATACGGGCGTGTGGTGTGTAGTAGGCCGTGTGTCGGTACTAGGGCGTGTGATCGATGAGTCAGGCTGTACGCGCAAAACACGGGCGCATGACACGATCGTGTGATGGCCAGTGAGGCCTTGTGCGAGACACGGGCAGGCCATATTAGCGTGTGAGCCCATTTTTTTGAAATGATCTGTAAGGTTACATAGGTCGCCCAAGTCGACTGTGGACCTACCGTAGGGTCGGTAAGCACTACATAGACCCCTTATTGAGTATTCTGACTAGTTGATTTCTGTATCGAGCATGTACTGATATATTGCATAATAGCATGTCATTTTTGTATGTTGTATTGTATTGGGGTTGGGAAAAATGATATTTGGAGGAAGTATTCTGAAAGGGTTTTTAAGCTTGATATCTGGTAGCTCAACTGCGATTATTCTGTTTATGTGCCGCATTTCGGTACAGTATGGTGTTTAAGGATTGGTAGGTTGATTATATCCCCACATGGTGTGTAGGGCTGGACGGAGATGGTATGTAGAGGCTGGTGGGTAGGATTCTGATATTCTGATCTGCATTCTGTATCTGAGTAGGCTGAGGCCCTAACATATTTCTGACTCTGCAACGGAACTGGGCTAAGGCCCTAATTTGTATCAGGTTCTGCAATGGGCTCAGGCCCAAAGTGTATGTACATGTTAGATTTCTAACATTATGCTGTGTAAATGTTATTTGTGGGGATTACACACTGAGTTGTGAAACTTACCCTTTTCTGTTTAATCTGTTCAGGTAATCCCCAACATTAACAGATCAGTGTAGCGAAGGACTCGACAGTGGCCACACGTAATAACTTTAGACTATTTCCATTGGCTTTTTCAGTTTTAGATTACTTATTTATTTGGGGATTTGTTGTAATTTGGACTTTGGACTCTTTTTGGCTTTAATTTTGGCTTTTGAACTGTTGATGATTTTATTTCTATTAAGCACAACTAAAACCCGATTTTCTCTAAAGCAAACAGTTTTTCCTAAAATAGAAAATTTTCTAAAGCTTCCGCGTAAAAGAGAAATGTTTTAAAACAAATCAATTAAAACACGTTTTCCCAAACCAAGTAAAATTAATTATTGGGACGATTTTTAAGTCTATGTATTTTAAAAAACACTCTCATGTGACATCGCCAGATATGGCCATAACATCTAAACCGGGTTTGGGGTGTTACAACTCTAATCCAATAAATTTATGTTGTCCTATTTCTAGGATTGCATGCAACTCCACTCAATTATGCGAGATCTACTCTTAAACATAGACTTTTGCTCCACTGAATAAGCACATCAATCATGAATTAATATCCTGAAAACATTAAAAACATGAAATAAGAATACATAATTGAGATCAAGAACAAATATTTATCATGTAATTTAGAACAAATCAAATAATAAGATCCATCTTAGGTTTCATCTTCCCTAGGTATTTAGGGAATTTAGTTCATATCGTGTGAGGAAAACATCTCAAAAATAGGAAAACAATAAAACATAAAGAAACCCAAAAACTTCGAGAGAAATTGAATGGGGATCTTCAGTCTTGACGGAGATCTTGCTTTCGAGCTGAATCCATTGGCGTTCTTCGAGTAATTTCTGCGTTCTACTCTGCGTGTCCCTTTAGGTCCTCTTCTAGTATGTATTTATAGATTTTAGAACGCTCAGAAATCCTAAAAATTGGCTTTTTCAGCATGTTTAGAAAACAGGGCGTGTGGCCAGCCCGTCTGGCTTATACGGGCGTGTGCTCAACACGTGTGGATCTTTAAATCAGCCTGTTTTGTCCGTTTCTGGCCCGTTTTCCGCTCCTTTTGTTCCCCTATGCTCACCTGAGTATAGAAACATGAAATTAGAGGATTAAGAGCATCAAATTCACTAAATTATATAATAAATCATCCAAAAACATGCTAAGCACGAGATTAAAATGTGTTACTTTTGTGGTTTATCAAATATCCCCACACTTAAGCGTTTGCTTGTCCTTAAGCAAAATCCTCAACTTACAATTAAAATTAAATTTTCTCAATTCATAATTTTCATCAATAATGCTTCATCATAATTCACAAATAATCACACACTGACAATTCAACTAAAAGAGCACTAAAGATTCAAACAATCCAAGTCACACATTTTTTAAAGCATGAAAACATATGTATCTCCCATTATCTAAATAATTACCTCTAATTCAAGACTGACAAGAATTGACATCCTCACTAAAGATTCGCTCAAATCACTCAAAGTGTTTAAGGTTCAAAAATTAAGCACTCAAAAGTCAAACAATGAAAAGTTATTACCATAGGCTTGCATGAAAATCAAATCTCCACCACTATAAAATGAGATGATACACAAATCAAAAGGTCTTTAAAGGGTTGTAATGGGGCTTGGGTTAAAGGTGTGGATAAAGGCTGAAAGAGAAGGTTAGAATCGAGATCGAATTGGTAGATTACATAACTAGAGAAAAAAAGAAAAAATAAACTAATACTGAATAATTACATCAACCGAAATTATTAAAGAATAACACGAGCTTCTTCTCAGAATGTGAAATTAACTACTTAAGCTCAAAATAAAGAACTAATAATAATCAACATATATGTATTTTAAAAAATAAATTGACTTTTTTTTTCATCAATGGATGATAAGAGAAAATTTAACAACTGAAATAAAAGAACATAATTAGGCAACTAACCAAATTAAATCTCGACAAAAAGGGAGTCAATGAAATAGAAAAAATTCTCAACGAATCAAAAATGAATTATAGGTTAATATTAATGGGTAAATCAAGAAACAATTTGTTAGGCTCAAAGAGGATCACTAAGGGTTAATTATGAAGGTAGGCTTTTAATGGGATAAGTAGGTTAAAACCTAGATGCCTTTATCATCTCAGTATATCAAATCCAAGGTGTGGTCTCGATATGTATAATCAAAGCAAGTTCTAGAATAAAAAATCAGTATTGACACACTCATAACTAATAATAAAGTGAGCAAGAAAATTGTATGCTCTAAAGGTTCAAAATCTCACAAAAATTATAGTTTTTGATGTCAATCTTGCAAATCTCAAACTTCAAGATAATACTTAAATTGAAGGAAACAACCTAACAAATTTTAATTCTGAAAATAAACTTATCATATTTGATTCTCTCATGTCTTAAAGTTTAAACAATCAATGCACAATTACCTTTGAATTTAATCTAAAATATATTAACAAAAATTATAAATCAATAAAAATCCATTCTAATAGTAATATGAGAAAATTACTTAAGCACAAGGCATAATTCAGGAATTTTCAAATAATCATATAAATAACCTCCCTACACTTAAGATGTACATTGTCCTCAATGTACAAAAATAGATAAGCACAGTATAAACAGAAAATCATAAGAGAGGGAGAAAACTGAAACTGCCCTGAATAATGGATGAAATTCCCAAAATAGTGAAAAGTGGAATTGTAGATAGATGTAGTGAGAGTGCATGATTCTGAGCAACTGATAAGAAAATAAACACAATTACTGAAGAGGATTAAAGGATGAAAACTCGATCAATTATTAGAAAGAAAAAATAGCTCAAAATATAAAGACAAAATAAACATAAAAAGAAAAATAACAATAAACATAAAGACAAAAAAACTCAATGGTCCTCATCATTAGACTGATCAATGTCGCGAGTCGATAGCACTGGAGGAGCAATATGGAGATGTTGACAAATCTACTACAGAGTTGCATCGATGCTGTCGAACTTCTAAAAATATTGTTGCTCAAAACGAGTAAATCACTCGGAGAGATCCGCGAAGGTCGTAGTAGAATGAGTAGGACGGTGACTCGAAGGTGGTGGTGGAGGTGGATCCTCACGGTAGGGAAGAACATCATCAGTGAAGTCCTCTAGGTCATGCTAAAAGTCAGACTAGAATGGCCTGTACTGAGGGGGGTCTACTCCACGTCGCTGCTTGATCATCTTCATCTAGATCATGCTCGAGATGCCCTGAAGGATATCTGGCCGACGAGGGTAAGTGCCGAAGACTACTCCAGTGTGTCAAGTAAACCGAAGTGACAAGTGAGGTGAGTCATGTAAGGGTTAAGACAGATGGGACCCTTCTTGTGGCGTTCGGTTTGATGGCAAAAGGCAAGAGCGATGAAGTACGCCTAATAAAAAACATGCCTGATAGCCATGCTCCATAGAAAGTAGGCATCATAGGTACTAACAACTTCTGTGCTCTCTCTCCATCCTATCAAAGTATGAGCTAGGAGGGCGTTGAGGTACCGTAAGGTCGGAAGGAGAGACGTCGCTTTCGAGCGACTCGCGTCATAAAGTATTTGACTCCCTGTAAGCTCGGCCCAACATCATGATGGTGAATATTGGATGTGCCAATGGAGTCTAAGAAAGTTCTTGGTGCTCATAAATTCTTCAGTGTAAAGCCTCATAGTCGCGCGGAACTTGGGAACGCTCATGTGGCGTATCAACCCACCAAGTCAAAAACTAATGGTACCGGGCTTGTCGTGAACCGTCATAACTTGCTAAACCATAAACATCAAACAGAACTCTAATGTCAGCTCTATATAGATGGGTTCGATGATGGCAAAGAATCTATCCCACGGAGCTGTAGTAATGTAGATGCGAACAACGTCAACTAAGTGGACCTGCTCCAGTGCAACCCAATCAATGCAGCGACCTAAGCCGAGTGGTCGCTGTCAAAGTAACTGAAATAGATCCTCTTGAGGGCCCATCGAAAATTGGAGATAAGGGTGGCAGACCTCGGCGTATGCGCTCGAAGAGGAGGTCCCACAGGGGCTCTTTCACTTTTTCGAACCGGGGACGGTGACTTTGGATTTGCCTCATGTATTCGTCATATTAAACCTATAAGAAGGTGAACAAATAAATCAAAAGGATGGACCAACATAGAAGGTAAGCTCATAATAATTAAACATCGAAGTGCATCTTACCAATTGTACTAAATAAAATCGTCATGACAGTATATATAATAATATGAACTAGCAAATAAAGACATAGTGAGAGTAGATAAACTAATAATGATCAGGAATAAAAATGTAGAGGCAAGACTTAGTAAAAATAAAATAGAAGAAAAATCAACTAAAACAAACGAAATGCATAATATTTCCTAATGAGAGTTGAAACAGAAGAACATGAACTCTGAGCAAATAAGAAACAAATAAGAAACAAAAACAAGTTAATAATAATAGGAATAAATCAGTAATTAGTAATTATTAAGAATAAATTAATAAAACTAAAACCAAGTAAAATAAAATTGTAATAAAGAAATAATAATGATAATAATAATAATAACTAATAACAAATTAGAGCAAAGAGAAAAAAATGATAATAATAATAATAATAAAGAGAGAAAAAATAATAATAATAATAATAAATAAAATAAAAAGGGTTAAAG
This sequence comes from Gossypium longicalyx, assembly GCA_025698465.1. NCBI lineage: Eukaryota > Viridiplantae > Streptophyta > Magnoliopsida > Malvales > Malvaceae > Gossypium > Gossypium longicalyx. Next base: position 87,360,710 of record CM047007.1, read on the forward strand.
GGTGTGTAACCGATGGTGGTGGTTGGTCGGAGATATGCGGGGGTTAATGGAGGTCAGAAGGGTACAGTTGGAGCTGGGTCGATTCGGGCCAACAGTGGTGGATGGTTAGGGATGAGGGGGGAGGAGAAGGAGTGGCGTGAGGGTGGTTCGCGTGAGGGCTGATGAGGGAGAAAGATGAGGGTGAGGGCAAATGTGTGCAGACTGGCGCTAGGGGAACAGGTCTGGTATAGGTATAGGGAGAGGAGATGGGGGGAAAGGGGAGTCTAGGGTTGGTGAAGGTATGTGCGTGACGGAGGAATAAATGGAGGGTCAACGGTGGCCGAAAAGAGGGGTGGGGGTAAATCAGCTGCTAGGGTTGAGTTTAGGTGAAGAAGAAGACAAAATACGACAATAGGATTAGGGTTTTCTTTTAAAGAGTGACACAGTCGTGTTTAGCCCCGTGTTGGGCCACATGGCTGTGTCCCATGCCCGTATGGTCTTGTTCTAGCCCGTATACATTTAAAATTTGTGTTTTAGTCGTCACACGGCCGTGTGCCATGTTGTTCGCTTCTCCCACACCCATGTGACATCCCATACACCCGTGTGGTCACCTACACGGTTGTGTGCCCTGCCCGTGTAACCCTCTGACTTGTTTTAAAATTGCAAATTTTAGCTTCAGGTTTCACAAGGCCTAGGACCCACCCGAGTGTCCAGGCCGTATGGTCCAGAAGGCCGTGTCACACGCCTGTGTCAACTTTGTTAGGCCATGTCTCTGTCAATTTTTGGAAAAATTAAGTCCTAGGGTTCACACGGCCAAGGACACGCCTGTGTATCCAGGCCGTGTAGGTTACACGGTTGTTTCGCCAGGCCGTGTAACTCTCTGTTGATTTCATTCAAATTTAAAAAACTAATTTAAGGGAGCCACACGGCCAAGGACACGCTCGTGGGTCCAGGTCGTGTGGGTTTTCAAAACACATTTTTTTTAGTTAATTAATGAGATAAAATTAGTAAATTAGCAACGTTAGCGCTCGAGTTGCCTCTCGAGAAGCGCTTATTTAAAGTCTAAGGTCGACTTACCTTGTATTCGCACATTCACGGTGGTTCGCGGAGTCGAGACTCCTCTTTCTTACTGTCAATTCTATTATTAACATAAGGTCTAAGTCGAGTAATATTTACCTTAAAAGTGTCAAATTTAGAATGATTTACCTCGACTGTACTGTATGGGAAAACATTCGGTATCGTAAAAGGAGTCACTCCAGTTGTAATAAGCTTTGAAGTGGCTATTTGGGGGTCTCTTTCATCTAACAATACATGGTCCTCGATCTTAAATTGATTTGCTCTATTCTCTTACTTGTCATGACGTAGTTTTGGCTTCGCATCGTGTATTTTTGGTTTCTCCTTGACATGTGACCGCCATTCGTCTAGTTCATCGATCTGAAGCCTTCGTTCCTAATGAGTTGTTCTATTTTTGTTGTAAAGACTAGATCATGGTTCTATCGCGTTTTTCCTAGGAGATTCCTGTAAAGAAGTTTGAGCCGTAACATTACTCATATTAACAGAACTCAAACAATCATCTCAATTACTAGATATTTTAACAGAATCATGAGCTTGGAGTTTTATCGTGTCATCTCCTACATGAAGTTTTAACTCACCAACATCTATAACAGTTCTAACAGTTGCTAAAAAAGGTCGTCCTAAAATCAATGGTACGTCATTATCCTCATCCATGTCTAGAACAACAAAATCAACTGGGAAAATGAATTTATCAATTTTGAAAAAAACGTCTTCAACAATACCCCTAGGAAATCTAATGGTTCTATATGTCAATTAGATGCTCATCCTAGTTTGTTTGGGTTTCCCAAGACCTAGTTGCATAAACATTTTGTAGGGCATGACATTAATACTAGCCCCTAAATCAGCCAAAGCATTGTTAACACTTAAACTACCAATTAAATAAGGAATAGTAAAACTCTCTAGCTCTTCAACTTGTTGGGTAGTTTATTCTGTAGAATGGCTGAGTAGACTGCATTTAGCTCCATGTGTGACGCATCATCTAACTTTTGTTTGTTTGCTAAAAGCTCTTTTAAAAATTTAACTGAGTTGAGCATCTGCGAAATAGCTTCAATAAACAGTAAGTTAATATGTAACTTTTTCAAGAGTTTGAGAAATTTACCAAATTGCTCATTGGTATGGTCTTTCTTCGTCGCGTTGGGATCTGGCACACGAGGTTTATATTCTTTACTTACCGGTTTCTGTTCACTGTGGCTAACCTCAACCTTACCTTTACTTAACATAATTTCTTACCTCAATTCTGGTTCATGTTCTACTAACCCTTATTTATCTCTTACAGTGATTGCATGAAGTTTTTCTCTTGAGTTGGTTTTGGTATTACTTGGCAAGCTACCTTGTGGTCTTTCTGAAATCATCTTAGCCAACTGGCCTATTTGATTCTTGAGCCCGACGCTTGCTAATTTTTAAGTGTTGTTCCAGTGTTTTGGAAGCGAGTTTCTGACACCGAAATAAATTTTGTCAAAATCTCCTCAAGGTTCGGCTTCTTTTCCTACTGGTAAGGTGGTTGTTGAAAGCCTGAAAGGGGTTGTGGTCTCTGATTTCCTTGACCACCCCAAGAGAAGTTGGGATGGTTCCTCCAACCTGCATTGTAAGTATTACTATAGGGATTAATCTGAGGTCTTGAATTGTTACCCATATAGGCTAAGCATTCTGGATTATTCATCCCTCCTCCATTTGTATCACACTGCATCATCGGATGTACCTGTGTAGTCCATATAAACCATCAATTTTCTTACTTAAAAGCTCTACCTGGTTTGTTAACATGGTGACCGCGTCTACGTTAAAAACACTAGCTACTTTTGTTGGCTTTATTCTAATGACTTGCCACTGATAATTATTCAGTGACATCTCCTCTATAATTCATGAGCCTCATCATGTATTTTATTATTCAGAGTCCCACCGGTGGATGCATCGATCAATTGCCTAGTTGAGGGGTTCAAACGTTGTAAAAAGTTTGAACCTGTAGCCATAGAGATAACTCATGGTGAGGGAACCTTCTCAATAAGTCATTATATCTCTCTCATGCATCATATAAGGTTTCCAAATCCATCTGTATGAAGGAAGAGATATCATTCCTCAGCTTGGTTGTCTTAGCCGGTAAAAAATACTTTAACAAAAAATTCTTGGTCATTTACTCCCATGTAGTGATAGAACCTCGTGGTAGGGAGTTCAACCACTGCTTAGCCTTATTCCTCAATGAGAATGGGAACAACCGAAGGCGAATGGCATCATCAGAAATGTCATTTATTTTAAAAGTGTCGCAAAATTCTAAGAAATTAGCCAAATGAGTATTTGGGTCTTCGTCCTGCAAACCATCAAACTGAACAAACTGTTGAATCATTTGAATAGTTTTAAGTTTCAGTTCAAAATTATTTGCAGCAACAGCAGGTCTAACAATACTTGATTCAGCCTCAATTAAATTGGGCTTGGCATAATCGTACATAGTACGAGGAGCAGGATTCGGATTTACAGGATTTACAGCAACTATAGGAGGTAACTGATTATTTTGACTTTCTGCCATCTCCTCAGTAATAACTTTCTCTTGCTCTCTAGTATACTTTGTAGACTCTGCCTCGCTTTGTTACGGTTTGGGAGCTATACTTTTGATCTCACTGTCGAATATTAGAGGCCTGATGGGTTTCTTCTATTCATAAACTAAAGGAACTTGCCAGAAGCAAATAAGAGAAAATTTTAGTAAATTAAATTAAAAATGAAAAATAAAAATGGCTAAATTAATAAAAATCAAGCATTCCTAATATCTTAGCCTCCGGCAATGGCGCCAAAAACTTGATGACGTCACGAACTAACTAAAATACGACAAAGGCAAGCGCACCTATCGAATGGTCGTATAGCTACGGTGAGTCGGGAATATCGTATCCACGAGGGCTAAAAGTACTAGTAATTAATATCTTTTTATTATTTAGCCTATAAATTGAAGGGTTATTTTTAATCTAAAATTAAACTAAACTAATTTCTAAGCGACATAGAGCAAATTGAAAAAATAATTGAAAAAAACTTAAGAGAGAGACAACACCCAGGAAAGAATCCACCTAGACTTCACTTATTATTCTAAATTTGAATTAAACGATTTATTCATTTGACTTGATCCGTAGAAATCCCTAAATTATATTAATATCTCTTTCGAGAGTAAAAATAACTGACTCTAGGTTGATTAATTGAAATCTCTTTCTAATTAAAACCCCTATTATCGCATTAACTCGATCTATGGATTCCTCTATTAGATTTGACTCTAATCCGATAAATTTATGTCGTCTTATTTCTAGGATTGCGTGTAACTCCACTCAATTATGCAAGATCTACTCTTAAACAGGGACTTTTGCTCCACTGAATAAGCACATCAATCATGAATTAATATCCTGAAAACATTAAAAACATGAAATAAGAACAGATAATTGAGATCAAGAACAAATATTTATCATGTAATTCAGAACAAATCAAATAATAAAATCCATCTTAGGTTTCATATTCCCTAAGTATTTAGGGAATTTAGTTCATACTGTGTAAGGAAAACACCTTAAAAACAGGAAAACAACAAAACATAAAGAAACCCAAAAACTTTGAGAGAAATTGATGGAGATCTTCAGTCTTGACAGAGATCCTGCTTTCGAGCTGAATCTGTTGGCGTTCTTCGAGTAATTTCTACGTTCTACTATGCATACCCCCTTAGGTCCTCTTCTAGTATGTATTTATACACTTTAGAATACTCAAAAATCTTAAAAATTGGCTTTTTTGGCGTGTTTGGAAAACAGTGAGCGATATCGACATAGGCTGCCACATGAGCGCGTGGCCAACCCGTGTGGCTCAAACGGGCGTGTGCTCAGCCCATGTGGATCTTTAAATCAGCCCATTTTGTCCATTTCTGGCCCGTTTTCTGCTCATTTTGTTCTCCTATACTCACCTAGGTATAGAAACATGAAATTAAAGGATTAGGAGCATCAAATTCACTAAATTATATAATAAATCATCCAAAAACATGCTAAGTACGGGATTAAAATGTGTTACTTTTATGGTTTATCAGAAACCCACTTGAAAAGGAAGGAGGAAGAAGCGGCGGCGGCGGCGGTTACAGTGGCGAATTGAGATTTCTACCAAAAAGAGTTAGGTTTGAATAAAGCGGATTCGTTGATTGTAACTTAAAATTGAAGAAAGCAACTTTGCCTTTTGGGCTTTTCTTATTTTTATTTTAATTTATCTTTGGTCAAATATGAGAACCTACCTTTTTTTTGTTCTATTTTTACTTTCTTTTGCATATTTTATTCAACTATTATATGATTCCTCCATTACTTTTTATTATAAAATATCATACTTGTGCTAAACATTCTCAATTTTTAATTTCATTCTTAAACTTTAAAATAACCAAAGCATTAGTAAAAAATTATAATATTTTTTGTCAATTTAGGGATTAAATTTGTAATTATATAGAAACACATAATATTTAAAAATTTCAAATAATAACTATATGTGTTTACGATTTAATCCGCGTTATTTTAAACATGTACTACCTCATATTTGAGCTGATATTTAATATACAAGTGTTAATAGATAAGACATGAGGGCAACAGAGCTGGTTGTTCACACAATAGTTAAGTGTTGAGAGTCGCTGGAGAAGGAAAGAGGTGTTTCTCTATATGTGTGTGTAAAGAAAGAAAAAGAGTATTTATAAGTGAAGGTGGCCCTCATTCAACCTTAGCTCTTACACGTGTATAGCACGGCTCTCATTGTGTCGACCATTTAGGGAGCACAATAACCCTCTAGATAGGTAATTATGGAATATACATGGACTAGGCAAAGTCCATGCAAGGAAAGATCCAACACTTGCTATTAGTTGGCAAAGTGTTGCTTTTGGTGAGGTCATAGTCAGTAATATCCTGATACAACGAGGTAAGGGTGGTGAGATTTTTATTGAGTGGGGTACTGATAACAACAAATTAATATCTATGTTGACAGAAGAACTTGATCGATATTGATATTAATACTTTAAAATTTTAATTACAACGATTTGAAGTTTGAGAATAATTTAAAATCTTAATCATAGTTTGAGGGTATATAATGCAATTAACCCTAATAACAATAAATTACATTGCATTTTTGTTAGTTGGGGCAGTAAAGAAAATTGAGAAGAAATGCTGCATTTGCAAGTCTTCCCAACGCTGCCAATTTTGACTTCTCTTTTTTTATTTCTTCTGATATTTAGGAAGAAATTCAAATGAGAAGAAATTGGAGCCTTAAACCTTATCGAAAATAAGGGGGAAAACCATAGGTTTTTTTGGGCTACATGACTTTTATGGCAAACTATTTATTCGTATTTTTTATTTTATTTTTTTAACAATCTCATTATACGTTCTGATAATACCTGTTCTTTTTTTGGCAATGTCTAGAATTATCCGTAACTCCTTCCCAACCCATTAATAAGAGGATAATGTACTTCAATACACTTGAACTCACTTCCTCCTATATTAACAACAATACCCATGCCAATCGAAGTAAGATTTAAAGTCTTGGTGGCCAAAATGGATGAAAAAGAAAATATAAAATCTTTTTGTTTCTACAATATATATTTAATTGCTATTCTGAATTAGGTCGATTTAAGTTTTTTTTCCAGGTCCAATTAAGATTCAAAAATTTAAAATAAGATTCAAATTTATTTCGAAATAAAAATAAGGTATAATAATTTATTTGGTACTTCAATTTTATAGAAAATTTTTAATTTTTCATTTAATTTTTAACTCTTAAACTTGTATTGTTTGTCAAATCACTCTAAAATAAATAAAAAAAGTTAACTTATATTAATTTTGCTGATGTGGCATCGTCATGGAAGTTCATGTGTATGTTACATTAGCAATTAATTAATTTTTTTAAATTAAAAAAGTATATAAAATTTTTATACTTTTAATACTTTTTAAATTTTTTTAAAAATAATTTTTATATTTTTTAAAATTTTTATATTTAAAAAATAAGTAATTGCTAACGTGGTAATCCACATGTATACTACATCAACAAAGTTAATAGATGTTAACTTTTTCATCTATTTTGATGTTGATTTGATAAATAATACAAATTTAAATGTTAAAAGAAGTGACATTTTAAATAAAAAATAAAATATTTTTTTTTAAATAATTAGAGGACAAAATAAATCATTGTGCCTAAAAATAAAATAAATCATTTTTTAATAAGTATGGTTTCTTTTAGAAGGATAAGGGAAAAAATCCAAGATAAATACAAAAATTGAATGAATTCATTTTCAATACGTGATTCTCATGTCTTTTAAAGAATTTATGGAGTTTAAGTTTTACAGATGAAAGAAATTACAATAAAGTGAACTTTGGCTCCATTTAGATATTCAACTTGACTCCATTTTGAATTTGGTCAAGATTTAAAGTGAGCATCGGATACTAAAAAGTCCTTTTTTTTCATTGAAAATATCACACAATACATAAGAACATGAACATGTCTTACTGCTGCTTAAGCCTGCTATAATTGAACTCGCTTTTCACCAAATTATCTATTTGTTCAACTCCGGTCTCGATTTGTATGTGGTTTCAAAGTGTACATTTTGCATGCATGAGAATCCACTTCCGCTGATATCTCATCTTCAACACCCGTCTCCGTCGAATGCTGTTCATTTCAAAACAGTAATCTAATAGATAAATCCAGTATTATTGATGTCGAACACCATATAAATCCCACTTTTTTTAAGGTTTTATCCTCTTTAAAGAGAGTCTAAAAACTCATCTGAATGACACTAAAAGGGAGAGTGTATAGAGGGTGATTCAAACCCCTATGCTTGCTCACATGATCTTTATATCTTAGAACGTCACCATTTTTTAGCGGCTTCAAGAGTAGCTTCTAAGCTCTCTTTAGAATCGAAGATATAATCTTAATAATGTCGCACTCTTCAATGCAATGATACTAAAAAAAGATAATATATTCACATTATTAACATGATACTCTTAACACATTATAAATGAAAAAAATTAACTATCAAATCATCAAACTCATAATGTAAAGATTAAAAAAAAAAAAAACTAATTTAAGTGATATTAAATGTGCCTAGATAACCTCTCTATTTTAAAAGTCGTGGATAGTGTTGTTCAATGTATAATTTTTTTTAGTGGGGTGTTGTAATGTTGTCTTTAGATCCAATGATGAAATTTTAAAAATGTAACACTCTTTAATACAATGATTAAGAGTAGGTTTGGATGTGTGATAGGCCGTGATGAGGTGCATTTAGTTTATTTTTTATCTCATGTTACAGTATTTAATTTTACCGTCACCGTTATATTTACACTAACTGCAGATAACCGCACCGCCCATTTAAACCGAAATTAAAAAAATAATACCTTGGGAATATTAATATGATACAACACACTAGGTTGATTATGATTAAGAATATAAAAGGCTAAATGAAAAGCTGTAAAATGATAGAGATGGGGAGGCTCACCGCCCACAAGTCTCGAGAATCGACAACCGTTGATGGCTTAAGGCCTATATCGGACCAATAAGCTGTGATGTTTGCTGAGGAAGATCCTCTGTTCCATAACACCACAGCTACCATATTGTTAGCCAATGGGCCTGCCCATACCTGGATTTTTCAATTTGATGAATACGACTTATGCATTGACAATACATAAAATATTCTCCCTTAATATGATATAAATAAAAAAACTAAATTATGTCTAATTAAATTAGGAAGATTAAATTATAAATATCAACATGATATAATGATTAAATCCATAGTTAGACCAAAAACATGAATTTAAAAATGAGAATGAAACTTACCTCAAGATCCCCTTCTTTCTTCACCTTTTTACCTTGAACACCAAGTTTATCTACAAAGTTGAAAGATTTTGGTCAAAAACTTGATGTTTTTACTTTTAATTTTTATTTTTATTTTATTTCAAGCGTGGAATTAGTTGTTCAATATTGACACTTATTTAATTAGATGATAAGGATTTCGATATTTCTTAAATAAAGATTTAATTTTGAGTCTTCCAAAAAAGTTTTATATCTCATCAAAATTTTTAACTTCACCTGATTTCAAAATTAATCAAAGTCCAACATAAATGATTGTACACTGGAAGGTCTCAAATAGAGCTGCTCAACTGTTGAGCTATCCAAGCTAGTGGCATCATTAAATTTTGAGAGAGTCAAATAAAATATATATATTAGGTTTGGTTTACAAATAAATTTTAAACCCATTTAAAATTTGAGCGAAAATTGAGTTTCAATAATCAAAGCCTAAACTTGACTCAAATTACCATATTTTCAAATTTATGATATGTTATTTTCTATTTTATTTTATATATTAAATAATTTATATCTAATGAAATTTAAATATAATATATTTTAATGTATATATTTAAAAATATATTAAATTGTGAATTTTAGATTTAATAAAAGAAAAAAATTCAATAGTAATAAAAGATATATATTAATATCAAATATAAAATAATAGTAATTATATTTTTAAAAATTTTAATAATATGTATCTACTTAAATAAATTTAGATTAATTATTTATAAATATAAGTGAATTTATGTAAAATTTAAGACATATATTTTGAATCAAGTCGAATTTAGACAATTATATATGATATTAATATTATGAATAAACTCAACTTAAACTCAATTTGATCCTATCTATGAACCTCTAATCCCAATCTAAAAAAAAAAAAAAAAAAGATTTACCCTGATTGACATCAATAACCTCTTTATTGGCTACCAATTCAAATGTCACATTATCCATAGACCTCACGTCACAGCCAATCAACAACGGAGCCTACAAAATAGTGTAGACAAAAAGGAACTGTGAAGTACTAAAATCAAAGAAAAAGATTAGTGTTAGGAGTAATTCTAAAAATGAATAAAAACTCAAATCGATATAATTTGAGTATTTATGAATCGAGTAATTTTTTATTTTTAAAAAATAAAATATAATACGAATTAAGTTGTATAAATCCACTAAAATGATTAGTTTTAAAGTTTAAATAATAAATTATTTTAATAATTTTTATTATTTCTAAATAGTAAAATTGGCGGGACAAGATTAGATTTGAGAAATATAAATCCAAGCTAGAGTGATAGAGAAGTAATAAAATCATATGTACTTTAGCTAATGCCCATATGCTGAAATGGCACCCATATTCTTCCGTTGTCATGCCTCCGTTCCCTACTTCCAGCATGTCGGGATCTGATTCACATAATTTTAATTTCAATCATTTTTTTAAAATAAAAATAATATATATATTATTTTAGAATTTTACCTTTTATTTGTATGTAATGATTTAATTATGCTTTCAAACTCCTATTTTAAATTTATCTTTTAAATTTTAAATTATTAGAATTGTAATTTTTTTTTCTTTTAATTTAAAATTAAAGTTCAATTGAAAACACTGTTAATAAACTTTCGTGGCAGACTAAAAAAAATTGCTGATGAAATTCACTTTCAAAGACGTAGAAAGTGAAAATCAACACCTTTTTTTTTCTTTGGTTGGGTGGCAACTACAGTAGAATTTTTTTCCAGTGAGATCCATTGCAATTTATGGCCTAGAATGAAAAGGGGATAAGGAGACTTTTGCAACCGTTGGATGAATCCATGTTTCACCCATCATATCGGTTACAAAATTAAAAAAAAATTAAACCCTAAACCCTAAACTTCAATCTGGATTATAAGAATGGGATAAGTGTTTTTTTTTTAGTAAAAAAAAAATCTATGTCAAACATGATTGCAACAGATCCCATTGGAAAAAAATCTCACTTTAATTGTTACCTTTTGATCGTGGTAATGTTTGTTTCCCTTTTTAAGTTGGCTACAAAGCAAATTTTTTTTTTTTTTTTAAATGCCAATTTAAAAGATGCATCAAAAGATAAAATGAAATAAATTCTTAGAATTAAAAATTGAGGGCTTAAATTGTAAATATGCAAATAGTATAAGAATTGAGAGCATAAGTCTACCACATGCAAATTCATACCATTCCAAGCTCCCGGTTTAGCATACGAAGCCCACTGGTCATTTTGATCCGCTATTCTCGTCATACTAAGGCACAGTTATAGTAGCTATGAGATATTATCTTTTGAAAAATAAGTAAATGGTAAAAAAATGTGATTAGTCCTTATACTTTGTTAAACTTTGAGATTTAGACATACTACTTAAAAATGTTAAAATTAAATCTTTTTCTTGATCTAAATAATTTTATATTGAAGGCCTCACATACTTGAATATGAATAACATTGACAAAAATTAAAAAAAATAAAAAAAAATGAGCAAAATGAGCAAAATGCTGGCCACAGTACAATTTTCATCCCTATATCCTATTTAATTTGAAAATTTAGCTCCTATAATTTGACATATTTTGATAATTGTACAATTAATGTAATTTTTAAACTATGTTAGTGTGATAAAGAATTCGATATCTCTTAAGTAAAGTCTCAAATTTGAATTTTTTGGATGGAGAAAACAATATTAGAAAAGATTCCAGGGCGTAACATCATTGGAGCCAAAGGATGCTTTACCTCACTCCCATCCCAAAAAAATGTAAAATTTTATTTATACCCTCTTTAATCCTTTTAAAAAAATTTGATTAGACACCTCAAAATTTTTAGAATTCTAATTAGGCCTTCCAAAAGTTTTAAAAATTTTAATTAGAACTTCCCCAAACTTTTTGAAAATTTAAATTAGTCCTCCCAAATTTTGAAAATTTTAAATTAAACCCCCCAAATTCTTAAAATTTTTTAACTAAACCCCTTATTTTTTGAAAATTTTAATTAAACTTTCAATTTAAAAAAGAATTAAGTAAACCCCCCAAAAACTTAGGATTCATTGTGGCTACAGGACTCTAGGGGTTCTCCAACTATAAAACCTCCAATGCATATGGAATAAAACCTCCAAGTTCATTAAGTATAGGGATGAAAACTATAATTTGAGCCAAAATATTTAAAATTAGGCAATAAATGCATAGGTGTATACCTGTCCCAGTTATCTTCAATGTCTCCAGTTGTTCTCCAACTATTCCCTATACTTGGTGCCCATGTTGCAGGATCCTCTTGTCCCCTGTGTTTTTTCAAATAATAATAATAAATATTAGAAATTTTAATTAGGCATTAACCATTGATTTGCTTAAGAAAATATATTATTCATTCATCACTAACCATTCACATAAAGAGAAAAATATGGGCCTCCCTGAGTTAAGTAATGCTTCGCTCATCTTTGGGTACCTACCCATCCACCAAACATATCATAATAAAATAATAATAAAGTTAAAATTTTCTTTAAAGTCCTTATAATTTTCGTACATTTAAAATTTAATCTTTTTATTTTTTAGATTTTAAAATTCAAATGCAATTACTAACGTTATAATAAATTTGAATTTAATAAAAAAATTTGACTGTAATAATAATTGAACTTATATTTTTAAATCCGAAAAATAAAATGAAAAAAAAGTTTGGACTAATTTCTAAAATAATGATGGGCACAAATGAATAAAGCCTGGCTTCATCATTTAGATAATGTAAAATTACCTTTCCTTTGGGCTTAAGCCACCAGTATCTTCACAGTTGTCATATTTCAAGTAATCCACTCCCTATCACCAATTTACTACATTCTTACATACCATCAATAAAGTTGATGCATAAAAAGCAACTTTTTTTAAATTATATGAATCTAAAAAATTTTATATAAAATAAAAGATTATGACAAATTTTTAAATTAGCCCTTCAAAATTCGAAATATTTTGATAAGTTCTAAAAGTTAAGAACAAAGCTAAAAAATATTTTTTTTATGGACCAAAATAAATGTAAATATGCAAAATATATATTTATATATATATATTGAAAAGTTCCAAGAAAATACGAAAAGGAGGGGTGCTACTTGCTCCCTCCCTTTGCCTTTGAGTATGGTATTATTAAGTCAACCTAGTCATTATCATGGACGTTATACACTAGCTTGAATATGATGTAGTGTAGACCATTTTTAAAATATGAGTATATCTATCACATGGACATTTTTTATCTAACATGTAAAAAAAAAATTAACATAAATTTTTAATAAATTGTTTATGTAATAGACACATATACTTTTAAATATGTTTCAGGTCATATCTGAACTGCTATTAATATCAAAACTGCTAAGTTAATGGAAGAACCATATTGATATAGTACTTATACTTCTAGGACTTAATTAGGACATTTTAAAGTTTGAAGACTTATTATAAAATCTAAATCATAACTTGAGGATGTTTGATGCAATTCACCCTAAAATAAATCATTAACATATTTATATAAACGTAATTATAATACGAAAAATAACATAAATATGACAAGATAAGGGAAAGGAAATCATGTATACCCATAAGGCAAAGGTTTTTGCATCTTGTTCTTCATGTCCTAGGGACCCAGGCATGGTCTTGCTACAAGTTTGAGTCCTGAAAATGCAAATAATTCATTAAAAAAGAGTCACCCTTGTGTATGAAAGTCTAAGCTTTCATCCTTATGATTTTAGTTTTTCTACTATGCTGAAATTTAGATTTAAAATCCTCCTTTAATTTGGTATAAATATAATTTGATCTCTTTATTCTTAATTATTAGTAAATACTTTAATTATTATCATTAAAGTGGTTGCATAAAATTATTTTTAAGCTTTAAACATTAAACTGACATGTATGTGACTAAATAACAATAACAAAATTCATGTCATTACTTTAGCGACAGTAATTACTTCTGTTACTAATTAGGATGTACTTTTAAAAATAACCACACTAAATTACGCTGGATTAGAAGGATTAAATCGTAAATTTTAGCATAATAGAGGGACTAAAATCACAAGTAAACCATTTCAAGTTATGAAAAAGGATTTACCCTGCATCTGAGTAAATCCCAAGCTTAAGCCCTTTGCTATGAACATAATCTGCAAGAGCCTTGATGCCAGAGGGAAATGTTGAAGCTTTAGGAACCAAATTTCCCTGATGGAAAAATAAAATTACATTTTAGTCACTGCACAGCTTTTTATTTGTTTTTAAGAATCAAAAGAGGCCCAGAGTTAAGAACATGGTACCTGAGAATCTCTGTTGAGTTCTCCCCAACAATCATCTGATTAAGTTGAGCAAGCAATTCAGTTGAATAAGAAACTAATTGAAACCAATGTTGTGAAGCAATATCTAATGTTATTTTGAAAGGAAAAGAAACATAATGTTGTCAACTAATTCAGTGGTGTGTTGATAAAAGATTTCTGTTGAAATGACATCAAATTTTAGATTCGATTTATCACCTAAATTTATATAGATGTAGCCAACGGCACTTAGACCAGTTGAGACCATTGCATCAGCTGCAACATAGAGCAAAGGAAATTTCATTATTTCATAATAATCGGCACAACAACGACGTCTCAAACTCAGAAGGATATCAATAAATAACCTAAAGTGATCAGAACTTGAAATGAATAAAGGGAATCAACAAAATATTTAATAAAGATAAGTATATTATGAAAGTGCAGACAAAGATCTAAATACCAGTTTCTTTGATCAATGTCTCATTAATATCGCAATGGAAATGATTCCAACTGTTCCACCTGCTCATATTAAAATACCATTCACTCTACTTTTGAACTTATAAACAAAATGAGATTAGGAGAAAAAGGATAAGAATAGGGCATCATATAATCACATCCATACCCCATTTGTGGAGTTAAACCAAGCCCATTATCCATCAGAGTCCTTCTAATCCTACCCGAACCCTCGACTCGAGCCCCGATCTCGGTGACAGAGCTGACCATCAATGGCAACGACGACGTAAAAGTAGAACTGAATATCCCCAAGAAAAACAGAAAACAAAGGGTTGATGATGAAGGAGCCATAGGAGGTATTATCCTTCAGGCTGAAGCAAAGTGTTGTATCTTCAACTATATATGAACTCATATATATATATATATAGGACAGGTTGAAGCATGCTTTTTTTTTTAAACGTAAATGAGGAGGAAAGTGAAGCTTCCAAGAGATGCCAACTAGAGGTAGGGTAAAACAATGATGATGATGATAAAGGAAAATGGAGGTCACATTCATTAGTGGCATCAGCATGAGAATGTGTACATTAGGATCCTTCCATTATTCCTGTCACTATAATAGAACATTGCCAAGAGAGCCAGACAATAACCTTTTTTCTTTTGGGATAATTTAATTATGATTTTAGTATCTGAATTTAAATTTTGATTTAATTTTATCTTTGAAGTTATTATGGTTATTGATAAGTACGAATTAATAATATTGTTGATTGTTGTTGATGATATTTTTAAATTTAAGATTATTAGTTAAATATGATTAGACTTCTGTATAACTTTAACTTTAACTTTAGAATGAAATAATTTTATCATTATACAAGCTGCAAGTAACAGTATTTTCAATTTTTACATACTACTAACATTATAAAAACTAAAAATGTCCCAACTACATTTAGGTAGAATTATTCATGACTCAGGTCACAATTCTTAAAAATTTTCAAGCTTAGACTATTTTTGAGCTAATCATGTTTTGGTGTTTTAAAAATTAATAAAATATTAAAATTATAGTTTCATAATAAAAATTTAAACAGGCACTCATCATGATTGAAATAAAAAATCATGGTCCAAGGGATTGATCAATTTGTCATTTGGCGCTAAAACGTGACTGTGAGTGTCCCTAGGCAATCTCATGACCCTTGATCTGTTCTATTTTTTAACCTTTCGTCATATATAACATGCTTCATTGTCTGCTTTCAATATAGCTGTCTTTTATTTTATTTTATTTTATTTTTTATGGATGGATAATTACGAATTTTGACATTAAAATTTGAAGAAATTTACCTAATTTTTTAAAAATAAAAAGAAATACACAAAAAAGGTTTGGTCTTTTATTTAAGAAATAAATTGGACTGAAATTAGATGAAAAAATAGAGAAGTTCATGGTGATTCCGTGATCAAAGGCAAGTAGGAGAGCGAGGAGCTGAACTCGTGCAATTTCAAAGGGTAATAATTGTTTACGCTAAACCACCGAGACCCCAACACAAACGACTCGTTTTTCCATGGCTTTAGACTTCCTCGTGGGATTGGTTGCCTTCCCGTCTCGCTTTACTTTGGGTAAAGTTTCTTTTTCCATGCAATTTGCTTCGAAGGGTAATTGATTGTTTATATTAAATGCAGGAATGAAGTCAGAAAAATTTTTTAAAGGGTCGGATGGAATTTTAATTTTTTATAATTTATATCTTTATAATTTATAAAAGATTAAATCGAATTTTTATAATTTTAGAGGGGGTCAAAGTACTAATTTAAAATTAAAAAAAATTAAGGGCTTAAAATGTAGTTTTACATTTTATTAAATGAAGGGGCGGAGTTTTAGAAAAAAATTTTAAGAGAATTGAAATTAAATTGTAATTTTTATTATAGTAAAAATATAATTTTATTATTTGGATAGTCTATATTTTATATTTTTAAATGATTAAATTAATTTTTTATTATTTTTAGGGAGCCAAAGTATAATTTTACTTTTATTAATTTAAAATTATAAAAATTTTAAAGGGCATAAATGAAAAATTTTTCATTTTAAGGGAGGCTGGGTCCCCTGTTAAATAAAACCCAAAACAAACCGATTTAAATTTTCTTAGCAATAGACTTGTTCATAAGTTAAGTCATTCGTCTATTTCGGTTTA
The DNA here is from genome assembly GCA_025698465.1 of Gossypium longicalyx. Lineage (NCBI taxonomy): Eukaryota > Viridiplantae > Streptophyta > Magnoliopsida > Malvales > Malvaceae > Gossypium > Gossypium longicalyx. The sequence goes on from CM047007.1 coordinate 87,377,449, forward strand.
CTTTAGATCAACCTTGTTTAATTTGACTTGATTCTGATCAAATTAAGATTTAAATAATTTTAAATTTTTTTTATTTAAATTTTATTATAAAATATAAATAATTTTCAGACAATAAAAATGACAATTTGAATGGACGGAATCGATTTGATAAGTGTAGATGCTAAAAGTGTAAAAAGTAAAGTAATAAAATTTAAGTCCGAGAAGTGTTTAGTAATTTAAAATTTCATTGGAGATTTAATGTGAGAATGATTAGAATGATGATTCAAGTCTCGTACTCTTCAAAAACTGAATCTTAATCTTTCTACTTCTGTAGTATTTTTAATAATTTAGTGTCTCAAACATTTATTGAAATTCTTTGCTTTCTCCTTCATCACACCTATATTGACTTAGGTATAAAAAAACATTCGTAAAACAAACTCCAACGCCCCTCAACTTTACCTTGTAAGAAGTTACTTCCACCAACCTAATCCATTACCTCATATAAGCACCAGTTCACCACATCCGAAAATAATCAACATGCCTAAACAAAAGAGCTAAGGATGGTTCTAAAGAGGACAAATAGGAGCCTTGCCCTTTTGTTTGCTTCTAAAATTTTTTTTGACTTCATTCTAAGATCCACTACCTTGAGACAATTTCATAAAGCTAAAATTAAGGGCTGATTTGATAAAACTAAGAACAAATTAATAAATTTGCACAAAATAAAATGATAATGAGACTCTGAAATAGACCTGTTTATGAGTCAGATTATCTGTCCAAGCTCGAAGGTTATCATAAAATTTAGGAAGATTTGGGAAAAATATTAAGCCCCAAAAATAGACTTAAGAAAATATTAGGCTCATTTAAAATATGAGCTAGGTTCAAACTTGAACATTTAAGACCCGAACTTGACTCGAGTTGGCCTATTTTTAAATTTATACTATTTTATATTATGTTAATATCATGCTTAAGTTTAACCCGACTTGACCCACAAACACATTTATAATACTTTATATTATGTTAATATCATACTTAAGTCTAACCCAACTCAACCCGCAAACACCTTTACTTTAAAATCATAATTTTCATAATGAGATTGAGTTAATGGATCAAACAGATTTAACTAGGAAAAAAATAATCCAATTGTTTGACTAGTACTGAATTGATACTAATCATTAAAAATGGATGATTGAAATTGTTTAAACCGAATGTAGCTAAAGTTTTGCATCGTTCTTTAATTTTGATGTATTCAACCCAATTTTGTTTTAAATTTTAGCTCAAATTCTTTATGTTTACCTTTGAAAAGAAAAGACTAAAATTTTAAAAACAAACGACAAATGAATAGAATTCTTCGCTTTTCTTTTTTATTTGTAACTTTATCTCAAAGCTCTACTAAAAATAATTTAGTAGGCTTTGCAGATTGTTTTAATAGTGCAGCTGCCTAAGGCCCAAAATTGGAAGGGCTCTAAAAAAAATTTCAACTTTTAGTATAAAAAAAAAGAAATTTAGATTAAAATAAATTTATTAAATGATTAGTGCTTTCAATTTTTTTTATCATAAATACTTCATCTCCTAGGGCCTTAAATTTTTCTAGCTTTTATTATATTTACATTTTATAATTTTTTTTAAAAAGGAATTCAATTTATTGTTACGCCTAGGGCTGCAAAAATGTCAAGAATGAGCTTGAAACTTAGGAAAGCTTTTACCAATTTAATATCAATTTTTTTATGGATTGTTTGGGTGAGAAATTTATAAGAGAGATTTAATTTGTGTCCAAGTTTTCAAATTTCTAAAAATAAATTTACTTTTTTGAGTAAATATATTGAAGAATTTCAAAACTTAACGAGTAAATTTTAATGGAGAATTTTAATTGCTCAAATTCATTTTTAAATTTCATCTAAAAAGGTGGTTTTTTCAAAATTCCTCATAATTTTATTTGATTAAGTACATATAGTTTCGCTATAAGATGAAAACTTAAACTTCAAAAATTATTTTATTTAATTATAGTATATCCTTTAAATTTTATTTTATTAAAACTATTTATAAATTCTTACAAATATAATGATATCCAAATTGAATATTTTTTTATATTATTTATTTTTAATAGAATTATTCCTCTTTTATAATTATTTTTTAATATGTAAAATTCCATTAACCTAATCTCTTCTAAATAAATTATTTATCCAAACAAAAAAATTACAAATCTTAACATTTTGAATTGATGGATTCTAAAATGTATTTTAAAAATCTCAAAAATTTTAAGATTCTTCATCCAAACACACTCTTAAGGTTTACTTTTTAAAATTTTGGCATAATCTAAAATATTTTGGCAAACCCTTGTAAAATTTGATAAATCTTTCCAAATTTCAAATATACAAAAAAAATTATAGAAATTTCAATAAATTCTTAAAAATTTTGATATAATATTAAAATTTATGATATACCAAATGTTGAATGGAACAAGTTCGGGACCCTAAGAAATTTTCGTATAACCTTAACAAATTTGATATACCCAAATGTCGAATGGGTAAATCTGACTCTAAGGAAAAGTTTAAAATAGACCTTAAAATATTTGGTATAACTTATACAAAGACAATTACATGCGTTGAGGAAAATTTTTGATAAATCCTATGGAAATGTTATTCTTAGAAATTTTGGTAAGTCGTAAGAAATTTTTGGTATACTAAAATGTTGAATGGATCGAGTTTAGGACCCTAATTTAGAATTTTTTTATATAACCTTAAAAATTTTGTATGTCATTAGAAATTTTGCTATTATTTTAGATATTTTAGTGTGACCTTATAAATTTTGATACACAAAAAGTTTCAAGGAAAAGCTTTAGAAATTTTGGTATAATCTTAAAAATATTAGTAAATCTTAAAATTTTTTGATAAATCCTTGAAAATTTTTATTAAAAAAAAAATCAAATTTTGGCATAGAAGAAATTCTATGGAAAATGCATAGAAATTTTGGTAAACTCTTTGAAATTTTAGTATAAAATTAGAAATTTTGATACATTAAAATGTTGAATGGATGGAATCTAAGACCCTTAGGAAAAACTTTAGAAATTTTGGTAAACCATTTAGTATATCCTTAAAAATTTTAACAAATTTAGATATTTTAATATAATTTTAAAAATTTTGGTATATTAAAATGTTAAATGGGTCAAGTCTGAGACCCTAAGTAAAAGTTTAAGAAATTTTGATATAACTTTAAATATTTTGATAAGTATTTAGAAATTTAGGTATAAACTTTAAGTATATCAAGAATGGTGTTTGGGTTGAGGAAACAATTTGGTAAATCCTATCAAAAGTTAACTTTAGAAATTTTGGTACACCAAAATGTTGAATGAGTCGAGTTTGAGACGTAATGAAAAACTTTAAAAGTTTTGATAAATCCTTTGATAATGTTGGTATAACCTTAGAAATTTTTGTAAATTCTTAAAATTTTTTTATAACATTAGAAATTTTGGTAAAGTCTTAGATTTTTTTTAAAATCATTAGAAATGATATAGCTTTAAAAATTTTGGTAAGTAGAATTAAGTTTTGGTATATAGAAAATTCTTAGGAAAAGTCATAGAAATTTTGCGAAATGATTAGAAATTTTGATATAACTTTAGAAATTATGGTGTATTAAAATGTTCAATGGGTCGAGTTTGGAACTCTTAGAAAAAATTTTAGAAATTTTTGTAAACCATTAAAAATGTTGGTATGGTATAGATTTTTTTTTTTTTTTTAAGATTGTAGGGAGTTTTGATATAAACTTTAAAATTACGGTATGCCAAAATATTGAATGAATCAAGTTTAAAACTTTAAAAGAAAAATTTTAACAATTTTTTATTATCTTAAAATTTTTGTATAACGTTAGATATTTTGATAAATATTTAGGAATTTTGATAAACTTTTAGAAATTTTGGTTTAATTTTAAAATTTTCATAAACCTTTTAAATTTTAGTAAATCCTTTAAAATTGTAAGTTAGGTATGTAGAAAATTCTGAAGAAAACCCTTAAAAATTTTGGTTTACAAAAATATTGAATGGGTTGAGTTTGTGACTTTAGAAATTTTGATAAATTGCAAATAATTTTAGTATAAGTTTAAAAATCTTGGTATATTAAAATATTGAATGGGGCGAGTTTACAATACAAAGGAAAAGTTTAATAAATTTTAGTTTAAAAAGAGGGAATGTAAAATTAACATGGTTTTATGTCATCTCATAATTTTTTCTTTGATTGATATTTTAACAATTTAATGTGCTCGTACCAATATAACAATATTAATACCAATTAAATTAAAACTCAAAGGCACTAAACTTCTTATATATGGTTATTTTTGTTTAATGTATGAATATATATATATATATATATATTTTAAGAAAATAAAAGTAATTTAATGTAACGATTACTAAAATTTGATAGAATAATTGTTTTTTGAAAAAAAAATCTAAATATTTTAGCTTTTATCAATTATGTAAAATTTAAAACAGTGTTGAAGACAGTGAGAGGTGGGAGCAATCCGAAGTCCAAATGCAACCAATACCACACACAATATGGCAAAGGAATGAAATTTGAGTGGAACAAAAATAACAAACAGTTGAGTGGTGGGAATAAAGATGGCGGCTGCCACGGTTCTTCATGATGTGGCGGCGGCTTGTCTCCAACCGCCGCATTCGCTGCCGCGGGCGACGGCTAAAGAACCCAGACTCAAACCAGGGCTTGCTTTCCCTCACCTTTACGATAACAAGCTTCCCGTTCTCGGTCGTGGCTATGGTGTTGGTAACCGTAGTTTCATCACTTGCTATGTTGACCCATCCACTGAGTCTCGTGTCAGCGTGTTAGGGGTGAGTCAGATAAAGGAGAAATGCAGTAAGTGGCAATGGAAAGGTCGGTACTCCATCAATTACTTTGTTTCCTCATCATCTTCTACCAACCCTCCTTTGCTTCTCGTTCATGGATTTGGTGCCTCCATTCCCCATTGGCGAAGGTACCCAAACTGGAAATATCGTTGCTTTTCATTTATTTTGAAATGATTTCAGTATTTGAACTGGGTTAACAATTGTTGTAGGAATATTGACACATTGGCTCAGGATTACACTGTTTATGCTATTGACCTTCTGGGTTTTGGTGCATCAGATAAGCCCCAAGGTTTTTCATATTCCATGGAAGCTTGGGCTGAGGTATATTTCACTACACCCCAAGCTCACAAAAACATGGCGTTTAGCTGTTTTAATCAAAATTAATCCGTCTAATCTCAATATTATTGTTCACAGTTGATACTAGATTTCTTGAATGAAGTTGTTCAGAAGCCTACTGTGTTGATTGGAAACTCTGTGGGAAGTCTTGCTTGTGTGATAGCTGCCTCAGGTAGTTAAAACACATAGTTTAAATCCATATATAATTTTTTTTTTTGATGATTATATTGATAGATATCGAACGAAATTCTACTTAGCAATTAGTTATCAATGATTACTTGCTAATTAAGTTTATTTAATACGTAAATATTCATATCATGTAAGAAATCTTAGAGAATAAGATTTCTTGATGATCAAGCAATAGGATCTTAAGGCAGAATTATGAGATAGATGTAATTTCTATGGCATATTTCTATGGCATATTTGTATAGGAAATGAGTTTTGTAGGGTTGTGAGAAAGAGTTTAGTAAAATATTGGGTTAATGGGGCAAAATGTATTTCATGTGTTTAAACCTAGAGAGCGTAGAAAACTGGGCTTGTTTCGGGGCTCAGGATTAGTATTTGTGTATTGCGTGTTTTGAACCCGTTGTAATCCTTGTGTTTATAGTGGAATTTTTTTCCCTCATCCCTCAATGTAGGCAACCGGAACCGAATCATCTCTTGTAATATCTATGGGGTCTCTGTATAGGAAATGAGTTTTGTGGGGGTGTGAGGAAGAATTTGGTAAAATATTGGGTTAATGGGGTAAAGTGTATTTCAAGTGTTCAAACCTAGGGAGCATAGAAAACTGCGCTTGTTTTTGGGCTCGAGTTTAGTGCTTGTCTATTGGGTGTGACGAAGAGTTTGGTAATTTCTGTGGCATCTTTGTATAGGAATGACTTTTGTAGGGTCGTGAGGAAGATCTTGGTAAAATATCGGGTTAATGGGATAATGTGTTTCCATGTGCTTAAACCTAGGGAACATAGAAAACTGGGCATGTTTTTGGGGCTCAGGTTTAGTGTTTGTCCGTTGGGTGTTTTGAATTCTTTGTAATCCTTATGTTTATGGTGGAGTTTTTCTCTTATCCCTAGATGTAGGCAATCAGAACTGGACCATGTTAAATATTATCTCTTGTGCGTATCATGTATTACATGTTGATCTCGCGTTTGATTGTGTTTCCACTTACAAATTTCTAATGTATATTGTGTGGAACTAGAATCTAGTCAAAACCTGGTTCGAGGGATTGTGCTGTTGAATTGTGCTGGTGGGATGAACAACAAGGCAATTATTGATGATTGGAGGATCAAACTCCTCTTACCTTTGCTTTGGTTGGTTGATTTCTTATTGAAGCAAAGACGAATCGCCACGGCCATCTTTGAGCGCGCCAAGCAAAGGTATTCCATTCGGTTCAACCATTTTCCTGTACTGATATTCATTGTTACTCATCCGGTTGTCTTTAATGCAGAGATAATCTAAGGAACATTTTGTTATCTGTTTATGGAAATAAAGAGTCCGTTGATGATGAGCTAGTTGAGGTACAGCAATCAATCTCCTTGAGTTACCGCCTACGGTTCCTTATTAACACGAACCATTGAAACTTGATAATAATGTTCTTTTATAATGCAGATCATCAATGGACCAGCAAACGATGAAGGTGCTCTCGATGCCTTTGTCTTGATTATAACTGGTCCACCAGGGCCAAACCCTGTGCAATTGATGCCGAGAATCAACTTACCTGTCCTAGTTTTATGGGGTGATCAAGATCCTTTCACCCCTATAGATGGGCCTGTAGGTAAGTACTTCTCTTCCTTACCTTCGAAATCCTCGAATGTAAGCCTTTATATGTTGGAAGGTGTAGGGCATTGCCCCCATGATGATAAACCTGACCTAGTTCATCAAAAGTTGCTTCCTTGGTTGGCTCAAGTTACTGCTTTGTGAGCAGCCATTGATGTAATTGCTAGAAACTGGTGGCCATTTGTATAGTAGATTTTTGATCCAAGGAATATATATACATATATGTATAGCAATGATATGTCATGTATATGTTGCATTGACACTTATCCTATAAATAAGTGTCAATTTTTTTAGTATTTGCTTTTTAGAATTTCTTTATTTGACATTTGAAAAAATTCATAATAGATGGATTATAGTTTAAAATGATTTTATATATTATTCATATATAATACTATATATTATATGAAAGATAGAAATAATAATCTTTTATAGAAACTCTAAATGATTTTATATATTATTTTTTAGAAGTCATTCGTTCCATTAGTCAGATGAATCTACTTATAATCAATTAGTCACTCTTTCACGTTATGCTGCTCATTTAGGGGGTTACCATTCATTTATCATTTCTTGACCAAGGCTCTAAACACTCAAATCTGGTCTCTATAACATTTCACTTTAATAAATCAAGGTGAGATCAAAAGTATTACGAAATTTCTCTTCACTAATTACTTACATGGCATCTCAATATTAAATTTTATTTTAGTACCTTATTATTATCTTTTATTCACATATAATTTCACTTATTATTGTTTTTTTTAGCGAAAAAGATATTGCAACTCAAGTATTAAACATTAAGAAAACCTCGTCACATAATTCTCATTAACCAACCGCAACCTCGGTTCTCTGTTTCGCCTAACCTTGACAATCCTGTCTGTGATTTTATTTTCTTCTTTGGAAATATGTTGGAGATTCCAGTGGCTTAGAAGCTTCAAAAGCAAAAGTATTCTCCTTACTAAAGTAGAATTAGAGTCTTCACGAACTCCTTTATGAATGATGTTAATAGCTTTAAAATTATCGGTTCGAATGATGACTTTTTGAAAGCCTTGATCAAGAGCAATTGTCAACCTGTCTAAGATGCCCCATAATTCTAAATCAAAAACTTCATAATTGCCCAAATACCTGTTGAAATCAACAATCAAATTCCCATTATGATCTCGCAGAAACCCTCCAACTGCAGCAAATATATCCACAGATTTAATTGAACCATCCGTATTTAAATAAACCCAACCATCTAAAGAAACAAGAATGAAATTTGATCTTGAAGGTTTAGTGGCATGCGAACTTAACACAGAAACATACTGCTTTGCCTAACACAAAGAGGCTTTGATAACCTCATCAGCACTCCACGAAAGACCTTAAAATATGTGTAGGTTCTGGTTCTTCCAAATGCGCCAAATGATAATCCCGAACAAGCAAGTCCAATTGACTCCTTCGACTAAGGTAACAGCTTGCTGATTTCGTAGATTAAACGCCATCCACTTGTAAAAAGACCCTGTAAAAAAAACAAATTGTTTACCTATAGGGATTAACTACATCCATATTTACCGTGCCGTTATGCAATCTCGTAGAACATAAAGGACACTTTCATGATTATGACCACATATTCCACAAGTAGTGTCTGTTTCCAATCCTCTTCGTAACCTTTCTGCGTTAGTGAGCAAACGATGTTTAAAAACAAGCCAAATGAAAACTCTAATGCTTTGTGGCCTCTAATATTTCCACGGTAATTTCCAAACATCCTCTTTTCCATTCCATGATTCTTCCCGAAATTTCTTGTATGCACTTTTGATTGAGAAAGAACCAGATGTGGTCCCTCCCCAAATAATTCTATCCATGCCAGAATTTAGTTGAGGTGGTGGAATCCCTACAACCCGTTGAATGATATCCTCAAAGAACCAAAGAAGAAAAAATTCTAAATTCCAATCCCCATTTTCTGTGACCATATCACTGAGAGTACAATCCATATCCAAGTTAGAATTAGAAGCTATCTTTTTTTTTCAAAGGCTCAACATTAGGAACCCAAGGATCCCTCCAACAGTTAAAACTTCGGCCATCTCCAACTGACCAGAGCAGATTCTCACGAATGAGAGGTCAAACCTTCAATAAAGATCTTTACAAAAAAGAACTCCGACCCCTCGATAAGGTTTCTGGCAAGCCACTTTGAACATAATACTTAGATCGAAGCACATTAACCCAAGAGAAGAAGAATCAGTCACTAAATTAAATATCAACTTCATTATGAATGAAGTATTATGATCACGTAAAGATTTTATACCAATACCACCATGCGATTTAGGTTGGCATATTGTATCCCAACTGACCAAAGTTATTTTTTTTTATTTCCACTAGTGGATCCCCAAATGAATTGCCTAACCATAACTTCAATCTCATCACACAAGCCTTTAGGGGTTATCATCGATTGCATAAAGTAACTCAGAATTGATAACAAGACTGATTGAGCTAAGGTAATTCTGCCGGTAAGAGAAAGTTGTCTAGCGTCTCAGCTACAAAGCTTACTACGCACCTTATCTACAACAAAGCGCAAAGTATTATTCGTAACCTTCTCATGAAAGAGGGGGACACCTAAGTACGAACCAAGATTCTGCACCACCTGAAACCCAAAATATCCACTAATACGTTTTTGAATGTCTTCATCCACACCTTTAGAAAAAAACATGTTTGACATTTTCAAATTAACATTATGTCCCGAAAAGCCACAAAACGTGTCTAAAACTTCCTTGATAACCCGTGTTTGATTTTTCTCCGCCTAACCAAAAAGGATCAAGTCATCTGCAAAAAAAAAAAAAAGATGGGAAAGGGACGGACCTGATCTAGACAACTGGATAGGCGACCATCTACCATCAGCCATGGCTGCGTGAATACTATGCCCTAGCCACTCCATACGCAGAATGAAAAGGTAAGGTGAAAGCAGGCATCCTTGATGAACACCTCTTGTCAGTTTGAACTTCTGGGATGCCACTCTATTCCAAAGCACCTGCATAGTGGAACTAGAAATAGCTGACATAATGACATTATGAAGAACATTAGGAATACCTGCAGCCTGTAGAGAAGCGTCTATGAAATCTCAATGAACTCGATCATAAGCCTTCTCGAGATTAATTTTAATGACCATTCATCTTTTATTCTTTTGCTTATTTTTCAAAGAATGTATGACCTCCTAAACAATAATGATGTTGTCGTTGATATTTCTCTCTGCTACAAATCCCGCTTGTTCAGGTCCAATGATCTTCGAAAAAAATATTTTAAATATATTAGCAATGACTTTCATCACTAGCTTGTATAAGACCGAACATAGACTGATAGGTCAAAACTGTGAAAAACATTCCAGATGCTAAACTTTAGGTAAAATGACTATAAGTAAATTATTAAGGTCTGGATCAATGTTCTCCCCAGAGAAAATCCGTTTAACCCACTCACAAATCAAAAGACCAACATGCTCCCATTGGCTCTGATAGACTAGAGCGTGTAAGCCATCACTGCTTGGGGCTTTTAAAGGTGCCATGTCAAAAAGGGCATTCTTAATCCTTTATTTCACCTTGTGACTAAATCATTTAACATTTGTCATCATTGATTCAACTTGTGCCTTCACTATTTTATAGTTTCACTCATTTGAGTCACATTTATTAGAGAGTATATTAATTAACAGAATTTATTGTTACAACTTTTTTAAAAACTTCACCCCAAGTAAATCTTAGTAAAATATGACTCGAATATTTGTGATTCCAACTAAACATATTACGCTAATTTGCACTAAAAGTGCATCCAACCAGCACAACCAAAACACTTAGGGCTTGTACTGGACACTTATGTGTTATGGTATAAGACATATATCGTTATCTTCGCACTAAACACTGTCTTCTAATAAAATCACACACACTAATCCTTATGGCATGCCAACTGTGTTGGAAAAATTGTAATTTATGGGAACTTTGAGGCATATTCTCAATTGATAAAGGTTGAGAGTTGAATCATAAAATTATGGTTTTATATTCTAGTCTATGAGACCTTTACGACGGTATATCATAGACTCAAAATGGTTGAGTGATGAATGAGAAATTAATGCTCAAAGTAAGCTACTTGGAAATATTTGTTGAGTAAAAGAAAAACTTAGATCCCACATTGGTTAAATTTCAACTGTGAGATGTGTATATATATGAATGTAACTAAATGACTAAGCTTGAAACCTTGTCTCACACTCAAGGTGGTCCTGTACGACATGGGTGATGTGAAATGTTCGGATCGATCAGGTTCAAAATGAGCCTACGGATATTTTAGCCCAACACGAAATTTATTTTTCCTTAGCAAATATATACAAAATCTGATTTAAAAGGACATATATCTTTATTTTATTTTATTCTAATCAAATTGATTTAATTGCCCTTTTAATGCAGATTTTGTCTCCTTATATATGGATATTTCCAAAATTCCTCCACTTTGAATGCTTATAAAATGCTAAGACTTCTTCAATTTTTTTTGCTCAATCTCAGTCTCTCACACTGATATTATTTTATCTCCAAAATTCTTCTCTTTTCCTCTCCATATTTTCCTAAGTTCAGTGATAGAAAAAGATATCGTTTGTTCGTTGATCTCTGTAATGGTGCTACGGCTTCGATCATCATATTGTTGTATCCTGGGAGATAGTTGATCATCGTCTAAGGAAACTGTGTAAAACATGCCTCAACATCTAGTAAAATTCGATTCTCTATTCGATTTTTGGTTTTCTAATCTTATGTATTGGTTTTTTGTATTTGATATTTTGAATTCATTTTATTTATTTTATTTTATATAAATAGCTGTTTATTTATATATATTTTTTGTTCGCTAAATGTTTCGTCCATCAACCTTAAGACGTAATTTAGTATTTTCCAGTTCTCTAATCCGAGACAAATGAGACACCAAGGCGAAAAAGAAAAAAAATTTATTTTATTTGAAAATAAAAATTAAAGTTAAATAAAATCTAATTCGGGATTTATTCCCACCGTTTAACGGATTTTATTCCACTTCTGATTTTATTTCCAAACGAGAATAAAAGATAAATAAAATCTGTTTCGGGATTTATTTTCACCGCTCAACGAATTTTATTCCATTTTTTATTTTATTTCCAAAACGAGTATTTAAATTAAATAAAATCTATTTTTGTGATTTATTCCTACCGTTTAACAGATTTTATTTCTAAAACGAATATTAAACTAAATAAAATCAGTTTCGGGATTTATTTTCGCCGTTCAATAGAAATTATTCCAATTTTGATTTTATTTCTAAAACGAGTATTAAAATTAAATAAAATCTATTTTAGGATTTATTCCCGCCGTTCAACAGATTTTATTCCAATTTTGATTTTATTTCCAAAACGAGTATTAAAATTAAATAAAATCTATTTCGGGATTTTTTTTCCCACCGTTTAACATATTTTATTCCATTTTTTATTTTGTTGCCAAAAGAGAAATTAAAATGAAATAAAATCTGTTTCGGGATTTATTCCCGCCGTTTAGCAGATTTTATTCTATTTTGATTTTGTTTCCAAATTAGAATTAAATTGAATAATCTATTTCGGGATTTATTCCCGCCGTTTAACAAATTTTATTCGATCTTGATTTTATTTCTAAACGAAGACTTAATCAAATAATTTTGTTTCGGGATTTAATCCTGCCATTTTATAAAATTGATTGTGATTTTGTTTCAGATTTTTAATTCTGTCGTTTAACAAATCAAAGATAGATTTTTCTATTTATGGTGACCTTTGTGGCTTTAAATTGTGAAAGCTTAAATTATAGCTTTAAAATTGTGACATCAAAGAAAAAGGATTTCTTGTACCGAAACTACATCCTGAATGGATTATCGGATGCAATTTACAAAGTGTATAGTGTTAAGAAAACATCTAAGGAATTATGGACATCATTGGACCATAAATACAAAGCTGAAGATGCTGGAGCTAAAAAGTTTTTAGTTGCTAAATTCTTGAATTTTGTAATGATTGATTCTAAATTAGTTGTGAATCAAGTATAGGAACTTTAATTGATCATTCACGGAATTCTTGCTGAAGGGATGATGATAAGTGAATCCTTCCAAGTGGAAGCCATTACTGAGAAGTTGCCTCCTACTTAGAATGACTTCAAGAATTACCTAAAGTACAAAAGAAAGGAAATGTCAGTGGAAGATTTAATTGTCAGACTTCGGATTGAAGAAGACAATATAGGTACGAAAAAAAGGCTCAACAAAGATGCAAATGGCAATGGTGCTAGGGCAAACATCGTAGAAGTCAATAAAGATTTAAAGGAGGGAAAACAACCTCAAAATGGGTCTAAACTGGAACCAAAAGGTGGCATTTGCAAGAAGCAAAAATTTCAAGGAAAATGCTTCAATTGCAATAAGATGGGGTACAAGTCATCCGGCTGTAGGATATCAAAAAAAGTTAGAGCTAACAAGGCCAATACTATAGAAGAAATTTCCAAGGAAGTGTCCGATATGGACTTATATGCCTAATATAGGCAAAAACTATGAATAAGAATGTTCTTTCTAAAGAGGGAATGTTTGTGGGAAAGGGATATGTATTAAACTAAATGCAATCTCTGTAAAAGCAAAACTATGAATAAAAATGTTGCTTTTTTTTTCTGTTTATATGCTTAAGTCATTTAATTTATGGCATAATAGGCTCGGACATGTTAATTATGATACTTTACGTACATTAATTAACTTATAGCACATTCATTCGTTTCATAATAATTATAATTATAATTGTGAAACATGTGTTGAAGCAAAATTAACAAGCTCAAAAACCATTTGATCTAATACATAACAATGTTTGTGACTTAAAATTTGTTCAAACGAGAGGAGAGAATAAATATTTTATTACCTTCATTGATGACAACATAAAATATTGCTACATATATTTGCTTAAGAGCAAAGACGAAGCTATAGAAAAATATATTCTCTATAAACAAGAAGTTGAAAACAACTTAATAAAAAGATTAAGATGGTGAGAAATGCTCGTGGTGGTGAATATGTTGAACCATTTGAATATTGTACACAATATGACATTATTTTTGAAGTAACACCACCATACTTTCCTCAAATGGAGTAGTCGAGCGAAAAAATCAGACTCTAAAGGAAAAGATAAACGCATTGCTAGAAAGCTCTAGATTATCACAGAAATGTGGGGGGAGCCTCTCTATGAGTTAATTACCTTTTAAATAAGGTGCCCCACAAGAAAAGATAAGACACCATATGAGTTATGGAAATGTAGAAAATCATCCTACAAACCACTTGAAAGTATGGGAGTGTCTTGTTAACGTAATGTATAATGGTAAGTTGAGACATATGCGTCGTCGACATAATACCGTTAAAATAATTGATCTCAAACGAAGTTATCTCTATTGATTTTGTAAATTCAAAAGATAACATTGCAGATCTGCTAACTAAAGGTTTAAATTGAGATTGGGTTGATAAAACATTGAACGGAATAGGACTAAAGCCTATGGAAATTAAAGGCGCTATGTGAAGGAAAACCCTACCTAGTTGACTAGAGATCCCAAGATCTAGGTTCAAAGGGACAACCTAATTGCATAGACCTTGTGAAGTCACTATGAGAGTTCTTATCCCAAGTCCGTTCCTATGATGTAAACAGTGACTAAAAACTGGGATAGGTTAAGCAATGCTTTTAATGACCGTTGTGTTTTTCGATGAGCCAAACAACATAAGTCACCTATGTGAGAGTGAAGTAGGGCCGCTTTGAGGAGACTATTGGGGCATAGTTCTCTCAAACTCTTACAGAATCAGGAGATGTTCACGGCTATATGAACATAACCATGAGAACTAAAACCTTGCCAGGGAGGTAGTTGTGTGAGGTATATCATCGTTTACACAAACGGCAGAACAATTCAAGGACATCACATCTATTGGTCAGCTAGTAAAGTAAATATACTTTCACAAGGGAAGGTTCAAGGGTAGATACCTGCCTATTCTATGCAACTATTGATTGTAGATTCTATCACCACATCGAGTTAATGTTGTTTTTCGATAAAACTATCAATTTTCATTCATGTGGGGGATTGTTGGAAAAATTATAAGTTATGGAAACTTTAAGGCATATTTTTAATTGGTAAAGGTTGAGAGTTGAATCATAAAATTATGGTTTATATTCTACTCCATGAGATTTTTACAATGGTATATCATATGCTCAAAATAATTGAGTGATGAATGAGAAATTAATGCTTAAAGTAAGCTAGTTGGAAATACTTGTTGAGGAATAGAAAAGCATAGATCCCACATTAGTTAAATACCAAGTGTGAGATGTGTATATATATGAGAACCCACTTGAAGGGTGATTGAATGACTAAGCTTGAAACCTTACACATTAGTTAAATATCAAGTGTGAGATGTGTATATATATGAGAACCCACTTGAAGGGTGATTGAATGACTAAGCTTGAAACCTTGCCTCGTGCATATGGGGTGTAGGTCCTAATCCTTCAAAGTTGGGGTGCACCCGCACGACGTGGGCGACACGAAATGTCCGGACCGGTCGGGCTGAAAATGGGCCTACGAATATTTTAGCCTAATATGAAATTTATTTTTCCTCAATAAATATATACAAAATCTGATTTAAAAGGACATATCTTAATTTGATTTTATTTTAATCAAATTGATTTAATTGCCCCTTTAATGCATATTTTGTCTCCTTATACATGGATATTTCCAAAATTCCTCCACTTTGAATGCCTATAAAAGGCTAAGACTTCTTCAAAAATTTTTTCTCAATCTTAGTCTCTCACACCGATATTATTTTCTCTCCAAAATTATTTTCTTTTCCTCTCTATACTTTCCAACATTTGGTGATAGAAAAAGGCATCGTTTGTTCGTTGATCTCTACAGCGGTGCTACTGCTTCAATCATCATGTTGTTATATCCCGAGAGACAGTCGACCAATGTTTCTCCAAGTACCGTAGGAGTGGCCAAATCTACCTTAAAAAAACTGTGTAAAATAGGCCTCAACATCTAGTAAAATTCAATTCTTTATTCGATTTTCGATTTTCTAATCTTATTTATTGGTTTTTCGTATTTGATATTTTAAATACATTTTATTTATTTTATTTTGTATAAATAGTTGTTTGTTTATATATATTTTTTGTTTTCTAACGTGTGTTGTCCAACAAATTGTACCTTAACCATTCTACTAAGCTATTAGACATTTCACTTGATAATAACTCATTCGTACACATTTAAATACTCATTAAACTATTCCACTATCACTTTATAAGCTTTTCATGTAATCGCTTGTTAAGACAATTAAACACATTGAAAATTACATCATAGTTTCATACACACACGCATACATTTTTCTTATTGACATTTCCAATTGATGCTAAGGTGATCATGTCACCATTTCACATTCGTATATGCTAAGGTGATCATGTCACCATTTCACTTTCCAATTAATATGACATTTTCACTTAGCTAACATTTAGTAAATTCCAAATACATCACCTAACATATTTACAACACTAAGGATACTCATTTTACAATATTCTTATTATAATATTTAAAATATTATTTTCCACTTTATGACCATATTTTTCATTTTTATCGCTAAATTGCTTTCTTGTATCAAATTACTGTATTTTACTCATGGCATTTAATATTTTAGCACATAAGAACATCACTATACCATGCCACCAAAGTTCACGTAGCATTTTCTTAATACATTTTCACCTATTTTCAACAAAATCTATCTATTAACAACTCTCAAGATTTCTTACTCACTTTAACATTTTGAAGCATACTTTCCATTCTTAGCACAATTATTCATTTCAACTATTAAATTACATTAATTATTCTACTAAAGTCACATATTTATTAAGGAAAAGATTGGAAAATCCAAGTGTACTTACCTTAGGTCGGTCTAAAACATATCAAAATTCTCATTTTTCTCCTCTAGTCCACTACTCCAACTTCCTTCATGCTTGGAACCTTTCTTTTTCCACATGTTTCACCGTTCCTCATGTATACACTCAAGGCCCAATCTTAGGCCCATGGATGTGATGGGCTTACACTACTTCAAGGCCCAATAATGAGGTCAATGGCTAAACAAATCAAAGCAAGATTGAACGAGACTGAAATAGTAACGCCCCTCGCCCAACCTGATTGCCGTGTCCGAGCTACAGGATACTATAGTCGTTGTCGGAGAAACTTCCATCAAATTCATAGTAAAATAATCATTTCAAATCATTATTCATGTAGACAATAGCATTACAAATATTGCATTTCATGTACAACCTTTCCCAGGCCTTATACAAGCCCATAAATGCTCTAAAGTTAACTCAAGATCGAACGAGGACAACTTTGCAACAATTTCAAATTTTCAACTTGATGTCGCGACGCAACATACTGACTTGACTAAATGGGCTCTTCGTCACGTCATGGCCTGGAGTTTAATTTCGTTACGACGACCATCACTTGATGTCAGGACGTGACATGCTGTTTTGGCCAAAAATGCACCAAATGGTACATATCCTAAACCATTTAAACAAACCTGCCCATAATACCATTCAATGCCAATTTTCCATGATTCAAACAACACTAAAAGCATGCCAAATGCTTAACATTTCATACTCGCCATATCTTTACCAACACAAAACAAGATCAAATCAACATGAGTTCAACTATTGCCACATTGTCTAAATGTCATTCAAACCAACCAAATACCAACCTAACAATACTATATTCATCACCAATTATACCAATTCATTTGCCACAAGCTCAAATCAATTATTTACCAAAACATACCAATTTAACAAAACAATTAACATTTTCAAAGCCATGTTTTAATCTCAAATCTAGTCAACCAAAATCACTTTCATGCCTTAGCATTTCATCATACTTACCTTGAATATGCCATTCAATCATTTTCATTTCAACTAACTACCAAGCATTTCAAACATTAAGCTATATGCCAAATTATTATAAATATTAAGACACTTATATATATACATGCCACAACTTAAGGTTCAAAATGATCAAACATCTAATGATTTGTATGAGATAGTGTATGCTTCGAAAGTTGATCCGGCTTGACACGTTTCACAGAATGATCTAAAAGGGGAAAGGGAAAATAAATGAGATAAGCATATTGACTGCTTAGTAAGTTCATAGGCATTAAACAACTACCTAACCCATTTACAATTTTATACAACAAGTTATTCAATTTAACAAGTTTACCTTAACATGTCAACCACATATCAACAACGTAAGTTCAATATATAACTATATCATATATCAATTAAACATTTAACATTTTAATTCAATTTTATCCACTTAATCAAATCAAAATTTAATCAATTGAAATTCAAACTCATATTATATCATTTCATTACCATTTTCACTTTCCAGTAATAATTTACCCCAAAGAACTCTAATGAACATGTTCGGATACACAAGTTACTACACCACACTAGATTCCTCATCAGAGCAGTAACTAAACCACATTAAAGCACCGTAGTGCAAAGCCTGTAGGCTATCATTCAAGTAATTTTACAATAATATGTCCCTCCACCACATTAGGGTCTTTGTAGAGACATAAAACTCGGTAATCCGGAACAAATGTTGGATTTCAAGATAATCAATAATAAACTTTACACAATCACATACACCTACCATCATATATATCCCGTACCAACACACAAATAACCCTATTGGCTTGCCAATCGTATCCTATCCTTTATTACACTCACTCAGGTACATTTAGCAGATATAATCATTTCTTTACAATTTAGTCTATATCTAACCTTTTGTACCAAATTGCAAATAATTCAAATTTTAATCAAATATACACAATTTCATAATTAAAATATGTAATAATTCACATACATTCATAGCATATGAACTTACCTGAAAAAAATCAACAATTAAGTCAAATTTGTAATGACTAATCGATAATTTTATCTTTTCTCTAATTATCCTCTGTTTGATTCAATTCTCAATCTATACAATAATTCATTTCAACTTATCAATTTCAAACATCTTATATTATTCATTATATGCATGGAACAGTTCAATTTCAATATTAAAATTCCCTTAAAGTTTTGCATTTTCTTTTCAATTTAGTCATAAAACTGAAATTATCATAACTTTTAAATTTGAGCTTCGATATCGAAACTGATATCAATTAAATCTTTCTATAACCCTATATTATCTAAAATTATAAAAACTTCATATCAATTTTAAAATTTATACACTTTAGTCCCTATGTTCAAAAACTTGCAATTAAATTTTACAAACTAGTCTTTTTTCACTTCTAAATTTAAAATCTATCAATTTAACTCCAATTTCTTTAAGAACTCATTAATGGAAACTTTTAAAAACTTTAAAAGTTTTGCAAATTGGTACATGAGCTAGCTAAATCAAGCTCCCACGACTTCAAAAACATAGAAATTACAAGAAAATGACTAAATTGAGTTCATCAATTGAGAGATTAAAGCTTAGAATCCTAAGACTGTTTCTTTTGTCCTTAACAATGGAGGTTTCAGTGCATGAAGAATAAAGGAGAAATGTTTTTTTTCTCTTTCTTTTTATGTTTTTGTATTTATTTTATATACATATATATTAATATAATTATAATTATAATATTATTTTAACAAATATCCTACCAAACCATCAACTATAATTTTAAAATGGCTTATTTTCCATTTTAGACCTTAGTTTAATTACTTTATAAGTTCTTAAGCCTTTGACCAATTTAAAATCTATAATGATAGACTTTACAATTTAGTCATTGTACCATAATTAACTATCAATTTGACAAAATTAAAAGACCAAACTTTAATATGTTTTTATACTAACCTCGAAAATATTAAATAATAATATTTATGGACTCAAACATCAAAATTGAGGTTTCAAAACTGCCGTTTTCATCACTACTGAAAAATGAGCTATTAGAATAACACCCCATGCCCGACCTGATCGTTGGGTCTGAGCTGTGGAATGTCATGGCCATTATCTATGAAACTAACATCAAATAAGCATCATAAAATCATAAACATATGCAATTAAGTACAATTTCACATTCATACTATGCAACATATTCATTTTTAGGTCTTATATAAGCTTATGAAAGCTTTTTTGCTAACCCGATGTTGAATTAGGACCAATTTATAAAGTTTTTAAAACCTTGGGTTGCTGTCGCAACTTCATAAGTCTCTCGTTGCGACTACACAAATCAGTGAGTCACGTTGCAATGTCAAACACCTTTATGTCATGACGCTATTCACTATCAGACTAAGTTGAGACGTCAGGAACTTATGGTCACGACATTGCCCCATTTTTTGGAAACTCAACACATTTAGGTACCTATTCACATGTTTCCAACCAAAGCATATTATCACATACATTTATTTTCCCATTCACCTATGGCAAATCCTAACAAAACATGCTAAAACAAGTTTGTAACAATTTGAATTTAACCATTTAATATAACATAAAATCCATGTCATTCATTTAAATTAAATCACACCATTTACTTACCTAACTATGTCAAATTTGCTTATCTTAGAGCAACATAAGCAAATCTACTTATTTTGAGCATTAAAGATCTATATGATCTAGAAATGAGCTAAAATAACCATGCACTTAACATATGTTTCAAGTATGACAATCATTTATACAATTTCCAATCATACATCAACTTAACCATCCTATTTACTTCATTTTGTAACCTTTCACATGCCAAAACATATAAGGTTATACGTTTACCAAGTTATAAGGAAATCGTATTACTTAAGATTAACCATGCCACAGTGACCATATAACCAACTATCTCAACATGGCCATTTGCACACTGAGGTGCCCCTATATACATACCATAAAATTTGGACACAAAGAACATATATTCTACCATCTTTTGATAGTGTGTGTTTCACGCTGATCCGACTCGAGAAATTTCTCAAGGTGATGATCTACAAAGGAAGGAAACAACTAAAGTAAGCATTGATAATACTTAGAAAGTTCAAATGAAAATACTAGACTTACCTTGATCAATTATAAGGATAAAAACTACCTATCATTTTTGCATACAATTTTGCTATCTTTGGCACATAATGTCTTATCTAGTCACTTTTTAACATTAACATTCAAATAAGTTAGATACAATTGCATACAATGTCACATAACAAATTATAAATATGTATTAGTTCATATCATTAAATTTTCAAGCATTTCCATTTCACGTTAAATGAATATCGCTCGATGGAACTACAGTAAAAGAGACTCAGATACACGGGTGAACTATGTTGCTTACACAAGTTGAAATTATATCAGGGTTGCTCACACAAGCTAAATTTACATCAAGGTTGCTCACACAAGCTGGATTTATATTAGGTTTCCCATCCGGGCTAAACCTATGTCACATAACCCTAGAATCTGCAACAGATGCTAGACCTTGTGCTAACATGTAAAATCCCTGATCAAGCGTGTGTATAACCTTATTGGCATGTCAATCTTATCCTGACCTTTTACCAAGTTCACATTGACATCATTTCTATTTATATATATGTACCAATCTCTGTACATGATCACATATTTCATTTACATGTCATGTAACCGTCCATTTATATACATTTGTACCATGTAATTATTCACATGATTCAAATTGATCTATACTAGCCATATGTGCCAAGCTACTAATATATCTCTATATATTCAAACATACATATACATATATACATCAAGTTCAATGCAAGTATATATATAAATCACACAAAATGAGTTCCAAGTGAACTTACCTATTTGAAACACCAAAAATAAGTTGATTCTTTAGGGAATAATAAAAAAATTTAGCTTTTCCTCGATTAACTTCATTTTGATCCAAATATTGATCTATACAAATATTTTACATCACCAATATATACAAAAAAATTTCATACCATGTATGATCCTATAGAAAGTTACTTTTTTTATTTCCCTCAAAATCTTCATTTTATTCAATTTAGTCTCTAAACTCGGGATGTGTATAAGTATCAATTTTTAGTTTTGTTTTAGCATCTGATTATAGTCATCTCATTAGAGGCCCTATAATTCCTATTTATAACATAATTTCATGATAAGTTTTAAATTTATTTAATTTGGTCCCTAATGCAACAAAGTTGACAAACAAGTTAAATTAACATTACAATCTAGTCCTTTTCATAATCTATGCTTAACCTATCGATTTTAAGCCTAATTCTTTAAGAAATCAACAACGATAACTTTCTAAAACTTTAACAGTTTTAGAAATTGGTACATGAGTTAGCTAAATCAAACTCTCATGATCTCAAGCCCATAAAAATTACAAGAAAAGGACTTGAATTTGCTTTTTAAATAATGGTTGAATGTCAAACTAAAGGTTTATGTTTTCTTCAACCAAAAAAGACTAAGGGAAGAAGATGATGGCAATGTTTTTCCATATTTTCCCACTTACTTTCTATTTATACTTTAGATTAACTTAATTAATTTAGTTTAACTTAACTTAATAAAGGTTAATTAAGATAATTTACTTATTTATAACTTAATGGAATTTTCATAACAATCCACCAATTCTTATTTAAAAATGGTTTACTTACCATTTAAAACCTTTGGCTAATTACTATTTTAAACCCCAAGCCTTTTGTCAATTAAAAATCTATAGCGATTGAAATTTTACAATTTAGTCCCTGAGTGTAACACCTTGGATTATTTAATTTTTTTTTGTGAATTTTGACATAAATGAGTACTTGCTTCAGTGGTTAAGTGTTCTGATTGTGTGCTTGGGGTCTTGGGTTCAAGTCCCACTTTTGGAAAATATATTATTTTTTAGCCCAGCCTTTTCCCTTTTAGGTGGACTTATGTTATATTTTTGGTAACCTAATGTTAGAATGAGCTTGCTGGTTTGAGTGGTAAGGTGTTAGCTTGCCCTAAGGTCTCGTGTTCGAATCCCCGTGTGAGTGTAGATGATAATTTTTACTTCTGTTGTTTGATAGAGGTTCGGAGAAACTGAAACTATGTGGTTGTTGGATGAGGATCAAGGTGTGGGTTAGTGGGGGGTTAGGATATTCTTGAATTTTTATTTCCCTCTCTCTCTCTCTTCTCAAACTTTTCTACAATCAATTTCTCCTTTCCCCTCCTTTCCTCTCTGTGTTCTTTTTGCTTTTCGTTCCTCTCTATTCTGAATCGATTGTTCTAATCATTGGGGCTCGTTAATTTATTTATTTCTTATTCATTAGGGTAAGTGTAAGCCCGTTAGTTTGGTTCTTTTTCTTTTTTTTTTTCCACTTGAATTAGCGTAAGGTGTGAAGTTAGGGAAGTTAATATTCTATTGATCTATTACATAGGAGAAGACAGTGAAGTAGTGGTTTTCGCTCCAACGGTCTAATTAGTGCGTGTGAATGAGTTTGTTGGCGGTAAGTGAGAGTGTTGCTCGGTTTAGTATTGATGAATTCGTAAATTAATTGCTAAAATGGTGTTTGGTATACTATTTTTAGGGTTCAAAGTCTCGAGTTTGCTGTAGCTTAAAAAATGAACCATGTGTGTAACGAAAACGTGGGAAAATAAAGTTTGTCAAAAGTCAAAAAAGTGGCCTGTTGACGCCACATGGGCGTGTGCCAAGCCGTGTGGTAGGCACGACTGTGTGACGGTGATGTGTGTGGCCGTGTGGGTTAGACGACCAATGCCAATTTGTGCTTGTGGGCCATACGGTTATGTGGGCCTTAAATGCTAAAATTTCCCTAGGGTCGCACACGTCGTACCGATCTACTGTGGGTATTCTGTAGGGTCGGTAAGGGCAAAACAAACCCTAATGCATGAGATCTGTTATTCTGATAGACTGGTTTGAGTACTGTGAAATACAATATGTATGATCTGATTGTTTTGTATAAATATATGTAATAGTTGTATTTGAGCATGTGGGACATGTTAATTCTGATATATCTATTTATCTGTTAACTGTATCTATATGTGGGGCGAGAATTGTATATGTGGAGGAAGTATTTTGTGAGGCAACACGTCGCCGATATATTGGCAGCTTGGCTGCAAACTATTCTAATATGTGTCATATAGACACTATGTGGTGTGTAGGGATGGGTGGGTGGTGTGTTGGGATGGTCGGAGCTGGTGTGTAGAGGATAGAGGTAGGACTTTGCATATCTGCATGACTCTGATATAATCCGATTCTGTTAAAGACTATGTCTGTATCTGTTCTATTATGTGAGAAATCTGTATTTTTTATGCATTTATGTTTCCGTTGAGTTGCATACTAAGTTTTGAAAACTCACATTCGTTTGTTTGATCTGTTCAAGTAATCCTCGGGCATAGGCGGGTCGGTGCGACGGAGGCTCAGTGGTGACATTAGTATGGAACTATTTTCAGCTAATAATTTAATTAATTTTCTAGATTTTCTTTGAGAGTTTTTTAATTTTGGGACTCTCTGGACTGTTTTGTTCATAATTTTTGGTTTTGGATGCATTTTTTATTTATATGTTGCGACGTTTTATAAAACCACGGTTTTACGCAAACAAATTTTTTTAAAAATACAAGCTCGATTTTCAAATATAACTTTCACTGCAAATTTTTGTTTTTACTTAAAGGAACAAGCACTTGACGATGTCATTAAAGATTATAACAATATGTTTTTCCAAAATGTGGTCTCGTTGGTAAAAATATTCTTGAGGTTTTTAACATGATAAGCGAATTTCATGACCTTACTTCGTAATATCCCTAGATTCAGCCATAACGTCTAGGTTGGATTTGGGGTGTTACACTGAGCCTTAATTAGCTATTAATTCAGAAAAATTACTGAACCAAATTTTAATATATTTTTATATCATCTCCATAAATATTTATATTAAATTTTTACAAAATCGGTTTACAAAAATGTGGTTCTAAAACTGCATTTTTTGTACTATTAAAAATCGGGCCATTACAAGGATCATCCAAGACTTCGTTACAAAGGCCTTAGATGCACATACAAAGGAAAAAAAAATCAAGATTCACTTTCTTATTTTCAAGAAAATCAAGGAACCAAATCTTGGTCGAATTATGCGGCTTTGAGAGATTTCAAGAATCAAGAAAATTAAGATTGCTAATTTTGGAATTCTTGGTCCAAGAAATCGAATGTTGAAACCAATGAGTGATGGATTACATGTACGAGATTAATTGAGCCAATTTTGGGAGCAAATGGATCACAAGTCCAAGTTCTTAAAAACTGACCAGTTGGGATGTCCATAAGCTTAAAATAAAGTTTCGAGAATGACTGAATTTAATATCAAGCCAAATTGTCAAAGTGGCCCAATTTGTAAACATTTTAATTTTTTTTCCAATTTTATTTAATAAGTGGATCAACATGTAAAAATTTGGCCCAAGGAGCCCATTTAAACCCTTAGACAAATTTCCTATCATATTTTCACATTTAGATATCTTTTCATGCTAGTTTGTTAGTTAATGAGTTGTCATGCTTTGTTGGAATATTTCCACATTCCTTAAATTTAAGAGATTAGATAGGGGTTGGCAGGCTATAAATAGGGTGTGCCCCCTAACCATTCATTCATTATTCACTTTGAGTTAATAAAATTCTCTTTGAGTTTTATTTTAAAGAATTTCTCTTAAGTTTTCTTTTAAATAATTTCTCTTGAGTTTTCTTTTAGAAGAGTTTTAACAATCTGTTCAAATTATCAGAATCATCTTTAAGCTTTTTCTTGCTGAAGATTCTTTCTTTGAGGGTAAATTAGAGCCGTTTGAAGTGGGTTGTGGATTCATCTTGTTTCCAAGGCTCCTTAAGACTTTTACATTCTATCTCTATCTTCTTCCATCTTCATTCATTCTTTTCTTTGTTTTTTTTTTTCTGTTCTATTCTTGTTTAATTGTTTCTAATCTTTAATTTATTTAATTCGAGGTCATATTTCTTCAAGAAAAGACATTCTCCCACCTTAGTACATCAAGAATCACTCAAAAAAAGAGTTCTTTCTTTTCTTACTGTTTGAATCTTTTTGTTACAAAGTAGTTTTTATTTTGCTTAATTCTTCAATTTAAAAAAAACTATTTGGTTATCTTATTCTCAAATCTGGCTGAGGGCTACTTTGAAGTTCAAGAATAACTTTTTCTCACTCAAGAAACCCTATTTTGATCATTCTTGGAATCTTTTCCAGTTGACCCTTCATTTCTTTCAATTTAGGTTTCTTTTTTATTTAATTTTGTTCAATTACAAAAATATTTGTTTCTCTTGTTTAGATCTCAATTCGACAATTTCTTCTTAATCTAGAATGACCCAAATCACTTCAAATGTTGAGTTCTCCATTTTTCTTGGCTGTTCAAATCTTCTTTTGATCTTATCTTTTGATTTCATTCCATTTTAGTAGTTATTTTATTAAATCTATTCTAATTGGTTGTTTTGTCTTAATTGGTAGCCTTGAATTGTTCCAAATTCATCATGGATAAGTCTTTTCTTTCAAACTGACTTGGACTCTCAAGAACCCTAATTTTTCAATTTGGTTTACTTTTTTTTTTTTACTTATTCAATTTGTTTTACTTGCTGTGCTTTTATTTAATTTGACCTAACTTGGATTGTAACATTTTCACGTTTTAATCAAAATATAAGTTTCCTCATTCGTCTAACACCTTAGGCCAAATCTGTGACTTGGACAAACTTGCGATCCTATTCTATGTGCGTCCTTATCATTGGAGATGATGAAAATACACAAACCTACCTTGGTTAAAGATTTCTCTCTCTGACCCATGAAACCCTTGACATTGACGATGAAGGTGATTACAAATATAACTTGGAATTTGGTTTTCTACAAGTTTTTTGTAAGAAATCAAGGTTTAGGGTTGGGACTTTGAGTTAGATTGAAGAAGAAACCAAGAAAATGAAGAGATACAATTTTTCTCTCCTTACCCAAAGGTGGACAACACTTAGTCGAAGAAGGATATGGGTTTTTTCCCACTATTTTTCCCATTTTATTCTTTTATAAACACTTGTCAAAGTAAAAGTCCTAAAACTAAATGTATGGTCCACAAGTAATACTTGGTTTTATTCTCATCTAATGGCCACAATTAGTCCTAAAAAAATTAATTTCTCATTATTATTATATCCCAAACAAAAATCCATGTGAAATAATCAAAATACCCCTTTTATGGAAAAATTGCACCTAAGCCTTTTATCACATATTACCTTACTTTATTTTTATACATGTTACTTAACATAATGGATTTTCCATATTTCGTACTTATTTCCATAATTACTAATTGCTCATGCAAATATTTTCATTTATGCTCTTTCCTAAAGAAGGAGAAATTACAGTTTAGTCCTTATACTCTTCACTTATTCAATTTGGTCCAATTATGACTTCCTTAATGCTAATACATATTTTTTTCATCTTAACACCAAATGATCATAATTAACTCATAATTTATTTATTTGTTCAAATTAAAATTTAATTTTTACTTGTTTCCAACTCTTCCAATTTACTTGTAACACCCTAAACTAGGCCTAGACGTTATGGCTGAGTATGGCAACATCACATGGAATAGAATTTTGAAATCGAATTACCAAGCCAAAACTGTTTTCGTTTATTATCTTCTATTTATCTCTTGTCAACTTCAAAATCTTTTTCTCGTTAATTTAACTCGTTTTAAACCAATTTTGTAGCGGAACCTTTTAAAACCGTGAAATTTGAAGAAAAACCGCTTGCGTTTAGCAAAGACGTTATTTTTATTTAAACTGAGTTTGTGTTGAGTTTGCAGTTTAATAATCCATGAAAACAGTGAAAATCCAAAGTAAAAGCAACAGCCCCAAAAGTCCAATTTACATAAAAAATAACCCAGAAAATAATTAGGAAATAAATACCATAACTGAAATTAAAATAGTTCAATAATCATGTGGTCACTGCCGAGTCCTCTGCCGCACCTATCCGTCTAAGTCTGGGGATTACCTGTACAGATAAAAGAGAAAGGGGTGAGTTTATGTAAACTCAGTGTGCAATCCCCACAAAAAACATGTATACAGTCAAACAACAGTTATCAGTCAAATGCAGTCTGGGCCTGAGCCCATTTCAGTTTCAGTAGCAGTTTGGGCCTTAACCCATTTCAGTTTCAGTATCAGATATGCATTGGAGCTTAAGCCCATCACAGTAACAGTATCATATATACATTAATCAGTAAACAGAGTTCTACCCAACCAGCCTCTACACACCGTCTCCGTCCATCCCTACACTCCATGTGGGGTTTAAAACACTCATCCATCCCTACACTCCATGTAGTATCGAATGCGACACATAATCAGTAAATTGCAACTGAGCTGCCAGAAAATAAGCTTAAGAGCCTCTCAGTACACTTCCTCCAAATATCGACATCCCAACCCAATGCAATACAACATACAATATATGACATGCTAATATAAGAATATCAATTATACATACAGTTCAGTATTCAATCATTTAATCATCATGCTCAGTTCATACATGTTAGATACAGTTCACACATTTAAGGGTCTAAGTAGTGCTTACCGACCCTACAGTAGGTTCATAGTCGACTTGGGCGACCCGTGCAACCTTAGAACACATTTCAGTTAAATGGGCTCACACGCACATGTGGTTTTGCCTGTGTGGGCCCACATACCTGTGTGGCCCATACGGCCTAATTTGGCCTTGGCCGTATGGATCACACAGCCTAGCCCAGAATCCCACACACCTATGTGGACTACCCGTATGGAGCCACACGCCCGTGTGGCCCACACGACCTAAATCAGTCTAGCCCGTGTGTCATACACGGCTTACCTGGCCATCATACGGCTGTGTTTTGTGTGAACGGCTTGGCCTCGTTGATCACAAGCCTGTGTTATGGCACACAACTTACCATATGGGCAACCACACGCCCGTGTGGCGTCGACAATGGGATTTTTGGCTTTAATCGAAATCCCCTTTTTTGCGTTTCTGGGTACACACTTGGTATGTTTTTGCAGCCAACGCAATCTTGAGACCACCAAAACCTACAACCAGAGTACCCAATCTTGATTTAGCAATTGATTAATGGATTTTGAAAAAATGAACCAACTGAAACCCGATTTACCACTGACGAGAAACCTTCGTTAACACTTATTAAACCCAAGAAATGAATCTTACTGCTTGAAACCTTTGCCTACAACACCGATTGCAGTAGTAATCAGATTCTTAATCGCTCAATACACAACAACTATAACAAACAACAAAGAAAACTTACTGAACCCGCACAAGTGTAAATCGCGAACAACAAAAGAAAACTTACCGAACTCGCACAAGTGTAAATCGCGTGCCTAGTAGAAAAGATGAATTCAGAAAATGAAAAGGAAAAAGAAAGAGGGAAAGTTGCAAGGGAATTTCGGTAGAGTAGCAGAGAACCACGTTAGAGATTTTTGGGAAAAACTCGAAATTTTTGGAAAAAAAGAAATTTAATAGAGATAATTCCCATAACTTCCCATATCCCTAAAATCTCTCCACTACTCCCACTAACAACCACTACTCAGACTTTTCATTGAACCGAAACTATACACGTCAACAGAGAAAAATAAACTCCCCCACTCACGTAGGTATTCGAACACAGGACCTCTAACAACCTAACACTCAACTTAACCACCAGACCAGAAGGCCCATTCTAATATGTTTCTAGAAATAATTAAATAAAAGCCTACTGAACAAGAGTGAGGCTTCACTTAGAAAAATTTAAAATTTTGCCTAAGGCAAGGCTTGTATTCAAGACTTCTCACATACTCCCAGAACACTTAGCCACTCAAGCAGATGCACATCTTTGTCACATTTTCACCAAAGCAGAAATAAGAATTTTGGGGCGTTACATTACTCTTTTTCCCACCATATCATGTTTGTGCTTATACTTGCTAACTTTTTATTCTCCAAATATGTAATTGATTCCTTAGAACTACATTTAATGCACTCGCTTTTTAATTTTCTCATAATTTCATTGTATACATTCTCGAAACATCAAGCAAGAACTAGATTCTGAACTCAACCCCACAATTTGGAGGTATCCAGGGTAGTTCCTCGGGAAAAATGTCTTGAAAATCCTTAACAGTTCAAATGTTCGCTACAGCTAGACCAATAACACTTGCATCTCGGACATAGATTAGAAATGTATCACACCTTTTTTAGACCAATTTCTTTGCTACCATAGCAGATATCACATTAGATAGATAATCTTGATGCTGCACAACCATGACAATCTCTTTACCATCAAAATTCTTCAATGCTACCCTCTTAGTAGCATAGTCCAATATCAAGTCAAACTCATCGAAAGACAACTCCATCAAATTGATCAAAAATATCACTCCTTGGACTTCCAATTGACACCTCTTATAAACCTTATCCACTACCATCGATTATCCTAAAGGGCTGACTACAGTAACAATACTAGCAGTATTTTCTACCCCAATTCCCAATCTTTCAAAAACATTACATGCAACATAAGAGTATGTAGATACAATTTTAATTAAAGAAAAGTAAGGTAGGGAATTGACATTGAAGGTACTATTATGACATCGATCGTATCTCTATCATTTTGCTATTTAGCAACATAAACTAGAGCAAGTTGCCTAGCCTCTGTTCTTTTCGCATCCTGAACCGGTGCTCGCTGACCTTGCCCATCATTACCATTCCTATTTAGACCACAGCCCCTCTGAGGTATTGGCCCAACCCTCTGATTTTGTACCCTATTCTGTACTGGAGCTTGCATTTGATTAACCTAGCGAGGATAGTCCTTAACTCGGTGCTCAATTGATCCACAACCTAAACAAGTACCCGATCTTAATAAGTGCTAAAAGTAACATATTTTAACCTCATGCTAGTACTTTTAATCTTTGTGGGAATGATATCTTTGCTCACCATAGCTATACTATTTATTGATAGGTGCAGTTGCCTTAGTCAGATTTTTAGTTGATTTCGTAGACATCAAGTTTTTGGCATTGTTGCCGGGGACAAAAATATTAGGAAAACTTTATTTCTATTAATTTAATTATTTTTATTTTTGTTTTTAATTTAATTGTTACATTTTGTTTGGTTCTTATAGGTTCTTTTGGTTTATAACTAGAGGCAACCCGTTGAAATTGTTATTTTTTGACAATGAAATTGAAAAGATTGCTTAGAGTGTAACACCCCTTACCTGTATCCAACACTGGGATAGGGTACGAGGCATTACCGGACTTAGACACAAGCAACCATACAAAATCGAGACGCAAATTTCCATCCAAATTTAAAACTTTTAATATACACTCATATCATCCCTAAAATGAGCCTACGAGGCCCAAAACATACATTGGAAGTAGTTCGGGACTAAACTGAGAACTTTAAAAAATTTTACAACACTTAGAAAATTTTTCACTAAACGGGGGTCACACGCCCGTGTGGGCAAGCCGTGTGGTCATACACGCCCATGTTCCTAACCCGTGTAACTCTCTGTTTGTCACCCAAGAGAAAATTGAAGTCACACGGCCAATGCACACGTCTATGTGCTTAGGCCGTGTAGTCGATTTAATTTTCATAATTTTTCATAAATAGGTGCAAACTTCACACGCCCAAGGCACACGCCCGTGCCTGGGGCTATGTCATCCACATAGCCGAGATACATGCCCATTTCTCTGCCCGTCTGCTCGATACTAATCATTGTGTTTTGCAACAATTAAGGTGCAGGGGACACACAACCAGAACACACTCCCATGGGGCAAGCCATGTGTCACACACGGCTTAGACACATGCCCATGTACCTACCTGTGTGGACAATAATGAGGCTATTTACCAAGCCATTTTCCACCCTTAATCACACATACACTTACCCCAATTCAAAGGCACAAAACAATACACACTTAGGCAACCAAAACATCCGCATTCATGGTTAAAACATATCAACTTTATATCTTTATCTAACATATTCACTACATTTATTAAGCCCTAAATCAAACACACAAATCTCACATTCGTTAGGCTTCATTCAATTACTATCTAGTTACCAAATTATACTCAACTTCCTCATCTCATCAATAGGTCACAATTGCAAACATTACACAATAATGCCATAAATCACATTTCTAAATATTTCACATTCACCAAGCATACCATGATCATATCACCATAGAAATTGACACATATATAAATATACTTAGGCTTACAATTATGTTGCCACTATAAGCCAACTTACATGGCCAAATAGCAAAACAAGCCTTTGACGATTAAAAGCCATTACATTGGCTAAAATCATATGACACATATAACATAATGACCAAGTCCCTATACATGCTATAACTCAAAATACTTGAATTCATCAATACTCAAAATGATAGCTTGATAGTGTGAAAGGATCTCCGGCGATCTCCAACCTAAGCCAACTTGACAGCACTATAAAACATGAAAAAAGAAGGGGGGTAAGCTATATAGCTTAGTAAGTTCGTACGAAAATAATAAGCAACTCTTACCAAATTTTTATCCAGTCCAACAAATTAAAAACAAGATAATACAAAATTACTATGAATCTTATAGTTATAACTTTATTCAGTCACTATGTTTACTCTATCAACTTATAAGCATAATTTAACATATTTTGGCATTAGTCTAATAACCGTAATCTCTCCTTTGTAACATATTATAGCAATTAAAAAATCATTTCAAACCTCATAATAAACATGCACATTGATTATATGTACTCATATTTCCAAGCATATATCTTAATATCTTTCAATTACTTAAACTTTTATCTTCCAGTACTTTCATAACCATTTTAATAAGCAATTATACCAATCTTTCCTTATTCTCATATCCGATAAATCACAATTTGTGTGAAATAAATATGCTATATCATAACTCAAATTGGCTTAAAAGCCAATCACATGATCTTCAACAGAATTTACCATAAATTTCATACATCACAAGTATAGACCAATAATTACAAGGTTTTCACAAAAACCATTCTCGTGGAATCATGAACTCACAATTTCATGAAGTCAATGCATGTAGACTTTGCTTACATACCTGTACCAATTCGTAATACTTACATACTCTTTCTCCTCTCTTTTTTTACATACCCATTGAATTTCCTATTGAACCACTTGGAATACTAAAGGATAATCAGGAATCTCATACACACAGTACTATACCAATGCCATATCCTAGATATGGTCTTACATGAAATCTCGTAATGCCCATAACTCAACTATGGTCTTACATGAAGTCTTGTATCAATGCCATATCCCATATATGGTCTTACACGTAATCTTATTAACCCAATGTCATGACATTTGTATCCTATCTATTCCTAAGGTTCAACCGAGACTTTCTCTGTATCGAATCTCTATCGATCATTTCCGTAGATCGTACTCAATAGAATTCACATTTCATTTCAATAATATAGTATTTACCAAAATTATATCAATTAAGCATTTATACATATATAATTTAATGCTTATTAAACATACAAACTTACCTCGGCATAAAAATGGCGAAAAAGGGCACCGTCAAATATTTATATTTTTCTCGTTCTATTTTTGAACCTCGTTTTTTTATCTATATTATCACATTTAACTTATTTAATCATTATACTATTCAAATCAACCCAAAATCACATTATGGAAAAAATGTAACATCTCAAAATAGGGCCTAAATGGAATAGTGGTTGCGAAACCACAAATCTGAGATAGAAAAGTTTATTTCGATTAATTTTTATGATTTACTGAGTGATTAGATGTATGTGTTAGATTATTGATAAGAAATTTTATAGATTGCATGTTTAATTTGCCTATTAGGGCTTATTTGCAGAAGTTGCTGTAACAGCCCGATTTAGGGCCTAAACGGAACGATGGTTTTAGAACCATGAATTCGAAGTCAAAAAATTTATTCTGATTAAGTTTTAAATTTTATTTATTGATTAAAATATTGTGTAAAAATATCGTTAAGTAATTTTACTGATAAAGTGCTTAATTGGACTTTTAGGACTAAATTGCAAAAGTTGCAAAATATGTGTTCTAATTCATAAGTACTTGATTGAAATGGGGATTTAAAGAGGGGGTCCTTAAATGGTAATTAGACCATTATATTTTTTTTGGACAAAAATGGGCATGAGTAGAACAAAATTTTAAAGAAAGGCCCTAAGGGCATTTTAGTCATTTGGTAATTAAAAGAAATAGAAAGGGAAAATAAAGCCAAAATTGAATCATCTTTTTTATGAATCCCAAAATAAAAGCAAACAGTCCGAAAGTCTAAATTACAACAAAAATTTCTTCGAAAATAATAGGAATTAAAATCCTTATATGGTATTAAATCGGTTCAATAGTCATGTGGTCACCGTTGAGTCCTCCGTCGCACCAATCCGTCTTAAGTCTAGGGATTTCCTGTACAGATAAAACAGAAAGGGGTGAGTTTACTTAAAACTCGCAGTGTATTCCCACGTAAGGCATGCATACAAATAAACAACAGATTTTTCAATAAATGCGATGCGACCTAAGCCCATTTTAGTTCAGTAGCAATTCGGGCCTTAGCCCATTTCAGTTTCAGTATCAGATATGTATTAATCAGTAAACAGAGTCCTACCCAACCAGCCTCTACACACCGTATCTGTCCATCCCTACACTCCATATGAGGTTTAAAACACCCACCCATCCCTACACTCCAAGTAGTATTGAATGCGGCACATTATTAGTAAATTGCACCTGAGTTACCAAATAATAGGCTTAAGAGCCTTTCAGTACACTTCCTCCAAATATCAATATCCCAGCCCAATGCAATGCAACATACAGTATATGACATGTTAATACATGAATATCAGTTATACATACAGTTCAGTATTCATTCATGTAATCATCATGCTCAGTACATACACCATACAAACAATTCACGCATTTAAGGGTCTAAATAGTGCTTACCGACCCTATAGTAGGTTCACAGTCAACTTGGGCGACCCGTGCAACCTTAGAACACATTTCAGTTAAATGGGCTCACACACTCCTGTGACCTGACCGTGTGGGCCCACACTGGCCGTGTGGATCACGCGGCCTGGCCCAGAATCTCACACGCCTATGTGAACTACCTGTGTGGACCTACGCGCCCGTGTGGCCCACACTACCCAAATTAATCTAGCCCGTGTGTCGCACACGGCCTACTTGGCCTCGTCGACCATACGCCTGTCTTATAGCACACGGCCTACCACACGGCTTACCACACAGCCGTGTAGCGTCGACAGAATGATTTTTGGCTTTTGCTGAAAATGCGTTTTCTTGCGATTCAGGTACACACCTTATACCAATATATGCTAAAACACTTCTGAGATATCCAACACCTATAATTGACCAATATTTCCCAATTCAGTTACTTATCATCTTTCAATCAAAAACATAGCGAGACTGACCATTGATAATCTATCAAAACCTTACCTTCAATTGAGAAATAGAAATTTTGCACACTACAACGACGATGGAGGAACTTCAGCCCCTTGAATATCCCTTAAACACAAAACAAAAACCCCTTCAATTATTATTTAGCCAAAAGGACGTTAAGAATCTAGCAATATGCAACTTACCGATCAAACGAAAATAAACGTTGTACAACTGAGGTGACTTGAATAAGAAATTGAAAAGAAGATAGGGAGAGTGAGATGGAAAATTCAGTAGAGAGGGAAAATAGATAGCAGAATCCTTTTTTTTTTTTGCAAAAAGAAACTCTAAATGAAAATCCTGATAACTCCCCCTATCCCAACTCCTCTAAATTCTCTCCACCAAACTTTCCACTTCTCAGACGTCTAACACAACTCAAACTCTCTCTCAAAGCCGAACAAAAATATTGCCTATGCAAGATTCAAACACCAGACCTTCAGCAGACTAACACTCCACTTAACCACCAGACCAATAGTCCCATTCTGATATGGTTTTACCAACAATTAGACTTAAGCCTACTGAGCAAGGATGAGGCTTAAGTCAGAAATATACCAAAATTTTCCAAAGCCAGGGCTTGAACTTGTGATCTCACACACACACCCCTAAAACACTTAACCATTGAAGCAGATACACACTTGTGTCAAAGAAACAAAATTCACAAATGCCGAAATTAAAAATTTGGGGCATTACATCCTTATTGATTTTGTTATATTGGACATGAATGAGGATATTGAAGTACCCATGATCTTAGGTTGACCATTTTTAGCCATTGCCAGAACTGTTATTGATGTGGGTAGTGGTGAACTTGTACTAAGTGTAGGTGATGAAAATGCTAATCTTCAAGCACATTATTTTGTTAGAGTTCCTAGGGAGCATGGTGATTTTTTTTTTGTTAATTTTAGTAATCATGTGGATCAACATTCTTTGCAGGAATTTACTAATGAATATGTGTTCGAACAATATCTATCTCAAGGTGAAAAAAATCAAGGGATGAGTGGAGAGCGATTGGTGCAGCTCGATGAACTAGATGAATGGCGAACGAATGCTAATAAGAAACCGAGAAAGCACAAGAAAGTAACAAAGCAACGCCATGATATATATATGTAAAAGGACGAACCAATTCAAAATTTGGAATAAACTACTGCTAGACAAGTCAGATCCATGAATGTTACCTTCAGAGCCTAAGTTAAGAGGGTCGAACCCCTTTGTGGTACAAAACGTATTTCCATACAGAACCAGTGAGGTAAAACACCATGATTATGATACATTCGAGGTGAACAGTTTTCATCTCAAACTTTATTTTGGTGGTAATACTGACAACGAGAGAAAGGAGCTTTGGCTCCAAGATACATCTTAACCGTTAGCTTGAAAAGAGAAATCGAGCTTAGGCTCTAAATAAGCACTTCTCGCAAGACAACCCCAAGCGTTTTATTTTATTTATTTATTTATTTTAATTTCATGTTATTTTAAAAAAATTGAAAAAAAACTTTTGAAATTTTTTTTAAAAAAGGGGTCCATACGATCTAGGGTGATAACAAATCAAGCCAACATACTCACAACCAAAAATAAAATGAGCACAGAATAAAATATATGTTCGATATGCTCAAAAGCTCACAAAAAAAATTACGATTTTGATTTCAAACTTGTAAATTTAAAATTTCAACATAATATTTCAATTCAGGGAGACAACCTAAAATAATAATTTCTGCAAAACAACTTATCATGCTTGACTCTCTCGCATCTAAAATATAAATCACACAATTTACAAAAATCCTCAAATAAATCCCAAAATATAATTAATACAAACTCTAAATTAAAAAAAAATTAATTTCAATGATAGGTGTGAGAAAATTACTCAAACACAAACAACAATTCAGAGATTTTATCTATAAAAATATAAAAAAAAACTCCCCACACTTAAGATATACATTGTCCTCAATGTACAAACAGATATAAATGAAATAAACATAATATCAAAAGGGAGGAAGAAAACTAAAACTGCCCTAAATTTAGATGATTTCGACAGAACAGTGAAAATCAAAATCGTAGGCAATTCTAATGAAGTACATTTTTCTAAGCAAACTAATAAAAAAATAGACACAAATAAATAAGATAAAGAGATTACAAACTAAAAAGAAAAAACAATTGAAAAAGAATAACAAAAAAATGCATAATAAAATAAAATAAAATAAAAGATATAAATCTAGAAAATAAAATAATAAAAATAAAAATAAAAATAGGGCTTGCTGTAAGGAGGAAAAAAGGAGCAAAAAGACAAAAAAAAAGGGTCCACATGGTCTAGAGACACAACCGTGTGTGACACACGGCCTAGACATACAGATGTGCCACAAGCCGTGTGAAAAATGGAAACTAATTTTTTTTTAATTTTCTTTTAACCTACACGGGCACAGAGAGTTACACTGCCTGGCGACATGGCCGTGTAAAGCACATGGCCTGGCTACACGGCCATGTGGCTCACATGGTCCTATAACTTTTTTTCCTCTTTAAAGCTAGGTTTTTTTTTTCTTTTGCCTTTTTGTTCCTTTGTTTCTCCCTACCCCAAGTCCTATTTTATTTTTTATTTTTTAAATTTTCTAGATTTATATCTTTTATTTTATTTTATTTTATTATGCATTTTTATACTTTTTCAATTTTTTTTTCTAGTTTGTAATCTCTTTATCTTATTTATTTTTATCTATTTTCTTATTAATTTGCTCGAAAACATGTACTTCATTTAAAATCGTCTATAATTTCGATTTTCACTATTTCGACAAATTCATCCAAATTTGGTGCAGTTTTAGTTCTCTCCCTCCCTTATGATATTTTTCTTATTTTGTTTCTTTTTTTTTTTGTACATTGAGAGTAATATACATCTTAAGTGTGGGGAGATTATTTATATGTTTATGCGATAAAATCCGTAAATTATTTTTTGTGCTTAAGTAATTTTTGTACACCTACCATTAAATTTTTTTTTAATTTTGAGTTTTTATTGATTTTGTTTTGGAATAATTTTTGAATTTTTATGCATTGCTTGATTTATATTTTAAGATATGACAGAGCCAAGCGTGATAAGTTGTTTTTTAAAAATTATTGTTTTAGATTTATTTTGAAATTTAAGTCACCTTGAACTGAAGAATTATTTTGAAATTTTAAATTTGCAAGTTTGACATCAAAACCATAATTTTTTAAAAATTATTGTTTTAGATTTATTTTGAAATTTAAGTCTCCCTTAACTGAAGAATTATTTTGAAATTTTAAATTTGCAAGTCTGATATCAAAACCATAATTTTTGTGAGCTTTTGAGTCTATAGAGCATGTATTTTATTTCGTGCTTATTTTATTTTTGGTTTTGAGTATGTCGGCTTGATTTGTTATTCTAGAACTTGCTTTTGTTATACATGTCGAGACCACATTATTGATTTGATATACTGAGATGATAGAGACACTTAGGATTTTACCCACCTAACCATTAATCAGCTTATATGTTGCATTATCCCCTAGTAAACCTTGTTGATCCTAACACATTTTTTCTTTCCTGTTAATGTTAATCCATAACTCATATCTATGTTGTACATTATCCCTTTTATTGACTCCCTTCTCGTCGAGATTTGATTTGGTTAATTGCCTGACTATGTTTCATCATTTGTATTGTTGAATTTTATTTTGTTCCTAAAAAAATAGAAAAACAAAAAAAGAGAGAAAGAAAACAAAAAAATGAAAAAAAATAAAAAAAAATTTGAGCTTCAATCGTTAGCATCATATTGTGTTAAAAAGCTCATTTTTATTTATTTCTTGTTAATGTGAATTCTTTTAATTCAACAACTGATTTTTTCTAGTTTTGTAACTTATCAACTCGACTCTCAATTATAACCAACTTTTCTAACATTTTCTATACCCTTAACCTAAACCCCATTACAACCTTGTAAAGACCTCTTGATTAGTGTGTCATCTCATTCTATAGTGGTGGAAATTTGATTTTTCAAGCAAGCTTATGGTAATAACATTTCTTGTTTGACTGTTGTTTGCATATTATTTGAACCTTAAAAACTTTGAGTGCTTTGAATGAATTTTTAGTGAGGATCTTATTTCTTATTGAGTTTGAATTTCAAGTAATTTTTTAGATAAGGGAGATGCCTAATATTTGTAGAGCTTAAAATTCTCTACTCAGATTGCTTGTACTGTTTAGTGTCATTTTAGTGATTATCTATAAATTATCCTAAGACATTATCGGTGAAAATAAATAAATTGAGAAAAGTTAACTTGATTGTAGGTTGATGATTTTTCTTGAGGACAAGCAAACGCTTAAGTGTGGGGATATTTGATAAGTGCTAAAAGTAATGTCGAAACCATTTTTGAAATCGACTTTTATTTTGAAAACGAAAATGGGAGTCGCCACCAATCCTTTTTATATGAGGTGTGATCGAATCACCTCGAAACTTGATCTTTTTAATAAAAGGTTTAATTTATTAAAACAATGTTTTTTGGTCTACAAAAATCTAAAAATGGGTTCGGGAATCGGTTACGTATGAGGAAGGATTAGCACCCTCGTAACGCCCAAAATTGATATCTAATTTATTAATTAATGTCTTAATGTCGAAAGTTGAAAACTCGAAAAGAATTTAAAATACGATTCCCCTTTGTATTATGTTATTTTTAATTTAAAAAATCGCTTGAATAAATCGAAATGTATGTTAAAGGTCATCTTATCTCGAGGTAACAAAAGGTCATATCTTGTAAGTTAGGATACGAAACCTTAAAATCTCGAAAAATAAGTTCGCATTTTTTATTATTTAATTAAATCTCATATATTTTGATTTTAAGAGGATATTCGGTCATTTAGATTCAACGAGAAAGTCAAAACCTCGTAAGTTAGGGCACGACTTCTCGAATCTCTAAATACGGAACATTGCCTATTTTTAAAAAATTTCCTTTTTTTGGATAATAACAAATATCATTTTTAAAACAATATGGGTTTTTGTTCAGGTGTGGTACATCAATGCATGAACATTTCTAAATTCAATGTATAAAATAGTGATAAACGGAATAATATATAATAGCTATATGGGTAAAATGTTAGAATAAACAAATAGAGGAACGCTATAATAATACTAATGTGATTGTAGTAATGATGACATCATATGCATAATAGAATAATAATAATAATGAAAATGATAATAATGATAATAATAATAATAATACTAATAATAACAACAATAATAAAAAATAATCTAATTTTTGGGAAGTAAAAATACAATAAATAAATAAGTAATAAATAATAGAATAATAATAACGATAATAAAGGTAAAGAATAAAATGAAATAAAATAAAATAAAAATGCATGATAAATACGAAAACTAAATTAAAAAAAAAGGTAAGTAAATAAATAAAATAAACAAAACACAAAAATAAAAACCTAGACAAGGCTAAAATTAAATAAAAGGATTAAATTGACATTAAAATAAAATTAAGAGTCTAAATCAAAATATAATAAGTTCATGAATATAAGAGAGGCTAAATTGAAACTTAAATAAAATTTTAGGGGAGAAATCGGGGTAAAAATAAAATAAAGGACTAAATTGTAACGCGCTAAAAAAGAATAGGGGTTGAAAAGGAAAATATCCCTGCCCTCCTTGTGCGCACCGTTTTAAAGGATCAAAATAAAAAAATAAAAATTAAATGGGATAAATTAAAAAAAACAAAAAAAAAAGAAATAGGACTGTATTGTAAGATGTGTAAAAAGCGGAAGGACCAAA
Source organism: Gossypium longicalyx (assembly GCA_025698465.1). Classification (NCBI taxonomy): domain Eukaryota; kingdom Viridiplantae; phylum Streptophyta; class Magnoliopsida; order Malvales; family Malvaceae; genus Gossypium; species Gossypium longicalyx. The sequence continues at coordinate 87,418,549 of CM047007.1, forward strand.
AGCGCAATTAGACCCCCTTTAAGCAAAACACGCGGATTCTAGGTCAGGCGGGTCGGTTTGGATCGGATCTGCCAAAGCAACCTCGTTTTGGACATCTGAGGTCATTCCCAAAATGACGCTCCCAAAACAGCGTCGTTTTGGAGGCCTATAAAAACCAATTTTTTTTAAAAAAAATTTATTTCCTCTCTGCCTTAAAAAAATCCTCTCTTTTTTTCCCTTTTCTCTGAAATAGCCCCCAAGTTCGGCCAAAGGAGCTGCCGATCTCCTCCGCAATGGTCGCCGGTCGCTGGAGACGGCTCCGCCGTCCACGGTGGTCGAAAAACGGAAAAAGTTTCCCTTTTTTGGCCTTTTGACTTCCAAAGCCCAGATCTGAAGGCTAAAAGCCTAAAAAAAAAAAAAAAAAAAACAAAAAGCTTTGATTTTTTTTTTGTTCTTTTATATATATTTTTTGTTTGCGAAAAATAAATAAACACAAAAAATCACCTTTGAAGTTTTTTTTATTTTCGTATTTCGGTTGATTTTTTTGTTTCGATTTCTATTTCAAAAAAAAAACAAACCTCCTAATACAATCTATTCTCTGGCTTTTATAGCCATTTTACATTTGTTTAAAATACATATATTTTTTTATTTTGTCACTATTCCTGCATCTGCTTCTACTGTTCCTGTCTTTTCCATTTTTTTTTGCAGGTATTTGGGGGTCAACGACGATGGGAGAAGCATGCCTTTGTCATTTTGGTGAAATGGCGGCGGAGATGGCAGACCTCGAGGCGAGGGGCCTCGGGTGGCATGCCTACGAGGAAACGGAGCTAGAGGCTAGGGTTTTTTTCTTTAGTTTGCTGAAAAGTTTAGGTTGTGGGCTTAGGGTTTCTTCATTTTAGCCATACTGGGCCATATTGGACTGTTTGTTATAATGGACTTGGACTTTAATTATTTTCTTTTTTTGTTCGTTTGTTTTTTTTTTGGTTTGGGCTCGGACAAAATTAAGCTTCTACAAGTAACATATTTTAACCTCATTCTAATGCGTTTTTGGATGATTATTTGATGTTAATGGTGAATTTTATGCTCTTAATCCTTTAAATTCATGTTTTTATACTTAAAAGAGCATTTGGGAGCAAAAGAAGCGAAAAACAAATGAAATTAAAAAATCGGAGCAAGTTACAGGAGAACCATAGGCTGGACCATTCCACATAGCCTAGACACGCGAGCGTGTGAGCCACACGGCCATGTGGCAGGCTGTGCCGATTTTGGCGAATTGCACTCCGAACAGCGGAGAAAATTTGATTTTTAATTTTTTTGAGGCATCCTGAGACCTATATATGACAAAAATAAGAAGATAGGAGTGAGTCGTCATAGAATAATCAAGAAAACAACTCGAAAAACACCATTGAAGCCGATTCTAAAGAAAATTTTCATAAAGATTGAAGATTCCATTTTGATTTCTTTGGTGATTATTATGAGTTTCTTTGTTTTTTATGGTTATACTGTATTTTGGATTGTTTTATTTTCAAGCATAAACTAATTTTCTAAATACCTAGGGAGATGAACCTTATAATGAATTCTGTTGTTTGATTTCTATTTTTCGCAATAAAAACTTATTTCTTGTTCTCAATTATGTGTGCTTAATTCTTGGCTTGATATTTCTAGATTATTGATCCATGTTTAATGTGCTTAAATGAGAGGAGGAATATACCTTATTTGTGTAGATCTACCGTAATTGAGTGGAGTTGCATGCAATACTAGAAATTGGGCGACATAAATCACCAGATTAGAGTCAATTCTAATAGGGGAATGCATAAATCAAGTTACTGCGATAATAGGGGTTTTAATTAGAAAGAAATTTCAATTAATCAACCTAGAGTCAGTTGCTCTTATTCTTGAAGAGATGTTAGCATAATTTAGGGATTTTTTGTAACACCCCTAACCGTATCTGTCGCCGGAATGGGGTTACGAGGCATTACCAATCACAATATGACTTAGAACAGACTTTCATTTCAAAGTAAATCATCTAGTAAAATTTTTAACCAAACTAGCATACTTTAATTCCATAATTTATTTTTTATTTATTTTATTCAATCAATACAACCAAATAATCATGGAAATTAAATTTTAAACTCATAACCAAGTATGTTTCATTTCACATTCCAAACATATATGTATACTTTAAAACAAACACACATACATAATTTCATTTCATATAAATAATATAGTCCATTATAAAATTGGTATGTAAAAATAAAATATTTAAATATCACTCATACATTTAAGAAATAATCCATTTAACATATGTCGAATATATCATCAACTTAACTAAGTAAACCACTCAAATAAATTAACCAAGGCATCCAAATAATGTACCATTTGAAACCGATAAAAAATCCATATTCATCCCTTAACTATTTGGCTAACAAAATTTACTTGTACATATTTATTGATTTTCAAATAACTAACGAATTCATATAGCCATATATAACATTATTTTAAACCCTAAACATATACCAATACACCACATATAAATGACATGCATTTTACTAACTTATACATTACATAATATAACACAATACATATCCATCATTTACTCCATAATTGAAACACATAACCAAACACCACCATCTATATATACATATATATCTTGAAATAATATTTAACTCATATCAATACATCATATACAAAAATATTTATATATGTGCAAGTGTCGAATCACAAAGTTGATTATACCCATCTCATGTGACAGGTTTATACTTCACAAGAATAAGTCATTAACTAAACATATACATATATCCAAAACACAAATTTAAATACCATGTAATAAACATATCAATAAACTTCTACCATGTTCAAACATAAGCAAATATCATTTAATGCCAATTCACATATACTTTTATCTATGCATAACCATGGCCAAATCATCCACATATACATCCTAAAATTACCAATACCGAATTACCCAAAACCAAGCTTATCAAACATTTTAATTAAGAACATATAAAAACAACCTTAAGCATAATAAGCAAGTCATTTTCGCATGGCTTTAAATATATATACAAATTTCAAAACCAAATATATATAAAACAAGCCTATACATGCCACATAACCAAATTTCAAAACATTCATTTACCGAAGCGAAAACTGGATAGTGTGATGAGGTCTCCCACGACTTCTAACTCGAGCAAGTCTCCGAAACTCTATAAACATAGGAAAAACACACAGAGTAAGCTTTAAAAGCTTAGTAAACCATAAGCAAATATATAACTCAATAAAAATATCAATTCAATTACCAAACCAATTCATACTATCATAATCACATTTAATTTCAAACTTACAAATTCATATAATACATATACTTTCACTTTGCCAAATATACATACGTCCAATATCAAAATATCATTCAAACTCAAAGTCATAATGTCATTATTTAACTGAATATACATAAACTCATATACATATATTCATGGATCATTCCATAAATATTCTTATTTTACATCCTTAAGGCCGTACATAATCATTTATATATGTTTGCACATAAATCACAAATATAACATCACTATATATAACCTTTGGCCGAATATACTATATCTAATATCAAGATAACAAACAATTTCAAAACCATAGTACCACTCTATAATCAATTATATACACACTCATAAACATATATTCTTGAATCAAACTTTAATATCTCATACTTATACTTATCATGTAGCCGAATATACTTCACAAATACACTTACATTTACATTAACATCATGTAATAAATTGCATTGCATATCAAATACTAACTTACCTTATTTCGAATAAGTAATAAGCTATTACATACCTGATCACTTTAGTCTGTCGTACACTTTTATTCACAACTTAACGTTGCCCGTTGAACCATTCGAAATTGAATAAGATACTCGAGTAATCACACATATCGTACAATGCCAACGTCCCAGACGTGGTCTTACATGCTATCACATATCGATGTCACTATCCCAGACATGATCTTACTCATAACCACATACATCGATACCAACATATTAGACATGGTCTTACACGCACACATATATCGGAATCACATAACGATGCCAACGTATTAAACGTGGTCTTACTCGTACACATATATCGAAATCACATATCGATGCCAACGTATTAAACGTGGTCTTACTCGCACACATATATTGGAATCACATATCGATGCCAATGTCCCAAACGTGGTCTTACACGAAATCACATCTCGGAATTCCATGTCATGATATATATATCCTCTACTATTCATAGGATTCGTATTGGGCTTTTCGAACATCGTCACGTTATCGAAACTTTCTCGTATTCATATATTCTGCTTCTCAAACAATTCAATATCATAATAACATATATATAACTTATTCACAATACATACATTTGGATTACTATTCGGCACAAACATATATTTATTTTCAAATAAATTCAGCATATATAATCCATAAATATTTCAATTAACAACATTTAGTTACTTATGACTTACCTCGTACTAGCACGAATGGACCGGAACGACTATTCAACAATTTTCGACTTTCCCGATCCAAATCTGATTTCTTCTTTTCTTGATCTAATTCAATACAAATTTAATTTATTTAATCACATATTTACTCAAATTCACCCAAAAACACATAAATGGGATAATTACACTTTTGTCCCTGACATTTCACATTTTTCGCAATTTCGTCCCTATTTCACAAAACACAAAAATAATAAAAATTTCCATGTACCCATGCTTAGCCGAATTTTTATATAAATCATATAAGCCTATATATTTCATTTATTTCACATTTAAGTCCCTCAATTTACAAATTTCTCAATTTAGCCCAAAATACTCAAATCTATCAAAAATCTAAATACAAAATATATTTGTCTATCATCAAGCTTTCATATTCATTAACTAACATTACAATACCCATAATTTAATCAATGGCATAACTCAAAATCATCAACAAAATCAAAAATTTAGGCACGGGCTTTATAAAAATCTAAGAAACGATCACAAAAACTGAGTCAAAACCATACCTTAATCAAAGGAAACAATAGCTGACCACTAGCTTAGACTTTTTCTTTTATTTTATTTCAATTTCGGCAAGTATGGATGAACAATGGCTTTATTTTATGCTTTTGTTTTTTTTATTAATATTCATTTAATACATAAGTTACCTAACCATCCATTAAAATTATTTCTAATTACCAAATTGCCAAACCATGTCTTCCACTATCATATATTTGGATTTATTTCATCATAAAGACCTCACCTTTAATTAATCAAAACAAATAGGCACTTTTACAAGCAGTAGTCAACTTTCGCCTTTTACGCGATTAGGTCCTTTTATCAAATTGAGCACACAAATGATTAAATTAATTCACGAAATTTTCACAGATATAAATTCACATATTATAAGCATGAAAAATAATATTAAAATATTTTTTTAACTCAAATTTGTGTCCTGAAACTACTATTCTGACTAGGGACTAAATCAGGTTGTTACATTTATACGGATCAAGATGCTAAGTGAAGAAATCGTGTAATTTATATTGATAATGATAGATGAAATCCAGGTGAATTCTTTCCTGGGTATTGTTTCGCTTGTTGGATGTTTACTCGATTATTTTCCTGATTGTTCTTTGTTGTGTTCGTTAGTTAATTAAATTAGTTAATTTTAGTGTTAATTGATCACTCGAATTTATCAATTAAATAATAGAAATATGGTAATTACTAGTACTTTTAGTCTTCGTGGGAACAATATATTTGCTCACCGTAGCTATACTATTAAATGATAGGTATAGTTGCCTTAGCCAGATTTTTAGTTGGTTTCGTGGACATCAAATCTCTTCCAACACTGGTCCAGACGACGCTTATCACAAAACCTACATAACGGAATCTTACCAACCCAGTACCCACTACTGCATTGCTTTGCTGTGGCCTAATTTCTCTGGCTAGCTTCACAGGTCGCGGATTTGGGCCAGTGAAACTAGACTCCCCTCACGCTGAACCTTAGTTTTATACCTCTTTTCGTTCTCCAAGTGCTTAATCTCCTCAACAATCTTGGTCTTCTCAACCAAGTTTTCCAATATCCTCTCTTGAGATGGGGTCACTTGGATTTTCAAATCATACCCAAGGCCCTCCTCAAAATCCAGAGTCTTGTCCTGCTCAGTTGCCACCATACCCAGAGCATAGCCGCTCAATCTAAGAAACTCTGCTCATATTCTGACATAGACATGTCCGTTTACTTGAGTTCAGTAAACTCCAACTGACGGGCTTCAACATATTTGGTACTTATATTTTCTTCTGAAAGGCATCTTGGAAATAAGCCCAAGTAATGCGTTCAGCCAGAGTACCTCTCACTACTGACTACCACCAATGATAAGCTTCATCCCTTAGCAAGGACACAACACCCATAAGCTTCTGTTCTAGAATGCAATCCATATCATCTAGAATTTCCTTAGTAGTTTCCATCCAATATTCAGACACTATATGGGTTGGTCTAGCAACAACTCTAAACAACTCAGCCTTATTAGATCAGAGGCTCTTAATAACAAGCCTATGATTCCAAGTACCAGTTTGGGCCCCAATAACCCTCTATAGTACCATCAATATTGCTTTGGATACCACATCATCTCCAATGTCTTGATTATCGCCCTCAATAACAGGCGTTTCAGTAGTCTTATTAGTCTCAAGATTTGGCATGCTTCCCATGAATGATGACTCAACTTGAGCCACTATACGATGCCCTCCACGGCCTCACATATCATGACCTCGTTTTTCGCAGGTACTCATTTTACCAACATGGTTTTACACTTTTAAATCTTATTTATAGTTTCACAAAGATATAAACACTAGTTATTTTCTTGTATTTTCAGTTTCTAAGGTCTTAGAATTTTATGCAATATAAACTTAATGTTTGTCTATAGTTTGATAGTAGCAATACTAATAAAGACAACATCGGAGTCTTTGAGTTTAACTTTTTTCTTTCAATTTTTTCACATAAAACACTATAATAAGTTTTTCCCAAAATATCCCCTTTAAAAAACATGCATGGAGACTCAAATTTTTTTTAGACTGAGTTATTGAATCGGTCTCTGATACCACCAAATTTAACTTTCTAAATTTGACCTAGATGTTATGATCAAATCATGAAAATTACAATAGCCACCAAAATGACCAAGTATAAAATCGTTGTTTTGTTCAATTTTTGGAAAACATAGCGTAGTTGCATAAGGTTTGTTAAAAACATCCGATTATAAAGTTATTTGTAATTTAAATCCAATTCCATTCGAAACACGCATCATTTGAAAATAAAAACCCTTGAATTTTTCGGTAAACCTTTTGAAAACTACGTTTCACCATTTTGCAGCAAAAAAAGTGTTGCTTTTGATTATCGTTTGAAATCCCATATTTTGAGTTGTGTTCGGTCGGATATTTAATTTGTTCTATTTCCATTCAAATATCTCATGGATGTAACCAAAAAAAAAAACCAAATAAATCACTCATACCGTAGTATCTTAAATAAAAATTTCAATCCCAACATAAACCAGCACATGGCCTATCACACAGCCGCGTGGCGTCAACAATACCTAATTTTGACTTTCACCATTCGTTATTTTTTAGATTTCTCGTTACACACCTAATCAAATTCTGACGTAAACCCAAAAATTGAGTACTCTAGCACCTAAAAATACCAAACACTTAGAGAATCAGCCACCAATAGTGCAACCATTAAGAGGCTAAAGCCCTCAATTCCATTCTAAATACCAAAACATTCCAATAAAAAATACGAAAAACCCTCAAACATCCATAATAGTTCCAAATTAACATAACCACTTACCTTGGACGAACAACACTTCTTCAAATCCTAATTTGCTGGTGAATTAAACGTCTCTTAAACTTCACCTAAAACAAACCCATCAATTAACAATGACAAAACACCAAACACACCTAAACATAACCATCACTGATAAGAGAAATTAATAACGAACAAAAATTAGGGAACGATCATGCCTTACCTTTAGCTAGTACCCCACAAAACAAGGATTAACGCTTTAAGAATTAGCAGTAGCAAAAATTGAAGAATAAAAGAAAGACGAAATAGAAGGGAAAAATCAAATCAAGAAGAAGGTAGATTTCGATAGCAAAAAACAGAGCAAGCGACGTGTAAAACAAATGGGGAATGAGTGGTAACCAACTTGAAACAAAAAGTTGGAGCAGACTTTGAGAGATTTAAGGAAAAAAATAAAATAAAACCAAATAAAATAATGATCTTTTTATTTTTCTATTATTACAGTAAGATATTCAAACATATCCCAATACCCCACTCTCATCTCCTATAAAACCACACAATAAGGTCGGCCTATACTAGAACCAAGAAAAAGATTAATTTCAACGACACAAATATTCGAACACCGGACTTCAACCGCAAAACTAAAGCTCCCCAGCCACTGAAGTAGATATTTTATTAATTACAAAATTAACAAAACAGAGACCAAAAGTTTGGGACGTTACATGAATTTAATGTAAGTTTAATATTTTATCAAATTAATCCTTTAACTAAAAATTAACTAAAATCATTTTATAAAATAATTCTAAACACCAATCAAGATTACAATTTCATCGCACAACTTTAAAAATACCTAGAGTTCATTAATAGTAAATTTTAAAATCTTTAACAGTTTCAAAAATGGAAATACACATTAGTTAGATCTAATTGCAACGATTTCAAAAATATAAAAATTACAAAAAAACGAATATAAAATTCACTTACATGCAATAACCTGAGCTGGGACGAATACTAAGCTTAAAAAATGGAGGTTTTGTAGGTTACTTCGGTGGACAAAGAAACATGGTAGATGATGCTCTTTTTTGTTCTTGAAGAGGATTTGGAGACAATAATGGAGGGGAGACCATGGCTTTTTCGCAAGTCTTATTTTGTTTAACAAGCTATCTAAACCGGTAGAAAGAACTCAGATTCGACTTATTTTTCACCATTCTGGATGAAAATAGTGGCGTGTTTACCAGAATACGACAAAAAATATCTTTTGCATGAAATTGGGGTAACGTTTGGAGGTTTGATCAGATCTGAAATCAATGGTGAGATGTGTCGCCTTAGGGTTAATTTAAATGTACATAAGCCGCTTCGACAAGGTATTTTTATCTCAATTAATAATATGACTAAGTCATGGATCTCTTTTAAGTATGAGAATTTGCCAATGTTTTGCTTTAGGTGCGAGCGATTGGGGCATAATTCTAAAAAATGCTCGGTGTTAACTTCAGTAGAAATAAGTAAAATAGGAGATGATCCACCCTACACGTTAGCTTTGAAAGTAAAATCTACATTAATTGGAAAGGAGTGTGTGAAGTTCAAAGCGTCTTTAAGGAAAGCAGGGATTCAATGTTCGTATACAGGAGAGGAAGAATCAATTTTAGCGAGGGATAGAACGCATAAAGAAGGGTTGCATATGAATGATGTGCAGTTAACGAAGTTAGATGTGGGAGTTAAAAGAGCGAAATGGGAGAGTTTAGAGGAAGATGAGAAAGTCTGGTCTCAAGAAATGAGTAAGACCATGGAGGAGAATAATTTCTCTGAAAACACAAAATCGGCAGCTACCAATTGGCAAGCCGACTGGATGCTATGAAACATATTAGTTGGAATATTCATGGATTGGAGAGTCCACGAGCAATAAGAAGGCTGCGATATTTTCTAAAGCAGCACAATCCCCATATGGTCTTCTTAATGGAGACAAAAATTTACAAGCATCGCATGGAGATGGTTAGGAGAGGCTGGGGTTTTTTGAATGGTATTGATGTTGAAGCAGAAGGTTCAAAAGGTGGATTAAGTTTAGCATAGAAAGGAGATATTGCAGTTACTTTGAGGAGTTTTTCTAAACACCATATTGACATCATGGTTAAGGAGGATGATGAAAAAAAAGAATAGAGATTGACAGGCTTCTACAGCTCACATTATGTTCAAGATAAGAGTGCTTCCTGGGAGCTACTAAGAAAACTAGGACAAGATAAAACTATCCATGGTTAGTATGTAGAGATTTTAATGAAATCTTGTACTCGTTTGAAAAACATGGAGGGATACCAAGGGAGGAACGAAGAATGGAGGATTTTCAAAAAACTTTAGAAGATTGCCTATTAGAAGATTTGGGACATATGGGGACTTGGTATACATGGGAAAGAGGAAACTTTCCAAAAACTAATATAAGGGAAAGACTTGATCTAGGAGTTGCAAATAAAAAATGGAGACATCTCTTTCCAACAGGTAATATTCAGCATTTACCTTATTCGATATTTGATCATTGCCCACTTCTTTTAAATACAAGGAGAGGAAAGAAGTATATGGGAATTCTTGGATTTAAATTTGAAGCATGGTGGAACTTGAAGGAGACGATGGAAAAAGTAGTTAAGGATGGGAGTCAACGATGGGTACAATAGTGGAGAAGTTGGAACGGCTACAAATAGACCTAAAAGTGTGGGAGAGAACAGTTAAAGAAGGAAGGGATGGATTAAAGAAAAAGCTCACAAGGGATTTGGAGGTGCTGTTGGAGGAAGAACGAAGTGATGAAATGACGGCTAAAATTATAGATACGAAGATTTCTCTTAATTTGGAAATTGACAAAGATGAGGTGTATTGGGAACAAAGGGCAAGAGCAAACTGGCTTAAAGTTGGGGATAAGAATTCAGCCTTTTTTCATAGATTTGCTTCATTTCGTGGACGAGTGAATACAATCAATTTGTTGGAGACAGAGGAGGGAGGAGAGGTTACGGATGCTAATGAGATTAATGAAGTGGCTACCCTATTTTTTTAGAAGCTTTTCAAGACAAATGGTATCGGGGATCTAACTTACCTTTTAACGGGCATTGAAAGCAAGATCTCGACAGATGCCAATGCTGCTCTATTATCAACTATTAAAGAAGAGGAAGTGTTTTCGGCATTGAAAAGTCTGGGGCCTACAAAAGCACCAGGTCCAGATGGCTTTCCAGCATTATTTTTTCAAAAATATTGGCACATAGTTGGTGAAGATGTCATAAATTTTTGTTTGGGGATTTTAAACGAAGGCCAGGATTTTGGTTCTTTAAATCAAACAGATATCGTGTTGATTCCAAAAATTCCACATCCTACGGGTCTTGCCAATTTTAGACCTATTAGTTTATGTTCGGTTCTTCACAAAGTTGTGGCAAAGATAATTGTTAACAGATTTCAAAGAGTAATTGGCAGGTGCATTGAGGAGGCACAGAGTGCTTTTGTACCAGGGAGATTAATATCTGACAATGTGATCTTGGCTTATGAAATTTTACATTCTTTTCGACAGAAGCGCACAGGACGAAAGTGATACATGGTGGTAAAGCTCGATATGAGCAAAGTTTATGACAGAGTTTAATGGGATTTTCTTCAGGAAGTTATGTTGTGAATAGGATTTGCTAATAAATGGTAGAATTGATTACGAAGTGTATTTCCACAGTATCTTTTGCGGTTAATACAAATAGGGGTAGAGGAAGAACGTTTCAATCATCCAGAGGCCTACGTCAGGGAGATCCAGAGGCCTACGTCAGGGCTTTCATCGCTGATGAGATTGGAAATAAAAGGTGGTGTGCTAAAAGGTGCAAAGGTTAGTAGGAGAGGACCAGCAATATAACATTTGCTTTTTGCAGACGATAGTATATTGTTTGGAGAGGCATCAGATAAGGGAGCGATAGTCCGAAAGGGTATTTTGAAGGAGTACAAGAAATGTTCAGGTCAATGTGTAAATTTCAACAAATCCACTATTTTTTATAGTTCGAATATGTCAGAAAGGAGGTAAGCTGAAGTCTCGGCAATATTAGGGGTTCGAAGCTCGACAAATTTGGAGAAATACCTCGGTCTTCCCAATGTGGTTGGTAGGAGAAAAAAAGAATCTTTTCAACACCTCAAAGCAAAGGTCCAATCAAGAATTGACGGATGGGGAACTAGATTGTTATCACAAGGAGGAAAGGAAGTGTTTATAAAATCAGTGCTTCAAGCTATCCCAACTTATGCTATGTCGTGTTTTCTTCTTCCAGCTTCTCTTTGTAAAGAATTAGAAAGTAGTTTTGCTAAAATTTGGTGGCAGAAAGCATGGGGTAAAAGAGGAATCCATTGGTATCAGTGGAAGAATTTGTGTCTTTCCAAAAAAGATAGTGGAATGGGTTTTTCGAAGTATGGCAAAATTTAATACCTCATTGCTTGCAAAACAAGGTTGGCGAATTCTAAACAATCCGGATTCTTTAGTAGCACAAGTTCTCAAAGGTAAATATTTCCAAGGTGCAGTTGAGGAGTAATGCTTCATACATATGGAAAAGTATATGGGCCGCTCGGAGTATTATTGAAAAGGGATATTATGTTGGAAGGTCGGCAGGGGTTAGGATATTTCAGCTCTAAATGATGCGTGGGTACCAGAGTTGCAAAATATCAAATTAACGTCTTTAGTTAATGGTGTGAGCGATTTTAAAGTTGCTGAGTTGATTGATACTAATAGTAGGTCATGGAAAAAAGAGCTGATAGAAGCTACCTTTTCGGAGGAAGTAGTTGAGAAGAACCTTCGAACACCGTTGGCAGAGAAACCCCATGACGATTTTCGGGTCTGGAGTGGTGAACCTTCGGGAGAGTTTACAGTGCGCAGCGCCTATAAACTATTACAAAGTATGGAAAAAGAGCCTAGAGCTTACGTTTTACAGTCCGACTATGAGGAATTTTATAGAAAGCTATGGCTTATAGATTTACCCTCAAAGATAAAAATTACAGTCTGGAAAATTTCAAAAAACTATTTAGCTACACGGGTCAATATGCATCATCGGAGAGTATCAAATGTCACAGATTGCCCTCGTTGTAGGCGAGAATCAGAGAGTATGGTCCACCTGTTCAGGGAATGTCCAGTTTCAGTATCAGTATGGAAAGAGTTATCATATCTGTTTGTGCTACAAGAATCGAGTCTGGAGTTCACAAAATGGCTCACCTGGGTGTTCGCGCAGAGTTCTCCAGCTCAGAGTAAGGTTGTTTACTGTGCAATATGGGCAATATGGGGTGACAGAAATAATAGGATTCACAAGAAAGCCAACAAATCTGGAAAAGAAATAGCAGGTATTGTCCAAAATTACATTTTAGAGTTAAGTGCGATAGAACAAAGAAGAACAAAGCAGTGTAAAGTTATTAGTAAATCGAAGCCTCCACCTATACAGATTGTGAAAGTCAACTTCGATGCAGCTTTTGATGGAAGATCTTGGCAATCGACAGTGGGATTAGTGGCCAGGAATAGTGAGGGCAGAGTCCTGGTTTCGTGCTCAGATATTCATCAACGCGTTGCATCGGCCTTTGCTGCAGAAGCCATCGCATGTCGCACAGCAGTTCGACTCGGTATTGACATGCAATGGATATCAGTTATCATTGAGGGCGATTCATTATCAATAATAAAAAAGTGCAAGATGGATAGTATAGATAAATCACAGGTAGGGGCTTATATTTATGACATTCAGATGTCATTGCCAAGTTCCAAGAATTTTATATTTGAGTTCATCCCACGAACAGCAAATAAACTAGCACATAGTATAGCTACTGAATCGATGAAGGAAAAGAAAGAGTTTTACCTAGTAGGTCGGGTCCCTAAATTTGTAGAGAAGCAAGCTGACAAGGAGAGGGTGTGAGAACCGGACTGAACGGGAAGGATTGATGAGATCCTGGAGAGCGTCTGAAATGGAAATAAAAGGACGGGGTAAATACAGCTCTCTGTGGAAATATGAAATGGTTTTGTGGACAGGGTGAGGAAAATGATAAACAGAAGGAAAGAATGAGAACTGGAGAGAAGGAAACAACAGTTAATAGCTTCTGTGGGAGAGCTCTCCTTGGAAATCTGGAAGCGTCCGAAAGAAGAAACCTCAGATGATAAGATGAGACGGCTAACAGATCAATTTTTCTGATTGGGCAGAGAAACGGTGGTTTTTTAATTTGGTTCTAGAGTGTTCTACTGTGCTTTAAGAGTTAATGTACACGGGTTGTTTTTAGGAGTTTAGTATTATGTTTTAATTACTAGGCTTATTTTAATTCTTGTTCTTTAGGATTTAGTAAAGTCCAAGAGATAGCTCTGGGCCTGTTGCCCTTTATTTTGCTACTTTAGTTTCTGTTAGTATTTTTGGTTCATCTTTAATAAAAGCCCAATCGTAAGTTTAAATTCAAAAAAAAAAAAAAAAAAAAAAAAAACTCACTTGCCGTCCACATTAATTGAAAATGATCTAATTACCTTATAGATCCTTCCTCTTAGGTTGGTAAAACCATTTATGATTTAATTTTTTTTTTCTTTAATTAACTAATTAAACAATAAGATCATCAAACCGAACCTTCATATACCTAAACAGTAACTCCGTAAATATTTTTACTGTCTTGATTTACAAAAATAGAGTTTCAGTACCTCATTTTGAAAAATCACTTGACTTACGGAACAAATCACTATACTAAACTATTTGTTTAATAAGTTAAAATTTATCTAATCAAAATTCAATATAAAACTATAACCAACTCGTATGAATTAAATAATAATTAATACGGACTTACTCGTCGGATTTGTGATATCGAAATTATTATTTTCGACATTACTAAAAAACGAGCTGTTACAAACATCTCCGATTCCACATAATTTGTATGGAAATGATAACTAATCGAAAAACTCCAAACAATCAGTGTTGCAACATCGATAGAGGGATTCAGATATAACTTAAGCATCATTGTTTTTCGATACTGAGAGACTAGCAATTAAAGTTTGTAAAACCAGACCGTTTCGAACAATGTAATTATATGATGCCATGGCAGATTGTACAGCAAAGTCGGAAGACGGAATATCCGCAACAAAGCTGTTCGGCTTAACAATTTTGGTTCTTCCTATGCCGCGCCAGAATGTCACTGAAGAAATGGTTATGGAATGTTCTTTGTTTAGTGGGATGCTATTGGTTTATAATGCTATATGGCTAAATCATAATCTTTTAAAAAACTTTATCAGTGTTGCAGTTAAATTTCCAGTAGTCTTTTCAGGGAATTGCATGTTTTTCTCAAAATATCCTTTGTAAGGAAGCATACTTGTTCCCATCATTAGTTGAAATTATATTTGCTTTCAAATGGATATAAAATTTTAAATACTAAAATAATTCTAATAAATAATCTATTAACTTATTACAATGAAATAATAAGATAGTATACGGTAAAACATTTAACAAATGTAATAATAAGATACTAATAATTTCAACAGATTTTATTAATAGAATTAACAAAATTAACATTAATTTATTACAATGACAACAGAAAAAGTATAATACAATTTCTCTTTATACAAAACCTGTAATATATGTAGTGATCATAACAACAATAATAGTATAACATTGACTATTAAAATACTTTCAACAATTGCTAAACATAGTAATAATAATAATATAATATTAGCAAACAAACTAATAATATTAGTTCATGAATTATGACCCAAAAAAAAAACTCTTAATTAGATTAAGTGACTTGTAGAAATTTTCAAAGTAATTGCAATGGTTTAGGGTACGTAAATATTCGAGAAAACTTTAAGAGAAGTTTTGAAATGAATTTTTTTTTCATATTATTGCATAACCAACTTAAACTAGCATGAAATATAATATATGTGTATAATTATACTTAATGAAAATTAATTTTGGTATATTAACAAATTGGATAAACAGTTAGGGTAAATTACATATATAATCACTCAACTATTAAAAAAATTTCATTTTAGGGATCTAAAATAAAGATGTTTGTAATTTAAGTACCCATATTACATAGTTCGATCATTTTATTTACTCTGGTTAAAATCACAAACGACAAGTTGATGTGACAGTTAAAAAATCGGTATAATAGCATCAACTTTTAAATATTATATCAATTTAGTCATGATTTAAAAAATTAGCCCTCAAAATTTACAAATAATTTCAATTTAATCCTAATTCTAAAAATTTGAAAAAAATACATAAATATTTTAAAAGGTATAAATTTTATATTAATATTAATATTATCATTAATACATATAATTATATTGATATTAAATAAAATAAAAATCTCCTTCTCCCCCACTGGATCTCTCTCACCATTGTCCCCGCTAGCCCTCCCCCACCATCATCCCTATCCCACCACTGGAGGGTTTGGTGTTGGTAGCTTCATAATAGAAAGTGGTACCGTGATGAAAACCGTCATGACTGTCAGCGAACTGCTTTCTATTGTGAACTGCTAACACCAAACCCCCCAGTGGTGGGACATAGACGGTGGTGAGGTAGGGAGGGAGAGAGGGAGATTAATTTTTTATTTTATTTAATATTAATATAAGGGTAAAGTACACCAACAATCACTAAACTTTGGTTAAAATAACAAAACAATCACTAAACTTTGAAAAGTTACAACTCAGTCACTAAACTTTTATAAAAATAACAAACTAGTTACCAGTAAACAATTTTGGTTATGTCTATAACGAAAAGCTAACCTGTCATGTTAACTAGCCACGTTGACATCCCATGGTGGAAATGACTCCAATTTAAGAACCCTAGTTGGTTGGACAGTCGAAGAAGAGAAGAAGAAGAAGAAAAAGAAGAATTAATGGAAATAATGAATTTTTTTTTACCCATTGCAGGGTTCAGCAACATGTGGTGGTAGTTCAATCAATCGGTTGATGTGTTTTGAAAAGTTATCTCTTCGATCTTGTATTGTAGAGAGATTCTGTAATTCCCCCATAATCAACAAACGAAACCCCTTTTTTTTTAGCCATTCACTCTTTAGTCTTACATTATTCTATATATATACCTTCCATGGGATTTTCTTTCTTCATTGTTGTTCCATTTTATGTTCGTCAGATTAGCTGATTAGTGAATGATTCTTCAAAACCCATCTTTCAAATTTTCCTGCAAATCCAAGATAGAAAGAAGCAAAATTTATTAAAGATAATAGTAATAAAGAAGAGCAATATTTGATGAGAAAAAAACTGGGTAGTGTTCAAAATTGGGAATTTGATAAGAAACCTGAGATGGGTTGTGATGAGATAAGGGTGAATCCATGTTAAGAGCATTGGGAGAGGTTGTGAAGTTTCTTGTAAGGCCTAAGCGATTGAGTGGTAAAGAGAGGAAATAGAGGCTTTTTGTGTTGGGGAAATGAGAAGAATTGAAAGAAGAGGAGGAAGAAAAAGAAGAAAAGAAAACAAAGGCGGTAGGCAAGGCAGAGGCAGAGGCGACAGCAGTGGCAACTACCTTAAAAATGCCATAGCTTTTATTTGACAATTTTTTTTTTTTTTACTTTCGATGGTTAGGTGAAGAAGAAGAAGACCTTTCGGCTCCTCATGTCTAACTCATGTTCAATGGTTACATTAGCTAGCTAACTGGTCATGTCACCTGTTCTGTTAGGTTTGTAACAAAAAATGTTAGTGGGTGACTGATTTGTCATTTTTCGATAACATTAGGGTCTGATTTGTTATTTTTCTAATTTATTTTTTTTTATAATTTCCATATATAATTTTTAGATTATATATATTTATTAATTTTTTATATTTTATTTCTTTACAATTTTTTATGGTTTATACAAACAAAAATTTTACGACATGTCAAATGGCGCTCTTTCTTTGGCTCAATCTAACCAATGTTTTTTTCTTAACATCGGTTAAAAGAGATGCCAAAAAGCATAACTTGATATACTTTAGGTATTAAATTGAAAAAAAAAAATTTAAGTACCAACATGAGAAAATAAATATATTTTGAAGGACAAATCATGAATTAAGCCACGATGTTATATAGTTGAATCATTTTATACAAAGAAAAGGGAACATTACACATGGTTAAAAGAAATGAAAAGTCATTGTATGAATAAATGTGAGTTCATATATTGTTTTGGCACATAGAGGATTTAAAGGAAAATATAAGCAATGGTATATGAATGCGAGTTTAAAATGAATTACAAGGTTTTGAAGTGAAAAGAGATTGTATTTGTAACGACCCGATAGTCAGGAGTGTTGGAAAGTATATTTCTGGGACTCCGTTACTACAAACTGGACCCGTAAATATTATTATTAAATACTTACGGAGTTATATTAGAGACGAATTAAATTTTGGATAGGTAATTTTCATGAATTAGGAGTTATTAAGGTACATGGACTAAATAGTGAAAGGGCCAAAAGTTGAATTATAGATTGAAAAATTAAAGGGACTAAAATAGTAATTACCCCACTAATGAATGTGATAGACGGTGGTGGAGGCTTATAATGTATTAAATGTTATAAATTTATAGGTAATAAATAGTTTATAATATAAAATAATAATAATATTAGATAATGGTAATAAACAATCAAATCCTTTTCTTTCTTTTAAATTTTACATGCAAACATTAAAAGAAAGAAGAAAGAAAGAAATAGCAAGGGGAGACGCACGGCCTACGGGGTTTGGAATTCAAAACCAAAATTGGTTAGTGTAATTTAGTCATTTTATTGTAATTTTTATGTTTTTAGAATTTCGATACTTAGAACTAGCCGACCCATGTTATAAAGTATTATTCAAGATTTATGATGTTACCCTTGTTGATTAGTTAGATTTTTTGGGATTAAATTGATAGATTTTTAAGTTAAAAGTGGAAAAGGACTAAATTGTGGAGTTAATTGTTAATTTTGAGAAATAGGGACTAAATTGTTAAAAATTTGAAATTAAGGGGTAGAATTGAAAATAGGGAGTTAAATTTAGTTTAGAATGAAATTAGTATAAAAATTTGGGCTTAAATATGGATATTTAAATTAGTCTCGATTTAAGGACTAAATTGAAGATTAAGCAAAATGTTGTATATAATTTGAAATTTAATAAAAATTGAGTTGTGTATTATTAATCTACTTTAATTATTTTATTCCGTAGCAGACGTCATCCTGGAATCTTCGAGTAAGAAAGAGAAAGACAAGGTCGATGTCGAGTAGATCAGAACATATGGTTTGTATTTCTATTATCCAAAGTAAACTAAAAACTGCTACATATTGATATAATTGTCATGGTAAGCATTAAAGTGAGATTTTTTATTCGATTGGAATATTAGAATCGATGGTTGTTTATGAAAGCAAATGTTACATAATTGAAAAATATGTGCATTAATAAATTATGGTTGCTATCAAATTTAATATATGTTATATGTGTGTTAATGTACATATATGAAATCAGAACATTGGTTGCATTGAAAAGTGAAAGGAAACCCTATGAACTGTTTCGAGCTAAGTCGAATATAGATGGCATGCCATAGGATAGGAAGAGTTTAGGGGATTCTTCGACCTCGAGTCGATGAGGCATTGGTGCCAATTTGCTTCGATTTAACTGATGAGACACTAGGGGTCAACTTATATAGTGCTGGGCGTAGTTGTTACTTTAGATTTATCCGATGAAGCACTAGGTGCCAAACTGGTGTGTTGGTTAGATCTGTGTATCCAAACTAGTTCGAGTCGTGTTAATAGGGAAAATAAACGATAAAATCGATGTGTTCGATATTGAAATGACATGGCTAATAAATGGAAATGAGATGTGAAATGTAATATGAAATGGTAGATTGTTGTGAATATGAATTGAATTATGAGAAATGAAATCATGGATTGGAAGTAGAAATGAAATATGCCATTGAATGAATTGGTTTCTCAAATGCCATATGAAATATTATTGCCATGTACCAAAATTTGTGAACTCTACTGAATATGAATAAAGAAGGAGTAAGTTGGCATTATTGATTTGATACATATGTTTTATAACATTACTTATTGCATCTTTATATCTTATCTATTCATATCAAGTTTAAATTGTTCGGATTATAGAAATACCACTAAGTTATACTCAGTGCACGGTTCTTATTTTCCGTGCGCGGGCTAGGTACTTTCAACTTATCGTCGATTTAGCACCCAATAAAAATCTCGAGCTCAAGTGTGGTGATGTTATATTTTGTAGTGGCATATACTTAGGGGGTTTTTTAGAATGATGTTTTGTTAATATGATGATGTTTTAAATTTCATGTGTAATGATCTTTAAATGTGCATTTGGTTGAGAGTGAAGCTATGTTTTGGTAGGTTAGCTTAGTTGATGTTTTGGTATATGTTAGATTTAGCTTGTTAGTTAAATTGTTAGAACATTAGTCAACCTTGATCATTTGGTATGAATGTGAATGAAATGGTTGATGCCTTGTTATGTGCTGGAAATATGAAATGTGGTATCAATGAAGGTACATTGGTTAGGCGCTTAAGATGATTGTTTCAACATATTTTGAGCATCTTTAATGGTGTTTTGAATAGGTTAAATGGCTAGTAATAGAGTTGTTTAGTGTCCAAGTAAGCATGAAATTGTAAACATGAGTTTTAAGGTACATTTAGGTGTATACGGCCTGAGACACAATCTGTTACATGGCTGTGTGACACACATAGGCACTCACATAGACACGACCCTAAACGTATAGAAAAACAGTATTGGTGCAGTTTCCACACGGGCTGACACGGTCAGCAACATAGTCATGTAAGATTAATTTGAGAGGTACACGACCCATGCACAAGGGCATGTAGGATAGTCACACGCCCATGTCAAGAGCCACATGATTTGGCACACTACCTACGACGTGGCCGTGTGGCCCAAGTCAGTGAGTTACACGAGCAAAGACACAGGCTAGGACACGACCGTGTGTCCCAACTTCAAAAGTTACACGGTCTAGCCACACGGTTGTGTGTCCCCTATTTCTAGGTATTTTTTGATATTGCCTTAAAAATTTCAAAATTGTTCCAAATTAGTCCCTATTTGTTCATAGGCTATTTCTAGAGATCTATATGCTCGTATTAGGGACTACAAGAGTAATTTTTACTCTGGTTTGGAATGAAATAGCAAACCTAAGCTAGATGAAGTAGGTCATTCTACCAATATCATCGGTAGTAGTAGTCGGAGTATGGTTCAATACTCTGATGCTAATATTTGGAATAGTTTTGTTATGTATCCAACTTCTAGCTTTCAAGAGGGAATAAATATTGATAAGAGTCTAGATAGTGGAAGACCAAGTTTAGCATTGTATAATAGTGATAAGAGTGCAGTCAGTGGAAGACTAAGTTTAGCATTACATAGCATGATGCACTATTCGATTATATAAGACCCTATTATGAAAGTATTAGATTGGCATGATTTGCCCCTGTATATTATGACGATATTAGTTAGCTTATATTACTGCTTATGATGCAATTAAATATTCTAATTGGTTAGAAATGCTCGTGACCATAATCCAATGACGGAGAGGGGTTAGGGGTATTACAATACTATAGAATAAGATCGAGACCCTCGTTTCACGTCAAGATTTTGGAAATAGTTGCATGAGTCACTTAGAATAAATTGAATTTCATTACAGCATTTCATCTCAGACGAACAAATAATTAGAGTTAATGGAAATCAATTTCTAGTTTAACAAGTGCTGTAACACTGCAAACCTGACCTAGACGTTATGGCCGAATCCAGAAGTGTGACATGAAATGAATTGAAAAGAAAACCGTTGTCGTTAAATTAAAAACCCCTTTTCCTGTTCATTTTCCCTTAATCACTATTATTAATTTCAAAGCTCACTTTCATTTTATCATTTAGTGATAAAGCATATTTCTAGCAGAAGATTGTAAAAACGTTGTTTTTAGAAAACCATTCAAGTAATGAGTAATTAAAACCAAAAACTCGAACCAAAGCCAAATAGTTTAAAAATAGTCCATAGAGTCTCAGAAAATACAAACTCTCAAATCTTAACGGCAAACTTAAAAAAAAAACTAAAACAAATGAAACAGTTTTGGCGAGTGGTCACCGTCGAGTCCTCCACTGCACCGATCTGCCTAACTCTGTGGGTTACCTATACAGAATAATAGAAAAGAGTGAGTTTACGTAAATTCAGTGTGTAACCCAACAGAATTAAGCATGTACACATACAGAATATCACAAATCAGACAGATTCATATTCGGGCCTGGACCCAAAGTAGATATAGATACAAATATTAGAATCCTACCCCAACCCTCTACATACCATCTCCGACCATCCCTACACACCATGTGGGGTTTAAAACACCCACCCATCCCTACGCACCAAAGTGTACCGATGCGGCACATAATAGATATAATACAGCCATGCTGCCAAATATTAGGCAAAATCTGCCTTTCAGACACTTCCTCCAATATACATCATACCACCCCAATCACAGTAGCAGAACATGCATACAATATTAACAGATAAATCATGTTTAACATGCTTCTCATAACAGATATCAAAAATACAAAAATAGGCATGCTCATAATCATATTTTAGTATAATAGATCACTTGATTTTAGGGTTAGATACCGTTTACCGACCCTACGATAGGCCCACAGTCGATTAGGACGACTCATGTGACTCTACAGAAAATCTTAGTATAATGGGCCCACATGTCGGTGTGGTTTGCCCGTGTGGGCCCACATGTAACACCCCCTACCCGTATCCGTCGTCGGAATAGAGTACGAGGCATTATCGAGAAGCACGAAACACTTACAGATAATTTAAATACATTTTCATAACAATTTGTTTCGATTTCATACTATTTCATATTTAAGCTTTTTGCACCAAAGTATTTAAGATATCATCTTTATGCAAATAGCACACATGAGGTATATAAATTCCATAATTATGAATGAACACATTTATCAAACATATTCCATGTTTTTATATATATCATAGTTTCATATTTCCATGTATCAATTACCATCACTTCCTTGTATTTCAGACAAATACGTGTAACAATTCATAAATATGCAATTCATTAACTCTTCCTACCAATCACGATTTTAAATTGCCAAATCACTTATTGAGCGCAATTTCAATGTTCACTAAAATCTATCATATAAATTTGGATGTACGTATTCATCAGTAAATTCCATGTACAGATATCATCATCTCATATTTCCACATACATTTACTTTCCACATATATGAATTCAAATAGCATATACAAGACATACCAATGTATTTCAAGTACGTTTTCATGATATTTTGTTTCGAACTCAGATTATTTCATACTAGAAGTTTTCTCATTAACTCATTTGGAATACCAATTCATACGGATAATACACTCAAGGCGTAGAAATATATAATCACAAATGAACTCATTCATCAACCAAGTTTTATGCTCATGTCTCATCAACTCGTATTTCCTTATATCACATAATTCCATGTAATACTTACCAAACTTCTTCAAATTAGTGAACATCTTACGGAATTGAGTACTTCGTTTTCTCGATGCCATAGTTCAACTATGGTCTTACACATCTTCACATAATGATGCCATAGCCCAGCTATGGTCTTACACATATTCATATATCGATGCCATAGTCCAGCTATGATCTTACACGTAATCACATATCACATATCGATGCCATAGCCCAGCTATGGTCTTACAATAATCACATATCTCACCGATGCCATATCCTTATATGGTCTTATACAATAGCATATATCACACCGATGCCATATCCCGATATGGTCTTATACGAAAATCACTTGTCACTTGTCACTTGTAGCCGCTACCACTATTCATCGATCGTGTGCCGAGCTACCATTTTTCATCGATCGGTGGCGGAGCTACCACTTTTCATCGATCGGTGCGTAAGCTACCACTTTTCACCGATCGGTAGCCGAAACTACCACTTTTCACTTTTCATTTGTCATTGATTAGATAAGTGTAGCCGAAGCTATCACTTATCACTTTCACTTGTCCTTGATCAGATAAGTGTAGCCGAAGCTATCACTTATCACTTGTTGCCATGGTCCAACCATGGTCTTTTCCTTCAATTCATCTTGTCACTGAACTGAAATGCTCAATTTGATCATATATTCAATTTTCATGTTTTTACATTATTCACGGTTTTATCATCAATACATATGAAATAACACATCATGAAATTCATAAAATTAACAAATAATCACTAAAATTTATCCATATAAACTCACAAGTTCAATTTTACTATTATAACGATAATCATAATTTCATAATAAATATTCCAAATAAAACATTATATCATTTCTAATCCAACACTTATCGATTATAATTGGGCATGTGATCAATTTATACACGAGTCATTCATATATTTTTCCTCCTCCTCCTCTCCATCCACATCCTTGGTATAAATAACACACTTGTAAGTAACCTTATCCATAATTTTCACTAATTACTTATGTGAATATTCAAGCTATCCACCCGTGTCATAGTCACTAAATTATTTATATCTAAAGCTACGGAACTCCAAATTAAGGTCCGCTACTTTTCCCTAAAACTAGACTCACATATCTTCTTACCATAAAAATTTTATAATTTTTTTGTTGGGCTAATTAATACAGTTTATTCATTGAAGTCTCCCCTGTTCTGCTGTCTGACAGTTCCGACCCTTCTTCACTAAAAATTAATTATCTCCTTGTACATGATTCGAATGATGTTTCCGTTTGTTTCTCTTGAAAATACTCATTCAGGATTCTAAACATATAAATTTAATCCCATAATTATTTTTATCCAATTTTTTATGATTTTACAAAGTTAGAACAGGAGAACCCGAAATCATTCTGACCTTGTCTCATAAAATTTATTATATCTCATAATTTACAATTCCATTGCTTACATAATTTCTTCTATAAGAAACTAGACTCAATAAGCTTTAATTTCATATTTTATTCATTCTATAATTCCATTTCTACAATTTTTGGTGATTTTTCAAAGTTAGACTACTGCTGCTGTCCAAAACAGTTGTAGTGCAAAATGTTGATTTCCATTTTGCCCCAAAGTTTACAATTCATACAATTCAGTCCTTGCTCAATTAACCCCTAAATTAAGATAATTTTATCAATTAATACTTTTAATAGATATTATAAGTTATTTCATAACTATTGAAATTCAGAATTTCCACATAAAACTCTAACTTCAAACTCTTTTACACTTAGGTCCCAAACATTCACTTTCTATTCAATTCTTTCAATAAAATCAACATATAAACAATTTAAAGCTCTAATTCCATGCCAAATTATCATATGCTTCCAGCACGTATTCATAGCAACTTTCAATTTCTTTCATAGAATCAAAAACTAATGAATTCAACAAGTGGACCTAGTTGTAAAAGTCACAAAAACACAAAAATTTTAAGAAATAATCAAGAATTGAACTTACTTGAAGTACAAATATGAAAAACCAGCTTAGGAGAACTCTTTCATGGCATTTTTTCTGATGATAATGCAGAAAAATAAAGAGAAATCTAGATAATTCCACTTTAGTCCTAACTTTATCAAGTAAATTTTGCAATTTTCCAATTTTGCCCTTAATTCTCCTTATTTTCTTGCTGATTTCATGCCCTTGCCGTCCAGCCCAAATAGACCTTGGGTCTATTTACCTTTTAAACCCTCTTTCTTTTATCATTTAAGCTATTTAATCATTTCCCAAAATTTTGCATTTGATACAATTTAGTCCTTTTTGTTCAATTAACTATCGTAACTTTAAAATTTCTTGTGAAAACTTTAATACTAACTTATTAACACTCCATAAATATTTATAAAAATATTTATGGCTCGATTTAAAATTCCCGAGGTCTCGATACCTCGTTTTCGATTCTAATTATTTTAGTATTTATTTTTAGTACACTATTCACTATTTCAAAAATTTTCCTAACTTCACATTTAACTTATAATTACTAAATTAATAATATTTCCTACTCATTTGTCGGATTTAGTGATCTCGAATCACTATTCCGACACCACTAAAAATTAGGCTGTTACACTACATGCCCAGGTTGGCCTTGCCCGTGTGGATCACATGGCCTGACTCAAATATCACACGCCCGTGTGGCCCACGCGCCTAATTCGATCTAGCCCGTGTGGCCTACACGGCCACACTCCAGCCATCACACGGTCGTGTCTTGCGTACAGCTGGCCTTCATAGATCACACGGCCTTATCAACGCACATGGCCTACCATACAGCCTATCACACGGCCGTATGGTGTCGATAGAGGGGTTTTTCAGCTTTCGCCAAATCTTGATTTTCTACGTTTTAGGTACACATCTAGTATTGTTTTGACGCAACAACACCCTCAAGATCACCAAAACCTACAATTCACCATTTATCCCAAATTAATCACTTAAAACAATAAATAAAACTGAACTTCCTCGAACTAATCAAGTCACAATTCGAATACTCAAAGCTTATCCGAATTCTTGAACGCCTCCAACTAAGATTCCACGTGAGGTAGATCCCCTCATTCATGATTCGCTGCTGAGCAGAACAAAATTTTAATCCCATGAAAAGATTCGAGAATAAAAAACATAGATTTTAACGTTTTACTCTCACGAACTAACATTGTCAAACCCAAACCATAGTTAAAGGGAATATAACTCCACTTACCAATCGATTAAAGAACAGGAAACCGCAGAACAATGATTGAACGCAGGATTCACAATCCGAATTAAAGAATTGAAAGAATGTTTACCGAAAAAGAAAAGGAAAAACCAAAGGGAAGAAGAGAAGAAATTTTGACGTCAACAATTTTTAGGAATTTAGGAGGAGAGAGAAAAGATAACAACCAAAATCAAGATTATGCTCTCATATCCCTAAATTTCCTCTCCCCACTAACCCACTCAGAAACCTGCTCAACAGAAACTCTAGCAGACACGCTAGAAAAAAAGATAAACAGCTACGCTTATACAGAGATTTGAACACAGGACCTCCAACACACTAACACCCTTACCACTTGAACCAACAAGCTTATTCTGACATGGAATTTTTGACAATTAAATATAAGCCTACCGAACAGAGATAGGGCTTAATTCCAAAAATAACAAAATTTGCTAAAAGGCTTGAACTTAAGACCTCTCACACATACCCAGAACACTTAACCACTGAAGCAGATATACAATTGTGTCAGATTTTACAGAAGCAAAAATAAACTATTTGGGGCGTTACAACTCTACCCCCTAAAAGAAATTTCGACCTTAAAATTTTTCTGATCGGAATAGCTGAGGATATTATTGTCGCATCGAATCTTCAGGTTCCCACGTGGCCTCCTTAGTGCTATGATTCCGCCACAGAACCTTTACTAAAGGAATGGACTTCCTCCTCAGGACCTTAACATCTCGCTCCAGAATCTAAACCGGTTCTTCCTCAAATGTCAAATCTGGCCTAACCTCGATATCCTCAATGGAGACTATGTGAGATGGATCAGATCGGTACCGCCTCAACATCGAAACGTGAAACACATCATGAATATGGTCTAGTTCAAGGGGTAACTCTAACTGATAGAGACAACTGGTCCCACAAGTTTCAGAATCTGATACAGCCCAATAAATCTGTGGCTTAACCTCAAAATCTTCTTCCATAGAGAAACTTTAAGAAACACGAAGTCTTCCACAAAATACTCAATCTCAGGCCTCTTTAGATCCTCATAAGACTTTTGTCTATTAAAAGCCATTTTTAGATGATCCCAAATCAGTCAAACCTTATCCTCAGTCTCAGAAACCAATTCAGGACCCAAAACTCGACGTTCGCCCAACTCAGTTCAACACAAAGGAGTACGACACTTATGACCATACAAAGCCTTGTAAGGTTCCATCTGAATACTAGCTTGGAAACTGTTGTTGTAAGCGAACTCAGCTATCGGCAAATAATCCTCCCAACTACCTTGGAAATCAATCACGCAACTCCGAAGCATATCCTCCAGTATCTGAATCACCCTGTCAGATTGACCATCGGTCTGAGGATGGAACGCAGTACTGAAGTCCAACCTTGAACCTAGAGCCTTGTGTAATTTCTTCCAGAATCGAGACGTGAAGCGAGGATCTCTATCAGAAATGATCGAGATAGGAACCCCATGTAGTCTTACTATCTCAGAGATATACAATTTTGCTAGCTTCTGAAGAGAGTAATCAGTTTGAATCGGAATGAAGTGAGCAGACTTGGTCAATCGATCCATGATGACCTAGACAGAATCCTTCTTAGTGGGTGTCAAGGGCAACCCACTAACGAAGTCCATCGTTACTCGCTCCCATTTCCATAAAGGAATCTTAACCGGCTGCAACAAACCTGAAGGCAACTGATGCTCATCTTTAACCTGCTGACAAGTCAAACAGTAAGCAATGAAATCGGTAACCTTACACTTCAATCCTGGCCACCAGTATAACTCACGAAGGTCACGATACATCTTATTACCACCGGGATGTATAGCATAAGGGCTACTATGTACCTCCCTCAAAATAGACCGCCTCAGATTCTTATTGTTTGGTATACAAATCCGACCATGGAAACAGAGTACCCCATCAATATTCAGTCCAAAATCCGTAGTGCTGCCACTCTCAACCTGTCGGAATCGTAAACCCAGAGACTCATCCCCTAACTGCTTATCTTGAATCTGCTTAATCCAAGTCAGCTTAACTTGCAACTCGGCCAACAGACTCCCATCATCAAATAAACTAAGGCGTGTAAACATCACCTTTAAATCAAACATCGCCCTACGACTTAGAGCATCAACCACTACATTAGCTTTACCCGAATGATACTCTATCGTGCAATCGTAGTCCTTAAGCAGCTCAATCCATCGACGCTGTCTAAGATTCAACTCCTTCTAAGTAAGGAGATACTTTAGGCTCTTGTGATCAGTTACAAGATACTCCTCTCACTATACAGATAATGCCTCCAGATTTTCAATGCAAAGACTACTGCAGCCAACTCAAGATCATGCGTTGGATAGTTCCCCTCGTATGTCTTAAGCTGACGGGACGCATAAGCCACAACCTTACCATCCTGCATCAGAACGCAACCCAAACTAATGTGTACCGCATCACTGTATATTACAAACTCCTTTCCAGATTCAGGCTGTATTAGAACAGGAGCCTGAGTCAAATAGACTTAACCTTCTCAAAGCTCTCTTACTGTGCATCCGTCCAGACAAAAGGGACACCCTTACATAGAAGCTTAATAAGATAAGCTACAATCAAAGAGAATCCATTGACAAATCAACGATAATAACCCACCAAACTTCCTAGGATCGACTCGAATTTCCTCAGCAGAAACTACGTGCCCCAGAAAAGTCACTTCACGAAGCCAGAACTCACACTTGCTGAATTTTGCATAAAGCTACTTCTCTCGAAGAATCTGAAGCACTACTCTAAGATGCTCATTATGTTCATCCTTAGTCTTAGAGTATACCAGAATGTCATCGATGAAGACCATGATGAACTGATCCAGATAGGGCTGAAATACTCAGTTCATCAGATCCATAAATGCAGCCAGTGCATTCGTCAAAACAAAAGGCATAACTAGAAACTTGTAATGCCCATAGTGAGTCTTGAATGCAGTCTTATGCACATCAGTCTCATTAACTCTCAACTGATGATACCCTGAAGGGAGATTGATCTTAGAGAATACAGAAGCCCCTCGAAACTGATCAAATAAGTCATCGATCCTCAGAAGTGGATACTTATTCTTAATGGACAGCTTATTCAACTACCGATAATCTATACACATCCTCATGGTCCTATCCTTCTTCTTAACAAATAGAACCGGTGCTCCCCAAGGAGACACACTAGGACGGATGATACCACAGTCCAAAAGTTTCTGCAGTTAAGCCTTAAGCTCTGTAAGCTCCTTCGGTGCCATACGGTAGGGAGCGATGGACACCAGAGCTGTACTCAGAAGAAGCTCAATCCCAAATTCCACTTTCCAATTCGATGGTAATCCTGGTAACTCCTCAGAAAAGACGTTTGAAAAATCCTTTACTTGTCTAATGTTCCCAACAGAAGAGTCTCCAGAATCCGAAACACTTACATAAGCTAAGTACGTCTCACATCCTTTCTGGACTAGTTTCTCAGCTACTAGAGCGGAGATCACATGCGACAGATAGTCTTGACCCTCACCAATCATAACCACCTCCACATCATCCTTGGTCCTCAGAACAACCCTCTTAAATGCGCAGTCCAAACTGACTCGGTGCTCCACCAATCAGTCCATACCAAGGATAAGATCGAACTCTCCAAACAGAAGCTCTATCAAATTAGCCAAAAATATCTCCCTTTGCATCTCTAACAGGACATTCTTGTATAGTTTAATAACCTGAACAGACTGCCCCAACGGATTTATCACAGTAGCCTCACTAGAAGTACTCTCAACCGATAACCCTAGATTTTCAGAAATAGAGTAGGCTATATAGGAATGAGTGGATCCTATATCTATCAGAGCAAAGTAAGGTACATCAAATATAAGGAACGTACCGGTGATAACGTCAGGAGCATCTTTATCCTTTCAGTGACCTACAGTATAAACCAAAGCACGCTACCTCATCTCGGTCTGACCAGCACCACTGCCCAGTGCTCTCTATCCACGACCCAAACCATTACCACCTTTAGCCTGTCCACAGCCCCTAAATAGCTGCTGAACTGCTCTTTGAGGTTGTACAGTACTCGGAGCTAGAGCTTGCATTTGATCTGTATACTTTGGACACTCTCTAATACGTTGCTTAAGAGACCCACACCTCAAGCACACTCCATTCCTCCTCCAGCACTTGGCCGGATGGCGTTTTTCACAGTCACTGCATGGTTGTAACCCAGCAGGAACAAAAGAAGCAAGAGGGGCCCCTACTCTAACTGGCCCATTAAATTTGACCTTTTTTAGGCCTCGAAACAGAACTAGAGGGCTCTGAATCCCTCTTGTTCTTACCTCTTTCTCTATCTCTATTTCGGCGCTCAGCACGTTTAACCTCTTCGGCGATCTTCGCTTTCTCTACCAGAACAGAAAACTTACGCTCCCTCTGCGGAGCAATCAGAACCCTAAGATTATCCCTTAGGCCGTCCTCAAACCTAACATATCTCTCATACGCTGATGCTACTATACCTCGAGCATAGCGACTCAGCCTTAGAAATTCAGCCTTATATTCGGCCATAGATCGATCACTTTGCGTGAGGTTCAGAAACTCACGCCTGTGAGCATCAACATAGCTGACTCCTACATATTTGCTCTGAAATGTAGTCTTAAAGAACTCTCAAGTCAAATGGTTAGGCTAAGTGCCCTCCTTAACAGTTAACCACCACTGATATGATTCGTCGCGAAGTAAGGAGACTGCACCTTTCAATTTCTGCTCAGGGGTACAGTCCAAATCATCTATAATCCTCTATGTGGCCTCTGACCAGTACTCAACCATATTAGGGGCGAGTCTTGTGACACCCCTAAATAACTCAGCCCTATTAGACCGAAGTCGCTTAGTTACCGACCCTCGACCCCCAAATCCAGAATTGGGTCCAGTGACCCTCTATAATATATTCAGCATGGCTTGGGACAGTGCAACATCTCTAGTCGATCGACTCTGAGACCCAGTCTCTGTCTCAGTAGCAGATGACACCGGTGTCTCACTAGTGTCTAGGTTCGGCATGCTGCCCAGAGATGAGGACTCAGCTCGAGCCCCCTATGGCTTCTACCTCGGCCTCGAGTACCACATCCCCGGATACCTCATGCGCTCATTGTGATTTAGAATTTTTATCTACATTAACAATTTTATGTATCAGTTTTAATATTTTTTAACAGATGTTTTATACATAACGAATCAGAAGTTCAAAGTTGTTTTCGCATGTTTTAGTCTCTATCAGTTTTACTACAGTTTCAGAATGTACTAACTATAATGTTCCCAAGTAGACTATCAAGAATGCTTTCAAATTTTTTTTTTATCAAAAATCAGAAATACTTACAAGATAGGCACTGGAGACTCTATGAACCACATACTAATCAAAATATTTTTAAACCATTTGAAAACCAATTCTTTATACCAAATTTTGGAACCCAAAATTCACAGCCGAGTTTTACAACCTGGCTCTAATACCACTAAATGTAACACCCCAAACCCGGCCTAGACGTTATGGCTGAATCCAAAAGTGTTACATGAAACAAGTTGAAAAGAAAACCGTTGTCATTAAATTAAAGACCCCTTTCCAGCTTATTTAGCCTTAAACATTATTATTAATTTCAAAGCTCACTTTCATTTAATCATTTAGTGATAAAACATATTTCTAGCGGAAGCTTGTAAAAACGTTGTTTTTAGAAAATCATTCAAGTAATGAGTAATTAAAACCAAAAACCCGAACCAAAGCCAAACAATTTAAAAACAGTCCAGAGAGTCCTAGAAAATACAAAATCTCAAATCTTAACGCCAAACTTAATAAAAACTAAAACAAATGAAATAGTTTTAGTAAGTGGTCACCGTCGAGTCCTCCGCTGCACCGATCCGCCTAACTCTGTGGGTTACTTATACAGAATAATAGAAAAGAGTGAGTTTACGTAAACTCAGTGTGTAACCTAATAGAATTAAGCATGTACACATATAGAAAATCACAAATCAGACAGATTCATATTCGGGCTTGGGCCCATAGCAGATACAGATACAAATATCAGAATCCTACCCCCTTCCTCTACACACCATCTCCGACCATCCCTACACACCATGTGGGGTTTAAAAGACCTACCCATCCTTACACACCACAGTGTACCGATGCGGCACATAACAGATATAATGCAGCTATGCTGCTAGATATTAGGCAAAATCTGCCTTTCAGACACTTCCTCCAATATATATCATCCCACCCTAATCACAGTAGCTGAACATGCATACAGTATTAACAGATAAATCATACTTCACATGCTTTTCATAACAGATATCAAATATACAAAAATAGGCATGCTCATAATCATATTTCAATCTAACAAATCACTTGATTTTAGGGTTAGATAGCGTTTACTGACCCTACGATAGGCCCACAGTCATTAGGACGACCCGTGTGACCCTACAAAAAATTATGGTATAATGGGCCCACATGCCCATGTAGTTTGCCCGTGTGGGCCCACATGCCCGTGCGGCCCACAAGCCCAGATTGGCCTTGCCCGTGTAGATCACATGACCTGGCATAGATATCACATGCCCGTGTGGACCCACTCTCCCAATTCGGTCTAGCCTATGTGGCTTACACAGCCACACTCCAGCCATCACACAACTGTATCTTGCACACGGCCTGGCTTTCGTCGATCACACAGCCGTGTCAACTCACACGGCCTACTACACTATCTATCACATGGCCGTGTGACGTCAACAGAAAGGTTTTTTTGGCTTTCACTAAATCCCTATTTTTTGCGTTTTGGGTACACACCTAGCACTGTTTTGATGCAACAACACCCTCGAGATCACCAGAACCTAAAATTCACCATTTATCCCAAATTAATTGCTTAAAACAATAAATTAAACTAAACTCCCTCAAACTAATCAAGTCACAATTCGAATACTCAAAGCTTATCCAAATTGTTGAATGTCTCCAACTAAGATTCTACATGAGGTAGATCCCCTCCTTCACAATTCACTGTTGAGCAAAAAAAAATTCTGATCCCATGAAAAGATTCGAGAATAAAAATATATATTTTAACGTTTTACTCTCACGAACTAACACTGTCAAACCCAAACCATAGTTAAAGGGAATATAAGTCCGCTTACCAACCGATTAAAGAATAGGAAACCTTAGAATAATGATTGAACGCAAGATTTACGATTCGAATTAAAGAATTGAAAAAAATTTACCGAAAAAGAAAAGGAAAGACTGAAGGGAAAAAGAGAAGAAATTTTAACGTTAAAATTTTTTGAGAATTTAGGAAGAGAGAGAAAAGATAACAACCAAAATGAATATTATGCTCCCATATCCCTAAATTTTCTCCCCCTACTAACCCACTCAGAAACGTGCTCAACAGAAACTCTAGTAGACATGCTAGATAAAAAGATAAACAGCCACGCTTACGCAAAGATTTGAACACAGGACCTCTAACACACCAACACCCTTACCACTTGAACCAACAGGCTCATTCTGATATAGAATTTCAGACAATTAAATATAAGCCCACTGAACAGAAATAGAGCTTAATTCCAAAAATAACAAAATTTTCCAAAGCTAAGGCTTAAACTTAAGACCTCTCACACATACCCAGAACACTTAACCACTGAAGCAGATACACAATTGTGTCAGATTGTACAGAAGGAGAAATAAACTATTTGGGGCGTTACAAATGCCTTAAATAGAAGTTAATCTAAAGTAATGTTGGCAATTAAGCCATTTAAAGTTATGATTATTGCTTAACATCTCTCACTGACTAGAATTATAACATAAGAAACTAGTAAACTAGTTAATAACTTAAGCTAATAGAGTGTTAATTACCTTCCCTTCTCTCTACATATATACATACATGAGCGCGTGCGCAGGTTTCCCTTAGTGGGAAAGAAAAAATGAAAACACCATTTTCTCCATCTTTTGCAAACCGGAACAAAAAGAAAAAAAAATAAACATTCCTCTCATTTCTCAAGTGTCGTGGCTTGTAGCAATAAAATTAGTAAGTTTTGTGTTTAATTAGAATTGAAATTTTGATAAATGGTACTTGATCATGAAAATATAAGAAACAATATATGAATGTGAGTTTAAAATAAATTATAAGATTTAGGAGTACAAACATATTGTATCATAGAATAAGATATTAATGGATAAAAGATTAGTCTACATAATGTTTTCTATAATAATAAGAATAAGGGATAATACAAAAATCATATAAGTCACACTAAATATAGAGGAATGCTTAGTGTGGTGGATTTTCTCTTCACACACAAGTTAAAAAAAAGATACGAGAAGAGTTGTGATGAGTTCTATATTGAACCAGAGTTTATCATTTGATCTTGTATTGTAGAGTGATTTTGTAATTCCCCTTTAATCAGCAAACAAAATCCTTTTTTAGCCATTCACTCTTTAGTCTTACACTATTCTATATATATCTTCCATGGGATCCACTTTCTTTATTGTTGTTCCATGTTATGTTCGTCAAATTAGTTGATTAGTGAATTATCTCCAAAACTCATCTATCAAATTTTCCTGCAAATCTGAGATAGAAAGAAGAAAAATTTATTAAAGACAATAGTAATAAATAACAAGATTTGATGAGAAAAAAAAACTAAACAGTGCTCAAAATTAGGAATTTGTGTAACAACCCAATTTCAATGGTGTCAGAAACAGTAGTTTTGAGACCACGACTCCGACAAGTGAGATATTATTTTAATATAAGGTTAATTTAAGGTAGTATTAAATTTTTGTTAAGAAACTTCGAAGTTTAAATGGTTAATTAGGTAAAAAAGGACTAAATTGTAAATGATGCCAAAGTTGAATTCTATTAGCTAAAAGGGTTTAATGGCCATGAAATTTTAATTTAGGGGACTTAGATGCTAATTAAAACATATATTAAGATAGTGGATTGTGATGGAGAGTTTTTTGTGTGATTTTAATAGATTCTAAAGGTTAGATTAGTAATTAAATAAGTTAAGTTAAAATTAATAAAACAAAGATGAAACAAATGTCATCTTCATCATTTTTCTTTTCTTTCTTGGTCGAACACCATTGTTAAGAAGGAAAAAACTTTTGGTTTTGGTTTTGGTTTTGCTCATGCATGGAGAGATTTTGATTCCCGTTTTTAATGTTTTTATGTTTTTGAACTCGTTTTAGCTTAAACTACTTAGCCCAAAGGTTAATTTGCAAAACTGTTAAGGGTTGAGGGATATTTTATGAATGAAATTGATGAATTTGTGAAGTTAATTGATAGATAATTAAAGTTAGTTGTTAAATGAACATGTTTTGTTAAGTGATTTTTATGAATTTAGGATTAAGGATTAAATTGTTAAAAGTGTAAAATTCCTTGAGGCTAATGTGAAAAATGAAAGATATGGGCTATAAAGGACTCCTAGTGAAATCGGCTAGCATGTTTTAGTTAGAAAAATGGTGAAATTTCAAGTTAAGAATTTAGGGACTAAATTGTAAGAAAGTTAAAGTATTTGGGGTAAATTTGTAAATTTGTGATGGAGGGGTTTAATTGTATAAAACTACTTTTTAGAATGTTGGAATTATAATAATTGAGTTAAATTATTATTTAGATCAAGAAAAGAATCTATCGGACTTGAATCGGGGTAAGGCGAAAGTCTCAGATTAGCTTCCAGCTAGCTTTAACAACTCTGGTGATTTAGGTAAGTTCGTACTATACTATTTATCTTTACATTTAATTATCATTATTAGTTGAACTTTAAATTCATACAGTGTTATTCAGGCTTGGTGCTTAGCAGGCTTAGTGCCGATGTTATTTAGGCTCAGTGCTAGTGTTATTCAGGCTTAGTACCGGTGTTATTCAGGCTTAGTACTGGTGTTATTCAGGCTTAGTGCCAATTTTATTTAGGCTTAGTGCCTAACAGGCTTTGAGCCGGTGTATTAAATGTTCACGTTCGTTGGAAATTTGGTCATATGTAGACAATGAATTGACTTATCGAACTTACTAAGCTTCTTTGAACTTACTCGTTTAAATTGATTTTGTAGGACTCTTGGAATCATAGCATTGATTGGATCAACTTGGGAGCTCACACATTATCATCCATCCCTTAGTAGTCATTTTGTGTTTTGTTTTAACGTTTGTTAAAAGTGGCATGTAATTAAAAAGGGTCTTGTAGTACTATGATATATAGTTGAACTAGTAAGTTAGAAATGGTCATTTTGATATTGGTATGGTATGTTTGATGTTTTGGTGCTTATGCATGTAAATATGATATGCTAAGCCTATATAATTTAAAATAGTTGGTATATTGAATTTGTAGATGTTTGGGTTGATTGTGTAATTACATGTGGTACCAATATAGGTATATTGGTTGGTTGATGAGAATAGATTGTGTAAGTGTGATTTTGATATGTTTTGGTTATGTTTAAGTAAGTATTGGATAGGTTTATAGGTTGGCTAATGGTATGCTTGTGGCACAAGAAAATATAATTGGTAAACTTAATTTTTAGGGTACATTTGGTACACACAGCCTAAGACACAGGCTGTCACACGATCGTGTGTGACATACGGTCTATTCGCAGCAGTTGTGTGTCTTTTAAGTTTCAGGTGCAAGTTTCGTACCCAAAACAGTGAGTTACACGGTCTGAGGCACGGCCTGCAACACGGTCGTGTGGCTCTTTTTAGAGCACACACACGGGCTGGGACACGGTCGTGTGGTCTTAGTCAGTGAGTTACATAGTTTGGGGACACGGGTGTGTGGGATGACACATGACCATGTTTTGGCCACATGGGCTGGCCTGTGTCACACGGTCGTGTGACTTTTGTTTTTCAAAATTTTTAACTTTTACCAAACTTTTTAGGTTTGTTTCAAATTGACCCCAGAGCTTAGTAAGCTCGATTTAAGGCCCATAGAAGTATGTTTGACTTAAATTGAATGTGATTTGTTAATAATATTTACTTAGAAATATAGAATTTATGTAAGATTAAATGTTGTTAAATTTTTCGTGATACTCGGTAATCCAATCCGCTGGCATAAGTGAGTTAGGGGTGTTATAATTTGATAATAAACGTGACATGGGCTGTGATGAGATGAAGGTGAATCCATGTTAAGAGCAGTGAAGAGAGGAAAGAGAGGCTTTTTGTGTTGGGGAAATGAGAAGAATTGCGAGAAAATAAGGAGGAAAAAGAAGAAAAGAAAAAAAAGCGGTAGGCAAAGCAGAGGCAGGGGTAGTAGCAACGATAGCGACTATGGTAGTGGCAGGGGTTTGCGACTTTAAAAATGCTATAGATTTTGTTTGACAATTTTTTTACTTTTGATGGTTAGGTGAAGAAGAAGAAGACCCTTTGGCTCATCATGTCCAACTCATGTCCAATGTGGCAAGTTAACTTACCAAGTCAGCTAGTTAACTGGCCACGTCACCTGTTCCGTTAGACCTGTAACAGAAAATGTTAGCAGGTGACTGATTTGTCACTATTTGATAACTTTAGTGTCCGGTTTGTTATTTTTCTAATTTTTTTCATTTCTATAATTGACATATATAATTTTTAGATAATATATATTTATGAATTTTTTATATTTTATTCCTATCTTTTTACAATTTTTGTATGGTTTATACAAACAAATATTTAACTAACTGGTTTGTTATTTTTCTAAAGTTTAGTGACTAAGTTGAAAGTTTAGTGACTGTTTTGTTATTTTATCAAAGTTGAGTGATTGTTGGTGTAGTTTGCCCTTAATATAGTTATATTTATTTAATGTTAACATTATTTTGTATATATATTTTATAGTTTATATATGATTTTTTTAATACTTTCTTTCCATTTTAATAATTAATATATATTTATATTTTATCTATTTTTCTAAATTTTTTATATATTTAATTATTTCACATATATTTTTAAGATTATTTTAATATTTTTCTAAGTTCTTTTCATTTTTATAATTGACATATATAATTTTTACATTATATATATTTATGGATTTTTTATATTTTATTTCTATCTTTTACAATTCTTTTTGGTTTATACATATTTTTTACATGTAAAATGTCACTCTTTCTTTGGCTCAATCTAACAAATTTTTTTTCTTAACATCAGTTAATCTGCTTTAGATATTAAATTGAGAAAAAAATAATTTAAATATCAAAATAAAAAAATAAATGTATTTTGAAGGCCAAATAATGAATTAAGCCATGATGTTATTTAGTTGAATCATTTTATACAAGTAAAAGGGAACATTACACATGGGTAACAGAAATGAAAAGTCATTATATGAATAAATGTGAGTTCATATATTGTTTTGGTAGATAGAAGCTTTAAAGGAAAATATAAGCAACAATATATGAATGTGAGTTTAAAATGAATTACAAGGTTTATGAGTAAAAAGAGACTGTATTATAGAATAAGATTGGTACCCTCGTTTCACTTTAAGATTTTGGAAATAGTTGCACAAGTCGCTTAGAATGAAATTGAATTTCAGTACAACATTTCATCTTCAAACGGACAGTCAATCAGAGAGAGTTATTCAAATTTTCGAAAATATGTTATATCATTGATCTTGAAGGCAACTGGGAACATTATTTGCTATTGTTGGAATTTGCTTACAATAACAATTTCTAATCAAGTATTCAAATGGCCTATATGAAGTATTGTTGTAACACCCCCTAATCCCAAACCGTCGTAGGAATAGGATTACGAGGCGTTACCGAACATATTGGTTAATTTACAAACAATTCGTGAATAAACAACAAATATATTAAAATTAAATCATTAAACCTCTCTATGAACCCTCGAGGCCTAAATCACGTATTATAATTAAATAGGGACTTATTCAAGTACTCCAAAGATTTTTCGTAATATAATAATTATTATATTATTTAAAAAAAATTCAATATAACCCCTTTAGAAACATCTAACCTTTCCCTGCAATTTCAAATTTGCAACTAACTCAACATAACAACAACTCAACAAATACAATCTTCATCCAAATCACTTTCGTCTCATAACAATATTACTAATCCTTATTTTATCTAACATTATATCCATTCATACTTTCAAGTAGTATTTAAACATCTTAATTAATTTTCATTCATATCATATATCAACTTATATTAACTTGACTAATATATTCATGAGTTGATACAAACATAGTCACATAAGCTCCTATACATGCCATATAAACCATTTAAAGTATTTATAACAAAAGCTACCGGAAAATCGAGATAGTGTGACTTGAGCGTGATGATCCGATCGTCTGACCCTCCCGTTAATCTACAAAGAGCAATAAACAATACAAGTAAGCTAACTATAGCTTAGTAAGTTCGTCAACGTTAACCATAAACATTACCAATATTAGTTTCCAAAATTCAAATCATATGGACATTTCAAGTAAGTTACTTTCATCCTGTAAGTCATAATCTCATTTTAAAAATAATTTACTTAATTGAGCTCAAAAATAATGATAATATTATTTACATTTCTTTTTCCACACATTACAATTATGACTTACCAACTTGTCAATTTAAGGAACGACTTACGGATTTGAGTACATTGTGATCTGAAGCCCGAAGTTTAACTGAAGCACATAAGTGCTAAACGGAAGCCCGAAGGCTAACTGAAGCACATAAGTGCTAAACGGAAGCCCGAAGGCTAACTGAAGCATATAAGTGCTGAACTGAAACCCCAAAAGGGTTACCTGAAACTCATATGAGTTAACGGAAGCTCGTAAGAGCTGAATAGAAAGCAAACACGAGAGTTCGCAACAAATGCTGAATCTCGGTTTACTTGGGTAATTTACCGTAAATTCATCTATTTCACCGAACAATCGTACTCATTTCCTGCGTTCCGTTCCTCCGAAATACTCAGTTCAATTTTGTAACTTTTGTACATGATTTAATTATTTTCAACAATTAACATGCATAAATATTAATCACCATTCATAAAATAACATTGAAATTTAATAATTTAACCGTACGAACTTACCCGGAACAATTTGCAGTAGTTGTAGAGATTTCTGGAACTATTCCGAAATTTTCTCTTTTCCTCGTTTATCCTCGATTTCTTGATCTATAATATAAAATTTTTCACTTATCAGTATTAACTTCACATTCATTCTATTTCACATCCTTAATGTTTATAACTAACTTATAAGTATCATTATCTGCAACTTCACTATTTCCCTATGTATATTCATTGCTGTCCATTCGTGTCATAGTTACTAAATTATTTTTATATTGAGCTAAAAAACTCCAAATTAAGATCCTCTAATTTTC
Source organism: Gossypium longicalyx (assembly GCA_025698465.1). Taxonomy (NCBI): domain Eukaryota; kingdom Viridiplantae; phylum Streptophyta; class Magnoliopsida; order Malvales; family Malvaceae; genus Gossypium; species Gossypium longicalyx. The sequence continues at coordinate 87,459,203 of CM047007.1, forward strand.
TCTGAAACTAGACTCACATATCTTATTATCATAAAATTTTCAGAATTTTTGGTTCAGCCAATAAGTACAGTTTATTCTTTAAAGTCACCCCTGTTCTGCTGTCTAACAGTTCTGACCCTTCTTCACTAAAAATTAATTATCTCTTCATACAGGATTCAAATGATATTCTCGTTTATTTCTATTAAAAATAGACTCATTAAGGATTCTAGAAATATAAATTTAAGCTCACAATTATTTTTCTTTAATTTTTTATGATTTTTCAAAGTCAGAACAGGGGAACCCGAATTCATTCTGACCTTGTCTTACAAAATTCATTATATCTCAAAATTTACAAATCCATTGTTTATGGTGTTTCTTCTATGAGAAACTAGACTCAATAAGCTTTAATTCCATATATTATTCATCTTCTAGTTCGATTTATAAAATTTATGGTGATTTTTCAAATTTAGTGTACTGCTGCTGTCCAAATTGTTTTAGTGCAAACTGTTTATTACCATTTTTCCCCTAAGCTTTTAATAAATGAGAATTTCGTCCCTACTCAATTAGTCTCTCAATTGAGCTTATTTTTCTAAATTAACACCTTATTATATCACTTTAAACTAGTTTACAACCTTTAGGAATCAGAGTTTCAGAAATAGACTTTAATTCCAAACATTTTCACAATTAGGTCCTAAAAATCAATTTTCCATTGAAATTACCTAAAAAAATCATCTCATAAATAAATTAAAACTTTAATTTCATTCTATATCATCATAAACTTACAGAACTCAATCATGGTGACTTTCAATTTCATCCATGAAATCAAAAACTAATGAATTTAATAGTAGGACCTAGTTGTAAAAGTCTTAGAAACACAAAAATTACAAGAAAAAGGCAAGTATTAACTCACTTGGTGCAAAAATTATGAAATACCAGCTTAGAGAACCCTCCTATGGCGTTTTTAGCTGCTGGAATTGAAGAGAAATGAAGAGAAATCTAGATATTTCCTATTTAGTCCTAGCTTTATTTAGTTAATTTTGCAATATTCCAATTTTACCCTTAATTTATCAAATTCCCTGCTGATTTCATGCCCTAACCGTCCAGCCCAAATAAATTTTGGGTCTAATTGCCTTTTAAATCCTTTCTCATTAGACTCTTAAGCTATTTAATCATTCTAGCAACTTTTACACCTATTACAATTTAGTCCTTTTCATTTAATTAACTATCAGAACTTTAAAATTTCTTGACAAAACTTTAATACTAACTTATCAACATTCCATAAATATTTATAAAAATATTTATGACTCGTTTTAAAATTTTCAAACTCTCGATACCCCATTTTTTATTCTAATTTTAATTTAATTTTTTTAAATATTTATTTCTAGTACACTATTCGCTATTTCAAAAATTTTCCTAATTTCACATTTAACTTATATTCACTAAATTATTAATATTTTTCTACTCATTTGTCGGATTTAGTGATCTCGAATCACTATTCCGACACCACTGAAAATTTAGGCTATTACAATTGTAGGGCTAGAAGCTGGATTGAACTAGGTGAAAAAAAATAATTGGGCCAGAGTTGATTAAGAAAATTGGAAATAAAGTCAAATTAATTAAAGATAGACTAAAAGCAACATCAAACAAGCAAAAATCTTACGTAGATTTGAAACAGAAAGAAATTGAGTTTTTAGTAGGAGACAAAATGTTTCTAAAAGTTTCCCCATGGAAAAGGTGCTTTGTTTTGGTTGAAAGGCTAAGTTGAGCCTAAGATACATCAGACCATATGAACTTCTGAAACGAATTAGACCCATAGTTGATAAGCGCTAAAAATAACATGTTTTAATCTCATTATTAATGCGTTTTTAGGTGATTATTCGATGTTAATAGTAAATTTTATGCTCTTAATCCTTTAAATTCATATTTTTATACTTAGGAGAACATTTTGGAGCAAAATGAACGAAAAACAAGTGAAACCGAAAAATCGGAGCAAGTTACAAGAGCCACACAAGTTGCCACAAAGCCACGTGGTAGGTCATGTCAGTTTCACGAATTGGCACTCTGAACTGGGGAAAATGCGATTTTTAGGTTTTTCAAGCATTCTAAGGCGTATATATGACAAAAATAAGAAGATAAGAGGGAGCCATCATAGAATACTCAAGAAAACAACTCGAAAAACACCATTGAAGCCGATTTTGAAGCAAATTCCCGTCAAGATTGAAGACTCCCAGTTGATTTCTCAAGCGATTATAATGAGTCTCTTTATTTTTTTCGGATATATTGTCTTTGTGATGTTTTTACATGCAAGCATGAACTAATTTTCTAAATACCTAGGGAGATGAACGTTATGATGGATTTTATCATTTATTTTTATTTTACGCAATAAATATTTAGATCTTACTCTCAATTATGTGTGCTTAATTCTTGGTTTGATATTTCTAGATTATTGATCCATGTTTGATGTTTTTAAATCAGAGGAGCGATAGACCCTATTTAAGAGTAAATTGAGTGGAGTTGCATGCAATCCTAAAAATAGGATGGCATAAATCTATAGGATTAGAGTAAAATCTAATAGGGGATCCATAACACAAGTTAATACGATAATATGAGCTTTAATCAGAAAGAAATTTCAATTAATCAACCTAGAGTTAGTTGCTTTTACTCTCGAAAAGAGATATTAGCATAATTTAGGGATTTCTACAGATCAAGATACTAAGTAAAGAAATTGTGTAATTTAAATTGATAATGAGAGATAAAATCTAATTGAATTATTTCCTGGGTATTATATAGGGACTAAGTTGTTAGTGAACAAAATTAATAGAATATTGAGTGAGAAAGAAAAGATGAAAACATCAACTTCTCCATCTTTTGCAAACCAAAACAAAAAGAAAGAAAAGAAACATTCCTCTTATTTTTCAAGTGTCGTGGCTTGTAGCAATAAAATTGGTAAGTTTTATTTTTAATTAGAATTGAAATGTTGATAAATGGTACTTAATCAAGAAAATATATGAATGTGAATTTAAAATGAATTATAAGGTTTAGGAGTAATATTAATGAATATAAGATTAGTCTACATGTAATAAGAAGAAGAAGGGGTAATACAAAAATCATATGAGTTAGCACTATATAGAGGAATGCTTAGCGTGGTGGAGTCATTATACTAATTGGAACGGTAGAAAATTAACTTCCATTAACAAGAGAGAAGAAAAGGCCTGATTAAGAAAACCAAGGGCAATAAAACTACATCAGTCCTGAGAAATCAAACAAACATCAAAAGACCCAAAACAAATAGTTGAGCTCTCAACCCAAACAAGAAGCCAAAACTAATAGTGCAAAAAGAGCTCCATTTCCTCATCAAGACAGAATAAGGTCACAGAAGTTAAATCGACCGAACCACCCCTCGCCAATCTCCATCAACGTAAATAGTAGCCACAACCGAGAAGAAAGGCCCATCTCGTGGAAGCAGATGAGCCACAATGTTGGCACTTCGATGGATGTAAGTAACATTGCTCAACAAAAGATTTTCTTTAATAAATCCTTACCACCACCACTAATTTCCGTGATGTGAGTTTCTTTATAACCATCAATGAGTCGCCTTCAGAAACAACATGCATGAACCCCAAATCTGCTGCAAAAGTCGTCGCCTGGATCGCTGCCACAGCCTCCGCCAAAAACGCGTTGGGTATCTACCTATTAGGTTGCACACTAGAAGCCAGGACAAGACCTTCAGTATTTCTAATGACATACCAGAGCATGATTGTTTAAAGAGGTTCCTTAAAAGTAGCATCAAAATTAGCTATTATGATGTTTTTAACGACTTTCAACCACCAATATCTTGATGTGTACGGTACGAGGGACTTTCCGGCTTTAAATCAGCAAAGGAGGTATGTTAAGCTAATATTTCAGAACAGAATTTTCTAATGTGTTTTTGCTTCGGTTTCTTTTGAATATTAAGAAGAAAAATGACATGAGGTTAAAATTGTCAATTTCATATTATGAAATTTGAATTATTATTATTTTATTTTAAAATAATAAACGAATTATTTGATACAAAAGCTATATATATGCGATGTGAGGTTATAACCTAACATCTTTCTACAACACTTTTTGAATTTCCTTTGAAGACCACCAAATTAGTCTCATCTTTCTCTTCGTCGACGAAACCCCGATCATGCCACAGCTTCAGATTCCTTTAGGGTTTCGATTTCTTCCCACCAAAGAAGAAATCCTTTGTGATTACCTTAAACCAATCATCAAGGGCGATCCCATACCTTCTGGTGTGCTGAAGGCGCGCCATATTTATGGTGCAAATCTTGAGCCTTGGAATATCTTCGACCAAGATTTGCCAGAGTCTTTCTGGGTTCTCACAAAGTTGAAGAAAAAGAGCAAATCAAGAATCGAAAGAACCGCCGGAGATGGATGTTGGTTCCAACAGTTTGCCAAAGAAGTGAAGAGCAAGGACGGCGGCGAAGTCATAGGGTATGATAAATACTTCACATACACCAGCAAGAAAAACAAGAAATCAAATGGTCAATGGATTATGCATGAGTTCTCTTTGAAAGACCAAGAAGCTGTTGGTTTGAGTGATTTGGTTATCTGCGAGATTAAGAATAAGGATGCCACTGTTGTGAGCTCGGATTACGAAGAAAGTGAAGGAGAAATCAAGAAGAGCAAGAAACGTAAGTTGATGGAGGTGTTGTCAGATTCAACAAATGATTTTGCTACCATGCTCGTGGGGAATCAGACATTTGATTATATGGCTCCAGAAGTAGGAGGCTTCTCACCCTTCTCTGCATGTTTAGACCAGCAACCAAACCCTTGGACGTCGGCAGGTGTTGATGGCAATCTTGGAGTGCCTGACTATAATTCTCACCATCTGGTACCTGCCTAACCCTTGCTCTATTTTCATTTTGTACGTTTATATATTCATAAGCTTGTTCATGCATGCTATTGTGACTCAATTTGTGTGTATCTATATATTTTATTCTCAAAACTGACCATTGGTATTGATTTGTATATTTAGGAAGAAGCTAATGAGGCTGGGGACGCCAATCTTTTCTTCACGTTCCAAGAACTGGACAACATTTTGAACTCCGATCAGAGTTGATGTAAATGCCTTCATGTAACTCTACATATGAATATTAGTGATGGCTTTTTTCCCGTGGTTTTTCCCCCTTCCAAATTGGAAGGGTTTTCCACGTAAATTTGGTGTTTCTTTACATGCCTTTATTTATTTTAATATATTAATACACTAATTTAAAATATATTTTAAAACTAAAATTGATTTAAATATTTTTAAATCAAACATGATTTTTTTTTAACTTAAAAAACCCTGGTTTTAATTACCATCTTTGAAAATTTTAATTATCAATATTATATTATTATTTTGATTTGTGTATTATTAAATTTTTATTTTTAAAAAATAAATACCTAAAAATATGACATAATAATATATTAACTTAATCAAAATAACCCCAATTATGACGTCAATCACTAATTATAATGACACTTACTAAAATGAATTTTAAAACATTGATAAATGATGCAACTTTTTTTTTTGAAATAAAAATAATTACAACCAATATTAAAATAAAACATATTATACCATAATCAATTAAAATTCCGATAAACATTAAAAAAATAAAGAATTAAACATTCAAATACTTATCCGCTTGAAGTAAATATTAGAGAAATAAACTAATCATATCATTTAAAATTCAACCCAAAACAAAATTAAAATTAATCATGTAAAATATAATCGAATTAATCTAAAACTAATAGCAAAAATAACTTCAATTAAAAATAGGAAATAAATCAAAACTGTGAATTAGAGGTCAAATTAAATCGAATAATGAGACTAAAGGACCTATCGTCAAATTATCACCAGAAATCACGTGGTTCAATGTAGAGCTCCCATTTCAAAACTAAAATTGTATTTAAAAATATTTTATGTAAATTATTAGTTGTACTAAGTTTGTTTTTATCTTAACAATATTTTTTTTATTAATTTTACCAATAGTATATTATATGTAACGACCCAAAATCCATGGGCACCGGAAAAGTGTGTTATCAGGCCTCCATCTTAGTGAAATAAGTTCGAAAATAATTATTAAAAATATTTATGAGTCTAGTGGTGTGTCTAATTAGGTTTTAATTAAGTAAATTTAGCTTAACTTAGAGTAATTAGCAAAAAGGATTAAATTGAATAAGAGATAAAAGTTTAATTCTAAAACAATAGAAAGTAAAAAGAGCCAAAATGGCAAATATACCATTAAGTAATGGTTGAGGCGGCATAAACGTGTTAAAAATCTAAGATTTTATTTAGATTATATATATATATATTAATTATATTATATTATATTATATTATATTATATTATATAATTGATTATTATAATTATTAATTGTTATGGTTTTATATTATTACTAGTACTATTATTAAATAAATTAAATAATAAAGAATTGCATGGTAATAAAAATATTGATATATTTGTAATAAATAGATACATGTGTACTTGTAATAAAATAATTTGTTTACTTAATATTAAAGTAATAGATAATTAGATTAAATTATATTATTGATAATTAAATAATTATATCATAAGATTTTTTTTATGATAAATAAATTGAAATTATGATAAGTGGATGGTGATAATAAAATACAAATGTAAAATATATATTTGTACATTTGTAATATTTATATTTGTTATTAAATAAATATTTAATAATTATTATTAATTGATATTATATTATTATATTAATGAATAAATTAATAATTTGACAAATGTACGGTGATAGTAAAATACAAGTGTAATAAATCATATACAAACAATTGTAAAATACAGATTTATTTACTTATTATTTAAGAAATAATAATTATTATTAAGTTAATATAATAATATAATAAACTAAAGTAAAAATAAAGGATAAAAACAAACATAAAAAGAAACAGAATCATTCGAAAAACAGAGAAGGCAAAGAAGAAAAGAAAGAAAAAGGGGAAATAGGGAATTTGAAACTTGGAGTTTAATTGGTAAGCTTAATTAAGTCCTTTTCTTTTAATTTTGATGTTTTAGAAGCTTTAGAATAAATTTTTGTTGAATTTAAGTTGAAATTTTAAAAGTTAATAGATTTTTTACTAGGGTTTATGTTGAACAAATGATGGAATTGAGGGTTTATTTGATAGAAATTTTGATTGGAATTGAATAAAGGATTGAATTGTAAACTAAGTTTTAAGTTTTAAGTTTTAGGGATTAAATTGAAATAAATTCGAAATTATAAAAATATGATAAAAATTAAATAGTTAGATGTGAGTTTGGCAAGAAATTGAGTAGCAAAAAGGTATGAATTGAGAAAGAAAAATATATAGGTTTAGTTGGGATTAAATTGGAATTAAAGTAAAAGTTAGATAAAATTTCAGCATTTAAAATTGTGTTATGCTAATAATTGTAAAATTATTTTAATTGTTCGTAACTAATATCGAGCCTGAAGCATCGACCCAAAAAGGAAAAGGAAATATCGTCGAGAATTAAATCCGAAGAGAATTCTGATTTGTATCACTATAACTCAAGTTTTATAATTAATATGTGTTTAATTTAATATGAATGTGTGGTAAGTAATTTAAGGTAAGTATTTAATGAACTGATAAAATTTGTGATTGGGTATTAAAATTGAGATTGATACTGAACTGAATTATGGGATATTGAATATTGTTTGAATACCGAATTGAACTGTGAAATTACTAAATAATGTTACGTATATTGCATTGAACTGTAAAATCTCTAATGAAGTGAATTACTGTATTACTATGAAAATTGATCAAAATAATAAATTATAATTAATATTGAATCGAAATGGAAATTGTACTGAAAAATGATTTAAATACCCTATTAACTAGTCGGGCTAGTCGGATATAGTTAGCATGCCATAGGATATGGAAGAGTACGGGTTTTTGCCGGCTTACTAATCAGGCACTTATATGCCGACTACTGTTATTGTTACCGTTACTGTTACCGATTCGACACTTTGTGTGTCGAATATCGTTATCAAGCATCGCATTCTGATTCATCACTTTGTATGTTGAATATCATTACTATTATCACTCATCGCTACCGTTATTGATTACTAATTAGGTACTGTGTACCGTTAAGGCACATTATGCCATACTGATGTGTTGGTTAGAATCCGTGTATCCGCCGAGTCCGAGTCAAGTTAATAGGGACAAATAAAAAAATCTACTGATAAAACTAAATTTGAATGATATAGCATATGTAAAAGTTGAGAATTGAAAAAAAAAAAATAAGAATGATATATATATAATCGAACGATAACATAAAAATATTAAATTGTTCATTAAGTGATGATAATTGAAATGTAAAAGTATGTGTGTGCTTTAATGTATTTAATTATAAACTGAATTATAGTGATACCACTAAGTATATGCATACTCAGCGTACGGTTGTTTCCGTGTGCAGGTTGTAGAAATCAAGTACCAAACCAGCATCTAAAGCCAGACCCAACTTCAGCAAACTTTTTGGTGATGTATATTTTCTTTTGGTAATGTGGCATGTACATAGGATGTGTAAAAAGATTATTATATTTTGAATATAAATGGTTTAAAATATTAGTATAACAAGTCTAAGAATTATAATGAAAAAGTTTATCCATTTCAATTTAATTAGTACAATGATAAATTTAAATTGATATTATATTGATTAAGTTGATTAGAGGTATTTAGAATAGAAAATGAATGTGTGAAATAATTTGGTTGAATTGGTTATGTTTAAAATGGATATGGTTTTAATTGAAGGGGGATTTATGTAAAGATAAGCAGAATTGCTGTCGAAATTTATAAAAAAAAAATTGGAGTACTTAAAAGAATCTCGTTTCACTTAAATGTATGTTTTAGACTTGAGAGTTCAATATAGGGATTTAGTAATTAAATTATACTATGAATGTTATTTTATTTGTGAATTATTCATAAGTTGTCTGATACGTCCGGTAATGCCTCGTAACTCTGTTTCGGCGACGGTTCAGGGTTAAGAGGTGTTACATAATATGTTTGTAACATTCCAAAATTTCCAATTAAATACATGACACTATTTCGATAGTGCAATAAGTTTTCGAGAAAAATAAAAAATTTGTCAAATCAAATAATTCTTATGAAAATAAAGTGATTTTGGATATGATAATAAATGAAAAGAATTTTAGACTTGAAAGTGTGATTAAAGGACCAAACAAAAAAATTGTAAAGTTTAAGGACTAAAAGTGCAATTTAATCAAAATATGAGTGACTTAGTACTAATTAATAGGCATAATGATAAGTTGGAAAATGTATTGATATTACGAGAATCACATCTGAGACCAAATAAAAAGATTTAAAAGTATAAGGATTAAATTATAAATTCTCTCATTTTTATAAAAAAAATGGGAAAAAATAGTTTTTCTACCATTTATGGAATACATTTGAATTATGATTTTTGGATTTGATAAGTGCTTATTTCTTTATGAACGGAAAGTAGGCAGGTGCATGAACTACAGCAAATGAAGCACACATCTCATGTACCTCCTTACAATAAACCCAAAAAAAGGTAACAATGTCCTTTGAGGTCTGACCACACCCTCATGATAATATTGATTTCGAGCATGCCAAAGAGCCCAAATGGGAACAAGAATGATAGTAACATCAAACCACTTGTATCTGCTAAATAAGGAGGAACATGTAACCACTCCTAACTATTTAAATCATTATACTATCTCCTTTCCACACCAATTTGTTTGGTCGAGCTATGGACGATAAAAGGGATACCTAGGATTCTATCGATCTCATCTCTTGAAAACAAGGTACGGGCCAAATCCCACTTCAATTAGACTTTGGAGAAATTAAATCAATAACCCATAAGAACTGTGAATTAATGCTCATTGTTCAGGCCTTGCAATCACTTGTCCCAGAAAGCCAACAATTATTCCACATTGAAATCGATGTCCTCGATCTGTCCCTCCAACTGAGGCCCATCTCCAAAAGTCTGCGTGAACTCCATACACCAACACTGACAAGCCAATAACCTTATATTGAATTTAGTCAAATCACAAAAACTCATTCCTCCATTGACCTTTATTTTTTTTATTCATTTTACCAATTGAAATAATATGTTTGTAACACTCCAAAATTTTCGATTAAACACTTGACACTATTTTGATAGTGGATACAGTGAATTTTAGAGAAAAATGTAAAATTTGTCGAATCACATAATTCTTATGAAAACAAAGTGATTTTGGATATGAGAATAAATGCAAAGAATTTTAGAATTGAAAGTGTCATTAAAGGACCAAACCAAAAAATTTGAAAAGTTTGAGGACTAAAAGTACAATTTGATCAAAATATAAGTGAGTTAGTACTAATTAATAGGCATAAGGAAAAGTTGGAAAATATTTTGATATTACAAGAATCACATTTGAGACCAAAAAAAAAGATTTAAAAGTATAAGGATTAAATTATAAATTCTCTCATTTTTATAAAAAATGGGAAAAAATATTTTTTTTCTACCATTTATAAAATACATTTGAATTATGATTTTTGGATTTGATAATTTCTTATTTCTTTTTGAATTTCTTTTTGAACGGAAAGTAACTTCTATTAACAAGGCAGGTGCATGAACTATAGCAAATGTAGCACACATCTCATGTATCTCCTTAGAGTAAACCCGAAAAAAGGTAACAATGTCCTTTGAGGTCTGATCTAACCCTCATGATAATATTGATTTCGAACATGCCAAAGAGCCCAAATGGTAATAAGAATGGCAGTAACATCAGACCCTTTCTATCTGCTAAATAAGGAGGAACATGCAACCACTCCTAACTATTTAAGTCCCTGTACTATCTCTTTTCCACACCAATTTGTTTGGCCGAGCTATGGACGGTAAAAAGGATACTGAGGATTCTATCGATCTCATCGCTTGAAAACAAGGCACGAAATTTGGAGAAATTAAATCAATAACCCATATGAATTGTGAATTAATACTCATTGTTGGGGCCTTGCAGTCACCTGGCCCAGAAAGCCAACAGTTATTCCAGATTGAAATCGATATCCCCGATCCAACCCTCCAACTGAGGCCCATCTCCAAAAGTTTGTGTGAACTCTATACACCAACACTAACCAACCAATAACCTTATATTGAATTTAGTCAAATCACGAAAACTTATTCCTCCATTGACCTGTATATCTTTTTATTAACTATACCAATTGAAGAAATATGTTTGTAACACTCCAAAATTTCTGATTAAACACGTGACACTATTTCTATAGTGGATACAGTGAATTTTCGAGAAAAATACAATATTTTTCGAATCAAATAGTTCTTATGAAAATAAAGTGATTTTGGATATGAGAATAAATGAAAAGAATTTTAGACTTGAAGTGTGATTAAAGGACCAAACCAAAAATTTTGTAAAGTTTGAGGACTAAAGTGCAATTTGATCAAAATATGAGTGAGTTAGTACTAATTAATAGGCATAAGGATAAGTTGGAAAATGTACTGATATCACAAGAATCACATTTGAGACCAAGTAAAAAGATTTAAAAGTATAAGGATTAAATTATAAATCCTCTCATTTTTATAAAAAATAGGAAAAAAATATAATTTTTTCTACCATTTATTGAATACATTTGAATTATGATTTTTGGATTTGATAAGTGCTTATTTCTTTTTGAACGGAAAGTAACTTCTATTAACAAAGCAGGTGCATGAACTACAGCTAATGGTATACACATCTCATGTATCTTCTTACAGTAAACCCGAAAAAAGGTAACAATGTCCTTTAAGGTTCGACCAAACCCTCATGATAATATTAATTTCGGGCATGCCAAAGAGCACAAATGGTAACAAGAATGGTAGTAACATCAGACCCCTTGTATTTGGTAAATAAGGAGGAACATGTAACCACTTCTAAGTATTTAAGTCCTTGTACTATCTCCTTTCCACACCAATTTGTTTGGCTGAGCTATGGACGGTAAAAGGGATACCCAGGATTCTATCAATCTCATCTCTTGAAAACAATGTACAGACCAAATCCCCCTTCCATTCATTAGACTTTGGAGAAATTAAATCAACAACCCATATGAACTGTGAATTAATACTCATTGTTGGGGCCTTGCAGTCACCTAGCCCAGAAAGCCAACATTTATTCCAAATTGAAAACGATGTCCACGATCCGACCCACCAACTAAGGCCCATTTCCAAAAGTCTGTGTGACCTCCATACACCAACACTAACCAGCCAATAACCTTATATTGAATTTAGTCAAATCATGAAAACTCATTCGTCCATTGACCTATATTTTATTATTAATTTTACCAATTGAAATAATATATTTGTAACACTCTAAAATTTTTTATTAAACACGTGACACTATTTCGATAGTGGATATAGTGAATTTTCAAGAAAAATACAAAATTTTTTGAATCAAATAATTCTTATGAAAATAAAGTGATTTTGGATCTGAGAATAAATGAAAAGAATTTTAGAATTGAAAGTGTCATTAAAGGACCAAACCAAAGATTTTGAAAAGTTTGAGGACTAAAAGTGCAATTTGATCAAAATATGAGTGAGTTAGTACTAACTAATAGGCATAAGGATAAGTTGAAAAATGTTTTGATATTATGAGAATCACATTTGAGACCAAATAAAAAGATTTAAAAGTATAAGGATTAAATTATAAATTCTCTCATTTTTATAAAAAAAATAGGAAAAAATATATTTTTTTTCTACCATTTATGAAATACATTTGAATTATGATTTTTGGATTTGATAATTTCTTATTTCTTTTTGAAAGTAAAGTAACTTCTATTAACAATACAGGTGCATGAACTACAGCAAATGTAGCATACATCTCATGCATCTCCTTATAGTAAACCTGAAAAAAGGTAACAATGTCCTTTGAGGTCCGACCAAACCCTCATGATAATATTGATTTCGAGCATGCCAAAGAGCCCAAATGGTAATAAGAATGGCAGTAACATCAAATCCTTTGTATCTGCTGAATAAGGAGGAACATTCAACCACTCCTAACTATTTAAGTCCCTGTACTATCTCCTTTCCACACCAATTTCTTTGGCCAAGCTATGGACGATAAAAAGGATACCAAGGATTCTATCGATCTCATCACTTGAAAACAAGGTATGGAGCAAATCCCCCTTTCATTGATTAGACTTTGGAGAAATTAAATTAATAACCTATATGAATTGTGGATTAATACTCATTGTTGGGGCCTTGCAGTCACCTGGCCTAGAAAGCCAACAGTTATTCCAGATTGAAATCGATGTCCCCGATCCAACCCTCCAACTGAGGCCCATCTCCAAAAGTCTGCGTGAACTCCATACACCAACACTGGCAAGCTATATTGAATTTAGTCAAATCACGAAAATTCATTCCTCCATTGACCTATATATATTTTTTATTAATTTTACCAATTGAAATAATATGTTTATAACACTCCAAAATTTCAGATTAAACACATGACATTATTTCGATAGTGAATATAGTGAATTTTCGAGAAAAATGCAAAATTTGTCGAATCAAATAATTCTCATGAAAATAAAGTCATTCTAGATATGAGAATAAATGAAAAGAATTTTAGAATTGAAAGTTTCATTAACCTCATCGAAGGGTGGTTCATCTGGTAGGATGAGAGGGAACCGAAACTATTTGCACGATTAAGTACAAATGGCTATCTGCCTTCTACTACATTTGTGGGCTCATTGGACATATGACACAAAAATGCAATAGAAAAGAATAACATCTTAAAATGGGCAACATTAGTTTCCAATATGGAAGTTGGCTCAGAGTTCAGCCAGGGGGAACAACCCAAACTAGAGGAAATTGTAGGAATGGGATTGAAATATTAGAAGAAAAAAAAAGACAAATAACAGTGAAGAGATAAACAACGTTAAAGAGAGGAGTGGAGACGATAACAATCTCACGATGCTTAAAGAAAAAGAAAAAACTAGAGCTGGGGAAGAGGAATTAGAGTCTTGCTCCCCTATGGAAAAAGGGCGAACAAAACTAGTTCGTGATGGATGAGGGAAAATGATATGTAAAAGAAAAAGATTAAAAGAAGGCAATGGGGAGAACAACGAGGAGAGTCCTGCTAGATTGGTTCGAAGAAACTAGCAGATAGTCTTTCACCCTGCAAGGCGGTGGTTGGTGACCAGCCCCTTCAAAAGCAATGAAGCTTCTTTGTTGGAATTGTCGTGGACTTGGGAACCCTACGAAAGTTCGGAAACTTAAGCAACTTCTTGTTGCTACTAATCCTAATGTTATCTTCTTGTAACACCCCTATACCCGGTTCGACCCAACAAAGCTGATATAGGAATATTACATTTGGTGCCAAAGTGATTTTGGCTAATCACTAATATATTTGAACATTAAAAAAAATAAATTTTTATAATTTATATTTTAGTCCCTACTACTTGGAACAACTTGATCTTTCTAAGTACATGTCATTCTATTCAAAATATTGAAACATACCCTCTTGGCACTTAGAGATGTGATGAGATGAATGCTCACAACCTCAAGTACAACTCTTCAAAAACACTATACCTAATCTGTGCACAGAAAACAAACCGAACGCTGAGTAAAAACTCAGCAGTATTTCTATAATTCGAATATTTAAAAAATTAATATAATATAATAATAGGCACAATTAAATTTATAAGGACATATTGATGTCTAGTATCATGTCATAACTATCATTTTTCATTTATTAAACAATATCCTAATTCACACAATTGCTATATAAATGATTATTCACATATTAACCATATTTATTCGTACAATGGCATCAGTCATGCAGTACTCAATTCATGAATACATCATTTCATACTATACTCAATTCATGAGTATATAACTCATATATTCCATATATTGTCAACATATTTCACATTCTATTTTCAATTCACTATATCACTTCCATTTTTTATATCATTTCATTTCAATATCAATTGTAAGACTTTATTATTCATTTACCCTTATTAACAAGACTCAGACTTGGACGGATACACGGATCCAACCAAAACACACCAGTTTGACACCCAGTGCCTCATCGGATAATTCAAAGTAATAGATTGACACCCAGTGTCTCATTGGCCATACCGAAGTAAGTTAGTACCCAGTACCTCATCAAATTTATCCGAAGTAATAATTTGACACCCAATGTCTCATCGACTAGTGGTCGAAGTATCCCTGAACTCTTCCAATCCTATGACATGCCAATTATATCCGACTCAGCCCGATACAGTTAATAGGGTTTCCGATTCACTTTTCAGACACAACCAATATTCAGTATTCCATTGTCACAAAATTCACATTTCAATACTAATCAATAATTTCATCAATCACAAATTCATATAATCTCAATTCAATATCAAGATAATCATAAACAACACTAACCTTAATTACTTACCATTCACATTAATTTAAAATACAACAAATAAAAATTTCTAAATTTGGATTATAGAAATACAAACCGTAATTCTTGAGCTACTCCTCGTTAATTTTATCTTTTCCTATCTTAGCCAAGGTCTCTGGCACAACATTAGCTACGAAAATTAAAACAATTTAAAATCATAATACACACAATTTCAAATTGAATATTTAAATTTTTATTCAACTTTTGCTCACATTTCAATTTAATCCTTAATCAAATCTAACTTTATTTTATTTAAAACTAATTTCATATTTTCATTCAGCTCCCACTTTAGACTAATTTCAACCTTCAAATATCACCATAAACCCTAATTTTAAAATTCTCTCAATTTAGTCCCTATTACTCAAAAGTTATGATTTATTTTACAATACAATCCCTTTTTCACTTCTAACTTGAAATTCTATCAATTTAACCCCTAACACTTTAATTTATTCAACATGAACAATTTCTAAAAATTTACTAACTTCTAAAATTTCAATATAAATCAAGTAATATTTTATTTTAGGATTCTAAAAACATAAAAATTTTAAAAAATGGACTAAATTAATTTACCACTTTGAGTTTAAACCTTAAAACCTTAAATTTTCTCCTTTCTTTTTCTTTTTTCTTTCCCTTGTTTCGTTCCCCAATTATGTTCTGTCTTTTTCTTTTTCTTTTCTTTTATGTTTTGTTTTGTTTTTATTATTATATTATAATATAATATATAATTTTTACTTATACAATAAGAAATACATGTATTATTATATACATATGATTATTATTTTTACATATGTATTTCACCATTACCATAAACTTGTCATGTTTTGGTTTAATTACTTATTTATTTTGTATTTTAATTATAATATAATATAATATAATATAATATAATATAATAATATTTTATTAAATAATAAGTAAGTATATATAATTATTACAAGTATATGTATAATATTGTTACACATGTAATTTACTATTACCATACAATTGTAAATTTTATGGTTTATTTGCTTAATTAGTCACTTTACTTTTCTCTATTCTATCACTAAGCTTTCACACTTTATTCAATTTAATCATTATACCTAATTAACCTTAATTTAAACAAATTCACCTAACCAAAACCTAATTAACTACATTACTAATTGTCGTAAATATTTTTAATAAATATTTACGAATTCGTTTGTCGAAAATGGAGACCCGAAAATACACTTTTCGATACCTGTGACTATCGGGTCTTTACACTTCTTATGCAAAACAAAAATGCAATGTAATAATTTTTCTCGCGTTTGTAACCTTTGCAGGATGGATAGGTGTTTGGCCGTGAGCTCGGATGGTAAAAGTGGGGGCTTAGAGATGCTTTGGAAAGAAGGGGTCGATGTGGCCATACAAAACTAATCTAGTCACCACATTGACTCGTTGGTTTATTTGGGGAATCACAAAATCATCAGGTTCCCTGGTTTTTATGGACATGCTAACCCAAACCTAAGGAATTGGTCTTGGGACATCCTTAGAAGGGTTGGGAGATCAGTTAGGGAGGATTGGATTGCAGGTGGGGATTTTAATGCTATTGTCAATGATGCTGAAAAAGAAGGGACTGTAGGGATTCTAGGGTATCTATGGAGGAGTTTCGTGATGTTATAGAGGAGCTTTCTATTCTTGATATCAAAACGGATAAGGGTTGGTTTATGTAACACCCCTAACCCGTATCCGTCACCGGACTAGGGTTAAGAGGCATTACCGAACATATCAGAATATTTCACATTCATTTCACAATCATTATAGTATCATAGTCACACATCATTACAGAGTCCCTTATATAGGTCAACGAGACCTTAAACATGCTTTAGAAAAGGGTCGGTACTAAATCGGACACATACAAAATTTTTCAAAACTTAAACATTTTTCAAAGTTATAAAGGTCACACGCCAGTGTGAACAGGCCGTATGACTTACACGGCATTAGACACGCTCGTGTGTCCATGCCGTGGCATAACAAGGCATACATACTGACTTGTCCACACGGCCACAAGACACACCCGTGTTCCAAGCCGTGTGAAAATTGTCTCTAAGCCCTGTTGCTCGAGGGCTATTTCGAAATGACCCTGGACAGACCACACGGTCGCACACACGGGCGTATGCTAGACTGTGTGGCCAAGTCAGTTTCGAACACGGGTTAGATACATGGGCGTGTGACTGACCGTGTGACCAAGTCAGTAGCCTCCCTAATTTGCCACCCATTTTGGGTCCTCTCTACAAGCATCAAAACCAAAACATTTCATACCAAATTTTCAACCAATTTACAACCAAAACATACACCATTCAAACCATATCATTATCAATAGATTTCATGCTTGCATTCCTTTCCAAAACATGCCAAATCATAAGTTATAATCATACCAAAACATATGTTTCATAACCTCAATACACTTAATTCAATCTCATACCATGAACTTACTAATTCTTCAAATAAGCACATATCATAAACTTACCAAATTGACCATTACTATTAGTCATCCAAAAACACATCACATTGGCAATATTGCATCACATAGTAATTACTCAAAAGTCATACAAAAACACAACCAAAACCAAGCCATATCACATGGCTAGATATGCATTTCACTAAACATATTCAAATACTTATAACCTATACACGCCATACTTCAATATACACATTTTCAAAATGTACTAAAATAGAGTTCGATAGTGTGGTGGTGATCCTCGATGATCCTCGAGCTCTCAGTAGCTTCAATATCTATAAAACAATTGAAAGACACACAATGTAAGCTTTCAAAAGCTTAGTAAGCCATATACAAATAAACTTATTATTTTAAACATATAAGCATAATCAAATTACATATACTCCATAGTCAAATACTATCACAAACTACATAGTTCATATACATTTCACATATTCCCAATTCATTTGCACATATAGCATATTTTCTCATACTTATATCACATATCATCACTAGCACATGTACTTACCTTTTATTCTCAAACATAGTATACATTTCAAATGTACCTGAATCGGATACACATTCACATAGTTATCCATTTTCTTGGAATGCTCGTTGAATCGTTCGAAATCATAAGGATACGCGGATAGCTCGAAAAACTTGTACAGTGCCAACGTTCCAGACATGGTCTTACATGTAATCAAGTATCGATGCCACTATCCCAAACAGGGTCTTACACTAAATCAAATACGATGCCAATGTCCCAGACATGGTCTTACACATAAATCTCAAATCGATGCCAATGTCCCAGATGTGGTCTTACACGAAAACACATATCGGAATCCTATGTCATGACATATGTATCCTAACTATTCCTATGGTTCATACGGAGCTTTTCGGACGTCTTCACATTATCAGAACTTTCTCGAATTTCACATATTCAGCTCTCAAATCCATTCAACATCATTCAAATATCACATAAGCAAGTAATAATTCAATTCAAACACGTTTATTTGTATATCAACTTACCTCATACGGAAATGAACGGAAACAAACAACTATTCAACGACTTTCGTTTTCCCCCGATCTAAGTTCGTTTTCTTTAGTTCTTGATCTAAACACATTCAAATTTGACTTATTCAATCTCACATTCATTCAAATCAATCTGTAAACACATATTTAGGGTATTTTACAAATTAGCCCTCACATCTTCACATTTTAACACTTTAGTCCCTAATTCACAAAATCACAAAATACACAAAATTTCATTTTTCACATACTTGGTCAAATATTCATAGTGTTCATATAAGCCCAATAAACACATTTTAGTCCCTCAAAATCTCATTTTTACAATTTAGCTCAATAAACTCAAATTCATCAAAAATTCAAAGACAAAATATGTTGACCCAACACATATATTCCATTTTTCATCCATTAACATCATAAAACTCATAATTTCATCAATGGCTCAACTCAAAATCATCATCAAATTCAGAAATTGAGACATGGGCTTAATAGATTACTAAGCAACAATCACAAAACGTAGAAATTATCAAAAACTGATCAAAAACACATACCTAATTGATGTTTGCAAGTGTCGAATGTTTGAAGACTTTAAAACCCTATTTTACTTCTTCAATTTTGGCTAAATAAATAATAATGGCCTTATTTTCATGTTTTAGTTTTATTAATCAACATTATTAATTAGTTTACCATTTTACCCTTGCATTAAAACATTAATAAACCATTATATAATGTCCATCTAAGTCATGTAATGCATGCCATGGTCAAATAAACATATAAGGACCTCACAACTAATAAGCCGTATCAATTAGGCACACTTAACATATAGCATATAACTTTTACATTTTATGCGATTAGGTCCTTTTTGCAAATTAAGCACACAAAAGATAAAATTTTCATACGAAACTTTCACACATGCTTAAAAACATACTGTAAACACGAAAAATAATATTAAAATATTTTTTTGACTCAAATTTGTGGTCTCGAAACTACTATTTCGACTAAGGTCTAAACTGGGTTGTTACAGTTTATGTGGGTTAACAATTGGGAGGGGGATAATATGGTCAATAAGAGATCAGATAGGTTTCTTATATCTGTGAATGCTATAGTCAAGTTTCCACTTCTTGAAACTAATATGGTGAGACAATCAAAATCGGACCATGATGCCATTGTGTTTGATACATTGGGTAGTAAGCCTCTTAAAAATTTCAAAGACCCAAGACTCTTTTTTAAATATGATGTGTGATGGGCGAAGGAGAAGAAGCTAAAAATATCATCAAGGCAGCTTCGAGTGGGAATAATATGAACACCCTTGAGAAGCTCGAGAAAGTGGGGGTGGAGCTTGCTCCGTGGCAACATAATCGATATAGAAAAATGAAAAACCAAATTAGGAAGTTGACAGCGAGGATTGATAATCTCATTGATGGGTCCAATAGAAGGAAAAATGCTAACATGCTGAAAATAGCATGGATAAAGCTTGGTCACCTCTATGCCAATGAGGAGTGTTATTGGGCTCAAAGGTCACGCATAAGGTGGCTCAAAGAGAGGGTTAGTAACATGCGTTTTTTCAAGCCTGGACCACTAGAAGGATGAAGAAGAACAATATTGAAATATTGAAGGACTCAAATAGGATTTGGAAGCATGATAAAAAATGATATTTGTAAAGTTGCTTGGGAGTACTTTTATAGTTTATTTAAGTCGAATGTTCTCTCTTATGGCGAGCCAAACCTGAGTTTTATGGATAAGTGTGTCACCGAGGATATTAACATTATGTTGGTCAGGGACTTTACGGATGATGAGATACTTGATGCTTCAATCAAATGGATCCCCGTAAAGCTCCTAGGATTGATAGCTTTTCGAGTTGTTTCTTTAAAGAGAATTGGGAGGTGGTGGGTAAAGAGGTTATTAAGCTTTTTCATAAAGTGTTAAATGGAAACAAAGACATTGTTTGCCTTAACGATACAATGATTATCCTTATCTCTAAACTAAGAATCCTCAGGACATGACTAACTTTCGTCCTATTAGCTTGTGTAGGGTGATTTATAAAATTATTTCCAAAGTCCTCGCAAATTGTTTCAAGGCTACCCTTCTGTTGTGTATTAGTCAAAACCAAAGTGCTTTCATTTCTAGTTGTATGTTCCATGACAACATCCTTATTGCCCATGAGCTGATGCATTATCTTTAGAGCTCAAAGAATGGTCCGAACAAAGGTTTTGTCATAAAGCTCTGTATGAGCAAAGCTTATGACTGCGTTGAGTGGAATTTTCTCAAAGATGTCATGAAAAGGTTGGGTTTTGTGGATGCTTGGGTTGAAAAGATCATGCGTTGCGTTCGGTCGATTAGATTTGTGGTAAAGTGTAACATAGTTCTTTTTTATATTATTATTTCACAGCGAGGTCTTCAACAAGGGGATCCTCTCTCCCTTTATCTTTTTTTTTTTTGTTTTTGTTTTGCATGGAAGCTTTATCTAGAATGTTGTTACATGCTCAAAGTACTAGCATTATTAGTGGCATTCGGGCTAATCAAAACGACCATCATATTAACCACTTATTTTTCACCGATGATGACCTTCTTTTTGTTAGGAACAAAAAGAGTGATGTTGAGATTGTCTTGAATATTCTTAAGGAGTTCGCCAAAGCCTCAGGCTAGAACATTAACCTTGACAAATTTATGGTGTTTTTCAGCCCGAATACTCCCTTTATTCAATGACAATAATATAGTGATTTACTTAGAGTGTGAGTGGTCAACAAATTGGATAATTATATTGGCTTACCCCTCCTTTTTGGGAAGAAGAAAACTATGGCTTTTCATAGCATTATTAATCGTTTCTCTTATAGGATTAATAGTTAGTCGAAGAGGCTCCTATCTTACGTTGGTAAAGAAATTTTCATAAAGTCTATTCTCCAATCTCTCTACTTATGCATTTTCTATTTTCCTTGCGCCTAGGGGCATTCTCGAATACATGCAATCCAAGATAAGCCAAGTGTGGTGGGTTGGTAACGAAAAAAGTAGAGGCTGGTCAATGTTGGCTTGGGACAAAGTTTGCTTTCCAAAGGGCATAGAGGGCTTGGCTTTCGTGATATTCGCCTTTTCAACTTGGCTCTCCTCGAAAAACAAGTTTGGAGGCTCATTCATTTCAAAGATACAATGTGCTATCAGGTGTTGAGCTTGAAGTACTTACCAAGAGGTGATATTTTCCACCCTAAATCTATCGACAAGCTATCTTATACCTGGACCAGTACTGCCATTGCTGCTAAAACCCTTGAGAATAGTTTCGGATGGCTTATGGGTGATGGTACTTGCATAGATATCCGCAAAGATAACTGAGGTTTTGAGGGCTTAGATGGTGACTCGCAATGCCCTACTATGCTGACTGACAACGAAAGAAATGTGAGAGATTTATGGAATCATAATCATACAGGTTAGAATAAAGAAAGGGTGAATGAGCTAAAACAAAGAAATGGTGAATGAGCTTTATGGTTGCACTATGGGGGACCAGATTTGTAATTTGCCAAATTTTGCTAATGGCCCCAATGAAAGGAGGTTTTAGTTTCATAACCCTTATGGTTTTTACACTTCTAAATCTTCTTACTCATGGCTTCTTCTCAAGCAGGTGGGCTTTGGCCCTCACAAATTCTACTGGAAAACAATATGGAAGTTGAAAACCTTGCCAAAAATTTATGTTTTTAGCTGGCGTGTGGGTTATGATATTCTCCCTACATATGGCAATATTTCTTCTATCCACCAAAGCTTTAAGAAGGATTACCCTCAGTGTGGTACGAAGGAAGAAACCCTCATCCGTGCTCTCAAGGATTACCCTACGACTTGGACCATTCTGGCTTTTTGTGGTCTTGATAACAGGCTGCTTGTTGGTGACTATTCTTGCTGCATTGATTGGATTAAGGATGTTACGCGTGTCTTGGATATGAAAGCTATTGATGATTTTTTTCACGACTCTATGGAATAGTTAGAATAATCTTAATAAATTTATTTTATGGGGTAAGGAGGATGATGCGGGAATTGTTTGGGAGAGAACCAAAACCCTCTCTCAAGACTTCCGGATTCACAACCTTGTTAACAATCCGATGTTGCCTATTACCCTACTTGTAAAAAATGGGAGAAGCCTCCTACGGTTATACAAATATTAATTTTAACGTTACTGTATCAAAAAATAAAGTGGGTTATGGTGTGATCGTAAGGGATTCTGATGGTTTCGTGCTTAGGGGGAGTAAGGGTTTTAAAGATAATGTACTGTCTACTTAGTGGGCGGAGTTGTTCGCTTTTGAAGAAAGTTTGAAGGTGGCGTGCGCTATCAACATTTCGAAAGCTATTTTTGAATTTAACTATGCCAACTTGGTCAACAGGGTGAAAAAGCAGGGTAAAGACATACTATTTTCGGCTATTGCATTGATGAGCCTGTAAGCAAATGGACAAGTTTAATTCGATTAATGTGATTTGGGCTAACCGCAGCTGCAACAAGGTGGCTAATTTTTTTATGTCATTTAGCTATTAAAAATAATTGTAATTGGAATTTTGGTATGGATTATCCTAAGAAAATCCATGGTTGTAATGGTTGATGCTATTAATTGATGTTTTGACTTTTTTAGGTCTTTTTGTAAAAAAAAAAATTCAGTAAAATTCAAAATACTTTATTGCAAGAAAATTCGTGATAAGACCTCTGAATGTCGAGTCCGACCTTAATCCTAAGGGTTATCTGTAGAGAGTAAATCATGGGGTGAGCTTAAAAAGCCCAGTATGAGTCTAAGCAATATAAGCATTCAATTAGTCAAGAGGCATACAATCATTATAACAGGTCATACAAATTTATCATCACATATCAAACTAAAGTATATGACATGCTCAATGATTCAGTGTAATAGTCCTACCCGTCCATCCGCTACACACCATGAGTTCCCAAAACCCATCATTTGAACACCAAAACAATAAGAGCTGAAGCTTAGTATGGTTAAACTATCAGTATCAATATGTAGATAAAACTGTCACTAAAATGTAAACAAGCTACCAGTAGGATGCGATAAGTTGTTAGTACTCCACAATACTCTGGATTGTAGTATACTGACTATTTAATGTTACAGATAAACCACCGATACTCCACGGAACTCCTCTGTCACCCAATCAATACCCAAACACATGCAATGCAATATGAAATATAAATCATGTAGCATATCATGTTATCCGGTAATAGGAACAATATCAATGGCATGTTTATCATGCTTTCGGCTTAACAATTCTAGTACCATGCTTATCATGCTTTCGGTTTAACAATCTCAATAGCATGCTTAATCATGCATTCATTAACAGTATCATGTCATGTAAATCAAAAAACACATTAACAGTAATTACAGTCAGTACCCACACAATCATTTAATCTCAATTAAGGCCTTTAAACATTCGACCACTGCCCTTTTTTAGTACTTACCTTAATCAACACTTTTAATCCACTCATGACCTTTCGGCCACGCACAAATTAGCATGTATTTTGGTTTATCATGCGCATGACATCATTAAATATAGTCAATTACACACCTAGAGGTTAAACTCACACCTTATTAACACGAAAATCGATCATTAACTATACCGCAAATCTTACGCCTTTGATTTAGACAGATCTTAATTAGATCTATACAAAACACACATGTAACATAATTAACAACCAGCACTGCAGCAAAATTAACTTTTAGCGGCGTTTTTTAAGGTATTTAGCGGTTTTTACAAGCGCCGCAAAAAACGCCGCTATAGACGGTGCCACTAAAGTTTGTGGCGTTTATTTAAAAAAACGCCGCTAGAGGTCATGACCTTTAGCGGCGCTTTTCCCACAAATGCCGCTAGAGGTCTTGACCTTTAGCGGCGCTTTTCCCACAAACGCCGCTAGAGGTCTTGACCTTTAGCGGCGCTTTTCCCACAAACGCCGCTAGAGGTCTTGACCTTTAGCGGCGCTTTTCCCACAAACGCCGCTAAAGGTAATGAAATTTTAAAAAAAATAAAATATTATAAAAGTCATGAAAAATATAAAAAATTTAAAATTCATTATCAAAATATTGAGAAGAATAATATCCATGATATAAATATAAAAATTTTCTATTAAAATTCATTATCAAATTAAATTTTCTATTAAAATTTTAACTAAAAATATTAAAATAAAAATAAAAATTTAGAATCAAAACTAAAATAAATAATAAAAATTAGATTAAATATAAAGATATCAATGAAATAAGGACTTAAATCATAACCATGTAAAATATAAGATATTATCATCAAGATTTACATCCTCATCTTGCTCAAATTTTGGTGGCTTGTACCTGCCAAAAAGAACATGCAATTTCAACCAAATAAGATCATTAGGAAACACTTGATAAGCTTCTATCAAGCTTAGCACAAGCAGGTTTTTTAAAGCTAAATAAGCTCAACATTGAGACATGCTAAGCTCTTAACATGCAAGCACATGCAATGGTTCATTTGCAGCTCTACCTGACAAGGTTAAATTAAATTAATTTAGACCTTCTAAAAAACCACCCTCCTGAAAATGAGAGTTTTTATCCAGAGACATAAGCACATAACTTTTAAACTCATAACCTATCTTTTTCACTTAAATCTACAAAATGCTTCTGCCCTTACCATTACTAAACTGAAACCAGAAAACAAATGTTCAAAATTAACATAATGCTTTTTGGAAAACAATAGAAGGCAATTCCTCTAGCTCCTTATCCCACCCACCATCCAAGAAAACAGAATAAAGTTTTTCCTTTTGTTTTATCATCTTGTGGAATGTCTGTAATTAACTTAATGATCATCTAATTTAGGACAGATTTTAAAATGCAAAATAGACTTCTTGAAAACTGGGAAAAGAAACAAGGTTCACCTAGGCCTTCAAGATGCTGACATGCTTCACATGATGCCCACATTAAGGATGCAAGTAAAACATAAGGCATAGGCAGAGAGAGAGTTACAGAATAATAAAATCACTATATGTTAAATGATTTTAGTCATAAAAGAGACTAATAGAACAAAAGAGTCTTGTTATCACAAGCAAAGATCAACAAAAATCCTGAAGAGAAAAGTTCATAAAAGATATAACTATGATTGCCTTAAAGCAGCTCTCTAGCTTTGCTAAACATATAAAGATATACAAAAATCACCAACCAATACCAACATTACATAGAGACTACAATGAAATTCAAACAGGGATAAATCTTGAGCAGAAGAATTAAAAAGCTCCAATAAAATTTGCATACCAAAAGAGACAGTGATACATTGAATGGCTCTACTATATGTTCAGACTTATCACCAACACTGTGTGAATTGAACCAGGATTCAGAACCCCCAGTATTGCTCAAGCTCAAATCCTTGGCAGCATCCTTGCAGATGCTACAATAAATTTCCAAACCTTCAACCTCCACAACTTTGCTCACCTGACCCATTCTCAGCCTGCATTATAAGGTAAGAAAAAATTTATTTGAAATTAGAGCTAATTACATATCAAATTAAGAATCAACATTTGGACTTAATTTTTGCAAAACTTATGAAAAAGTGAAAGAAAACAAAATGCAAATTAAATTTGTCATTGGTTAGTGGTACTTCACAAAATTAATGCAGAACAAGGTAAATTTCACATGTAAGCCAAGCCACAACTATTATTGCCATTAAGTTGAGGAAATTCAAATAACTGACTCCTTCGTGTCCCTATGACAAAGTGGAAGAGAGTATGTGCCTGTGAAAATTACAATGAAAATCAAGAACATTACAGTAGACATAAGAAATTACCCAACCGAATTTTGCTTTAACATTGTCAAGCTAGATAATCTTAAACCAAATAAAACCTGCTCCTGCAAAAACATTTAAGTAAATAAATGTTTTAAAATTTTAAATCAAATAAGTTGCATAATAACATAACAAAGAGAAATGTTAATATAAAACCTAAAAACAATTTAATGCCAATTTTTAAGGAAATTACATATGGTTCTAAAATTCAAAACAAGTACTCCTAAAAGCATCCAGACGTTAAATCAAATAAGTTGCATAATAACATAACAAAGAGAAATGTTATTATAAAACCTAAAAACAATTTAATGCCAATTTTTAAAGAGATTACATATGATTCTAAAATTCAAAGCAGGGACTCCACAAAGCATCCATACATTATTAAGCCTCTGCTCAGCTTATGCATATAAACATAAACAACCCAAGCTTTAAGCTTAATTTATCAAAGATCTCTAAATTCCACCTCCCTCACTTCATTAGTAATTACCCTTCATAAACAACAATTTCCTTTATTTTGAACGTTCTTATCTGTTCCAAACCAATTTATCCTCAATTTTTGAGTTGATGAAATCTTCTCAAGAAAATTTAGAAATGGAGTTTAGCTTTGAAGATTTTTAGACTGGACAATTTAAAGAGATTAGTTTGCTATGATATGAGGTTTACCCATCAAAGTTCCTACCAGTCATTTTAGAAGTAACTTTAGAGACTTTCTCTCTGCATTGAGCGCACCCCATGTTTGCACTCATCACTATAACCAGAAACTGGAGTTTAAGCAATGTGATTTCTAAATTAGTGAATTAAACTCTAAAACAAAGAATACTTGCATGTGTGCAATTCACACTCACTTTGAGATTGCGTAGCTTGAAGTTACCCTTTTTTTTCATGTTCATGATGAAACTGTTAGAGGGTCTTTGATAAAAAAAAATTCAATATAGAAACATCATATAATCGTGAAGGAAGAACCAAAAGAAGTTAAAGAAATCTGCAGATACTACCACTCAAGAAAACCAAAAAGTTATATAACACCAAAGGTGTTCCTAAAAGTAGAGAAACAAGCCAATGATGCAGAACCAAGAAGCTAAACCTTGGACAATGATGATCAATGGAAACAAACTTTGATGAAAAGAAAAGAACCCAGAAAACATACCGAAGGGAGCGTCAGATCCTCGAAATGCAAGAGAGTTTTTGTATTCGATGCCATATGCAATAATTAAATCAAGTCTCTATTCTGCTTCTTCAAACATATGATGAACTCTCTCTCTTTCTCTCAACCTGGTTTTTTGCAAAATTTATGAAACCTATTAAGCTTCAAACAATCAACTCCTTCACAAGACGAAACCGTTGTATCTAACATTATAAAAAGAAAAAAAAAAGTGAAGTTGCTATTAAGAAAATGAGGGATTATATTAGAAAAAAATGGAATTAGGGATTATATTTATATTAAACCATTTAAAACGAACCTCCTCTTGTAGAGCCTTAAGCTTTTCATCAGCAAGTAATGAATCATCCTACAATTAACATAATATAGAAATTAAAATTCATAGCCGAATAAACCCTAATTTAGTACACTGTACTCTTCAATCTACGCTTCTTTAGGGAAAGACATTCAATAACTGAAAATAATTGAAAACATAATAATAAAAAAGCAAAGCTTCTTTAGGGAAATTTGGGGGCAAATTTTGAGAGTAAAAGGAGACGAGAAAGAAGATGAGAAGCGGGTAACCAAATTTTTTTTTCGTTGTGAGCGGGATTTTGAAAACGGGATAAAAAATAATAGTGTTTTGTGGCGTTTTAATTAAAAACGCCACTATAGCCCAATTTTTTTGTGGCGTTTTACTCAAAAACGCCATTACTGCTCAATTTTGATTTTTTTTCATTTTTAACATATTTTTTTCTATTGCTGACATTATCATTTTTTAGAATTTTTTTTAATTTTTGAATATTGAATTTTTTAACTTAAATATGAACTAAAATTTTAATTTTTTAATTTTTTAATTTTTTAATTTTTAATTTTTTAATTTTTAATTTTTTAATTTTAAAATTTTTTTGAAGATTTTTTTTAATTTTTAAATTATCATATAAAATACAAAAGGAAACTTTAACAGAAATAAAATGAAATCGATGAATTAAAAAAATACAAAATGACACAGTAATACAAGTATTATTCTTTTAAGTATGGTCCGCTTTAGTTGTTTAGATTTTTATATAAATGACATTTAATTATATGTATACACCTAAATTTTAATAGAGATACATCTTAGAGTTATATAAGAATTTCGGTTTAATGTGTAATTGTAGACGTGAAATTCTAATTGTGGTTTAAATGTATAGTTAAAACTTTAATTTTGATTTAATCATACAAATTTTAATAAATAAATACATCAATATATTTTTCTATTGGATAAATATAAATATTTATGTATGCAATATATAAATATAAAATGATGTTACATCAATAATTGAGTTAATAATTTACAAAAACTGGATCAAATTAAAGTTCATGTATACAATTGCACACTAAACAATTGTTAGAAAAAGAAACATTTATCGGGGATTTTGGATTTTGAATTGGGGAAAAAGGGGTGATTATTTTAAAGATTCGGATTAGGGAAAATGGGGAAATTATCTCTTACATAACCATAAATCATAATCCCTAAACCCATAATCCATAAACCTTAAAATAATAACTCATACACTTTAAACCCTAAACCCTAAACCCTAAACTATAATGATAATTAATTCTATATTTTAAAATTAATACTATCTTTTTTATAATTATATAAGAAAATATTTATCATATAATTAAAAAACACTAACTAATCTAAACCCTAAACTCCTAATCCCTAAACCTTAAACCTTAAAGCATAAGCCCTAAACCATGAACCCCTCACCCTTAACCCTTAACCCCTAACCCCTAACACCTAAATCTTAAACTCCAACCCTTAAACCACCTTTAAACCATAATCAAATACATTTAAAACAAATACATTTAATATGGGCCTAAAAATTTGTCCAAGCCCAGCCCGAAATGAAATTGTTAAGCCTGAGCACAGCCCGGCCCGACCCATATTAATTTTTTAACTTATTTAATTAAATAAAAAAATTTAAAATATAATAAATCATCAAATACATTTAAAACAAATAAAAAATGATATTAAAACAATTATTAAAACAATAGACAAATTGAAAATATAATAAAAAGTGATTATATTAAAATTAAAAATAAAATATCAATATGATTAAAAATAAAAAATATACATTTAGTATATAATTTGGGCCGGGCTCGGGCCAAAAAAGTTTTACCCGAGCCCGGCCCATTTTCTAAACGGGTCTCATTTTTTTGCCCAAACCCATATTTTGGGCCTATATTTTTACCCAAAAATATACATTTAGTATATGACTTTTAGCGGCGTTTTATCGAAAGCGCCGCTAATGCTCAGGTTTTTTGCGGTGTTTTACCAAAAGCGCCGCTAATGCTCTGGTTTTTAGCGGCGTTTTACCAAAAGCGCCGCTAATGCTCTGGTTTTTAGCAGCGTTTTACCAAAAGCGCCGCTAATGCTCTGGTTTTTAGCGGCGTTAACGCCGCTAATGTTCTGTTTTTAGCGGCGTTTTAACAAAAAACGCCGCTATTGCTCTGTTTTTAGCGGCATTTTTGGTAAAACGCCGCTATTGCTCTGTTTTTTATAATTTTTGTGGCGTTTTTTGATAAAACGCCGCTAAAAACGCCGCTAAAGCCCTATTTTCCTGTAGTGCAGCCTTTAACACCCTTATAGGGTTCAGCCAAAGCAGTTACTTTAACTAGAAATCTAAATCCAAACTTGAAACTAACACTTACTCTATTCGGCTATCGACAGATTTGCGAACAACTTTCCTGATACTATAATTGATCCTCTACCCATTATGGATCTGTGGTAATTGTTAACACAGAAAAGATGAGTGTTTACTAACAAATGCCAAAAAGTGGTTTGACCAATGGCTTATATGGTGATTTTGGAAGCAATAAAATGAGACAAAGGAAAAGAAAATACGAAAACAATTGGCGAAGGCAGAAAAAGTGGTGGTTGATCACTATGACGGCAGTAGAGGAGGAAACAATTATGACAACAATGAAGATCAAGAGGTGAACATTAATAATTCAACCTGGGTGATGGATATATTAATTAAAAGAAATAAAAAGAGTGGAGGAGGACCTCTAGAGGTGGTGACAATAGTGGAAGAAAAGAGGAGAATGGAAGAAAATGAGGGGAAAAAAACAAAGAAGAGAAGAGAGCTAGAGAGGGGGATGACAATAGGGAAAAGAAAAGAGAGAAAAGAAAAGAAAAACTCAATAAAAATTAGTTTAATTTATTTTAAAAAAATTGATAGCCTTTAGATAAAATCTTTGAATATTCAAGTTCATCAGATTTTCCAATGTTTGAGTTAGACTGAAATTTGGCGACTTGCTAGGGATGGACAACACATGCTTAAAAGAAAAATAATTTAGGAGCGAGGGGAATCAAACTCGGGTCTCAAGTCAACTTCCCTAACTCTTAACCATTAGCCAATTACTCATTCTTGCTATAATTTTACAATTTTATCAATTAGAAATTCGGGATATGACACTATTATTGTGCTATTTTCCCCCTTCATATAAAACTTTCAAGGAGACATTGATTTATGGTAGAAATAAACTCTCGTTTGAAGATGTGAAGTGTAACTTGCTAAGCAAGGAAAAACGCGATAATGAGTTTGGTTCGGGTAGCTAGTCTGGTAGTCAAGCCTCGATTTTGGTTGGTAGAGGTAGGCAACAGTCTAAAGATTCAGGTCAGAACAAATCTATGTTAAGATCGAAGTCGAGGAATCGTGACAAGACATGTAACTACTACAAGAAGTTTGGTCACATAAAGGAAGAATCTTATAGGCTGAAAAATAAAAACATGAAGGCTGCTAGAGTAACAAAGAAAAGAAGGCTGAGGTAGCCGATGCTAGTGTAGCCGAGGACAAGGGTGATGATTGGTTGTTGGTGTCTACGATTGAAATGTCTAAACTTACGTCCAAGTGGATTTTGGATTTAAGGTGCTCTTTTCATATGTGTCCAAACAATGACTATTCTCCACATATAGTCCAGTTGAAGGTGGAGTTGTGCTCATAAAGAATAGTTAACCCTATAAGATAATAGATAATGGTATCGTTAAGATCAGAATGCACGACGGGATTATTAGGATATTGTCAAGTCTCAAGAATGTACCTAATTTAAGGAAAAACCTTATCTCCCTGAGTAAGTTAGACTCGAACGATTGTAGAATTATCATTAAGTCAAGCGCATTAAGTTGTCTTATAGAGTTCTTGTCTTGATGAAAGGTCAGAAGACTGATAGTAGATTCAACAGTGACTGGTGCAACAATAATTTCCTCGTATTTTACAAAGTTGGAGACAACTCAGTTATGGCATATGCGACTTGGTCATATGAGCAAGAAAGGTATGACTATTTTTGAATAAAAAGTCGTTCAGTTTCCAAGTTCAAGCACTGCTTAGACTTGGTTAAGTATCCTGCAAAATCAATTTAGGCCCTTGATAGGGCTTAACAAAGAAAACTTGTGAAAATACGAGTCAATGTGGAGATTTGTGGAGTGTGCCTCACATTTTTAGACACTTTTAAGCCCTTATCACAGCATGTATCACGACATAAGGACTTCAATATCACAACACCAAAGTCATTCGGCGACGTCACAACGAAAAGCTTTCTGACGTTGCGATGAAGGATGATGTCGCGACGACGCGAATGGAGACGTTGCGATGTGGTGATGTGTTTCCCATAAAAATCGACTTTCTTCTCCTTGCTAAACTTTGTTATATTTTTTGCAGTCGAACTCTGATTAGTCTAGTGATATTTTAGTCACAAATTTCAACTTATAAAACGGGCCAGAGTAACCCTAGAATTGACTCTTCGATATATCGTCATCACATTAACTTTAGAAAGAAGATTAAAATAGAGCTTTGAGAGAGCTTTAAGGGATTTTCATGTTTTAGCCAAAGAGCTTTTTTCGGGGTTTAGGGTTTGTGTTTTGGCTATCTCCATCTTGTACTCTTTCAAATTATTTGCTCATTTAGTGAAGCCTACTTTTCTCATGATTTTTATCTTCTTCGAAGGAGTTTTCCACGTAAAATTTGTGTTTGCTTTTCTCTACCTTTTCTATTTCATTGTTTATATGGGTCAGTCCCTAACAAAAGGAGATGAAAGGTTGAAGAGAACAAAAGAAAGCCTAACTAGGTTTATAGTTTAATAATTTTTAAAATCTTAAAAAAAAAATCAAATTTTTGAATTTTTAATAAATTTTTAATTTTTTTTATAATTTTGATAATTTTGAATTATTTTTTAAAAATTTAACCGAAAATGTCATGTCATTGTTGACATGTCATGGCTCATTAGTATATTCATCAACTAAGATGGTGTGTGGTACCGTGTTGGACAATAATGTTGACTGTTAGTTGATTGAAAGCTTCCATTAACGTTGGCCTTATTTGAAAACTTTTTGCAACACTGCAGGTGGGATGAGAAAAAAAAAAAAAAAAGCATTAAAGGCTAAAGTGTAAAAAACCCACAAATGATAAGGGAAATTATTTGGTGCATTATCAATGGAGTTTTGTAACTTTACAAATAGAGTTAAGAACTTGAGAAGTGTCCTTTATGAGTATAATAAAATATTAATACATAAATATTAAAAAAAAGACATATGTTAATTTTTTAAGACTATTTGTGGAATAAAAATATATACTACCAGTGTACCAAATACTCACCGCAAATGATAAATGTAAAATTCTCGATATTACCTTCTTTTTAAATAACTTTTATATATAAATCTATTATCTTGGTTTAGATCCATATTAATATAAGAATTTTTTTATTTTATTTCTCATATTCCAATTATAAAAAAGGTATCAAATATGTTTTCATTATTAAAATAGAAATTGTTTTATTTTCATAAACCAAATAGACTTCTCATTTTCCATTCTTCATCAAATCTATAACGAATGCAATCACAAATTAGTCCAATAATATATAAGATGAACAAAATATAAAAAAAAACATAAATAATAAGAAAGTCCATATAACCTAATCAAAACTAATGAAAAAATTAAGCCTAAATCCTAAAATCAAATAAAATAAGAAACAAATAACTATAAATATCTTAACTAGATTTTCCAAATAAACACTCAAATATATATGGTGAAATAATTAATATTTATGTTTTTTAAAACCTCACCTTACCAAATAAAGGAAAATAATAACTATAGAAATCTTAAAAAACAATTTCCAAATAAACACTAAATATATATGGTGAAATAATTAATATTGATATTTTCTAAAATCTTACCTTACCAAATGTAGGGAGATATTATTTCCAAAGCAACTATAAATTTGATAATAATTTCTTAGAAACATTCACACAAAATTAAACAAAAAAAAAAATATGAAGAAGTCTTTTGTCACTCCCATTCTTTGCACTTTTCTTTTGCTAACTTTACTTCCTCCATCCAATGGTATTTTTATTGTACACACCCAATTTAGTCCGGGGCTCAATAAGACCCAAACCCAATACATCCCCATTACACCCAAAACCAAACTAAACTCAATTAAGCCCTAATCTAAATAACTTAAACCAACAGTTCAATAATAGAAAAGACAAAACAAAAAAAGAAGAAACCTTAGAACCTAGGTTTTCTAATCAGCTGCCGCCCCTAGGGTTTTCTGACCCTTAGCCTGTGCTGCCACCGCGTCTCCACTACTCCACTGCCCATGTCAGCATCACCATTTACCTGCAAAAGCAATTAAGTAGACAAACAAGTTGTAAGAATGGCTATATAAAGCCACAAAATCACTTGTATTGGGAGAGGATTTTCGAATGAAAAAAAAAAAAAGATTTCAAGCATACAAAACAAAAAAGGGAAATAGCAGATTAAGCATAGACCGAGAATCAAATAGAAAATTCAAAACAAAACAAGGAAATCAGATCAGGAATCGGGTCACTAAGGTCTTTTATTTTCTCTATTTTTCTTTGTTTCGAATCTATTGCATATATACACAAATATATCGAAATATACATACAACAAAGGCAAAAACTCACCTGGTTTTTAAACCGGCTGAAAAGAGGGAGATTTTTGAGTTTCGACCGCCATGTACGGCGGACGGCGACGGAACTATGGCCGGAGCTCTGAGGAGTTGAGAGAGTTTGAGAGAGAGTTTTTTCGTTTTTTGAAGAGGAGGGAAGAAAAATGAAGTTTAAAAAAATGTCTTATTTAGTAAAAAAAAAAAAAAAAACGTCGTTTTGGCTTAAGCTCATAAGCCTCAAAACGACATCGTTTTGCCTTGGCTGACCCGGATCCGACCCGCTCTAGGCCTAGGATCTGCTTGTTTTTAAGTGGAAGGGCTAATTGCACTTTTAGCCCTTCCGCTTTTTTATTGTTTTGAAATTAAATTTTTCATTATTTCTAATTTTACCCTGTAATTTATTTTGACCTTCAATTTGGTCCCTCTTGGTGCTGTGCGTTTTGGGAGGGTGAGATATTGCCCATTTTGGTCCTCCCTTGTTATCCGCGCGCCCAAATTAGTCTTTTTCTTTGTATTTTTATTCTGAATTCGCCCCGAACTCCTATTTTAAGTTCAATTTAGTCCTTTTGGTTATTATTATTATTATTATTATTATTATTATATTACTATTACTATTTTCACTATTTTCATTATTATTACTATTATTATTTTTATTTACTACTATTATTTATTATCGTTAGCACCATTATTATTGCTACTATTCTTATTATCTTTTTTTTTTTGCTACCATTATTATTATTTTATATATTATCATTATTATTCCTATTATTATTTTTACTATTATTATTTATTGTCCTTATCATTATACTACTATATCATTATTATCATTATATTTACTATTATTATTATTTTTATTTTTTTATTACTGTTATTCTTATTAATGTATTATTACTACTACCACTTTCTATCTATTATTATTATCTTATTTAAAATATTGTTATTATTATAGCTATTGTTATTATGGTATTATACTATTACGTTTATTATTAGTATTAGCATTAATTATTATTACCATTATATTTATTACTAATATTAGTATTATTATTTTCTTTAGTACTATCACTATTATTAAATTATTTGTCTTGTTAATGTATTGTTATTATTTCCTACTTAACTATTATTACTATTATTATTTTTACTATTATAATTATTATTAATATTTTATTATTCTCTTACATTGTTTGTTCATTTTATTTCTCTATTTTTGTTCTCATAATTCTTATTATACGTTTATCTTTATTCTGTTATGTTCGTTAATATCGAAATTTTATTTGTTTGATCATTCTTCGTTATTTTATTTTATTAAACATTTATATTAACCTTTACCCGACAAAAATAATTCTTTCATAGAAGCAATATTCCGTATTTGGAAATTCGAGAAAATCGTGCCCTAACTTACTAGGTTTCAATTTTTCTCATTTCACCTAAATAACGGAATATTCTTTTAAATCGCAATACGAGTTTTAAATAAAATGCTTATTCTCGGAGATACGAGGTGTTGTGTCCTAATTTACTGGATATGACATCTTGTTACCTCGAGATAAGTTTTTTTTTGTTTTGCAAATAAAGGCAATATTCGGTATTTAGAAATTCGAGAAAACGTGCCCTAACTTATTGGGTTTCGATTTTTCTCGTTTACCCTAAATAACCGAACATCCTTTAAAAAAAAGTTAAAATACACGAATTTTAAATAAAGGCAAGTTCATTCTCAAAAGTTCGAGATGTCGTGTCCCAACTTACTGGATGTGACATTTTATTACTTCGAGACGAGAAAGTCTCTAACATTCGAGCGTTTTTTTTCAAAAAGAGGGATTGTATTTTATAATCTTTCAAGTTTTCAATTCTCGACACTAATTAATCAACTAGGTACCAATTTCTGGGCGTTACGAGGGTGTTAATCCTTCCTCGTACATAACTGACTCCCGAATTCATTTTTCTGAATTTCACAGACCAAAATCGTTGTTTAAATAAATCAAATCATTTATTAAAAATAACCACTTTACGAGGTGACCCGATCACATTTCATCAAAAAGGATTGGGGGCGACTCTTATTGTTTGTTTTTGTTTTCAAAATCAATTCGACCCCGTCTTTCAAAAAAATGGTTTCGACATTTATCATTCTACAATTAAAAATATAATGAGATGAATTAATTATTCCACATTCTAGAATAAAAAGATAAGTATATTTATATTCAATATTTTAGAAATGAAATTGATCAACATAAATAAAACCAAAAATTGTTCTTTTTTAGAGTGTTTGTGTTTATTGTTGTTATGTTGTTGATGTTCTTAGGTGTTGGATTTTGATTGTCTTTTGTTTCACTAACCCTTTTGTTAGTTCTCTTTTGGGATTTTAATAAAGTATTACTTTGGCCAAGAAAAAATCAATGATAAAATTTAATCGTTTTGTGAATTTATTGATGAAATTTAGTGGAATATGATTTGCAGGGGATCCTAAATTTTGCCCAACAACAATGCAAATAGCATGATCATGTGGTCCCAATGGAGCTTTCGAATGTTTTGAAGCCATTAATGCAAAGTATGGAGCTTCCGCAATGGCGCAAAAGTGTTCTTGTAAAGATTTGTCTGCTAATGAACATCTTTGTCAATGTTATATTGTTTGTCAATAATTGTAATTATCTTTAAACCTCATTTACGAAAGTGTGGCCGTGTGCAGAACACGACGGTGTGGTAGCCGTAGTGTGGTCGTGTGAGCCACACGACTAGGCCAAGTTGGGCGTGTAGGCCACACGGGTGTGTGGGTTTTTAGGCCAGGTTGTGTGGGCCACACGAGCAAGGCTAATCTGGGCATGTGGGCCACTCGGGCATGCGGGCCTATAATTCTATAATTTTCCCTAGGGTCACACGGGTCGTTCCAATCGACTGTGGATCTACCGTAGGGTCGGTAAGGGCTAACCAAACCCTAAAATTATAGATCTGATATTCTGTTCTGAATTTGATAATGCTATGCATGTTTGATTATTCTGATATTTGTACATAAGCATGTTGAGCATGTCCAGTATGTTATTCTGTATCTATTTCTGTATATGATTGTGGGGTGGGATTTTTATATGAGGAGGAAGTGTTCTGTACAACGATCATCGCCTATATTCTGGCAGTTTGGCTGCATATTATCTGACATGTGTCGTAATGGCACGATATGGTGTATAGGGATGGGTGAGTGTTTTTAACCCTATATGGTGTGATGGGATAGTCGGAGTTGGTGTGTAGAGGATGAGGGGTAGGAATCTGTGTTTCTGGTCTGTGTATCTGAATCTTTGTACTGTATCTGAAAAGGCCACAAGCCTGACTCTGTACCTGTATGTTTGTATGCTTATTTCTATTGGGTTACACATTGAGTTTACGAAAACTCACACCCATTTTTCCGTTCTGTTCAGGTAATCCACAAACTTAGGCGGATCGATACGGCGGAAACTCAGCAGTAACCACTCGACCGTAAACTGTTTAATGTTATTAATTTATGGTTTTATTTATGATTTTGGTTTTCTTTTGAGAGTTTGTAATTTTGGGGACTCTTTGGACTTTATGGTTTTTAACTGTTGGTTTTTGGTTTATTGATAATCTGCATGATTTGATAAGATGTGTTATGAATTCGACAGTTTTACATAAAAAGAGGTTTTTCTAAAAATAACAAATCGAGTTTCTAAAATATAATGAATTTCTTAAACTTCCACTGTAATAAGTGTTTTGATAAAGTAATTAATTGAATAACATTTTCAGTATTCGTGGACAAACTCATGGTATAAAAATTGAATGGTTTATCAAGTCGACATCTTTTTCAAAACCCATTCCTTGTGAATCACCAGATTTGGCCATAACGTCTAGGCCGGGTATGGGGTGTTACAACACTCATCAATGGTAACTTTCAAAATTACCCATAAAATCAAAAACTAATGAAATAGATAGTTGGACCTAATTGTAAAAGTCTTAAAAACATAAAATTTTAAGAAAAGGGCAAGAATTGAACTCACATGAAGTAAAAATATGAAAAAACCAGCTCTAGGAGCTCTCTTATGGCTGTTTTTGGCTGAAGATTGATTAAGAAATGTCTAAAATTCAATTTGGTCATTTGTTTTGTTTTTAATTTCAACTAATTTACCATTTTGCCCTTAGTTCACATTATTTCATTATTTATTTTATACACTCATGCCGTCCAGCCTTCTCA
Source organism: Gossypium longicalyx (assembly GCA_025698465.1). Lineage (NCBI taxonomy): Eukaryota > Viridiplantae > Streptophyta > Magnoliopsida > Malvales > Malvaceae > Gossypium > Gossypium longicalyx. The sequence goes on from CM047007.1 coordinate 87,498,175, forward strand.
TTTTTGGCTTATTTACCCTTCAAGTCCTCCCTTATTTACTATTTGAACTATTTAATCACTATTTCTTAATTAGCAAGTTTGCATATTTTTCAATTTAGTCCTTTTTAATTAATTAACTATCAAAATGTTAAAATTTTCTAATGAAACTTTTATACTACCTTAATAATACTCCGTAAATATTTATAAAATTATTTATGACTTGGTTTACAATATCGAGGTCTCGATACCTCATTTTCAAAACCAATTAACCTAATAAATCCTTATAAGACACAAATTACTAATTCCAAAATTCTCCTAAAATCACATTCGACTCGTGAATACTAAATAATAAAATTTATGAGCTCACTTGTTAGATTTGGTGGTCTCAAACCACCGTTTCCAACATCACTGAAAATCAGGCTGCTACAAGTATTATCCAGAATTGCATTGAAATTAGAGTTGTGTAGCAAAAACGTGATGGTTGGTTTGAAAATAGGGATAACGAATTTTATGGCTAAGCGTTTGGCATGTCAACAAGGAAATTTCAGGGACAAATTTTATTTTTAAATGGGGAAAGTTGTCATATCCCTAATATTGAGTTAGTAGATTTGGGTTTGTGAAATCGAGAGCGGTCATGCCCTGATTTATAAGGTTATCATTGTAGGTTTGTTAAAAAAGAAAGTTACTGGCCTAATGGTTAAGTGTTAGTCCTTATTCCTAGAGATCTTAGGTTCGAACCCTCTTCCTTTTATATTTTTATTATTTTTTACAGCCCAATTGTCACACCTCGAAATATATGTACAGTTTAATGTCTAAATTAAGTAAGAAATAAACTTAAGGCTTAATGGTTAAGTGTTAGTGCCCTTTCTTAAAAGTCACAAGTTCAAGCCCCTCATTCGCCTTTGATTTTTGTGAATTCGGCAAGCCTTGGGGTAAATTGTATGTGTCGCCCTTAGGGATTACAAACCTTAGGTATTTAACCAATCCTTTCCTAATTAGATTCTACATCTTGCCTCTTTTCAAATTCTAATAGAAATTGTTCTCCATCTTCTTTTTCTTTTCTTTTTCATCATCTTTAAACCATATTTTTCATCATTAGGCTGTTAATTATTATTTTTCCCCTACCAAATCATTCTTCGTTCGTTTAATTTCTATTGGTATTTAGAATCGTCATCCATAAACACCCATTACCTTTGCTAAGAATCGATAAGTACACTTCATCTTAATGAATAGATCTCGTATATCCATTTAACCGATTTTTTTTCAGATTTCAAAAAAATCCCTACCATTGAATTTAACATATGTATATTTGCACGATTATTATCTGAAACACTATTCTAGGCAAATCGAACCAAAATCGATCGTAAGGAACATCAATCGAACCCGTGGTGAAACGTGTGTGTGTCTTTTCCAAGTGAATGATAGTTATCGTGTTTAGGTTTAAGGTCACACAATCTTCTACACAGGCATGTAGACTACACGGGTGGACCACACGACCATGTGCCCTAGAAAGTCATAAGGTAGTTTGTCTTCCACATAGCCTCAATCTATTACACAGCCTACTGTGTCCTTCCTGTAGAGTAAATTATCATTTTCCACAAGACATCAAGCTGTTACACGGTCAGGCCACATTGCCGTGTGATCCCTATTTTACAGTTTTACCCTGAAATTTATGAATTGTTCAATTTAGTCCTTATATCGTCATTGAATTATTTTTGGAGTTTTTATTCACTCAATTAAGTCTATGATGTTATTTTTAATCAAGAATATATGATTTAATAACTGAATTGCTACTGTTATATTATAAGATATATGAATGTTACATGTCTACTATCACTGTAATTTTGATAAACCGTTACTACTATTATTGTTTTTGCCCTACTAAGTACATGTTAAACATGTCTACTATTACTGTTGAACTGAATACATGTTAAGCATGTCTACTATTTTTGCATTGTTCAGTTACAAGCACGTCATAATGCATTGCATGGGGTGTGTGATGAACGGAGGAAGCAGTGACAGTTTAATAATATGCAAACACTAGTGGTTCATCCATAACTTAGTGGCAGTTTAACTGCAAACTTTTTATTTGAAAATATTGGTGGTTTACCCACAATTTTTACTGACAGTTTATCTGCAAATTAGTGGTGCTTTATCCACAACATGGTGTGTAGGGATAGATGAGTTCTTGGGAACTCTTACTGTAGTGTATAGCAGAATTGGGTAGGATCCTTCCAAATAAACTGAAATTGCATTGCTATTTATAAACATGTTCATGTAAAACTGTGAATTTTGAAATATTATACTAATGTGTTAACTTGAAAAACTAATACTTTGAATTGCTATACAATTATGATTATTCTAAGAATTGTTAGTTCGTATGCTTTGTCTAATGTTTTACATTGATTTTCTTGTGTAGAGACTCACACTGAGCTTCTTAAAGCTCACCCTATTTAATTTTCATCTTTACATATAATCCTCAATATTAAGGCGCAGACTCGACATCCGAAGGGCTCAGCTCGGATAGTTTTTAAATAAAAGTATTTTTGACTTATTAATTGAAATTTCTGTTATTCAGAAACTGTATTATTTTATTTGAACTGTGACATAAGACTTAGATTTTGGGTTTATTTTGGCATACATGGCATTATAATTGTTTAGATTTTTGAAACTTGGATAATAAATTTATTGTTAGAATTAAGTGACCCGAATCCTTATTTAAATAAAATACAGTGGTAAAATAAAATAAAAGAAGAATCCATATAGAATTACACTTCTTTTATTTTATTTTTAGAATAAGGTTTTTTAAACCTTATTAAATTCTATCTATTTGATATTGATTAGAATAAGGTGTTTTAGTCTTACTAGAATATGACTTTACAAGTCTATAAATAGACATAGTCTATTCCTCTTGTATTAAATTCGAATTCGACATAGTGAACTTTCTTCTCCTCTACCCGTGGTTTTTTTCTTGAAAGGGTTTCCACGTAAAAATCTGTGTGTTCTTTATTTTATTTTATTTTTGACAAAATTGGTATCAGAGCTTCCGGGTTGTTCATCTCGATCACGGTAATGGCGTCTTTGAAGTATAAAATTCCGCTGTTGGATCGCAACACCAGATTTACATTGTGGCAGATTAAGATACAAGCAGTTCTTGAACAGATGGATCTGGAGGATGCCCTGCTAGGGATAGATAAGATGCCTTCGACTTTAGCAGATGAAGAAGAAGCGTAAGAATCGAAAGGCGTTAACACAATTACATCTGTATTTTTCCAACGCAATTTTGCAGGAAGTGATGAAAAAGAAGACCGTCGTTGTATTATGGAAGAGGCTAGAACAAATATGTATGTCGAAAACTCTAACAAGCAAGTTGCATATGAAGCAGCGTCTTTATGCTCATCGTTTGGAGGAAAGTGCGTCTGTATATGAACACTTAACAGTGTTTAAAGAAATTCTCTCAAACTTGGAGGCCATTGAGGTTCAGTATGATAAGGAAGATCTAGGGTTGATTCTACTTTGTTTGTTGCCCCCGTCTTATTCAACCTTTAGATACACGATTTTATATAGTCGCGAGTCTCTCACAGTTGATGAGGTTTATGATTCTTTGACCTCGTATGATAAGATGAAGCATCTTGTGGTTAAACCCGACTCTTAGGGAGAGAATCTCATTACTCGTGGAAGACAAGATCGGAATGCTGATAATGATCATGGAAGGACACAGGAACAGAATCCTCGCTGTAAATCTAAGGGTAGATCGAAGTCTTCAAACAGAGGTAAAACTTGTAACTTCTGCAAGAAGAAAGGTCACATTAAATCTGAGTGCTATAAGCTACAGAACAATATTAAAAGGGATGCTGCGAATCAAAAGAGAAAACAACCAGAAATTTCTGGTGAAGCTGATGTTGTAGAAGACTACAGCGATGGTGAACTTCTAGTCGTTTCTGTCAATGATTCTAAAGTAAGCGAAGAGTGGATACTTAATTCAGGCTACACCTTCCACATGAGTCCCAATCGGGATTGGTTTACAACTTACGAAACAGTGTATGAAGGTGTTATTTTAATGGGAAATAATGCTTCGTGTAAAATCACAGGTGTTGGAACAATTAAAGTTAAGATGTTTGATAGAGTTGTCAAAACACTTAGTGACGTGCGACATGTTTCAGAATTGAAGAGAAATTTAATTTTGTTGAGTACTCTTGATTCAAAAGGGTATAGATACACAGCTGAAAATAGGGATTTAAAGATTTCTAAATGTTCCCTTGTTGTGATGAAAAGGCAAAGAAATACTGCCAAGTTATATGTTTTGCAGTGGTTCTCATCATTCATCGGTGATGCACATTGCCACTTCCTCTTCCTTGTCAGATGATGATATTACTAAACTTTGGCATATGCGCCTAGGGCATATGAGTGAGAATGGCATGGTAGAATTGAGCAAAAGAGGACTTCTTGATGGGCAAGAAATTTGTAAACTAAATTTCTGTGAGCACTATGTTTTTGGAAAGCAAAAAAGAGTTTGATTCACTAGAGGAATCCATAACACGAAGGGAACATTGGAGTATATTCATTCTGATCTGTGAGGGCCATCCAGAGTGTCTTCGAGAGGTGGAGCTAATTGTATGCTAACCTTTATTGATGATTTTTCCAGAAAAGTTTGGGCGTTCTTCCTGAAGCAGAAAAGCAATGTGTTTTCTGCATTTAAGTCTTAGAAAATTATGATTGAAAAATAGACGGGAAAACAAATAAAATACCTCCGCACAGACAATGGCTTAGAGTTCTGTTCTGATGAGTTTAATAGAACGAATGAACAGAATGACGATGTATGTTGTCAAATGCCAACTTACCGAAGTCGTTTTAGGCAGAAGCAGCCTCTACTGCATGTTTTTTGATCAATCGATCTCCATCCGTTGCCATTGAGAAAAAGACTACACAAGAGGTATGGTCTGGTAATCTTGCTAATTATTCTGATTTAAAAATCTTTGGGTGTCCTGCATATGCTCATGTTGATAATGGAAAATTGGAACCGAGATCCATTAAATGTGTTTTTCTTGATTATAAAGCAGGTGTAAAAGGGTATAAGTTATAGTGTCCTGAAAATAAAAAAGTTGTGATTAGCAGAGATGTTGTTTTTGATGAAACTGCTATACTACCTAACTTATCTCTTAAAGACTCTTCCAATAAAAAAATGAAAAGCAGATGGAGTATCAGATTAATACAGAGTCAACTCCTCAAGCTAGTACAAAAATTGAGAATAGAGTTGCTTCTTCACCACAATACTCTATCGCAAAAAACAAAACTAGAAGAGAAATTAAACCTCCAAAGAAGTATGCCGAGGCTGATCTAGCTGATTATGTTTTAAATGTGGCTGAAAATATAGATGCGAATCAAGAGCCATCTAATTATTCTGAGGCAGTTAGTTGTGAAGACTCAGAAAAGATAGAAAAGAAACAGAGAAGCCAAAAACGAAAACAGAATAGAGAAGGAAAGAAAAAGAAAAAGGGAGAAAGGAGAAAGACCAACTACAAGGGTTTTCAAGGGTTCCAAGCTCAATCGGTTAGTTAATTTAGTCATCTTTTCTTATAATTTTTATATTTTTGGAATTCCAGTATTAAATACTACCCAACCCAAGTCAAAATTTTAGAAATTATTGAGTTTTTAAATGTTGTCTATGTTGAATAATTAGAGTATTAGGGACTAAATTGATAGATTTTCAAATTAGAAATGAAAAATGATTGAATTGTAGAATAAATTGTAAATTTTGTGTATTAGGGACTAAACTTATTGTCATTCATGAGAATGCTCATGCAAAATTGTGAATTTTGAAATATTATACTGATGTGTTGATCCAAAAAACCAATACTCTGAATCGCTATACGGTTGTGATTATTCTAAGAATTGTTAGTTCATATGATATGTCTACTGTTATACACTGATTTTCTTATGAAGAGACTCAAACTGAGTTTCTTAAAGCTCACCCCCTTCAATTTCCATCTTTACAGATAATCCTCAAAAGTTAAGGCACGAACTTGGCATTCTGAGGACTCAGCTTGGATAATTTTTAAATAAAAGTATTTTAGAATTATTAATTAAAATTTCTGTTATTCATAAATTGTATTATTTTATTTGTGATTTAGGTTTTGTGTTTATTTTGGCATGCATAGAGTTATAGTTGTTTAGATTTTTGAAACTTGGATAATAAATTTATGATACATGAAATCTGGTTTTTAATTAAAACTATGTCAAATATAACTTTTCAATAATGTAAAAGAGATTTAAAAAACATATAAAATTGGAAATCAACTTTTGCAAAGTAATCATTAAAATCAATTGGTTTTTTGAAAGAAACTATACCTTTTGGAAACACAATAAGTTTTTCTACTTGAGTAAACAAATGTTTTATAAAGACTATTTTAAAAATCTGATAGTTTTTACTGGGTCATTTCAGTGACCAATGTGATCTTCTGAATTCGACCATAACGTCTAGGCCGAGTGAGGGATGTTATATTTGGTGGTATTAGAGTCAAGTTTTTCAAAACCTGAACTGTGGAATTTTGAATAAGTCTGCATGCATGTTTTAAAAAGGGTATTTTGGGATAAATTATGCCACAAACTTTGAAAAATAAAATTATTTGAAGAAATTAAATTCGAGACTCTAATGATGATCCTGGCTTAGTTACTGTTATATCTGAAAACTATAGACAAACTCTCAGGAAAAATAACTGATGTTTGTATCTTTTTGGAAATTGTTAGTGAAATTATTATAGTTAGTCCTTTGGGATATTCTGTGCTAGTTTGTAGGATTTTCAAGAGAAGCTCATTGGAGGTTTAAGGAGAAGTATTATTTAGAACTGCGTTGAAATTAGAATTGTGTAGCGAAAGCATGATGGTTGGTTTGAAAAAAGGGATAACAGATTTTGTGGCTAAGTGATTAGCATGTCAACAAGGAAATTTCAGGGACGAATTTTATTTTTAGAAGGGGAGAGTTGTCACATCCCAAATATCAAGTTAGTAGAATTGGGTTTGTAAAATTGAGAGTGGTCACACCCCGATTTATAATGTTATCATTGTACGTTTATTAAAAAAGAAAGTTATTTGCCTAATGGTTAAGAGTTAATCTCCCTTCCTAGAAATCTAGGTTCGAGCCGCCTCCCTCTTATATTTTTATTATTTTTGACAACCCAGTTGTCACACCCCAAAATATATGTACAGTTTAGTGTCTAAATTAAGCAAGAAATGAACTTAAGGCTTAATGGTTAAGTGTAAGTGCCCTATCTTAGAAGTCACAAGTTCAAGCCCCTCATTCCCCTTTGATTTTTGTGAATTCGGCAAGCCTTGGGGTAAGTTGTATGTGTCGCCCCTAGGGTTTGTAAACCTTAGGTATTTAACCAATTCTTTCCCAATTAGATTTTACATCTTGCCACTTTTCAAATTCTAATAGAAATTGCTCTCCATCTTCTTTTTCTTTTCTTTTTTCTCATCTTTGAACCGTATTTTTCATCATTAGGCTATTAATTATTTTTCTTTCCCCTACCAAATTATTCTTCATTCGTTTAATTTCTATTGGTATTTAGAATCATCATCAATAAACACTCGTTAACTTTGCCAAGAATCGATAAGTACACTTCGTCTCAATGAATAGATCTCGTATATCCATTTAACTGATTTTTTTCAGATTTTGGCAAAATCCCTACCATTGAATTTAACATATGAATATTTGTATGGTTGTCATTTGAAACACCGGTCTAGGCGAATTGGACCAAAATTGATCGTAAGGAACGTCAATTGAACCCGTGGTGAAAGGTGTACATGTCTTTTTCAAGTGAATCAGTGGTTATTGTGTGTAGGTTTAAGGTCACATGGCCACCTACATGGGCATGGAGACTACACGGGTGGACTGTACGACCATGCGCCCCTGGAAATCATAGGGTAGTTCATCTTCCACATAACCTCAATCTATTACACAGCCTACCACACAATCGTATCCTTTATGTAGAGTAAATTATCATTTTCCACAAGACATCAAGCTGTTACACGGTCAGGCCACACGGCCGTGTGATCCCTATTTTATAGTTTTACCCTAAAATTTATGAATTGTTCAATTTAGTCCTTATATAGTCATTGAATTGTTTTTGGAGTTTTTATTCACTTAATTAAGTCTCTAATGTTATTTTTATTTTGGAATATGTGATTTAATAACTGAATTGCTACTATTATATTGTATGATATATGAATATTACATGTTTACTATCATTGTAATTTTGATAAACCGTTACTGCTATTATTGCTTTTGCCCTACTAAGTACATGTTAAGCATGTCTACTACTACTGTTGAACTGAATACATGTTAAGCATGTCTACTGTTTCTGCATTGTTCTGTTACAAACATGTCAGAATGCATTACATGGGGTGAGATGATACGAACGGAGGAAGTAGTGACAGTTTAATAATATGCAAACACTGGTGGTTCATCTACAACTTAGTGGCGGTTTATTTGCAAACTTTTTATTTGAAAAATATTGGTGGTTTACCAACAATTTTTACTGACAGTTTATCTACAAATTAGTGGTGGTTTATCAACAACGCGGTGTGTAGGGATGGATGAGTTCTTGGGAACTCTTACTGTAGTGTGAAGCAGAGTTGGGTAGAATTCTTCCGGATAAACTGAAATTGCATTGCCATTCATAAGCATGTTCATGTAAAACTATGAATTTTGAAATATTATACTGATGTGTTAATATGAAAAACTGATTCTCTGAATTGTTATACGATTCTGATTATTCTAAGAATTGTCAGTTCATATGCTTTGTCAACTGTTTTACACTGATTTTCTCATGCAGAGACTCACATTGAGGTTCTTAAAGCTCACCCCCTTTAATTTCTATCTTTACAGATAATCCTCAAGGTCAAGACGCGAACTTGGCATTCAGAGGGCTCGACTCAGATAGTTTTTAAATAAAAGTATCTTAGACTTATTAATTGAAATTTTTATTATTCAAAAACTGTATTATTTTATTTGAATTGTGGCATGAGACTTAGATTTTGGGTTTATTTTTGCATGCATGGCATTATAGTTGTTTAGATTTTTGAAACTCAGATAATAAATTTATGATACATAAAATCTAGTTTTAATTAAAACTATGTTGAATATCATTTTTCGCTGCACTATTATGTAAATGAGATTTGAAAAATATATAAAATTAGAAATCAATTTTTGCAAAGTAATCATTAAAATCAAGCGGTTTTTTGAAAGAAATTGTACCTTTTTTATACACACTAAGTTTTTCTACTTGAGTAAACAAATGTTTTAAAAAGATTATTTTATAAGCTCTGATAGTTTTTACAAGGCCATTTCGATGTCAATGTAATCTTTCGAATTCGATCATAACATCTAGGTCGAGTGGGAAAGGTTATAAGATTCATAATAATATAAGAATTTTTTATTTAATTTCTCATACTTTGATTATAAAGAAGGTACCAAATATGTTTTCATTATTGAAAAAGAAATTGTTTTATTTTCATAAATCAAACAGTGTACCAAATACTCACCCCAAATAATAAATATGAAATTCTCAATATTACCTTCTTTTTAAATAGCTCTTAAATATAAATCTATTATCTTGGTTTAGATCCATATTAATATATTATTTTATTTCTCATATTTCGAGTATAAAAAAGGTACCAAATATGTTTTCATTACTGAAATAGAAATTGTTTTATTTTCAAAAACCAAACAGGCTTCCCATTTTACATTCTTCATCAAATCTATAACGAATAAAAATGCAATCACGAATTAGTCCAATAACTATATAAGATGAGCAAAATATAAAAAATATATATATAATAAGAAAGTCCATATAACCTAATCAAAACTAATGAAAAAATTAAGCCTAAATCCTAAAATCAAATAAAATAAGAAACAAATAACTATTAAAATCTTAATTAAAATTTCTAAATAAACATTCAAATATATATGGTGAAATAATTAATACTTATATTTTTTTAAAATCTCACCTTACCACCAAATAAAAGAAAATAATAACTATAGGAATCTTAAAAAAATATTTCCAAATAAACACTAAATATATATGGTGAAATAATTAATACTGATATCTTTTAAAATCTTACCTTGCCAAATATAAGGAGATATTATTTCCAAAGCAACTATAAATTCGATAATAATTTCTTAGAAGCATTCACACAATTAAATACTTAGCAAAACACAAAATTAAACAAAAAATGATGAAGAAGTCTATTGCCATTCCCATTCTTTGCACTCTTCTTTTGTTAGCTATACTTTCTCCATCCAAAGGTATTTTTATTATTCTACAATTAAAAAATAATGAGATGAATTAATTATTCCACATTCTAGAATAAAAAGATAAGTATATTTATATTCAATATTTTAGAAATGAAATTCATCAACATAAATAAAACCAAAACAAATAAATTGTTCTTTTTTTAGAGTGTTTGTGTTTATTGTATGTTATTAGGTGCTACATTTTGTTTGCAGTTTGTTTCACTAACCCTCCAATTAGTTCTCTTTTGAGATTTTAATAAAATATTACTTTGGGCGAGAAAAAAATGGATGATAGTTGATGAAATTTAATGGAATATGCTTTGTAGGGGATCCCAAGTTTTGCCCAACAACAATGCAAATAGCAGGATCATGTGGTCCCAATGGAGCCTTTGAATGTTTTGAAGCCATTAATGCGAAGTATGGAGCTTCCGCAATGGCGCAAAGGTGTTCTTGTAAAGATTTGTCTGCTAATGAACATCTCTGTCAATGTTATATTGTTTGTCAATAATTGTAATTCTCTTTGAACCTCACTTACGAGTTGCCATAATATAATAAGTACTACAAGTTAAAAATACGTTACTCAGTTTTATCATCCAATGCCTTTTAACCAATATTTAAAAATAATTCACAAAAATATTGTATTAAATATAAAAGTAAAATAAATAATAACTAAATTAAGCTATGAATATGACCTACTTTTAGAACCGATATACATTGGGTTTGTATTTATGACATTAATAATGTTTAAATTCATAAATTATTAGTGAATTAAATTAATAAGTAATTTATAATATTTAATTTAAATAAAAAATGATTAACCTATTCAACCAATTAATATTAAGTCGATTGGTTTAGTGTGACACCCCAAAATCTTGAGGGTTAATTAAAATAATCAATTAAGAAATGAATTAAGCTTGATGGTTAAGTAGTTAGTGCACCTCCTTGATGTCTTAGATTTAAGCCACTCCTCTCTTATATTTTTGTCTTTTTAATTGCAGTAAATTAGTATAAAAACCACACTAAAATATATATTGTTAGGAGTAGTAACTAAACAAGAAATAGGCCTAGGCCTAATAGTTACATGCTTGCTTCTCCCCCCTTGCATACCTGAGTTCAAATAGCCCAAATTCCCTTTTGTTCCCTTTTATTTTTGGCAGTAAGGGTAAATTAACATGTAGCCCCTAAAGTTTGAAAACCCGATATGGCCACTATGAATTCCTTGTAATGTCTTTCGATTTAACCACTGCTTCAGCTGCCTTCATAGACTTAATGAACCGAGTGTTCCTACCCTTCCATGATTAGTTCGTCGTTACGTTCATCGACGACATCTTATTTTATTCTAAAACCGAAATCGACCATGACAAACACCTTAGGAAAATCTTCTAAAATATTTGAGAAAAGAAATTATATGCCAAACTAGGTAAATGAGTATTCTAGCTTAAGGAAGTTATGTTTCTAGGACATGTGGTATCCGTAAAGGTTATCCGAGTAAATCTGAAAAAGATATAGGCTATCCTAGAATGGAAACAACCCAAAAATGTTTTCGAAATTTGAAGTTTCCTTGGTTTAGTTGGGTACTACCATATACTCGTTGAAGCGTTCTCCTTGATAGCCGCACCGCTAACTAAGATGTTAAGGAAGAATGTTCCGTTTAAGTGGAAGGATGATCAATAAGCAAGCTTTGATAAGCTAAAGGTTGTGTTAACCCAAACTCCCATGTTAACACAATGGTTCGCATGCAAAATACATTAGAGTTCACAACCATGCAAAACATTAATTTCAAACACTTAAAAATATTTATAGGTTTTTAACACACTTAAGCACTTCGTATAACATTCAAACGTAGCTCGCATATTAGCAAACAAACATAATCTCACATATTATTATAGGCTTGCATAAAAATATGAGGTCGCACAAAAACATGTGTTTGCAAGATCCAACAGTTCGCATGCATATAAATCAAACTTAAAAAAAAAAAAAACACTATGGCTATCTAAACTCTTTAAAGGCTCATACACCCTAGTTTCACCAAGTAACAGACTTCACAAACAAAATAAACATGCATGCAAAATATTATCACATTTAAGTAGGGTTAGCATAAAAACATGGGTTCGCACACATGTAAGGGTTTGCAAAGCTAAGGGTACGCATGTAATAAAACTAACATAATAAGGATACGCAAGTAAATATAACTTGTAATAACCAATGTTTCGCATGTAAATAATGCAACATTACAAGGACACACAATTAATTTAAGCAACATATAGGGATCGCTGGACAAAAAACAACATAGATGAATATCATCAATTTATTAATTATAAAATAAAAGGCAAAATCCATAACATGGTTCGGAGAAATAAAATAACTTAACAACAGAGCATAATGTACGTTTATAATTAAGAAAATTATTTGATAATCAATTTAACACTATATCTATCATTCAAAACAACATAGCATAAACCTATCACCTATTTCTATGGTTCACCCATATCAGTCAGGTGCCTTGCCAAATCATCGACCTCACCTATGCCATCCACAATCTACTTACCTGAAAAGTAAAGGATGAGTGGGTAAGTTCAAGGAGAACTCAATGAATAATTAGAAACTATTAGGTTATGCTTAGAAATAGTATTTGAAGACAATATAAAAAAAGCTTAGTTGAAAAATGGTTTGCATACTAGGTTCACAGGTGAGGATGCGAGACCCAATTCACATTTGAAAAACATATTTTAGCGAAACAATGCTTACAAATCCTTTCTTTTGAAAACTTGCTTTAAGAAAGGGGCTCATATTAAAATCTTACGAGACCATATTTCTTTTCAAAATCAAATTTGAATTTGAGTTTATAATAGAGACGCAATACCAGCTCGCACATAATAGAAATCACGATCAGAGTCGACCTCAGTCACATGATTGGTTCGTTAAACAGAAGACATGTCTCGTTGAATAAGTTAAATCCAACCAAGCTCAAAATAAGTACGTAGAATGAGACATATCACAAATCTCACAAAAGCCCATGCTCTCAATTAACACGTAGAGTGAGCCTCACAAAAGCTGATGCTCTCAAAGGAATACGCAGAGTGAGACTTAACATGGGTGAGTACTCACACTATTGTTATACTATTCGGAAGGCTCACTAAGGAGCTCACTAAATAGAAAGCTCGTACTAAGGCAAAGCTAAATAGAGAGCTCACACAAAGTAGAGCCAAACAGAGAGCTCGCACAAAACGAACTTAGCAGAGAGCTCGTAAAAAGCAGAGCCAAACAAAGAGCTCACACAAATCGAACTTAACAGAGAGCTTGTATAAATCTGTGCTTTAAAATATCCAAAATCGTGTCTTGAAAATAGATTTTCGTAGCTTCAAAAATAAAGTAACAGTGGTCTTTCAAAAATCTTACTTTTAAAACTTTTTTTTTTAAATCAGAGTTCTTTTTAGAAATGTCATAACGAATTATCATATCCCGAACATAATCGAAATAATCTCAGACCACTCACACTTTTGAAAACGATTTTCGCTTTGCCTTTGTCCTTGCTAGAAGAAGGTTTGGTTGGTTTACAACAAACAAATATATTACTACTAGAACATTCAGAATTCACACATACATGAGAACTTATATCTAAGAATGATCAACCCTAACAAGACAAGGACTTAACCGAATAGCTACGAACAGAATTTCAAAATAGAAACTTGACGATAGAATATTCAGTGAAGATTGTCACTGAATCAAGGGTCTTATTTATAGACCTAAGAGTCCTAGATACCTTTGGATACTTTATTTTATTTACGAAAGACATTACTTGCAGGTAAAGTATTCCTAAATACACTAATTAATTTTTTTCCTAATTAGAGTCTGACTGTATCTTTGGTCGTGAACCGAATTCGCACTTTGACTGGCGAATATAGTTCGTAACTTACCTGGAGAACATAGACTGGCGAACCCCTAGCTCGCCAACACATTAGCGAACCTTCCTCACAGTGAAATTAGTGATCCTCTTATCACTTCATTTGTTTTACACTGTTGCTCAGCGAACACCCTTGCTGAAACATCATTGGCGAACACCTAGTTTGCCGAAAACTTGGCGAACACCCAGTTTGCTCCATTTTTGGCAATCCCAATTAACCGGAACACTGGCGAACCTTACTCTGCATGGCCAAAAACTTCCAGTCCTGATTTCGAATTGTGACAAAGAGCTTGAAGGGAAGATAAGATTAATTCAAGATAGACTAAAAATGGCTTCGAATAGGCAGAAGTTGTATGCGGACTTAAAGAGAAAATGCATTGAATACAATGTAGGAGATCAAATTTTCTTGAAAGTACCCTTATGATGAAAATTTTTGAGGATTGAACGAAAGGGCAAAGTAAGTCTTAAGTTCATCGGACCTTATAAAATCCTTAAGAGAGTCGATCTAGTGGCGTATCAATTAGAAATACCTCTAGAGCAAGTGTAACACCCCAAACTCGGCCTAAACGTTATGGCCGAATCTGGCGATGTCATATGAGAGTGCCTTTTAGAAAAACCCTAGCAAGTTAAAAACCGTTCAATTCATTATTGTTACTCAAGTCGTAAAAACTTTATTCCAAATATTAAATAAAAACATTTCATTAATGCGAAAGCTAAAACATCATTTAGTTATAATTCAAAATTTTAACAACTTTAAATATCAAAATAATCCTAAAATGAATATTTAAATAAAGTAGACGAAATAGAGTGTTACTCAAAACTTCATAAATGTTCAACAGTGGTCACCATCGAGCCCTCTGTCGCATCGATCCATCTACTGCTAAGGATTACCTGAGAGACAAAATAAATAAAGGGGTGAGTTTTCGCAAACTCAGTGTGTACATCCTCACAAACTGCATACATACAAATAGATAACCGAATACCGGTATTCGGCCTTAGCCATACAGATATCGCATGTAGATCAGATCAGATATCAGAGAACAGAAATCATGCCCACCAACCCTACACACCATCTCTGTTCAACCCAACACACCATGTGGGGATAAAGTCGACCCACCCAGCCCTACGCACCAAGTATGGGGATAAAATCGACTCATCCAGCCCTACACACCAAGTATGGGGATAAAATCGACTCATCCAGCCCTATACACCAAGTGGTATAGTAAAACAGTACATAACAGATATATGCAGCGTAGCTGCCCGATAAAAAATTGTTTGCCTCTCAGACTTCCTTCTCTTCACAACACCCTAACCCAATGCAATGCATCATAAATATCGTAGCATGCTTATATGCAGAAATCAAATCAAATCATAGCCGAACAAATATATGAAATCAAGCAGATATACATGCTTATTGTAACATGCTTTACATACAACACAGTAATCATTCACAGTATGAGGTCTAAATAACGCTTATCGACCCTACAGGCAGGTCACCGTTGACTTAGGCGACCCGTGCAACCTTACAGAACATTTTAGGAAAGTTGGGCTCATACGCCCGTGTGACCTGTCCGTGTGGACCCACACGAACGTGTGGCCCACACGGCCCAAATTAGCCTTGCCTGTGTGGATCACACGGCCTAGCTCAAGACCTACGCACTCGTATGGTTCACCCGTATGACCCACACGCCCGTGCGGCCTACACAGCCCAAATGGTTGAGCTCGTGCCTCGCACACGGCCTCGCTAGCCTCACATGCCTGTATCCGTCGCGCTTGTGTGGCGCTCGCATGGCCTGGCTCGTCTGTCACATTCCCTTGTCTGGCGACGCAAGCTACCGTCGACAGACTGGTTTTTTGACTTTCGTCGAAACTCGTTTTTTGTGCAATCGGAGTACACACCCGGTTCGTTTTCACTGCTAATCCAACCACGGGCACTTCAAAGCCTATGATTAACAATGTCGAGCCCAAAAATAGTTACTTGAATTGTTTTACCTAAGAATGAACAAATCTCGAAATGCGAGATCTACTTACCTTCGACGAAAAACGATATTTCCTCGTTTGCTAAGAACTAGATTATTGATTTACCAAGCCTTGATTAATCCCTAAACAGCAACCAAAGTCACTTTTAACAATCTCCAATAGAAAACACTTAATTTAAATGCTACTTATCGAATCGACGGAACCGCTCGAACACGCCTACGCTTATCGAAAAAGAAAAGCAAAACGAAGGAGAAAAGGAAATTTCGGCAGCAAAAGGAATTTTTGGGGAAAAAAAGAAGACGGTAAGTAAAAAATATTTTTTTTTCAAAAAAGAGGAACAAAAAGATAACCCTAAGTTTTTCCCTTAATGCCCACAACTCAGAATTTTAATGAAGCCCAACTCTTATTGAAACTTGCAGCAAAAATAATCCTAACACCACTGCAAGGAATTGAACCACTGACCCTGAGCGTAATCCCTTGTTACTAAACCACTAGACTAGCAGGCCCATTCTGTTAAATTTTTACCAACTATTCCTTATCAGCCCACTAACCTCAAGTCAGGCTTAATTCAATTAAAAACCCAAATTTAACCCAAGTTACAGCCTGAACTTAGGACCTCCCAAATACACCTCAGATCTCATAAATACTTACCCCAACATACATTTAAGCCAAAATAACACGAACTACAAATTTAGACACTTCTAAGCCCGAAAATCATAAAAAGCCGAAAATAAAAAATTTAAGGCATTACAACTCTACCCCCTTAAAGAAAATTCGTCCTCGAATTTTACCTGATCAGAAAAGGTGAGGATATTACTAACGCATCGAATCATCTGGCTTTCAAGTAGCCTCCTCAGTGCTATGATTTTGCCACAACACCTTCACTAAGGGAATAGACTTCCTACGCAAGACCTTAATATCACGATCCAAAATTTGAACTGGCTCCTCCTCAAACGTCAGATCTGGCCTAACCTCAATCTCCTCTACGGCCATAATGTGCGTAGGGTCAGAGCGATAGCATCTCAATATCGACACGTGAAATACGTCATGAATAACACTGGAGGAAGCTCCAACTGATATACAACTGGTCCCACTCGCTTCAGAATCCAGTACCACCCAATAAATCAAGGACTGAGCTTACCCTTATGACCAAATCTCAGAACTTTCTTCCATGGCGAGACCTTAAGAAAAACCATGTCTCCCACAGAATACTCAATGTCTTTTTCTTTTCAAATCCGCTTAGGACTTCTATCTATCAGAAGCCGCTTTCAGTCGGTCACGAATCAAATGGACCTTATCCTCAATCTCTGAAACCAACTCTGGACCCAGAACACGCCGCTCACCCAACTCAGTCCAGTACAAAGGAGTGCGACACTTACGACCATAAAGTACCTCATACGGTGCCATCTGAATACTAGACTGATAGCTGTTATTGTAAGCGAACTCTGCCAACGGCAAGTACTCATCCCAACTACCTCAGAAATCCATGACGCAACCCCTCAACACATCCTCTAATATCTGAATCACCCTCTCTGACTGACCATCTGTCTGATGATGAAAAGCACTACTGAAGTCCAACTGAGAACCCAAAACCTCATGAAGTTTTTGCCAAAATCGAGACTTAAAATGAGAATCCCTATCAGAAATGATCGAAACAGGAACCCCATGCAACCTTACTGTCTCAAAAATGTAAAGCTTAACCAGCTTTTGCAAGGAGAAGTCTGTGTTAACCGAAATAAAATGCGTAGACTTGGTCAATCGATCCACGATGACCCAAACAGAATCCTTCTAAGTGGATGTTAGAGGCAACCCACTAATGAAGTCCATCATTACTCGCTCCTATTTCCACAACGGTATCTTTACTAGCTGCAACAAATTCGAAGGTAGCTGATGCTCAGCCTTTACCTGCTGACAAGTCAAATAGCGAGTAACAGAGTCTGTCACCTCACGCTTTAATCTTGGCCACCAGTACAACTCACGAAGATCCTTATACATCTTATTTCCACCCGAATACATAGCGTAAGGATTACTATATGCCTCCCTCAGAATCGACAACCTCAAATCCTCATCATTAGGTACACAGACCCTATATCAGAAATGCAACACCCCATCACTATCAATCCTAAAATTAGTGGTAGTACCAGCCTCAACCTGACGGAATTGCAACTCAAGAGACTTATCTCTCAACTGCTTATCCATAATCTAATCCAACCATGTCGGCTTAACCTGCAACTCAGCCAGAAGGCTCCCATCATCATAAAGACTCAGTCGAGCGAGCAACGCTCTCAAATCAGTCACAACCCTACGGCTTAACGCATCGGCCACTATATTGGCCTTACCTGGATGATACTCAATGCTGCAGTCATAATCCTTAAGCAGCTCCACCAATCGACGCTACCTAAAGTTTAACTCCTTCTGAGCGAGGAGGTACTTAAGGCTCTTGTGATCAGTGTAGATGGTACACTTCTTACAGTACAGATAGTGCCTCCATATGCGACCACTTTACCATTCTGCATCAAGACGCAACCCAAACTCATATGTGACGCATCACTGTAAACCACGAAATCCTTGCCAGACTCAAGTTGTATCAGAACTGGAGCTTGAGTCAAGACTGTCTAGAGCTTTTCAAAGCTCTCCTGCT
The DNA here is from genome assembly GCA_025698465.1 of Gossypium longicalyx. Taxonomy (NCBI): domain Eukaryota; kingdom Viridiplantae; phylum Streptophyta; class Magnoliopsida; order Malvales; family Malvaceae; genus Gossypium; species Gossypium longicalyx. Next base: position 87,516,973 of record CM047007.1, read on the forward strand.
GAGTGTCCTACCAAACATAGGGAACTCCTTTACGCAGTAGCTTAGTCAACGGCGTTGCGATTGACGAGAACCCTTTTACGAAGCATCGGTAATAACCGACCAGACGTAGAAAATTACGGTTTCTGACACATTCTTCGGCTGTTTCCAATCCAACACAGCCTCAATCTTACGAGAATCAACTCTAATCCCCTCTGCAGAAACTACATGTCCCAAAAATGTCACTTCTCGAAGCCAGAACTCACACTTACTAAACTTCGCATATAGTTGTTTCTCACGAAAAATCTGTAGAACCACTCGCAGATGCATATCGTGCCCATCCTCAGTCCTAGAGTATACTAAAATGTCATCGATGAACACTACTACAAACTAATCCAAGTAGGGCCGAAACATACGATTCATCAGATCCATAAATGCCGCTGGTGCATTAGTCAACCCAAAAGGCATAACTAGAAACTCGTAATGGCCATACCGCATCCTAAATGCCGTCTTATGCACATCGGCCTCCTTTAGCACAGATTAATCTTAGAAAACACTGAAGCTCCTATGAACTGATCGAATAGGTCGTCTATCCTCAAAAGTGGGTATTCATTCTTGATCGTCAACTTATTCAACTAACGATAATCGATACACATTCTCATCGTACCATCCTTCGTCACAAACAGAACCGATGCTCCCCATGGAGACATACTAGGATGACTAAACCCACGATCCAACAACTCATGAACTTGAGCCTTTAGTTCTACCAGCGCCTTCAGTGCCATTCGATAAGGAGCGATAGACACCGGAGCTGTACCAGGAATCGACTCAATCCCAAATTCTACTTCGCGACTCGGAGACAATCCTGGTAGTTCCTCTGGGAAAACATTTGGAAAGTCTTTCACAGCGCGGATGTCCTTAACCGATAAGTCCACAGAATCAAAAGCACTAATGTAGGCCAAAAACGTCTTACATCCTTTCCTCACCCACTTCTCTGATACCAATGCGGATATCACATTGCTCAGATAATTCCATCATTCTCCAATCACGACTACCTCATTATCCTCCTCGGTCTTTAGAACTACCTTCTTTTCAGCATAATCCAGACTTACACAATATTTCACCAACCAGTCCATACCAAGAATTAAGTCGAATTCCCCAAACGGAAGTTCCATCAGATCAGTCAAAAATATTATCCCTTGGACTTCCAACGGAACGTCCCTGAATAGCTTACTAACCTTAATGGTCTACCCCAACAGACTCACCATAAAAATCTCACTAGAAGTACTCTCATGCAAAATCCCCACGGTCTCAGACACAGAACATGCAACATAAGAATGCGTAGAGCCTACGTCTATTAGTGCAACATAAGGTACATTAAGAATCAGAAACGTACCCGTGATGATATCTGGAGTATCACCATCCTTACGGCGACGTGCAGCATAAACAAGTGTAGGCTGTCTCGCCTAAGTCCGCCCAACACCCCTGCCAAATACTCTCTGACCTCGACCCATACAATTACCACCCCTAGCTTGTCCTCGGCCCCTAGGTGGCTACTGTACTCCTCTCGGAGGCTGTGCAGTCTTAACAACCGGAGCTTGCACCTGATTACCCCTCAGTGGACAATCCTTAAATTGATGCTCAGTCGATCCACACATCAAACAAGTGCCAGTAGATCTCTAACACTCGCCTGGGTGGCGTCTATTACATAGCTGACAAATTGCCACCCCAGCAGGTGCAACAGTAGGCTCAACTCTAACGGACCCGTCGGCCCTGGCCTTTTTCTTAGGCCTCGTCCCAGAACCAGTAGACTCAGAATCCCTCTTAACTTTCCCTTTCTCACGGTTTTAGCGCTCGAAGCGCTTCACCTCCTCGACTATATTGGCCTTCTCGACCAAGACTGAGAAATCTCGCTCCCTCTGAGGAGCTATCAGAACTCGCAGACTATCACGAAGAACATCCTCAAATCGAACACAATGCTCATACTCATTCGTCATCATGCCCCTCGCATAGCGACTCAGCCTTAGAAATTTAGCCTCATACTCGGCCACTGTACGGTCTCCCTGAGTAAGATTCAGAAACTCACGTTGCCTAGCATAAGTGTAGCTAGCTCCCACATACTTACCCTGATAGGTGGTCTCAAACAAATCCCAAGTCAACCTATCAGGCTGAGTACCCTCCTTAACGGTTAACTACTATTGGTGTGCCTCATTGCGAAGTAGAGACACAACCCCCTTGAGCTTCTACTCATCAGTAAAATCCAAATCATCCATTATGCGCTCTGTGGCCTCCATCTAATAATCGGCTACACTCGGAGCAACTCCAGCGATGCCCCTAAATATCTTAACCCCATTCGATCGGAGTCGTTCCGTAACCAACCTACGGCCTCCAGATCCAACATTAGCCCCATCAACCCTCTCCAGGATTCGCAGCATGGCCTGGGACAATGTGTCGTCCCTAGCTGCACGGTCTTGAGACTTAGAACCAGTCTCAGTAACAAGTGACACCGACGTCTTACTAGTGTCCAAATTAAGGATCGTATCAGATGCGACTGACTCAACTCGAATCCCTCTACGGCCTCTACCTCGGCCTCTAGTACCCCGTCTACGAGTACCACGTGTACTCATCGTACTTATCGAATTAATCTGTATTTAGAAGTTTTATGAAAATCAGTTTATAGTTTCAATAATTATTAACAAATATTTTATGCAATACAGTATCAGAGTCTCAAAGTCAATTATCGCGAGTAATAAGCTCACTACAGTTTTAGTTTACACTAACGTACTATCTATAGTAGTCTCACATTACATACATAATATTTTAGACAATTACAGATAATATTTCATTTTAAGCATGCTTCCAAACAATATATATCAGAGTTTCAGAGAACTTACAGGATCAGTGCTGGAGGCTCGATGTACCACATACTCGTTATCAAAAATACTTCAAATCGTTTAGCAAATCATTTTACAAAAACCCAAATTTTGAAACCCAAATCCACAGCCGAGTTTTGTAACCTGGCTCTGATACTACTAAATGTAACACCCCAAATCCGACCTAGACGTTATGGTCGAATCTGACGACGTCACATGAGAGTGCTTTTTAGAAAAATCCTAGCAAGTTAAAAATCGTTCAGTTCATTATCGTTACTCAAGTCGTGAAAACTTTATTCCAAATATTAAATAAAAACATTTCATTAACGCGGAAGTTAAAACATCATTCAGTTATAATTCAAAAATTTAACAACTTTAAATCCCAAAATAATCACAAAATGAATATTTAAATAAAGCAGACGAAATAAAGTGTTACTCAAAAATCCATAAATGTCCAACAGTGGTCACCATCGAGCCCTCCGTCGTACTGATCCATCTACTGCTGAGGATTACCTGACAGACAAAATAAATAAAGGGGTGAGTTTTCGCAAACTCAGTGTGTACATCCCCACAAACAGCATGCACACAAACAGATAACAGAATATCGGTATTCGGTCTTAGCCATACAGATATTGCATGCAGATCAGATCAGATATCAAAGAACAAAAATCATGCCCACCAACCCTGCACACCATCTCTGTCTAACCCAACACACCATGTGGGGATAAAGTCGACCCACCCAGCCCTACACACCAAGTATAGGGATAAAATCGACCCATCCAAATTTCTACACACCAAGTGGTGCTCAGAAACAATACATAATGATATATGCGCAAGTAGTTTTTGATAAAAAAGATTGTTTGCCTCTCAGACTTCCTTCTCTTCACAACACCTCAACCCAATGCAATGCATCATAAATATCATGGCATACTTATATGCAAAAATCAGATCATATCATAGCTGAATAGATATATGAAATCAGGCAGATACACATGCTTATTGTAACATGTTTTACATACAACACAGTAATCATTCATAGTATGGGGTCTAAGTAACGCTTACCGACCCTACAGGCAGGTCACCGTCGACTTAGGCGACCTGTGCAACCTTACAGAACATTTTAAGAAAGTTAGGCTCACACGCCTGTGTGCCCTACCCGTGTGGGCCCACACGCCCGTGTGGCCCACATAGATTAAATTAGCCTTACCCGTGTGGATCACACGGCCTAGCCTAAGACCTACACGCTCGTGTGGTTCACCCGTGGACCCACATGCCCGTGCGGCCTACACAACCCAAATGGTCGAGCTTATGCCTCGTACATGGCCTCGCTAGCCTCACACGCCCGTGTTTGTCACACCCGTGTGGCGCGCGCACGGCTTGGCTCGTCTGTCACACGCCCGTGTGCCGTCAACAGACTGGTTTTTAGCTTTCACTGAAACTTATTTTCTGTGCAATCGGAGTACACACCTGGTTCGTTTTCGCTGCTAATCTAACCACGGGCACTCCAAAGCCTACGATGAACAATACCGAGCCCAAAATCAGTTACTTGAATCGTTTTACCTAAGAATGAACAAATCCTGAAACGCGAGATCTACTTACCTTCGACGAAGAACGGTATTTCCTCGTTTGCTAAGAACTCAATTACTGATCTACCAAGTCTTGATTAATCCCTAAATAACAACCAAAGTCACTCTTAACAATCTCCAACAGAAAACACTTAACTTAATTTAAACGCTACTTATCGAATCGACAAAATCGCTTGAACACGTCTACGCTTATCGGAAAAAAAAAGCAAAACGAATGAGAAAAGGAAATTTTGGCAGCAAAGGGAATTTTCAGGGAAAAAAGAAGACGACAAGTAAAAACTATTTTGTCAAAAAGGAGGAACAAAAAGATAACCATAGGTTTTTCCCTTAAAGCCTACAACTTAGAATTTTAATGAAGCCCAACGCTTACTGAAACTTGCAACAAAAATAATCCTAATGCCATTGCAGGGAATCGAACCCTTGACCCTAAGCGTAATCCCTTGTCACTAAACCACTAGAGCAGCAAGCCCATTCTGTTAAATTTTTACCAACTATTCTTTATAAGCCCACTAACCTCAAGTCAGGCTTAATTCAATTAAAAACCCAAATTTAGCCCAAGTTACAGCCTAAACTTAGGACCTCCCAAACACACCCTAAAGCTCATAAATACTTAACCCAATATACATTTAAGCCAAAATAACACGAACCACAAATTCAAACACTTCTGAGCCCGAAAATCGTAAAAAGCCAAAAATAAAAAATTTAGGGCATTACAGCAAGACCAAATTCATGACATCTTCCATGTCTCCATGTTGAGATGATATCGATCCGATCCTTCCTATATCATCCCAATAGAAGAGATTGAAGTGAGATTGGATTTATCCTTTGAGGAGGAACCTGTACAAATTTTAGATCATGAGGTAAAGGTTATTAGAATGAATCAAATCCCTCTTGTGAAAGTTCTGTGGCAGAACCATGGCATGAAGGAGGCCACATGAAAACTGAAATAGATGTTCTGTAAATAATATCCTTATCTGTTCAAACCAAGTAAATTTTGAGGACGAAATTTCTTTAAGAGGGAAGAGTTGTCATGCCTTAAAATATAGGGTTTAATTTAAATAATTAACCAAAAATTAATTAGACTTGATGGTTAAGTAGTTAGTGCACTTCCTAGAGGTCTTAGGTTCAAGTCACTTATCTCCCATTTCTTTTCTTTTTAGTTTCAACAAACTAGGATAAAAACCACACTAAAATATATATTGTTATGAGTAGAAACTAAACAAAAAATAGGCCTAGGCCTAATGGTTTTACGTTTGCTTCTCCCTCATTGCATACCCTAGTTCAAGCCGCCCAAATCCCCCTCTATTTCCTTTTATTTTTGGTAACAAGGGTAAATTACCATGCAACACCTAAAGTTTGAAAACCCTAGGTATTTAGCCCTTTTTCTAATTACATTTAAAGTCTTGTTTTCTTTTCCAAACCAAACAAAATTGTGCTTTCTTTTCCCTATTTCTTCGCCCTTTTCTTTTTCATCTTCTTATTTGCATAATATATTTTTCCATTGCTGGAATTATTTTTGCCTTCCAAATAAAAATCAATTCCGTACAAATCATATTTCCTACCAGTTGTCAATTTCGTCATTGATAGCATCTATTTCTTTTTATCAAAGGTTCGGTAAGTACATTCTTTTCAATTTGTAAAACTCGTAAATTCCACAATAACACCGATCCACGCTAATATTTTAATTTGATTATGAACTATTGGATTCTTGTCAAAATCTTTCATTAATCTTGATTGAATCTTGATACCCAATGTTAACTCGTGTATAAATATCATTTGAAGGACCCATTTTAGGTGCATCGGATCAGATTTAATCATGAGGGGATGTCGTTTGGGCTTCCAAATAAATGTGTGTTTTCTTTTACAAGTGAATCAGGGCAAGCAGTGTTTAAGAATAGAGCCATATAGTCTCTTACACAGGCATGTAGACCAAACAACGGCCCCTCACACAGCCATGTGCCTTGGAAACCCTAGGCTAGTTTGAATTTCACACGACTAGGAACCCTCCACACAGTCGTGTCTCCCCTATAGGTTAATTTTTACATTTTCCATACAGCCAGGGTCTGTTACACGGCCATGTGACCCTGCTTTATAGTTTTACCCATACTTTTATGATTTGTTCAGTTTAGTTCTTGAATAGCCGCTGAACTATTTTTAAAGTTTTATTTCTCTCAATTAAACCCCTGATAATATGAGTACTGGAATTCACAATTTGAATGTATGAAGTATTATTGTATATGCATAATATGTGAATAACATATGCATGTTGCATCTATCTTGAGGATTGTATGATCAGCATGCCATATATTACCGTTAAACCAAACACATGATAAAGCATGTCTCTTACTACTGAATTGATTTATGATAAGCATATTAATTGCTACCATATTGAATTGTTATAAACATATTAATTGTTATCTTATTGATATGTTATAAGCATATTAAATGCTACCGAATTGATATGCTATATGCATGTCACATTGCATTGCATGGGGTAGGAAGATATGTACGGAGGAAGATTGGCAGTTTATCTACAAATTTGTTGTGTATCCATAGCTAGAGGCAGATTTTATCTGCTGGATATTTGTTATGTTTTCACATCCAAAGATAGATTTTATCTGCTAGATTTTTATTGTGCATCCACAGCCAAATGCAAAGCCTATCTACGGGATTTTGTTTTCTATCCGGAGTCATTGGCAATTTATCTACAAACCATTGGTGGTTAAACCACAACCCTGTGTGTAGGTGTTTGAAGTTCAGAGGAACTCTCACTGTGGTGTGTAGCGGAGTTGGGTAGGACCTTTATTTTGATATATTGAAATTGCATTGCCATACACAAACATGTGTATACAAAAACTGTGAACACTGAATTGATAATTATGGTGCTCACTCTATGTTTTGTTATTTAGTATGTTTTATCGACTATTTGCACTAATTTTCTTATGATGGAACTCACACTAAGTTTCATAGCTCACTCCCTTTTTTTTATTTCCGTCTCTACAAATAACCACCAGGTTAGAACGTGGACACGGCATTCGAAGGGTCTTGGCTCAGAATGTTTTTTATTCATTATTTAATTAAAGTATTTTAGGTTTATAATATGCATTATTAGTGATTAAAAGATTGTACTATTTTATAATTGAACTGTGGCATGAGACATGAGATTTGGGTTTTTTTTTATATAGCACGCATGACATTTAATTTGATTTTAGGATATCTACATATGGATATAAATTAATTATGCATGAACTCCTATTTTTATTAAAACTAAATTAGATATCACTTTTTCCTCTACTAGAATTTAAATAAAGTTTGTGTAACGAATAAATAAAAAATTAACTAAGTTTTCTTCTAAGATAAAACGAATGGTTAAATTTGATTGTTTTGTAAAACTTCGAAAGTATTAGGCCATTTCAGTGGCCGATGTAATCTCCTAAATTTGGACTTAACATCTAGACCAAGTTGCGGAGGTTACATTTATATTAGTTAAAATTTATAAAGATAAATTTTATTTTTTTGAAGTTCTTTTAAGTCTAAATATTTAAAAAATTAAATCACAATAATTAATGAAGAAAAACATCCATCATACTCTCACATAAAGTTAATGTCTTTCATGATGATCACTAATTTAAGAAGTTGAATGTAACCCACATAACAATGTTGTAATGATATAGCAATTTAGCAATAGCAATAGAAAAGGCCATTCATGTTCATAGTTTTTTTTTTAAAGGTAAATTCATTAATTCATTCAATGAATGGAACGATATAATTTAGAGAGAAAAAAAAATAACAAACACTCATCGTAGATGGTGAAGGACAAACTTCATCAACACAACAAAGGTTTTAGCCTCAGCAGCAATAGAATATTATGACACGTTGACAAATGGCTTTGTCACAACTCAAGCATGATATATATGGAGTGATTACAAGCACTTAATACGATAATGAGATCAACCCTGGATGGTCCAAAGCAGCAAGCCAAAATCGACAAAAGAATCGAGCATTCACCAAACTAGAGAGGATGACAACAAATCATCCCTAAAATAGCTTGTAAAACTAAAATTACATTCATAAGCAAGACTAAAAAATGTGCTACAAGAGCAAACAAAAACTTCTAAAACTGAAGACTTATTAAACAAAGGAAAAATAAATAAATATATATAACTTAAGACAACACGGATCCAAATCGACATGTGAAATCATTTATTATTTTGAAATACTTTCAAACCAGAAACAAATTAAGAATTTGACGAAGAGCCACCCACTTTCCAAGAAAAAACTATTGGTGGCTGGTGGAGTTTTAGCGAACAATAGGCGTCGTCATCTGTCTATCACAACTTGTGAAGACAACAAAGATACCTACAAAATAGATCTGCAAACTGAAAAGAGAGAAGACATTTGTAGTAATAAGAAGAAAGAAATAAAGAAAGAAAGGGTTTATGGGAGAGAAAAAAGGTGGGCTATAGCCAGCCGGGAAGCTGACACCGCAGCTAAGCAAAACAAAAGATAAGAAATAAAATGCTTGGAGAAAAAAAGAGAAATTTTTTTTAGGGTTTTTCTTTCGTTCATGTTCATAGTTAAATGCTAAATGTTAAGCATGTTGTTTTAATAATATTTAGTGATTTTAATGTTTTAATAATTGAATTATTAATTTTTGTTCAATCAATTCGATTATTAGTTCAAAAATAATTAAATAATAATTAAACTTTAAAAAAATATTTAAAATCTTATTAATGGATTTAATGATCAATTGATTCTCGATTTTTTTATCAAATAATAAAATTTTAATATATAAAATTGATTTACATTGGACCGTATCCTGGCTATATATCTATACTAGTTTTTTAATCTCATGTGATGCAGTATATATTAACTTTTATATTTTATATTTATTGGTTAATTTTTTTTTTTACAAAATTTGTAACATTTTCAGTAATATCATGATTGAGGGAATAAAAAATAAAATAAATGTTTAATTTTAAAATTATGATAATTTGTATTATCATGGATATCAATTAAGAAAAAATTTTAATATTTAAAATAAATTTTAATTAATTACAATATTATTTAAAAATAATATTTATTTAAAAATGTATTTAATATTATTCATTGCAAAGTTTATTTACCAATTCCTACTTATGATGTGTATTTATTTACTTAATTATAATTAATTATTTAAATTAAATTAAATATTTTAAATTAATTCATATTACTTTAATAAAAATAATTAATACAACATGTAATCTTTTATATAAATGCCGTTACATTACATTTACAATATTGACTTACTATTTAAGTTAATGAAAAAATTGAACACAATTTAAAAATTTTAAATGTCCAAAAATAAGAATTAAAAAAATATTTAACAAATTAATAATATTTTGTCAATTTAATTATATATATATATATATATATAAGATAGAAAAATAAAGATATGGAAAACAATTAAAGATAAAAGTTTGTTGAGTAAATTTATTAATGTAATTGAAAGCTAATTTGGAAGACAACAGAGAATAGGTCTGTTGAGTAATTTTATGTGTGTCCCATTAAAGGAAACATTCGAGTATTTATACATATTATCATTGTTCATAACTTAACTCCACTATTCATAGGACTGACATTCTGAGTAGGCCTCTAGCATGTTATACATGTGTATCATTCCAAGTCGCATGTTGGAGTTTGCGGTCCCTTCCATGCGAACTCCTTATGTGTATGCGAGCTGGGACTGCAAATTCCCTTCAACTCCTACATGCTGATACCACAAGCTCTCCAACTGTCCTCTCGTTGCACGTCTAGGGTCTGGCCGGGTTACAGGTCGGCAACCCAAATTAAACTTATCTAGGTCTTGGGCCGATGACTACTATTGTATGACAAAGTCATAAAACATAATAACTTAATGTAACATAATTGTTAAATTACGAGATTTTAATCTCTTTCATAAGATAAAAGTTTCGTTTAGTCTGGTTTATACACTTGTATGAACATTGTACATATTGTTTAGGATAGAAATTGAGTAGGGTTTTGTGTCTACAATATTCAAGCTCAATTTGGTTGTATTTATAACTTCCAAGTTGTAGTATGAATTTTAAAAAGCTATTCCATTACGGCGACAAACACACATTAATATAATTTTTTCATGCAATTGTTGTTTGTTTCATATTTGACCTTAGTCTTGCATTATCAATAAAACAAATAGAATAAATATATAATAAGAATGTGATGAATTTACAATAGGAGTAAAATAACCACCTTTAAATAATGTATATTGAACACAAAAGGAATTAAATGACACAAAATAATAAGGTAAAAATATGAATTGGGCATTAGATTTATTAAGTTAAAATTATATTTTGAATATTATAAGTTATAGATCCATGTTTTATTAGATCAGGTTATATTTTAATTATTGACTCTAATGTAATTTAGTTAAACGGAATTTATGGAAATATGAATTATAAAAATAATATATTTTTTAAATGTTGAGGGTGAAAGAAAAGTGACAAAATAGATCAGTGTTCTTTTTTTAAAAAAAATTAGTTATGTAATACACCCCTTCTTATGATTGGATTATGTGTAAAACATGTAGAAGATGAATAAATTATTATTATTATAAAAATTATTTTTATATGGTATTGAATTCATTCAAAAGATAATTTAATAATTTAGTTAGAAATTTTAAATAATAAAATTTTATAAAATTTACTTGTTTACAACGAAATTATCAAAAAATAAAGAAAGAAATTGTAGTATAAATACAAATTTTGTTGCATAATAAAATTTTTAATAATATGAAAATGTTATATATAAAAATCATATAATAGCATTAACTAATTTATATTGTACAGCCATTAAATGCAATTTAATGGGATGGGATAAGATCTCTAACTATTGGACCCTATCTCTGTCTTTTGACACGCTTTCTCTCTGTCTTTTGACACGTTTTCTGTTTTTTTGGAATTGTTCCAGTTTTATTTTTACTGTTGGGAGTTGGCGACTATTTTCGTGTAGAAAGATAATGGAGGAATCAATTGCTGGGCTTTCATTGGATGATGAAGAGGACGAAACCCTTCAGTTGGAGGTGGAAGAGCCTAATCAAGAGATCTCGTATGAAAATTGTCTAGTTGGAGTTTTTCTTACTTCTAGTGTTGTGCATTTCGAAGCAATGAGATCAACTCTGGCGAGTGTTTGGCATCCTATAGGGGGTGTTTCAATTTCAGATCTGGGAAGGGAACGCTATTTATTTCGTTTTTATCATGAAGTGGATGTTGAAAAGGTTATGAAGTCTGGGCCATGGAATTTTAATTCTCACCTTCTTATTCTTCATCGATTGAAACCGAGAGAGGATCCTTTAGTTGTTCAGCTAAATTGGGTGGATTTTTGGATACTTATATATGATCTTCTTCTTGGTTTTATGGCAGATTCTGTGGCATACCAGTTGGGGAATTTTATTGGGGTTTTCTGTGAATACAATACTGCTGCTATTCAACTGGGGCATAAACGTATAATGAGAATCAGGGTGAAAATAGATGTTCGGAAGCCGCTGAAGAGAAAAAAGAGGATTGCATTGAAGAATGGCGATTCAGTATTTGTCCGTTTTGAGTACGAAAAGTTGACCTTATTTTGCTTTTTATGTGGCAGATTGGGACATGGGGAAAGCTTTTGTCCGGTATGAGTTACACAACCACAGATAGAATATGTTCTTAATTGGGATATTTCTCTGCGTGCTCAATCAAGAAGGAGTCAGTCATGGAAAAGCAAATGGCTTGTGGAAGACGATGGAAGGAAATCTCCTAATTTTGGTAATACAATGTTAACGGGGGAAGGAGAAATGAAGGGATTCTATCTTTAAATTACATTAATAAAGGCAGGAATTGGGGTTCAATCCCAAAAGTTCCTATTTTTGTTGCTACTGAAGATAAAGGAAAGTCAACTGTTACTTTAGGCCTATTAATAAGTGGGGAACGGGCCCAGACCAATATGGATTTCGATGAGAAAATGGTGGCCAATGAGGAAGACAGTAGTCCAATAATGTTCAGTGAGGGTCTTAAACGTCCCCGAGTACATGCTACTGTTTCACGAGTTTCTGGATACGAGGATTCGAATGAAACTTTTGGTACTTCTTTGCAGGTACAAAATAATACACGAGCGGCAGGCCTTGCTAAGCAGGCCAGCCGGGAGTCATGAAACTCTTAAGCTGGAACGTTCGAGGTTTGGGGAGACCTCGAACTATTAATCGTCTCCAACACATGTTGAGAGACATAAATCCCACGGTGTTTTTTTTAATTGAAACAAAGCTGAAGGGAAATAGGATGGAAAAAGTTAGGCGTAAGTGTGGCTTTTCTAATGGAATTGATGTGGATTCGGATGGTAGTAGCGGGGGCTTATCTTTGGGGGTGAAATAGTGATTGTAAGATTACTCTTCGGTCTTTTTCAAGGAGACACATAGATGTCATGATTGAGGAAAATTTGGATGGGCAAACTTGGAGATGTACGGGGGTTTTACGGTACTCCGGTAGAGATAATCTGTGAAGCATCTTGGGATTTGTTACGCACTTTGAATGACTCTCTGAATATTTCTTGGGTTGTTTTAGGGGATTTTAATGAAATTGCATACTAATAGGAGAAGAAAGGAGGTCTCCCTAGGAGGGAAAGGCAAATGGGTCATTTTCGAAAAGTGATGGAGGACTGTGCTCTTACTGATATTGGTTACAGTGGTCAGTGGTTTACATGGGAAAGAGGTTGCACAAATCTCAATAATATTCGAGAGCGCCTTGATAGAGGAATTGCGAACTCTATTTGGTGGGATTTATTTCCCGATTTTAAGTTATATCATTTACAGCATGCATTTTTAGATCATTGTCCTTTGCCAATGAATACGACTGCTGAGAACCAACACCCGAAGCAGTGGTATTTCAGATTCGAAGCTTCATGGCTTATGGAGGAATCGTGCGAAAGGGAGGTGAGTAAAATTTGGGCTAAGAGTTCGGGGGATGTTCCAAGCAAGGTAAGAGCAATGGGAGTGGGTCTCGAGGGCTGGTTCCAGAGGATTAGGAAGCAAAAGTCTATTACGAAGAAGAAGTTGGAATGGCAGTTGTCTAAGTTGAATGAAGCTATTCCCACTGATGATATTTTGGGAGCTATAGTGGAGACCAAACTTTCACTTAATATAGAGGCGGATAGAGAGGAACTGTATTGGGAGCAGAGAGCGAGAGCGAACTGGTTAAAAAATGGGGATAGAAATACAAAATTTTTCCATCAGACGGTAACAGACTGTCGTCGAAGAAATAGGGTGGGGGAGTTGTTAGACGGTGAGAGCAATAGATATGAGAGTAATGCAGAATTATTAGTGCTGGCAACAAATTATTTTAACTCTTTATTTTCATTAAAAGGTGTTGGGGATCCCAGTTCAATTTTAGATTGGGTTGAACCGTGCATATCTCAACAGATGAATGAGAATCTTGAGAAGGTTTTTACGTATGAAGAGGTGTGTTCAGCTTTAAAGGATATGAGCCCTTTAAAGGCTTCTGGGGAAGACAGCTTAGGGGAGATTTTTTATCAAAGGTTTTGGCATATTGTGGGTAGAGATGTTGCTGATTTCTGTATTGAAATACTGCAGGGGTGTCATGATATGGTTGTTATTAATGGTACAAGAATTGTTTTGATTCTCAAGGTTAGTTCCCCCTGTTACATGACTCACTTTAGGCCCATTAGTCTGTGTAATATTTTGTACAAGATTATTTCAAAGATGCTGGCAAATAGATTTCAAAAGATTCTCCACGTGTGTATTGACGAAGCACAGAGTGCTTTTGTTCCGGGAAGACTTATTACTGATAACATTATAGTTGCATACGAAATTTTGCACTCTATGAAGAAAAAGCGAGTAGGGCCTAAGGGGTCATTTGCTTTAAAACTTGATATGAGTAAAGCATATGACCAGGTTGAATAGTGTTTTGTGCAAGTTATGCTTAAAAAGATGGGTTTCTCGAATCGGTGGGTGGAAAATGTCATGCGTTGTGTTACATCGGTTTCTTATTCTGTGGTTATGAATGGAGAGGTGGGCAATTTGTTTATCCCGATAAGAGGTCTTCGCCAAGGGGATCCTATTAGTCCATATTTATTTCTGATTTGTGGTGAAGGGTTGTCGACTCTCCTCTGAATGACTACCTCTAGAGGTGCTCTTAGTGGCTTTCGAGTGAATAGGAATGCTCCTCGAATCACCTATTTATTTTTTGCCGATGATAGCCTTACTTTTGGAGATGCAACAATTTCTAGGGCTAATACGATCAAAAATACGTTAGAGGCTTATACACAATGCTCTGAACAAGAAGTTAATTTTGACAAGTCGGGGATCTTTTTCAGTTCTAATATTGATCAGAATAGATGTGAGGATGTGTGTAGGGTTTTGGGAGTTGATTGGAATAATAACTTGGAGAAATATCTTGGTCTTCCTTCAATGGTAGGGCATAACAAACGTAGGGCGTTTAAGGAGCTTAAAGAAAAATTGACTAAAAGAGTTTCAAATTGGAGCTCGAGATTGCTGTCTTTGGGAGGGAGGGAAGTACTAATTAGGGTTGTGCTTCAGGCTATTCCATTGTATACCATGAATTATTTTTTGTTACCATCGTTTGTGTGTAAGGAGTTGGAAGCGGTCATAGCCCGGTTTTGGTGGCAAAAAAAGGCTGGGAGAAAAAGCATTCACTGGTGTTTGTGGAATGAGTTGCCTGTGCCGAAAGAAGAGGGGGGATGGGGTTTCGAGATTTGTCCAAATTCAATATTGCTCTTCTTGCGAAACAGGGCTGGCGGATAATAGAGAATCCAAGTTCACTTATTACCCGTGTTCTTAGAGCTAAATATTTCAATGGCTCTAATTTTATGGAGGCTCCTCTTGGGACGAATCCATCACTTATTTGGAAGAGTATTTGGTGTGCTAAGGGTCTTTTGGGCTCGGGTTTGAAATGGAGGATTGGTTCTGGAACAAAGGTGTTAATTTGGCATGATTACTGGTTGCCAGGAAATGATCAACGGCTTATTTCTACAGAAAATGTGGTGGGGTTGAACTGGGTGTCTAATTTAATCCTACTGAATCCTAACCGATGGAATAGATATATCATTTATTCAAATTTTGCAAAGGAAGAAGCTGATATGATTGTAAGTATACCTATTCCTACTACTCGTCAATCAGATAAAGTAGTGTGGTTTAATGATAAGTTAGGCACTTATTCGGTGAAGAGTGGTTATAAAATGCTATTGAATCAGTCCAATGTGAATGTCAATGAGAAAAAGCAATTCAAGCAGATTTAGAACTTAACATGTCCATCTAAAGTTCGTATTTTAATGTGGAAATTTGTGAAAAATTTTATCCCAAATTTTTAAAACTTACATTTTAGGAGACTGATATCCGATGACCATTGCCCGTGCTATCAACAGTTCTGCGAGTCTTCAATTCATGTTGTTCGGGATTGTATGACCCCTGCACAATTTTGGTCAAAGTTGAAAATTTAGTGGCCGAGTTCAATGGATAATTCCAATTTTAAAGAGTGGCTAAGTTGGTTGTTTGAGAATTCCAACAGTAATAGAAAAGAAGAAATTGCCATTGCAATTTGGACGCTTTGGTTCTCCCGAAATAGATATGTGCATGAGAACAAGTTGCAAAGTGCTGAGGAATTAGTTACCTTTATTAGGGATTTTTCTTTGGAGCATAGGGATTGCGCGTTGATTCTGAAGCATCCCAAGCTGAGATCCATGGTTGTATGGATGCCCCCTCCGCAAGAATGGGTAAAAATCAATGTTGATGCAGGGATTTCTGCAGTAAATAATCGAGCAGTTTCGGGATTTATTATCAGAAATGACGAAGGCTTCGTTATGGTGTCACGTTTTAAGGGTCATAACCTGGTTCACTCAGTGGTAATTGCCGAAGCAATTGCAGTTCTTCACGGACTTCAATTCGCCCTTGACATGGGTTTTTCAAAAGTGGTCCTTGAGAGTGATTCCAAGTTGGTAGTCCAAAATATTCAAAAGAGAAATGAGGACTATTTAGAAACCAGA
Organism: Gossypium longicalyx; assembly: GCA_025698465.1. Lineage (NCBI taxonomy): Eukaryota > Viridiplantae > Streptophyta > Magnoliopsida > Malvales > Malvaceae > Gossypium > Gossypium longicalyx. Next base: position 87,533,453 of record CM047007.1, read on the forward strand.
CCTTTTACTTGGGATGTGCAGAATTTGGCGAGGAACTTTTCTTCTTATCAATTCCAGTTCATTGCGCGGGAAGGTAATAAAGCAGCACATGTAATGGCGGCTGTGGGTTTGCGAGCCGAGGAGGACTTGCTGTGGGTTAAAGATGTGCCTTCGAAAGCCATGGAAGAGGTCGATTCTGATCGACGATTCAGTCGACCACTATAGTCTTTGCTTCGGTTTAGGTTGAGAAATTCTGAAATTTGGCTGACTGTCTCAACTAATCTTCTTTCTCGGGGTGATTCATTGCCGAGTTTAGGGGTTTTTTTGCCGTTTATTGGGAGGGTTCTTGGACATGAGAAAAGCCTGAAATTTGTTGGTTGGAAAGGATGATGTTTCTGTTTCCTTTTTCTTTCCGTTTTGTTTTTGTTTTTTTGTTTTTTTTTTGTTCATGTTGTGACTTTTTTTTGGATCTTCTCCAGGTGATTTTTCATGCCCATTAATAAACGGACTATTTTTCAAAAAAAAATGCAATTTAATGGGTATGTATTTCTTTAACCACATGTGTTATTAATTTATTAAAATGCCTAAAAGAGTGATAAAGAATTATTAGTATATCGAAATTTTCATGTTTGCACTCGAATTCTATGATAATTTTTTTATCTCCTGCAATGTATTAATTTATTATATTTATTTATTAAATTATTATTTTTAAATATATTTGAAATTTGTAATGTTTGAAAAATAATATGTTAAAAATTGTAACCAAAATCATATATCTCAGCACTGCACCACACTTATTGTTAAATATAAATGAGTCAATATTTTATAATCCTTATTTAAAATATTAATATGCTCCCCTGATAGCAACAAGTGCATCCTTGCCGGCACGAATTGGACAGACATCAGCTTCTAAGGAAAGTAATCTTTGGTTGATCTCCTCTAACCTAGGTCCAGCCTTTTCTAGAGCAAATATTAAGGTTTTCGATTTCTCTAAGCTAAGCTTCAGTGACTTTCTAGTAGCTATCAAATTATCAATATAAAAATTGTTCTTGCAGTGGTTACCAAATGTAGATTAGTCATCTTAATCCTCGAAGAAAAATCCTAATCAAGGATTGCTTGCAATTTCTTCTTCTTCTTCTTCTTCTTCTTCTATTTTTCCCTGTCGTTGTGCTTTTCTTTTCTCTTTTTTGATGGTAATTTTCCAAAACCCAACTATTATTTTTTTTAAACAGGAGATGATATGGGTTTTAGGACAAATTTTTGTATTCTATTTTCATAAAAAAAATTAAAAACATATTTTCATCCCAGTTAGACATCTAAGCTGGCATTTAAAACTCATTTAGACTGTCACATAGGATTACCGTTAGGGAGGTAATGGAGCTTAACGGCAGAGTAACCACTTTATAACAAAACGATAACATAAGCGACTAAAACATATCATTTCAAATATATATGACAAAAATATAATTTAAAGCAAACAAAAACGACTATTTTTATAGTTTATCCTTTTTATTTTTTATTTTTAATATGGTTAGAAGTTACGAAATCTTATAAATTTCAATGTAACCTTCGGTTTTGAATTTTAATTATGCACAAAAATGAGGACATTTACAATGCAATATGTTTATGTTTGGTTTAAACAAAATGGAAATATTTATGCAATTGCCTCTTTTGTATTTAATTCTATATAAAATTGAAGAAATAGATTAAAAAATTAAATACATTGTACTGTTAAAATAGAAAACACTTTATAAGTGAAGGCCGTGAAAATTATGTGGGTCCGTTGAGCTTATGTGTCAAATCACCAATAATGCCTCTTGTCAATCAGAGAAGTGGTCTAAAATTTAAAATTTTCATGTTAAAAACTTAGCTATAATATACCTATATATAAAAGGACCTTCCCGTTTTGACACGTGCCCAATCATTCATGATTTTTTTATATTATGTTAAGAATAGTTAAATTATAATTATGCTCTCTATTTTTTAGGTTATAATTTTTCCTTTCTTTTTTTTTTTCATTTGATTAAAATGGTTAAATTTTAGTTTTGGTCTCTTTAATATGTTTAAATTTGATATTTCATCTCTACATTTTAATTTTAAATTTGAATCTATCCTTACATTTTTTTATAATGTTATTAATTAGTCTAAATAATTAATGATTATATGTAAAAAGAAGCTCTTTCTTCTTACATGTGGCGCATCAAACCATGTTCTCTTTTATTATTATTATTATTATTATTTACTAAAATGGTTAAATTTTAATTTGTTCTCTCTAATATATTTAAATTTGAGATTTATTTTATATACTTTAATTTTTAATATCATTTGGCCCATATATTTTTATAATATTATTAATTAATTCAAATAGTTAATATTATTAACTTTTTGATTAAAACATTACATGATAATATATAATTTGAATATTGAATCTTAGAGAACAGATATTGAAATGTGGTTTCTCATTTTTTATAGGTTCGTGTCGTTCTTTTTTTACATCATAAGATAATGGTCAAATTTCAATTTTAGCCTTTAAATTATGCTGAAATTTGAGATTTAATTTATATATTTTAATTTTTGGCATAATTTAATATATCTACTTTCATAATGTAATTAGCTAGTCCAAATAGTTTATATTGTTAACTATTTCATTCAAAATGCTAACACCATTTTTTTTAAAATAGTATAATTCCAATAGTAAAACAAATTTATATCATGATGATTCGGACAAGTGCTTTCAAGAAAAAAATTCTAATAAGTATCTTCAACGTTATTTTTACATAACTATTAAGTGATTTTTTTAATTTCAAAATGTTACATTAGATAATTTAATAGAAGAATTTCAACAATGGTAACAACTAGACTTAAATTTTTAAATTAGAAAAAATAGAAGACTATAAAAATAAAGAGACTAAATTTTAAATGTACGAAGTGTATAAAGAATTAGAGCATGTTTTAATTTTTAAATTTACTCTATAATTTTATACAAATAAATAATTAACGCAGCGCAAAATGTGAACTAACAACTATACTAATTAAAGAATTATTTTCGTGTACATTAATATATATATATTAAAGAAATTGTAAGTGATTGTCGAACTTCATTTTACATATACTTCTCAAATAATTATATATATTTATATTTCAAAAAAAAATCCATGTTTTAAAATAAATCTCAATTTTATTACTTAAATTATTTATAATCATTTTAAAATAGATCTAAACTAGAGGTGCTTGTAGATCGGGTTAGGCCAATGTAACGTATCTAAATAAATTTTTGAAGTCTAGACCCAACTTAAAATATGGATTTGCTTTTTTGTTCAAGCTCGACTCAATTTAATAAAGGTAAACTCAGGCCCAACCCTCCCCCGACCCTTCCATATTTGATATTTCTAAAATTAATTTTTTATTTAAAACTATTTTTAAAAAGATATAATACATTAAATGCATTAAAAAAAGTTAAAATAAAAGTTTTCTAACACATTAAAAATACATTAAAACATATTTACATTAAAAAAAACTACCATAAATATAATAAATATTTTATTGTATTAAATATAATTTTTTAAATTATATATTTTGGGTTACGTTATTTAGTTAAGTAATTTTTTTAAATTTTGCGTAATTAATTTGATTGTTATTAGATTAGTGATTTAATATAAATATAATATATATGTATAATTATTATTTAACTTATATAATTAATATATATTTTCATGACATAATATATCACAGGTCAAATTAAATTGAGATGAAAATAATCTTATATAATACTCGAATTATATAAAAAAACGGACTTTAAATTTTACATAAATCTACTTTTTCAACATTATATTTTTATTCAGATCTTTTCATGTTGGGACTTGACCGGGTGTCCGTGACCAGCAATAATCCGAACCGAAGCATTACCACTTAGGTCTAATTTTTGCTTTAGTTATTATTAGAGTTTGTCTATATAAATTAAGCCTCTTTGGTCCTTAGGTTCCCCGTACTGCTACTGTGCCTTACTTTATCTCAGAAAACAAAGAAAAGAAAAGGGTTTTCTTCCATTTTCTATTTATCTTTTTCATTTCGAATTTAGGGAAAAAATGGCCACTTTCATTTAATTTCCAATCTAATTTCCCATTAATATTTTTTATTTTAAATTCTCGTTTCTAAAAATTTTTATTTTTTTTTTCAGTCATTTCAACCATGGCTTCCAATTCGAAGAAGCCCGCTACTGCTGGTAAGCATAATCTCAGATTCCTTTTCTTTACCGGTATTTGGAATTTGTTTCTGAGATCTACCTGAGCTCCTTATGCTTAATTTCTCAATCGTCGCTTGAATGAATTTACTGTTTTAGGGTATTTGTGCTTATTCATTTTTTATTACTTAGTTTAGGTCTTGAATTGATCTGATTTTTGAGATCCTATGTTGTGTTATAGCAATTGTGTTAGGATTTGAGTAATTTCAATTTGGTTGGGGTTAATGTGGACGAATCCAGATACGGGCTTGGTTTTGAAGTTAGTGAATTGATAAATTGATTATTATTTATGTTTTTTTCTCCTGTATTTGTTAGATGAGAAATCGGCTTTGAAAACGGAGAGCAAAAGTTCAAAGCCTGAAACATCCACCACTGAGAAGAAAACTTCAACACCTGAGCCTTCAACTGGGGGTTCACAGCCAGCACAAGCAGGGGCCTTCCCTCCCAACGCTATGCCTGGTCCTGGGTTTGCCCAACCCAATCCATTTGATTTCTCAGCCATGAGTGGCCTTCTTAATGTAAACTTCTTGCCTTTTTATTTTGATTATTGTTTGGAACATGTGAACTTACTGATTCGGTCATCTTTTGATTGTCATAGCTCATCTTTTGCTACCTGCAGTGTTCTCAAGGCGGGTTTTTACCTTAGCACTAGACTACAAAAGCGCCTTAGAAACTTGCAGGCGAGGCCTATTCAATTAGGCGCATGCCTGGTGTGTCTAGGCGTGCTTTATTTGTCAGGCGATTGGCATAAAAAAGCATGCTTTATTTTTTCACTTTTTTCCATTAGATATACCTTTATTAGTAAGAAATGGATAGTATCAAAATCTGTATTTTCCTATATTTGAGTATTCAATGGCAGACATGGACCATAAGTAAATCATGCATATCGACCAATAGAAAAAAAGTTGCATGTTTGTAGATAAACTGGATTGCATTTTAGAGTTTATTACATATCTTAAACTACATACATATATATGTATATATGTGCACACATACAAGAACTCAGAAAGTACATATTGTGGTTTATTTGGCTAGTTTTTTCGTGCCTTGTGCCCTTGACAACACTGGTAGTAGAACATTTAAGGCTAATGGTTAGTCTCTTTAATTGACTATTTCAGCAGTGAATGAAATTGCTGAGAACTGAAGTCAAATTTATATCTTATGGAAGTTAACCACCATCTTGGTTTGTTAGGATCCAAGCATCAAGGAACTAGCTGAGCAGATAGCCAAAGATCCTTCATTTAATCAAATGGCAGAGCAGCTCACTAAAACGTTTCAAGGGGCAGCAGCTGAAGAGACCACGCCGCAGTTTGATCCACAGCAGTATTATTCTACCATGCAACAGGTTATGCAGAATCCCCAGTTTATGACCATGGCTGAGCGCCTTGGTAATGCATTAATGCAGGTATATGTGGGCCCAGTAGCTAATTTCAGTGGATTCATGATTCCTGTGGTCCTATTTTCTTATATTACATTACATGCATCACTTCTGGTAGATGAAATTTTAGTTTTGTCTTTCTTCAGGATCCAGCTATGTCTACCATGCTTGAAAGTTTGGCTAATCCTCAACAAAAGGACCAGATTGAGGAAAGGATGGCACGTATTAAAGAAGATCCATCTTTGAAGCCTATTTTGGAAGAAATAGAAAGTGGTGGTCCTGCAGCAATGATGAGGTCAGCGATAAAAGCTTGTTGGGGCATAACATTTCTTCTTTAGATTATACATTCTATTATTTCTTCAGTAAACTAATCGAGAAAGGTTTTATCTTCCAGGTATTGGAATGATAAAGACGTCCTGCAGAAGTTGGGTGAAGCAATGGGTCTTGCAGTTACAGGAGATGCAGCCACTTCTGCTGGTAATTCTGCGGCAGATGAAGAGGATGAAGCAGGAAATGAGGATGAGTCAATTGTACATCATTGTGCTAGTGCTGGTGATGTTGAGGTATGGCAGAATGAATGTTTCGTACATGTGTTCTTCCCCTTTGACAGATAATCTTGACTGTTTTCACGGTTTTAGGGTCTGAAAACTGCACTATCCTCTGGTGCTGACAAGGATGAAGAAGATTCAGAGGGAAGGACAGCATTACATTTTGCATGTGGGTATGGCGAGGTAATAAACAATTTTAAATCTGAATCAGTCCTCTCTTCCTCTCTATGCAGTTGCATTATCTGACAAATGAATTAGTTTCATCTTACAAGGAAAAAGTTGGTGTGGAAAGTCATTTAGTTTTAATCTATAACTGTCTACAAATATCCAACACCACCACAGTTGTTAATGCACTAAGGGCCTCTTAATAGCCTGGTTGAGTGTAAGTTTTAGGACGCACAAATATTGAACCTGATAACAGACTGCCATAGCAGTTTGGGATGTTGTAGGACTTGTATTAAAACATCCTTTTGTTTGTAGTGTCTCATCTTGGGATCTTTGCAACGGGGAAAACGTTTATATTGCTAGTACATATCCAGACACAAAAAAATCAGGCTTTGTTATTATTATCTGATCTTAGTGTATCTTGAATCTGTTGGCTACTAAGCAATGCTTGTTTCTTGTTTTAACAGTACTTATTGCCATGTAGTGGGCGTGTTTATTACATTTCCTTTAATAAATGATAGGTTTATTTCTTCTGAGAGACATTGGTTCTACCAAATCAGGACAATGAAGTGAATAACTGAAGAAGAAAAGAAAAGATATAATCTAGCAGTTGACATGAGTTTGTCTGAGATTAAATTATTGGTTTCTTCGGCAAGCTTAAGGTTATGATTTTTGGTTTTATTTCAGGTGAAATGCACTCAAATCCTTCTTGAAGCTGGGGCAAAAGTGGATGCTCTGGACAAGAATAAGAACACTGCCCTCCATTATGCAGCTGGCTATGGAAGGAAAGACTGTGTGGCCCTTCTACTCGAGAATGGTGCTGCTGTGTAAGTAACAAAGTGTCTTGGTTTAACATCGATACCAACCTGACCTCTTATGAGTGCATAACTATATTTTCTTTCATATTGACTGCAGCACTCTCCAAAACATGGACGGCAAGACTCCCATCGAAGTTGCCAAGCTCAACAACCAGCACGAGGTACTAAAATTATTGGAGAAGGATGCGTTCCTTTGAAGCGTGAAGTGGTGGGGATGCGAATGGTATGTGTATGTTTGGGTCTTAGCATGTTTGTTATAGGCATTTGATTTTATTACCCAGCTATTGGACAAAGTTGGTTGTAATCATGGCTGAACGGCATGATATGCTGTCTTTGCTTTTGCCTGGTTGCCTACGTTTTGCAAATTTTATTTAGTGGGTTTTTTTTTTGAGAAAAAAAAGCATTTCCTGAAATAGTTTCTACATGGGAAATAAGGACCAGAGAAATTTTTTTTAAGAATTCCTTTTGGGTCCTGTAGGCATTCAGTTGATTTGATTTTACTTTTTGTTAGAACTCACAATTCCAAAATCCAATTTGATTTTAACTTTTCAAATCCGAAACAATTTAAATTGATGATTTTTCTCCCAATTAACACCACCTCTGATTTATGTTTTTCAATTTTGATACCTTTGAAATTTGCATCAATATTTGTGCAATCCAAAAACAATGGTGGGAGATTTCGTAGATGGCAGTTTGAAATTCCATCTTATGATTTCTCTTTTTCTTTATTTAATTTTATATGAATTAATAGATAAATTCAAAACATGCAAACACTTTTAAGTGAAAATTAAAAAAATTTCCCTTGAAATATGTATAGGGATTGTTAATTTCTTTATTCATTTTAGGATAAAATTATACCATTTACCTGTAATATTGTGAAGTTTAAATTTGACACTAAAATCATTTTAAATTATTATAAAATAAAAATATAATTACACTATTCTTTTATGAATGCATAAAATGATACTTCATACTTAATTTTATCCTCAATAAGGTTTTCATTGTATGTTATTAAATGTGCTTATAAAGTTAAGTTTTTGAAAATATCAATTTTCAGTTGACATTTTATCAAATAAGGTTTCAGTTAATTTATTTTTAATTTTTACTTAAAATAATAAATAAATTTATAAGTGATATAATTAGTTAATTTATTAAAATATTTAAACAAAATTTTAAATTGAAAATATATTATAATTTTAAATATTATTAAAATATATAAAATAATATAACAATACATCTCTATTTTTTTTTTGAGGTATAATTATAATCTTTATAGTAGTGTCTTAATAGTCATTTTCACTTTACCACTACTCTTGCGTTTACTTTTATCATTAATTTTAATTCTATCGTTACAATAATTAATTTCACTGTTACCTCTATTTTTAATCTTGCCTGAGCTAGTCTTATCGTTCATTCAAATTGAGCCTTAATGCTTTCAAGAGATTCATGTTTATATTGAGTTTCAAATTTTAAGTTTATGGATTATATTTAAATAAAATTATTAAATTTATTTATAAATTTCTAGTATTTTTTTTATTTCACAAGATTTTTTTTTTTATGAAAAGAAAATGAATAAAATCAACTACATAAGACAATCATTATCTTTATCTTCCTGTAACAAATCAATAATTTCCTTGAGAGCTTCATCAAAAACTTGTAAACTTGATTTCCAGCTCAGGCTGAGTATAACGAGATGATATGCCACCAAATTTCGATTTCTTGGAATATGTTTAATCTCACTTTCCTTCTACCCTCATGATGCGCTAAGCCCTTCTGAGAACAGTAATCTCGGAATCCTCCAAATTCGAGTCAGACAAGACATGGGCAACTTTAAGATTATTAGTTAAAATTGAAATTTGCCTGAATCCCTTATTAAGCAAAATGAGTATTCCATCAAGGATGCCCTAAACTTTAGCTTCAAATGGAGAGCAAATTCCTAAAAAGGGAGAGAAACCCACTATCCAATTTCCTTCATGACCTCTAGCTACGCCTTTTGAAGCAGCATATCCAGAGTCCCTAGCCATAGCTCCATCCGTGGAAAGAATAACCCAGGAATTATCCGAGATATTTGTCGAACTCGATCTGAGATTATTCCTTTAATTATTCCCTATTCGTGCTTCATATTGTCAAGCCCAGCAACTAGAGTTCTTCACCACCTCACTTACTGACCAGGAAAGATTCTGAAAAATAAAAAGGTTTCTATTTTTCCAGATACACCACACAATTAATCTAAATAAACAAGGCCAAGAGAGTCCACTATCCTGCAATCTTTCATGAAAACAAATTTTAAGTGAAACCCAATAAGGAAAGGGAGAAGAAAAGAACCTTTGTTTAAGTTGATCTGGAAGTACAAGCATCCACACTTCCTTCGCAAAGGAGCAGTCTCGGAGAGCATGAGCCAAATATTTAGTCGCATGTCCACATAAAACACACGAAGTACAATGGCCAACACCCCTTCTAACACGCTCCAAGTTAGTAAGTAGTCTTTGCTGATAAATCAACTAGAGAAAGACTCTAACTCTTTGGTCCCGGATATTTCCAAATAACCTTCTATTGTTTGTCTGAAGGTTTCCAAGTAGGCTCTTTTAAGGCCCAATAAGCACTACGAATCGAAAAAGCCCCTGAGGTTGATCGAGCCCAAATAATCCTGTCTGAACCAGAATCAGGATGTGGTGGAGGAATACTAATGATTTTAAAGATCACATCTTCGGGTAGCCAAACACGAAACATCTCCAAATTTTAGCTTCCATCCAAATTGACAAACTCCCTAACACGACAATCAAGATCAAGGTTAGTATAAAATGGAATTTTAGAGATTAAAGAACCCATACTTGGAATCCAAGAGTCTTTCCAACATCGAACAGTAGCGCCATTACCAAGAGACCACATAAGATTTTCACGGAATAGCAGTCAAATCTTAGAAAGAGATCTCCATAAATGGAAGCATTGATTCCTATTAATCGAATCTGAAAACTGCTCTTTCCAACTATACTTGGATCGAAGGACCTTAACCCAAAGTGCATCGTCCTTGGAAACAAGGCTAAACCCAATTTTCATGATAAAAGACTTATTTTGATCATCTAAGTATCTGAAACCAAGGCCACCTCGAGCTCTGGGCTAACAAATAGAGTCTCACCGTACAAGTGTCATTTTGGAGTACCCATCAGTACGACCCCAGATAAACTGTCTGACCAGTTTCTCAATCTCTAAGCACAAGCCTTTAGGGATCATTAGCGACTGCATAAAAAAATTAGGAATAGAAAGAAGAACTGACTGCGCCAAAGTGATTCTTCTAGCCAAAGATAACCTCCTAGCATCCCAACTCTGCAATTTTTGCCTGACCTTATCAACAACAAAGCTTAGCGTATATTTGGTAACCCTCTCATGAAGGAGAGGAACCCCTAAATACTTATCTAAATTCTGAACTTCCTTAAATCCAAAAATTTGAATAATTTGACTACGAACATCTCGTGGAGTTATCTTGGGAAAGAAGATATTACCCTTCCTAACACTAATTCTGTGGCCTGAGATTTCACAAAACTGGTTAAGGATAGAATCTAACAACCTTGCTTGATCAAGATGCGCTTTACCAAATATAACCAGGTCATCAGCAAAAAATAGATGTGAGATCGGAGCGCCATTCCGAGATAGCCGAATAAGATCCTAATTACTGACCTCCATCTCCGTTCGAATAATATGCCCCAGCCAATCCATACAGAGAACAAACAGATACAGCGATAGAGGGCATCCTTGACGGATTCCTCTAACTGGTTTAAACTTGCGAGTAAGCATTCCATTCCAGAGGATCTGCATTGATGAAGAGGATATAGCTGACATAATAACTTTTTGCAAAAAGATAGGGATCCCTGCCGCACTTAACGAGGAAGCAATGAACTCCCAACTAACCCTGTCATAAGTTTTCTCCAAGTCTAACTTAATGGCCATCCAATCTTTCCCTTTTCGCTTACATCGCATTGAGTGAATGACTTCTTGTGCTAGGATGATGTTATCCGATATATTCCGGCCAACTATGAATCCAACTTGTTCCTGTGAGATCAATTTTGGAAAAATCACTTTAAACCTGTTCGCGATCACTTTCATAACCAACTTGTACAGCACCGAGCATAAGCTAATAGGTCGAAATTGGCTAAAATCTTCGGGATTCTCTTTTTTGGGAATAAGAACAATCAGCGTTTTATTCAACTTTTGCTCAATCTGTCTTCCAGCAAAAACTTCTTTGACCCATTAACACACATCACCGCCAAGAGTGTCCCACTAAATTTGAAAGAATAAAACATGGTACCCATCACTACTAGTTGCTTTTTGGGGCGCCATTTCAAATAATGCTCTTTTGATTTCCTCATTAGTAACATCGACTTCCAAAAAAGAGACCTCCGAAGTGGAAAGTCTAGGAAACCCAAAATTAGGCATACCTCTTAAAGTAGAGGGAGTCTCACCATAGAGTCTTTCGAAAAATTCCATCGCCTTAGATTGCAAGACATCTTGATAAGAACACCAATCTCCACCATCTAGATATAAAGAAGAAATGCGGTTAAAATTCCTTCTTCTGATTGTGCGGCTATGATAAAATTTTGTGTTTCTATCACCTAGATGGAGCTAGTCACAACAAGCCTTTTGTCTCCAGAGTAAGTCTTCATGGTCAAGGACATTTTCTAACTCATTTCGAACCTCCAACTCTTTCTGAGCTAACTGAGTAGATGAAAAGTGATCGATGGCCTTTTGAATATTGTTTAGCGAACGTATAAGAATTTGCTTACGAGCACCCAAAAAACCATACACATTCCTGTTCCAGATCTTAACAGAAGAAGCAAAATTATTAAGGGTATCAACTATATTACCTGTAAAACTCCACTTTTCTTTTACAAATGTGGGATAAGTGTTATGGAGTGTCTATCCTGCTAAAAACCTGAAAGGTCTTCCTTTAGAAATACCAAAGTTCGGGTTAGTGGAAAGTAAAAGAAGCCGATGATCCAACTTAATACGAGTAAAGTGTTGAACTAAACACTACGGGAAAGATAGCATCCAATCGTTATTTGCAAGTGCTCGATCTAATCTTTCAAAAGTACTTTCTCATTGCTAAGTGAAATAGGGTTTACAAAACTTTAGGTCCTGTAAAGTACAAGAGTCAACGAAGTTACTAAAGAATTCACAACGTTTTCCTATGTTAAAAGGACTTCTCTTGTCTGAGGAAGATAAAATAGCGTTGAAATCTCCCATGATAAGCCAAGGAATAGTCTGGGCTGGGGAAACAGAATGTAACCCTTCCCAAAAGAGCTTTCGTTTCATCCTGTCAGGGATACCATAAACAAAAGAAATAAAAATAGACTTATTGGAACTAAACAAATCGACTCTAAGAAAAATAAATTGAGGATGGCTCTGAATAATATGAATTCGAACAAAATCCTTCCATCCTACCCAAATGCCACCAGAAAATCCAACAGCTTCAACCCGATGAGAAGAGTTGAAGACCAATTGTTCAATAATAAAATTAGCTTTATTACCACTTACTCTTGGTTCCACCAAACAGATAATATCCGGGCTATCTTCCGAATATATTCTCGAAAAGCATGGATGAATTTTCTACTAGCACACCCTTAACAGTTCCACGAAAAAATTTTAAGTTTAGGATCCATCAATAAAAAAATATGACAATTTGTAAATAAATAAAAACAGACAAATCCATTAAAAAATGCAAAGCCCACAAAAATAAAAATCAAAAGGATAAAACCAACAAAATTTTGACAACCTTACTGTCTAGGGGTATTTAGCCCCTCCATCTGCTCAACATTTCTGGTTAGGATTCCAGAGTCAAAATTTTCCATGGTGATAGACGAAATGTTCTCAGCCAATTGCTCCATGGACTTCTTTAGAGAAATACGAAGAGAACCATGATTTTTAAAACGGACGTTGCTGCCATGAAGACTCTCGTTTTGCTTGCTATTTTTCCCTCTAATTTTTATTCCCTTTTTCGAATCATGATTTCCTATCAGAACCGATGAACTGCTTGTGGGTAAAGGCTCTTTGTTTTCAAAGAATACCACCGCCGAATGTCTGCCTGAATCCAGGCTACCTACGTCGACCACCACCTCACCTCTGTTTGACTCCTTTGAAGGCGAATTAGATCAGTGCATTTCAGGCTCCCTTGCGGCTAGTAAATACTCTCCGTCGGTGACTTACTCAGAACCAGATTCCCCCACTGCAAAGGTTTGACCGCTGCTACTAGACCCAACAACCCCCTATTGATTCGCTTTTGCCCGGACCTTTCGGTCCACACGAGTCTAGGCCTGCATAGGTGAGGAGACCTCAAGGCCCAAACCATTGGTAAGGACATCTGAAGCCTGCATGAAATCCTTAGAATTATTGTGGGCCGAGTTGGATCCCAAATATGAATTTTTATTCCTTTTGATAATCGGGCCTGAAATATTTTTAGGACCCAACTATTTAATTTTACCATTGCTGCTTTCCTTGTTGGAACCAGCTTGACCATTATTTTGAACTCCCGATTCTTTCCTTCTCTGGTCCTCAATTAAGATACCTTTTCCTTTAGATTTCTGCAAATCAGCCATATCCCTGTTCTGTATTTCTCCAATTAAGTCCCTATTCTCCAGGTTACCAAATCGAGAGCCATCTTTATCTCTAATTTGATTTTCGGTTGATTTCAGCAGATTGTCCCTGAATTTGCGCCTAGATTTTCTTTCGACAATCATCCAGGGTCCGAAGTTACCATCTATCTTCTCCGATCCTTCAACTTTCATCTTTTGAATCTCTGGTTCTGTCATAGTAGAGTCCCTGTTCGCCTCAACTGTAGAATCAGAAGTTTTGAATTTATAGATGTTGTCCACATGCCCATACCTTCCATATTGAAAGCATATTGTGGAGAAAGATTTGTATTCAACCTGTTGTTTCCAACCATTAATCAATATTTGGGAAACCAATGGTTTTTCTAAGTTGACATACACCGCCATCCTAGCAAAACGACCCCTCGCCCTACTATCGGTATTCACGTCTAACTTGACCACTTTACCCACAAGTTCTCCGATTTCTGTAATAATTTTGCAATTGTAAAAATAACTAGGTAACGCAGGGAACCTAATCCATGCCATCACTATACTTGGGTAAGCCTGTGTAGAATCGAAGGCCATCGTCCAAGGCTAAACAGTTAAATATTGGCCAAAGATAGTTCACGGTCCTTCAAAGAGTGCCTTCTCGCAATCCAGTTTATTTTGGAATTTGACTAAAAAATAGCCATTCTCAATGTCCATCATGTGGATAGGGGCTGTGGGTCTCCACATGCTGTAAATTTTGTTCTACAAAATTCAAAATCCTATGTTGCGGCTTAAGAGTTTTAGGATCACAGTATTGTCCATACCCTGAAGGAGAATTTGATGAATCCGGCCTAAGAACGTAATGGACAGCATCCCATTCACTACAGATCTCTGAATGCCCCCTTCCAAAATATCAACAGTTTCCTTTTCTTCCTAGCCATTGAGACCATCCTTTAAGGAGTGACCAACAAGTATGTCTTTCCAAGAAGTAGGCTGATCAGAAGACAGCTCGATCACCATGTCGTTGTTCGTCTCTTCCTCTTTATCTCTGAATCTAACTTTCTTGGGAAGCATCTCCTCTATGGTGAAATTTCCAGGAACGATATTATCACAGAGAGAATTCATTGCTCCAAAACCTTTGTGTATTTCAAAAGATATTTGTTGTTGATTAAAAATGCTTCATATATGTTACCAAAAAAATATTGCATAATTTATTCATTTGTTTTTATTTTATATCAATTAAGTACCAATGATAATTTTTTTATTGTAAAAGTTTTAAAAACTCTACACAAATATACCAAATCATTATCCTCTTATGTAAACTTTAAAATTAAGTTAAAATTTGTTAAAAGTGTGTACTTTCAAAATTTATTCATTCTAGTTATACTTTCATAAATTTTAATTTTAAAATTTAAGTTTAATTATTAACATCATTAAAATATTTTGAAATAAAAAAATACTCATTTAAATCGCCATGTACATAATAAACTTGAATTCAACAAAAATTTTAAACTATACTTTTTTGCTGTATTACACTTAAATATTTTAAAATCTTAAAAGAAAAGATTGTATAAATTCTTAATTAGAAAATTAACCTTAAACTATACCCTTTTTCCGTATTACACCTAAATATTTGTTTGGTGAAACGTGGTATGTTGCGGTCACCTCTATTTGAAGAAAAAATTCCATCTAACTAGAAGTTGTGAAAATTAAATAAAAATACTTTAAAAACATTTTCTAATTTTTTCATCCCATTGTGAACATCCAGAAACTTTTTTAGTCCTTAATTTCTTTTTCTTCAATTGCTTTAGGTTTGGTACCTAAAATTCAAGTCTAATTGCTTCCATTTTCATCGGAGTAGCAAACGACGGCAAGCAAAACAGGTCGCTAGTGGGAGCTATTGGCGGTGAAGTTAACAACCCCCTTTTCTGAGGTCCAATGACTCATCAAGCACAACAACAATGGCAACTCACAAGCCGATACCGACAACAAAACCGTCGGTCCAAGAAACAATGGCATTAACTTCAGAGGTCAATCAACAATCAGAAATTGGAGTTGTGAGTTTGCTTTCAATCGAGGGGTTGAGCCAAAGGAAAGGGTTGTTCTTGAGGAAGACCAACATTGGATCCATGGCAATGACAACAATGAAAGATACCAAAGTTTAACAACAGAAAGATCCGATTTTTTTAATCTCAACTTAGTCATTTGATGCCAAGTAAAAATAGATAAATGGAGGAAAAATGGAGCTTTAATCGTGAGGGAGAGGTTTGAACAATAAAAGTTAAAGAGTAATTTTTTTTTACTTTTGATTTAATTATAAATAATTTGTTTTTTAGTTTTTCAAGTTGAATTTCAACAAAACCAGCTGCCTACTTACGTGGCAATTTCTTATTTGAGGGAAATATTTTTTCTACCGGAAGTAACGACTTACAAATTATATTAAACAGTTAGAGAATAATATTTATCTATACGATAGTGATTTAAACTTTATACCTTCTATTTTCTTAGGACTTAACATTAATTATCTTGATAATTCTAATTTTATTGGATCTCTATAGAATTAAATTAACTTTATTTAATTAATTAACTGCCATATAATATTTTGTACACAATGGTCATAAATTTTAATTTGCGACCCATGGCATAAATATTAATATATAAGAGAGTGGGTATAGTTTAGGTGGTAATTTTTTCAATTAAGCCTTTTTGAAAATATAAATAGAGAGACTAATTTTTTCTCAAGCCTGGATAAAAATGTTACAACTCGTCATTGACCCGATCCAACCGCTCGTATTAATTTTTTTAATTTTTATTTTTTATATAAAAATTTAAAAAATATATAATTCATCAAATATACTAAAAATATTAAAATAAATATTTCTTAACAAATAAAAAATAAATTAAAATTTTTTTATACTTAAATAATACTAAATTAAGTGCAATTTAATAAGATAGTAGCATCGGTCCATTTTCTAAATGGCTTTATATTTTACCCAATTTATTTTTCAAACCTATATTTTTATTCAAATCTCATTTTTCGACCAGACCTTCAGGACGGTGAGAATAACCTTTACATGTACAACTCGAGATGATGATGATGATGACGGGGTATAAAATGTGGATACTAAAAAAAAAACCATACCAATGTTTCATGCTGTGGTCCTAGATCTTGATATATTCATTTGGCTGTTTCATTTGATACTTACTAAAAACAAAATACAATTTTGCTCTTATTTGGCCCCAAAGGAACATAACAAAATTTCAGATAGTGAAAGTGAAAGTGAAATTTATCTTCATCAAGTTTCAACAATATGGGGTTGTTTGCATTGCAGCCTCACAAAATCTTGATTTACTGGTTTCTTGCTAAAGTGATGATAAAAAATCTTCTTCCCTCAAGAAAACGAGACAAATTTCGGATAAAATTGATGGGAATTTGACAAATTTTGATCCTTTTGTAATAAATAGCCAATATGTAAATATCTGAAGGCCAATGGAGCTTGGAAATTCGTCTATATGAAAACATTATCCTGCTATTATATGGAACAGAAACCAGAACCAGAAACTTAAGAACCGATGTTTCAGTGATGGGATTAGAGCGGTGTATCCACTGCCATTAAAGTTGCTACAGGTTTGAACTCGTTTAAAAGTAGGTAAAATTCTATGTACAGTTTCTTTTGGTAGCTGTTTAATTCTATGTACATAGGTAGTATGGGAGACGTTTGACTGTTTAATTCTATGTACATAGGGATACTTTTCTAGCACTGAATTTTTGTATGGAAGATGTTTGATATAATGTTTACTTGGACATGGTGATCAATTTTTACTTGGTTAACATTTGCAGTCTTACCTACATTCATTGTAGAGAAGTTGGAAATGGAGAAAAGAATGGCCATGGAGCTGCCGGGGTCATCTGTATCGGGTGCTCGAAATGTTGGACAATCTAGCGGACAAGCTTTGGAAGGAGAGGCAGCCAATAATTATGAGATTGTAAGCTTTGACGATGAGTCCATCGAAAAGTTGAATGGGGCTAGCACTGCAGGGAAAGATTCGAATGGACAGTACTCAACCGAAGCTAGCATAGTTGAAAGGACTGCAGAATGGGGTATTGCAGTAGAATCAGATGTTGGAGAAGGTAGTTTCAGAGTGATTGGTAAAGTAAAGCCAACTGGAGAAGGAAATCAGAGCAAAAACTCGTTAGGCAAATTTTCAGTGGACTCGACAAGGAGATCAGGGGAGTCGGATTATGGATTGGGTCGAGGGGCCTTTCCTAGGGTGTCACAGGAGCTGAAGGATGCTTTAGAAACCCTGCAGCAAACTTTTGCTGTATCTGATGCTACCAAACCAGACTGCCCTATAGTGTATGCTAGCAGCGGATTTTTTGCCATGACTGGTTATTCATCAAAGGAGACCGTAGGACGAAACTGGTAAGTTCAAGCTTTTAAATATGTAGAGGGGCAGTAGGGAGCCGTTCTAAAGGAACTGCAATCATTCTGCAGCTCAAAATGATTGCAATTTTCCATTGCTTGTCATACACGATAGTATGGAGCCTTAAACTTGTGTCTGAATTCAATCGGTAAAATACCCCATTCCCATTTGAATGGACAATTCTTTCCTTCATTGTGCTATTCTTACCTTGCAAAACCCTTTCCTAGAGCAGGACCAATGAGACATTATGGTTTTCAACTACAATAACTCTCTTGACATCCTATATATTGTATCGTAATCAATATATCCCCATATATCTTGTTCTACTGTTTATTAAAGCTGTTTCTTTCCAATTACTACGAATTTGAGTGTTTGAGGATGTCATGCAGCCGGTTTCTACAAGGACCAGAAACAGACAGGAAAGAGGTTGCCAAGATTAGAGATGCAGTTAAAAATGGAAGAAGCTATTGTGGCAGGCTACTCAACTACAAGAAGGATGGAACTCCTTTCTGGAATCTTCTCACTCTCAATCCCATTAAAGATGATCAAGGGAAAACCATCAAATTCATTGGGTTGGTTTCCCTTTGCTTCTTTGTCTTTCATAATTAATTCATGTCAATATTCAGAAAATGTATGCATGGCTATTCAATATTGCTGTGTTGTGCAGAATGCAGGTGGAGGTCAGCAAATACACAGAAGGTGTCAATGAAAAGGCACTGCGGCCTAACGGACTGCCCCAATCTTTAATTCGTTATGATGGTAAATTATTTGTAGTATTTTAGAACATGGGTTCAATTCTAGTATGTAATATATCCTACATTTTCAAACAGCTCGTCAGAAGGAAAAGGCTTTAGATTCCATCACAGAGGTGGTTCATACTTTGAAACATCCTCAATCTCACATTCGAACAATAAGTAACGATGCCATTAACAAGATTGAAGATCAGCATAAATTCAACCTTGATTTCCTTCTGCCTCAATCTGCCGAAACCGAAAACATTAGGACCCCTGGAAGATACACTCCCCGATCAGACATCAGCAGTACTACTACCCCAATGCACGAAACTAGCAAGAAAACTAGAAAATCAGAACGCTTTTCATTGATGGGGTGAGTCCTTTTGGTTAAGTTTTCATTAATTTGCTACTCAAAACCCATTTAACAATTAACTCAATTTCGGCTACGAAATGAGAGCATTTTGTTCCTTATCTGAAACATGATATCTTCCCCCCAGGTTTAAAGGCAGGCCTTTCAGCTTTGCAGCCAAGCATGAAAAACAACCACTTGTTGAACTGGAGGAGTTAATGACCAAAGACATTGAACGCGTCGACAGTTTGGAACATGGTGAAAGGGAAACAGACATACGCCAAGGGATGGATCTAGCAACCACATTGGAACGTATTGAAAAGAATTTTGTGATCACAGATCCTAGACTCCCTGATAATCCGATTGTAAGGAAGAGCTTTCAAGTATTGTTCTTCTCACACAAAACATAAACTTTTTACACTAATAGAAAGTTCAGATTACAGCTTTCTTTTCCTTGAAAAATGTACCCTTCTATGCTTTATTTGATACTTCACAAAGTTTTGCCAAATCATCCAATTGCTTGCCAGAGAATGTATCTGAAAATTCACTGTAATGTCCAAATGTATGCAGATATTTGCATCTGATAGCTTTCTTGAATTGACTGAATATACAAGGGAGGAAATCTTGGGAAGGAACTGTAGGTAAGTAAATTATACTACTTCATATTTCAAAGTTATGGCTGCTATTCTGCAGTGTGGGTTATTTTCGCTATCAATATTCATCATTAATATTCATCACAATTGACCATCAACCCATCATGGTATCTGTTACATTATAACACTGTTAAAAATGCATCTGTTGCTTCTATTTATGATTTCAATATCTAACTACTTCAATCAACTTTCTATGAGATTTTCCAGATGATCATATAAAACCAGCATAACTTTTTTTTTTTTGGACAGGTTTCTTCAAGGACCAGAAACTGATCAAGAAACTGTGTCGAAGATACGAGAAGCAATTACTGAACAGAGGGAAATCACAGTTCAGTTGATCAACTACACAAGAAGTGGTTGGTATTATGAAATAAAAGACAAAAAGAAAGAATATGCATGCTGACAGAAACATTATTTTCACTGAATTGTTACAAAATTATGAATTTCAGGCAAGAAATTCTGGAATTTATTTCACTTGCAACCTATGCGAGACCAAAAGGTACTTTAGAATTAACATTTTCATGAGATTATCCTGCAGCACATACTCCTTTTGACGACCCTTTTTCATAAATTCCTTGTTATTTTACAGGGTGAGCTTCAATATTTCATTGGTGTCCAACTTGATGGAAGTGATCATATTGTGCCTCTAAGAAGTCGCCTCTCTGATAACACAGAGCAACAAAGTGCTAAGTTGGTTTGTAATCTTTCCCTATCTCAGTTGTAGTGAATATCAGTTCATTTGATGTGTTGACAGTAACATCTCTTTTTATATCAGATCAAAGCCACTGCAGAAAATGTGGATGAAGCTGTTCGAGAACTTCCTGATGCCAATTTGGTAAGGTATTCTTTCTTTCTCTTAGGATTATTGATACATAGCAATGCCTTAAATCACTGATATGAGATAATAAAGTTGTTCAAGGTTCCTTGAATGCATAATAATTTTTGAATGCATCTTATGATTTAATTTAAGCTAGGATTTATACAATCACCTTTAAAAAGAACATTATGTTAATATTGGAATTTCAGTATTTGCAACCTTTTCGCTTATCTGAAACTGCAGTCTCTTATGCCACAAAAAAGCACTTACCGTTGAATTTGAGAACACAATTAGATCAGGTTATAATGATATGGTCGACCAAATTGGACTTGATTTTCCAACTCTCCATTGTCTATGATTGCCGTTCAAATTGTTATAACTTATAACCAAAGTATCATAGTTTAATAATAGAAACCAAGGGATCTTTGTTGATTTGAACTTTATATTGTTCAGAGACCAGAAGATTTGTGGGCAGTCCATTCTCAGCCTGTCTTCCCACGGCCTCACAGAAGAGATAGTTCTTCTTGGCTAGCAATTCAGAAGGTAACGTTTTCCAGCCTGAGATTTATGTAGCGTATTTAGAATGGATGCATCCCAATGCCTCTCCCTCTCCTTTTCTAACTTGACCTTTTGAGGGCTCTTTTTTAGATCACTTCTCGTGGTGAAAAAATTGGTTTGCATCATTTTAAGCCCATAAAACCCTTGGGCCGAGGTGATACCGGCAGGTATATTGCTATCCGAATTCTTTCCTTTGTTTTTTTAAGTATCTATTGTATTTGATACATATTTGGACATGATTATCAGATACTTAAAACATATAAAAAAATTGAAAACATCTGAATCCAATAGTCATCTCTAAATCCGAGTAATATAGTCCGGCAATAAAACGAACTCATGCTTCCATGCCACTGTTTATTTTTTACTGTCTCACTTTTCACATATGGTTTGCAGGTGCCAAGTTATTGCTTCTGTAATATTTTTGACCCCTTAAAATCATTATGATATTATGAATTATTGGCTCCTTTTGATATCTAAATCATTTGGTGTTTCTTGCAGCGTTCATCTGGTGGAACTGAAAGGTACAGGAGAGTTATTTGCTATGAAGGCAATGGATAAGTCAGTAATGTTGAATCGTAACAAGGTCTGCTAATTGCTTAAGTAGTTTTAATCAAAATGCAGGAGTTTACTTTTATGTGATTTCATTTGACCTACGAATTGCTATATGCCTGCCTTAACTAACTCTTCTCTTCTATTTACATTATGGACTACCGGATTATGTATATGAATTATAAGCTATGTCAGTCAGACTGAGTGTCAGGGTAAAATGTATGTTCAATTTTTCTAAATGTTCCCATGTATTTGGAGGGTTTAAATCTCCATAATCATATTTGAAAGGTCGATTATAAGCATTTGAATTTGTGATAGATATGCATTCCGATACTTCGAGTAGACATTTTGAGTCGGTGCCTTGACTTATTTCCCTTTACAGGTCCATCGAGCATGCGTTGAAAGGGAAATCATCTCGCTTCTTGATCACCCATTCCTTCCCTCACTATACTCTTCATTTCAGGTTTTTCTCATTTTCACCCTTTGTTCCTCCAATAACTTAATACAATGCTTTTACTTAAAAAAAAACCTTTATGAAATGCTTAAGCGAATACATAGAAGTCAGCTTATCTAGGATTGATTGATCAGTAGCTGCTATTATATTAACGTAGCCATCTATAAGTTCAAAGTCATAATTATATGTTCCTATTAACCATTTTATAATTGCTAATAATGGTATTTAACATGCTAACTGCTACGTTGATGCTAGAATCAAATCTTTCTTTCTAGTTTGGAACCTTGAATTATTGCTCAAAACAAATTAAAGTGCGTACTAATGTCTTCTTATCTCCTCAGATTCCCACACATGTTTGTTTGATAACAGACTTTTGCCCTGGTGGAGAGTTGTTTAACCTGCTTGATAAGCAACCTCTGAAATTTTTCAAAGAAGAATCTGCAAGGTAATGATCGCAATATAAACATAAAAATTTCCCTAACCATCACAATTTAAAAAGTGAGTATTTGGATAGCTTGGCTATAATATTTGATCACTTCACACTATAATTAGTTTGGGTCAGGAAATTTGATTTCACCGCCAGGTTCTTTTCTGACGACGGATTGATTCCTAGCAGTTTTCCTAGTGAATGTTCCTTTTCAAGTTTTAAATCTGAATTACTAAATGTCTAAATCATTATGGATATCTGAACAGATATTTCTTGTGCCTGCTATTCTTACCACTATGTCATTTGTTTCCAGGTTCTATGCAGCTGAGGTTGTCATTGTTTTGGAATATCTTCATTGTCTAGGTATCTTAATAAACTGAAAACAGATATATTTCCCTTTATTAAAACTTTTTTTTCTCCTTGCATCTTTATGAACTCAAGTTGCAAGAATATGTTTTTCATCTTTTTATGGTTTATAACAGGAATAATATATAGAGACCTGAAGCCAGAAAATATTTTACTTCAGAAGGACGGCCACATTGTATTAACCGACTTTGATTTATCTTTTATGACATCTAGTAAATCCCAAGTACGTCAAAATAAAATTTTTTGATGTTTTACTTGATATTTGATAAGACTGTTGATAAATAATGATAATTTTTTTCTTGAGATAAAAGTTTAAAATGATTTACAGGTTTTAAAGTATCCCGTGACTAAGAGAAGAAGATCCAGGAGTCAACCACTTCCAACGTTTGTTGCAGAGCCATCTACACAGTCGAATTCATTTGTTGGAACTGAAGAATACATTGCTCCAGTATAATGACTCTATTCAATCCATGCCTAATGTTCATAAGTTCAATTGCATTCATTACAAATGCAACAAAGTAACATGTTTCCTTTACTGTAATCTGTTTGGATACCTATGTTTCAGGAAATTATTACTGGTGCGGGACACAGTAGTAGCATTGATTGGTGGGCTCTTGGTAAGTAGATGTTGATACTGTATAGTTTTTTTTCTTTGGTTCTATAGCATTGTTTATATTCTGTTAAGATGAGATGAGATGACATACCTGGATTTATAATCGGAATTTAGGTATTTTGCTGTATGAGATGCTCTATGGCCGAACGCCTTTCCGAGGTAAAAACAGGCAGAAGACTTTCTCCAACATCTTGAACAAAGAACTCACCTTCCCAAGTAGCATTCCGGTACATTTCTAATCCATCAATGACGAATAGTTTACAACAGACAATGACATAACTTCCACCATCTTTCCGAACATGACATGATAGAATTGCTCAGATAATGTTAGCGGAACATATAATCCTTAGGGATTTTTAAACTACAATCAAGATGGTCTACTTCATGCAAATTTTAACTATTTAGATTCTCCATACGTTTTTATTGTTTTCTAGATCATCAGAGGAAGTACAAGAACCAGCTTGTGTAATGTGATCATTTACCTCTGCTGCTGAAATGATATGCAGGTTAGTCTTGCAGCAAGGCAGTTGATTAATGCATTGTTGAACCGAGACCCCTCCAGCCGTTTAGGGTCAAGAGCTGGTGCTGCTGAAATTAAACAACACCCTTTCTTCCACGGCATTAATTGGTCTCTTATACGCTGCACGGTAATAAAACTTCTACATTAGAGAACTGAAACCAAATCCAAATGGTCAGAAGTTGTTTTTAACTCTTTGGAAGCTACTTTGTCGCTGCTTCTTCTGATACATTGTAGTGGTTGCTGTTTTACTTGCAGTGCCCACCGCCATTGGAGGTACCTCTTCAATTAATCAAGAAAGATACTACAAATACTGAAGATGTGAAGTGGGAAGATGATGGAATGCCTGTTAACTCTAATGACATGGATGTTTTCTAAAGGTTCATTAAAGAGTCTCTAAGCTCTAAAAACTATCAACATGCATTGTCATGCATATTATGTAGCAATCTTCACAGTAGATTAACCTTGCCTGCAATATTTTCAGAAAGAATGATCCATAGATTCTACTCTTCTTACTCGTGTTCATTGACTAAACAGGTATAAGCTCTTACAATGGGGCATTGCACTACATCAACAAACAAGATGCTTCCCAAGTGCCCAAGTGCTATTCAAGATGAAGCTAGGTAGGTGGCAGTACACTTGCTGATTACTAAAGATCAATAAATAGTCCCTATTAACATATAGACTGTTCCGGCTTGGAGACAAAAGTGATAGGTTGATCGATGCCATATCTTGAAGTCAGTTTACTTGGAGCCTCATGGCAAAACACTTTATATTGAAGCTTTCAACATGAGTTTGACTTGGAACCAGAGTTGTATACTGAATAAATACAGTTTGACTTGACACCAGAGGATGTATACTGAATAAATGAAGTGCTGTCGAATTTTGCTTAATGAAAAAGAAATTGTTCATATGAGTTGCAATCAACCCCTTTTTCACTATCTTTTACCCAAATCTTATACTCCACCAAAAAATGATGCATTAGCTTCCTATCTGATCATATTCAAGACCCGTACAGTTAAACATGACAATCGATTAAAGAAAACAACATTAAACCATCTGCTAATAGCTAATTAACCATGAATCCTCAGAAAGTTCTTGTCATTTAAATATATATATGCTAATAGCTAAGCCATCTTCCATAGCTCCTGTTACCTCTAGCATTGCTGTCATTCTTGGCATTCTATCCACAAAACCTTAACATATGATATTGCAGAATATCGTAGATATTTGTTTAAAAAATGAATAATATGAGAAATTAGTTTACCTGAAATTATCAACAAAGATATTGAGGAATGCCCATTTTAAGACAGGAAGCTTGACCGAAAAAATTATGACTTGTGGCCAATGGCCAAGTGGTCAGTGGTCTATTGGTAGAGTGTAGGACTCTTGGTTCCCGTGGCCAGGGATCAAACCTTGGCAACCTCAAATATCGTAAACAGAAACAATAACTTGTGAAAAACAACTTTCATCTAATTAGATCAACAGCACTTGCAAAAACTGTACCAGATGCCTATGCAGGTATAAGGTAAAAGTGCTATCATGAAGGAAGATAAGGACCAACAAATAGGATCTCCATCAGCAATGGGTTCCATAGCTTAAACAGTGAACATAATTCCAGAGTGAATGGCCTTACTTAGACATTCCTATCAATGGAACAACTGATATGAAATGAAAAATCTACATAGAGATTTTCGATTCAAAAGAATCTGGCAAATTGCATCTGGAGAATGGTTCCATCTTTGTCAATGTCATTACATGCTAAAATAGCCAAAAACAAATCATGATGATTTCCATTTTCCCCTTTCCTTTTGTTTTCTCTTCTTGCAGTTGAAGGCTAACTCATTTATCAAATCATTTTGCCACATATATTCTAATCTAATTTTAGTAATGACACAACATAGCATCAGTTTTGTGTAGGAGCTACTCAAATAAGAAAAAAAATGGCACCACCACTAATTGTATTGATCTATCATGCACGTAACAGTTCAAAAACATACCAACCAACACATTCAGGCAGCAAAATACAAACATGAGAAGTTGTATAAAGAAAAGAAGAGGTAACATCCGTTCATAAATTCTAAGAATCTTCCATAAAATAGATGTAATTAAATAACAGTAAGCCAAGAAAAAAGGGGCAGGACAAAGAGACTTACAAATTTTAGAAGCCTAAAAAAAAAAAAAACTTAGAATGCTTTCTGAGAGGTTTTCTTCCCAAATATTGCTTCCCAAACCAAAGGTGAAAAAGGAGCCTTCTTATCCAGAAACTGTCTAACAGCTTTATCATTAACCAGAAATCCCTTTTGTTTTAAGGTTCCAATAACATTCACTGCTTCTTCCACACCCTTCTCCTTGCACAATCCATCAACCAAGCCCACAAATGTGGTGACATTTGGAGAATGTCCAGCTTCAACCATTTCCAAACAAAACTCAACGGCATCATCCAAGTGCTTACATTTATACAATCCTTGAATCAAAACAGTATAACTAAAAGCATTGGGGATCACACCTTTTGATTGCATCTTCCTGAAAATTCTCTTTGCATCCTCAAGCTTGTGTGCTTTGCAGAAGCCATCAACAACAGCTGTGTATATTACAATTTCCGGGATTGTACCCTTTTCCCTCATTAATCCAAAAAGCTTCATTGCTTCTTGGATAAGCCCATCTTTACATAGACCATCAAGCATGGCTACAGCATTGGGTATAAGACCTGTCTCTTTCATTTTCTTGAAAATCTCATCAGCATCCTCTGGTGGGGAAAGCTTTTCTTCATGCTCTTTTCTATGCATTGCTTCTGACTCAGAGGGTACTCTTTCTCTCTTGTTTTCAAGCCCAAGCTTGAATTTTTCCAAGAAGTTAACATCAGATTGAGAATCTTCTCTCTTCTTTGTAGGATCAGAAGCAAATTTGGCATTAGGGGATTGAAACGAGGAACCATTACGATCAAAGCTGGCTCCTTTGGTTTCTCTAAAAGACGGATTGAAAGGCCTTCGACCCCTTAAGGGTCGTTTGGGAATATGTTGGGTAGCCCCATCATCATCCTCACTGCTCCTGATGGATTCATTTTCTGTGATGGGTCGTTTTATATCGCTGAAAAGGCGCATTTGCAAGACACATGACGAAGGTGCTGCCCTTGAAACGGGGTGATGGGGCTTCAATGTTAAAACCTTCATCAGCTTCGTTAAAACCCCCCGAGCTTGTGATGATTCCATATTGCGGCACTGGTTTCTAGTACCAAAGGCTGTTCTTTTTCTTCTTCAATGCAAGGAAAACTGCTATGGGTTTCACAGGGAATGTTAGGGTTTTGAGCCCCCAAAAAGTACCAAAGGCTGTTTTTTTTCTACAATTCAAAGAAACAACTATGGGTTTGACAGGGAACGAGGGTTTAAGCTCAGGGAAGTTAGGTTTTTTTAGCCCAAAAGAAAACAAAGGGGAAAAGTTTAGAACTTTAGGGGTAAAACAGTACTTTAAAGACAAGCATGAAGGGTAATAGCGGTAATATGTGGAGTAAAAGTGAGCAACTCCTTGTTTTTCTTTCAGCGGTAAACTAAGACCCTATTAGCGAAGGGGCACTGGATATTAAGATAAGGTTTTATAAAATACCCAGAGTCAGAGCTCAAAGCTCCTTTTCCACTCCATTAGCTTATGAAGCTCTAATGCACCCACAACTTAGTCACTTGCAGAGAGCACTTGGATTTTGCCTTTGTTTTTCACTATTTCAGTTTCAATAGGTAAAGGTAATGTTGCATCTTTCAGTCAACCTCAGAAACCCACTGTAAAATTGTCTGTGTTTCTTTCTTTCTTTTTCTGTATTTTGTTTAGAACACTCTCTTGGGAAACCTTTGCTTTGATGCTTGGTGTCATTCATTTGATGAAATTCTATTATCAATTGTTTGTTTCTTGCAGCCCCTTGAATCCATCTTCTTTTTTTACTGTTATTTAGTAATTTATCTTTGTAAGAATCTTCCTTCCAGAGGCACCATTTTTTTCATTGCTTGCTTCTTTTGATGATAATTCCAGGGAAGTTAACAACCTGTGGTTTCCAGCTTCTTAACTATGGCTCCATTGCAACATAATTTACTTTTTTAGTCTTCAAGTGAATGTGAATTTATATGATTGTTTCTAGAGTTAATGTCATTTATCTGCTTGTGCCTTTGTAGCAGACATGGATGTTACTAGCTGTCAAAATGGTGGTAGCATCATGTGGTTCTTCAGAGACAAAGGTTTTGATGATAAAAGCATCAATGAAATGTTCAAGAAATGTAAGCGCCTTCAAGGTGTGCACAAGGAAAGAGCCTCCGAAAACTGGTCTTACCTGAAAAGCATTGGTATTCAGGAGAGAAAGTTACCTTCTGTTGTTTCCAAGTGCCCCAAAATCCTTGCCCTTGGTCTATATGAGAAGCTTGTCCCCATGGTAGAGTGCCTTGCTACACTAGGAACCGAACGCCGCGAAGTTGCTTCCGCCATTGCTAGATTCCCGCAAATAGTCTCACACAGTGTGGAAGAGAAGCTTTGCCCACTCTTGGCTTTCTTTCAAGCATTGGGAGTCTCTGAAAGGCAACTAGGCAAAATGATATTGCTAAATCCTAGGCTTATCAGTTATAGCATTGAATCTAAACTCACAGATATTGTTAACTTCCTTGCCACACTTGGCCTTACCAGAGAAGGGATGATCGGTAAAGTTCTGGCAAAATACCCGTTTATAATGGGTTATAGTGTCAACAAAAGGCTACGTCCTACAACTGAGTTCTTAAAATCGGTTGGTTTATCCAAGACAGATCTTCAAATAGTGACCATGAACTTTCCCGAAGTCTTGTGCCGAGATGTTGACAAGATTCTAAGACCAAACTTTGCATATCTTGAAAGAAGTGGATTTGAGGATAGACAGATAGCAGCTTTGGTGACTGGCTATCCCCCTATTCTAATCAAGAGCATCAAGAATTCCTTAGAACCTAGGATTAAGTTCTTGGTTGAGGTGATGGGGAGGCAAATTGATGAAGTAGCTAATTACCCTGACTTTTTCCGGCACGGTTTAAAGAAGCGAGTAGAGTTGCGGCACCGGCTTTTAAAAGAGAAGGATGTCAATTGTAGCTTAAGTGAAATGCTAGACTGCAATCAGAAGAAGTTTCTATTGAAGTTTGGTTTGTTTGAAGGACTTGCCTGAGGTACTATAGCCATTAGCCACTTTCAAATTCTCTTTTGATTATCATTTTTCATATTGTAGCTTGATTGTCACCTTTGGTACATGAAGTGAATTTTGTATATTTTTCTGAACTTTATCTATCAGAAATTAAGACCAGCAGCAATTGCAGCTTTTATTATAGCATCTGACTTAATGCCCTATGAACTATGAAGCCTAAGTTTCAATTCCTTTATAATTTTATCAACATGTTGAGCCAGTTGAGTTGATTTTGGGTGAGAACAATTGAGCCATTTTGAGTTTAGGGTCATTTAAGTTCGAGTCGGTTTAAGCTCAAGGTATCTATCCACATCTACAGTGGATAATAGTTTTAAAATCTGTAATCAAATATTATCTAAATATGCAATATTCAAATCAATACAATGGATCGGATATCTATAAAGATCCAAATTGCCATCCCTGCCCCCAATGATGCAATGTTTTTACCTCCACTGTTACAGTTGGAAACCATAATTCTTAAACATGTTAGTTGAGTTGATTTTGGGTGGGATCAATTTGGATTCATACTCATTTTAAGTTTGCAATACGTTCGAATAAATTTCAATTTTGAACCATTTGGATTTGATAATCATGTTTCAAGTCGAGTCACAGTTGAGTATTAATCATTTTAGGTTTGGCTGAATGACTGTCATAGTGAAATTAAATTTGGTCAAACTTGGATTAATCATATCGGTTTTCGAGTTCGGTTCAAAATTTAGAAGTTTAATCATTTTGATGCATGAAGCAGTTACCAGAAATCTTAAAGACTATTATTGACACAGGGTCACCAACTCTCAACACGGTTCTACAGAAAGAAACTCAAATTGACAAACTGTGCACCTAAATGGCTAAAACACATCAATTATACTATACATGGCCACCAGACTGAGGCCTTTCCTAATTGTTCTATCAGCATTCAAAGATGAAGAAAAGCCTAGGGTCGGATTGTAGACAAAGACTTGAAATACGAAATCAGATGAGATTAAAATCGAAACTATATAGGAGAAATGTTTTGCAGCATCACAGGCCATCCTTCATGCTGATCTTTATATTTTGCACTTTAATTGACAGCTGCAGCTTATGATCTTCAATGTCTTTTAAAACAGAAAGTAGATTTGACCTGTAAACTTCACATTTTCGACTTGCATAGTCCAGCTCTTTCGTAAGTTCTCGGATCTTCTTGTCCATGTCATCCTGAAAAAAAGCAAAGCACCCAACGTTATATCAAATATGGAATGAGCATGATCTATAATGCAAGAACAGTGCCTCTATAAAACAAAAGCATGAGGGACAGCAAAACAAGTTATATCGAAGCCACAAAGCTAACAACATAGCTTACAAATTCATCAAGCGGATATTTCATTTCACTTCAAAGAAAAATGATATATTATCAATATGATGAAGAGCAAAGACATAATTGTCAAAAACAATAACAGATGGATTAAACCTACAGGTAATTGCTACAGAAAATGAGAGAATCTCTGTTCTAGTTTCAAGTGCTGAACCCGCTGAGGTAACTGTATGCCTTTTATCTGTTCCCACTGAAACTACAATTCGAGTGTGCCCTTTAAGTTGATGATGCAATCAAAACCTTTACAAGTGTACAACATAATTTCTAGATCTACCTATATGTTAAATGATATATCCATGGAGAAAGTTTGAACAGAAAAAAATCTCTCTTAGTGGTAAGTCTTAATACGATAATAACAATTTCAAATGCAAACAGTAAGCCAGGTACTGAAGGAAAGGACTCATGTACATAGCTTTTCCATTCAATACATTATATGTAGAACAAGCAACGGGAATAATAGAATAATAGTTCTGACCTCAGATAATGGTTGACAGGGCATTTTGTGATTAGTGGTATTTGCCCGACTAGCATCACGTGCAGAGTCCCCCCTGATCCGCCCGTTAACCAGTGTAGCCCTGCCCTCGTTCTTTGTTGCAAGTGCAACTCTTTTGGCAGCCTGTTGGAGAGCATCTATTGCCACATTGCAAGTGTCTAAAGACTTTGATCCTTCATCAACAAGTTTGAAGGTCTCATGGCGTAGGGTATTATACCGGACTGTATGAGATTCAAGATAATTAGTATATACATCGCTAGAACGTTCTTCTAATATAACACTACTCCTTGCATTTTTCGTCCATCGTTTCAAAATATAATGAGATGGGAGTGTAAGGACATTGGTTACTCTGAAAACTGCCAATACATGTCTACAGAGAAGACCAGAAAACTCAAACATCTGGCAGCTACAAGCGGCCTTCATTTCTAAAACATTGAACTTAACATAGTAGGATTTATGATCCTCTCCGAACTTTGCCACCTGATATGTTATAACATCATCATCATCGTCTGATTTTGATGCCATGAATGTCAGAGTCCCAACTAACTCCTCCTGAAATCTCGTAAACAGTTTTCTGGTATAAAGCTCTGACGCCTGTTTCTCCATTGGAGATGGGGTCTTCAGAGCAGGGGAAGTGTTCATTGTATCATAATCAGCTTTCACTTCTTTCTCATTTCGACTCTCCAGAGCTTTCTCATAGAGCTTAAAGAACTGATTTAGATTGGTTGAAGCATTCACAAAGCCATCAAAGTATGAGTTCATGCTATCACTTCGTTGAGTTATAGACATCTCAGCAAAAAAAGTGTCCCGCAGATATACAGGGATCCAGTGCCTGCGATCATTGTACATCATCTGAAGCCATTCATGATCCCTGAGTTCGTATCGATCTACAAGAGACAGCCAACAAGACTCAAACTCCTCAATTGACTCAGGCAAGTTAACACACTTATGGAAATCCGCCTCAAAGGTCGGATGCTTAAGGAACACATGGGACAACTTCTCTTGGCATTTCTTGAAGATGTGCCATTTGCAGAAACGGTGCCGAGTCTCAGGGAAAACCTGCATAATGGCTGATCGAATAACAGCATCATGATCAGTGGTGATAGACACCGGAGGGCGACCAGACATTGCCGTAAGCCAAGTCTTGAACAGCCAAACAAACGATGCTTCCGATTCATTTATTAAGAAAGCACATCCAAACAAAACTGGCTGTCCATGGTGGTTTACCCCAGTGAAAGGTGCAAAAGGTAATCGATACCTGTTCGACCTATAGGTAGTATCAAAGGTAACAGTATCCCCAAAGTAAGTATAATTCATCCTAGACTTGGGGTCAGCCCAAAATACATTACTCGTCAAAGCTTGATCCTCGTCACCCTGAACAGCGAAAAAGAAATTTGGGTTCTCAGCTTGCATTTGCCTCAAATAGTCCAAGAGTAATTGAATATCTCCTTCCAAGCTCCTCTGCCGATTATTCCTCATATAGTTCCTACAATCCACTTCTGTAAACCCAACCTTACTAATTCCACCATATTCTTTTATTAAAGCAGACATAATCCTACGAGGTCCCATCCCAGCAGCTTGCAATGTATCAATCAAAGTCTTGGCAGGCCCAGATATTTGCCTATGAGACCTAAGACAATGAACTTGATCAGGTGGAACAAGCTCATGATTATGTTCTCGAACAAATCCAGACACAACCCATTTCCCAGAATCTTGCACTTTAACAGACAAAGAAGCCTTACACCCTACTCTAGTTATAGTACGAGGACGCTTAATCTCCCTATCCTTAGTTCTCTTCTCATTCAAATTCCTAAACCCTTCTTTAGCACAAACAAACTGTCTCTGAATAATCGCTCCGTCGCGCCTGGAACGGCGAGAAGAACTCACACGCGTACTAAAACCGACACGGCGAGCATACGAATTGTAGAAGGCCTTAGCGGCTTCTTCAGACTCGAATTCCATACCTTCATAAGGCTCGAGATCCAGTAGGTCACCTTCTGGAAGGTAAATTTCACCGCCGCCGGTTCCGAAGCCACCTCCATTGCTATTAGAAGCGAGAATTGAAGAGGGAGCGGGACTATCAGCCATGTCCTCATCAACGTCTAACCCTATATTGGCATCATCGTCGCCGTCGCGACCGCTGCTACCTCCTCCGCCTAAGCCTAAATCGAATTCGAGAATCTCCGGGTCCATGTAATTGATTTTTTTAAGAAAAAATGGAAAAAAAAAATTAATTTCGTGGAAGTGGGATTGAAGTGGTGAAAAAAGAAGTAGGCTTTGCCATGGAAGATATTATAAAAAGCAAAGGAGGAGGTAGGTTTTCTGGAGAAATGAGGGGAAACCCTAAATCGAGATTTGTTTTTTTTTTTAAAAAAATAGGGGATTTTATGAAGAAATGGATATTGAAGTTTTGAATTAAGAAAAAAGAAGGTAAAAAATATAAAGAAGGCAGTGAAAATACTGTGAAATAAAAAATGGAAAATGTCTGCAAATTGCAGCTAAAAGGTTAATAATAAGGAAAGGCCAAATGCTTTGAAGGGCCAACTTTTTTCAGGTAACTTTTCAAATTGCTCGTAACTAACTCTTCAAAAATATTTATGTGCCAAAGTTGAATTTGATACGTAATAACTACAATCCCTTTTATCTAAAAAAAAAAAAAACTTAAAATCAACCCCTTAACTCCTCTCTATCACCAAAAAAACCCCTACATAAAATTCTTCTAAATTGAAATGAAATTTCAAGAAAACTATCCAATGTTTACATTTTAATAGACACCATTATTCATAAATTATATATAAACACAATGAATCTTTTTGTCTTTCCTATCCAGTATGTCTCTACTTTCATTATTGTTTGAATAATTTGAGTCCAACTATATTGTAACTATATTGTTCTAATTCCAGTATTTAGGGAATAGTGTTTTTTTATTATCTTATACAATATTGAGGAAATCAATTATTTTTAAGATAGTTTCTACGAAATATCTTACCTTTATAATTTTATAATTTTTATGATTTTCGAAACTACTAAATTTTTTATACTTCTAATTATATTAATGTCGAAAAGTTGGAAGGATTCATTGGATTGAATTACTAAGGTTGGAGTATGAAAAGATTAAGAATGTCAAGTTGCGTAGGTGGTATTTAGGGTCAGTTTAGTATTACTTATGTATTTTGAATACAAAAAATACTTTTAAGAAAAAAATATTACTAAACAAAATGTTTTTGGGATTTTTTGTCTCAAAACAAAATTATAAAATTTTAATTTTTACTTAAAAGTGTTTTTTAGCTCAAAAATATTTTTGAAAAGTAATTCTAAATTCACCTTTAATCGAAGTAACATCTCAAAATACAAAATTTGCATGTGATATAATGATGCATGCGATGAATATTTTTTATAATGCTATTTTTCTTATAATTGCATGAGAATTGTATTGGTAATTATAGTATTTTAAAAAAAGACATTTCCTTCATGAATGAAATGTTGTTTGGTTTTGGCTTTTTTACATATATATATATATATATAATAAAATAAAATAAAAAGTACTAAAATGGTACACCACATTGATTAATTATGGGAATGGTATGGACAAAGAGGTGGAGGGTGGTGAAGAGACGACACCACCTTCTTTTCTGATATATGTCAGTCAACGTTTAACAAAAAAATATTAATATTATATAGGTGAAGGCTAGCTAGTAGGCGGCACCAAAACTGGTTAAATAGGGGTCTCTAGGGTGAATACATGCAGATACAAGCATATACATATACGGTTCTTTTTTGGTGGTGCCTATGACATAGGCGACACCAGTGGTGTCCATGTCTTAGGCGGCACTAGTAGTTCCCTTCCCATAGGCAACACCAATTGGCCTATTTAAATATTTTGTGCAGATAAAATTTTAAGATTCAAAAGTAGTAAAATTTGAAGATTCAAGAGTAGAAAAAGAATTTTTTTTGTAGGAGAAGAGTGAATAAATAGAGAAGAGTTCACAAAAGGTTAGTAGATATGAAAATATTTTTTTTACAGTAATCTTTTTGTTGTTCGAAATTGTATTGAGATTTTTTATTTCTTTTTTAACAGATTTAGTATTAAAAATGGATAATCAATTTTTTGTATGCTTTTATTTCGATGGAGTAATTTTGACAACAACAGTTGGATGTATATTTGAATGTCACTAACAAATAGCAATGAGATTTAACAGAAATGTCTCGGTTGATGATATAAAGGCAAGGATTATTGCAAAAATTGTTAGACGTTGTGGGAGAAAGATCTCGAAACTTTTCTACAAGTTTTCAGTTTCGACAGATCCCATCAAATTCACCAAGATGGAACTTGTAGATGATGAAGACGTAGAGACAATGATCGCTCTTTATTGTAGGAATCGGAGCAACCAAAATGCATCAATTCAATTATTTGTTAAGTTAGTTTATGTGGAGTCAATTGAAGATCCCATTCCATTAGGTGAAGAACATGGAGTTCAAGATCCGTGTATGGCGATTCCAAAATCGTACATTGATAGTCAATCAACTGTACCCGGGATCAACATTGATCTTAATGTTGGACCTGAGAATAATTCAGATGGTGATGACGGATATGATAGTAGTGATCCTTCTAATCACAAGGTTGATAGTGATAGTGATTCCGATGTGGACGAGGTCTCGAATGATATCAACGAGGAAGGCGCGAATAATAATAGAAAAGTTAATGCGTCTTCAGTCGAGAACCTGATTTGACTTATTGTGATACACAATAATCCTGAGGCACACATGTTGCTCATAAACCCTCAATGCAACTCATGCAGCCAAGTTCTTAAAATACCCTGATAAACTACCTGCTCACCGGCTGGCCGTGGCTTCCAAACCTGAGGAGTTATTTGCGGGCCAAAAGTTTGAATCAAAGGAAGAGTGCGTATTTTCCATTAAACGGTGTAGCATGAATGTGTCGGTGGACTACAAAATCATCACGTCTAAACCGACATTGTATATTGAGGAGTGTTGGAGGTCGACGGAATTCTGCAATTGGCAGGTACGAGTCACATTTATCCAAAAGTCGCAGATATAGGAGATACAAAAATTTGTTGGGCTCACATATGCACTTCAACACGTATGACAGAAGATCACTGGAAACATGATTCTAAAACCATTTACACATGCATCATGCCAATGGTGAAGGACATGTCGACCATTAAAGTTTCGGTACTAATTATTGAAATACAAGTACGATTTCAGTATCGAGTATCGTATCGAAAAGCATGGATAGTTAACAGATGACAATGGAGCAGTTGTACGGAGATTGGGATGCGTTGTACGCAGTATGTACTGGGGATTGTCATTTATTTAGAGACACGACCTTATTACAACCCAGATTACCAACTACAACTGAGAAGAAGAATTTTTCACTAGATGTTTTGGACGTTTGATCCATGCGTACGGGCATTTCCCCACTACAAGTTGTTTATACAGGTATATGGGACCTGACTATACAAGAAATATACACAGATCCTGGTTATTGCGGTTGCTTAATATGAGAACAAAAATGTGTTCCCGATAGCGTTTGTCATTGTAGACAATGAGAACATGGAATCATGAGAATTATTCCTCTCGAACCTACAGAGGTATGTTGTTAGTGACGATAATATTTTCATCATATCTGATAGAGGGAAGGGAATAATTTTCGCTATTAGACGTTCCAGTATACCATGAATATCTTTTTACTGCATCTGACACATCGCAGTTAACTTCCACTGAGAGTATAAGAATACAAACTAATGGAGATAAGTTGTGAAAATGGGAAAATTTTTGTTTTAATATGTGTTTTAATGTTTTAATTTGATACTATAACTTATCTTTTCTTAATACATACATAGTGTACACCCTAAAGCCATACCATTTTCTGGCAAAGGATGACTAGACTTAAGGGTGATATGGAAGGTGAAACGAACACTTCTTTTCAACAATTGTTGGGTATCATGGAGTCGTGGCAATTGGATCGAATTTTTTATGACGAATTTTGATACTGTCATATGACCACCAACTTGGTAAATGCGGTTAACTCCAAGTTTGAGGAAAACACAATATCTTTCTATTTCATCTATATTCTCAGCTACATTCTACAAGTTGGCTACCTTGATACCAAGAATGGGGCTGCAACAAGTCAACCAGATGGAGGCAGGACACGTGTTTGTCGAAGATGTTAGGAATGTAATAGTTGCAAACTGTCGAAGGGTGAGGTCGATGAATGTAGAAATATATTCACGACTGTTTAAAACATTTTGAGTTATAGAGACCATCATTCGTTGACCCGATATCCTACCTAGGTCCTACGAAGTTAATCTCTAAAATAGACGGTGCGATTGTAGGAGATTCCAGACACTTCATTATCCTTGTACGCATGTTGTGGCAACCTATACTCGCGTCGTGATCAATGTTGAATAGTTTATCGCTGAGTGTACACTCTTGAGCGTACGTTGCGTGTCTGGGAAAATGAGATCCCTGTCCTGTCTGACCTATCTATACGGGAGGTGCCTCCTACGACTTTCGAGCTTGTCCCGGACAAATGGTTGCATAAGAATCTAAAAGGTCATCCGCAAGTGACCGAAATACAAAATGAAATGGACATGAGTGAGAAAGCCTACGATAAATTTTGTGGTATGTGCAGAGTAGCTAGGCATAATTGGAATAAATGCTCGTATCAAACCTATCATATTGGACAATTGTTGCGATCGGGTAGGAAATGAGCTAATGTACTCCATTATGGAATTTGGATATGTATTACATATTTTGTTCCAAGTTTGTTCAAATATGTCTTAATTAAATTACAATACTCGGTAAATGCTTGAACTTAGCCTTCAGCCATGAAAACCTCAAACCTATAAATTTTCCCTCACTGGGCAAGTGTCTCAATAAGTTATAACAAATGACGGTCGGCTTAAAGGTCGAACTTACGCCCGTGACCGCACTTGTAACACCTATAACCCGTTTTTGTCGCCGGAATAGAATTATGAAGTATAATTGTACAATTCAGAACCTTCTATAACAATAGTATCTAATTCATTATATTAATTAACAATATTCATAAATAATTTGGAATAAAATAAGACACATTCACAGGACTTAAATCAAGCCTACGAGGCCTTAAAAATAGTTTAAGAACAATCAGAGACTAATTCAGAACAAAATAAGAGGTTTAGGGACAAAATAAAAAAAATTCAAAATAGGGGTCACATGGTCGTGTGTCCAGGCTGTGTGACAGAGCTCAGACCGTGTGGCTCCAGACATAGCCATGTGGCCATCCCACATGCTTGTGTGACCATTCCACATGCTCCTGTGTGATCTCACACGCCCGTACGCATGGGTCATGTAACTCTCTAACTTGGGTCACACAGCCGTGTCGCAACCTGTGTGCCTACTTGTGTAAACTCTGCACCTAATGCGCTAAGGGCACACGTCTGTATGGGCTACCCATATGTGACACACGACCGTGTGACAGCCTGTGTCCCAGGCCGTGTGTACCCAAAAGTGACCAAAATCATGCTCATTTTTCATCCAATTACATAGGTACCTAAACCAATTTATGACACATGATCACAAGACTATAATCACACCTAAAAGTAGCCAAAACATGCCAATTTCAACCACCTAAAACCAAACCAATGTGTCATATATGAAGATACAAATAATGTTCATACTCAAACATTATCATTTCATATCACCTACAAGTCATAACATACACACCAACTAATCTATCTTAATCTCATTATGTCATACTTAAACATGATACTTACCATTCCTTGGACAAAACACCCAAGCTCAACTTTGAGTTTAACAATCATGCCATATAATGATTACCATTCTATAACATCAAACATACCCCAAAACACCACATATAGCTAGGAAACATTACAAATATAATCATTTGCTCTATTACATGCCATATAATAAAAAATGTTTACAAAATATACCAAAAGAGTCATCGGGATAGTGTGCGAGTTGATCCGATCTCCCCTCCACAAATTTAACCTACAAGAAAAGGAATAAGACATGAGTAAGCTTACGGAAGCTTACTAAGTTCGGTGACTAAACTATAATCTTACCAAATTACACAAACAAAACAATGTATATGATTTAAGAACTAAGTTCCCGTCAATCACAGCTCACAACAGGTGAATATTGCACAATACAATAATTCAAATCATATTCCATTTTACTATTATTTCAAATTTCCAAAAACACTTATACTTGGATGGTTCACATCATCAAAATGCCATATGATAAATGAT
The DNA here is from genome assembly GCA_025698465.1 of Gossypium longicalyx. NCBI lineage: Eukaryota > Viridiplantae > Streptophyta > Magnoliopsida > Malvales > Malvaceae > Gossypium > Gossypium longicalyx. The sequence goes on from CM047007.1 coordinate 87,572,908, forward strand.
AGTAACCAAGTCATAGTTTCTAGCAATATCTCATTTCAAGTAGTCGAAAGGGTAGCACTTATTTGAGTTAACATTTATAACTTTAACCGGCTCATGATGCTACTCATACAAGTTGCAGAGAATCCGCAACACATGCAAGATCTCAAGTCATCACTACAGTCTTTATTACTGGTACATAGTACCTACTAATTTGTAACGGCCCAAATTTCAGTAGTGTTGGAATATTAATTTTAGGTCACTAAATCCAACATGTGAGTTTAGAAATTAATAAGTAAAAGTTAGGTGTGATTTTAGAAATATTTTTGAATTAGTGAATTTTGCGAATTAAAAGAAATTATCACGTAAATTGAGATAAAAACGAGGTATCAGGACCTCAAAATTATAAATCGAGTCATAAATATTTTTATAAATATTTATGGAGTGTTAATAAGTTAGTATTAAAGTTTCACTAGGAAATCATAACATTTCGGTAGTCAATTGAATGAAAAGGATTAAATTAAATAAGATGCAAAACTGTGGAAAGTGATTAAATGGCTTAAATAATAAATAAGAGGGATTTAAAGAGCAATTTGACCCAAAATAAAATGGGTTGGACGGTTATGAAATTGAATAGTTAAAAGTTGGACTAAATTAGAATATTTAGAGTTTTCTTTCATTTTCTTCATTCTCTCCAGCCAAAAACACCATTAAAGGGTTTCTTTAAGCTGGTTTCTCATATTTTACTACATGTAAGCTCAATTCTTGATTATTTCTTGTAAATTTTATGATTTTGAGACTTTTACAACTAGGTCCTATTATCTAATTCATTATTTTTTATTTTATGAATGATTTAGGAAATTTCCATGAATAAGTGATAGAATTTTATGATGATTTAGCATGGAATTGAAGCTTTAATTTTATTGTGTGATGATTTTATGGAGATAATTAAATAGAAATTGATATTTAGGATTAAATTGTGGAAGAATTTACAATTAGGGTTTTGTGTTAAAATTTTGAATTTCAAAGGCTGTGAAATAGTTCATAATGTTTAGACAAAGTATTAAATAAGAGAAATTAGTTCAATTGATGGGTAAACTGAGTAGGGATCAAATTGTAAAAACTATAAAATTTAGGGTAAAAGTGTAATTTCAAGAATTAAAGGGTATAAACTATGAAGTAGAGTAAAATTGAAATGAATGTTAATAAATGAATGATTTTACAATTATAGATCAAGAATCCTAAGTGAATCGTGGAAAAGAGAAAATAGTCGAATAGTCCCTAAACTTGAACGACTTTTGCGAATTGGCCCAGGTAAGTTCATATGGCTAAATTCAATGTTTTGTTATGAAAATTTCATGAATGCTATGGTATATTATTGTATATGAATGTTATTAAATTGTGATAATTATGAAATAATATTTGTGTAAAAGTACAAATTAGGTGGAACGACGGATTTGAGTACTTTCGTTCAGTGGCTAAGACGAATTGACGAAAAAGACCATGGTTGGACCATGGTAACATGTGATATGTGTTTTTCGTATAAGACCATAGCTGGGCTATGGCATCGGTGTGATGTGATTATGTGCTTCTGTGTAAGACCATATCTGGATATGACATCAGTGTGATATGTGATCCGTGTAAGACCATGGCTGGGTTATGGCTTCGGTGTGTGATATGTGATTATGTGCAAGACCATAGTTTTACTATGGCATTGTGAAAATAAAGTACTCAATTCCGTAATCGTTCCCTAATTTGATTAAGAAAGGTAAGTGATAAATGGGCCCAAGAGATTAAAATTTGTTAATAAGTGACATTGAATTCAATCACGTGAACTTATCACTGATTTTGAGATTGACAGAAGGAATTAGTGAAATTGTATATTATATGATTGTTACAAAATGTTCGGTAAGATTTATTTTCTATGCCTAGAGCTTACTAAGCTTCTATAAGCTTACTTGTGTATGTTTATTATTTCTTGTAGATTGACGTATATACATTCGGAGGATTGGATCTACATCGAGAATCACACTATCCAGATTTACTCCAGTAGATTTCGTTAAGCACCTTTTTGATTTATATGGCATGTATAGGGGTTGAAATGATAATGAAAAAGTATGAATGATTAAGTATGCAAAGTAATTTGAATGTGATGGTTGTGTTAGATAATGAAATATACATGTTTTAGCTTGAAATGGCTGATTGGTTGGACTTTGTTGATAAATAAATGTGTTTTTTGTGCAGGAGGATACTATAAGGGTGAGAAAAGTGGCCTTATATAGCCTATTTTTGTCCACACGGACGTGTGTCTAGGCTGTGTGTGACACACGGCCTGCCATATAGACGTGTGTTAAAGTCGTGTATCTTAAAAATGAGAAACAAAATGTCTAAGTTTAAACACACGGCCTAGCACACGGGCATGTGGCTTGGACGTGTGACACACAAGGGCTCCAAACATGGCCGTGTGATACGGCCGTGTGAAGTCTGCACCTAAAAGGTGAAATTTTAATTACCACACGGCCTAGAAACACGAGCGTGTGCTCAGGCCATGTAACCTAAGTTTATTTATGGATGCAAGTTAGAGAGTTACACGCCCCATAGACATAACCATGTGGGCTACATGGCCACGCCACACGGGCGTGTCCCCTGTCACACGGGTGTGTGACCCTTATATGTGAGAAAAATTTTAAAAAAAAATTGAAAATTTCCCTGATGTTTCGGTTTAGTCCCGACCCAATTCTAAAGCATGTTATGGGCCTTAAGGGTCCATTTAAAGGACGTTTATAATAAATCACGGTAACTGAATAGTAAATGAGTAAAATTTTTGTAAGTGTTTTGTACTTCTCCGTAATGTCTCGTAACCCTGTTTCGGTAATAGATACGGGTTAAGGGTGTTACATAATTTATCACTAGTTCAAAGTCTGCTAAACAAATCATCAACCCGAGGCCTACTAGTTCGGTACACCATTTACTCACTATACTAATTTATTATTCATTCTTTAAACATTCAGTGGATAAATACAACATTAGATCAAATTCTAATAAAACATGTAATTTGTAAGACATCGTTATAAACATAAAATAATAGTACGAACTTACATGACTAAACTGCAGCACGACAAGGTACAAGGACTATTTCGCAATTTTCTCTTTTTTGAGATTTTCAGCTTGTTCTTGATCAAATCGAAGAACTAAAGCTCAACTGAAGCTTCTTCTAAAGTTTTTAGGTTTTTCGGCATTATAAATAAAAATGAAGAAGATAGAGTTTTTTTTTTTCTATTTGATTTTGTTGTTATTTGATTTTGTTGTAAATTTACTTGTTAATTAAATTACTATTATACCCTTTATTATTTCATCCAAATTTCATCAATTATTAGCCCATTACTGTCCGCTATGAAAAGAAATGGTTTAATTACCATCATAATCCTTTAATTTACTTTTACATAGCTACTTGATAACCTTAACTAATTGCAATTTATTTTTCTACTTTTTTCGATTTAATCCTTTTTACTTAATTAACTATCCAAATGATAAAATTTCCTAACCAAATTTTAATACGACACTAATGACCTCGTAAATATTAAATAATTAATATTTACAGACTGACACGTTAGAGTTGTGGTCTCGAAACCACTGAATAATGGGCTGTTACAACACTCTCGTCGATGGGGAGCCCGAATTGCAGTGCAACACCTTGCAGAGTGATGGTGCACTCCCCACACGTCAAATGAAATGTGGGTATTCGAGTGTCATCGCTCGACCAAAGCGGATATTAAGTCGTACCACAAATCAAACGTCCGAATCAATGCCGCTGATCCGAATCTGACTGACTCCAAGTATGGCATGTGGTATTCATTCGACGGATAATCTACACCATTCACACAATCCCTCAATGCGCAGTATGGGCCTTGACATTATTAAATTATCAAAATAGTTAATATAATCTAATTTAATTTCGTAAATAACATGAGTAACAAATAACAATTTTGTTACCATCTCATTAACGGTTTTTGATATGTGATCATCATTATTAATCAAAGAACCATTTAGATACTTGCAATTAAAAAAAATGAATTCAATTAGTTTATTGCAAAAAACACAGTTTGGTAGATAAACAATTTCTATTTGGGCCTTTTTATCCCAATAATAAGAGAAACAATATTAAAATACAGAAATAGGACACCCTAACAATTTGTTGAGAATAACAAATTTCAGTAATTAATTTCTAAGGGAATCCATTTTCAATAATTATAAAAAAATTAATATTATACAATAAATAATACAATAAATATAGTACAATAATAATACAATAAAAAGTATCTCATAAATTTCCATATTTTACTTACATAAAAAAGTTATATTAGTTTACAATAATAATATAATTACAATAAACAGAAATTATCTAAACATAAAAAACATACAAATCGAAAAAGAAAATAGAAACATATATGTTTAGTTTCTTTCAAATAATATATAAAAATATATCTCAATAAATAAATAAAAATTGTCAAATAAATCAAAAACAAAAAAAAATTACATTCATAACAAATCACAATAAGCATTAAACTAAGTAATTACTAACAAAAGTTACATACATTAAACTAAACAAATAATTTATAACCTAATAATTAATTACTAACAAAATAACTTAAAAAAATAATAAAAACAACATAAAAATTTACATTCATAACAAATCATAATAAACATTAAACTAAACAAATTACTAACAAAATAATTTATAATAATTCCTAATCCCCTCTATTTAAAAAAAAAACATACATTCCCCTTCATCTTCTTTACTCTCCTTACTTTTTTTGCTTCTCCTTTCTTCTTTTTGGCTTTCTTTCCTTTTAATCTTCTCTACTAATTTTTTTTTCCTTTTTACCTTTCTTTCTTCTCCCTCTCTTCTTCTCTAGTGCTTTCTTTTGTTTTTAACTTCTCCCCTTCTTCTCTACAAAGGGAAACCATGGTTATAAGGTCCCCCAAATCTGTTCTCCTTCTCCTTTCCTGTGCATTGACGAGACCAAACACTGCACCACTGCACACGCTTGACCGACGGGACATCTCGGCTAACACCGTTATTGTCTGTTAGAGAGGCATGACTAGTGCCGTCTACTGAAGTGGTACCACCCTTTTGGACCTATACCTGTATTTTAAAAGTGGGTCTATACTAAACCTATATACATTTAGTGCCACCAATCGGTAAAGCACTACTAATAAAATACTATTTTTTTGTTTAACAAGTTACTATTATTGTCAGAAAAGAATGGGTGGTGTCGCCTCTGCACTACCCTCCACCCCAAGCGACTCATTCTCGTAAATAATTGAGATGAGATTCTATTTTATTTTATAATATTTGTGTTGAAAAACCAAATTATATGTAATTTTAAATGAATATTAAAGTTTAGTTTTAAAAAGAAAAAGAAAATTGCCGTTAAACCAAGGGTAAAGGAGTTTTAAATTCAAATTTTTAATATTAAAGTTTAGTTTTAAAAAGAAAAAGAAAATTGCCGTTAAACCAAGGGTAAAGGAGTTTTAAATTCAAATTTTTATTTTTATTTTTTCTGAAACAAAGATGTTTGATTTCATTGAAACATTGTGTTTCTTTTAGTGAAAATATATGAGTATTTAGTGAGAGTTAATTAAGCACCGTTAAAAATAATATAGTTATCTTATGTTATTTAATTGATAATATAATTTTTTAAAAATTTGAGATATACAGTCACCTGTTATAATAGCATGTTACTATAAAAGTCAAGTTTTTAGAAGAATCGATTTTTTTATGTATGTTTTATTTTAATTTCTTATAACAACTTTTTACTTATAGTAACAACATTCATAATTATGAAGTATGTATTTTATTAAATTAATTCTCTATAACAACACATGGTCTAATTTTTTTAAGTAAAATTATAATTATGTCATATAAGCAAACCTATTAATTATTATTTATTAATTAGTGAAACTGATCTCAATTAAAATATTATTTCAATAAAACGTGAAAAAAATTATTAACCATATTTTATTAAATGAAAATAATCTTCAATTAGTGGAATTAAATATATCAATTCAAAAAACTATTAAGTTCCCTAATTAAATATTCTATTATGAATTTGGAACATCATAAACTTAAAAATTGAAATTTTGAATTTAGTAGTTCATGCTAAATTAATTAAATTAATTTGATAACGATTAATTTAATTTTCTAGATTTATGAACTTTATACTTAATCACGTAAAAGAATGTAAAATAAAAAAAATATATAAAATAAATAATACATGCACATGTTATACATTTTCTAATTTTGTTGATTTAATTCTTACAGTCTTTCTTCTTCTTCTTTTTTAATATAATTCTCACTTTCTTTAGTTGATGAAAATTCACCATAGAAATTCCATTATAAGCTTGCAACTATTATCTCTCTATAATAGCATTTTATTATAAATGTATAACATCTACTTTTCTATGAACAAACAAATGGTACTATTATAGAGAATGTTGATTATATATTGTGTATGATAATGAGTTTTGGTTGAGTTCAATACAAATTGAGTTTCGTAATAGGTTTAAAATTTTTAAAAAAATCTTAAACTCTAATCCCTTTAATTGTTTTTATTAATGCTCTAATTTATCTTTTTGGCTAAATTTACAAATTGCATTTTAAATCTTATCATTTTTCTCGACTTGGTATCTAAATTTTTTTAATCAAAAGTGATAGTTAAACTATTATTTTAAATCTTATCATTTATCTAGATTTGGTACTTGAATTTTTTTAATTAAAAGTGATAGTTAAACTATTTTACCGTTATTCAAATCATTCAAAATCTTAACACCATGAAAAAAAACCATTGATCAATTAACTGTGACACAACTATCACTTATTTTATATTGATAATTATATTAATATTAAAAATAGAACATATTTTCTCTCCCCTCCCCTTTAGAGTTGTTCATGGGTCGGGTCAAGTAAAAAAATTAGGTTCGTTTTTTTAGGTTTGGGCACAACCTTGTTCGAAAAATGGGCTTAAAATTTTTACCCAAATTCGACCCAAATAAAAATGCTAAAAGTTGAGTCCGGCCTAGCCCAGCCTATCCGTATTAAATTTTTTTATATAAAAATAAATTTAAAAAATATAATACATTAAATACACGAAAAAAATAAAATAAATGTTTCCCAACAAATGAAAAAAATTAAAAATATATACTTAAATAACTACACTTATCAAACAAATACCTCTAAAAAATAATAATAAAACAAGAGTTATATAATATTCAAACAATAACAACAAAATAATAGCAATATAATAACGAAATAATAGCAAAACAATTAAAAACAGTGACAAAACCGTAAAAGAAATAACAATAATTTTTTTTTTTTGTAAATTAGAGCCAGGCCAGGCTTGGGCAAAAAAAGCTGACCCGCTCATATTATTTAGAGAACATGTTTTTTTTTTTTTTTATCTAAACCTATTCTTCGAATCTATTTTTTACCCAAACCCTCTTACTTTTTAAATAAACCTTCAGGCTGAATCGGACAAGTCTACTCCCCTCCCAGCTCCCTCTCCCACCTCTGGGTTCATTTCCAGGTTTCAAAAACATCTGAAACTCCATTTGATGTTTTCTACAAAAGAGACATTAATCATGTTTCTAAAGATATGAAAGGTTTATGTTTCCCATTGAGTCTGCCGATAAGCTAATGTAAAAAGGAATCATGTGTCATATAATAGTGCAATTGAACAATCGGCCATGTCAACTTGTATGTATGCTCTATATTCTATTGCAAAAATAGGAGTAAGTTGAGGTGTAACCAATCTTTTCTTTTTTTCAATTTCATTAATTGGATTTATTCACATTAGGAGCACCATGAGCTATTAGTCTTGGTGAAGACAAGAAGTCTGAGGCCAAGATATCTCCCACTGGGTGGGGGAGGAAATTTTTTTTTAATATTAATATAATTATTTTTAATTAATATGATTATTAATATAAAATTATAAAATCAAATGCTGATGTGATATGATATAATTGATCAATAATTTTTTTCTAATAGTATTAAGATTTGGAATGATTTGAGTAATGATGGAATAATTTAAGCATCGTTTTAAATAGAAAAAAATGGAATAATTTAAAGTACAATTTCTAAATTAAGCATAGCTCTTATGATTTTTTCTGAAATACAAATGAAAAAAAAAGTTTAAAAATAATTTACGTCGTGCATTTAAAAATAAAATATGTTTTCCCTTATTCCAGACAATTTATTTTACTAAATAATTTAAAAGTTAATCTATCTTTTTAAATATTTTATTTAATATATTCCATTCTTATGATTTAAAAAAAAAAAGTTAAAATTATGCCAACAATTTCAATAAGAATAAATTATTAAAGAAACCAATTTTATAATAAGTACGATAAATATTTTCTTTCAAATTTATAAAATTTAAAATTTATTCAATAATGCTTATAGATAAGAAAATTCATTTTAATACTATGGATCCTAAAATTTGTAATTTTTTATTTAAAAATGATATAAAAATATGAAGGAAAAAAAACATTTTTTAATGACTCAAATTAAACAGACGTCAACCCAAACAAAACTTCATATTATATATTTACTTCTAAGTCTCGCCAATCAGTAAAAAACATTTAAAGCATGTCCTGGAATCTTTTCTTTTCTCAAGTCATGGAAGAAGTCATAGTTTTCCTAAAGATATATTGCAAAATACATAGCAGACGAGATTATTTATAATATGTATCAATGAAGATAAAAAAAAAAAAAAATTTAACGATTCTGTCATTTTTTACACAATTATCAGATTACATGGCTCTTCTAATTTCTTTTTCTCGGGTATAAAACAATAAGAAATAAACGAACAAAATACAAAACGAATCAAGAAAATTACAAAGAGATGGTCAGATTCCATACATACATACATAGCATGGGATTTGCAACAACACTACAATAATATACCTTTAACAATGTTCCATCTAGGAAGAAAGGTTGGACACATCCTTACTTGATCTATTGTATTTCATATGGCTCTTAACCAGCTGACCCGCTGCAAGAGCAGACATGAGTGACAGCTCCCCGGCGAGGACGGCACCACTTACAATGGTTGCAAGCATCCTTGAATTTGCTCCAGCTACATCTTTGCTTGCACCCTTAACGCCGAGCAGGTTCAAACAGGCTGACTGAGATGCAAGCTGAGTTCCACCACCAACGGTGCCAACCTAAAAGGTAAATCGGACAACAATCAGACACTGGCATAAATACTCGAGTAGTATTTTCAGTAGCACATCAATGCTGACCAGAACTTGAAATTTTGACTCGTTGAACCCGAGTTTGAATCTTACCCAACCTGATTTGGTCATAAAAGTCAAAAAAGCAAAATCCGTCCAACCCAAACCTAAAATGACTCCAACTCACATCTTTAACTCAAGATGATCAGAATAAGTAACCTAAAATGATCCATAAAGACCAGGACCCGAAATGATTTAACCCGAAAACCCAAGCTTTGAACCCAAATAGCATGAACCCAAAACAACCTGAGTACTAAAAAACCTAAACCTGAAATTGGCTCAAACCAAAATGACTTAAAAAATTTTAAAGCTCAAATTGACAAGATCCAACCCACTTAACCGGCACTATTCTAAATTTGAAACACCTCTTAATCTGCCAGAAGAGTTTGATATTGAAAACCATTGTTTTTGATAACCAGAAAGGAACACAATCAATTACCTCAATGGAAGGCATTGTGACAGAGATGTGCAGGTCCTTTCCATCATTAACAGCTTCGATCATAGTGATGCAATGAGAGCTCTCAACATTTTGAGCCGGGTCTTGGCCAGTAGCTATGTAGATTGCAGTCACGATGTTACTGGCATGGGCATTAAATCCACCCAAAGCTCCGGCCATGGCAGAACCGGTAAGGTTCTTAAGCATGTTGAGCTCCACAAGAGATTCCACACTAGTCTTCAAGACCTTCCTCACCACATCACCCTCAATGATGGCCTCGCAGACAACAGACTTGCCTCGTCCTTCAATCCAGTTTACAGCAGCTGGCTTTTTGTCAGAGCAGAAATTTCCTTCATCAAGCACAAATCCATAAATTTCAGTTATCCAGCCTCAAACAAAAAAATAAATAGGTCTAATTATGATTTGTGAGTCATCTATCACGCTAAAGTTAAGATTTAAACCTTCTACTTTAATTTAGGACAATTTGATCCTCTTATCTGCAGTTAAAATAATGACATGAATCTTTAAAAAAAAGCAATCTTAAAAGTTCTACTAACATGTCATCAGTTTAACAACAGCCACTAAACCATGTCATCAATGTAAACCTGATAACATTACCAAATTATGCTTAAACTATGCCAAGCTATATCAATGTAGACCTTCTAATAGCATTACCAAATTATGCCAAACCAAGCCAAATTAAAGTAAAAGACAAATAATAAAAGTATATATGCAAATGAAGCCTACCGGAAATGCCGATGACATCCATGTCAGGGAAATCCGTTTGAAGGAAATCTAAAACGTTTTGAACTCCCTTGGAAACCATGTTCATCCCCATAGCATCACCAGTACTGCAAGTGAATCTCAAATATAGATTCTTCCCAGCAATTGCACATTTTATACTTTGAAGCCTACCAAATCTACTTGACCTGCAACCACCCAGAAACTCAAAATTCTCAATAAACCAGCACAGTATTAGCTTGAATTTTGAATCATTCAATCTGAAATTTAAAAGAAAACGAACAAACCTGTTAAAAACAACAGCCAAAGTATCGAAATTCTCAGGTTCTTCCAAATAAAACTTCAGTTCAGCTGCCCTTTTCGCGGTGCTGAACCTTACAACAGGAGCTCTAGTCATTCCATCTTTCAATAGAATACTTGTAGCTCCACCAGACAAATGAATAGCCTTACAGCCCCTGTTAGTACTAGCCACCAAGCACCCCTCTGTGGTTGCCATAGGAACCGAGTACCCTCTTCCATTAAGCAACAATGGCCCAGCAATTCCCACGGGAATCTGCACGTACCCAACCGGCATCTCACAACACTGCCCTAAAATCGACTCGTAATCAAATCCATCCAATGGCAAACCCGATAACGATCTCCCAGTTAATCTCTGCAGCGCCTCACGCCTGATCGCAGCCGCTCTTTTGCAATCACCTAATTTCGATTCTAAAGAATATGAAGGGAGTTTTCCAGCCACAACGGATTTAATAATTTCCTCGTCTTCCTCGGTTGTAACTATAACAGTCTTTTCATGGAACAGTTTCTGAGAAGTTACAATCGGTGGTCGAGGAGGAAGTGAACGAAGCGAGCAATCAACAGCTTGACCGCAAGAGACTTTACGTGCATCTTCCTCGGTTGTAACTCTAACAGGCTTTTCATCGAACAGTCTCTGGGCAGTTACATTCCGTGCCATATGAGGCAACGAAGGGACCGAACAATCAAGAGCTTGGCCGCAAGGGACTCTACGGGCATCTTCCTCATGAAGCAACACTTCATTTCCCTCTTCATAGTCCTCACCACTCCAAACATCACCCGATGGCCGGATAATCAAAGACTGAACAAAGTCGATCCCGAAGAACCCCAAAAGATAAATCAACGATGCGACAAAAGCGAAAATCGCAACGATCTCGGGAAAGGTGACGGCGTGGAGAGGGATTGAAGCTCGGATCTTTTCGCGCCAACGGGATAGAAGAAAATAAACCACGGTGAAGAAGAGCGTGAAGAACACCGCATTCGTTAGGTACAAAGGAAGAGGCAACGCGTCGGAGGCTTTGCCGGTGGTATCTTCCACTAAAGGGACCCTCTTACTTGGCTTGAGAACAATAACGGGTTTAACCGCTGAACGCCGGCTGGCTTCCATATCGGGCGGCGGTGGAACGGGAGCTGGCGGCAGCGACGATGGCAGAGAAGAAAGAGGAAACGAAAGAGTGGGAGATAATTCCGGCTCGTCTTCGTAACGGTTTTCGATGCGGTTTGAGTGGGCGAGCGAGAGTTTAGGGAAAAGGAAGTATTTATAGGGTTGTTGAGGGAGTACACGTGTGAAACAATCAAATAAAGGTAAAATTTTGGTTTTGGTTCCAATATTATATCAAATTTTTATTTAGTCCTGTAGTTTAATTTGATATAATTTAATCTCCATTCTTATAATATTTCTTTTTGGTACATGGCAAAGAGAAACTAATGAAAGCTTTCAAAGCACATGTTGTATATTTCGTTGTTGCTCTTCTTAATATGTGATTGTCCTCTAATTGCTGACTAGTGATAACGAATTACATGAGGTTTTGGACATCTTGGAATAATGGTTGAATGATGTTTATCTGTTTCTTGTCTCTGCTGTAAGATGAAATGTTGTGAGACTTGAGGGACAAAAATAATAATAATAATAATAATAATAATAATAATCTGGCATAAAGTTTGCAAACAAACATGAATCATCAAATGGAGAATAGTTAGATTCCATTAGAGTTATGAACAATGATGGTTTTTCACTTTTTCTAGTCGTATCTTTTTTGTCGATTTTTAATAATGCTTGAGGATAGAGACCATTAGTATGGTGTTTTTCAAAGATGTATGCCAATATTTTTAACGAAATAGTTAAATACCGTAAACTATTATTTCAATTAATCAATGAAGCCTTTGAATTAATAGAGAGGAGAATGCTTTGGGAATTTTAAGATATAGGACTAAAATCATAATCAATATTTTACTTTTTTTTTCCAGCATCTTTCATATGTTATTTTATAATTTATGTTTGGAGTTCGTGGGTGCCCTTCTCAATGATATTGTATTCGAGGTTTAAACTTACTTTCTTTCAATAGTACAATATGTTTTACCGCTACATCCAACTATCTATACTATACATTAATGTTAGGTTTGGTATGAGTATTATTTATTTACCATGTTTTTGCATATGAGTTAGCAATAAATAAATTTCAATTGGTAATTTTTAACCACTCACCTAGCTTGTTTGGTAATTTATTCACATAATTCTTTATTTTGTCTAACTATTGTAATCAATATGTAATGAAATAAGTTTTTTTTTAAGTGTTTGATTGAGTTAATATAACTAATCAATCGATTCCATCTCAGTTGAGAAATTACACAAAAACTCGTTGTTTTCACATAGTAATAAATATTTTTTAGAATGTTATATATATATATATATATATATATATATATATATATAGAAATGTATACATATGATGAGATTTAAACTTATAGCATCATTATCTTTAATCATTTCAACCAAAACTTTATTTAGTTTTTATATTATTTATTTATACATTTGTAACAATTTTTCGGCCCACGCCTACCGCAATCTAGTTTTTTTTTGGCATTTTCTTTATGTTCGTTTAATGATTCATATTTGAGGTTCGTAGCTACTCCTCCTAACAATGTCGTTTTTAATGTTCAAACCATTGAGAGTGCAATGTAAATTACCATTGCACCTAACACTTATGTTATAAAGAATGGGAAGAAAAGACAATTGATAGTAACAAAAGAGTTATTTGATTGTTTGATTGGTTAAACATATAATTTGATAAAATTTAATATTTATTTTATGTACTTAAAATGCTATTAAATTTTTTGTTTTTTATTTAAAAATTTTAATTCAGCCATTAATTTTGTTGGTACTTCTTATCAATATTTATCAATTTGGTATATTGATTACATTGCACTCATATGATATGGTACATGATTGGCAAAAAAATAAAATATTATGTTAAATTTTTATTATTATTAAAACTACCACTGATGATAATGATTTGGCTTTGATTTTTAAATTAAAAAAAGTAAAATGATTGGATTTCTTTTAACTTTTAAAGTACAAGATTAAATCTCAAAATTTGTAGACAGTAGTAACAACATGCTTTAACCCATTTGGTTTTGCTTTTGGAGTTTTGGTGTGATTTTTAAGAGCATAATCGTGTTAATGTCACAAGTCAACTAAACATTCAATCGTTTAATTTTTTTTATAAAAATTAGTTTAAATATTAAATAAATCTAAAAATTATATTCACACACAATCAGATTTAAATTTATGAATAGCCTCTAAAATTTTAATTTTACCATTTTAATCAAAATTTTAATTTTTTTACATAAATTTTTAATAAAATATTTTTTGTATAATTTATTTTCACCCGCGTAGCGGATAAAGACAGCATCGAAAGCACAAGCAAAGGCCTTGCCCCTAGATGATAAAATTTCTTTTTATTCTATTTAAAAACATTAAAACTATAAATTAATACAATGATAAATTTTCAGTTTTATCTCCCTCCCAAATTGAAAAAAAAAAAAACTTTAGAAATAATAAGTTACTCTAACCTCGTTAAAAATTTATAATTCAATTAAAGAACTGTTAAAATAATTTTTCAACTTCATCCCTCAATATGTGCGCGCGCCATAATTTAATTTTAATTTCAATTAAACTTGTATGATATTTTTACACTAACCTAATTTAATTTTAAAAAGTATTTAAAATTTTAGAAAATAAATTAAAGCTTAACCCTTAAAAAGATTATATTTATTAAGATGTGATGATAAAATTCATCCAAACCTAAGTTGTTTTAAGGGAATAAATTATTTTAGGATCATCTTAAAAAATAAAGTTTTTAGGTATCAATAAAATAGTGTCACGTTATTAAATTTGAAAAATAACAAAGTATTATTATACACTCATCTATATCTAATATTTTCTCTAACTTAATTTAACTTTAATTAGATTACTTAAAATAATTAATTTTTTAAATTATAAACAAACATATTTTCTTCTTTTACAAATTTTAATCATTTTGTTTTTAAAAAAAATAGTAATTTTTGTGTAATTTTTTCTATGTCATTGACACATAATTTTGGTAATTATTTTACCCTAAACCCTGAACCTAGAATCCCGAACCTTAAACTCAAATCCTGAACTTTAAATCATATACCTCAATATTCAGGGTTTGGGTTCGAGATTTAAGGTTCAATGTTCGGGTTTGGGTTTGAGGTTAAAGGATCTAGTGTTACGGGTTACGAGTTTGGGGTTCATGATTCAAGGGTTTTGGGCTACAAGTTTGGGGTTCGAGTTTAAGGCTTAGGGTTTGAGATTATAGATTTAATGTTTAGAGTTTTGGGGTTGGGGTTCAAGGTAAAAAAAATTACCAAATTTCCATGTCAATGATATAGAAAAAATTATTGAAATGTTATGAAATGATTGGAAAAAGATAATGAATAATGTGATGAGAATGATCCATAAAATGATTTCTCTATGAATGAGTATATAATAATTTCATGTTTTTAAAATATGATGATGTGACACAATTTTATTGGTACCTAAAAACCTTAAATTTTAAGATAATTGGAATGTAAGTTATTCCCATTCTTTTAAACTTATAAAAACAAATATTACAATTTCTTTTTCGTATAAATTACAAATAAAAGGGGATAATTTTTTAGATGCGAGAATTAATCATTATTATTTTATGTAAAATTTATCATTAAAATTAAGATAATTACAGTAATTAAAATATTAGATTTGTTAATGCGTCATTGTGATATGAGATCAGATGATGTATTTAAATAAGATTAATAAATGAATAAAAAATTAATGTATATAACAAATATGCATGTCATGCCAAATTTGGGAAACAGATAATGGCCCCTTAATTAAAATGGAATAAACTACCTTGAGAACTCATTTTATTCAAAAACCACATCACATCTGATAAGGATTGCCACATGTGACGTTTTTATGTTGGTGTACGAGAATAAAAATAAATTTATTTTAAATTAATCAAGATTTCTTTTTTAAGGTTTTATTTGGACTTTGATATATAAAAAATTTATTGTCAAATGAGTTTCGAGAATACATTGAAGTTTGTTGATTGTTTACGTTTTGTACTGACGAAAATAGTTCACTAAATATTGAGGGCTAGTTTGGTAATATTTTTTAAAAGTATTGTGGAAAAATGCTTTTGAAAAGTTTGATTTAAAATTTGAGTATTTAACATTTTTGTCAAAAAGTACTTTTAAGAAATAAAATGTCTATTTTAGACATGTTATTATCAAATAATAAATAAATATTTAAATAATATTAAAATATTTAATATTATTATATTTTAGTAAGAATATAAAAAATTATTATAATTAATATTTTAATATATGAAATATAAATTTTAAATATTTTTAAGTAATAAATATTAATTATTTATAAAATATAATTAGAATATACAAACTATATTTTAAATATTTAAATATAAGCATTAAATATTTATAATTAGTATTTTAAAAAATATTTTTTATTTTTAATTAATAATTTTTACACATTTGTAATTAAGCACTAAGAAAAAAAGAGAGGAAAGTACTATGTTATTAGAGTTGTGAAAAAAGTAATTAAGTATTAAAAGTACTTTTGGGAGAAGAAAAGTTAAAAATTTTAATTTCTTCATTTCAGAAGTGCTTTTCAGACCAAAAGTAGCTTGTTTTGTACAGTTTTTCTTCCAAAAATACTTTTAGAGCCAGAAGTGCTTTTTTTAAGCATTGCAGAACAGGCCTTGAGTGGAGCATAACAATGATATCAATTTCTAAAAAAAAAAAAATTCTACAGTAATTTTTTATAGAACAATCTAGGAATATAAAATATGATGGGAGAAATAAAAAAAAACTTTATTTCTATGTTTTTAGGTGTGTCATGACATGAAAGTTGACTCCTATTTATAGGAGATCTCATATCTTTTTATGGGACATAATTTTTATTTACAACTATTGGAAAACTATATATATTTTTTGAATCTTATTGGTTGATAACGTGTTTTGGGGCAAAATAAAACAGAATTAATAGTTTAGGCACCACTTTTAACTAAAAAAAAAAACTTTAGATCCCTAAGTGAGAAAAAAGATATAATTTGAGGATGAATTTTGCATGGAAAAAATAATTTTTGGTTTGGTTTTGAGGAATTAAATGATTATTGAAATATTTATAAAACAATTTTTGTAAAATAAAAATGCAACCAAAAAAGGAAATAATGTGAAATTGATTCTAAGGAAGAAAGTGTGTAAAATACAACAAAATGGCTAGCTAAAGACTTGAAATTGGAACAATGAAAACATGAGAAAGATGACTTTGAAATTACACTAAATGTCTTGGACATCAATACAAATACAAGGTTAAAAAGACTTGAAAAGTATTTCAGTCTTTTGTGCTCAGCTCTTTGCCTTTCACCTTTTGTATTTAAAGTTTTAGGTATGGGAATCACCAATAATTTGGATAACTTTGCTTTTGCAAAATAAATATTAATTGAAATATTAGAAATTCAATGAAGTATTTTATTTTATGAATAATTTAAGAAATTATATATGTTATTATTTGATATTTAAATAAATATATGAAACATATAAGATGTAACCGTTTTTTTTTATAATAAATTCGTGGGTTAAAGCTAGGACCGTTCTATTAGAAAAGGCTTATTTCCTACTTTATTTACAAAAATGAATCACTTTATTTATTATTTATCGGAATAGGTTAAAAATATAAAAATGTGTCCATGTAGGAGCGTTTTAAGGGGAAATTTTAAAAAAAGCGCGTCCTTAAGGGAACGTTTTTGCCATGTCAGCAAAAAACACACTGACGTAGATGCGCTTTGCTGACATGGCAAAAGCGCTCCTTCAAGAAAGCGCTTTGACCCGTGTTTTTCTAGAGCTAGGGCCATTTGCATGTTTAGTGCTTAGGGTTTAAGATTTTAGGGTTTCAGTGGGTTAGGGATAGGGTTTTGTCAAAATAATTTAAGAAGTTGTTTATTTAGGGTTTGGGGATTTTAAAAAATAAATTAGGGTTTAATTTTTTTAAAAAAATTAATTAAATTAGGTTTAGGGTTTTAAAGAAAATTAATTAAATTAGGGTTTAGAAGTTTTAAAAATAAATTTGTGTTTAGATTTTAGGGTTTTTGTAAAAGGGTTTAGGGTTGAGTCTTGAAAAAATTATATTAATAAGATGGATTTTGTTTTTTTTTCTACAGTAGTTTCTGAAAAAATATTTTTGAGAAGACAGTTCTAAAAAAATAGTGATAAAAACGCTTCAAGTAGGATGTAATGTCAGCAAAAGTACTAAAAAAGCTCCCATGTGAACGCTTTTTTTTTACAGTAGTTTCTGAAAAAAATTTTGAGAAGACATTTCTAAAAAAAGAATGTAAAAAACGCTTTAAGAATGATACACTATCAACAAAATTATTGAAAAAAGCTCCCACGTGGACACTTTTTTTCTACAGTAGTTCCTGAAAAAATAATTTTGAGAAGACAAATTTGGAAAAATAGTGTCAAAAGCGCTTTAAGCAGGATGCACTGTCAACAAAATTACTAGAAAAAGCTCTCACGTGGACATTTTTTTTTCTACAATAGTTCCTAAAAAAATAATTTTAATAAAACGATTCTGAAAAAATAGTGTAAAAAACACTTTTAGCAGGATGCACTGTCAGCAAAATTACTGAAAAAAGCTCCCACATGGACGCTCTTTTTCTACAGTAGTTTTTGCTTGGCCTTAGGCTATAAATAAGTCAAATTCCATTCTCATGTTGCATAAGTTACAGCAAGAAAAATTAGAGAAGTTTAGAAGAATAGAAATTGAAGATGAGTGAACATATTAGTGCTATTATTTACTGTGATGGTAAGGTCCGTGACATCGAGAACGGCGTTGTTTTTATATCCGAGAATACAAGGTGACTAGTTTTTAACCAGAATATAGATTTGATAGAACTTCGTAAAAGAATTAGGTACAAAATCTTCGGAATGACGCCAATGAAAGTTTTGTCTATTAAGTATCGATTTTGTGTTTTGGTTAATCCCGTGACATATGACTCATTTGATATCAAAAGTGGTTGTAGCTTGGAGGCGATGGTGCAGACTCTTCTCGCTAGTAGATCACCCTATCTTGAGTTACATGTACAATTTTTATCGCTAAATGAAGTATTTGCGACTTCAACATCTACTGCTGTTCGAGAGGAATACACGACCCCTGCCTAACACTCCATTAGTGGGAGGCAGAACATAGAAGCGTCCATGTTTGGTGGCAATATGAAATACACAACCTCTACATGACACTCGGTTAGTGGATGAGACGTGCACCTCGGTTGGTCGATGTTCGATGTTAGAAATGCGAACTGGGGAATGATATCAACTTCTAGTGGTTGGTAATCCACATCTGATTAAGGACATTACAAGATTTCCACAAGAAGAGATGATGTACTCCCTACGACGTCCACCAGTGAGGGGACCTTGTACATTGCAGATGATACTGGGTTGGATGATGAGTCCGATATGGATCCACCTCGAGAGCCTAACCCCGATGGTGGAGAAGTTGCATTATTTTCTAAATCAGAGCCTATTTCAACCGAACTTAAAGGTGGAGAAAAGGGTTCAGATTAATAAGAAGAAGATCTGTAATTCATGACGTACTTGCCTCCAACCCACATACATAATGTCGATCTATCGGCAGATGATGCGTTGGAGTTTCCAGATTTACCACACAGAAGGCGTGACCATACAAGTTCGTCGTTAGATTCAGGTGAATTAGAAGTCAGTAAGGAGTTTTCCAATAAGAATAGCTTTCTCGGTGCATTGAAATAGTATAACATCATGATCGAGGTTAACTACTACATGGTTAAATCTAAATCTAAGAAGTTCGAGGCCAAATGTGTAGTGCAAGACAGTATATGTTCATGAAAAATCATGGCTTCAGTTAGGAAAAATACTGGATTGTAGGAGATAAAGAAGTACAAATATCCACATACGTGTGTTGCCAGCATAGTATCACTGGGTGTTTAGGGTTTTTGAATAATATTGTTATTACTTAATGTTGTATTATTTAACGTACTTCGTTGGTAGGTGTTTCATAAGATCATCTAAGATGGATTCAGATATGATAAATGGCTTAATACTATCGATTGTGAAGGCGAATCCCAAGACTTCTGTGTCGATCTTAATTGTTAATATTCGTAACCAATTCAGGTACACGCTTTCTTACTGCAAGGTTTGGATAGCTAAACAGAATGCGTTGAAAAATATGCATAGTGAGTGGGACGCTTCATATAATGAGGTGTGGCAGTAGTGTCAGGTGCTGGAGAAATACGTCTCAGGTTGCGTAACAAACCTTGAAACGGGCTCTGCATACTACAACGACCGCTTGTTCTATGGATGTCAAGTGTTTAAGCGTCTGTTTGAGAGCTTTAAGTAATGCCGAGATGTATTTGTGTACTGCAAGCCATTGATACAAATTGATGGTACCTTTATGTATAGTAGATATACCCATCGGCTATTGCTAGCTGTGGCACAAGATGGTGGTGGGAGAATTCTTCTAATTACGTTTGCAATAAAATTGAGGGAGTTAAGTGACGACTAGGATTTCTTTCTTTCTAGGTTGAGGAGGTATGTCTACCCCCAACCTGATATCTACATTATATCAGATCAGGGCACTGGAATACTAGCCGTAATTGAGCCACAGGGAAGCCTATGGGGGTCACACACACCATCGGTATTGTCTAAGGCACGTTGCATCCAACTACTACGGGTAATATCAATCTACCACTGAACGACGACAAGTGACCAACATGAGTATTTAATCTCCACTAATATAATTTTGTTTGTAATGTTCAATTTATTCTTAATGGAAGAGTGGTATGTAATTATTGTTATCAACTTATATTGACAGGGTACGATATCAATAAGGACCGTTTTCATGAGATGTTGACGATTTTACGGTCACATAATGATAAATGCGCAGACTACCTCTGTAACATACCTTTCGAGCAGTAGACACAAGCATACGACGGTGGCCTACGATATGGTCATATGACCTCAAACCTGGCTGAATGCATAAATTTTATCTTTAAAAAATGTGTTATTTACCGATAACCTCCGTTGTACGGGAGACATATTTCTATTTTGTGGTACTATTTTCAAAGCGATGAGCGAGTTATAAAGGCCAAATGCAGGGGGCATGTATGGTGCCAAAAGGTATTGCAATAAATTAACAAGACGAAGGTGCGGACCAATACCATGCACACAGTGTGTCACGATCGTGACAACTTATAGTTTTGTGTGATAAATTTTGATAGACTGAACTAATGTATTACTAGCGGGCAATATCGTGTACATTTGAAAAATAAGACTTGCGACTGTAAGAGGTTTGACGTAGGGGTGAGCAAAATCCGATTCGATTCGAAAAACTCGATAAAAAATTTAAATTTTGAATTAAATAGTTGGAGTTATTTGAGTTAATCAAGTTATTCGGATCAACTCGAATAAAAAATTAAGTTTTTCGGTTTAACTCGAATATGAATTACACAACTCGAGTTATCCGAAAATCCGAATAAGAAAAGACAAAACTACGTAGTTTTGATAAATGTTTACTTTATTAAAAGTTAAAATTCAAAATAATTAAGTTAAAAGGTAAAACTACGTCGTTTTGATAAATGTTTACTCATTAAGTTAAAAGAGTAAATCATTATATTATTCATGTAGTTAAATAATCTTGTACTTCATCTACTAGTTAAATAATCAGTTCATCTAAACATAACATTAAGTATAAATAATAGGATTCGTTAACTCGACTCGATTTGACTCGAAATTTTTTGACTCGATTCGATTCGATTCAAAAAAATTTCAAATTGAGTTCGGTTGCTAAAATAGGATTTGTCAACTCGACTAACTCAAAAATTTTTGACTCGATTCGACTCGACTCGATCGAATACTCACCCCTAGTTTGACGTACTTCGTTATCCATGCGCTCATATAATTACAGCTTGTCAGAATCTCTGTTTGGATCCCATGAGCTATGTTGATGAAGTGTACAAAATAGAATACATCTATAATGTATGGAGACACGTATTCCTACCGATCCCAGATGAACGTAAGTGGTCGTTTGTATCGCTTGCTCTGTTTAAGGTGTTACCGGATAAAGAACTGCATCGCAAACTAAAAGGTCGACCTTGCTCGAGTAGAATACGTGATAATATGGATATTCGGGAAAGAACGAACCAATAGAAGTTGTGCGGATGGTGTAGGAACCCAGGTTATACAATTTGAACATGTCCAAATCAAAATTGTTCATAATTGCTTAAATGAAACTATGTTGCATTATTTCTATTACCTTATTAAAAAGAACTTTTTTTTTATTAAACAGGACAAAATATAAAAATAATTGACTATTAAATATTCAAAACAACTTTTATTTTATTAAATGAAACAATATAAAAATAGTTTGTACAAATATATTAAAAAAATCAATGCATGTGCCAGTCAGAATCAGTGTCATATAGGGGTGGTCGACAATTACACGTTGGATTCTTTTTTGGTTCAGCTTCCAGCGGGGGTTGTGGTTGTTCTGGTTGTGGGTGTTGGGAGGATGACCTACCTTGATAGAACAGTTACACATCACCCACGGCAGATGTATTTAAATCCAATAAGGTAATGGGGATTGGAAATGAGATGAACTCCCCGACGGTGCCTCGTGCGATCCCTCCTATGATGATGGCCTATATATCATTGGTTGAGTCGGAGTCATCAGGAAATGTGATGCATCAAGCCATGCATTTCAACCTAGCATAGGACTAGAAAAAGAAAACATATAAGGGTTAGGATACATATAAGAATTAAGATACACACCTGACATAATCTGAAAGGGCTGTGGTGTGGGTGTCATCACTTAAGACGTTGGGCCTAGTGATTGTGGGCGCTGTTGATGGGCCTGCCCCGTCATCCCTTCTTCTTGGATTTAAAGGGCCTCGTTGTTTCCTTCCGACACGAATTTACCGACGACTTTGCTCTTCCGAGAGCAAATATGGCTTGCCATGGATCCTAAACAATGGTATGTAATTTGGCGTGTACACTAACTCTGGAACGATGATTGGTTCGCAAGTAGGTATATGATCATACTGATTTTCCCACATTTCGATATATTTTAAGAAGAATAGCAGCTAATGCGTATTCTGTCACCGTAAGTCAATTTTGTGCTCTTTATCGAGCACCTCAGGTGTCACGAGAATCGGTTGTTGGAATCCAAATTGCCACAACACTCTATTCGTCTGGTGCATTTCGACAGTAGCGTAGTTGATCAATTGGGCCTTAACATGCCAGATGTTCAGATTTTGAAAGAATTCATCTAGAATTATTGCCTAAATTGCCAGATCCTCGTATGGTGTCCATTAAAACTATATGAACGTGATAAAAATATTAGTTATATACATAATACTAAATACTAAATATGAAACGACTATGTTATGTATATATATTTCATTTAATATTTACATGTGCTTCTGACCGTTGATCTAATAGAACCCGTATATCTTCAACAGCAGTAAGTATTCCAACATAACTTGCCGAATAGTTCCACCTAATTAAATAAATTTTTAGCATAAATTATATTTTAAATCTATGTAATAATTGTAAAATCTAATATAAATTTTACCTCGTTATAAGTGGGAATGTATAAGGGTGGTTCACTCGAGGACGTAAAAATGAAAAGCAAAACCGAGCCCATGATTGTAGTAATAATAGGCAGCCTTTGATTTTGGCTTTATTTGGTTTCGTTGCCCCGCACATCTTTCGATACAATGTTGCCAACACGGCAGACCCCCAACTAAGTTCTCCAGCTGCTCTAAAATCAACAAGTTTCAGTAGCCACCTTAGATGTATGAGGTTTTGTGACAAGTCCGGCATCAGATAACCTCCAATGATCTCAAGGATGTATGCTCGAGCATATCGTATTCTTTCTACTTCAGTTGAATCATCCCCCTGCTCTGGTAATGTGTCTCGTAACCAGTCCATCTCAATTCGATCTCCATAAATATTATCCAGAATCGCACCTAAAAAATCATAGCATATGATCCCCAATCAGCAGATTGAATGAACCCGGTGAGTACGGGCTCATCCACCGGCAATCCCAATTGTAACTGCATGTCCTCTAAAGTGATGGTACACTCCCTTCATGGAAAATTGAATGTGTGCGTCTCGGGTCTCCACCTCTCTATGAACGGGCTGATGAGTTTCGAGTCCAACTTGCACCCCCAGCTTGTATTGGCCACAAGTCAAAAACCCGTTTCCCTCAAGTAATTTTCTATCAACGGTGATGGAGGATCAGATATATTACGAATATAACATTATAATACCTAATCTACCGACTGTTATAAAATAAAAATTAATTAAAATGAAAAAAATTAAATAATATTCAAAAATTGAAATTAACTCTTACCATTTTCATTTGTTCGACGAAGATATGTTTATGATCGAGATGAATTAATTCCCCGGCCATTGCTAAGACGATCAAATATCTTAGAAATTATAAAAAATAATACTAATTTAGAAAAAAATTAAAGGAAATAGTTAATTAAAGAGTTTTGAGAATTTTGAAAGAAATGTTTGTGTGAAAAAAAATAGGGGGTTATATATATATATATATTGACTGTTGGATCCCTAACGGTCAAAATTTTAAATGACCGTTGGGGGTCAAAAACACGGGCTAAAACTCGTCCTTAGGGGAGTGCTTTTGTCATGTCAGCAAAGTGCGTCCACGTCAACGCGTTTTTTGTTGACATGGCAAAAGCGCTCCTTCAAAGATGCGCTTTTTTAAAATTTTCCTTAAAACGCTTTTACGTGGATGCATTTTTGTATTTTTAGCCAATTCCTATAAATAATAAATAAAGTGGCCCATTTCCGTAAATAAAGTAGGAAATAGGCCTTTCTTAGTAAAATGGTCCTAAGTTAATGTTTCAAATAATAATATCAAAAAATTAATTTAAATATAAATTATTATTTGGTATTGGTTACTTCAATTTCAGAAAAGATTTTTTTTTTTATCTTTCACGTGAAATAAAAAAATATATAAATGAAATCAAAATTTTAAAATACTGTCATATGTGAGTATGATATATTAAAATAAGTTAGATTATGTTGATTGAGTCTTAATTTGATTGAGATGAGTATTGTTGTCAATGCAAAATGACTTAGGTCAAGTGTGCTAAAATGTATTTTCTTCTTATTTATGAATTGAAGAAAAGATTATAAATAATTCTAAATTTTTTTTATAGCAATATTTGTAACACTAACTTAATTAAATATATATAATAATATACGTCAATATCTTAACACTATTAGTAGAGTTTTCCTTATATAATTTAAAAAAAATTCTAATAATAAAATCAATATTTATATAGAAAAGTCTAATTTTTCAAACCACAAAGATCGATATTTTATTTGGCTAGTGGCAACAAAGAGACAAAGAAAAGACGAAATAACAGAAAAGATGAGGAAAACAAAGGCAGTAGGGGCAAAGCCATCCGAGGAAGTCAACAAGTCCAAGGGCTAGTGATAGTGCTGGGCTGCCCCCATCAAAGATGTAAAAAGAAAATTAAACAACATTTAGTACTTAAATTTAATAATTTTTTTTTATCTTAATCCCTGATTTTTTTTTTGACCACATAATTAGTTTAAGAATATGGCAGTTGTTCCTAATTTATCCTTGAACATGGCAGAGACTATACCACATTAAAATTTTATAAATTTTTGTATTCTTTTAAAATATCATATCGTCACATCTTAAAAAAAGAACAATGGTCAAATTTCAAATTTAATATGAAAAAAAAAATTCCAAATTTAAGGACTAAATGTAAAGAAAAAGGGCAGTAATGATGGGGGCAGCAGCCAGCCATGAGCCAACCCAGTGTCTTCACTAGCTTGCTGATCATCCAGACAGGTTTCTTTAAAACAAATAAAAATAATTCAATTATGCATAAAAGATGACAACCAAAAAGATGCATTATCATGGTAGTGGATCATATGACTTCCAGATGCTTGTCGTGCTTCTAAAGAGAAATATCATGAATTTCATTTGATATTAGAATATTAAATTATATGAAAAGTCCCAAAATTCAATAAACACAAATAAATAATACTTTGATGATTAACGTGGACTATGACCCACAAACTACAAACATTTGAAAGAAAAAGATACACCTTTATGAAGGGAGAGAAACAAAACAAAAGTCTAAAATATGTCGTAAATTTATGCATTCAAATGAATTTTGAGAATATCCTAACTTTAATTAAAATAAATTTAAAAATTCTATTCCTATTATTAAAATTTTCTATAGGATTGCTATCATTATACTCATGCAATCATGTCAATTTAGAAGCAAGCATATTTAATGATGAGCAAATTTTAATAGAATATATTAAAGATGTCAATAATTGAATTAAAAATTTTAAATTTTAAATTTAGAAAATAAAAAAAATTAACTTGTTAAACACACAAATTAAATCTCAAATTTTACAAAAATACAAAATTGACAGCATGTTTAATCAAAATAAAAGTCAAAATATGCTACAAGAAGAATATAATATTGATGACATTTTGGCTTTTGAATTCAAGCCAACTATAATGATCAAAACTGTGATATAATGATGGAATATATGAGTAAGTAATACTGTATAAGATGATAAATTATTGCATAATTATTGGACCTATACCTGATTGGAATATGTTGGTTAGAACACGTTCGACTTCGCCTGAGCCCAAGTTGTGTTCGGTCCGCACGAGATCTACCAACAGATGAAACAGATTTGCAATGTATTTTCTTAGGGAATCCTTTCCCAGATCACTCAATGCCTTCAATGCTAACACTAGTAAAGGCCTTCTAGCTGCCAATTCTTCCTTTTTGGGTAAAGGCAATGGAAGAACCCAATGCGTGACTGGGCCTGATTTCTGCTGCTCGTAATGGTGATCTGTACGGTTAAGGTATAACTGAAGTATATTTTCACATACTGCCACTAGTAGTGATTCTAGGTTCATCTCAGCCGAGACGGATGGGTTGTTTTGGACTAAATCTTGGAGGAAGTCGAGGTAATTTTGGTACGCCTCGCTCTCGAAGTGAACCATAGGAGGATCAGTGAGCTCCATGATCGAGCATGCTATCCGTATTTTCTTTTGAATGGTAGTATCGGTGTTAAGTTGCTGAGCATGTAATGTGATGGAAGAAAATATCTCAACAATGATACTAATGTTGGAAGCTGACAAGAATTGTAGGTTTTTTTTGTTTGTATCTTTTATAACCTGCAATGGTGAAAGCCAAAAAACACACGATCATGTCACGTGCTTCGATGGTATCGTACAGAGTCCATTATTAGCATGCAAGAAAATAGAGTGTAATGGGAGAACCTGTGAAATGAGCAGCTGGACTGCTATATGACTCTTCATTCTCGAAACCACGTGAGCCACGGTTTGCAGATTATCATCCTCAAGATCATCATTTTTCGTTCCATCATCAGAGCTTGTTTCGATATTATCATGGGATTGAGAATTGTCAGGCAATCTGATGTCATCCATGGTTCTCAAAAGCTTCATAAACTCTGGCAATGTTGATGTGGCTGCTTCTTTTAAAGCTAGAAAAAATTTTCTCCATTCATCTTCTGAAAATCTACTTCCCAACTCTGCTGTCAAACGAAATATTGCTGCAAATGCAGTGCTTGCAGAACCCTTTGTTGGACTTTTTAAGTGCCCTATCAGAATAGATACCACATTTGATATCTGAGGCCTCAGTAAATTGTAATAACAGATAAATAAATCTACTAAACAGCGTGCTGTTACTTCGAGAATTTCTGTGTCCCATGTA
This sequence comes from Gossypium longicalyx, assembly GCA_025698465.1. Classification (NCBI taxonomy): domain Eukaryota; kingdom Viridiplantae; phylum Streptophyta; class Magnoliopsida; order Malvales; family Malvaceae; genus Gossypium; species Gossypium longicalyx. The sequence continues at coordinate 87,600,532 of CM047007.1, forward strand.
CTTCCATCAGGATGCGGAGATTTTGAAGTTGGTGAATCTTGCTCGACTTTTACTGCCATGTCCGTCCTTTTGCATGCATCATTAAATATGGGGAGAACAATAGAATGTTCGTGAGAAAAGATGACCATGATCCTGCAGGATGTTGAAAAGAACTTTCAATGAACTCTTTCGGATAGCCGGTCTTGAATCTGATGTTAGTTTTGACAAACCTGAAACAACATATCAAAATTCTACAAGTTCAAAACAGGAATGGCACTTCATCTTTGCAACATCGAAAACAAAAGCAGATAACAATCATGTTGCCATTCAGAAAGAAGCGGACAAGTGGAGATATTTTAGCATTCAACTTGGACAACAAGAGTCTAACCTAGATTGGGTGTAGTTTGATGAAATAATAAATATGATCCAACCAGGAGGAGTGGCAACAAGACCTCTGTACAGAAATATCCTATTATCCATCAGTCACACAGATGGCCTATTATCCATCCGTTTTGCATAACAGAGCCAGTGAGGTTTTAGGATTTCCAACCAACTAAATTAGCAGTTTACCTGTTAGCAGAGGAACCCAACAGGATCCATGATCATCAATATTGGCTGAACTTCGTACATCATCATCCTTATATATAATTGAAACAGATGAACCATCATCCCAGCTCTTGCCAGTGCAACCAAGTCCACCCTCAGCAAGTTTGAGGGCACAAAACCTGAGAAATGCAATAGCATTGAGGCTAACATCACTGTTAATCCTGCTATTTGTGAACTTGATGAGACATTTTATACAATCCATAAAAGTGGTAGCCTCTGTCTCAGTAACATGAGGAAAGTGTTCTCGAACTATTTTTTCCATTGTCTCAAATGCCAGTAAGATAATATTCTTCTGCTCATCATCAGCCGCAGCTGTGAACACCTGTGACAAAGGACAAAATTGAGACAAAAGAAAGACTATCAGAGCAGCACAATAATAGATCTCTTGTACAAGCTGTTAACATACCATAAAAACACTTCTCCATCCAGATTTCACATTACTAGCACGGCCGAGGACCATATGAGAAATGCATCGAACTATTAATTCCCTTATTTCTGTAGAGTCGCTTTTCTGCATAATGATCACAAATGGTCTCAAGAACTCATTTTGGAAATTGTAGTTCGCAAGCTCCTCGCGTTCTAAAAATTTCATAGCAAGATGCCACAATGAATCCATCACAAAACTTGCTACAGACAAATTCTTGGACAATCCAACTGAAACAAAGAAATCAGAAAGAACATGCCACGTGCGAGACCAAACTAATCTGATGCGGTTCATATTGTAATGCCTGCAATAGAAAATTGTAGAATAAGGATTCTCCATAGGCACACAAAGGAGGAGGGAGATAAATAGAGAGAGAGAGAGAGAGATGCATCAGACAGAGACAGGGCGATTTTATCTTTGAGGCTAAAAATTTAAGATCTGTTTGAGATAGCATTATAGGAAATTTACTTAAAGAAAAGATAAGACTCATACGCAATTTCAATTAGTTTTGTGAGGCTAAAAACTCGAGGATCTGTTGGAGACTGCAACTCTGACATAGAAACTTTGCAAAGGGCTTTCACAAATGCCACTATTGCTTCACTATTTAACCTTTGGCTATGTGCAAAAACATGGCTCAACTCGGCATTTCCTATCTGGTCCAACAAATTCAAGTTTGCAATGAATTGATTAATCTGCTCTGGAGGTACAAGTCCAGAACTATTGATTCTAACAGTGGTGCTATCATATGAACCCCCTCGGACAACTGCCATTACAGCTGGATTTTGGATGGCTCCTTTTTTCTTCAGAGATTGAAGACCAACAGGTTTCGATGTCTTTTCATCTGTTTCACTGTTAGATACAGATAAAACGCCTGCATCAACTGGTGCATCTTCTCCCAACAGTTGCAAATGCTCAATTCTGGACAGGCATGTCAATATATGCTCCCACGCTTCCTGAAGATGGTTACCATCTTCAATGGCGATGGATATTATTGCCTGAATGAAGTGTTTCAGCAAGTGAGATATTAATATTTCACAGAAAGAAACTTACACTATCTGCATGCAACACGCTTTACTAACTAAATTTTATGCATTAATTTTTCAAGCCAACTTCACTAACAAACAACTGGACAACTTTTACTATTCAACCATCACAGTTTAGGCTACTTGGTTCTACTTCAACCTAATAGACTATCAATGTTGCACAACCAAGCAACATCAGAAAAAGGAACTAAAAAGCATAAAACTATAATGTACGTAACAAATGAATTTTATGGTATCTATGGTGGGAGGCTGTCTGAGCAAACATTCTGATGCAGCAATTTTAATGCTTCCTCTGACGTAGAAAAGGAGAAAACCAGGAGGAGATTCCATTCTTTATTATCATGTGCAAAGAAATTACTTACCTTTACAGCATCAACATTCTTTTGTTTCATATCTGCAGCACAATGGAGAAAAGTGAACTTTGCTGCAGATGTGACAAAAGCATCTCTCTGTGTCTGCATGCCCATTACTGCAGTCACATGCACAGCATATCGAAAGCCCTGTAAGCATTGAGTGGTAGCAAGTCTATCATCACTCTGGTCAAGAGTGACACTGAATGCAGCCAGCATAGGTCCCCAGCAGATCTCCACCATAAACCTCAAGATTGCTACATCTGAAATGTGATGATAACCAGACCTGCAAAAGCAAAGAAACAAAGAAAAGAAAAGCTACTGTTAATAAATATTATGTAATACCTATGTCTTCCAGGATATTTTGTATGATAAAAGAACAAAAATCAATTTAAAACAGAAGATGGAGAGAATCTATAGAGGACGGTACAAGAACTAAATCCTTTTTGTTTAATGATGCATGTTGTTTATTTATCAAACGTTTAGGCCGAGGGTCAATTAAAATGAAATGATGTCCCGACCAACACATCACAACCTATGGCATGCAAAAGAATGTACAATAACTAGCAGCTCTAAGGCAACAGTACAGCTGTTATTTTTGCTGCTTTAGCTCCCTTCACCACTAATATTCCCCATGATTTGGGAGTGACTGATTAGCAATCCACAGCAACTAATCTCAAGAGAATGAATTATATTTATCTGGATTCAATTTACAGCTGTGAACAAATTTTTTCTTTCATAAGTATATGCTTGTAGAGTGTCATAAACCATTAGTAAAAAAGAATTTTATCATTACTATGTTTTATAATAAGTTGAACAAAATGACAAAAGAGTATATATATATATATATATATCATGACTGCCATAGCTTCAGTTACATCACAACTATGAAAGATGCAATGTGGTTGAGAACACGTTTGCGATCAAAGTTTAAATCCAGTGCTATAACGTCTCTCTCTAATCATGATGTGAAAATTCATCTGAAATGCACAGATAAATGTTACCAAGGAAGAATACACAGTCAAAACTCAAAACTAACAAATTGAAACCATAAGCCAAGATGAAACCGATATATGACCCATACAAGTAAGAAACCTTGAAAATTAGATTAAAAACGTACTCTGATTTTCCTGTCTTTGCCTTAAACTGCTCTTGAATATGTCTTATAAGAAGCCCATTTGCACCCAAAGGCTTTTCTTCTGTTTGCTTCCAATTGACCAGATTGAGTAAATCATCCATACCCAATAACTTATTTAAGCTGTTTGCCTGCTTGTTTTGAGGAAGAGAAGAATCAGCATTCATCTTAATTTCATTTTTCACAATCTGATCATAAAGAGCACCAAGATATTCCTCAGGTAAATCCTTGCCATCATCTATTCCTTGGTTGTTTCGGATGAAATCAGACTTGGTCATCTGAATACAGAAGCAACATATAATAGAATGAGAACATAATCAGATCGATTATAAATTTATCCATGTAAAATTAAAAACATAATTTGCAAGAGTACAAGGAAAGATCAATATTATTGACAACAATATTATTATTTATGAAAGCCCAGAATGGCATACAAGCAGAAGAATAGATCAGAAAGATTCTTCATAAGACACATTTTTATGGAAGCAAGCATGTGAAGCAAAAGCCCAAAGTTCAGTGATAAACTGAAGAAACAAAAACAGCTTTGACAAACAAACCTTTTCTTTGACCATGTTATTATGGGCATCAGTGTTGAGCATTATGACAGAGTATGCCAGTACATAGGCAGTATCCGCACTCGTAAATGAGTTTGGATTGCATTTACAATAGCGCTCAGCAAACTTCTCCATGATGCGGTCTATTTTCTGTGTCTCTCCTGGTAACCTGAAGCCGCGTAGGAAGAATCTTATTGCTTCACCAAAATCCATAGATTTGAAATTAAATGAATCTACATAAGCATGCATGACTCTCAAAGCAAATTCCTCCCTTTCACCCAAATAATCACCAATCACGGTTTCACTAATCCCAGCAGTGTTATTCTTCAGAAAAGCAGCCACTTCCTGTAACGTCTCCTAACCCTATACCGTCGTTGGAACAGGGTTATGAGACATTACCAGCCAGTACAATCTAATTCCGGTCATTAATTAAAATAAATATTCACACACGTCCTAGTTTTAAGATGTCATTCCTTTAATGGGCCCTCGCGGTCCAATATAAACAGTAAATTCAATTCGGGACTAATTTAGAATCACTACGAATTTTTAGTAAATTTCAAAATTCATACTACATACCATTGCCAACCATAATTTACTCATTTCATCAATACTTCTACAACCTAAATGACTCTCATAAAACATCCTAGGTACATGCCATTACCAATACTCAACATACTTTACCTCATTGAATTCGGGATTGGCACGGGATGTTTGATTCAACAGTCTAACCTTAACTTAACTGCGCATGACGAAACAAACTGCACACAATGAGTATGGTATACTCGATGGGTATTTCTATAATCCGAACATTTAATAATATAACAAATACTTAAGATCATAATAACAATCAATTATTCAATTATTTATTTCATAGATAAATTTCAACTACTTACCATGTAAATTTATTACAAATCATATAATAAACACAATAACATAATTGTTCAATTCTTAAATAAATCAATTATTATTTACTCCATTCTTTCACTTACTATTCGGTATAGCTTTCCTTAATTTATTCACAATTCAATATCATTAAACTATATTCAACTATACACTTATCAATCATATTCCATTTTAATTCATTTCAATAACAGCCAATTTCCTTTATATCATATCAACTTACTATCCCTGATAGCTTTCACTATATACATACGATTCATATATTTCAAATCACATTTCAATTCATCAAGTGGCATCATATATCATCAATTCGAACTCCAATCATTTCATGAACCTTTGGTTCATATTTTCAATTTCATATCTAAATTTTCAATTCTCAATTCAATTTCTCGTTTCATTTCAATAGCTTGATCAATCAAATTTATTCGATTTATCTTTCACTTATTTACCCCTATTAACAAGACTCGGACCTTGGCGGATACACGGACCCAACCAATCACATTAGTTTGGCACCCAAAGGCCTCATCGGGTAGTTCAAGCAAAGTTGACACCCAGATGTCTCATCGGCCTAGCCGAAGAAAGTTGGTACCCAGTACCTTATCGAATCTATCCGAAGAAATATAATGACACCCAGTGTCTCATCGACTCGAGGTCGAAGTATCCCTAAACTTTTCCAATCCTATGGCATGCCAACTATATCCGACCTAGCCCGATATTGTTAATAGGGTATTTGATTCACTTTCTCGATTCAATAATTCTTTCATCAATATACCATTCTGATAATCACATATATTCACCCATTTTCACAATTCATACAATTTCATTCAATTCAACAATATATTTCAATTATTCACATTAATTCATAATTCAATACAATTCAAATAACTTTTCAATATCAAATATTCAAATATCATAATCTCATATTTTCATATCAATTTCATCATATTTCTAATCAATGTATTTTTCATATAACATTCATTCAATATTCAAATTTTTACATAAATCGTATATATTATATAATTCAATCAATATGAATTCAATCAAAATAATTTCAATCAATATAAATTCAATAAATTCATCGCATACCAAAATCAATCCATTCCAATTGTAAAACATTATAATTCTAACACTAACAATTGCCATATGTATATAAATATAACAAATAATGACTAAGTTCGGATTATAGAAATACAAACCGTAGTTTCTGAGCTAACTCCCGTTGACTTTGTCTTGTCCTTTCTTAGCCGAGATTTCCGGTACCACATTGATTATTAAAATTTAAAGCTTCAAAACCTTGATTTTCCCTTTTCTCCCTTTCTTTCTTTCTTTCCTTTCTTTCTCCCCTGCTCTTCTCTGTTTCGTTTTTGCTTTGTTTCTCTCTTTCATTTCTTTTATTTCATTTATTTCTTGTTTTTATTATTAAACTATTATAATATTTATTATTTATACATGTGTATATTTATTAATACACATGTATTTATTTATCACCTTACACTTGTCATAATTTTTATTTATTTATTTATTTAATATAAAATATTATTAATATAATAAACTTTAATTATTATTATTTTACTTATATAATAAGTAAATACACATGTATAATACATGTGTACTATTTATATTTGTACACATTTAACTTATTTTAACCATACATTTGTCACTCCTTTTTGGCTTATTTGCTTCTTTAGTCCATTCACTTTTATTTATTCTATAATTAAACTTTCACTCTTCATTCAATTTAATCATTTTATCTAATTATCCTTAATTTAAGTTAATTCACTTCATTAAACTTTAAATTAATCACTCACTTAACTTCGTAAATATATATATATATATATTTTAATAAATATTTACGAATCCATTTTTCAGAAGCGGAGACCCGAAAATGTACTTTTTCGATAACTATAAAATTCGGGTCATTACAATTCTTCCCCCCTTTAATAAATTTCGTCCTCGAAATTTTCCTGAAAAGAGGTAGGGGTATAGAAATCTCACTGTTTCTTTCGGTTCCCGTGTAGCTTCCTCAATATTATAACTTCATTTCTCAAACTAGTATCTCGATTGGTTCTTCTTCTTTATACTATGAATCAGTTCAAATTTCAATATCCCTTGTCAAAGTAACATGTGGAAGATCTGATTTGCATCATCTGAACATCATATCCTGAAAAATCCCATAAATTTTTCATGACTTCAGAGGCTAAACCATCCAATATATTTCCAGTCCGATCTTCACAGATTCATGTAGCCCAACAAAGATGCGAGAACTCAATATCCCGATGTTTCAAATTCACATATGATTTCTGTCTATCAAACTATTTCAGTCTATCTCGAATCACGTTTATTCAATTTCCATATAGAATTTTCAACAATCAAATACTGCTTTTAAACTATCTCGAATTATTTTCATTTTTCTTTAGTTTCACGAATCAACCAACTCCGCATATTCTTTTTCTCACAGTATTCAATCAGATCCCATGCAGTTTTATATTCATAATCATTCAAAACTTCATACGATCTTTGGCTTGTTATCACGTCACGCACTCGAACTTCTTGTACTTGTTCTATAATCAGAGTATAAACCACGTATCTCAATCAGAAATAATAGAAACCACTGTACCATGTAATCTGATAATCTCAGAAACCTATATTTTAGACAATTATTACGCAAGAATTTATTCATACCAGAGTAAAATATGCAGACCTCGCCATACCTTCGACAATTATTCAAATATCATCTTCTTCTTTTTTTTTTTTAAGATAAAGATAATTCCAAGTCAGTCCCATAGAGATTCTATCTCATTTCCTTTCTGATATCATTACTGACTGTAACAGTTCTGAATTCTTCAGTACAAATTCTATTTCTAAATAGTAGGCAATCATCAAATTCAATCTGAAATTTTCAATCAAAATCATTTGTTCACTATACCCATTTAATCAGTAACTCATTATCACATTTCTGAACTTTGCAGACCTACTGTAGAGAAGTAAGTTTAACCTTTATTTCAACTAGAATTGAGCGATCATCAGATAATGACAATCGAGTGTTCATAACTCATAACACAAAGCAAAACTTTCAATTCTGAGTATTCATAACTCCATTTGCTTTTTCTGGATGATATTCAATTATCAAATCATAATCCTTTAGTGCAAAGACAATAGCTACCACTTCTGAATCATGTATCAAATAATTCTTCTCATATAATTTCTAACTTTCCAAAACATAATTCATTAATTTTCTTTCTTGCATCAAAACACTACTATCCCTGTAAATCACAAGTTTCTTCACCGTATTTCAGACTAAACCAGAACTAATGCTTCAGTTAACTGAGCTTTCAACTAATCAGAACCTTGCTAACGTCTATCAGATCATTCCAATTCCACATCTTTCTGTAATAACCGACTAGTTTTAGAAAATTTCTGATTTCAAATATATTTTTCACTATCATCTCAGTCACAAAATCTATAGCACATTCAACTTCTTCAATCAACAGTAGTTCGGGCAATTTTTCTAGAACCACATTAGAATTCTCTTGCACTATTGCCACTGGTTTAAACCTTAACTTAAATACTTTAATATTTAATACATAAACAAGGTAAATACCATGAACCTTTTTCTGGCACACTTCTGTGTTGACATAATTAATATCACAATAAACAAATCATTCAATCTTCTCTTGTTCAAACCAAAACATTTCATCATCTTGATCTTGCAACACATTATACTTCTGCTTATAATTTATCACAAACATCGTGCAAAATTAACCATTCCATTCTCAGAATCACATCGAACAATAATAACATCAAATCGATCAGAAAATAGTACCTTAGTATCATTATCAGATAGTTCATGCGATTCTATTAATAAATAAATACTTGACTGAAAATTTGATACTTCAACCAAAAATTCAATGAGCTCAACAGGCAAATCTTTAATGGATGCTTTGTAATGACATCCGACGTGAAGAAATATCTTCTTTTATACGATTAACATATGCCGTGGCTGATGTTCATGCTCCAGATTTTTCGATTAAGTCCTTTATCACACTTCCGACTATTACCCGTATTTTTGGAGTTACAGAGTAATCACCTCGATAGTTGTGTTCTGGGTCTTGAATTCTGAATAATATCTTTTCAACTTTCTTTGAGCAATCACTAAAATAATAATCAGAAGAATCATATCTAATCACATATTCCACTCTTTATTCTACATTCCTCAGCTTTTTGTCTTCTTTCAAACCATCTTCAAACCATTTGTACCTTACAGTTTCTATCGGAATATACCCTCTGATATATTTATTCAATCAAAAAAATTCCCTTCATACACAGTTGCAGTTATATGATCTTGTTTAAGCTTCAAGAATTCTGTACATTTCTGATCAAGAAATCTCTGACTGATATATATATCTTTCAGAACTCATCTCAAAAAATTTCCAAATAGCCCTTTCTTAATTACAACAGAAATCAATATTTTCCACCACTGGCAAGCTGAATATTTTTAACATAAATATCATACCTTTCTAACATTTAATTGATGAACAGAAACAATCCCGATAATATTCTCTAACCAGATTTCAGTTCTTTCAAGATCATTCTCAACTGTAATTCTCAATTCATCCACACCATATATATACATGTACAGATCATTAACAGTAGATAACTTACCCGTTCAGACAAGCTCTATACCTTAAAGCACTTCGGGAACCGATCAAGAAACAAGAAGGATAGATACTGTAGCAGATACAATTTCTTCTATTCACTGAAGAACATCAGTTATAATTCTAAATAATTATGTATCATTTCTTTTTCTATTATTTCATCAGTCATCATTCAGTAATTAATTACTTATTGAGTTAATACTCAATATTACCGATTCAGTTTTCATTTTATTCACCAAACTATTCATCTCCAGTATATATTTCGTAATCAATGCCATCGATATGTTCATCTAACATTTCAACTATAAAACAGTACCAAACAAATATATCAGCATCCGATCCCGACTCAATTTTGACTCAATCATGGCATGTACCTCCAGACTCTTTTCAATACTTGACTTAATCCTAGAATCGACTAAACCCGGTTAGCTCTGATACTACTAAATGTAACGTCCCCTAACCCAATACCGTCGTTGGAACAGGTTATGAGACATTACCACCAATCTGATCCAATTCCGGTCATTAATTAAAATAAATATTCACACACGTCCTAGTTTTAAGATGTCATTCCTTTAATGGGCCCTCGCGGTCCAATATGAACAGTAAATTCAATTCGGGACTAAGTTAGAATCACTACGAATTTTTAGTAAATTTTAAAATTCATACTACATACCGTTGCCAACCATAATTTACTCATTTCATCAATACTTCTACAACCTAAATGACTCTCATAAAACATCCTAGGTACATGCCATTACCAATACTCAACATACTTTACCTCATTGAATTCGGGATCGGCCTGGGATGCTGATTCAACAGTCTAACCTTAACTTAACCTGCGCACGGAAACAAACCGTACGCTGAGTATGGTATACTCAGTGGTATTTCTATAATCCGAACATTTAATAATATAACAAATACTTAAGATCATAATAACAATCAATTATTCAATTATTTATTTCATAGATAAATTTCAACTACTTACCATGTAAATTTATTACAAATCATATAATAAACACAATAACATAATTGTTCAATTCTTAAATAAATCAATTATTATTTACTCTATTCTTTCACTTACTATTCGTATATAGCTTTCCTTAATTTATTCACAATTCAATATCATTAAACTATATTCAACTATACACTTATCAATCATATTCCATTTTGATTCATTTCAATAATGACCAATTTCCTTTATATCATATCAACTTACTATCCCTGATAGCTTTCACTATATACATACGATTCATATATTTCAAATCACATTTCAATTCATCAAGTGGCATCATATATCATCAATTCGAACTCCAATCATTTCATGAACCTTTGGTTCATATTTTCAATTTCATATCTAAATTTTCAATTCTCAATTCAATTTCTCGTTTCATTTCAATAGCTTGATCAATCAAATTTATTCGATTTATCTTTCACTTATTTACCCCTATTAACAAGACTCGGACCTTGGCGGATACACGGACCCAACCAATCACATTAGTTTGGCACCCAGAGCCTCATCGGGTAGTTCAAGCAAAGTTGACACCAGATGTCTCATCGGCCTAGCCGAAGAAAGTTGGTACCCAGTGACCTTATCGAATCTATCCAAGAAATATAATGACACCCAATGTCTCATCGACTCGAGGTCAAGTATCCCTAAACTTTTCCAATCCTATGGCATGCCAACTATATCCGACCTAGCCCGATATTGTTAATAGGTATTTGATTCACTTTCTCGATTCAATAATTCTTTCATCAATATACCATTCTGATAATCACATATATTCACCCATTTTCACAATTCATACAATTTCATTCAATTCAACAATATATTTCAATTATTCACATTAATTCATAATTCAATACAATTCAAATAACTTTTCAATATCAAATATTCAAATATCATAATCTCATATTTTCATATCAATTTCATCATATTTCTAATCAATGTATTTTTCATATAACATTCATTCAATATTCAAATTTTTACATAAATCGTATATATTATATAATTCAATCAATATGAATTCAATCAAAATAATTTCAATCAATATAAATTCAATAAATTCATCGCATACCAAAATCAATCCATTCCAATTGTAAAACATTATAATTCTAACACTAACAATTGCCATATGTATATAAATATAACAAATAATGACTAAGTTCGGATTATAGAAATACAAACCGTAGTTTCTGAGCTAACTCCCGTTGACTTTGTCTTGTCCTTTCTTAGCCGAGATTTCCTGGTACCACATTGATTATTAAAATTTAAAGCTTCAAAACCTTGATTTTCCTTTTTCTCCCTTTCTTTTCTTTCTTTCCTTTCTTTCTCCCCGCTCTTCTCTGTTTCGTTTTTGCTTTGTTTCTCTCTTTCATTTCTTTTATTTCATTTATTTCTTGTTTTTATTATTAAACTATTATAATATTTATTATTTATACATGTGTATATTTATTAATACACATGTATTTATTTATCACCTTACACTTGTCATAATTTTTATTTATTTATTTATTTAATATAAAATATTATTAATATAATAAACTTTAATTATTATTATTTTACTTATATAATAAGTAAATACACATGTATAATACATGTGTACTATTTATATTTGTACACATTTAACTTATTTTAACCATACATTTGTCACTCCTTTTTGGTTATTTGCTTCTTTAGTCCATTCACTTTTATTTATTCTATAATTAAACTTTCACTCTTCATTCAATTTAATCATTTTATCTAATTATCCTTAATTTAAGTTAATTCACTTCATTAAACTTTAAATTAATCACTCACTTAACTTCGTAAATATATATATATATATATTTTAATAAATATTTACGAATCCATTTTTCAGAAGCGGAGACCTAAAATGTACTTTTCGATAACTATAAAATTCGGTCATTACAATTCTTCCCCCCTTTAATAAATTTCGTCCTCGAAATTTTCCTGAAAAGAGGTAGGGGTATAGAAATCTCACTGTTTCTTTCGGTTCCCGTGTAGCTTCCTCAATATTATAACTTCATTTCTCAAACTAGTATCTCGATTGGTTCTTCTTCTTTATACTATGAATCAGTTCAAATTTCAATATCCCTTGTCAAAGTAACATGTGGAAGATCTGATTTGCATCATCTGAACATCATATCCTGAAAAATCCCATAAATTTTTCATGACTTCAGAGGCTAAACCATCCAATATATTTCCAGTCCGATCTTTCACAGATTCATGTAGCCCAACAGTACGAGAACTCAATATCCCGATGTTTCAAATTCACATATGATTTCTGTCTATCAAACTATTTCAGTCTATCTCGAATCACGTTTATTCAATTTCCATATAGAATTTCCAACAATCAAATACTGCTTTTAAACTATCTCGAATTATTTTCATTTTTCTTTAGTTTCACGAATCAACCAACTCCGCATATTCTTTTTCTCACAGTATTCAATCAGATCCCATGCAGTTTTATATTCATAATCATTCAAAACTTCATACAGTGCTGAAAACTGTTATCACGTACCCAGAACTTCTTGTACTTGTTCTATAATCAGAGTATAAACCACGTATCTCAATCAGAAATAATAGAAACCACTGTACCATGTAATCTGATAATCTCAGAAACCTATATTTTAGACAATTATTACGCAAGAATTTATTCATACCAGAGTAAAATATGCAGACCTCGCCATACCTTCGACAATTATTCAAATATCATCTTCTTCTTTTTTTTTTTAAGATAAAGATAATTCCAAGTCAGTCCTATAGAGATTCTATCTCATTTCCTTTCTGATATCATTACTGACTGTAACAGTTCTGAATTCTTCAGTACAAATTCTATTTCTAAATAGTAGGCAATCATCAAATTCAATCTGAAATTTTCAATCAAAATCATTTGTTCACTATACCCATTTAATCAGTAACTCATTATCACATTTCTGAACTTTGCAGACCTACTGTAGAGAAGTAAGTTTAACCTTTATTTCAACTAGAATTGAGCGATCATCAGATAATGACAATCGAGTGTTCATAACTCATAACACAAAGCAAAACTTTCAATTCTGAGTATTCATAACTCCATTTGCTTTTTCTGGATGATATTCAATTATCAAATCATAATCCTTTAGTGCAAAGACAATAGCTACCACTTCTGAATCATGTATCAAATAATTCTTCTCATATAATTTCTAACTTTCCAAAACATAATTCATTAATTTTCTTTCTTGCATCAAAACACTACTATCCTCAGAAATCACAAGTTTCTTCACCGTATTTCGACTAAACTGAACTAATGCTTGATTAATCGAGCTTTCAACTAATCAGAACCTTGCTAACGTCTATCAGATCATTCCAATTCCACATCTTTCTGTAATAACCGACTAGTTTTAGAAAACTTCTGATTTCAAATATATTTTTCACTATCATCTCAGTCACAAAATCTATAGCACATTCAACTTCTTCAATCAACAGTAGTTCGGGCAATTTTTCTAGAACCACATTAGAATTCTCTTGCACTATTGCCACTGGTTTAAACCTTAACTTAAATACTTTAATATTTAATACATAAACAAGGTAAATACCATGAACCTTTTTCTGGCACACTTCTGTGTTGACATAATTAATATCACAATAAACAAATCATTCAATCTTCTCTTGTTCAAACCAAAACATTTCATCATCTTGATCTTGCAACACATTATACTTCTGCTTATAATTTATCACAAACATCGTGCAAAATTAACCATTCCATTCTCAGAATCACATCGAACAATAATAACATCAAATCGATCAGAAAATAGTACCTTAGTATCATTATCAGATAGTTCATGCAGATTCTATTAATAAATAAATACTGACCTGAAAATTTGATACTTCAACCAAAAATTCAGCGAGCTCAACAGGCAAATCTTTAATGGATGCTGTAATGACATCCGACAGAGAAATATCTTCTTTTATACGATTAACATATGCCGTGGCTGATGTTCATGCTCCAGATTTTTCAGTTAAGTCCTTTATCACACTTCGACTATTACCCGTATTTTTGGAGTTACAGAGTAATCTGCCTCTGATAGTTGTGTTACTGGTCTTGAATTCTGAATAATATCTTTTCAACTTTCTTTGAGCAATCACTAAAATAATAATCAGAAGAATCATATCTAATCACATATTCCACTCTTTATTCTACATTCCTCAGCTTTTTGTCTTCTTTCAAACCATCTTCAAACCATTTGTACCTTACAGTTTCTATCGGAATATACCCTCTGATATATTTATTCAATCAAAAAAATTCCCTTCATACACAGTTGCAGTTATATGATCTTGTTTAAGCTTCAAGAATTCTGTACATTTCTGATCAAGAAATCTCTGACTGATATATATATCTTTCAGAACTCATCTCAAAAAATTTCCAAATAGCCCTTTCTTAATTACAACAGAAATCAATATTTTCCACCACTGGCAAGCTGAATATTTTTAACATAAATATCATACCTTTCTAACATTTAATTGATGAACAGAAACAATCCCGATAATATTCTCTAACCAGATTTCAGTTCTTTCAAGATCATTCTCAACTGTAATTCTCAATTCATCCACACCATATATATACATGTACGGATCATTAATGATGTAGATAACTTACCCGTTCAGACAAGCTCTATACCTTAAAGCACTTCGGGAACCGATCAAGAAACAAGAAGGATAGATACTGTAGCAGATACAATTTCTTCTATTCACTGAAGAACATCAGTTATAATTCTAAATAATTATGTATCATTTCTTTTCTATTATTTCATCACCATCATTCAAGAATTAATTACTTATTGAGTTAATACTCAATATTACCGATTCAGTTTTCATTTTATTCACCAAACTATTCATCTCCAGTATATATTTCGTAATCAATGCCATCGATATGTTCATCTAACATTTCAACTATAAAACAGTACCAAACAAATATATCAGCATCCGATCCCGACTCAATTTTGACTCAATCATGGCATGTACCTCCAGACTCTTTTCAATACTTGACTTAATCCTAGAATCGGCTAAACCCGGTTAGCTCTGATACTACTAAATGTAACGTCCCCTAACCCAATACCGTCGTTGGAACAGGGTTATGAGACATTACCAGCCAGTACAGTCCAATTCCGGTCATTAATTAAAATAAATATTCACACACGTCCTAGTTTTAAGATGTCATTCCTTTAATGGGCCCTCGCGGTCCAATATGAACAGTAAATTCAATTCGGGACTAAGTTAGAATCACTACGAATTTTTAGTAAATTTTAAAATTCATACTACATACCGTTGCCAACCATAATTTACTCATTTCATCAATACTTCTACAACCTAAATGACTCTCATAAAACATCCTAGGTACATGCCATTACCAATACTCAACATACTTTACCTCATTGAATTCGGGATCGGCCTGGGATGCTGATTCAACAGTCTAACCTTAACTTAACTGCGCACGGAAACAAACGCATGCACGAGTATGGTATACTCAGTGGTATTTCTATAATCCGAACATTTAATAATATAACAAATACTTAAGATCATAATAACAATCAATTATTCAATTATTTATTTCATAGATAAATTTCAACTACTTACCATGTAAATTTATTACAAATCATATAATAAACACAATAACATAATTGTTCAATTCTTAAATAAATCAATTATTATTTACTCTATTCTTTCACTTACTATTCGGTATAGCTTTCCTTAATTTATTCACAATTCAATATCATTAAACTATATTCAACTATACACTTATCAATCATATTCCATTTTAATTCATTTCAATAATGTACCAATTTCCTTTATATCATATCAACTTACTATCCCCGATAGCTTTCACTATATACATACGATTCATATATTTCAAATCACATTTCAATTCATCAAGTGGCATCATATATCATCAATTCGAACTCAATCATTTCATGAACCTTTGGTTCATATTTTCAATTTCATATCTAAATTTTCAATTCTCAATTCAATTTCTCGTTTCATTTCAATAGCTTGATCAATCAAATTTATTCGATTTATCTTTCACTTATTTACCCCTATTAACAAGACTCGGACCTTGGCGGATACACGGACCAACCAATCACATTAGTTTGGCACCCAATTGCCTCATCGGGTAGTTCAAGCAAAGTTGACACCAGTGTCTCATCGGCCTAGCCAAGAAAGTTGGTACCCAGTACCTTATCGAATCTATCCAAAGAAATATAATGACACCAGTGTCTCATCGACTCGAGGTCGAAGTATCCCTAAACTTTTCCAATCCTATGGCATGCCAACTATATCCGACCTAGCCCGATATTGTTAATAGGGTATTTGATTCACTTTCTCGATTCAATAATTCTTTCATCAATATACCATTCTGATAATCACATATATTCACCCATTTTCACAATTCATACAATTTCATTCAATTCAACAATATATTTCAATTATTCACATTAATTCATAATTCAATACAATTCAAATAACTTTTCAATATCAAATATTCAAATATCATAATCTCATATTTTCATATCAATTTCATCATATTTCTAATCAATGTATTTTTCATATAACATTCATTCAATATTCAAATTTTTACATAAATCGTATATATTATATAATTCAATCAATATGAATTCAATCAAAATAATTTCAATCAATATAAATTCAATAAATTCATCGCATACCAAAATCAATCCATTCCAATTGTAAAACATTATAATTCTAACACTAACAATTGCCATATGTATATAAATATAACAAATAATGACTAAGTTCGGATTATAGAAATACAAACCGTAGTTTCTGAGCTAACTCCCGTTGACTTTGTCTTGTCCTTTCTTAGCCGAGATTTTCGGTACCACATTGATTATTAAAATTTAAAGCTTCAAAACCTTGATTTTCCCTTTTCTCCCTTTCTTTCTTTCTTTCCTTTCTTTCTCCCCTGCTCTTCTCTGTTTCGTTTTTGCTTTGTTTCTCTTTTTCATTTCTTTTATTTCATTTATTTCTTGTTTTTATTATTAAACTATTATAATATTTATTATTTATACATGTGTATATTTATTAATACACATGTATTTATTTATCACCTTACACTTGTAATAATTTTTATTTATTTATTTATTTAATATAAAATATTATTAATATAATAAACTTTAATTATTATTATTTTACTTATATAATAAGTAAATACACATGTATAATACATGTGTACCATTTATATTTGTACACATTTAACTTATTTTAACCATACATTTGTCACCCCTTTTTGGCTTATTTGCTTCTTTAGTCCATTCACTTTTATTTATTCTATAATTAAACTTTCACTCTTCATTCAATTTAATCATTTTATCTAATTATCCTTAATTTAAGTTAATTCACTTCATTAAACTTTAAATTAATCACTCACTTAACTTCGTAAATATATATATTTTTTAATAAATATTTACGAATCCATTTTTCAGAAACGGAGACCCGAAAATGTACTTTTTCGATAACTATAAAATTCGGATCATTACACTTCCTCTGGAGAGTTGCCAACTTTTTTGGTATTTATAAGAAACTCGATGCCTTTGGAAGGCTTCCTGTTAAATAATGAGACACCTTTCTGCATGCAACCCAGTAAAGTTGGTCAGTAAAGCTAAGCTTGTAAACAAAAGGAGAGCTACACATAAAATTAAGCTATATAAAAATACATGACTGAAGAGAAGTCAATAATAATATGGCAAATTATCATGATATACTTAGGCACCCCTCTGTGACAGTTTCAGTACTAGATAAGTAACTGCTACTTGAAGAACCACTCATACTTATCCCAACATAAAGAAATTACTGACTTGGAGTTCAATCTTGTAAGCCCGGCGTTGCTCAAGCGTAGCAGTATCTGACAATTCAAAATTCATTTCTGGATGCAACTCACAATCAGGGACAACTCCATCTTCTACAATCGAGGTTGAAGGTCTCTTTGATGAAGTGTCACTCTCGAAGCTCCTAGGCAAGTCAGAATCACCTATCTTCAGCTGTTGATCCATCCAAGCTCCCTTTGACTCAATGGTGCTAACCAAGCACTGCACTGATTCATGCCAGAGAAAAATATCCTGGACTGCAGACAAAGTTGTGGTTGAACCAGATGGTGGCCGTAGAGAAGTTTTCAGGAGGCCATTGACAACCCTGCAAATATCTGATGGAATTATAAGAGTTTTAATACATTGCATAAAGTACGAAACATTAAGAAATAAAACAAAATGAGAAATTAAAATATCTGTTTACATTAGAAAGAAGCTAAAGCAAGCTCGGAAAAATCTCCAAAGACAGATTTTCGGTTTAATTTTTATATTGACCTTCATGATTTTTACAAAATTTGGGAGAAAGGTTCCATTTTCATATGAGATTTCACATACAATTTAATTATATGATTTCTAATTCATTTTACTATAGTGCAACAACTAGAAATAAATTAATCATTGTTTTTAAACAGGTATGATCACACGCACAAATTAGAAAAGAAGCTAAAGCATGCTCTGATAGCTCAATTGATAACTGGTACTTGAGTTAATTCCTATATTGACCAACATTCCTTTTTCAAATTTTGAATCAAACTCATAGAGGATTTTACATCTAATTCAGGATACTTCTATGGGAAATTTAACATGATAAACACACTAGATGACACAGAAGTAGCACTCATGTCAAACACTTGTATTAACGATTATTAGGAAAAAGGAATACCTTTCAAATATGTTTGGTGAATCCACGTCACAATCATAGTTCACAAATATATCGATGATTATCTGTGAATCCCCACCAATCTTGTCCAACAAATTAGGGACAATCATTTTCTGTAGAAAACTTGGCTGGAGAACATTCTCTAGAACTCGAAGGATAAGCATAGGGAAGAGTATTCCAATTTCAGCTTTCAACCCTGACCTAAATTTTGTTAACAAGCTCATAAAAATAGAACACTGAAGCTGGAAAACTGACATTACTGACAATGCACTGTTTCTTAACAATGATAAGCAGAGATACTGCTTAAGTACATTAAGAAACCTGCATGATGTAACACGGAATATAAGAACACCAAAATAAATTTAACTGAAAACTGCAGAAAAACAAGTGAGCTATTTATCACAAATACTACAAGACATACAAAACCTTCAAGAAAAATAATAAATTGTTCAAAAGAAAATAATCAACGATGTTTTTGGAGCATTTACCTTATTATTTTGTAAAATTAGCTAACCAAAGATTCTTTAGATAGTTCCTCCAACTACCCAGTGTATATAAGCACACGAAAAGAAAGGGTTATTTGGGTGTATTATAATCTTCAATTATGTGTAACACAGATTCATTCAGGATTTCTTATGTTGCCTCTAAGTTGGAGGATCAAGACCCCATAGCAATATCCAATTTGAGGTGTCGGATATGTATCCTCCATATCTGGGACTTTGAAACCTAAATACCTTTACCCTTAATCAATTATGTAACACCCACATCTTGATAACATTGAAAACATCCAAAGTCTAAATGTTGAATACCATTTAAGGCTCCTAAATAATCATAGTAATAGTATACCAATAACTATATGGATAATAATAATAATAACAGTTGCTATCAAAGATAAGACCCAAAGTAATATGGCACCATGCAAAAAACCATGATAGCTAATAGTATCGTATTACAAGTCCATGTTTCAAAGGAAATAAAATAGAATCTTACTTGAACTTAGTATAGAATGACTTGCCTCTCATTTGTGCCCCAAATTGGACACCCTTTGTCCATAATAACCTTGAGGAGTTCCAAAGATAATGTCTTGCCTCTCAAAAGGATCTGATCATCCGGATTCTCCTGCGATGAAAACTTCATGGACAACTTACACAAATTCTTAAAAACATGAAACCCATCCTCCCTAATTTTACTACTAACCACAGCGGAACCTGATTCCGCCCCTTCCTTCATCTCTTCCTCCTCAACTTCCTCATTCTGCTCGCCATTCGACAACTTAGACTCACCATTTCGCAAGTCGTGAACCGTAATCGGCTGAGAAAGCTTCAAATCGGGAACCCCTTCACTAGCATTCATAACCTCGCTAAGAAAATTCTGACAATTATAAAGTGAACTTCCTTCATTTAAATTCTTATGAGTAAACTCTAAAAGCTCATTAACCGACACTGCTTTGATAGAAACGTCCATAGAATCTTCTTCCGCCCGGGTGAATACAATAAGCATAATCTGAGCTAAAACGGACTTAGCACATGCCTGAATGGTTCCGCTTAAACTACCTAAATATACGTTATAACAAGTTTTAACGACGAGAAGCAAGCAATCGCCACGGATCAAAACGCAAGGACATCGTACGGTGGAGAGTAAAACACGTAGCACAGCAAGCTCGACCGGTTCCTCGCCTATGCCACCGACTTTGCAAACACTTTCGACAATTTTGTATAGAATCGGATTTGACTTATTGCTATCGATCTCGCCGCGAACGATGCCGAGGGAGAACAATTTGAACGTACACTCAAGTGCCGGCTCGGCGACTTTAGCGTAATTGGAGTCGAGGGCGAGAAGGATAGGTTTGAGGACAAAATCGGCGTCGGACGAGGAAATGCCGAGCAGAGTAGACTTCGGATCGGACAATCCGGTGTCGGAGAGAGTGTCAAGCTTTTCGAGAGTGGATTTGCATGAGGAAACGATGTGAGAGTGTTTCCGCCAAGCGGCGTTTTTGATGATCTTATCGAGAGACGGTCCCAAAACGCGGCCGCACCTCGACGGACCGCCGAGCGTTTGGGAGGCTGACATCGTGGCCTCAATCGGCGGTTCAGATCGGCGAAATCTGGTATCGGCGTTGGTTAAAATTCAAATTCATTGGAAAACAAAATGCCAGAGAATGAAATCAATACAATAATAATTATAATAATAATAAAGGGAGAAAGCAGCGACGGGCTAACCTTCAGTTTTCTTTCTTTTCGAAATAACTAAATCTTCGCGCCACCGTACACGCATTTCTTTATTGTTTGTAATTTATAGTGGTCTAACTTTGTTTCCAGTCCCTGTAACTTTTACAAATTTAAAATTTGATCCTTTTTTTTCAATTCCAAAAATTTACTCCCTACTCTTTTGATTTAATTATTTAAATTCAATTAATAACTTTCATTAAATTGGATAAATTTTGCTGAATCCAAATTGTAACACTAATTTAAAATAGAAAAATGAAAGCGACTCTAACCTTAAGTATACACGACAAAATATAAAAAGTTATTATGCTAGAATCATCACAAAACTTCAAAGTAGTACTTTATATGCGCATTGTTTCAAGTTTGTCTCATTCCTTGATGTATGTCTACTGCCAATTGTTTCATTAATATAGGTC
This sequence comes from Gossypium longicalyx, assembly GCA_025698465.1. NCBI lineage: Eukaryota > Viridiplantae > Streptophyta > Magnoliopsida > Malvales > Malvaceae > Gossypium > Gossypium longicalyx. The sequence goes on from CM047007.1 coordinate 87,622,561, forward strand.
TCGGGATGGATAATCGCCTTATTTTTGGGTTGATTATCGAGTAATATTCATGATTTTGTAATGTATAATGTAATTGTTGATGTCTAATAAAATGTTTACAAGTGAAAGTCTATACTAAATGTTAAGTTAGGAGTTTTATTTAAGAGAATCGGGATAAAATTATAAAATTTTAAAAGAGTTAAAATTTAAAATTTTTACGTTAAAAGGATTTAATTTGTATTATAAATTTTTTTTAAGAGTTAAAAATATAATTTTATTTATTTATTTAAAAGCTACAAGAATGATTTATATTTTAATTAGTTAAGGAGAGGTTAATCTAATTTTTTAGTTTTTACTCATCTGACTTTCACAAGCCTTTAAATTAGGTATGCAAGCAAGTTTTTATTTATTTCAAATATATATTATAATGAAATTTAATAAAAGCACATTACTAATATAATATAATTAAATTTTAATTATAAAATAGAAAATAATGATTACATTAAACAAAATTTGGCTTAAATGTCGTTTTTATTTTTTATTAAGTTTTTGGGCTTTTTTTAATAAGGGAAATAAACTAATTTTAGGAGAGGGAAAAGGAAATAACGTTTAGCTGGACGCGTTTTCTCTCAACGGTAAAAACTAACGACTTTTTGAACGTTGCCGCAACGGTAAAAAAAATTGAATGGAGCTAACAGTAAACTCTTTTTTACCCTATAAATACCCCTAAATTTTATTCTTTTCATTCACATCCTTCTTTCAACTATCTTAAACTCTCTCAATCTTTTTATTCTAAATTTATTGATATTCTCATTTAAAAATATATTTTTTTAATTATCTTGCATCTTATTCATTCGAATTAATTTCTCACGAATGGCCGCCTCTCTAATTCGTTTTGACGATAAACATATTTCCGCTGCCCAAGCAATAATGGTAAGACAAAATTTTAAATTTTGTTATTTTTAATTATGCTAAATTTAATTAATTATTTTTTGATAATTTAAATTTTTTATTTTTAATTATGCTAAATTTAATTAATTATTTTTTGATAATTTGAAATAATTTTTTTATGTTATAAATAGACAGATGATTGTGTTTTGGAGGGTTTCATACATAATATGGAAAAGCTTTTGATCCCTCAAATTTGTGGCTACTTGCAAGAGGATGGATTCTTACATACATATCGCATGTTCGGGTGCTGCAAACTCAATCCTACACTAATCAATGCGTTGGTGGAAAGATGGAGGCCTGAAACACATACTTTCCACCTTCCATGTGGTAAGTTTACAATCACACTCGAGGACGTAGTGTTACAACTCGATCTACCGGTGGATGAGCCAGTCGTCACGGGATCAACAGTCGTTCCCGATAAAGTGGACCTCTGTGGAGCAATGTTGGGAAAAGTCTCAAACAAGTTTGATGGTGGTCGGGTATCGATCAACTGATTGGAGGATAATTTCGAAGAGCTTCTTGAAGACCTAATAGAGGAGGTCATAGAATAATGCTCTTGAGCATTCATCATGAGGTTAATTGGGGGAATTTTAGTGCCTGATAAATCTCAAAATTTAGTGCACATAAGGTGGCTACTACATCTAGTGGACTTCACTGAATGAGGAAAACTAAGTTGGGGGTCTGCCGTCTTGTCCACGCTATATTAGGAGTTGTGTCGGGCCACGGTACCAAATGCGATGTCAATCGGTGGTTGCCTGCTCCTACTAAAGTCGTGGGCTTGGTGGCGACTACCGTTTTTACGTCCCAAAATGACTGACCCATACGTGTTCCCATTCGTGACGAGGTAAAAAATATAAATTTATTAATAAATACGTAGTTTGTACAATAAATATTTTTATTTATTATATGTTTTGACTAACATATCGCCTGTACAAGTGGAACCATGGGCCGAGTTACATGGGATTACCGGATGAGCTTGAAGATTTTAGGCTGCTGTTAGATCAAAGCTATATTAATTACGCAATGATTAGAAAAAAATAAAATCGTACGTAACAATATTTGAAATTTTGTTTTTCAATTTGAATGGATGTCATTTGCTGATGTCAATATCATATCTTGCATCTTGTTGGAAGTGTTTACAAACTAAGATATGTGGGACGTGAAGGTGCCATTGTTAATGTACGTGACAGTGGAAATGCACGAATCGGACCAGGTATTGCAGTAGTTCAGGTAAAGGTAGCAAATTCTGCTGCCACCGCGAGACATAAAAGAGCTGCAAAATGTGGACATGCGGGGGAAGAACGACGAGGACTGGATAGAGAAGCACAATGAGCACATCCAGGCTTGGGATTATAGGATGAAATCCTTACCCGTCTGTGAACAATTTTCCTCAATGGACAGGGCGGTAGAAACCGATTGCATGATGTAGTTTAAAGTCATTGGGAAGCCACATCTGCTTTCGTTGGAGGCGAGTAGACATTCGACCGAAGAGGTAACGACGACCGTCACAACAGCAGCAGTGTAGGAGGGGATACGGTCACACAACAGATTCATTATTGGCTTTGACAAAAGAAATGCCGCTTATGTCTACGTAATATTCGAGTCAGTTCACTTCACTTGTTTCTCTTCATTTCACTAACCCCAGTGTTTTTTCATAAGCACAGCACTATGCATCACTGCCGCACGTGGATGGTTCTTTGTTCCCGTATGTACACATTTCAAAGCACCGACATTCTCCACATTCTTCACCCCCATGCCAACGTCGATACCGACCTAGATGTCCGACCAAATGCTGGCGCATGCACTGCCACTAATGATGACACAGACACAGACACCTATGCAGCAATCGATGCTGGGGACAATGCCGATATACCCGAGATTTGGGTCACCTTATTGTTACACGTCGATACTGACACAAATACCACACACATCACTGTTTTTTTATAGTGACCTAAGACGACACAACAGTCAACCACGGAGGACTATGATGGCATTGGTGTAGTAGAAGACAAGGCCCAAGGGCCATTGCTAGGTGCGGGTGGAGGTGATAATGGCAGTGAGGAGGAAGTGTATAGGCCCCTACCTCCGAAGCCCCACAAAAATCCTCCATGCAATCGTTGTCCACTGCTTTGTAGCACACATTCTCCCCGACGAGACGATTGATGTATTTTTTTTTATGATTGATGTATTTTTTCTAAATAGTGCGATGTAAATATATATATTTTTGGAATAAATAAATAAATCGAGGTTTTTCATTTGAACATCACATTTGTCTTCATTACTATATAATGTGAGTTATGAGTAAGTTACTGCAATGTCCAACAAATTTGGAACATTCAAATAATGGAAGCATTGTAATAAATATTATTTGGAAGAAAATAATGTTATTGGCACTGAGGCCCCAATGTAACCTTGTATAGAGAACACGTTACCTTCGTATGCCCTTGGTTTCTACAATACTCACATAATCTTTGTTGATTGTCCATCTCCCGAACATCCATATTGTTCCTTATCCGGGTAGAATTCAAGTGACCTTGGAGGATGCGATGCAAGTATTTGTTCAGAGCCAACTCGTACGGTGCACTAGACACCGACAATTACATACTCTTATCTGGGATGTTTGGGAGTTCAGGACTTCACACACTATAAATATGTTCTATTCGGTAGACATAGTTGATGTAAGACACGTACTCAATTCGTACGTTCCCACATACAACAATTACATGTGTGTATGGGAACTGAAGTGCTTGGGATCTCCCACAATCACAAGTCCCTGCTGTTAGGTTCACACGATAAGATGCCATTGACATGTCGTGGTTGGGCCTATCATGCTCCGTGACTTTAAAATAGATGTTCAGACGTAAGTGGCACACTACGTACATAGTGTTCATGCTCACTGTATTTCATTGAATCTCTTTTATGATGTTATCGCATCAAGTACCGCCGCCTGTTATCTGTCCAGCATACGCTGTTACGCTCTTCGAAAATAAGGCAACTAGAAAAAAGTATGTTTCTTTCACAATCGAGATTACCAATAAATGACGCGTCCCCTTTAGTACAAAATTGATGCACTCGACCAAGTTTGATGTCATGTGCCTATATCATAGACCCCCGTCGTATGGTTACGTCACTGTTCAAACGAAATATTTGCTAGGTACATTGCACTATAGGCATTGATAGTGCTTAGGTTGTTCAACATTTTATGGAATCGATGTTGGACGAGCTCGTAACCTGTTAAGAAACGCCTATTCGTTAGTTCAACAAACAAACTCAGTATGGTTATTTGATGTACAATGATTAAATAGTTGGAACTACAAACCCATGTCAATGACTAAATCTTGCTCAGTTTCTGAAGGATATTTTTTGTGATAATTGGATCCCAAATGTCGTAAGTCGTACCAATAATGGGTGCGATCCCATAGGCTACCATGACGCTCAATCTCGGACAATATATCGATTTCCTTGTCTGATATGACATATGTCTGGTTACCAGCAAACGCAGCAACGTAATCAACTCATGAAGAAATTTGATTCATCTGCTATTTCTCCAGCTACCGACAAAATCCTTCGATTACTGTCCTGAGCAACAATAATCAACAAACAATACTAATACCTTTAACCTTCCTTCTTATTCAAAGGCCAGCACTATCGTGGACGCAAGAGAACTCTAAGGCGGAGAGCGACTATTGAAGTGTAGTAAAGGTGATGCTTCTTTCGAAGCGACGATAATTTTCGTTATTAAACAAGGCATTAATAACTACAACCATTGTCACACCGACCTGAGTTGAACCTCTACTGTGCCGGAACATTCATTCTTCATCTGAGAGTCTTCTTGTGTCCATTTCGGTGTTAGCCTTCAGATAAGAATGAAATATCAAAGATACCGACTGTTTAGAAATAGAGAAAAAAATTACATTAATTACACCGAAAGTCCCTAGAGTTTTTTCGTATAATTATGACATCAATCTTATATATGATATATATAAGGCACCGTTTGAAGGTATCCAAAAAGTTTGAACTCCTAACCGCATAACGACCGTCACTTGGCCACCCGATTATACTCGAACCTGTGACCACATCATGGCCATCAACTAGGATCTCCACCTAGACTTCGACCTCTGATCGTATTAAGCATTATTACACTGAAACTTGATTTCCTCACGGTGGGTTTTTGAGGTGATGATTTTATCCCGCCATAACATATGACATGTACATGTTCCAAGGCGCGTTATCACGTCCCTGACCCCTCAAATCTACCTATGAACTTCTACTATTTCAATTAAAAACCCTAAACTTTAATCTCAAAATCCAAAAACCCAAACACTAAAAAAATTAAAAACTCTAACATTGGGCACGCTTTCCTAAATAAAAAACAACAACTTAAATGTCTAATTTAAAAAAAAAAACCTTTTTTTATATTAATTTAGCCATTAAATTCCTAAAAGTGAAGAGATCAAACTTTAAATGTGTAAAAACCATAGAGATTAAAAGCATAATTAAACCAATTTGTTGTTGTTTGTTCCTCAGCCATCTAAACGTTATGGTAGTTTTTCGAATGTCCAAGGATCATTTAGGGAATAAATTATCTGTATATAATTCTAGGTCAATATAAATAAAAGGCTGGTTATCCCTTAACATAGCAAATCGAGTTAACAAATAAGTGAATTCATTGCGTGTGTCAATTTCTAATTTCTAGGTTTATTTATTTATTTATTAATTTTGGATTCTTTAGCTATTATTTTTGTTTAATTTTTCAACTCTTTTAATTATCCATAAAAAGCATCTATGGTCACAGAATAGATACTATGATATCCTTCAATGGGACAACGCAGTTAACACGGTCATTGTTCCCTCTGTCACGAATGACAACGGAACCATAATCGTTACCGTCACTGTCATCGTTGCAACTGCTATTGCTGTCTTTTCCGACGGAGTTCGGCACAATCAAGTGATTTCTTCCTCCTAGTGTCCCCTCCCTGTACACAAATATACTTTCATCTTCCATACACCGCCACTTTCGGTATCGATCGTAATTACGTTGAAGAGGTAGTCCCCTACGAAAGAAAGTAATCGTTAAGAAATTTAAATCTGAATGATTTTTTATAATATAGAAATCGACATAGTATCAGAAAAAATCGATTTTTACATAAATTTTTTAATTTTTTAAACATACAATTATTTTAATTTTTTAACATAAATTTTTTTCTTAACAAGCTAAAAATAGCAATTTTTAATATTTGATAGGGCCCAGCAAAAAATCAGAAAAAAATCGAAATTAGATTAGATTTGGGTTTTATTAAATTACTTCTATATATTCTATTTCGTTCAATTGTTTTCACAAGTTAAAAATCATAATTTTTATTTAATTTATAATTAGTTTTATTTTTATAATATAAAAAGTAATTTTATGTTTAAATACTATTAATTGGACTAATAAAATTTTGAAATTTAAAATAAAGGGATTATATTTCAAAAGACCAAAGAATACAGAGACTTAAGGCAATATTAGACCAAAAATCCATAAAAAAAAAAATTAGGTGATTCGTACCTGATATGGAAGATATCGGAAATATTCCACATCTGAATGTAAAAGTTAACGGCGTCGAGGAAGGCACGGTAAGTGTCAATGTGGAGCCCGTCAATCCTAGGGTACGGCAACTTCGGTCTAGGGCGGGGATCCGTTGGAGACGGCGGCTCAGCAGCCGTGGAACTTAAGGAAGAGAAAGGTTTAGGCTGCCACCACGCGGTGTAAACGTACTCCTTCCAGCCGAGCCCCGGAGTTTCCTGGTACGGCGGGAGGCCGACGAAGCCCATGGTGACCATTATCGGCTCCAGCTCCGCGTGCGTCATCAAGGGTTTAAACGTCGTCGTCCGCCATAGCGCTAGCTTCCTCATGCACAGTCTCATGCAATCCTCCATTGTTACGAAGTAGTTTTGAAGAAAAAATTTGAAAAGTTCTTTCTTTAATATTTTATAAAGGGAGAGTTTTGATTTGTAGTAGGAAACTTTGTTGGGAGGTAGAGTTTGGACTCTTAAATCAAATTAAATTTAATTCAGTATATATCATAATTTATTATTTTCATATGGATTAAAAATTTTAAAAATTGAAAAGTAATCACTTTAATTTATTAAAATTTAGTCCCGTACTTTACAATAATTAAGAAGTTAATCCAATTTGTTGGTAAACACACTCCAACTCTTGTTTTACTAATTTCTTGAACATAGATTATTGAACCGATAATTTTTGTTAATTTCTTGCATAGAAATTGTGGTTTAATAGTGTTATTTAATTAGACATTTTAACAAAATTAAATAAAAGGATTAAAAAAAAATTGTAAAACAGAGGGAGAAGAATCAAAATTAAACTCAAATTTCACAAGTTTAAAAAAGGCAAATTATGTCTGTGATTAAATTTCGCCATCATGCAATCAATCAATTTCAAAAGTGAATTATTATGAACTCAGTAATAAAAATTGTAAAAGAGCTTTTAAATCGAAAAATTAAGAGAATTTAATTTTTTACTATATTTCAGTCAAAGTTACAAAATATGCTGATGGTATTTTTTAGATTATATTTTTAAAAATATAAATTAAATTTAATCAGATGATTTTCAAGGTAAAATGATATTCACAATGTTTTTTTTAAGGAATAAATATATTTTTTTAATTAATAAGCTGAATTGAAATATTTAAGCATTAATTGTTTTTTTTTAATGTTTTTAAAGTATGAATGTTGAATTATTCCTCAAATATGTAAAAGGAATAATTTAATATATTTCTTTTTAAATAAAAAAATTAATATATTTCTTAAATAAATATCAAAGAATAAAGTGAATATTATAAGGAAATACAATATCAAAATAAAAACCAAATTAAACTTTCAAAATATTAAATTTGTTTAGAAAATATTTACTTTTTGTAAATCTATTAACCAAAAAAAGTTTAACATATTGCTCGAAGTATATTTAGAAAAAAAATATAAAATAATTTTTAAAAAAAGTAAATTTTATTAATTTGTGGGTATGCTATCGTGACAGAAGTTTTTCCTTTACATATATAAATCTTTTAATTATATTTTACATTTAAAAAACTTCTGGTTAAAGAAACTAATGATTATTTTGATTCCATCATTAGTAACCAAATTAGCGGGATTTAAACAGTAAAATATAAAATTTTATTATATTTACAAATTTATATATAATTTACTTGGATAACATAGAATAATTGAATGAAATTGTAATTATTAGTGTGAAAATAAAATAAAATAAAAAACACAGTTTTTACGTGGAAACCCTTTCGGGAAAAAATCAACCATAAGTAGAGGAGAAGAAAATTCACTTTGTCGAATTTGAAAAATTACAAGAGGAATAGACTATGTCTATTTATAGGCTTGTAAAGCCATATTCTAATAGGAGTGTAGTAAGATTGAAACACCTTATTTTAATCAATATAAAATAGATGGAGTTTAATAAGGTCTAAAAAACCTTATTCTAAAATAAAATAAAAGAAGTATAGTTCTATATGAATTTTACTTTTATTTTATTTTACCACTGTATTTTATTTAAATAAGGATTCGAGTCACTTAATTCTAACAATCTCTACCTTGACACGAATTCTCAATGAATAAGTTCTTCATCGCGAAGTCTCAACAAATAAGTTCTCCACATCTTCTATAAAACCCCTTAAGGGTTTAACTTTAACAATAAATACCAACCAAGTCTAAGCAATATTCAAACTTGGTTATAGGAAGTGACTTAGTCATCATATCTGTAGGATTTTCATGAGTAATAATTTTATTTACAACAATATCACCACGAGCAATAATATCATGAAAAAAATGATACCGAACATCAATGTGTTTTGTTCTCTCATGAAACATTTGATCTTTTGTAAGGAATATTACACTCTAACTGTCACAAAATACTGTACTGATTTGAAGGTCTTCATTGAGTTCACTAAAGAGTCTCTTCAACCAAATAGCTTTTTTACGAGCCTCAGTAATCGCCATGTACTCAGCTTTAGTAGTAGACAAAGCAACTGTAGTTTGCAAAGTGACTTTCCAACTGATTGCACAACCTCTGATTGTAAAGACATAACCTGTGAGAGATCTTTTTCTATCAAGGTCTCCATCAAAATCAACATCAACATACCTAATAACTCCATCTCTAGTTCTTCCAAAATGTAAGTACACATCAGTAATACCTCGTAAGTATCTTAAAATCCACTGAACTGCTTTCCAATGTTTTTTGCCAGGATTCGCCATGTATCTGCTAACTACACTGACTGCATATGATAAATCTGGACTTGAACAAACCATAGCATACATGAGAGATTTCACTGCACTAGAGTATGGAACATGTGACATGTACTCAATCTCATTATCTGATTGTGGAGACAAAGCCGATAAAAGTCTGAAATGGGCTGCTAAAGGAGTACTAACAGGCTTAACATTCTGCATATTGAACCTGCAAAGAACTTTCTCAATGTACCCCTTCTAACTTAGGTACAATTTACTTATTTTTCTATCTCTGAGAATCTCCATACCAAGTATATTCTTTGCTAGTCCCAAATCTTTCATCACAAATTCTTCACTTAGTTGGGCTTTGACCTTTCTTATCTCTCTTTTATCTTTTGCTGCTATCAACATGTCATTAACATAAAGGAGTAGATACACAAAAGAACCATCACTATTTTTCTTAAAGTAAACACAACTGTTAAAACTACTTCTTTTGAAATCATGAGAAGTCATAAAGGAATCAAACCTCTTGTACCACTGTCTTGGTGACTGTTTCAAACCGTAAAGAGACTTTTTCAACAAGCAAACATAGTCCTCTTTTTCTAAGACTGTAAAATCCTCTGGTTGTTACATGTAAATATCTTCCTCAAGTTCTCTATGTAAAAATACAGTTTTTACATCTAACTGCTCAAGCTCCAAATCATGCATGGCCGCAATACCAAGTAAAGCTTGAATCGAACTATGCTTTACAACTAGGGAGAACACATCTGTAATACCCTGAAAATTTTTACAGTAAGATATTATCCTTGATATAGTAAAATAAGGAAATAAAGTGACAAAAAAGGGAATTTTGAGTTATGTCAATATTGAGAAGTATATTATGATATATTAATTCAAGAAAGGACTAAATTGTAAAAGTGAGAAAAGTTTTGTTGCACAAGAATAAATACTTAAAATTTGAGGGGTTAAAGTGTAAATATGAAAAAGTTAAAGGACCAATAGTGTAAATATTTTAAGAGTGGAATGATCTAGAAACTAAGGAAAATGGATGGATTAGGACCAAATTGAATAGGTGAAGAACTATGAGGGACTAAATTGCAATTTTACCAAATTAAATGATGACTCAAGGATGAAATTTTAAAAGATAATAAAGGGCAAAATTTTCAATTGGAAGAGAGAGAAATCTAGAAAGTAATGATGATGTTCATGATATTTTATGATTATTTAATTAGATATATATTATTTTAATAAGATATTTTATTATTTTATTATTTATTATTATTATTTTATTATTAATTATTTAGTATAAAAGGAAGGAAAGATGAAGAATTTTCATCATCTTTCCATGCATGCAACCAATGTTAGAAGAGAAGGAAAAGAAAGAAATTTTCTTTTCTTTACAATTTGGTCCTTCCACCAAAAATTCACCATTTTCACCTAGAAATCAAAAGAATTTCCATAGCTACTAAGAGAGAGAAATGTTAAGGAGACCATGGGGAGTTAGAATATCAAGTTGGATTCAAGAATAGAAGTTGGAGGAGAGAGAAAATCAAGGTAAAGATTAGTATCAATAGAACAAGGTAAGTACATTAAGATTTCAATATGTTTTTAAGTTTGTTATTATTGACAAAGCATGGAAATAATGTTATAGTAGAGTTTTCTTACATAAGGTCCTATGTTCTTGATATGTTAGTGAAGAGAAAATAAGAGAAAGTGATGAGAAATGGTGTAGAAAAAGAAAATAAGTGTGTTATAACATGGTAATTAATATCTTGTACCAAAACAGTTTTTGACAGCAGCAGTAGTCTAACTTTGAAAAATCATCAAAAATTTTAGAAATCGAATTATAAGATGAATAAAGTATTAAATTAAAGCTTATTGAGTCTAGTTTCTTATAGAATAAATTATGTAAGCAATGGAATTGTAAATCATGAGATATAATCAATTTTGTGAGACAAGATCAGAATGATTTCGGGTTCCCCTGTTCTGACTTTTGAAAATCATAAAAAATTGGATAAAAATAATTATGGACTTAAATTTATATGTTTAGAATCTTTAATGAGTCTATTTTCAATAGAAATAAACGGGAACATCATTCGAATTCTGTACGAGGAGATAATTAATTTTTAGTGAAGAAGGGTCAGAACTGTCAGACAGTAGAACATGGGTAAATTTAAAGAATAAAATGTACTTATTGGCTAAACCAAAAATTCTTAAAATTTTATGGTAATAATATATATGAGTCTAGTTTCATGAAAAATTAGCGGAACTTAATTTGGAGTTCTATAGCTCCAGATATAAATAATTTAGTGACTATGACACAGATGGACAGCTTGAATATTCATAAAAGTAAATAATAAAAATTATAGATAATATTACTTACAAGTGTGTTATATACATTAAGGATGTGGAATGGAGAGGAGGAGGAGGAAAATATGTATGAATATCCATCTAACATGACTAATTTGCATGTTTTAGGCTCAGGGACTAAATTGAATAAAAGTAAAATTTTATGGGTAATTTTGTAAAAATGTCAAAAATGACCAAATTGCATGAAATGGATTATTTTATTATTTAAATTACAAAATTGAATGAAATTATGAATTTAGTTCAAGATCGGAGAAAAACATGTTTTTAGGGATTAAACTGAAAAGTGTCGAAATTATGGAAAATTTTGATATTGTATAGAATTCATGGGCTGTTATTAATATGCATGAGAATACTAGCTGGAAATAAGGATTAAAATTGCAAGAATTTTATTTTTCCTGACCCTAAGGATGAAATCGTCATTAAATAAAAATTTAAGGGCAAAATGGTAATTTTGCCTAGAGTATTAATTAAATACATTAGAATATGAAATGAATGAAAATGATGATCAAATTTATTTATAAAGATCCGGACGACTCAAATAAGAGATTTGATCGTGGAAAAGAAAAGATATCGGATTAATAAAATTATAAACACAAACAAGTAATGAGATAAGTTCATGTAACTTGAATTATATTCTTAAATGCTTGAAATGCATGTTTTTGATATGAATATGATTTGAACGTTCATTATATGAAATTTTATGAAACATTGACATATTTGATAAAAGAGGAAGAAATCCTGGTTGAATGAAAGGAAAATTCGATGGATCTCTGAAAAGGAATTGACGGTAAAAAGGATCAAGCCCGGACGGGTGATCCTATCTTGATATAGCCCTCCCGAAGAATATGTGGAAAAATGGATTTAGCCCGGACGGGTAATCCGAATTAGGGTCTGAATTTAGCCTGGACTGGTAATTCAGATTCAAGCTCATTAGAGTAATTGTCGTTGTAGGGGATTTAGCCTGGACTGGTAATTCCGATAATACTCTATGAGTTTATGTTACAGGGGATTTAGCCTGGACTGGTAATCCCACTGTAAGGATGAGGTTCACGAGAGTGTGCTCTCTGATATGAAATGTGTAAGACCATGGTTGAAAGATACCATGGCAACTTGATATGAAATGTGTAAGACCATGGTTGAAAGATACCATGGTAACGTGATATGAAATGAATAAGACCATGGTTGAAAGATACCATGGCAGCGTGACATGAAATGAATAAGACCATGGTTGAAAGATACCATGGCAACATGACAGAAAATGAGTAAGACCATAGTTGAAAGACACTATGGCATCATGTCAAATATAAATAAGACCGTGGATGGGAGACGCGATGACATCTATTGAACAATTGATATTCAAGTAATATGTATCAAATGACGAATGGTTATATGAAATGGTTGTGTGAAATGTTTACAAGAACTGGTCATATGGAAATATATGTACAAAATAGTTGTATGAAATAACTATGAAGATAGATAAATGAAATAAGAATAAGTACATGGAATATAATTTATGTTAAGTTTGATATAAACTTTACCGGAATAAATATACATAAAATATAGGGAAAAGATGGAGCATGAAATATTGATATAATGAAACGATTGATATATATTTATGAAGAAACGGTAAGAGAATGATATGTTTCATGACATGTACATATATGATTATCTTTGATATGTTGATACAAGGAAATTATGTAAGTAAAGACAATTATTAAACTCAAGTGTGACATGTCGAGAAAATAAGTATATCAATATTGAATTTATATGAAATATGTGCAAGTATACTAACAATGATGTTGTTTGACGCTTAGACAAGTGTCAAGCTATTGATTGAATGGTAACATGTTTAATTATAAGGAGCATTGAAATGGTAAGTACTTAGATGAAAATAAAATTTAAGATTTTGCGAAATTTTTTTTATGATTTTGATTTAATTCCAGTTGGTTTTTAATGTATGTTTGGGGCTTCGAGGTCCCAATAGAGAGACGTTATGATTATCTTTAAAATATGAATAATAAATGACTCAAAATTATCTGAAAATGTTCAGTAAACTTCGGTAATGCCTCGTACCTATTCCGGTAATGAATACGGGTAAGGGGTGTTACAACATCTGTGAAGTCCACTCTTGGAATTTGACTGTAACCCTTTGCAACAAGCCTTTCTTTATATCTAGATTCTTCAACTCTTGGAGGCCCTTTTTTCTTTTTAAACACCCATTTACAAGGAACTGCCTTTTTACCTTTAGGAAGTTTCACAAGATCCCATGTTCTATTTTTGTGGAGTGATTTCATCTCCTCTTGTATAGCAAACATCTACTTTTTCGAGTCTTCACAGCTAACCACCTCAGAATAATTAGATGGCTCTTGGTTTGCATCTATATCTTCAGCCACATTTAAAGCATAAGTAACTAGATCAGCCTTGGCATACTTCTTTGGAGGTTTAATTTCTCTTCTAGTTCTGTTTTTAGAGATAGAGTATTGTGGTGAAGAAGCAACTCTATTCTGAATTTTTGTACTGGCTTGAGGAGTCGACTCTGTATTAATCTGATGCTCCACCTGCTTTTAATTTTCTTTATTGGAAGAGTCTTTAAGAAATAAGTTAGGTAGTATAGTAGTTTCATCAAAAACAATATTTATGCTAATCACAACTTTTCTATTTTCAGGACACTATAACTTATACCCCTTTACACTAGCTTTATATCCAAGAAAAACACATTTAATGGATCTCAGTTCCAATTTTTCATTATCAACATGAGCATACGTAGGATACCCAAAGATCTTTAAATCAGAATAATTAGCAGTATTACCAGACCATACCTCTTGTGGAGTCTTTTTCTCAATGGCAAACGGATGGAGATCAGTTGATCAAAAAACATGCAGTAAAGGTTGCTTCTGCCCAAAACAACTTTGGTAAGTTGGCATTTGACAATATATATCGAACCTTCTCCATGATCGTTCTGTTCATTCGTTCTGTAACGCCATTTTGCTGTGGAGTATGACAAATTGTCAAGTGTCTCACGATCTCTTCTGACTTGCATAGTCTATTAAACTCATCAGAATAGAACTTTAAGCCATTGTCTGTATGGAGGTATTTTATTTATTTTTTCGTCTGTTTTTCAATCATAATTTTCCAAGACTTAAATACGGAAAACACATCATTTTTCTGCTTCAAGAAGAACACCCAAACTTTTCTGGAAAAATTATCAATAAAAGTTAGCATATAATTAGCTCTACCTTTCGAAGGCACTCTAGATGACCCCCACAGATCAGAATGAATATATTTCAACGTTCCTTTCATTTTATTGATTCCTCTGGTGAAACGAACTCTCTTTTGCTTTCTAAAAACACAGTTTTCACAGAACTTCAGTTTACAAATTCCTTACCCATCAAGATGTCCTCTTTTGTTCAATTTTACCATGTCATTCTAACTCATATGCCCTAGGCGCATATGCCAAAGTTTAGTAATATCATCATCTGACTAGGAAGAGGAAGCAACAGTTGCATCACCAGTAACAGTAAAACCCTGCAAAACATATAACTTGGCAGTCATTCTTTGCCCTTTCATTACAACAAGGGAACCTTTGAAAATCTTTAAAACCCCACTTTCAGCTGTGTATCTGTACCCTTTTGAATCAAGAGTACTCAACGAAATTAAATTTCTCTTCAACTCTGGAACATGCTGTACGTCACTAAGTGTTCTAACAACTCCATCAAACATCTTAACTTTAATTGTTCCAACACTTGTGATTTTACACGAAGCATTATTTCCCATCAAAACAACATCTTCAGACACTGTTTCATAAGTTGTAAACCAATCCTGATTGGGACTCATGTGGAAGGTACAGCCTGAATCAAGTATCCATTCCTCGCTCACTTTAAAATTGTTGACAGAAGCAACTAGAAGTTCACCATCACTGTAGTCTTCTACAACATCAGCTTCACCAGAATTTTCTGGTTGTTTTCCCTTTTGATTCGCAGCCTCCCTTTTAATCCTGTTCTGTAGCTCATAGCACTCAGATTTAATGTGCTCTTTTTTTCTTGCATAAGTTACAAGTTTTACCTCTGTTTGAAGATTTCGATCTACCTTGAGATTTACTGCGAGGATTTCGTTCCTATATTCTTCCACGATCATCATCAGCATTCTGATCTTGTCTCCCACGAACAATGAGATCTTCCACCTGAGAGTCGGGTTTAACCACAAGATGCTTCATCTTATCATACGAGGTCAAAGAATCATAAACCTCATCAACTGTGAGAGACTCGCGGCTATATAAAATTGTGTCTCTAAAGGTTAAATAAGACAGAGGCAACGAACAAAGTAGAATCAACCCTAGATCTTCCTTATCATACTGAACCTCCATGGCCTCCAAGTTTAAGAGAATTTATTTAAACACTGTTAACTGTTCGTGTACAGACGCACTTTTCTCCAAACGATGAGCATAAAGACGTTTCATATGCAACTTGCTTGTTAGAGTTTTCAACATACATATTTATTCTAGCCTCTTCCATAATGCAGTGGCGGTCTTCTCCTTCATCACATCCTGCAAAATTTCATTGGACAAATACAGATGTAATTGTGTTAACGCCTTTCGATCCTTATGCTTCTTCTCTTCATCTGTTAATGTCGAAGACATCTTATCTATCCCTAGGAGGACATCCTCTAGATCCATCTGCACAAGAACTGCTTGCATCTTAATCTGCCACAACGTAAATCTAGTATTGCAATCCAACAGCGGAATTTCATACTTCAAAGACTCCATTACCATGACCGAGATGAACAACCCAAAAGCTCTGATATCAATTTGTGAACATAAAATAAAATAAAATAAATAACACATAGATTTTAAGTAGAAACCCTTTCGGAAAAAAACCACGGGCAGAAGAGAAGAAAATTCACTATGTCGAATTCGAATAATTACAAAAGGAATAGACTATGCCTATTTATAGTCTTGTAAAGCCATATTCTAATAGGAGTGTAGTAAGATTGAAACACCTTATTCTAATCAATATAAAATAGATGGAGTTTAATAAGATTTAAAAAAACCTTATTCTAAAATAAAATAAAAGAAATGTAGTTCTATATGGATTTTACTTTTATTTTATTTTACTATTGTATTTTATTTAAATAAGGATTCGAGTCACTTAATTCTAACAATTAGGATAGTAATTGTTGGAAAATATGAACATCATACATACTATTATTTACTATCATAAAATGTTAATCTAAATTAAAAGTGATCTAATCTGGTTAATGTTTATTGGACCTTAGTTATTAAATAAAGTATAAGCTAAATATGTGTAGATACTCTAGTAACTAATTTCTAATTGATGATGGATTGATTAGAAATTAGGGTTAATGTGTAAAAGTTATATATATTAAGGTTATGATCCCCAAATTACATATAAAATAACTTTTCTAATATCTCATCGTTAGAAAAGAGAGAGTTACATTTTTTAAATTTCTTGTATGCTAATTTGGAAGATCAAAATCCTAAAATCCGTAGATTTCAAAAAAATAATAAATTCAGATATGCTTCCACATCTAGTTTTGTTCTTGACTTGTTCTTAATGATTTGATATGATAGATTCTGGTTTACAATTTTAAGTTCATATTAGATCTTATTTTTACGATTACAACAGCAATTACACTATGTTGTAATTACAAAAAATTGTAATTATAATATTTGCATATTAGCATTGAACTTATAATATTTGGTTTTATATTCTAATTAGTTTATAACTTTGATTATAAAAAACTTAATTTAGAGAATATCTTAGGTTAATTTTTTTATAATTAATAAATTAAATTAATAATAATATAATATTTATAATATTTAATACTTATAATTTTTTTTTACAAATTGTCCAATACTCGCATGACATTTTTATAAATAATATAATTTTTTGTTATAACTTTATAGAGTTATTTTTTCATAAATAAGTTACAATAAAAAAATCTATAATACTTTTTTCTGAATAAATATATTGTTTTTATAATACATAACATGGAAGCATAAATAAATTATGTCTATGAACATAATATTTTATAAATAAATATATTATAATAATTTTATAAAATGTAAAAAAATTATAATAAAATTTCCCCATAACATTAAAATTTTTAGGATTTAAATAATATTTTTTATAACTTTATAAAATACACAATTTGTTTTATAATATAAACTTTTTTTGCTTATAACTATCTTAAACACTCATACATATTCATACTTATAATATAATTTTTATAAATTTTATAAAAAATTTTTAAAAAAATTAGATTTGGGTGTAATTACCTGTATAATAATTACTTCAACTTTCATCCTCCCCTAAGAATTAGAAAACGTAATGGAGGTGCTCCAATTACCCCCAATTCGGTGAGACCAACCAATTACAATGGTTACCCAAGCATGTCACTTTTGTGTAATTACAAGTAATTACACTCAAATCCAATTACTAGGGGCTTTCCAAACACTCTGTGGTAAAATAATTTCTTTTTGAAATGTAATTACTAGTACAATTATAGTATAATTGCAAGTACAATTATTGCTACAAATAAATAAGGATGAAGTCAGAAAATTACCATTACAAATAAAGAGGGGTTAGAGATGAATAATAAATTATGGGGAGCAAAGTAGAGTTTTACCATTATTCTAACATATATTTTCATAAAAGTTTAAGTGACTAAATGAAAAACCTATCATTTTAAAGGGGCTAAGGTCACTGTGTGCCCTCTTTGCTTTCCTCTTTACAAATAAATGTAGGACCAAGTACAAAATATAATTAAATCATTAGAGAGTACAAACAAATAAATAACCGAAATAATTTAAACAACATTCATCAATTGAACTAAATCCACACATTACAATTATATTTGGTTGAACTCGATTTCAAATATCCTAAGCTTTTGCCAATAATTGTAAATAAGACATATGCTATATGTACTAGAGTTTATCCCCCAACTTTGCCCGGGATTAAATTTAATTTTAACTAAAATATGCTGTCTTTTGTTTTAGGAAAATAAATTAAAATTTGAATATAATATTTTTATTAATATATGGTAAATGTAACGATATATTTTTTAATAAATAAATTTAGAATTAAAATTAAATTATTATGAAAGAGGATAATGAAATTTTTTTATATAAATATATGAAATAATTTAAGGCATAAAATTAAATAATTTAAGGCATACTTGGTGTTATCAAGATTATATGTACATGACAGAAATATTAAACATGTTAAAATCTATATAAAATGAATCATTAATATATTGAAATTTATTGAAATTTATAGCACTTCGAAGACAAAAAATGACAATGTCAATATACATATTGATCGATATGGAAAATTATGTAAAATATGAAATAAATTAAGAAATATATACTATTACAATCAATAAATGTTGGATGCAATAGCAAGTCATATTGTATTTTAAAAAAAAAAATTACAGATTCAAACTTTAAAAACGATATTGTTGAGAGCACAACTACAAACCTTAAATATGAATTGAAAAATAGACATATTGAATAATTATTACAAACTATATAAAATATATTATAATATGTAAGTAATGTAAACATGAGACATAGATACAATGTATTAAAAAATACATATAATCAAATTTTAATTATATATATTTTTAAATGAACATGACAGTTCTACTAAATATGAAATAAATTAAGCAATTTAAAATAATTAAAACCAACGACATGAACACCACACATTAAAATCTCAATTACTCAATTACTCAATTACTCAATCAAAGTATGAAGTAGGACTATATTTAAACTATTTTTAGAAATATTTCCTTAATCAATGTGGGAATGAAACTCTAATTATGTAGTTTTAAACTAAACTTTCTTATTTGACTAAAAAATATAAAATTCCTAAATAACTTAAAATAGTTTTTAAAAAATTCAAAATTCAAAATAAATAAATAACAAAATCTAATCAATGCAATATTAGGCTCATATATAATGAAAATTAAGTCTAAAAATCAAACTCAATATGATTTAAACCCGAATTAAAAGTCAAAAACTCGTAATTTCCGTAATAATTCCATCCATAAATTTTGTTTGCGTAGTCTTCACTAAAATGGTCATAACTTGAGCTCTCGAACTTGAAATCGAGTGATTCAAAATGCATTTCAAACGTAAGAAATAGATCTTCGAACTCTATTAAGACATCTCAACCCCAAAATTCCTAGATTTCATCCAAAAAGTCATCACAAGTCAACTGATTTTTCAAACTTGAAAATTGATAGCTTCGGTGAATGAAGCTTAATAAATTTCACCCTATCTGTGCACGTATCAACTTTGATGGTGCAATTACTCATGTGAAACTCTGATAGTGATTCAAATGTATACATGAGCCTTTGATTATAATTCAATTACACACTTTCAAAAATATATATATCAATTTATTTTTATATGAGATAAATATAGTTATTTGTGTACGTAACATATAAAAGTAAGATGGTGTTATATTGACCAGAAATTTCATCACACACGTATGCATGTGGAAATTGCATTTTTAGATAGAATGGGTGTGTTTGTAAATAACATATAATAAATAATAAAATATAATACTTGAAACTAAAAAGGCTTAAGGGTCCAAAAGGCCCTTAGTAAAAAAAAATCATTTGAGCCCTTAAAAATTGCACCTTATTGAGTCTTGACCAAAAAATTAATCAACTAAGCCTTTCCATTAAGAGAAACCTTTAGTTAATTGGTTTAACTATTAACAACACTGACGTGGCATACCACATCACTAAAAAAATTTAAAAGAAATTATTAAAATTACAAAAAATATTATTAAAAATATTGTAAAAAGTCTAACAATAAATTTTTTTAAAAAATAAAATAAAAGCAATTCAAAATTCAATCTTCATATTAATTAACTCTCGTTACAGTTCTATTTATATGATAAAAATATTATATAAATTACAAATTTAAACCATAATAAAAATTTAAAAAACACTAAAAAAGTTTTCAATTTGAACTTGAAAAACAGTTTCATTCTAATCAAACAGAACAAATTAAATGCAAAGTGAAGAATGAGCAAAACAAAAAGAGCATTCACACACAATATTTGTTAACACAGTTTAGATTCGTCAATCCTACTCTAGGAGCCTCACTCAGTAAATGATTTTGTTCAACAATCATTTGCATCACCTATTTGTTTAAGCACAATCTAACCTTACACAAAAAATTAATTGCAGCCCCAATACCAACCTTAATTATTACAAATCACTCTCCCGAAATACCTCACATTACATACAATATCTCTTCGTAAAAAATTCCAAATAATGATTGTCTAAACACACCCTACAAAGCTAAAGAAGAAGTCGACTAATAACCTATTTATAAACTTCTTCAAGTAATCATCCAATAGTATTTTGATAAGTTTTAAACTCCCATTTAAAAGCTAAAATTATCTCATTAATTTTCTTGAAAAATATTCAAACAAATCGATTCATAAAGCAACTTTCTGTCAACCTTAAAACTCTTAAAAAATAAGGATAAGATAAAGATAAACATGAGTTTAAACCAAATTATTAATGGTAGTTGGGGTTAGTTTTTACAGTTTTCTTAAGACAGATTCAGCCGCTCTTTTGGTGCTAAAGAAATGATGGTCGACTGTCTCTCAAGATACAACAACAAGATGAGAACGACAGTAGCACGACTGTAGTGATCAACGAACTGTAGCCTAGTTTTCTTCTATCACTGAAAACAGGTTCGAAATATGCAGAGAAAAGATCTAAAAAATTTTGTAGGAAAAATAGAGAAAATTCATTGTATATCTTCCTGCAAATTATTTTGGTTTTAAATAAAATTCAAAATAAAAGAACTTTTGGAAGTTTTCACTAATAAAGCCATTAACTTCCGTGAATTAAGGAGCCATTAAAACCCAAATTAATGTATGAATTAAAGGAGTAATTAAACTCAATTTAATATTTTTCCTTTTAATTCCAAACAGAATTTGAAGAGATAAGTTGTGTTGAGGAAAAATAAAATTATGTATTGGGCTAAAATATCCGCAAGCCTAGAAGGGCCCAACTGATTTGAACATTTCTCGTTGCCCACGCGTGCCCCTCAATCCCAACGAGTTTGGATTTGCACCCCTTGCACTCGAGAAAGAACATTAGCTTAATCATTCAATAACTACCAAGTTGGTTCATATATATAAACATATTCCACACTTGATATCTAACCAATGTGAGACTAAGCTATCCATTTTCATTAACATAATTCACAAGTGGCTTAATTTGAGCTATAATTTCTCATTCATCAGTTAATTATTTTGAGCATATGAGATACCATTGTAAAAGTCTCATGGGGTAGAATATAAAACTATAATTTTATGATTCAAGTCTCCACCTTTACTAATCAAGAATATACCTTAAAGCTTCCAAAAATCTATTTTTTCCCAACAGTCAGCCCTATGTAATGTTCACTGTGGTTCTTGATGTGGTGATGTCGAGAGGGAATTTCCCGTCACCGTTGTCACCAGATTGGGTTCTCAAAGGGTTACTATGGTTTTGTTGAGTAATATTTTCTCTAATGGTTTGAAACTGAGCTAAAGAGAGGTAGGTTGGGATTATATGGAATTGAATCAAATCCATTTTTTGTTTGTCGGAAACTGAGTTCAACGTGGTGGATTTTAAATCAAGAAAGCACTGTCGATCGTGCCAAAATAGTGATCCCATTGTTGGTGTTGTTGAGTTGGCCAAGTGACTGGTTTAAGACTTGTATAGCTTTCATTAGCTTAGATGAAGGTGGAGAATTGGTTGACTTTTTCAAGGATTTTGTGACATTTGTTGGATAAGGTGGAGCCAAAGATGATGTCAATGCTAGTCTCAAACTGACGGAGAAGGATGTGGTGGTGGAAGTTTAGTGTTTTAGGTTCAAATCCTATTATAAGCATGAATTTTATTTTTCTAGATTTTATATAAAAAGATAAAAATACTATTAAATTAATATTTATTACTTTGTTGAAATAAGAGTATTTGGATAATATATTAATTGAATTGGAACTATATTAGTAATTTGTGAAAATCACTTAAAATCAAAATTTATATATATAATAATCAACTAAAGTTTATATATACATAAATGAGTTCAATCATGCCCAAAATCATGCCACTAACGTTTACATGTTTTGTCAAAATTGTCCTAATTGTATTTTTAAGTTTTCTTTGGCCATCAATCTTCATTCTTTTTCTCTCTTTTTTTCATTCTGCTTTTTCTAACAGACTTAATGAATAAATTCAAGGTTTCAATTTTACTTTTCTTTCAAAAGGTTTCAATATTTCATATGTTTATTTACTTAGAAGTTTTTCTACTGAGTTAATTTTTTTTAGATAATTATGTTTATTTTATTTAATTAAGAGTTACTTTTTTAATTTAATGTATTATTTATTTATTTTTATTATTTTGTACATATAATTATCTTATTGGGTTATCTAAGTAAGAAATTACATCTTATTAAAAATATTCTACATCATCCCCATTAATTTTTTTTAATGGTAGTTTCATTAAATTTGTTAGAAAAGTAGATTGAAAAAAAAAAAAACAAAGGTTGATGGTAAAAAAAGTTCAAAAATATAATTAGGATCATTTTGACAAAACATGCAAATGTTAGTGGCTAAATTTATCATTAAGCTTATAAAAAAAGACTAAAATCTTAGTATATACAAGATCAACCGATGTTGTTGATATATTAAAATGTCAATATTTATTTATATATGGTATTGTATTTTTATTTTTTTTTCTTTGAGACATTATTATAAGATATTTTCAGGCCAATATATAACTTTTAAATTTTTATATAAAAGGTTAAAATCTATAAGAGTCCTTACATCATGCATAAATCGAGATTTTGATATTTTTAATCTATATACTTTTGAATTTGAAAATTTTAATCTTCACTTAAACAATATCTATTGTTAGAATAAAGTAACATGAATCCTTATTTAAATAAAATACAGTGGTAAAATAGAATAAAAGTAAAATCCATATAGAACAACACTTCTTTTATTTTATTTTAGAATAAGATTTTTTAAACCTTATTAAACTCCATCTATTTGATATTAATTAGAATAAGGTGTTTCAATCTTACTACACTCCTATTAGAATATGGTTTTACAAGCCTATAAATAGACATAGTCTATTCCTCTTGTAATCATTCGAATTCGACATAATGAATTTTCTTCTCTTCTGTTCGTGGTTTTTTTTCGAAAGGGTTTCCACGTAAAAATCTGTGTGTTCTTTATTTTTTATTTCTCTTTTCTTTGCGATATATTGTCATTACCGACATTCTTTTTTTACAAATTGGTATCGGAGCTTCCGGTTTGTTCATCTCAATCACGATAATGGCATATTTGAAGTATAAAATTTCGCATTTGGATCGCAACACCAGATTCGCGTTGTGGCAGATAAAGATGCAGCTAGTTCTTGCACAGATGGACTTAGAGGAAGCCCTGCTAGGGGTAGATAAGATGTCTTTGACATTGACGGATGAAGAGAAGAAACACAAGGATCGAAAGACGTTAACACAGTTACATCTGTATTTGTCTAATAAAATTTTGCAGTGTGTGATGAAGGAGAAGATCGCCGCTAAATTATGGAAGAGGTTAGAACAAATATGTATGTAACACCCCAAACCCAGCCTAGACATTATGGCCGAACCCAGAGGTGTCACATGAAATGGGTTGAAAAACGGTTGTCGTTACATTAAAAACCTTATCGTTCATAAGCTTTTATCACTCTTATCAATTTCAAAGTTCTCTTTCATTTAGTCATTTAGAGATAAAAAGTGTATTTAAGGAAGCATATAAAATCGTTAAGTTTAGGAAATACTATTCGATATTTTTAGAAAACATGTCTTTAGGTAAAACTGACAAAGTAAAAACGAAAACCCAAAAATAAAGCCAAACAGTTAAAACAGTCCAGAGAGTCCCAAAAAATACAAACTCTCAAATCTTAACGCCAAACTTAAATAAAAACTAAAAACAAGTAAAACAATTCTGGCGAGTGGTCACCGTCGAGTCCTCCGCTGCACCAACCCGCCTAACTCTGTGGATTACCTGTACAGAATAAACAGAGAATGGTGAGTTTACGTAAACTTAGTGTGTAACCCTACAGAATTAAGCATGCACACAAAAAGTAGAATCAGTCAAATATAGACTCGAGCTTAAGCCCATTACAGATACATATGCAAAGTCGGCCTAAGCCCATATCAGATACAGATACAAATATGTAGATTAGAAGCAGAAATCAGATATCCTACCCCCTTCCTCTACATACCATCTCCGACCATCCTTACACACCATGTGGGGTTTAAAACACCCACCCAGCCCTACACACCACATTGTACCGATGCGGCACATAACAGATATATTGCAGCCATGTTGCCAGATAATAGGTGCAAAAATGCCTTTCAGAACACTTCCTCCAATATACATCAACCCATCCCCAATATCATATAACATAACATGCATACAGAATTAACGGATATATCATGCTTAACATGCATTAAATAACATATAACAAATATTCTCCTAGCATAATAATATCAAACTCAAAATAGATTTTAGACTAGCAGATTACATAAAATTTAGGGTTAGATAGCATTTACTGACCTTATAAAAAATTTCAGTATAATGGGTTTACATGCCTGTGTGAGCCGACACACCTGTGTGGCCCACACGCCCAGATTGGCGTTGCATCACATGACCTGGCCCAAAAATCGACACGTTCGTGTGGCATGCACGTGTAAGCCCACACGCCCGTGTAACCCACACGCCCGTATAGCCCACACGCCCATCTTAGCATAGCCCATGTGGCCCATATGGCCACACTCGCGCCACCACACGTCTTTGTGCTGCGCACGGCCATGCCTTCATCGTTCACACGGCCGTGTCATCTCACATGGCCTACCACATAGATGACCACACGCCTGTGTGGTGTTGATAGTGTGGCTTTTGCTGAAACCTTATTTTCTGTATTTCGAATACACACTTGGTTCGTTTTTACAGCCAATGCAATCTCGAAGCCTCTAAAACCTAGAAATCGACATTCTAGAGCTCGAATTAATAACACTTACGAAATCACAACCGAACTTAATTCACAATCGAAGCCTTATACTAATAATCAACGCGCGCAAAAACTTATTGCTATCGAACAGAACCCCAAACACTTAAATCGCTGCAGGAACCCCAACCAAATCTTATCATTCGCCTAAATCAAGAGTAACAAAACAAACCCTTCATCAGTCACTAAATCGAATAATATTAAGACTTAACAAAAACAAGACTTATCGAACAAATATAACCCAACGTTGCACAAAAAGAACAATACAGATTCAGAAACGAAATTGAAAAGAAAATAAGTAGAGAAAGGGGAGACAAAATTTCGACGATGAGGAGAAAAGAAGAACGTTAATTTTTTTTTTAAAAAGGAATAAAATCGAATTATCCTCAAATCCTCTAATTCACTCCACTACCCCACTACTGATAACTTCCTCAGAATTATTGTTTGACCGAAACTCTCTCGGTCAAATGAGTAAAAATAAACACTCATGCTCGTGCAGGGATTCAAATACAGGACATCCACACAACACATAGACTTCCTTACCACTCAAACCAATAGGCTCATTCTAATATGGTTTTACAAATAATTTTATATAAGCCTACTGAACAGAGATATGACTTTATTCCAAAAATAACAAAATCTACCCAAGCTAGGGCTTGAACTTGGGATCTTTTACACACACCTAGAACACTTAACCACTGAACCAAATATACACTTGTGTCACATTTTCACAAAAGCAGAAATAAGAATTTTGGGGCATTACAACTCTCCTCCCTAAAAGAAATTTCAACCTCAAAATTTATCTGATCAGAACAGATGAGGGTACTGCTGACACATCGAGTCCTCAGGCTCTCACGTGGCCTTCTCAGTGTTATGATTCTACCACAGCACCTTCACTAATGGAATGGACTTCTTTCTCAAAACCTTAACATCTCGATCTAGAATCTGAACTGGCTCCTCCTCAAAGGTCAAGTCTAGCCTAACCTCGATCTCTTTAACCGAGACAACATGGGATGGATCAGAATGGTACCACCTCAACATCGAGACGTGAAACACATCATGAATACGGTCCAGCTCAAGGGATAGTTCTAACTAATACGCCACTGGTCCCATACGCTGCAGAATCTGGTATGGTCTAATAAACTTAGAGCTCAGCTTGTCCTTCCGACCGAACCTCAAAACTTTTTTCCATGGAGAGACCTTAAGAAACACAAAGTCTCCCATAGCGTACTTAACCTCACGTCTCTTCAAATCTACATATGATTTTTGCCTATCAGAAGCTGCTTTTAGACGATCTCGAATCAGTTGAACCTTATCCTCAGTTTCAGAAACCAACTCAGGAACCAAAACTCGTCGTTCGCTCAACTCAGTCCAACATAGAGGTGTATGACATTTACGACGATACAGAGCTTCGTAAGGTACCATATGAATGCTAGACTGGAAACTGCTATTGTAAGCGAACTCAGCTAGAGGTAGATAATCCTCCTAATTACCTCAGAAATTAATCACGCAACTCCGAAGCATATTCTCTAGTATCTGAATCACTTTCTTAGATTGACCATCAGTATGAGGATGGAACACAGTACTGAAGTCCAACCTCGAACCCAGAGCCTCATGTAACTTCTTTCAGAACTGAGATGTAAAACGAGGATCTCTGTTAGAAATAATCGAAACAGGAACCCCACGCAGTCTTACTATCTCAAAGATGTACAACTTCGCTAGCTTCTACAGTGAGTAATCTGTAACACCCCAAACCCGGCCCAGACGTTACGGCCGAATCTGGCGTGTCACACTGAAGCGTCACTGTAAAAGCCATGTTTTATAAAAAATCTTCTTAGAGTTTAAAGAGTATATTCGTTATAGATTAAAGTGAATAGAAGCTGTGCACCAGGTAGGATGCCAGTAAAAGAGAATGTGAGTCTATTAGACTGCTTAAGTACCAAGCTCTCCACGGATCCACTCCTAGACATGCACACAACCATTGCCACACTTTAACTGAGTGGTTGTTCAGGAAAACCATTTCGTTTTAAACCATTTGGAAACACTTATTAATTTTGAGAACGTTTTTGTTTAGGAAGCTTTGTCTTGTTTTGTGATATTTTGAAATCAGGTAATTTCTTCTTCTTTTTTTTTTCAAAACCCACCCTAGAGCTATTCGATCTCAAACATTTAAACTAATATCACGCCTAAGCTAACAATCATACTAAAGCAATTAAAAATAATTTAAGCGGCCTTATTACAACTTAAACCCAAAATAATTAAAGTAAATAATAACTAATCAAGTCATAAGAAGAAAACCGAGCTTGCAAAATATGTGGCCACTCTGAATCCCTCACAGCTCCAAGTTCACTATGGTTGGGGGTTACCTGCATGGATAAAATTAAGGGGTGAGTTTGGAAAACTTAGTGTGTAAAATAACCCAACCATAGTCCAGATTAGTACAAACCATAGAAACAGATTAAGTTGGGCCTTAGCCCTATACAAAAATTCAGAATGAAGCCCATAGGCCCATAACAGATACAGAACAGAAATATCATGTATGTAGAAAACCCAACCCATATCCATCTGTATACACCCCCGTACCTACCTTACACCATATGGGGAGACAACTCGACCCACCCATCCACTACACACCATAGAATTTGCAGCATGGCTGCCAAAACAGATATTGTGACAAAGTCACCAGATACAGATATTGTGGCAGAGCCACCAGAAACAGATATTCGTGGCATAGCTACCAGAACGCTTCCTCCATCAATATAACCCATATCCATGCAACAGATATACATGTCATGGCATACAGCATACAGAATTAGAATATCATGCATTACAGTCAAAATTAACCCTAGGGGTATAACGATCATTTTGCACCTAGGGATATAATGGTAGTTTTCATACTTAGGGGTATTTAATAAATTTACTATTTTAAGGTTTTCATGCATATTACAACCATCAACGTATTAACAGAAACACTTACCGAGCGTTTTTACCGAATTGGGCCCGTTAGTCCATTAACTCGTTTTCGGCCCATTAAGCCCAAATATACGGAAGTGCACGAAATTGCGCACTCTGTAATCTTACTGCTTGAGATTACCAGGATTAATAAATAAACTATCTCACGAGCGCTTGCACGCTCGTAAGTTCACAAAATACCGGCATTTCGGCATTTTGACTTTTTGGCTTTTGCCGATCTAGTCTATGAGTGAGTGTCATTTACACACCTGATTTACGATGAAACGCTGATGAGTTCCATACATGAGCAACCTACAATCGGTTACTATAACATTAAATTAAAACTCGATAACAACTTAACACATCAAACCCTTACCATATTCGGCCATAGTCCATATCTTTAACCCTTATCTTTATCGATCCCCAACTACCAGATCTAGATGCTCCAACAGTGTCAACCCTCTATGCTCATTGATTGATTGTCCTTAAATCCACACTAAATACATATGAAACCATAAGAAGAGGCTATTAAAGCCTTTAGTCTAAAACGACAGTCTCCCTAAGTGATTAAGGACTTTTCGGCTTTTCATAATAAACCCGAAATAACGAATGGACAGAAAGATCTGAGTACTTACCGAGGATCTACTTGCCAGGAACATTCCAAAGTACATTCCTATTCCATATTTGTTGTAGATCAAATCCCCAAAATACAAGAAGAGAATAGATCTAGTGATTCGGCTTTTAGAACTTATTCTTAGGTATGCTTATTTCGGTTTAAGAAGAAAATAGAAGAATAACGAAGAAAAAGAATAGAGGATTCGGCTAATGAGTAAAGTCGGCTATCACGCAGTGTGGTTCGGCTTTTCAAAGGATAATCGGTTAGTAATGGTTTGAGAAAGATCGGTGGAAGAAAAAGAAAATGAAAAGAATTTTAAGAATAGCAATAGAAGATTTAGGCTTCAGCGAAGAAAAGAAAGATGGATCAAAAGGAATGAAAGTTGATAAAATAACATAAAAAAAATATGATAAGAGAATTTGAGCTAAAAAAAAATAAACAAACAATTCATCCTAGCTAAAATTTGAGAGCTATTTCGGCATCTAATTGCCTAAAGCCGAATGAGTTCTATTCCGACACCACCGTCCTTCTCATATTCAAATTCCTTGTTTTGCTCCTTAATTTCAGCCACCACCAATTTAAATCCCATCCAAATTCCCTGCACCATCAGCAGCAGTCCACCGCTTGACCGACTCAAGTCACTGTTAGGAGAGTTTCGGTCAAACTCTAACTCTCCCTCATGTGAGCAGCAAAATTTATCCTTCGTGCGCACAGCAGCTCGAACTCCAGACCTCATCCTGTCCCTGTGCTTCACATCATGCTGTTGGCCACTGTACCAAGCTTCTTTCTTTACTAATATAGGGCCACAATTAATCTTAATCTATTCCTGCTAAAGCCTCGGTTACTTGCGAAATAAAAAGGAAATTCCGCCTGCTATACATCTCGAACCTGCGACCTTCTAAACACACACATACGCTGCTTGCCACTGCACCGAAGTTCCTTTTATGACATAATCTTCTCACAATTAATTTTAAGGCTTAACTGCTACAGTCACGGCTACTTGAAAATAAATCAAAATTTTGCCTTCCCTTGGGATCTAACCCACATCTTCTCGGCATGCCTAGCACGCTGCTGCCACTGCACCACAGGCGCTTCTTGTGGTATACTTCATTCGCAACTTCTTTTAAAGCCTATTTTAGTGCAACCCATTTACTAAAAAAAATAACCATTTGCATGAGCCATGCCTTGAACCCAGGCACCTCCCACGCTCTCCTAGCATGCTTAGCCATCGGGCAGTGTGCTTGTTTTTAAAAAACACACCCAAATTATTAATAAGGCCTACTGCGACAATATTTTTAACTTAAAAACATATTTGCATGCTGTTGGAATCGAACCCCAGCCTTTCTTCCTGCTGTCCAACGTGTCTAATCACTGGGCCAGGCATTCCTTTATGCCCAATTTCTACCCAACTTATTTTTAAGGCCTTATGCCCAGATTTCCTTAAGAGACAAAATTTAAGAATTTTGCTAAAGCTATGGGCCGAGCCCCAGACTTTTTCCCACACCATAAACCCTTCGTAATTTATTTAATTACTAACTAAACATACATAAAAAAATTAAATCATCCCATTTATTCGAGCCGTCTTCTACCCGAACCCAGACTCAAGCCCCAATACTTTCAGGCCTAAAAATCGGGGCGTTACATAATCAGTTCGAACCAGAATGAAGTGTGCAGACTTGGTCAATCGATCCACGATGACCCAGACAGAATCCTTTTTAGTGGGTGTTAAAGGCAACCTACTAAAGAAGTTCATCGTCACTCGCTCTCACTTTCAAAGGGGAATCTTATCCGGCTGTAACAAACCCGAAGGCAACTGATGCTCAGCCTTAACCTGCTGACAAGTCAAACAACGAGCAACGAAATCGGTAACTTCACGCTTCAAACTTGACCACTAGTATAACTCATGGAGGTCGCGATACATCTTATTACCGCCCGGATGCATAGCATAAGGGCTGCTATGCACCTCCCTCAAAATAGACTGTCTCATATCAGAATCGTTCGGCATACAGATCCGTCCTCAAAAGCACAGCACACCATCACTGTTTAACCCAAAGTTGGCAGTAGTACCTCTCTTAATCTGCCGAAATCTCACACTTAAAGACTCATCCCCTAACTACTTATCTCGAATCTGATCAATCTAAGTTAGCTTAACTTGAAACTTGGCTAATAAACTCTCATCATCAAATTGACTAAGGCAAGCAAACATCACCCTCAAATCAGTCATTGCTCTTCGACTTAGAGCATCGGCCACCAAAATTGGCCTTATCAGGATGATACACGATGGTACAGTCATAATCTTTGAGTAGCTCAATCCAACGACACTGTCTAAGGTTCAACTTCTTCTGAATAAGGAGATAGTTGATGCTCTTGTGATTAGTGTAGATGACACACCTCTCACCATATAGATAATGCCTCTAAATTTTTCAGTGCAAAGACCACCGAAGCCAACTCAAGATCATGCGTCGGATAATTCCCTTCTTGTGTCTTAAGCTGACGGGACTCATAAGCCACAACCTTACTATCCTGCATCAGAGTGCACCCCAATCCAACATGCGACGCATCACTGTAAACCATAAATTCTTTACCGGGTTCAGGCTGTATCAGAACAGGAGCCTGAGTCAGAATAGACTTGAGCTTCTTAAAGCTCTCTTGCTGTGCATCAGTCCAGACAAAATGGATACCCTTACGTAGAATCTTAGTAAGATGAGTTGTAATCAAAGAAAACCCCTCAACGAAACATCGATAATATCCCGCTAAACCCAGAAAGCTGCGGATTTCAAACACATTCTTAGGCTATTTCTAATCCAGTACAGCCTCAATCTTCCTCGGATCTACACGAATCCTTTCAGTAGAAACTACATGCCCAAGAAGAGTCACTTCACGTAGCCAGAACTCACACTTGCTGAATTACGCATAAAGTTATTTCTCTTGAAGAATCTGAAGTACTACTCTAAGATGCTCGTCATGCTCATCCTTAGTCTTAAAGTATACCAGAATATCGTCGATGAAGACTACGATAAATTGATCCAGATAGGGCTGAAATACTCAGTTCATCAGATCTATAAATGTAGCTGGTGCATTCTTCA
Source organism: Gossypium longicalyx (assembly GCA_025698465.1). Taxonomy (NCBI): domain Eukaryota; kingdom Viridiplantae; phylum Streptophyta; class Magnoliopsida; order Malvales; family Malvaceae; genus Gossypium; species Gossypium longicalyx. The sequence goes on from CM047007.1 coordinate 87,654,845, forward strand.
AGCCAAAAGGCATCACTAGGAACTCGTAATTCCCACAGCGAGTCTTAAATACAGTCTTATGTACATCCTCCTCCTTAACCCTCAACTGATGATACCCTAAATGAAGATCGATATTAAAGAACACAGAAGCCCATCGAAACTGATCAAAAAAGTTATCAATCTTTAGAAGTGGATACTTATTCTTAATAGTCAACTTGTTCAACTGTTGATATTCTATGCACATCTTCATGGTCTCATCTTTCTTCTTAACAAACCATACTGATGCTCCCCATAGAGACACACACAGACGGACAAAGCCACGGTCCAACAATTCCTGCAGTTGAGCCTTAAGTTCCGCAAGCTCTTTCGGTGCCATTCGATAGGGAGCGATAGACACTGAAACTATACCCGGAAGAAGCTCGATCCCAAACTCAACCTCTCGGTTTGGAGGCAATCCTGGTAACTCCTTAGGAAAAATATTGGAAAAATTTCTCACAGTTTTGGTATCCCCAAATGAAGAGCTCCCAGAAACAGTAGTAGTGACATAAGCCAAATATGCCTCATACCCTTTCTGGACCAGTTTCTCAGCTGCTAGAGTGGAGATCAGATGCGACAGATAGTATCAACACTTACCAATCATAACCACCTTCATATAGTCTTTGGTCCTCAAAATGACCCTCTTAGATGTGCAGTCCAAACTGACTCGGTGCTCCACCAACCAGCCCATACCCAGAATCAGATCGAATTCCCCAAACGGAAGCTTTATCAATTTAGCCAGAAATATCTCCCCTTGCACCTCTAACGGAACATCCTTATACAGTTTACTAACCTGAACAGAACTACTTTCAATCGATAACCCCAGATTTTCAAAAATAGAATAGGTTATGTAGGAATGAGTAGATCCTATATCTATCAGAGCAATATAAGGTACATAAAAAATAAAGAACATATCGGTGATGATGTTAGGAGCATCTCTATCTTCTCGGTGATGTACAATATAAACCAAAACAGACTGTCTCGCCTCGGTCTGACCAGCATCTTTTCCCGGTGCTCTCTGTCTACGATCCAAACTGTTACCACTCTTAGCCTGACCATGGCCCCTAGGTGGCTACTGAACTACTCTCTACGACTGCGCGGGACCTAATGTCAGAGCTTGCACCTGATTAGCCCTCAGTAGACACTCCCGAATGCGGTGCTCTAATGACCCATATCTCAAACAAGCCTCAGTCCTCCTCTAACACTCTCCTGGATAGCACCTACCACAATCACCATAAGGCTGCAACCCAGCTGAAGCAATAGGAGCCCCCACTCTAATTAGCCCATCAGATTTGGCATTTTTCTTAGGCCTCTGCACAGAATTTGGGGGCTCTGAATCCCTCTTGTTCTTACCCCTCTCCCTAACTCTATTTTGGCATTGAGTGCGTTTAACATCTTTGGTAATCTTCGCGTACTCCACCAGAATAGAAAACTCAAAACCCTCAGATTATCTCTTAGCCTGTCCTCAAACTGAACAAACCTCTCATACTCCGATGCCACCATACCTAAAGTACAGCGGTTCAGCCTCAGAAATTTAGCTTCATACTCGGCCACAGACCTATCCCCTTGCGTAAGATTCATGAACTTATGCCTACGAGCATCAACGTAGCTAGCTCCCACATATTTGCTCTAAAACGTAGTCTTAAAGAACTCTCAAGTCAGACGGTTAGGCTGAGTGTCCTCCTTAACTGTCAACCACCACTGATATGCTTCGTCACGAAGCAAGGAGGCTGCACCCTTAAATTTCTGCTTGGAGGTACAGTTCAAGTCATCTATAATCCTCTTAGTGGCCTCTAACCAATGCTCAGCCACATTAGGGGCGACTCCTATGACACCCCTAAACAACTCAGCTCTATTAGACCAGAGTCATTCAGTTACTGACCCTCGGCCCTTAGATCTAGAATTGGGTCCAACAACCTATTTCAATATCCTTAGCATGGCTTGGGACAGTGCATCGTCCCAGTTGAACGGCTCTGAGATCCAGTCACAGTAGCAGGTGACACAGGTGTCTCACTAGTGTCCAAATTCGACATGTTGCCCAAAGATGAGGACTCAGCTCGAGCCCTTATACGACCTCTGCCTGGACCTCAAATACCACGTCTATGGATACCTTGTAACTTATTGTGACTTAAAATTTTTATCTACATTAAAAATTTTATGCATCAGTTTCGATATTTATTAACAAATGTTTTATGCATGAAGTATCAGAAGTTCAGAGTTGTTTTCGAAAGTTTTAGTCTCGATCAGTTTCACTACAGTTTCAGAGTGTACTAACTATAGTGTTTCCAAGTAGACTATCAATAATGTTTCAAAATTTTTTTATCAAAAATCAGAAATATTTACTGGATTGACATCGAAGACTCGGTGTACCACATACTTACTTTAGAATGTTTAAAATTTTTCGAAAATCAATTCTTTAAAAAAAAATGTTAAAACCCAAACTCCACAGCCGAGTTTTGTAACCTGGCTCTAATACTACTAAATGTAACACTTCAAACCCGGCCGAGACGTTATGGCCGAATCCAGAGGCGTCATATGAAATAGGTTGAAAAATCGTTATCGTTACATTAAAAACCTTTCCGTTCATAAGCCTTTATTGCTCTTATCAATTTCAAAGTTCTCTTTCATTTAGTCATTTAGAGATAAAACGTGTATTTAGCGGAAGCATGTAAAATCATTAAGTTTAGGAAAAACCATTTAATATTTTTAGAAAACATGTCTTTAGGTAAAACCGACAAAGTAAAAACGAAAACCCAAAACCAAAGCCAAATAGTTAAAACAATCCAGAGAGTCCTAGAAAATACAAACTCTCGAATTTTAACGTCAAACGTAAATAAAAAACTAAAAACAAGTAAAACAGTTCTGGCGAGCGGTCACCATCAAGTCCTCCGCTGCACCGACCCGCCTAACTCTGTAGATTACCTGTATAGAATACAAAGAGAATGGTGAGTTTACGTAAACTCAGTGTGTAACCCCACAGAATTAAGCATGCACACAGAAAACAAAATTAGTCAAATACAGATTTGGGCTTAAGCCTATTACAGATACAGATGCAAAGTTGGCCTAAGCTCATATCAGATACAGATACAGATATGCAGATCAGAAGTAGAAATCAGATATCCTACCCCTATCCTCTACACACTATCTCCGACCATCCTTACACACCATGTGAGTTTAAAACACCCACCCAGCCTTACACACTACATTGTACCGATGCGGTACATAACAGATATATTGCTGTCATGCTGCCAGATAATAGGCACAAAAATGCCTTTCAGAACACTTCCTCCAATATACATTAACCCATCCCCAATATCAGATAACATAACATGCATACAGAATTAACAGATATATCATGCTTGACATGTATTAAATAACATATAACAGATAATCACCTAGCATAATAATATCAAACTCAGAACAGATTTTAGACTATCAGATCACATAAAATTTAGGGTTAGATAGTGTTTACCGAATCTATGGTAGGCCAACAGTCGATTAGGACGACCCGTGCAACCCTACGAAAAATTTTAGTATAATGGGCCTACATACCCGTATGGGTCCACACGCCCAGATTGGCCTTGCCAGTGTGGATCACAAGGCCTGACCTAATAATTGACATGCTCGTGTGGCATACCCATGTAAGCCCACACGCCTGTGTGGCCTATACGGCGACACTCAAACCACCACACGGTCGTGTGCTGCGCACGGCCATGTCTTCGTCGTTCACACGGCCATGTCATCTCACACAGCCTACCATATGGGTGACCACACGCTCGTGTGGCGTCAACAGTGGCCTTTTTTGGCTTTTACTGAAACCTCATTTTTTGCATTTCGAGTACACACCTGGTTTATTTTCGTAGCCAATGTAATCCCGAGACCTTTAAAACTTAAAAATCGACATTCCAGAACCCGAATTAATAACACTTACAAAATCACAATCGAACTTAATTTACAATTGAAGCCTTATACTAATAATCAACGCGCGTAAAAACTTACCACTATTGAATAGAATTCCAAACACTTAAATCATTGCAGGAACCCCAACCAACTCTTGTTCTTTGTCTAAATCGAAAGTAACAAAACAAACCCTTCATCAATCACTAAATCAAATAACATTAAGACTTAACAAAAACAAGACTTACTGAACGAACATAGCTCAACGTTGCACAAAAAAAACAATACGGATTTAGAAAAGAAATTGAAAAGAAAAAAAATAGAGAAGGGAGAGACAGAATTTTGGTAGTGAAGAGAAGAGAAGAACGTCAGTTTTTTTTCTAAAAATAATATTTGAAAAAGGAATAAAATCGAATTATCCCCAAATCCCCTAATTCACTCCACTACCCCACTACTGATAATTTTCTTAGAATTCTTGTTTGATCGAAACTCTCTCGGTCAAATGAGTAAAAATAAACTCCCACGCTCGCACAGAGATTCATACGCAGGACCTCCACACAACACACAGACTCCCTTACCACTCGAACCAGCAAGCTCATTCTGATATGGTTTTACAAATAATTTAATATAAGCCCACTGAACAGATATAGGGCTTTATTCGAAAAATAACAAAATTTGCCTAAGCTAGGGCTTGAACTTGAGACCTCTTACACACATTCAGAATACTTAACCACTGAACAAGATACACACTTATGTCATATTTTCACAGAAGCAGAAATAAGAATTTTAGGGCGTTACAATGTATATTGAAAACTCTAACTAGTAAGCTGCATATGAAGCAGCGTCTTTATGCTCATCGTTTGGAGGAAGGTGCGTCTGGGTACGAACACTTAGCAATGTTTAAATAAATTCTCTCAAACTTGAAGGCCATGGAGGTTCAGTATGATGATGAAGATCTAAGGTTGATTCAATTTTGTTCGTTGCCCCTGTCTTATTCAACCTTTAAAGGCACAATTTTATATAGCTATGAGTCTCTCACAGTTGATGAGGTTTATGATTCTTTGACCTCTTATGATAAAATGAAGCATCTTATGGTTAAAATCGACTCTTAAGGAGAGGGTCTCATTGTTCGTGAGAGACAAGATCGGAATGCTGATGATGATCGTAAAAGGACACAAGAACGGAATCATCGCTGTAAATCTAAAGGTAGATCGAAATCTTTAAAGTAAAACTTGTAACTTCTGCAAGAAGAAATAGCATATTAAATCTGAGTGCTATGAGCTACAGAACAAGATCAAAAGGGAGGTTGTGAATCAAAAGGGATGGTGAACTTCTAGTCGCTTCTGTCAATAATTTTAAAGTGAGCAAGGAGTGGATCCTTGATTCGGGCTACACCTTCCACATGATTCCCAATCGGGATTGGTTTACAACTTACGAAATAGTGTCTGAAGGTCTTATTTTGATGGGAAATAATGCTTCGTGTAAAATCATAGGTGTTGGAACAATTAAAGTTACGATGTTTGATGGAGTTGTCAAAACACTTAGTGATGTACGACATGTTCCAAAATTAAAGAGAAATTTAATTTCTTTAAGTACTTTTTATTCAAAAGGGTATAAATACACAGCTGAAAGTAGGGTTTTGAATATTTCCAAAGGTTCCCTCGTTGTGATGAAAGGGTAGAGAAAGACTGCCCAGTTATATGTTCTACAGGGTTCTACTGTTACTAGTGATGCAGCTATTGCTTTCTCTTCCTTGTCAGATGATGATATTACTAAACTTTGACATATGCGCCTAGGGCATATGAGTGAGAATTGCATGACAGAATTGAGCAAAAGAGGACTCATTGATGGGCAAGAAATTTGCAAACTGAATTTCTGTGAGCATTGCGTTTTTTGGAAGTAAAAGAGAGTTCTATTCACCAGAGGAATCCATAACACGAAGGGAACGTTGGAGTATATTCATTCTGATCTATGGAGGCCATCAAGAGTGCCTTCGAGAAGTGAAGCTAATTATATGCTAACTTTTATTGATGATTTTTCCAGAAAAGTTCGGGTATTCTTTTTAAAGCAGAAAAGTGATGTGTTTTCTACATTTAAGTATTGGAAAACTATGATTGAAAAATATATGGGAAAATAAATAAAGTACCTAATGAGTTTAATAAACTGTGCAAGTTAAAAAGGATCGTGAGACACTTGACAGTTTGTCATATTCCATAGCAAGATGGTGTTGCAGAACGAATGAATAGAACGATCATAAAGAAAGTTCGATGTATGTTGTCAAATGTCAACTTACCAAAGTCAATTTGGGTTTATTATATGTTTTTTGATAAACTGATCTCTATCTGTTGCCATTAAGAAAAAGACTCCACAAGAGGTATGGTCTGGTAATCCTGCTGACTATTCTGATTTAAAGATCTTTGGGTGTCTTGCATATGCTCATGTAGATAATGGAAAATTAGAACTGAAATCCATTAAATGTGTTTTTGTTGGTTATAAAGCTGGTGTAAAAGGGTATAAGTTATGGTGTCCTGAAAATAGAAAAGTTGTTACTAGTAGAGATGTTGTTTTTGATAAAACTACTATGCTACCTAACTTATCTCTTAAAGGCTCTTTCAATAAAGAAATTTAAAAGTAGGTGGAGCATCAGATTAATCTAAAATCTACAACAGAGTCGACTCCTCAAGTCAGTACAAAAATTCAGAATAGATTTGCTTTTTCACCATAATACTCTATCGCCAAAAACATAACTAGAAGAGAAATTAAACCTCCAAAGAAGTATGCCGAGACTGATCTAGTTGCTTATGCTTTAAATGTAGCTGAAGATATAGGTGCAAACCAAGAGCCTTCTAATTATTCTGAGGCAGTTAGCTGTGAAGACTCAGAAAAGTGGATGTTTGCTATGTAAGAGGAGATGGAATCACTCCACAAAAATAGAACATGGGATCTTGTGAAACTTCCTAAAGGTAAAAAGGTTGTTCATTGTAAATGGGTGTTTTAAAAGAAAGAAAGGACTCTAGGAGTTGAAGAACCCAGATATAAAGCAAGGCTTGTTGCAAAGGGTTACAGTTAAATTTCAGGAATGAACTTCACAGATGTGTTCTCCCCAGTTGTAAAGCATACTTCGATTCGATCTTTGCTTGATATTGTGGCTATGCATGATTTGGAGCTTGAGTAGTTAGATGAAAAAACTACATTTTTTCATGGAGAACTTGATAATGATATTTATATGCAACAACCAGAGGGTTTTACAGTCTCAGAAAAAGAGGACTATGTTTGCTTGCTGAAAAAGTCCCTTTACGATTTGAAATAGTCACCAAGACAGTGGTACAAGAGGTTTGATTCCTTTATGACTTCTCATAATTTCAAAAGAAGTAGCTTTGACAGTTTTGTTTACTTTAAGAAAAACAGTGATGGTTCTTTTGTGTATCTACTCTTTTATGTTGATGACATGTTGATAGCAGTAAAAAATAAAGGAGAGATAAGAAAGGTCAAAACCCAACTAAGTGAATAATTTGAGATGAAAGATTTGGGACCAGCAAAGAAGATACTTGGTATGGAGATTCTCAGAGATAGAAAAGTAAGTAAATTGTATATAAGTCAGAAGGGGTATATTGAGTACATGTCACTTGTTCCATACTCTAGTGCAGTGGGATCTCTCATGTATGCTATGGTTTATTTACGTCTAGATTTATCATATGCAGTCAGTGTAGTTAGCAGATACATGGTGAATCCCGGTAAAGAATATTGGAAAACAGTTCAGTGGATTTTAAGATACTTATGAGGTACTATTGATGTTTGTTTATAGTTTGGAAGAACTAGAGATGGAGTCATTGGGTATGTTTATGCTAATTTTTCTAGAGACCTTGATAGAAGATCTCTCACAGGTTATGTCTTTACAATCGGAGGTTGTGCAATCAGTTAAAAAGCCACTTTACAAATTATAGTCGTTTTGTCTACCACTGAAGCTGAGTACATGCCAATTACTGAGGCTTGTAAAGAAGCTATTTGGTTGAAGGGACTCTTTAGTGAACTCAATGAAAACTTTTAAATCAGTACAATATTTTGTAACAGTCAAAGTGTCATCTTCCTTACAAAGATCAAATGTTTCATGAGAGAACAAAACACAATGATATTCGGTATCATTTTGATCGTGATATTATTGCTTGTGGTGATATTGTTGTAAGCAAAATTAGTACTAATGAAAATCCTACAGATATGATGACTAAGTCACTTTCTATAACAAAGTTTGAGTATTGCTTAGACTTGTTGGTGTTTATTGTTAAAGTTAAACCCTTAAGGGATTTTATGGAAGAGGTGGAGAACTTATTCGTTGAGAGTTCGCGATGAAGAACTTGTTCACTAAGAATTCATGTCAAGGTGGAGATTGTTAGAATTAAATGACCCGAATCCTTATTTAAATAAAATACAATGGTAAAATAAAATAAAAGTAAAATCCATATAAAACTACACTTTTTTTATTTTATTTTAGAATAAGGTTTTTTAAACCTTATTAAACTCCATTTATTTGATATTGATTAGAATAAGGTGTTTCAATCTTACTACACTCCTATTAGAATATGGTTTTACAAGCCTATAAATAGACATAGCCTATTCCTCTTGTAATCATTCGAATTCGACATAATGAATTTTCTTCTCCTCTGCCCGTGATTTTTTTCCCGAAAAGGTTTCTACGTAAAAATCTGTTTGTTCTTTATTTTTTATTTCTCTTTTCTTTGCGATATATTGTCATTACTGACATTCTTTTTTTACATCTATTAAATTTGTTAAATTAAATTATATTGTTTTATATAACAAATATATTATTATATGTGTTTTGCCATATTAACTTGTCATTTATATATATAATATTAAAAAAAAACAAATTAGTTTAGTTAATGGAATTAATAGATGGGCCTTATATTTAAAAAAAACTGAAAAGTATACAAACTAAGCATGATCAAATAAGATACCAATGATTAATTCGACTCGTCAAATTTAATTGCTATCACTTAAGTCATGATTGAAATTTCAAAATTCAAAAATTAAATATTGAAATTGACTAAATTTAGGGGAGCTTGGACAAAAGTATGATGATGCTTGTAAAATGAGTTTGGACAAAAACTAGGCCCATTTAAAACATGAGTCAAGCTTACGCTCTAACATTCAAGGCCACGAGTCTGGTTCAACCTAACCCTTTTTTTACATTATAATATATATTTAAAATTTATATATTATGTAATTTATATAAAATTAAATTAAATATAGAATAATATGCAACACTCTAGTATAAACATTAAAAAATATGAAGGTCTTGTTTGATAATCTATTAAAAATTTTCAATAAATTCAAATTTAATATTTTAGTGATTTATTTTTTTAAACACTTTTGATAATTCTTAATATAGAACAAATGACAGAAAATTTCAAAAATGAGCATTTATTTTTATCCAAAAATATCACACCAGCACATTTAATATAAAGCTTTAACAATCTTAACAATTGAATTTGAATTTTGAAATAAAAATACAGAAATTAAATTCAAAATTTATGAAAAGTACAATAACTTATAACATATTTAGAATGGCTCCACCACTTTATTACAAGTGTAATTTTTTTAAAATGTGTTTTTTAATATAAAAATTTAAAATTTGATATTTTATTTTGGTGGAGCCATTCTTTATGGTTCCACCACTTAGTTCTCTAACATATATACAATGGTGAAATTGTTGTGCTTAGTAGGAGAGTTCAAAAATTCAGTTAAAGATGAATAACGAGATGTTATTGGTGTACGTTCTTTTTTATGGTGAAATTATAGAAGGTGATATTGGTTGTGTATTTCAAGGTCGGCAAAGAGTAGGGTTGCGATTAAAAAAGAAGTGAAGTTGGCAGAAATGAAAAGGAAGATCAGTGCGAAAATAGCTATTTGTTGTGGAAGGGCGGTGTTCAGATTATTTTACAAGTTTCCAATCTCTATAGATCCATTGAAATTTTGTGAGATACAACTGTTAGATGATGATGACTTGGGCACTATGATGGAAATATAGTGGTCGACTAGGAGTGAAAACCCCCAAAAAATTGAGTTATTTGCTGAGTTAGCGGACTTAGAGCATGTTAAGAATGTTAGTCCAATAAGTCAACATCACAGATTTGACTTTGATCTTAATGTCAGATGGACAGACTAATTAGAATACGGAGAGACATCATAGATACCCAAAAATCTAAATTATGGTGGGAGTTCGTATAACAACCTACCCCGATCCCTATCTACAAATACATCTGGAGGTGATAATAAGCATAGAGACAGACATCGGAGAAATGACTAATAATGGTGAAGATTCTAATCAGGATGTTGAAGATTTTAGTGACCCTGATGTTGATGAGGTTTTGGACGATATCGATAATGAGGGCCTGGAGGAGGTTGAAGATGTTTACGGCCCTTCATTTAGTAACCCGAGTTGTGACATTGTTTTACAAAATGAATTTGGGGGCAACATGTTGAATGTAAATTCAGATGCAACACATGCATCCGAATTCCCTGAGTACGTCGATATAGTACCTGTTCATAGATTGACGTCATGTTCGTTGGGCAACGGTTCGAGAACAAGGTGGATTGTGTGTTTTCTGCCAAACAGTACATCATGAAGTTGTCGATTGATTACAAGGTTTCCAAGTCTACACCGACATTATATGTTGGGGAATGTTGAAGAACTGGCGATAGGTGTGGTTGGCAGGTTCGGGTTGTGTTTATACAGAGGACTCAACAGTGGCAAATACGAAAATTAGAAGGGCGTCATACATGCACTGTCGCACTTATGTCTCAAGACCACTGAAAATTGGATGCCAAAAGTATTTGCAACTGTATCATGCCACTAATGAAAGATAGCCTAATCATTCCTTTGTCGACATTGATTGTGGACATGCAAGCCCGATTCCAGTACAGAGTGTCGTACAGGAAAGCGTGGTAGGCGAAACAAATGGCCATGCAACAATTGTACGGCAACTGAAATGAGTCATACAATAAACTTCAGGGTTAGATTGCAGTGATGGTGGAGTACGTCCTAGGAACTGTCGTGGACTTACAAACGTTGCTTATAGAAGCCTGAATGGACAATTGGAATTGGGGAAAAGAGCTTTCCATTAATTGTTCTGGACTTTCGATTCATGTGTTAGGGCCTTCTCCCACTACAAACAGCTAGTGCAAGTTTATATCTACATAATTTTAAAAAAATTACATAAATTAAATATAATTAATTATTATATTACAATAATTATAAAATATAAAATACAAAATACAAACTATAAATACTTTATTAGTTTTTTTTCTCTTTTGTTCCTTCTCTTCTTCTACAAAATATTTGAAGGGAAGACCAAATCCCACCTCTTATATAGGGACGTTTTTCTTAAACTAACAATTATTAGGTATTATAAATCTAATGACTAGTCACATCGCTAATGTCACTGACACGATATGACTAGTCATAATATATATTTTTATTTTTAATATATATATTTTTAAAAAGTCATAATTTTTTAATAAATAAATCTTTTTTTAACAAATAAATCATTTTTTTATTTTTTTCCCAATCAATTCAACTTTCACTTTTAATATGATATTTTTTTCAATTTTTTTTAATTTTTTGGTCTTCCATTTTTTTATTTCTATTAAAAATGTCCTTTTAATTTTCTTGATTTCACGTTACAAGATTTATTTTCAAGCTTTTTTATAAAATTAACCCAAAAAATTAATTAATTACATAAATAATTTATTTTTTGATAAAATACGTAAATAACCTAAAATCTACCGTAAATATATAAAAAGTATAAAATATTATAAAATAAATAATAAATAAATAAATAAAAACAAATAAATAAATAAAAACAAATAAATAAATTGAAAAAGTTAATAAAGAAAAACAAATGAAAAAGGACATACAGATAAAAAAATGAAAAACAAATAAAAAAATCAAGAAAAGGGTGATGGAATAAGCAGCAAAATAGAGGGGAAGGTGTTAGAATCTGTTGATGTCAAATTATTTGGTTTTATCAGAAAAAAAATCAATTTACTAATTTTTTTTTCAAAAATCATAATATTTCCTTATATTTTAAGTTATTTTCGTATTTTATAAAAAAATTTGTTTAAGTAATTTATTATTATTTTTGGTTAGTTTTATAACAAAGGCATCTATTCTCCCTTGTTGCTCGAGCCTGAGAATCAGTGACACTCAATAGTTTGTGAAGAATCGACAAAAATCGATGGAAAAACTTTGCAACTTCAATCACCAATTCATCATTGTTCATCTTCTACTCTTTTCTTCACTTCTAAGCTTCACAAATCCAACACCATCCCCGACCCATGATGAACAATCCCAAATCATATCAAGGTTCCAAGAATACCTCCGAATCAACACATCTCAACCAGCCCCGAACTATAAAAAATCGACCCAATTCATCCTATCCTTAGCCGAATCCCTTTCTTTAGAAACCCAAGTCATAGAGTTCGTCCAAGGAAAGCCGCTCGTTATCCTCAAATGGCCAGGCTCCGACCTTTTCCTTCCTTCTATCTTACTCAACTCCCACACCGATGTCGTCCCTTCTGAGCGTTCGAAGTGGGATTATCATCCTTTCGGTGCCCACATCGATGAAAATGGTAATATATTCGCTAGAGGCTCCCAGGATATGAAGTGCGTGGGCATGCAATATATGGAGGCTGTTCGTAGGTTGAAGGCTTCTGGGTTTCAGCCAAAACGGTCACTTTACTTGTCGTTTGTCCCTGATGAAGAGATTGGTGGGCATGACGGTCTTGAGAAGTTGGCTCAATCCGATGTTTTCAAGAATATGAATGTTGATATTGTGCTTGATGAAGGTGACCCAGATTTTACTTTTTAAAATTTATTAAAAAAAATGTAAAACCATGTTTTGAAATGACTGATATAGTTAATAGTTGGGACCTGAATTTGTGGACCTGAAATGGCTGATATAGTTAATAGTTAATAGATTGGTGGGCAATGCTTCTTGTTCGCTATTGAGCTTGCCGGTGAGGACCTGAATTTGTAAGTACAATAGTTGGGACTTGGGTATTTGTAGATATTTATTTAATTTTTTTCAGATAATATTTGTATTTGGATACTTTAATTAAGTGGATTCGGAATGGATGTGGATATTAATGTTCCTATATCCATTATCTGAATCTGTTTTGGTGAATAAGGGATTTGGATATCCAAACTCTTTAAAAAAATTTATTTTAAACAAGTATTTGGACTTACTAAATACTGATCTTAGCGGATTTGGATATCTTAGTTATATTTGGATTTGATGCGGATAGTAAACAGATTTGGATTTTAAAGCAAATTTGCGGGTTTGAATTTTATTGACATTGCAGATATCTGATCCGCTAGTTGTCCGTATATCTGTTAGTGATGATAACATAATGTTGTTTTGAGGAACAGGGTTGGCTTCACCCAATGAGAATTACAGGTTATTCTATGGAGAGAGGACGCCATGGTGGCTGGTGATAAAGGCTACTGGAGCTCCTGGACATGGGGCGAAGCTTTACGACAACAGTGCAATGGAGAACCTTTTCAAGAGCATTGAGAGTATCAGGAGGTTCAGGGCTTCACAGTTTGATTTGGTCAAAGCTGGTTTGAAGGGTGAAGGAGAAGTCATTTCGGTTAACATGGCCTTTCTGAAGGCTGGCACGCCTTCTCCCACAGTAAGTCTCTGTAAATTTAGATAATTAGGTGCTAAAATCTTTGCTTGTTAAAGTCCTTGTAGTTAGTTTACATGTTTTGCTATTAGTTTTGATTTCACTAGATATTTTCTTAATAGTTTAGCTTCAGATATTTATCATAAAAGCACAGAAGATAACCAAATTTTTGCTCATGTCTCAGGAGCTGTCTATAACCATACTTGTCACTTGGCATTGACGCATTAGAACTTTAAGAGCCCTAATGAGCTTATACCGATTCCATTCCTCAAACACTTTGGAAAATTAAAGAAATAGATAATCTTTCTTTTAAAAAACAAAATGTCAGTGTATGAATCTTTATACAAGACATGAGGAGCATATCCTCTTTGACAAGTAATATGAAGCATCTCATGAGGCTTTTACTGGATATGAAATGTTAGTCATGCACATTGATGGAATAGAAATAATTTCCTAGTGACTCAATAGTGGATTTTCTTGTGTTAATTTGATGTCTTTAACAGTAATTATTAAGTATTAAATAGGGTTAATATAATTTTTGGCCCCCTAAACTTGGCAGCTAGGTCCACTTTGGTACCTATACTGTTTCTTGGTTCCACTTTGGTACCTGAACTGGGCAACTAGGTCCATTTTTGTCCCTAAATTTGGATTTCCTCAATATCTAATGATGTGGCATAATCTCAGAGTGCCATGTTATCAAACTTTTACATTTGTCAAGTTCAAAGATCAAAATGGATCTAGTTGTCAAGTTCAGGTACCAAAGTGGATAAAAAAAAGTGAGGTTCCAAAATGGACCTAGTTGCCAAGTTCAGGGATAAAAAATTGCATTAACCCTATTAAATATGTTAAGTATATATCAACATGGAAAGCTGTGGCTTGATTGCATTGTTTCATTGAAGATGGAAAACAATGTGCATTAATCTTTGTTCCATAGCTCCTTAAAGCACTCGGTTGCTAGAGGAACTAAAGGACTAAACTTTCTGTGCTAAAAATGCTGGACCATTTAATGCATGGTCAGTTAGGCCTTTTGGCGTACCTTTCTCCTTTCCGCTACTGCACACATTCATTCTGCTAGTCTTTCATCAATTTTGTTGCCATGTTGCATTCATGGAAAAAAAGATAGTTATATATGTAATATCTACCTCTAACATACATGGGTTCTTTTATATTTTTCTGCCAGGGTTTTGTTATGAATTTGCAGCCATCTGAAGCAGAAGCTGGTTTTGATATTCGAATACCACCAACAGTTAATGCAGAATCCTTGGAGAAACAGATAGCTGAGGAATGGGCACCTGCTTCTCGAAACATGTCATTTGAGGTAGAGCAAGTGAAACATTTCTCTCTTAGAAAAAATTGGCATTCTGTAAGAATAAAAGGGTGGTGTACTATGTTTTCGGGATCTGTTAGTACAAAATTTCATGGCATCCTGCAATATATTTCTTGAAATAAATATGATTATGTCCTGTGGTTTGTTCAATATTTTGTTCTGCTCATACCGTCAGTTATATGACCTTAAACGCATCCCCTCTCCTGCTTTTTGAAGATAGTGACACTCGTCAACTTGTATCGATTTGATATCATCTGAGTCACTGTCTAAATACAAGATCGGTGCATTCCAGGGGAAACAAAGGCTATAAATACTAGGAAAAGAAAAAAGCTGCCCACTTGTATGAGTTTCTCATGGTGTGTTACTGTTTGTGTGATACCGAATTGCTTCCTGAACTAATTATTTCTGTCTGCAGTTTAAGCAAAAGGGTTCTACGCAAGATTACCGGGGAAGGCCACTCATAACTGCCACTGACAGGTCGAATCCATGGTGGGCTCTGTTGGTAGAAGCTATCAAGAAAGCTAATGGAAAGATTGGGAAACCAGAGATTTTTCCCGCTGCTACAGATTCTCGCTATTTTCGGCAACAGGGCCTGCGAGCTATTGGTTTTTCACCTATGGCTAACACTCCTGTTTTGCTTCATGACCATAATGAGGTACATCTTGTATTATTATCGTTATATGTTAATGTGCATGCTTGCATATTTATGCACACTCACACAAAGTATTGTTAACCCCAATTAGGCACCTCTTGCATTAGTATTGTCATATTTATGCTTACATCTTGTATTACAAGTGCAGATAGCCGAAACCTATAGTACTCTTTAACCACAAAGGACTCTTCATTGAGCATTCAAGAAGTTACAATTTTTTGTCATATGCACATTTGGATCCCATCTCTTGCAACTTGCAAGTGGTATATATGATGGAAAATGGATTATGAGCATTTTTACACTTTTTCCCCTGATATAAAGTAGAGTATAGAATCACTACACATTTTGACCATGTTGCTTGGACTCTTCATTTGTTTTTTGAAATTCCCATGTCCAACACATGGATATGGGGATATAACTTCGAAGGATCCTCCAAATACTTGACAAAACATAAAAAGGACAAACCTTGCTCATGTTGGATACATAACCATATCCGACACTCACACCCGAGTCCAAGTAACTTAGCATTTTAATGGTTGACAGAGATGATCTACTGTGTGAGTACAAGTATGTGATACAAGAAGAGCTAGAACTCCCTTCAGTTAACATTCACTGCCAAAATGTGATCTGAGTATCTAATTGTTGTCTTTTCTACCTTACTGCAGTTTCTAAACCAAGCTGAGTACTTGAAAGGAATCGACGTATATGAGTCCATTATTAAAGCATATACATCATATATCCCACCTGGAAGAGATAGCCTTTCAAGAGACGAGTTGTAAAAGAGTTAGCACGGTTGGGTACCTTCTTCATCGAGTGATAACTCTTTAGATTTTCTTGCTGCCTCGAAGTATACCGTAAAGGGAGTGGAGGTAAGGTTATCCTAGTAATGTATCAATAGCAGTGGAAGCAGTTCATCATGTTACTTATGGATGGCTGGTTATTTGAATGTGCCCTGATGAGATGTGCCTTGTTTCCTTCTTTGTTGTGGAGTTTTCATTTTTCGTAGTCCCTTGTCAAAGTTCTACTTGGTGGTGGAATAATGGAGTTTAAGATGAAATGACTCCTTTAAACATTATAATGCGTTAGGTTCAAAGCCCATCATGTACATTTTTCTAGAATTCACTAAGAATTCACTCAGAATTCACTAAGTTCCTAGCAGTGCTTGTTATTTGATAAAAGAAATGGGTTTTCGGCAATTTCACAATTGAGTTAGGATCTGGTTGATGAGTGACACTAACTCTGTCAGCCCTTTAAATAATAGTATAGATACCAATGATTTATTTTAGAAGAACATCTGATATTTAGGTCATCATCAAGATAAGCTATGAAGAACTATTGACAGTAGATTGGTCAACCAATGGGTCGGGTTGGCTTTAGATTTGAAAATCCTTTGTCATTATGGATTTGTCATTTCAAGTTCAAATTATTTCGTGTTTGGGTTGTTTTAGGTTTAGGGTGATCAATGATTTATCTTAGTAGAACATCTGATATTTGGGTCATCATCAAGATAGCAATGAAGTATTGACAGTTGAGCTGATTTTGGTTTGGGTCAATCTGAATCGGATTATTTCAGATTTGTCAATCATTCCAGGTTGGTGTCGTTTCTGATTTAGGGTGAACCATTAGACTTTTTTGGGTTGAGTCATCTTAGGTTCAAATAATTTCAGATTTGCGTTGACTTTTTTTTATCAAAAGAGGTTGGATTAGGTTCAGGTTTTAGGTTTAGGTCAGAAAGGAGAGGTCAACTTGGCAAGTTTAATTACTATGAATCTATTAACTGTTAGTAAACATAGAATCAGAAGCAATAAAGATGGGTAGGAGTTATGGATTAAAGTTAAAAAGGGGTGCCTAGCTTGTAAGTCTTCCCAAGGATATCACAGCTGCAAGTCTTAGGTAATAACGGTTAGGTTCATTCGGGTTTTTTTATTGGATATTTTGATCCGTTCATCATGGTTGGATTCAGTTTTTTTTTTTCATCTAATTTTTCATTTTGTATTTTTAGATTTATTTTGATAAAATGAACTTTGTTTTTTTGGCTTTTGTAAATTATTTCGCAAAAATTTGAAGTTTTTTTTTTAAATATTTCTAGAAAACAATCAATTGTCAAGAAGTTTAAATTATTTTCACTATTTTAAATGTAAAATATTTATTTTTTATATCATAAAAAATAAAATTAATTTTATATTAAATAAAAAATAGAATTTAATTTAATTTCGAGTAACTGTGGTTTTTAAATTTGTTTTTCATAAACCATCTAAACACTTCGATTTAAGTTAAATTTTGATTTTTTTTACTTAGATTTAGAGGCAACTATAGCATTCCCTTCATGGATCAATCTCTTGGCATTTCCTTTTAGGCTTTTCGTATTTCTATAGTTTCATTATATTCTGATTAAATTTGAAGTTAAATTGAAATAAAATTATTCTTGTGTTTGTTTTTTTCAGTCACAAAACTTGAATTTGGTTTGAACTCAAGATTATGCTTAAAGGGATCGAGTTTGAACCCAAAAATGGTGACAGAGGTGGACAGCCATTAGGGTAGGAGGGCCTTGGCCTTCTAAATTTTTGAAATTTTTTATTGTATTAAATTTTTGGGTAAAATACACTAATAGTCATTAAAATTTGGTTAAAATGACAAAACAATCACTATACTTTGAAAAGTTACAACTCAATCATTAAATTTTAGAAAAAATAAGAAACCAATCCAAATAATAATTTTCCGTTATGTATGTAGTGGAAAGTTGATTTGTCATTTAATTGGGCATGTTGGCATCCTAGATGTCATATTAAACGACCCTAATTTAAAAACCCTAACTAGAAAATAGAAGAAAAAAAAGAAAAAGAAAAAGAAGAAGAAAAGAATAAATAAAGATGCCAGCCTTGATTTTAGTGTGCTACTGTGAAAATTCAGCCAATTTAAGGACTTCTTGGCCCAATGACAACCTAGATAAGAGGTTCACGAATTGTGTTGTTGAGTGTTTTGAAAAAAGTCAGAACATTGGAGGATGCAAAGAGGAGGAAGAGAAAACATGGTTGATATTGTTGTTATTTGTAATTTTGTTGTTGTTTAAATGAAAAATCAACTTATGTGACTCCTAATATTGTTATTGTTGTTGAAATGAAAAATCAACTTTTTTTTTTTGGCAAAAACGATGTTGATGTTAAATTGTTAAATGGTTTTAATGGCTATTGGAATTTATGTTCAAGAAGGAGGCATAAGACATTGGAAAGTTTAACTTATAGAATTTGATTGGAAAACTTAAATCCCTAATTTGCTTTATGGAATGGATTAGAAATGAAACTCATATTTTGTACAGATGAAACAAAAGCATAAAACATTACAAAACATAATATTTCATTCATTAATTAAGGTTAATCTGTTTACAAAAACGAGGCCAATCTATTGCCAATTTTGCTTACAATTCAGTAGAATTGAACTCATTTGAATTGTAGACAAATTTACAAAAAAATAATGTAACTATCTACCTAAGTTTAGATATCAGTAGCAATAATAGGCAAATTTACAACAAAAAAAAAATCAGCCTAAGTTAAGAAATTAGTAGTAGTAATAGGCAAATTTACATAATAAGCTCAAAACTTAACAAAATAAACTTTCGGGTTGCAAGTTTGGTTCACAATGCTATTGATGGGTTTGAGACAGATGACTCTTGAGTATAAGGCATCCATCTAACAATGGTTGGTTCTCCAGCTGGTTTCCTCTTGAATGAAAGCTTTTGTCTTGGGGCAACTTCATGGTGAGTTAGGGCAGCCACTTGGTTATGAACACTAACTTTGTGTCTTGTGACCTACATGAATAAGTCAAATCCATTAAACACATTGCATATGAAAAGTAAACTAATGAAGCAAAGGCAGATAACTTACTAGAAGGTTTTGGTCAACTTCCTCTCTGTAACTCCTCTTATTGTGGCAAAATTTTTTGCATTTACTGCACTTCATTTCCACCCCTTATTTGATAAACTTTGTTGTTGTTTGTGGTTCACTAGGTTCTTTCCTTCTCATCTTGGTAGGTTTGCCAGGTGGCATTTGTCGTAACCATTTTTTGAAAAAACGAGAATCGACTTAGATTTTGAAAATGAAAACGAATAGAGGAGTCGCCACCAATCCTTTTTGATGAGGTGTGATCGGGTCACCTCGTAAAAGTGGTTGTTTTTTAATAAATGGTTTGATTTATTTAAACAATGATTTTAGTCCACGCAAATCAAGAAAAACAGTTCGAGTCGGTTACATGCATTTGAGGAAGGATTAGCACCCTCGATCGCCCCCAAAATTGGTACCTAGTTGATTAATTAATGTCTGAGTGTCGAAGATTGAAAACTTGAAAGTCTTTGAAATACGATCCCTCCTTATATAAAAAAGCTCAAGTATTAAAGACCTTCTCGTCTCAAAATATGAAATGTCACGTCCAGTAAGTTAGGACACGAAATCTTGAATTTTTGAGAGCGAGCTTGCCTTTTATATAAAATTTGCGTATTTTAATTTATTAAAAGGGTATTCGACTACTTAGAGTAAACGAGAGAAATCAAAACCCAGTGAGTTAGGGCACGTTTTCTCGAATTCTCAAACACCGAATATTGCCTTTATTTTAAAACAAATTCTTATTTCGAGGTGACAAAATGTCATACCCAGTAAGTTAGGGCACAACGCTTCGTATCTCCGAGAATAAGCATTTTCAAAACTCGTATAGCGATTTAAAAGAGTATTCTGTTATTTAGGTTAAATGAGAAAAATCGAAGCCCAGTAAGTTAGGGCACGATTGTTTCGAATAACCAAATACGACATATCACTTTTATGAAAGAATTATTTTAAGGCATCGAGTAGAAAACATAATGTGATTTAGAGAATTATGTCATTATTTAGATTAAACGAGAAAAACTGAAACCTAGTAAGTTAGGGCACAATTTTCTCGAATTGTCTAAATACGAAACTTGTTTTATTTTAGAAAACACAATTATATGCTTCGAGTAAAGGACCGACGTAACCGTAATCACATGATGAAATGAGAAACAAATTGCAGCATTAACATGCATAATAATAATAACAAAGATGATGGCATAAACAATAATAATGACGAATAATGTAAATTTGCAAATATATTGAGATACATATGAACAGACGAATACACATAATGCCTAGAGCATAATAATAGCGAAAATATGAATGAATAAAACACACAAATAACTAGGTGATGAGAAAATAAGTAAAGATAAAAATGATAATAATAATAATGATAATAAATATAGTAATGATGATAGTAAGAATACAATATATAGTATTAGAGGTAAAGACATAATACGTACATATTAGAAATAATCATAATATTTAAAACAATCATTAATAACTATATAAATAGATATATGGTAGTAGTATATACATGATATAGTTAAAAAAACATAAGATAATATGAGAAATAAAAAAATATATATATATATATATAAATGATATTATATTAAGGTATATATATAACAATAAGAATACAATGTTAAAAGACATATAAAAATGCAATATTTGAAGTATTTACGTAGTATATACATGCTAAAAATAATAAGAATGTTAAAAAAAATAAGTATTAATGATATTAATGATATTACATAGATATATACATATATATTAAAACGAATACAGATAATATTTAAAAGTATGTACACAATATACATGATATATAAAAGAAAAATACATATGTATATAATACTTAAAGAATAGGCATAATACAATGTTAATATAGATATGTGTAATATGGAGTATAATATATATATATATATATATATTAAAAGAATACATATATGTGGCTGTCAAATACATTAACAAAAAAACAATAATATTAGAAAATATTAATAATATATATATAAATATTAAGTAAAAATAATAATGTGATGCTAATAAATAAAGATATAATAATGATAACAGTAATAAGATATAATAGTATGAATAATATTAAAATTAAAATAACATAATGGGAAAAAATGGAAAAATGGACGAAATTGAATTAAAAATGAAGTTAGGGGGCGAATTTAAAATAAAATATAAAAAAGGGACCCAATTGAATGCGCGCACAACATGGAGGGACCGCGGAAGCAATTGTTCCTTCTTATCAGAACGCAGCGCATCAGCAGGGACTAAGTTGGAAAGTGCAATAAATTATAGGGCCAATTTAAAATACAAAAAAAACATGATTGAAAATCATAGAAAAAGCGGAAGGACTGTGCATGCAATTAGCCCCTAAGAGCAAAAACACGCGGATCCTGAGTGGAGCGGGTCGGATCGGGTCGGGTCGCCTCAAAACAACATCGTTTTGGGGTTAAAAGGCAGCCCCCAAAACGACGTCGTTTTGGGAGGCTATAAAAGGCCTAAAATTTCTAAAAAAAAATCATTTTGGCAGCAGAGGAAAGAAAAAAAAAAAGGGGAGGGAGGGAAATTCTCTCTGACCGAGTCCAACTCCGCCGGGAGGTCATTGTCGTCGACCACCACACACCACCGTGACGGTGGTTTAATTCAAAAAGGTGTTTTTTTTCTTCTTTTTTTATTTTTATTTTTCTTTGATATTTTTGATAAAAAAAAAGGAAAATATTGATATATGTCTGTAAATAGATTCGAAAAAAAGGAAAAAAAAAGATGAAATAACCGTTGTCCTTGTATACCTTGCTATTTCTCTGAATCTGTTCTTGGGATTTTGTTTTTGTACTTTGGATCCTTGATTTCTTTGTGTCAAATATTCACTGTAAATTTCTTGTATTTCAAAAAAAATCCGACCTTTACAATGGATTTTTGGTTCGGCTTTTATATCCATTTTACATGCATTTTTTTATCATTTTATGTCTCTTCTCCATTTGATGGTGCAGGTGCAAGTGTGAGACAAGGCGGTGGAGTAGGTGGCCGACTGGCATGGGTGATGGGACAGAAACGGCGGCTAGGGGGCTAGGGTTCCTGATCTCTGCTAAAATCTGTTTAGGTAGTGGGCCATAGGATTTGGGTCTTAGGGTTTTTTTTTATTTTGGGTTTAAATTTGGGCTTATGTAATTTATTTGGACTGTAACTTTGGATTTATTTTTTGGTTTGGTTATTTTCTGGGCCTGGGCCAAATTGGGCCTATACAGCATTCTTAGTGGATGATGCAGTATTGGCAACATGTGTGGCACAGACTCTCATTGTTTAGGACACCTTACTTGCCTAATGAAGTTAGAGTAAATGGCAAGCTGGGTTTCCTTAGTGTACTAGGTTTTGCAAGGGATGCTGGTGATCTCCCAATTCTTGTACGAGCATAAATTCTCAACTAGGTCCACCACATGTTGACTGCCTAGACCACATTCAACTAGGGGTGAGCAAAATCCGGTTTGACTCAAAAAAAGTTCGAACTTCGAATTATTCGAATCGAAATAATCGAATTAATTGAATTAACTTGATTTTTTTTGAATTCGAGTTCGAATCAAGTTGAATTTTCGAATTCGAATAAACCAACCATTTTGATTCCCTTCCTCCCAACCCCTCCTCTAAAAATACCACTTTACTTTCCCCAAAAAATTTTACTTCCCCCGAACCCCAATTCTTTTTTCTTTTTAATTTCCCCAAAACTTTTACTTTTCCCTAAACCCCTCAAAAATTTTTTTCTTTTACTTTCTCCCTAAAATTTTTATTTCCCTTAAACCTTCAAATTTTTTTTCGTTTGCTTTCCCTCAAAATTTTTACTTCCCTCAAACCCCAATTTTTTTTCGAATTTATTTCTACTATTATATTGTTGAATTAAATTTCACAATTTGTACTATTTATATTATTGAATTGTTTATTCATGTTGAAATTTTATCAATTTTTGTTAAAGTTGAATTATTGATGATGTCATAAAATATTCATGTTAAATTTTTTTGTTAGTATCAATTTCATATTTTATCTTTAAAATAACTTTTATTAAAAATCACATTTTTTACATTTAATATTTTTTTAATTTCAAAATACATGGTGACAAAAATCAGAAGATAATTGAAGCAACTAAGCAAGTAAAGAAGCTAACCTATATATAAAAGATTAATAAATAAATTATGAGTGGATGAAAGTTAATAACTGTTAGAATTAAATGACCCGAATCCTTATTTAAATAAAATACAGTGGTAAAATAAAATAAAAGTAAAATCCATATAGAACTACACTTCTTTTATTTTATTTTAGAATAAGGTTTTTTAAACCTTATTAAACTTTATCTATTTTATATTGATTAGAATAATATGTTTTAATCTTACTAGAATATGGCTTTACAAGCTTATAAATAGACATAGTTTATTCCTCTTGTAAATGTTTCGAATTCGACATAGTGAATTTTCTTTTCCTCTGATCGTGATTTTTTCCCCGAAAGGGTTTTCACATAAAATCTCTGTTTTCTTTATTTTTATTTTTATTTTATTTTATTTTATTTCCACAATAACAAATTTGATTACGGTGGACAAATTTGATTATGATGGGTGGCAGTGGCTACAAGGACCGAAACTCATTTTTTTTAGTTTAACTCGAACAAATATATTCGATTCAATTTGAATTCCATCTTACTCGACTCGATTCGAGAAAAATTCAATTCGAGTTAGGATGATAAATGGGATTCATCAACTCGATTAACTCGAATTTTTTTCATTCGATTCAATCGAACGCTTATCCCTACATTCAACCTGATATCTCCCCCTACTAGCATGAGATGGAACACACCTAAAAGATAGTTTAACATATCATAACCAGAGTAAAGATAGCATGTGATGTGCCTCACCAACATGTGATTGGAAACACTAGCATGTGATAGCAAAATAAAGGCATACATAGATTAAAATAATAATAAATTACCTCATGGAATCTTTTATATTGGCATCCAATTTTTTTTTGTCTTTGGACACAAGTTTCCTTTAATTTTTTTTAGCTTCTTCTTTTATCTTAACAATCAACAACATAATCTTGATCCTAATTATTTTCATCATGGTCAAAATGGGCTTCTCTCTTGCTTCCAATATCACTTACCAGTAAGTAAGAGAAATGAATATCAAACTTGCTCCTTAATGAACTGCATATAGAAAATAAATAAGGGCTGACCTTGTTAAAGCATATACAAAGATTATTCACTAGCATGTCAGATTTGCTCATTAATGAGAAGTGGGACATTGACCAGTGAGCAGGGTTCTTTCCCTTCAACCAATCATAAGCATGTTGACTGGTATTCTTCAGTTCAACCATGGCATCCTCAAAATCTCTTGGAGTACTTGCTCTGACAGCTTTCCAAAGCAAATCTTTCAATGCCTTTATTTTGAAAGAAAAGTTTTTGAAATTGGCATGTAGGTGTCAAAACAATGTTTTGTTTCTACATTAGGAAAAATGGATATTGCTTCTACAAGTCTTTGGAAACAGAACAAAAATAGTTTAATTATTTGGCATACATCCTAAACAGAAAAATCAAACAAAACAAACAAATAAAGTTTTACCTTTTGTTTTTCAGACATGAAAGATATTTGATATGAGCTCATAATTTCCAAGTCCAATGCGAGCAACTCCAAGAACCAGCACTATGATGCTTGGTTTCCACTTTCAATCGCAGCATAAGCAATAGGATAAATGCCACTATTTGCATCTATCCTAACAACTACCAGTAGGTAATCACCAAAATAGCCCTTCGAGAAATATCCATTTAAACGTGTTATCCTCCTACAACTAGCCTTATACCCATCTTTGCATGCCTGCAAATAGATATACATCCTTTGAAGCAACTTGTTATCTAGATAATAAATTGTTGTTGTTCCAACATTTTGGGTCCTAATCTCCAACAGATACTCATATATCTTTTCATATTGTGCCTTATAACCTCTTTCAATTAATCCTACTGCTTTAAGTTTAGCTTTCCTACATTTGGTTATTGAGACGAGACAGATGAAATCTCTTTTAACATCTTGTTGCAATGATGTCAAAGAATAATCAAGACTAGCCATGAACTTCTCTTTATCAAGCCAAGGTTATATTCATATTTTTAAAGACCTTAGAGCAAGTATGGTTAGGGTTTAAACTCCTAATTTGCCAAGTCTGGTCAGTAGGGTTATTAGGGTTCAGTCTAAAGGTCCATATGTACCAAAAACAATTTAACTTGCAAAGTCTTTGACCTCTTTTGATCATTTTTTGGAACTTAATAAATAACTATTCGGCCTGCCATACTGTAACAGCCTAATTTTCAGTGATGTCGGAACAGTGATTCGAGATCACTAAATCCGACAAATGAGTAGGAAATATTATTAATTTAGTGAGTATAAATTAAATGTGAAGTTAGGAAAAATTTTGAAATAGTGAATAGTGTACTAAAAATAAATATTAAAATAATTAGAATCGAAAACGAGGTATCGAGGCCTCGGGAATTTTAAATTGAGCCATAAATATTTTTATAAATATTTATGGAGTGTTAATATGTTAGTATTAAAGTTTCACAAGAAATTTTAAAGTTCGATAATTAATTGAACAAAAGAACTAAATTGTATCAAATGTAAAATTGTAGGAAATGATTAAATAGCTTAATTGATAAAATAAAGAGGGTTTAAAAGGAAAATAGACCCAAGGTCTATTTGGGCTGGACGGTAAGGGCATGAAATCAGCAAGAAAACAAGGAGAATTAAGGGCAAAATTGGAAAATTGCAAAATTTACTTAATAAAGTTAGGACTAAAGTGGAATTATCTAGATTTCTCTTTATTTTTCTGCATTCTCATCAGCAAAAACACCAGGAAAGAGTTCCCTCAAGCTGGTTTTTCATATTTTTACTGCAAGTAAGTTCAATTCTTGATTATTTCTTGAAATTTTTGTGTTTTTGTGACTTTTACAACTAGGTCCACTTGTTGAATTCATTAGTTTTTGATTCCATGAAAGAAATTGAAAGTTTCTATGAATATGTGCTGGAAGTATATGATGATTTGACATGGAATTAGAGCTTTAAATTGTTTATATGTTGATTTTATTGAAAGAATTGAATAGAAAGTGAATGTTTGGGACCTAAGTGTAAAAGAGTTTGAAGTTAGAGTGTTATGTGGAAATTATGAATTTTAATAGTTATGAAATAACTTATAATGTTTAGTAAAAGTATTAATTGAGAAAATTATCTTAATTTAGGGGTTAATTGAGCAAGGACTGAATTGTATGAATTGTGAAATTTGGGGCAAAATGGAAATCAACATTTTGCACTAAAACTGTTTTGGACAGTAGCAGTAGTCTAACTTTGAAAAATCACCAAAAATTGTAGAAATGGAATTAGAGGATGAATAAAATATGAAATTAAAGCTTATTGAGTCTAGTTTCTTATAGAAGAAATAATGTAAGCAATAGAATTGTAGATCATGAGATATGATAAATTTTGTGAGACAAGGTCAGAATGAATTCGAGATCCCCTGTCCTGACTTTAGAAATTCACCATAAATTGTAAAAAAATTATTAAGAGTCATACTTTACATGCATGGATTCCTTATTGAGTCTATTTTTAAGGGAAACAAACGGCATGGTCGTTGGAATTCTTTACAGGGAGAAATTTGGTTCGTAGTGCACAGAGGTCAGAGTAGTCGTACTCTGAAACAGGGGAGACTTCAATGAATAAAATGTATTAATTGGCCTAACCAAAAATTATGAAAATTTTATGGTAAGAAGATATATGAGTCTAGTTTCAGGAAAAATTAGCGGAACTTAATTTTGAGTTCTATAGCTTCAGATATAAATAATTTAGTGACTATGACACAGATGGACAGCTTGAATATTCACATAAGTAGATAGTGAAAATTATGGATAATGTTACCTACAAGTATGTTGTTTATACTAAGGATGTGGATGGAGAGGAGGAGGAGGAAAATATACAAAAATATATGAATGACTCGTGTATAAGTTGATCACATGCCCGATTATAATCAACAAGTGTTGGATTAGAAATGATATAATGTTTTATTTGGAATATTTATTATGAAATTATTATTATCGTTATAATACAAAAACCGAATTTCGAGTTTATATGGCTAAATTTTAGTGATCATTTATTAATTTTATGAATTTCATGATGTGTTATTTCATATGTATTGATGATAAAATCGTGAATAATGTAAAAGCATGAAAATTGAATAAATGATCAAATTGAGCATTTCGGTTCGATGACAAGATGAATTGAAGGAAAAGACCATGGTTGGACCATGGCAACAAGTGATAAGTGATAGCTTCGGCTACACTTATCTGATCAAGGACAAGTGAAAGTGATAAGTGATAGCTTCGGCTACACTTATCTGATCAATGACAAATGAAAAGTGAAAAGTGGTAGTTTCGCTACGATCGGTGAAAAGTGGTAGCTTCGCTGCCGATCGATGAAAAGTGGTAGCTTCGCTGCGATCGATGAAAAGTGGAAGCTCAGGCTACGATCGGTGAAAAATGGTAGCTCGGCTACTGATCGATCGATGAATAGTGGTAGCTTCGCTACAAGTGACAAGTGACAAGTGATTTTCGTATATGACCATATCTGGGATATGGCATCAGTGAGATATGTGATTCGTGTAAGACCATAGCTGGGCTATGGCATCGATATGTGATATGTGATTACGTGTAAGACCATAGCTGGGCTATGGCATCGATATATGAATATGTGTAAGACCATACCTCATTATGTGAAGATGTGTAAGACCATAGTTGAACTATGGCATCGAGAAAACGAAGTACTCAATTCCGTAAGATGTTCATTAATTTGAAAAAGTTTGGTAAGTATTACATGGAATTATGTGATATAAGGAAATACGAGTTGATGAGACGTGAGCATAAAACTTGGTTGATGAATGAGTTCAATTGTGATTATATATTTCTATGCCTTGAGTGTATTATCCGTATGAATTGATATTCCAAATGAGTTAATGAGAAAACTTCTAGTATGAAATAATCTGAGTTCGAAACAAAATATCATGAAAACGTACTTGAAATACATTGGTATGTCTTGTATATGCTATTTGAATTCATAAATGTGGAAAGTAAATGTATGTGGAAATATGAGATGATGATATCTGTACATGGAATTTATTGATGAATACGTACATCCAAATTTATATGATAGATTTTAGTGAACATTGAAATTGCACTCAATAAGTGATTTGACAATTTAAAATCGTGATTGGTAGGAAGAGTTAATGAATTGCATATTTATGAATTGTTACACGTATTTGTCTGAAATACGAGGAAGTGATGGTAATTGATACATGGAAATATGAAACTATGATATATATAAAAACATGGAATATATTTGATAAATGTGTTCATTCATAATTATGGAATTTATGTACCTCATGTGTGCTATTTGCATAAAGATGATATCTTAAATACTTTGGTGCAAAAAGCTTAAGTATGAAATAGTATGAAATCGAAACAAATTGTTATGAAAATGTATTTAAATTATCTGTAAGTGTTTCGTGCTTCTCGATAATGCCTCGTACTCTATTCCGACAACGGATACGGGTAGGGGGTGTTACACATACTACCCGACAGCTTCTTTTAGACTGTCTTTTTTCAGAAATAACAATCCAACCTCAAGTTCTAGATTATTCATGTAACACCCCAAAATAGGGTTTAGAATTTTAAGGGTATTTTAAGAATTTTATCCTTAGAGTATTCAATATTTTGTGACACGACAAACTGGTAATGTTTTCAATTATGGTTTTTAAAAAATTAAATTAATTTTAAAAAATGAGTTTTAAATACCTTTAAATTTCAAAATAGGACTGATGATTAAAAGAGTCAAAATTGGGAGTTTTTATGAAGTAATTGAACCAGATTTTAAAATCTAAGCTAAATAACCTCTCTTCACCAAGTTATTTCACATAAAAACTACCCAAAATTTGTGTTTGTCGTCTCTTGATTCTCTCTTACTATTTCAATCAATTTTGAACTCCAACTCCTAATTCCTTGACTTTTATCATCTCTTAAGTTATAAACCTGTATAAAAACCAAGAAAATCACCCTAAAACTTCATCATCTACATCATCTTCTCCAAACGTGGGTTTTTTTGGATTAGTGTCAAACCTCAGTTTTCTTCCATCGAAGGTAACCATTCGACTTTATATGAGTTTTAAATGATATCTAGTCTCTTAAACTGAATTCTTAGCCATTGAAACACATGTTTTAAATAAAAGTCGAAAATCGGGTCTTTAATGGTGAATTTCAGGTTTGTGGATAAAAACATGGTTTCAAAGTATTTTTCAATTAGTTGTAACATGATTAGAAGGTTTTTAATTTTACTTTAAAGTTTCGATAAATATTTATAATGATTTAATGAATTTTCGTGAAAATTGCCATAAACATGTCGAAAATTTCGATATAATGAATTAAGTAGTTTTGAGTAGTTTAAAGGTTGAGAATTAGTCATAGGTTAATAATTAGATAAATGGAATTCGTTTTAGGTAAAAAGATTAAGTATAGACCGAGATATTTTATTTTTAAGTTTGTTAGTCGAAATTTCAGTTTCTTGAGGAATATAGCTTAGGCTTGCGTTTTTGGTTGGTTTAACTCTTTGGCTGAATTTTGATTGTGTATATTGTGTGGTTAAGTATAGACCAAGATATTTGATTTTTAAGTTTGTTAGTCGAAATTTCAGTTTCTTGAGGAATATAGCTTAGGCTTGCGTTTTTGGTTGGTTTAAGTCTTTGGCTGAATTTTGATTGTGTATATTGTGTGGTTAAAATGTGTGAAGCATCGGAATTGTCGGAACCTTCTACAAGCAAGGCGAAAGACAAGGAAAAGCTAATTTAAGCTTTCGGCTTTTCGGCGAAAGCGTAATTGGTGAGTGTTTAGAATTGCTACTTGTAGACATGATTCTTAGTGTTGATTAGAAGCTTAAAAATAGCCTAAAACTCAATCCTAAGTTCCGAGTGTAAGTTTTCTATTTTCCTTATTTTATTTTTGGCAAATTATGCGAATATGTGAATAACTATGAATTGATTATTATGATGCAATATTGTGAATTGTATTAAATTGTGGGTATATTAAATATGCCAAATGACAATAATGACGTTGTGTTAGCTATACAAAGATGTGCAGTGAAAATGCGCAAAAGTCGATAAGTATGTATGTGTTGCATTGTGAAATATGATGCTAATGTAACAGGTTTTTGTATGTGATAAACTATTTTTAATGCACTCATATGTTAACGGATATATGATGGCTCAATGAGTAATATTATGGCACTTTAAGTGTAATTAAATGTGAATTCGATAAGTATGCATTGTGTACAAGTTTGTGATGTGAATTGACGAATATGAACAGAAATGATGTGCATCAAATCAATAATTAAAAATGTGTAATTATGATATAGATATTTTAGCCTTATGACCTTATAAGACTGTTGTATATAGTTGGCATGCCATAGGATTGTGAGTGTAACACCCCTAACCCGTCTCTATCGTCGGATTAAGGTTACGGAGTATTACTGATCAAATGTATAACATTTAACA
This sequence comes from Gossypium longicalyx, assembly GCA_025698465.1. NCBI lineage: Eukaryota > Viridiplantae > Streptophyta > Magnoliopsida > Malvales > Malvaceae > Gossypium > Gossypium longicalyx. The sequence goes on from CM047007.1 coordinate 87,685,911, forward strand.
ATATAACATTTAATAATTTAATCTCAATCAAAATATATCAAACACAAGTATTTGGTCCCTAAATCAAACCTTTGAGGTCTTAAAAATAGCTTATAAACAATTTGGGACTAAATCAAAACAAATTAGAAGTTTTAAGAAAAAGTTAAAAATTTTCCAAAGCAAGGGTCACACGGCTGTGTCTCAGCCCGTGTCCTTGCCCTTGTAACTCACTGAGTTGGCCCACACGGTCGTGTCGCAGGTCGTGTGCCAGACCGTGTAACTCTCTGACTTGTGACACACGGTCGTGTCGCAGACTGTGTGCTAGGTCATGTAACACACTGAGTTAAAATACACAGCTGTACCTAAGACCATGTGTGGCACACGGTCAAGTGACATGAGTGTGTCCCAGGCCGTGTGCACTTAAATGAACCTTAAACATCAAGTTTACCATTTCAAGATTTCTTGAATCCTAAGTAATCCATTTACCAGCTATTAGACCTATTCAAAATGACATTAAACAAGATTAAAACATGCTAAATCAACCATCCTAAGTGCCTAACCAATGTATCTTCATTGGTACCACAAGCATACACAATTACACAACAATATAAATCATCAACCAAAACATGACAATTCACACAACTTAACACCCAACAAATATGCCTATCATAGGCACCTCAAATTACAACATTTCAATATAACATATGCTATAAAGTTGTACTAAAAACATCTTCCTTCATTCACATATATCATAATAAGTTGTCTACTTGCACTTAAGATCATTCTTTATAGGTTTACATATCAAAACAATATTAATGACAATCAAGCCTATTACATGCCATATAATCCAAAATAAACGTTCTAAAAACTACAAAAAATAGGTGGATAGTGTAACTCGAGTGCTGATCCGGTCGTCTAACCTTCAAGAATATTTACAAGAACAGAAATTAACACAAGTAAGCTTATTGAAGCTCAGTAAGTTTGTTGTATAGAAACGATAAATCTTACCGAAGTAAATATAACAATTCAATAAAAAATAATTCAACAACAAGTGTTTCTTGTCATCCACAATATCAAGTCAATGAATTTCATAATTTAATTCAAAGCTCAAACCATAACATCCGGAAAACACATATAAACATAATGGGTTAACTCAAGGTGTCAAATACACATCATGTATTTCAAAATCATTAAATATGTTATAATACTACAATTTACGACCTAATGAACGACTTATAGATATGAGTACACAGATAATCCAACAGAAACACGTTAATCGCTCATAAAAGCTAATCCACCCAACAACATGCCAATCGCTCATAAGAGCTAGTCCAACCGAAACACGCCAATTCCTCATAGGAGCTAATTCAAGTGATAACACGCCAAATGCTCCGAAGAGCTAATCCAACCGAAAACACGCCAGATTAGGATAATATAACACTAGATTTCGCAACAAATGCTGAACTTCGGTATACTCATGAAAAAATATATTACACTACATCAACCTCCACTCCAACCCCTCTGTAACACACCATCATTCAGTAGTACTCTATCTCCCGTTCATCCGGCCCAAGTACCGAATTTCAATAATAATTTTTCAACAATATTATAACATTAATTAAGCAATTAAAATCAACTAATTCACATTATACCATATTACAATTCATATAAATATCAAATTATAAACCGAACGAACTTACCTGGACTGAGTTGTATTAGTTGCAGAAGTTTAGGGACTATTCCGTAATTTTTCTTTTTCTACATATATCAATAGTGTATTGATCTAAAATGTAAAATTTCTCAATTATTAGCTTACAATTCATATTCCAATCTATACTACATTTTCTACCCTTTTATTTTTAAAATTTACACAATTGCCTTAAACTTTTACATCTTTTATAATTTAGTCTCTTAACCCGAAAATCATCAAATTGACCATTTCCTAGGAATAAAATTATATTTGAATATTATATGCCCTTAAAAAATCCCTATTATTCATCAAATTCACCATCAGAACTTGAAATTTTGACATTTTAACAATTTAATCCTTAAATCAAAATCTAACAAAAATCACTTCACAAAACAACCAAATACCACAATCAAAGCTTCAAACATACAACTATCATTACAAAAAACCAAGTATCATCAATGGTAACTTCCAAAACTCTTAACAGATTAAAAAACGAAGGTATGGGCTAGTTGGACCTAGTTGCAACGATCTCAAAAATATAAAAATTACAAGAAAATGAGTCAATTTCCATACCATGCAAAGCCAAAAGATGGTCGAAGCTCTCCTAGTTCTTCCATGGTGATTTTTGGCCAAGAAGAAGAGAAGAATGAAGAAAAATGCCTTTTGATTCAATTTGTTTGATTAATTTTGAATTAATTACAAAATTACCATTAAACCAATTTTCTTTAAAATTTTATTTAATTTTTAACCCCATTACCATCCACTATTAACTAATAAGGTCTAATTTCCTTATTGGTCCTCCCACATTTATTATTTAAGCCATTAAATCATCCAAATGCAATAATTAATAAGTTTTGCACTTTTTATAATTTAATCCTTTTTCTTAAATTAATTATTTAAACGATAAAATTTCCTAACAAAATTTTAATACGACTCTAATGACTCTATAAATATTCTATAAATAATATTTACGAGTCAATATGATGGAAATTTGTGGTCCTAAAACTATTGTTCCATCACCTCTGAAAAATGGGTTATTATAGTGAGTACTCACCTATATGTGTTATGTGTTTTGGGCATTGAGGCCCTAAGACATGTTGGAGAGATAAGGGAATATGAGCTAAACTTCATTCAATGGGACATGTTTGGTGTGTTGGAGAGTACTAGCTTGCTTCATTTTTGGGATATATTCGATTGTATGAGTCAATTCGTGTGTTAGAGATCCGTGTATTTGATAAGTGATGATAGAGCTCACTTTATGTTTCATAGCCTCAAGTGCCAATTTATTGTTTAAATATGATCTTATATGTTGTGATAATACAATAAGATACGAATGCTTTTAATTGTGAATAATATGTTAAATGAGTTGATTTAAGTTACACGAAAATGTTAGTATGTTCTCATAGTAAATTGAGTATGTAATTGTGGATTGGGTTGTTTTCATATAACTTGTGAATGCCTGTGCATATATAAGTTAAACTTGTGATTGCCTATGAATATATAAGTTAAACTTGTGAGTTATTAAAACATGTATACGTTGTTTTAGTCTTGACGAATTGTTGTTAAACGAATTAATGAAGCAAGAACATGTAATTCTGACTCGAATGGAATACGGTTGTGAATGTGTTGTAGTATGCTTTTGATTGACCTTTGACATTGTGTGTACATTGTGGTTACTCTAAGCATTCACTGAGCTTGTTAAGCTCACCCACTCTTTTCTTAAACTTTGCAAATTAGTTGTGTGTTGGTGTGGCTTTACAAGGTGTGACCCAAGCAAGTCCATTTTCGTTATTTGTAGGTATTTATTATTTGGTTATGTTTTGGGAATAAGGCAATGTGGTAGTTTTGTGCTAATATTGGATATGATATTTGTAACACCCCCTAACCCTAAACTGTTACTGGAATAGGGTTACGAGGTATTACCGGACTTATACACTAGCATTTATACAAAACCGAGTCATAAATTTGCCTTCCAAATCAAATCTTTTAAAATTTCACCATAAAGTCGGCCTACGGGGCCCAATACATGCTTTGCAAATGGTTCGGGACTAAACCGACAACTTTGGAAATTTTACCTTGAAAATAGGGGCACACGCCCATGTGGCCTGGGACATGGCCGTGTGGCTAGCCCGTGGGGTTCCCATGGCCGTGTGGCCAGCCCGTGTGAAATTTTGGCTTGCAACTTCTTAAGTATCAAAGGGGCACACGGCCTGGGCACACGCCCATGTGGCTAGGCCGTGTGGTAAACTAATTTTTCATCATTTTTAAGCCATTTTCACATGTTTTTAACACACGACCATGCTTGAAACCCGTGTCCTTCACACGACCAAGACACATGGCTGTGTCTTTTGACCGTGTACTATCTTGACTTCACATTTAAGGATCCAGAGGACACACGGTCTATCAACATGCCCGTGTGCAAGCCGTGTGTCTTACACGGTCTGATCACACGCCCGTGTGACATGCCGTGTGGACTCAAAATGAACCTTATAGTTCAAATTTACCAACCCTGCAAGTCTTGAATAACAAGCAATTTAAAATCCAATCTTTCAATCAACACAAACATGATTATACACATCTAAAACACATTAATTCTACTAGTATAATAATCTAACATATGTATTTTAACAACCGTAAAACGAAACGACTCCAAAATTTATACTTAAGAACCATTCAAATTAGTTCAAAATGAACTATATTATATCATACACATTACATTTATGAGCCAGCTATTAACATTCTTTACTAACATCTCTTATATATAAAAATAACATCAAAACAACCTAGGTACATGCCATTCCTTAAGATAATATACATCCCCAAGTATCTGAGTTAAGACGTTGATTACTTTGTACCTAACCTGCGCACGAAAATAAACTGTACGCTGAGTATACACTGAGTGGTATTTCTATAAACCAACACTTAAACAAATATTACACCAAATGCACTGAGCTACTTAATTCAAATCTGATAGCACTAGTTATATTTAAAGTTCTTTTTCAATAAAACATTCAGTTCAATGATGTTAGCCAGTAACAGTCAATTTTTAGTACAGTGGCACAGTCATTCAATAGTTTAGTATATTAATTTACCCCTATTAACATAACTCGGACCTGGACGGATACACGGATCTAACCCACACACCGGGATAGCACATAGTGCTCATCGGCTAAAGCCGGAACAGTAACAGTAACAGTAACAGTATGGTACAGAGAACCTCATCGGAATAAATCCGGAACAATAACAGTAAGCGACACATAAGTGTCTCATCGACCAATGGTCGGTATATCCCTGAACACCTCCAATCCTATGGCATGCCAACTATATCCATCTAGCCCGACGTTGTTAATAGGGTATTCAAATCATTTCAGTTTAATACAGAAACAGTAACAATTTACATCACATCATTCATCATACATATTAACTAATTAAAAATAGCAATTACATTTACTAAATTATTAAGCATGGTTTATAGAAATACAAACCGACAATTCTTTAACTTATTCCTCGTTCACTTTCTCTTTTCCCTTCTTTGACGATGTTTCTGGCACTACGTTAGTGACTTTTCGATAATGTTAGCGACTAGTTTATTATTTTTCTAAAGTTCAATGATTGAGTTAAAAGTCAAGTAACTGTTTTGTTATTTTTCTCAAAATTAAGTGATTGTTGGTGTAGTTTACCTTAAATTTTCTAACATTTTAAATTAATTTCTTTTGTTTTTTTAAAGAAAACTTATGATTATACTTTTTAAAATTTAAAGGGTTAATGAAAATTTAAATTTTCTTTGAAAGTTTTGATCAGATTTATTAAACTTTTGAAATTTTTATTAAATTCTTCAAAAATTTTAAAAAAGTTTTAATTATATCCCAAAAAGTTAAAATCCACCCCTGGATAGTGATATAGTTTGGTTTCATACAAAAGATTCCTTTGAATCAAAGAATAACCCTGCAATCGAGGAGTCCACTTGAGAATGAATTCTAAACTCCTCCAAATTACGACGCTCCTAAAAATACAAATAAAGAGGTGCATTATTTGGGCCTCAAACCAACCTTTTTTATCACGTCAACATCCAATTTCTGACAAATCAATATCATTGTTTATTCTTTCAATTTATTGCTCTTCAGTCTTGGTTTATATATATATATATTTTTTATTTTATAAATATTTTAAAAAAATTGTGACACGTTTTTTTAAATATTTTAATATATTTTTATAGTATATTTATTAACCCTTTTATTTTAGTTTTGAATTTAAAAATTTTACTTCTTATTTTTATATATTCAAAATTTAGTTTTTACTTTTATTTTCTAAAAATTTAGGTTGATTGACAACATGGTTGAAAATTTTTTATTAATTTTTTTTACTTTAATGAATCTAAATGATTTTAAAGCTGGACTTATATTTTTAAAATAAGAAATAGAGAAACTAGATTAAAAATAAATATTAAATTCTAGGGATAAAGTAATCTTTATTTTTTAAATTTGACAAATTTTCTTACTTTAGTCTTTAAAAATATTTTTTAATAATTTCTTTATATTTTTAATTACTTTTTGACTTTTTAAATTATATTAGGTGATGATATAACACAATATTAAAGTATCTTACCATCATACTTTATCAAAATCTAAATTTAAGGATAATATTGAGAAAATTTAACGAATTTTAAGACTAATATGAAAAGAAAATCAAGGACCAAGTTAATAAAATTATCAAATTTAAAGATAAATATGGACTTCTCCTTAAATTTTAAAAGTTTGATAAGTAGCTATGCTCAAACTGTGATTTCAATTGTTATCCTAAATGAATTATCATTAACCCCAATTCAATTACTCTTAAATAAATTTTTTTTTTAGAAACACACATCAACCAAATTGAAATAACTGAAATTCGTAACATTTTTTTTTCTTTTGATTCAAAGAAATTTAAAATTATGACAACAAATACAATAATAATGTTTTTTTTCCCTTTGTTTTAGTTGAAATAATTTAAAAGAAAAAAAATTAAAAATATTGTATTAAAAACATAATACAAACATTACAATAAAAAACAATATTCATGGCAACATTATATTAATATTATCTTCCATGATATATATATATATATATATATTTTTTTTTTGACTTATTATATCAATAATTATACGTCCATTTGATTTATATATTGAGCTTTTAAATATATACTATTTGATGTTAATTTTGATTAATTTAATTAACTATTTACTTTTAAACGAAATCAATTGATAATCAAAATTTTATAATACTTTTAATTGATTTTTAATTAAATTAATTTAATTCGATTGATTAATTTAATTTTAATCAAAATATGCATACCCTTATTCAAGAAAATCTTTTAACATATTTTAACTTTTAAAATGTTATTAAACTCTGATGTACACTCTTAGTAGTGTAATTCCATCAAATTATTTTTTAAATTTTTATAAAACTAAATATTTTCTAAATAAATAAATAAATTATGCTCAAGGTTAATAAATTATTATTTATAAATTTAAGTTTTGATTTTTTTTATGAAATAAATTTATGAATAATTTCTTTTTTAATCTCCGACGGCTAACTATTATATCAACTTGAATTTATCTATCATAATTAAACTTTAAAAAAAATTTAACTGAACTATTTAAATAAAAACTTTTAAATAATTCAACAATTTATAAAAAAATTAAAATAATTTAGCCGACATTTTCTAATATTGAAAAAGGGAAACTTTAATTTTTACCTTTTTCGATATCTGGAACTGAAGAAGAGATGATGGTTTAAGTGTTGAAATTATTGATTTTACTTGTACCCCTTGCAGAGAGAGAAAATATACAGAGGAAAAGGAAAGAAGACTTAGAACGAGCTTCGTGGGTGGAGCTTGTTTTCGTTGCGTTTATTGTTATTATTTCTGATATTCCCAACACAGAGAAAGGAAGAAATGGAGAGCGATTCAGCGATGGTGGCATTTCCATTGCTGACAACGCCCATCGAATCCAACTACAGGGCATGCACCATTCCTTACAGATTCCCTTCCGATAATCCTCGAAAGGCTACCCCTACTGAAATTGCCTGGATCGACCTTTTCCGCAATTCCATTCCCTCCTTCAAGTACCTCCCTTTTTCTTTTTCTTTTGAATTTCTATCTTATTTTTCACCCAGGAATAATGGGTAATTTGAGATTATCCCTTTCTAGTAGTTAGTTCTAATGTGTTCTATTCCCTTTCTAGTAGTTCTTAAGTTCTAATGTGTTCTATTATGTTACTATGCTATTGTTTGTGATTTTACTCTTTTTTTTTTTTAAAAAAAATCTTTTAATAATTTATGTTCTTTCTTTACCTGGAAAATTGGGTAATTTGAGGTTCTAAGTTTGGCGGTTCTAATGATGGTTTTTTTATGTTAGTATGCTACTATTTATGATTTTTATTTTTTTAAGAATAATTTTGTTCTTCCTTTTCCTGGAAAATTGGGTAATTTGAGATTCTTCCATTAAGTTCTTCGGTTCTAATGATTGTTCATTTCTGTTATGTACTCTTAGTTGATGATTTTTACGTTTTCTTTCTAAATTCTAATCGAATTGCTTTGCTGTTCATTAGGCGATAATGGTAAACTAAAATGATAATTTTTTCCGTCCGATTTTGCTCATAACTACAATTTATTGCAGGAAGAGAGCTGAGAGCGATACTACCGTGGTTGATGCTCCAACTAAAGCTGAGAAATTTGCTCAAAGGTACTGGTTATTTCTTTTATATACACACACACACACACACACACACACACATATGTACATATATCAAATTAGAATACATTTTAAAATAACGAATTAAGTTTGCAGTTTTTTAGTAAAATAGGTCAAATTGGTAAAGGAGAGAAATGTCATTATTGAATGGCATTTTCAGGTATTTTAGGTAATAGAATGGCACAAAAAAACTCTGGAAATGTAGTCAGGTTCTTTCCGAATTGATCCAGCTTTGCCTGCTTCTTCTTCCGCTGTGCGTTATACTGATTGGATTCTACTTTGTAATTGGTCGGACATATATTTGTACCTGTATTGTACTTCTAACTGTACTGTATTGGACTAGTAAAACTTTCAAAAAACCTCTAGAAAAGATAGTAGAACATTTTTTTTCCAACGGATGGCATCCTCCTGTCAATTTGACCTATTTTGTTAAATAATTTTAAACAATATATTTCTTCATTTGACATATTAAAAAAGAAGTCCCTCTATACCTCTAGGTACGATTCCTTTAAAGTTCATTGGTTTCATCTGTGAACATGTTCTTTATGCAAATTTTGATGGTTCCTCCATCAAATGCATTGGTTGCTCATAATTCATAAGCATGCGCAGCTGTTTCCTTCAGTATTTCTTATCACATTTGTGTATTTTTTTTGCTTAATGCTGTGAAAGGTATGCTGATATACTTGATGACATAAAGAAAGATCCAGAAAGCCATGGCGGGCCACCTGATTGTATTGTAAGTCAGATTCTTTTTCAAAACTAATTTCTATGTCAACTTAATGGATTTCAGAATGGTTTTTTCTTGAAGATACTCAATGTAGTCCTCATAATAGTTTTGCGGTTTTGTAGCTTCTCTGCCGACTTCGTGAACAGGTTCTTAGAGAACTGGGGTTTAGAGATATATTCAAGAAAGTCAAAGTGAGTATTTAAGTTCATGTAATGATAAAAATTGTTTTTTTTAAATGCAAGTAGTCAGAATTCCATTTTTTAACTTTCTAATTTTGATGAGTGAAAACACATCAGCTTGCATGAACAATACTGGTAATTTTATTTCCTTTTTGGTAAACTGATGCTTCTTCAAAGAATAACAAACAATAACGAACATTGTAGGTGAAGGTAGGGATTACGTTATTATTGTTTTACGGTTTGTCCAACTTGCAATGTAAGTATAGTTGATACTTGATGGAGGTCAGTGGAGGTGTCAGGTGTTAAGATATGTAATTGCCAGTGTTATATGCTGTTCACATTTTTATGAACACTGTTCTTCTTTGGAAAATTTGCAATAGGATGAAGAGAATACCAAGGCTATCTCCCTATTTCCGGAAGTAGTTCGTCTTAATGATGATATTGAAGATGGAGGGAAGCGCCTTGAGAATCTAGTTAGAGGAATATTTGCTGGAAACATATTCGATCTTGGTTCTGCACAGGTAGATCAATCACTATATGATATTCATCTCATCAATCACCGTACTTGTCAAAAAGTATTTACACACAATAACTGGCAGATTGTATTTGTTGGTCTAGTTACAAACTTACCATGTTTTTTACTCATCTTCATCAGGCATTTTTTAATCCAAACTATCTGAGATAAGCAACTTGAATCATAATCTCTTGGCTCTATCTGGATTTCTTGCAACATAAATTATCCTGCATTTTTTGTGCTCTCTTAAATCACTCCTTCTTTGAAACATTTTCCATTTGGATTAGGGTTCTTTTTTATTTTTTCTGGTTGTCATGATCATCTTTTCCCATGGATGAACTATGATTGAATAAATGAAAGTCTTTTCTTATGTTCGGCTAATTGTATAACACGTTTCATGTGTTCTGATTTAGATAATTTCTGTGGCTATATTCTTTTTGAATAAAAGTATACCGAATAGGATAACTTTTGCAGTGGTACTTACTTTTCTTTTGTACTATTTTCCCTTACCTCTGGAAGCTTGCTGAGGTTTTCTCAAGGGATGGAATGTCCTTTTTGGCTAGTTGTCAAAATCTTGTTCCTCGACCTTGGGTCATTGATGACTTAGACACTTTTAAAGCAAAATGGAACAAAAAATCTTGGAAAAAGGCAAGTACTTCTTATGTAATATATATATATATATATATTAAGACATCGTTTCTCTTTGCAATTCACTTTTCAATAAAATTGAAAGTTGATACTGTCTTATTTCCATTTCTTTTTATTGCAATGGCAGGCAGTCATTTTTGTAGATAACTCTGGTGCAGATGTGATCTTGGGTATTTTGCCATTTGCAAGAGAGTTGCTAAAGCGTGGAACCCAGGTTTGCAATTAAAATCTAAAAGTATTTTCATATACTCATTTAAATAATATATACATGTGTGTTATATATGCGCCTGTTATCAGTTCTTCACTTTCACTATTGGTTTCAACAATCTTAAAGCCTGTCTTAGATATATTTATTATGTTGATACGCTTAGTATATAACTTTAGTCCTTGCACTTAACTTTGGTCGTTATTTCATATAGTAAGCAAGAGATTGAACCCTGATCACTAAGATTTCATTGTTCTACTGGTATTATATATTCATTATTAGAGATCAGATAGAATTATGTTTATAATCTTTTCCTCTTTGCTCAGGTTGTGTTGGCAGCTAATGATTTGCCTTCCATCAATGATGTAACTTATCCCGAATTGATTGAAATTATATCGAAGGTGATAGAAAGAGAAACAGTTCTAGATTATGATTATTATGCTTTTTTCCCTCTCGTGGCCATCTCTAACATATTGAATGCTAATTTTACCAGTTGAAGGATGAAAGTGGTAAGCTTATCGGTGTTGATACTTCAAATCTTTTGATTGCCAATTCTGGTAATGATTTGCCGGTAAGATATGCTATTTTTGCCTAATGCATCCAAACTTGATAAAGAGCTTTCATTTGGTTATCAAAGTAACAGCCTCTTGTTTTTGCAGGTTATTGATCTTACAAGGGTATCACAAGAGCTCGCCTACCTGGCAAGCGATGCAGACCTAGTTATTTTGGAAGGCATGGTAGGTTTTTCCCATAATCCAGCAGATTTCAAGTAAAAAAATTTCTTCCTTTGCCTTGTGACTTTGAGAATGCGACAAGAACCGAAATCAAACCCCAGCTATTTGAATAGCATTATATATAGTCTAACTTGATCATAATCTATTGCTTAGGATTGTGTTACTGTTTAACTTGTTCAACCTTCATCGTGTATTTGGTGGAATAGGTCAAATGTGCTGCTGACTATGATTTAGGTTGCTTCTGTGTTTTATGCTCAGATTTAATTCTTGTCAATCAACTGTTTGCAACTAAGATATTCGGTTTCTTTATATGTATATTGCAGGGTCGCGGAATAGAGACTAATCTTTATGCTCAGTTTAAGTGTGAGTCACTCAAGATCGGAATGGTAAAAGTTCCACCTCTATATACATTGCTTTTGCAATATTTCAGGCATTTGCAGAACTTTTATGTAGATTGACATGTATATTCAATTCGCAGGTAAAACATCCTGAAGTAGCCCAGTTTCTCGGAGGACGGCTATACGATTGCGTTTTTAAATACAATGAAGTTTTGGGTTGATAAGAAGTCATTCAAGACCATATAAAAAGTGCCACTCAGGTCAGCTTGGAACATTATAAAGCTCTCAAATTAATTTAATAATGAAATGCGAAAGCTAGTTGCATGCCCTTCAGTTTTATTTCTACGCAAAATGCATGTAAACTAGGGGATTGGATGATGAAGAAATTCATGCAGGCTTGAACTACCATCATATTTATATTTTCATTTTTATAATCTAATGAAATTTGAATACCTTGAAGGTAGAGTAACATGTAACAATTGATTCAATTTTCTTTGAACATTTTTTATGGATTTTTTTTAAGAGTTCACATAAGTTAAACTTGGAATATTTGCATAAAATAATAATGATAAAATTTAGGGACGACAATGGCGTCAGTCCCTGTTATGGTATCATCATTTAGTCGATTTTTTTTATTATTAAAATTGTTATTAATTAAAATTGTCATTACTTGTTTGTAATAAATCAAAGATATAAAGTTTAAGGCCAAATTCTGGTTTTGGTGCTAAATTTGGGGTTCTAGGCCTTGTACTTTAAGGGTATTTTAAAAAAATATATACAACTTAATGCGTCAATCGAATGTTTTAAAGCTGTTTTGTTATGAAATTTCACATCAAACACTTAAAGGGAAGTAGTAATTTGAGTTAATAATATTATAAAAGTAGATTTAGATTATGTAAAGTTAAAAGTGAATTTCAAAACTTCCCAACCATCTTAAAATTTTATATTATGTTTTAATTGTGAATTTTATCTCTTTATTTTTACGAAAATTGATTGAATTTGGTAATTATATTTTATTAAACTTGAAAATTAGTCTTAGTAGGTAATACAATTATACTTTCCTCCTAAATTAACATTAAAATTATTAGTTAAGTAATTTATATGCAACAAATTAGTTAGCTATCGGCATTCGAAATTTATGTGTTTATCAATAGTTGGACTATACATCCATTATTGTAAAGGACATGGACTAAATTAAAATAAAATCATAGAGGGAGGAATTCATTTTTTAAACATTTAATTTTATTCTTTTCCCAATAGTAGACCAAATATATATATATATATATATTATGAAATCTAATACGAGCAAGAAATCGTATTCCAAATATATGAAATTATAATATAAGTTCTTACAAAATTGAGAAGTCTATGCTTTTTATATAAAGGAATGCTTTTATCTATAAAATTAAAGCAATCCTTTTATGACACCTGTCCAAAACTCCAAAGGGACGTACAAAGCAATCCTTTTATGACATCTGTCAAATTAAAGTACTTTATTGTATTTTAAAGTAACAATGCGAAAACATAAACACTATATATTTAAACCAACGTATTAAGAAATAAGTCCCCTCAAATTACTAAAGATGTTGGTGGATTTACAAATAAAGGTCCTTAATATTTTCTTAAACCTCTCAACTGTCTAACTGTTGAAAAAGGTTAAACAAAGAATATGGAACTGGGAAATTGCCAGCTTAACAATATCAGTATTTGAAAAAACCTTGCTGATGGTCGGACCCCATGTCGGGATTCTCTCCTGACTCTAATGAAAGCCTGAATGCTTGAAGAGGCAGAGTACCTCGACGGTTATCTAATAAGGCAAACCATGCACGTTGTGCAAGATTGAATTCGACCCCGACCCTCAACAAACCTTGTCTAAAACTTTTTTCAGCTTTTGAAATATATATGATTGTAAGGTAACGGAAGAAAGGGAGAATACATATGGGAATGAAAGCAAAAACCTTGGTAAGAAAGAATTTACAATGCGCAGGAATGCGGCACAAGAAATCACTATCTTTGCAACTTCCCTGCAGAGTGCAAGTATACCGATACTGACACAACACTGAAATAACAAGAGAAACATGAGTTTTAACCACATAGAGACATAATTGAAGTTTTCCATGCATGAGAAATATCATTATCTGTATGGATATCAAAATGTGGTTGGAGATAACTTACATGGCACCAAGGAAGAAAGCAAGTGTAAGATTAAAGCCAAAAAGAAACACCGAAACAATGGCTGTGAGAAGCATTGCAACCGAAGTAGAATACACCTGCACAACATTGGAGGTATCTCATTACAAGGAAGTCAACTCATTTCTTATCTTCAATTGCTCGCTAGCAGGCATCTAATATCATCAGCTACAGGTGATTCTTAAATTATTATTAAGCCTCAAAGGACTTTATCGGGATCAAAGGTAACTTGTAAATAGTACAATCAACTCATTTTACATACAGCACCTTATTGATAGGTTCCAGCATCAATAAAACTGCCAGTTATACATAATGTAACCAGCAGAATAAACAAGTAAATCCATTCATCTTGAGAAAGGACCAGCAATTTCTTTCATTGTTGATTAAATTACATATGTATGTCCATGCAAATGTATGAACATTACTTTTTTGGACAACCATGACAGGGCTAACTCACAAGATTCTAACAATCAAAAAGGGAATGTAAAAGCGGACAAATGAATACAACAACTACAGATAAATTTTGCAATCAAAACATACCTTCACAATATTGTCTGCATATTTCATTACCATTGACACTGCAATGCCACTGCAAATGGAACAAATACATAAGCATATTTCACGAAAGCACAAGGAAACTAACCAGTCAATACTTAGCTGGTTCCTCACCGGAACAACGAAAAGGATGTCTAAAAAATATAAGCTATCATTGCAAAAAGAATATATACTTATGGTATAGATGTCAGAGATTCTTATTATTTCTGGCTGTAGTTTAGCTATAGCAGTGACGATTGACATGAAGAGTTAGTTTGCGGAACTTCAGATGGTTAAGGATCATGAGAGTGGCAATGATTGAGTAATGGCTTTGTAGCTCATTGCATTTCGAAACATGCTATTCTGACAGTTAAAAATTTTATGTTGGTCTAAGAAATTTTCTACAGTTCATAATTATTCTCCAATAACAAACTTTAATTCCTCATAACTACCAGGAAAAAATAGTAAGATCTTCCTAAATGCAACGTCTATGACAAAACAACGAATGGAGTCAGCAGCTAGTTGCCAGCAAACAGATCAAGTCAGAAAGGAGAACGTAAATACCTGAGTGCATGGTTAAGGATCATGAGAGTGGTAATGATTGAGTATCCATGGAAGAAACCCCTGAGCAAATGAAACATAGTTCAAAAGTACAAATAATTGATAAAATTGTCTCGAATTATAAATTATTAAGATAGAACACTATTTTAAAGTGATAAATAGAGGATTCTTCATTTTGTAAGACATATAGATGCATTTATAAGTAATGAGTCGTATCTATGTTCCATAGACATACATACGTGACATGCAAAGTCAATGATAATTTCTAAGATAGATACCAGAAGCAAATTAAGAGGCTCAGATTACTTGTTCATGACAGCATCGAAATCTTGTATCAGTATTGCTACAGCATTGAAGGCCATTCCAAAGATATACAGCCAGAAATTCTGCACATTTATATTCCTTGATGGGCGCTTCTTAATTATAGCCTGGTAGCAGAGAAAGGAAATAAACAACATGAATGCCTATAACAGTTAAGGATTTTACTAGTTGCACTCTGCAGAAGTTCTGTGAGCCTCTTAATTGAATCAATACTTTTTCAGAGATCAAGTAGATTTATAAACCAAATAAATTCAATAGGACCATATCAGGCAACAACAGTTAAACATCTCAACAGTAAACAATATTCTAAACATGTTGCAGCTAAAAAAGAAAGAAAAGAAAATTGCAATGAGCATCTCAAAAAATTAACCTCAGTGTACACTCCTGCAAATCCACTCAAAAGGGCCATCACCTGCAAAGTATAAAGATATCAATTATAAAAAATTTGAACTTTGAAGTGATAAATCAATTTATTTTTCTCCATCACTGGACTAAAAGAACTTTCGACTTTTTTGCAACTTACAATGGCCATTATCCAACCTTGCAAAGGTGTTTGAAGAACGTGGTCAGAACTGCAAAAATTAATGCCGCTTAGTAAAGCGTAGCTGAATGATAAATTTAGCATAAAACTTATAACATTCCAAATTAAGAAAAGCAGCCCCCATCTTCATTGAGCCGAATGGCATGTAATTGAGATATCGAATGCCATTTCAAATATGGGACTTATAACCATATAAAACATAAAGCTTGAAATTCTTAAATAGTTCTCTCTCAATTTTAGAAATTTACCAAGATGCAATAGACACATCCATCGCTTAAACAAAGGCAATCTCCAATGTCAACAAGTTTGTATCAAGTAACAAGCATGTAATCGAAGATCTATGGATCCATCCAATCAAGGGAATAATTAGGAAGGTTCTATCAGTCTTACCGGAAGTTTAGCTGTGCTGTGGTGCAGCCAGCACATAGAAGAATGAAAGCTGCCCACTGAATCTCACTTAATCTGAAATAAAAAATCAATTCGAGCAAAATGGATGGAATCCAAAAAGTCAAGGAGTATCTTCTATTAGAATGTGTATTAGATTTACTTCATAAAACTTAGCATAACTGTCATGTTCCATTGTCATGCTATGCTATACTGAATGCTCAGCAGACATTATCCATGAAATATTTTCACAGGTCTTTGCAAATTGTTTCCAAGAATTGAAAGACTCCAACAAGCATGGTTAACAAAGCTTACTTTCTCTTAAGGATAATACGATAAAGAACACCAGTACTGATAATATTCAGGTTCTTTAGTATCTGATAACCCGGAGCATCAACATAGGCAAAGATGTAATACTGCAACATAAAATTGAAAATCAGATACAAGTACATTATGGAAAATAAAACCAAAATAACATTACTCACAAGACAAACAAAATCAGAATCCACCTGTAGCAAATTCTTGACAAGATATAGTAAAGCAGGAATGGGATAAACAATAACTTCATCAAGGGTTGTACTCAACCTAGTTCAATGATAGATAGAAGGAAAAATATATGTCAATAATTCCCATTATTAGCAAAAAGGATGTACTTAAGAGATCACAGGTAAAAGATCACCTGTTATCTTCGGTAACACCTTCACTATTCCATATTCTTGCTAAGGCTGCTAGTGACAAGGCACATTTCAAAGTCTCCACCTGATTCCCAACAAAAAGGTAGGTCATTCCCATGGGCATCATGTCAAGTCAATAACAGGATGATCGTTTAACTCACCAAAAAGTTCGCGTAGTAACACTATACTCATACTTCCCAGCTCTCTTTGACCAGACAATTAGTATAGCTTGTGAACTTGCAAGAAAAGTCAAAGCAAGCGTAACAACAGTCCTACTCGAGAAAAAGATATATTCAAAATGCATCTTTTCAGTTCCTTCTTTCATATTTGAGCCTAATAGTTACTAAATTAATCAAGTTCAAAAGCTGCTCTTACTTGCGTTGCCACTTGGCCTGTTCCCTTGTAGGGACATTACTTAAAGAAGCTGCATATCAATGGAAATTATACAAAAAAAGAAAAGAAACTCGTGATAAAACTTGTGCAATGGAAATTGCAGTGCACTCATATATGATCATTAACTAAAACATACACACTTGGAAATCCTTTGCCTCGTGCATTCTCAACGTCCTCACTTATCGTTTCCACTTCATTATCCTACAAGTCGTAATTCATTCAAACAGAGGCCTCACAAACACAAATTCAGAAAAAAAAAATTGAAAAAAATTCACATCTACGCAAGTAGACAGTACATCTTCAATTAACTAGATGAAAAACTAACCACATTGTTAAAGTAAATTAACTATAATATGAAAAAAAATTAATTTAGAGTTCTTTATTCCTGTATATGAGCATAAACGACAATTAAATCGCATTTTTTTGACGAATTTTAAGAAGAAAATCGCCGTCAGGTGCTCAGAACAAACTAAACGAAAAGGAAAATTCGCTAATGCCGTTGGATAATAGTGAAAAAAAGAATACCTCATCTTTGATTTTGCGATACTCCATTTTCGAAGCAGCTCCTAGCAGATCTCACCGTTCTGCTTCTAACTCTGCTTTTCTTTTCTTTTTTTTTTTAAATTATTATTGTGTAATATATTATATAGGTTAATATACCATTTGGTACACGAGCTTGGCTTTAATGTTCAATTTGGTACCTAAGTTTTTTGTCTCAATTAGTACCTAAGTTTGGCTTCAATATTCAATTTGGTACCTATATATCAAATGGCATTATGTATCCCAATGAATGTTTGACATGTGTGCTATAATAAAAGTAATATAGGTACTTAATTGGAAAAAAGAACTTGGATACCGAATTGAATTTTAAAGACAAACTCGAGTGCTTAACTCGGACAAAAAGTTCAATATCATATTGGAAAAATGCAAGTACCAAAATGAACATTGAAACTAAACTCAAATATCAAATTGAGATAAAAGAACTCAAATGCCAAATACTATTAACCCTATCATATACAAATGCTTTGATTCACAAATTGTCCCATAAATTAGACAGGTTATACTTCTTGAGTAAAATGAGATAAAATGATAGTTTAGGTGTGAAAGAAAAGCTTTAAGCACTAAACTAGGAATTGGATATAATTTACAAGCCAATTTGCAAATAAAGTTGTTTTAAAAAAAATGATAAAAAGGGGCTAACTGCATTACAAATTTTATGATTCATATTCTAAATTGGTTTTTAAAATTTGAATAAATCTAATTGCTTTTTTAAAAGTATCACATTTTCCCTTTATTTAACCATATGATTAGATGTTAAATATTAGTTTAGATTTAATATAGAGCATATTTAATAATATATATACTTATCGCACGGATAATTTAGATTTAAAATATTAAAAAAGAGTCCTCTTGAATTTTAACATTACTATTTGTTTTTTAAACACATTATAACCAAGTTGTTTATGTAATAAATACACGCTAATTTAGAATTTAATTTTGTGTGCTTTGAGTACACTTTCCATCAAATATGCATTTAATGTTCAAACCGATGATTAAGTTAACGGAAAAATATGATTGATAAACCATTAATAGTTTGAGGACTAAAATAAAAGATTAATTTCAATTTTTTTGTTTTTGTTTCTGGAATCCATAGGCCAATGGCTTAGATAAAGCCTATTATATCGTATCTGAAAAATCTTTTGTAATTTTCATTTTTTAATGTTTTCAGAAGTAGATCGTGGCTTGAATTGGTTAATCATAAATTCTTGGTTGGATTAGTTTGGTTGACTCAATTAAATAAATATTTAAAAATTTTAAAAAATAGAGAAAATTGATTCAACTATTGATTCAATTAGTCTGACCGTCCAATTCAACTAATTCAAGCAATTCATGGATCAATCGGTTCCATCCCTTATTTCGGATCAATACCTCAATTAGTTCTTAGTCCAATTGACCGGATTAGTCCGGTTTTAAAAATGGTGCATTTTCACCCAAAAATGAATTTCGGCATCATATTAGTTTACTAGTGTTATATATAAGAAATTTCTTTTTGTCAAATTATTTAGTCAAATTTTGTTTTTGATCCCTTTATTTTGTTTAAATTTAAGATTCAATCTATATAATTTGACATAATTTAACCTTTTACTTTTGTAATATCATTGGTTAGTGTAAATAGCTAACGTTGTTAATCATACTGTTTAAAATGTTGGCATAGTTTTTTTTTAAAAAATCTTTCAACAAAAAAGAATACGAATATGATGAGCTAAGAGTGTTTTTAAGTAAAAAAAAAAAATCATGTCAACATTTTAATCAAAATAGGTAATAAATATTAACTATTTAAATTAATAATGACATTATAAAAGTAAATGGATAGAATTATGTCAAATTAAAGTATATACAATATATCTCTTGCATAATAAAAGGACCAAATTTGTAATTTGAATTTTTATTTATCTTTTTTAAGTAGATTTGATAATTTTAGACAAAATACTAACAAGATGATACTTAGTAAACACAAAGTTAACTAAGGTACTGGTCTAACAGTAAAGAACTTGGTTTGATTTAACTCAAAAGGTATACATCAATTCATTCCAGTTGGATTTGTTTTTGTGTGAATCATTCAAGATTAAAATTTGAGTTTTTTTTTTTTTTCAATCAGAACATTATCGGTTTAGATCAGGTTTAGATCATTTTGATTTTAAATAATTTTAAGTTCGAATCAATTCAATTTAAGTTAAATGATTCGAATTATAGATTTTTATACATCTTTTATGGTCAAATAATTAATCAACTTAAGTTTTCATGTTTAAACTTAAACTTTGACAGGGATTTTTCTGCTTCAACTTTAGCATATTTAGTAATTGACCCCTAAATTATATCTTAATTTTCAGATTGATCCTTAGTAAATAAAATTTTTAAGTCCATGGAAATTGGAGTACTAATAAAACCACAAATTTATAATACAATCCAGGTATTATAAATCTAATGTAGGTCGTCTTATTGCTATATTTACATTATTTTCTCATTAATTCATACAATCTGGCCTATAGCATTATAAACCAATAACAAAGAACCTTTCCATGACCATTTCTTTGGTGACGGGAGTCCGGGGTGACATCGGAGGAACCGAAACTGTTAAGCCGAAAAAGTTTCATTGTGGATATTCCGTCTTCCAGTTTTGCTGTACAATCTGCCAACGGTATCATATAATTAGAAGGTTAGAAACAGTTCGCGAAAAGAAGATGATACGGACCTGATTTTACGAACTCTAATCGCTAGTCTAGCAGTATTGAAAAACAAGCCTACTTAAGTCTATATCTTAAGTTCTATAGATGATGCAACACAAATTCTTCGGAGCTTTTTGATTCATTCTCATTTCCATACACATTACATGCAGGATAGGACATAGTTCATTGATTGTGCATCGAAATTATTGAGTTTTCTAATGCTTTCTCAGTTCTTCACCGTAACTTCTAATGTATCACAATAGTTCAAAGCCATTTGAATTAGTAAATTAGAGAGAGGTGAAGCCACAGCATGTGCTTTTACAATTACACCGTTACAGACCATTTGAAATTTTGGGCTAAAAGCAAGTCGGAATGCCATTTCGGAAGATATCAAGACATGAAAGGGCGTACATAATTCAAAGATACCTGTACAAGGTGATCTATTTTACCGGTGCTTCAACTATCCCGGAAGTTATTGAGACATGAAAAGAACATATATAACCTAAAGGTACCTGTACATTATGTGTGTGGCCAGCAATTATTGAGAACCCGGCACATCTCTTATGCTCATATTCAGACTGTTTCTCATGGGTCGTCTACCAACTCCTGCATTTCCTTTTTGCATCATGGCAACAAATTCAGCATAGTCGATTCTTCCATCCTGAAATAAAGCAAATGTTGCAGAACATTTTAATCAAATGAACCGAAAACAAAACAAAAGATTATTCGAAAGAGAACTTGCTTTGCCAAAACCCCACTGCTTTGGTATAATGTAAACTGACATGGTGTCATCAATGTCAAGTCATAGACAAAATTTAGGAACTGTAAACAGCGGGATGGCGACGTACTCGGAAATTCTACATTGTTGTTACAAGTACCATGTTCAACCATATAAGAAATCAACTAATGTAATGACCCGAACATCAAGGTACAAAATGACTTACGTTATCTTGATCGACTTCTTGGATTATATCCTCGAGTAAAACATTCGTCATGTTAAGCTCGGCACAAACTTGTCTAAGCTCACCAATCGTAATATAGCCACTTTTATCCTTATCAAAGTATTGGAATGCTGCAACGAGATGTTCCTCGCGCTCTAGCTTATTAAGGTGAATTGTTGCAGCTATAAATTCACCGTAATCGATGGTCCCGCTATTGCTCACATCAGCCTGACCACACGAATAACATTATAAGCATAACAGCCACATAATTGTGGAAAAAAAATCTCGAGGGGACACAAATGCTGCATCTCTTGCAAATTCAAGCAAACATGTAACCAGACATTTAGACCAAAGGAAGAAGAAGCAATACGAAACGAAAGCTTGAAAAATGAAACAATCATTTAGATATCTGCTTCATAAACAAACTTACTGCATTCATAAGGTCCTGAATCTCTGTATCTTTCAAGGTGGCACCATATCTTTGCAAACCAGCTTTGAGTTCATCAAATGTGATAGCACCGCTCTTACCAGTATCCATAGCTGTAAATATTTCTCGCAAACCAGCAATCTCCTCCTCAGAGAGGCTTTCAGCTATTACCTGATAGCACAAAAGGGCAGAGCTTTATCTGTCACAAATGAGTCTGATTGCATTAACTCTAAAAGGAGCATGCTTAAGGCCATCATGAAATTCCATAGTTGTTAAGACAGAACTCTAAACATACGTACGTAACACACACATACAGATTCTTCATCATATTACACATAAATCTTGAGAATCTTACTCGTAAAGCCATCTTCTTTAATTTATTCATTGCCGAGAATTGCTTGAGGCGAGAAAGTATTGCTGGATCCAGTGCCTTATCCGGGGCAACCCCATTTTTGCAAATCCAAGGATGACCTAAATGATTCAAAAAGAAATGGAGAAGGTGCATAAATATAATAAATAATAGTATTTATTGATTTGTATCAAGGTTCAGAACATTCATAACCATCAAACAGATAATAATAGAGAGCTAATATGCATGACATACATAATACTTCATGAGCTGTCAACCGTTCTGAAGGGTGAATGCACAACATCTTCCGGATTAGATCCTTTGCGCTATCGGATATTAGGGGCCATGGGTAAGAGCTGAAGTCAATATGTCCTTTTAGCACAGCAGCGAAGATTCCTTGTATTGTTTCTGAAGTACATACAGAGTGGCAGGTCCGTAAGTATGTTAGACATAGAACTACTTGAAAAGTGATCCCGATGCAGAGTCGAAATGTCAAAAATACCTGCCCAAAACGGTGGCAAGCCACATAGCAATATATAGACTATAACTCCTGCAGACCATATGTCTGCTTCAGGTCCATAATGTTTGAGGAGTACTTCAGGAGCGACATAATACGGGCTTCCAACAACATCACTAAAGATTTCCCCTGAAGTAGTAAAGCACACATTAAGTTAAACAGCTTGAATTTCGAAATGACATTGGTTTTATTACAAACTAAATGTTATCTCTTTAACTACTTGGTTTATGCTCCAGCTACTTAAGTTGCTTCAAATTCAGTAAAAGTTAAGAACATTCGATTGATTACCAGGTTTAAAGAAGGCCGAGAGTCCAAAATCAATGGCCTTGAGTGAGAAATCATCATCCTTGTTAACCAACAAGAAATTCTCAGGCTTCAAGTCTCTATGCATAACCCCGAGTGAATGGCAAACCTCAATAACACCAACAATAATCTTAGTCAACTCAGCCGCTTTCCTCTCACTGTAATGCCCTCTCTGGATAATTCTATCGAACAGTTCGCCTCCGGAGCAAAACTCCATCACAATATACACGTATAAAGTATCCTCATAAGCGCCCTTAATCGACACGATGTTCTTATGACCAGCCAAATGATGCATAATCTGAATCTCCCTCCTAACATCCTCCACATCCTCCTTGCGAATCAACTTCCTTTTCGATATTGACTTACAAGCATATTCAATCCCGGTCGAAATATCGGTACATAAGTAAGTAATCCCAAACTGTCCTTGTCCTAATTTGCGGCCAAAAGTGTAAAGCTCATGGATATTAGGGGTCTTACGGCCTAAAACAAAATGAGCTTGGTGATCAAAGGCTTTTCTCATGGTGTTAGCTGTGGGGCTGATTGATGGAGCCAAATTGGTACCAGTGGTGGTATTGTAGCCCTGAGAATGATTATTACCCTTGAAAGATCCAAGGCATGTATTTCCCATGAAAAAAATCAAAGTAGTATTTTCCTCATCCAGTTATATCTCAAATATTACACTGAAAAAAAGAAAATAATAATGTAAATTTCCATGCACAAACCAAAAACCTAAGCATCAAAAGGATCCCATAAAAAACCCATAGCTATCAAAGATGTAAACAACATAAACAACATCAAAGCCATAAATATCAAAGAAACTAAGCCAAGCCCAAAAATCCAGCAAAAAGGAATAAAATTTTCATATGAAAACATGCATAATAGTATCAAGATAACAATAAAAATAGAGGAAGATCAAAGTACCAGTTTCAAATGAAAAAAATGAAGAAAGGCAAAATGAAATAGGAGAGAGTCAAACAAGGAAATTGCTAAAGTGGATGAATATATTTAAATCCTAAACTCATCCATGTTAGTGGGTTCTTTTTCTTTTTAGTTTTTTTTTTTTTTTTTTTTTTTTTTTTTTTTTGTTGCTTACTGCTTAGATACATACAATAAGAATATGAAGTGCTTCATAAGCTAACTATTTCTCCCCCTTTTTCCTCCCTTTTTGTTTTGAAAAATAACTTTTTTTTCTTCTTCTTACAAACATCCATGGATTAAAATCTTGTGTAATGAAAGTAACCAGCTTTTGGTTTCCTCTGTGTTCTTTTTTTTTCTGCTACAAACATTTTGGACTAATAGCAATAAAAATTCTAAAATTTTGTGTTAAATCTAAACAGAACTCATGAGTTAAATTGTAAAAATATGTATAGTTATTCTATAAACCTTAAAAGTTTTTTCCTATGTTTGTCTTTTATTATATCCACATGTCTATATATTTACAATTTAATTTAAATATTTTAAAAATGTTCTACATCTATAAAATAATATTATTTCAAAATTTGGAACTAATTTAAAATTTAGATGATAATTAAAACTGTTTGGTATTGTTAACTCAAAATTTTGACTTTAAGTGAATTTAAAAATATTTGTTTTCCTTAATATTTCTTAATATCAAATAATAACATTAAGCTTCAACCAAATTTGAGCTGGAAATAGATGAAACCCCTAAACAAAGACTTGAACTGGATACCGTACCTGGCGGATTCAAGGTTTGACCTCTCTCAAATTGGTTAAATCACAACACTAGACTTTGTAGTTAGTTGATTGGTCCGTGTGATATTCAAGGGAGTAAAAGATCAGCAGGTCTACAACATGTCTTAAAAGCTTGTTTTGCCCAATTACGAAAAACAAAACGCTTAATACATCTTTTAGTCCTTAAAACATACCATTTTCTCACTTTAGTCTTTTTTTTCCCTGATCTAGCTTTATGTTCTATTTTACGTAAAAAAGACTGGTTGAGGTTTTCATCTACTATCTTTTTTGCTAAGTGAGAGATGGTGATGTCACAATAATGCTATTATATGAATATTTTAAAAAAGCTTGAAAAAGAAAAATATAAACAAGAAAAATTATTTAAAAAAGTTATAAAGATAAAAATTAAAAACTATAAAAAAAAACCCCCTTAAAAACTGCCCATTTTGGCTCCTTAGCACAATATTAAGCTTGAATTCTAGGTTCAATTTGGGCTTTTAATACACCTGAGAGCGATGAGCCTGTGAAGCCGAACCCACCAGTCAACGCTTGTGCCGATGTTGTGGCTCCGTCTTTTGGTCCTGTTGATGCACAAGCCGTGATGTTTTAGGCAGTGTGGGTGTAGATGTTGGCACATCTTATTCCACATCTAAGGGCTAAGGCAGATTGTGTTTTACTTTATAAGATTGACCATTTTTTTAATTGAGAATATTATTTGAGTTAATTCACCAACAAAATTTATAAATATGATGAAAATTAATCTTTGATATTGTTAAAGTTGTGTGACTTAAATTTTTGTTAGATAAAATAAGAGATTATTTGCAAGTCAAATTAAACAAAATATATTTTATTTTTAGAAGATTTAGTATTTATTAATATAATATATTTAGCATTTATTATTTGACCTACGAATTTAATCTTTAACTATGCTATTTTACAATATTAGAAAAAGAACCTATTAAATATTAGAACTCATAACACTTTTAAAGAATGTTTTGAGAGTTTATTCATTTTTCGTGTTTCGGGGTTTAATTTTTATCTTTATCTTTTATACTCTTTGTTGTTTTGCCATTATAGTAAAATTATCTTTACCTGTGATTTTTTATCCTCTTTAGACGGGTTTTTCTATGTTAAATTTGTGTGTTCAATTTCTCAATTTTTTCTGCTAATTTTACTTATTCATTACTTAATCGGGTCGATCTTCAATAAATAGTATCAGAGCTAGTTTAATTTTCTTAGATCAGCCTATTCAGAGATGGTAACTGATGGTCACTAAACTAACTATAATTACGACAAAGGCAAGCGCACCTATTGAACAATAGTATAGCTATGGTGAGTAGGGAATATCGTATCCATGAGGACTAAAAGTACTAGTAATTACCGTTTTTCTATTATTTAGTTGATAAATTAAAGTGATTGTTTTTAATCTAAATTTACTAATCCAATTTAACTATGAACGCAATAGAGAATGAAATAGGAAAATAATCGAAGATAATCAATGAGATAGAGAATACCCAGAAAAGAATCCACCTAGATTTCACTTATTATTCTGAATCTGAATTAAACGATTTATTCACTTGTGTCTTGATCTGTAAGAATCCCTAAATTATATTAATGTCTTTTTCGAGAGTAAGAACAACTGAATCTAGGTTGATTAATTGAAATCTCTTTCTAACTAAAACCCTTATTATCACATTAACTCGATCTATAGACTCCCCTATTAGATTTGACTCTAATATGGTAGATTTATGTCGTCCTATTTCTAGGATTACATGCAACTCCACTCAATTATGCTAGGTCTGCTATTAAATAGAGACTTTTGCTCCACTGAAATAAGCACATTAAACATGAATCAATATCCTAAAAATATTAAAACACGAAATAAGCATACATAATTGAGAACAAGAATCAAATATTTATCATGTAAATCAGAAATTAAATAATAAGATTCATTATAGGTTTCATCTTCCCTAGGTATCTAGGGAATTTAGTTAATAATTTGGAATGGAAACGTCTCAAAATTAGGATAACAACAAGATATAAAGAAACTCAATTAAACTTCGAAGAAAATCAAATGGAGATTTTCAATCTTGAAGGAGATCCGCTTCCGAGTTGATTCCAATGGCGTTCTTCGAGTCTTTTCTTTAATATTCTCTGTGTGCCCCCTTAGGTCTTCTTCTAATTGGTATTTATAGACTTTAGAATGCTCAGAAAGCCTAAAAATTGAGTTTTTCCGCGTATCTCATAAATAGGTTGTGAAATCGACGCGAGCTGGCACATAGGCGTGTGGCCAGCCTATGTGGAAATGCCCAGGCCGTGTGGATACTGAAAATAGCTCTTTTTGTTCGATTTTGGCTTCTTTTTGCTCTTTTCACTCCCCTATGCTCACCTAAGTATAGAAACATGAATTTAAAGGATTAAGAGCATCAAATTCACTAATTTACATAATAAATCATCCAAAAATGCATCAAGAATGAGATTAAAAATATGTTGCTTTTATGGCTTATCAAGTATCCCCACACTTAAGCATTTGCTTATTCTCAAGCAAAATCCTCAACTCAGAAGTAAAATTAATCTTTCTCAACTTATAATTCTCATTAATAATGTTTCGAAATAATTCACAAATAATTATATATTGATAATTCAACTACAAGAGCACTAAAGATTCAAACAATCCAAGTCGAACATTTTTAAAGCATGAAAACATAGGTATTTCCCTTTCTCCAAGTAGTTACCTTTAATTCAAAATCAGCAAGAATCGACATCCTCACTAAATGTTCACTCAAATCACTCAAAGTGTTTAAGGTTCAAGAATAAACACTCAATAGTCAAATAAGAAAAGTCATTATCATAGGTTTGCATGAAAATCAAATCTTCACAAATCAAAAGGTCTTTAAGAGGTTGTAATGGGGCTTAGGTTAAGGGTGTGGAGAAATGCTGAAAAAATAGTTAAAATCGAGATCAAATTGATAAATTACCAATCTAGAAAAATAAACAAATATTGAATTAAAAACAATTACATTAATCAAAAACTATTCAAGATTAAAAACGAGCTTCTTCTTAAAATATGAATTTAACTGTTCAAGCTCAATCAACATAGAACTAAATAATAATCAATATATTTTTTTCTCGATTTTCTTTTTCTTTTCTTTTTCTTTTCTTTTTCCAATTTTTAACAATAAATAATTCAACAAATCCAACAAAAGAGTACAGTTAGGCAACTAACCAAATCAAATCTTAACAAAAAGGGAATCAATAAAATAGGAAAAATCCTCAACGAACAAAAAAAGAGAGTTATGGATTATAATTAATAGGTAAATTAAGAAACGGTGTGTTAGACTCAATGGCGTTCACTAAGGGTTAATTAAAAAAGGTAGGCTTTTTATGGATAAGTGGGTTAAAACCTAAGTGCATTTATCATCTCAGTATATCAAATCAAATGTGTGGTCTTGACATGTATAATCGACGCCAGTTCTAAAATAACAAATCAAATTGACACACTCATAAGCAATAATAAAATGAGTAAGAAAAATGTATGCTCTAAAGGCTCAAAATCTCACAAAAAAAACTATGGTTTTCAAACTTGTAAATTTAAAACTTCAAGGTAACACCTCAATTTAGGGAAACAACCTAAAAAAAATTTTATTCTGAAAATAAACTTATCATGCTTGATTCTCTCATATCTTAAAGTTTAAAACAACCAATGCATAAATATCTATGAATTTAATCTAAAACACATCAATAAAAATCACAAATAGATAAAAATTCATTCTAATATAAGAATGAGAAAATTACCTAAACACAAGACATAATTCAGGGATTTTCTAATAATTATATAAATAACCTCTCCAAACTTAAGATGTACATTGCCCTCAATGTACAAATAAATATAATCCCAGTATAAACAAAATATCATAAGAGAGGGAGATAACTGAAACTGCCCTGAATATTGAATGAATCCCCCAAATAGTGAAAAGTAGAATTGTAGTCGAATTTGAATGTAATGCATGGTTTCGAGCAAACTAATAAAAAAATAAACATAAATAATAGAGAAGATTAAGAGGTTATAACTCAATTAGAAACAACCATAAAAATATATCTCAAAAGATAATAATGAAAATAAGTTGAAGAAAATAATAAAAAAATAAAACAACTAAAACAAAATTAAAAAGAAAAATAAAAAAAGAAAACAAAAAAAATAATAATAATAAACTCAATGATACCAATAAACTTAAATGTAATTGTAATAAAAAAATACTAAAAAATAAAATAGAAATAACAGAAAAATTAAAATAAATTTAAAAATCTAAGTATGAGAATAATAAATAAATAAAATTAGTAAAATAAACAAATAATATAATAAATAAAATAAAAGGGGGTGACTTGGTTGGGGAAGAAGAAAAAGACAAATTGAGAAAGAAATTCTAGGGTTTGGGCCACATGGCCGTGTGACATGACCGTGTGCAGTATTTTCAGCCTGTGTGCAATTAAAAATTAACTCAATTTTCACATAGCCATGGACACGCCCGTGTGTTCAGGCCGTGTGTGATCTCCTTCGTTTCTCCCACGCTCATGTGGACCGGCCGTGTCTCTCACACGGTCGTGTGCCTTGCCTGTGTAACTCTCTGACTTGATTTAAAATTGAAAAATTTAGCTTTAGGTTTCACAAGGCCTAGGACACGTCCGTGTGTTCAGGCCATGTGTGCCACACGGCCATGTCTCAAGGCCATGTGTGCCACACGACCGTGTCTCAAGGCCGTGTGTGTTTTCCTTCGCTTCTCCCACGCCCATGTGAGATCCCACACTCCTGTGTGGCCTGCCAGGCTATGTAACTCATTGTCAATTACCCCATTTCACACACGCCCGTGTGTCCAGGTCTTGTGGGTAAAACACACTTTTTTTTAAAGATTTTAAATTAGCATGCAATGGAATTAAAAGTATTAGCAAAAGTTAAACATTTGGGTTGCCTCCCGAGAAGCGCTTATTTAAAGTCTAAGCTTGACTTACCTCGTATTCGCATGGTTACGGTGGTTCACGGAGTCGAAACTCCTCTTTCTCGTTATCAATTCTATTATCAAAATAAGGTTTAAGTCAAGTACTATTTACCTTAAATGTGCCAAATTTAAAATGAGTTACCTCGACTGTACCGAATGGGAAGACATTTAGTACTGTAAAGGGATTTGATCCATTTGCATCAAGCTCTGAAGTGGTAATTCGAGGATCTGTTTTATCTAGAAGTACTTTATCTCCAACCTTAAATTGGTACGTTCCATCCACATGCTCATCATGGCGTCGCTTTGGTTTTGCATCGTGTATTCTCGGTTTCTCCTCAACATGTGTCCGCCATTCGTCTAGTTCATCGATCTATAGCATTTGTTCTTCATGAGTCATTATGTTTCTGTCGCATGGCCTGGAATGTGGTTCCATCACATTTTTCTGAGGGGTTTCCTGCAAAGAAGTTTAAGTCACAAGGTTACTCATATTAACAGAACTTGTATAATCATCTCGATCACTAAATGTCTTAATAGAATCACGAGCTTGAAGTGTAATCCTGTCATCACCTACACGAAGTATTAATTCACCTGTACCAACATCAATAATAGTTCTAACAGTTGCTAAAAAAGGCCGACCTCTAAAACAACAAAATCAACTGGGAATATGAATTTATCAATTTTGACAAGAATATCTTCAATAATCCCCTTTGAAAATCTAATGGTTCTATATGCTAATTGAATACTCATCATAATTTGTTTGGGTTTCCCAAGACCTAATTGCTTAAATATTTTATAGGGCATGACATTAATACTAGCCCCTAAATCAGCCAAAGCATTATTAATATTCAAACTATCAATTAAACAAGGAATAGTAAAACTCCTTGGATCTTTCAATTTGTTGGGTAGCTTATTTTGTAAAATGGCTAAACAAACTGTATTTAGCTCTACATGCGACAAATAATCTAACTTCCTTTTGTTTTCCAAAAGCTCCTTTATAAATTTAACGGAATTGGGCATTTATGAAAGAGTTTTAATAAACAGTAAGTTAATATGTAATTTTTTCATAAATTTAAGAAATTTACCAAATTGTTCGTTCGTGTAGTCTCTCTTCGTTGCATTTAGATATGGCACACGAGGTTTATATTCCTTACCGACCAATTTTTGTTCATTCTGGCTTACCTCGACCTTACTGTTACTGACCACAATTTCTTGCCTCGGATGTGGTTCAGATTTAACTAACCCTACTTCATCTTGCACAATAATTGCATGAAGTTGCTCTCTTGGGTTAGTTTTGGTATTGTTAGGCAAACTACCTTGTGGTCTTTCTGAAATTAGTTTAGCAAGTTGACCGATTTGATTCTCAAGTCCTTGAATTGACGCTTGTTAATTTTTAAGTGCTGCCTTAGTATTTTGAAAGTGGGTTTCTAACACCGAGATAAACTTCATTAACATCTCCTCGAGATTCAGCTTCTTCTCTTACTAGTAAGGTTGTTGTTGGAAGCCTGGAGGGGGTTGTGCTATTTGATTTCCTTGACCACCCCAAGGGAAATTGGGATGATTCCTCGAACTTGCACTATAGGTGTTAATGTAAGGATTGTTTTGAGACCTAGAATTATTACCTATATAGTTGATTTGTTCGTTCTTTGTTTTAGGAATGTAGGGTGAATATTCTAGATTATTCATTCTCCTCTATTTGTATCGCATTGCACCACCAGATGTACCTGCGTAGAACCATATAAACCATCAAATTTTTTATTTAATTACTCTACCTAATTCGATAACATGGTGACCGTATCTAGATTGAAAATAGTGGCTGCTCTATTCAAATTCGTCCTCATAACTTGCCACTGATAATTATTCAGTGCCATCTCCTCTATAATCTCATAAGCCGCTTCAGTGTTTTATTCTTTAGAGTACCACTAGCTGCTACATCAATCAATTGTCTAGTTGAGGGGTTCAAACCGTTGTAGAAGGTTTAAACCTGTTGCCATAGAGGTAACCCATGCTGAGGACATCATTTCAATAAGTCCTTATACCTCTCCCATGCATCATATAAGGTTTCTAAGTCGATCTGAATGAAGGAAGAGATATCATTCCTCAACTTGGCTGTCTTAGCCGGTGGGAAGTACTTTAGAATTTCTCGGTCATTTGATTCCATGTAGTGATAGAACCTTATGGTAAAGAGTTCAACCACTGTTTAGCTTTGTTCCTCAATAAGAAGGGAAACAACCGTAGGTGAATGGTGTCGTCAGAAATGTCATTTATCTTGAAAGTGTCATAGACTTCTAGAAAATTAGCCAAATGAGTATTTGGATCTTCGTCTTACAAACTATCAAATTGAACAATTTTTTGTACCATCTGAATAGTGTTCGGCTTTAGTTCAAAATTATTTACAGCAATAGTCGGTCTCACAATACTCGATTCAGCCTCAGCTAGAGTGGGCTTGATATAATCGTACATAATACAAGGAACAGGATCTCGATTTGCAGTAACTGCAGGAGGTAGCTGATTATTCTTATTATCACTCATCTTCTCAGTAATAATAATAATGTCCTCTTGCTCGTCTACTATACTCTATCGACTCTGCCTTGCTTCTCTACAATTTCTGTGAGCTGTATTTTCAATTTCGCTGTCAAACAGTAATGGTCTCGACGGGTTTCTTCTAGTCATAAACTAAAAGAACCTGCCAGAAGCAAATAAAAGAAAAATTAGAAAAAAAAATTAAACTAAAAATAAAAATATAATAAAAATAAAAATGGCTAAATTAATAAAAATTGAGTGTTCCTAATATTTTAGTCATCGATAACGGCGCGAAAAACTTGATGGTCACTAAACTAACTATAATTACGAAAAATGCAAGCGCATTATCGAACAATAGTATAGCTATGGTGAGTAGGGAATACCGTATCCACTAGTAATTATCATTTTCTATTATTTAGCTGATAAATTGAAGTTATTATTTTTAATCTAAATTTACTAATCTAATTTAACTACGAACGCAACAGAGAATGAAATAGAAAAATAATCGAAGACAATCAATGAGATAGAGAATACCCAGGGAAGAATCCACCTAGATTTCACCTATTATTCTGAATCTAAATTAAACAATTTATTCACTTGTGCCTTGATCCGTAGGAATCCCTAAATCATGTTAATGTCTCTTTTGAGAGTAAGAACAACTGACTCTAGGTTGATTAATTGAAATCTCTTTCTAATTAAAACCCCTATTGTCGTATTAACCCCATCCATGGACTCTCCTATGAGATTTGACTCTAATCTGGTAGATTTATGTCGTCCTATTTCTAGGATTACATGCAACTCCACTCAATTATGCTAGATCTACTCTTAAACAGAGACTTTTGCTCCACTAGAATAAGCACATTAAACATGAATCAATATCTTAAAAATAGTAAAACATGAAATAAGCATACATAATTGAGAACAAGAATCAAGTATTTATCATGTAAATCAGAAATTAAATAATAAGATTCATCATAGGTTTCGTCTTCCCTAGGTATCTAGGGAATTTAGTTCATAATCTAGAATGGAAACATCTCAAACTTAGGATAAGAACAAGACATAAAGAAACTCAATAAAACTTCGAAGGAAATTAAAAAGAGATTTTCAATCTTGTAGGAGATCTACTTTCGAGTTGATTTCAATGGCATTCTTCGAGTCTTTTCTTTGATCTTCTTTGCGTGCCCCCTTAGGTCATCTTCTAATTGGTATTTATAAATTTTAGAATGCTCAGAAAGCCTAAAAATTAGGTTTTTCTGTGTATCTAGAAGTAGGTTGCAAAATCGAAACAGGCTGGCACATAGGCATATGGCTAGCCCGTGTGGAAATGCCCAGGCCGTGTAGATACTGAAAATAGCTCTTTATGTTTGATTTTGGCTTGTTTTCCGCTCTTTTCACTCCCCTATGCTCACATAAGTATAGAAACATGAATTAAAGGATTGGGAGCATCAAATTCACTAATTTACATAATAAATAATCCAAAATCGCATCAAGAATGGGATTAAAAATATGTTACTTTTATGGCTTATTGGTAACAACAAGGTTTGACATTGAGAAGTTCAATAGTGTCACAAATTGAAATTTGTGAATTTCAATTTGTGTCAAGTTTGAATGATGTTAATTCTAGTTCAGACCGGCCTGAAAAAGGTCATTACCAACAAAAAGCCTAAGAATCTAGATGAGACAAAATGGGAAGAGCTTGATAAAAAGGCCCTGTCTGCAATCTAGTTGTGCTTCACAAATAGGGTATTGCAGGAGGTATTGATGGATAAAACCTTATCCACCTTGTGGAAAAGGTTAGAAACTCTTTATGTGACTAAGTCTTTGGCTAACTGTTTAGTGTTGATACAATGTCTATTTACATTTCACATGAATGAAGGGAGGCCTTGATTTATGGTAGAGAAAAACTCTCGTTTGAGGATGTGAAGGGTCATTTGTTCAGTAAAGATAAACTCGACAATAAGTTTGGTTCAGATAGTAAGCCAGATATGCAAGCTTCCATTTTGATAGCATCAAATAAGCGAGGCAAAATGTGTCGTTATTGTAAGAAGTTAAGTCACTTCAAAGCAGATTGTTATAAACTACGAAATGAAAGGTTTGTTGAGAGTAATGAGGAAGTAGCTGGTGCTAATTTGGCCAATGAAAATGGTGATGATTTCTTGTTAGTGTCAAAGAGCAATATCTCCGAGCTTATGTCCGAGTGGATCCTAAATTTGAGATGTTCTTTCCACATGTGTCCCAATAGAGAATGATTCTCCACATACAGTTCGGTTGAAGATGGAGTTATGCGTATGGGAAATAATTCATCCAGTAAGGTAATTGGTATTGGTACTGTTAAAATTAAAATGTATGATACGACGATTAGGACACTATTAGATGTCAGGTATGTACCTGAATTATGAAAAAATCTCATCTCATTGAGGGTTTTAGACTCGAAAGGTTATAGAATTAACATCGAGTTGAGCAATATTAAGGTGTCTCGTGGAGCTTTCACTTTGTTAAAAGGTACCGACAATCTTTATATTCTGGAAGGTTTTACAATGATTGGTAAAATCGGACGTCCCTCGTCCTTTACGGAGTTGAAATCAACTTGTTTGGCGCGAAGGCAACTTGGTCATAGGAGGGAAAAATGTATGATCGTTTCATTGAAGAGAGATTCTCTTTTGGATGTAGGTTTTGAAAGGCTAAGGCACTGTGTTCATGAAAATTAAACCCAAGTTAGTTTTAATTTGGAAGTGCACAAGGCGAAGGCTTGAAGTCTTCTAGCTTCTAAGCACAGGTTCGACTTAGTTAATTCTCTACATAGTTCAAGATAGGCACGTGGTGGTAAAGATGGCATTGTGAGAATTCGTGTCAAGGTAGAGATTGTTAGAGTTGTATGACTCAAATTCCTGTTAAATAAAATAAGAGATTGCTTGCAAGTCATGTTAAACAAAATATATTTTCCTTCTACAAGATTTAGTATTTATTAGTATAGTATATTTAGCATTTATTAGCACAACTTATTTGACCTACGAATTTAGCCTATAAATAGGCTCTTTTACAACTTTAGAAAAAACAAACGTTAAAGATTAGAACTCATAACACTTTTGGAGAATTTTGTGTTTACATTTTGAAGGTTCTTTTTTTTTTCGAGTATTGGGATTTAGTTTTTATCTCTATCTTTTGTACTATTTGTCCTTTTTGCATTACAGTAAAATTATCTTTACCCGTGGTCTTTTATCCTCTTTGGAGAGTTTTTCCATGTTAAATTTGTGTGTTTAATTTCTTAGTTCTTTCGATAATTTTACTTATTCGTTTTTCAATCGACTCGATCCCCAATAGAGATAAACAATCACACTTCAATTTTAGAAAGACTTTGATTGGTGAAATATCTTCTAATGGTTTAAGATAAGTATATCCAATATGTTTGATCTAGATGGAGAATTTTCAGTTGAATATTATTTGAAGATATTTTTTTGTGATAATTGAATGTTAACTTGTATATAATTATGTTGATAAAAGTAATCAACAAGGAGGAGAGGGCGGTGGAGAGGAATTTTGGTTCACTTGTGACAAATGAAGAGCTAGAGAAGGAGAAAGAGAACACTGAGGTTGTTGTGTAGGGTTTTTAGAGTAAAAAGGGCCTATCCTTGGTACATCGTGCACTCGGGCTTATATAGGGGGGTCACCTCTTGTCCTGTAATGCCATATAGCCAAAAATGCAATATCTTGCGAGGCTGTGCACCTAGCCAAATGACATGATTGTTATAGGTTAGTTGTCTTCATGGAGTGTACTGTGTGGCCCTATTTTGACATTCTCCTCCTCAAGATTGTACGAGGTTGTTACGCTTTGGCAGTCCTTATGGGAAATGGAATGTAGCAAGTTGTCTCTTGGCTAGTTTAAACATGATACATAGGGGGTCATATATGGACTGTCCTACAAGGAGGAAAGGCCGATGGAGAGGAATTTTAGTTCACCTGTAACAAGTAGAGAGCCAAATAAGGAGAAAGAGACTACTAACACCACGTTTGGTTAGGGTGAATGGAATAAGGTTGTAATGGAATAAAGCTGTAATCAGTAATTCAATTGTTTGATTCAATGGAATGGAATAGAGCTATAACAATATTCTTATGTTGGTTGAATGAAATATATGTTGTAATAGCATAAGAAAAAAAGCTTAAATGACCAAAATACCTTTAGTAGAATTTTTTTTAGGTAGATGATTATTGTTATTGTTTTTAAATTTTAATAATATTATTATATATAATTTAATAAAAATAAAAAAATAATTTAATCATATTTTAACATAATTATTATTAAATAAAATTTAATAAAATAATATATAATTTAATAACATTCTTAATATAATTATTAATAAAATATGAATAAATAATAATCATAATATATAATATTATAATATATAACTTACTTTATTATCGAGTGATAGCAATAGTGCATCCTGACTGTAGCTTTTGCCTCTTTTTCTAGACTAAATATAGCTTTTTTTTTTCTTTTATGAACTTTTCTCCAAATCTTAGTTTTCTAGTTGTAATATTCATTTAGGCATAAGAACATTGTTTGTTTGATATTAGGTGTAACATGTAAGTGCTTCCCCCCTTGGTTGCTTTGCTCTGCTATCAAGAACATATATCTTGACAATTTTGTAGATGACATGGGAACTTTTTTTATCCTTAACAAATGACTTTGTTTAGGTGCAGGAATTAACAAAGGAACTGTAATTTTAGTTTCATTTTTAGATTATACCAGTTGACAGGCCCTGCCTTTCATTGTTGCTACATGAATCGGAATGTATATTGCGACTATGGTTTGTGATTACCGGCTAGCAAAAGAAGTCTTCAAAGTTGGTGTTTCGTTTTGTATGCATAAAGGTGGTTATTCCTTAAACCTGTTAAGTGGTAAGAGTTATTTGAATAGCACAAACCATTGCAGAACAGTTTGGCTGTTGTTTATGGATGATATCAATATGGGTGGAAGAGCAGGGTAGATTACCAATATGTTTAAAAAAAAGCAATTTTCATTCACATTAAATCATTGCAATATGCATTCAATTTACAAAATCCAAACACCCTTGATTTCTTGAAGATAATACACAAGTGGAGTTCACAGTAATCAAACTATTGTAAACTCCTTACCTCATAAGGACAACAAGCACTCAAAATTAACTCGAAAAAAATTTGTAATAAACAAGATCAAGAATGCATAGAATTATAAGAAAAGAATCACATTGTCAACTTCATATTGGTTTTTCCACTTGGGAATTTATGTTTAGAGAACAAGGAATATACTTGTTCTTTTCTTTTACCTCTTTTTCTTTGCAGGCTAAAGTGTCACGGGCCGCAGTTCAAAGCTCGTGACCATCGCACCAAATGCATCCGATGGAGATCTATTATGTAGATGGAGATCGTTTGGCTCGCAAGAACTGGCCCGATTCGGTAACCTGTTGGAGAAGCTTGTCAAATTGAAGCCTGGTTGGCCCGATAATGAAGATATGGCAACTTAGGCTATTTTGGTAACTAATCTTAGAAGATTGATAGAATCATATCTTGTAAAGATTAGATTAGATTTGATATGAAATATATTGTAAATCACATGATTTAAGGGATATAGTTAATCTCGTCCGTCGATGTAAATGTATCTTGACCGTCAATTTTGGGGGAGCTCAACTATAAATAGAGAGCCTCCCCCTCATTTGTACTCACTCAATTCATTGTTTCATTATTCTTTGTGAATAAGAGAATATTGAGGGCATTTACTCAAAAACCTTGTGTGCGCTCTTTCTATTGTTCTTTATAAGCTTCTTTTGGCATAAATCGCTTCCGCTCTACAAATTGGTACCTTGGAGGAGTTCTTAAGGAATCCTCACTTGAGTAAAGGCTAACTTAGGCGAGTTTGGACGAATGGATCACCTAAGGCCACATGGATCGTGAGACGAAAGGTCTAGCCGGTTGATAGCAGCATCAAATACAACTTTAACATTTTCCAAACTTCAACTCATAACTTCTTAATTTCTAGAAAGAATGAACTTTTAAATTAATGTTGTCCTTCATTAATTCCTCCTAAGTACTAACTTAAATCCAAAGTAAGATGTCAAATTAGTGCTGGCACTCAATGAATTGATTTTGTCATCATTTGATCTTTCTGTTAGCTTAAACATTGTAAGACTGCACTTGGGAGGAATGGAAGTATATTGGGATCCTCCAAGTACATGTGATAGGCACTTTAGGCTAATAGTTTCATCACAAATAACATAAATGCTATACAAACCTGCTATGTCTTCGAGCTGTACTCTATGTATTTCAGTGCTCCTATTTGCTTCAGTTCAAGGTAATAGAATTAAAATATCTGAGTATTCAGATTACAAAAAGAACAAGAATGTATGATTTGCGATCAAGAAGCACAATAGATGAATTTATCTTCTTCTTTGACACATTACAAAAACACTATCTTTTTAGTGGTCGAATTTAGGTCTGGCAAAAGTTGAACATGTTTGCCTAAAGATGGTAACGACAGATACAAATCTGCTATTTGGAATGGATTAAAACTCTATACCTGGTTTATTTGATGACCATAACACTAAATTTATGAAAGGATGGACTAAACTTTAAAAAGTTGGAACCAATCCATTCCCCACTGTAATCTGCTTGTACATATTTTCGAAAAAAGGTTTTGCTTTGTTTATTTTCTGTAAAGCTTTCATAATTGCAACAACTTACACTACCCAATCATAACTTGTACAGATTCTGTTCTATGTAGTGAAAAAAATTAAGGGTGTTGCAAACAAGTAGAGAATGAAGAGGTACCTGTTCTGTTGAAATAGTACACGCCTAGGATAATCTAAGTGGAATTGCCTGTCATATTTTAAATCTGCATCCAGTATAAATTTATCAACCAAACAAAATCATGCCTGTCCATTCATGGTGATAGATAATCAAATAGAGCTTGTAACTAGAAAATCAAATGTAATTGAAGTATGTATACATTATCTGCGTTTGTTTTTTTTTTTGCTTTTTGTTTATGTTGTTCATGTTGGATACAAGTGAAATAAATTTTTCGAATTCATCATGAACATGAATGAGAATACAATGATGACTTTTTAGGAAAAATATAGAGTTATAAAGGGAAGAAAAAATAACTTTTATGAATGTAAGAAGTGGAAAAAGAAATAAGAGAAATCACTTCATATTAGTGAGCTCTAGTTTACTTTCATCAGACATGGCTTAATTATTCAAAGCATTTTGAACCTAGATTGATAAGTAAAGGCATGACCAATTGCAAAAGCAATACATCAAAGGGGAGAGAATCAATCACCTAGTTTGGTCTCTACAAGAACAATCGACACTGTTGGAGCATAATGTCTTAGCTTTGGAACCCAATTCCCTAACACAACAAGGAGAATAAAAGACATAAAATGAATAAAAAAAACTAGTAGGAAACACATTTCATAAGCTAAGCACAAGGAGAAGAGAACTCACTGAAGATTTAAACTTCAAAAACAAGTAATGAGGAAAATCTTGATCCCAAAATAGAGAAATAAACTGGTGATTTGACATATTAATTTACATAAGAAAAAATTAAGACAATCATCAATTTTAGGGTTACGTGTGTTGCACAAGCTCCTTTGAAAATTACTTGCTTTCGGTTTAAGAAATCTAAATCAATACTGAGAGATTTATTAGCAATTCTATGATCTGGTGTTCTTCAATTGAGTTTAGATTTTTTTCCTTGCTGAAGATTTTGCCTGTAATTGAGAAGTTTCTACGATCTTGATTCCTATGAGGAAAAGATTGAAGAAATTAGTGAGGGGCAACGATGTTTTAGGGCTTTGGAAATGGAGAAGGGAATGAATGTAGAGGTTGTAGTTGAAAGTGCAAAAAGAACGATGATGAAAAAATGAGGGAAAAAATGAAAAAGTAATCTTTCAACATTCCTATCATGCTCTGAACGAGCAATTCAGAGGTTGGGGACAAAGAATGGTATTTAGCCTTTATTCAGTTATTAGTGGGAATAGAGACAACACCTATAATAGAAATTCCACTGAACTAAACAATGGTTTGTGGTGGCCCCATAGAATTGAGCTAAGATAAAAATCTTGGCAAGAAAAAGTTTGAAAATGATCCCTACAATCTAAAAAGATTGTTAAAACTCTTCTAAAAGAAACTTAAGATAAATTCTTGAAAAGAAGAACCTAGAGAGAATTTATTAACTCAAAGAGAAATAGAATAATAATGAATTGTATGAATTGTGTACAATGCAAAGGCCTATATATAGGCTAGCTAAATATATCTAAATAAAACTCCTAAGTATACTAGAACTCTAATTTAATCTAAATAAGAAGTAGTTTTAAAATAAACTTTCTTGTTAACATAAAACTCCTAAATAATTTAAAATACTTAATAATTATAAAAAAAATTGGAATAAAATAATAATAAAATAATAAGAGTTGATAAATAAAATATTGAGCTCATATATAATAAAAATTAATCCTAAAACT
This sequence comes from Gossypium longicalyx, assembly GCA_025698465.1. Lineage (NCBI taxonomy): Eukaryota > Viridiplantae > Streptophyta > Magnoliopsida > Malvales > Malvaceae > Gossypium > Gossypium longicalyx. The sequence goes on from CM047007.1 coordinate 87,726,714, forward strand.
CAAACCCAATATGAAACGTCTAGGCTTGTGAGATCAATTGGGGTTCTTGAAGTGAAATGCCTAAACTTGTTAGCATTTTCCACATGGGTTTGTCATCATAGATTAGGAGTTTAGGCCCCGAATAGAATTAGTCCATTCTAATTCATCATTACTCCAGAATTCATCGCCTTGAAACTTCAACTCTTCTTCTCAAATTTTTTTCGTGATAAAGTCTTGAACAACTAAGTTGAGTTTTGACTTTATTTGTTTGGATTTGATCTCGTAATTGGGCCTTGAGGGAAACTAAGCTCATGTTTATTATGGCCTTTGAATTGGGTTAAGTTGCTGGTATCATTCCCCCCTTCTACAAAAGGATTCGTCCTCGAATCTGCAATATCAAAAGGAGAAAGGTCAATGACATTAAAAGTGGCACTAACATTATACTTACCGAGAAGGTCGATTTGATGTGTATTATCATTAATGCGCTTGAGTACTTGAAAAGGTCCATCACCATGTGGGTCCAATTTTGTTTTGCGTTTACTTGGAAACCGTTATTTTCTCATGTGGACCCAAACCCAGTCACCGAGATCAAAGATAATTTGCTTGCGCCTCTTGTTAGCTTTGTTGGCAGTTGCTTCATTTGTTTTAGCATTTCTTTGTCTTGCTTTCGCATGCACGGATTTCACCAATTCAGCTTTCTTCTCACCATCTAATCTAGAAATGTTTTCCTACAATACTTTCTAAAAGTGGCTTAGAAACTTTACGTCTATGTCAGATACAATAATGTGAGGTATCCCATGTAGGCGCTGTAACACCCCCTACCCGTATTTCGAGCCTAGAATAGGGTACGAGGCATTACCGAACTTAATATGATCAATCATGTAAAAATCAGCCATAAAATTTCTTCTAAATTAAAAACTTTCATACATATATTTAACGTCCTTTATATGGGCTTACGGGGCCCAAAACATACATTCAGGGTGGTTCGGGACCAAACCGTAAACATATGAAACTTTTGAAACACTTAGAAAATTTTCACACTTTGGAGAGCCACACGCCCATGTTTTCAACCCGTGTAACTCTCTATTTATAACTTCATCACCCTTGACAGTCGTACACTTCATATAAATAACAAGAAACATGTATGGGCTCAATTCTCAATAAATTTCTCATATATATACACAATTTCACGTTATGTAATCATACAACATATATCACCATATCTCTCAGTAATCTAAATATGTTTTCATAACAACTTATCTTGATTTCATACTATTTCATATTTAAGCTTAAATAACCAAAGTATTTGAAATATCATCTTTATGCAAATAGTACACATGAGGTATATAATTCCATAATTATGAATAAACACATTTATCAAACATTTTCCATATTCATATATCAATCTCTCATGTCTCCATATATCAATAATCATCATTTTCGTGAATTCCGAGTTCAATTTCATAATTATTTATCTCGTGTTCAATTTATTCCATGTCGAAACTTATTCATTAAAACATTTGAATTATCAATACATATGGACAGTACATTCAAGATGAACAATTATATAATCACAAATGAATTCATTTATCAACCAAGTTCTATACTCATATCTTATCAACTCGTACTTCCTTGTATCACATAATTCCATGTAACACTTACCAAACTTTGTCAAATTAGTGAACGTCTTACGGAATTGAGTACTTCATTTTCTCGATGCCATAGTTTAACTATGGTCTTACACATCTTCACATAATGATGCCATAGCCCAGCTATGGTCTTACACATATTCATATATCGATGCCATAGCCCAACTATGGTCTTACACGAATCACATATCTCACTGACGCCATATCTCAGATATGGTCTTATACAGTAGCATATATCACACCGATGCCATATCTCGATATGGTCTTATACTGAAATCACTTGTCACTTGTAGTCGGCTACCACTATTTATCGATCGTAGCCGGAGCTACCATTTTTCATCGATCGTAGCCGAGCTACCACTTTTTTCGATCGGTAGCAAAAGCTACCACTTTTCACTAATCAGGTAGCCGGAGCTACCACTTTTCATCGATCGGTGCAGCGAAGCTACCACTTTTCACTGATCAGGTAGCAGAAGCTACCACTTTTCACTTGTCATTTGTCCTTGATCGGATAAGTGTAGCCGAAGCTATCACTTATCACTTTTATTTGTCCTTGATCAGATAAGTGTAGCCGAAGCTATCACTTATCACTTGTTGCCATGGTCCAACCATGGTCTTTTCCTTCAATTCATTTTGTCACTGAACTGAAATACTCAATTTGATCATTTATTCTATTTTCATGCTTTTATATTATTCACGATTTTATCATCAATACATATGAAATAACACATCATGAAATTCATAAAATTAACAAATAATCACTAAAATTTAGCCATATAAACTGACAAGTTCAATTTTTGTATTATAACAATAATTATAATTTCATAATAAATATTCTAAATAAAACATTATATCATTTCTAATCCAACACTTATCGATTATAATCGGGCATGTGATCAATTTATACACGAGTCATTCATATATTTTTGTATATTTTCCTCCTCCTCCTCTCCATCCACATCCTTAGTATAAACAACATACTGGTAGGTAACATTATCCATAATTTTCACTATCTACTTAGGTGAATATTCAAGCTGTCCATATGTGTCATAGTCACTAAATTATTTTTATCTTGAGCTACAGAACTCCAAATTAAGATCCATAAATTTTCCCAGAAACTAGACTCATATGTCTTCTTACCATAAAATTTCATAATTTTTGGTTGGGCCAATTAATACAGTTTATTCATTGAAGTCTCCCCTGTTCTGCTGTCTAACAGTTCCGACCCTTCTTCACTAAAAATTAATTATCTTCTCGTACAAGATTCGAATGATGTCCTCGTTTATTTATCTTGAAAATAGACTCATTCAGTATTATAAACATATAAATTTAAGCCTATAATTATTTTTATCAAATTTTTGATGATTTTTCAAATTCAGAACAGGGGAACCCGAAATCATTCTAACCTTGTCTCACAAAAGTTATTGTATCTCATAATTTACAACTCCATTGCTTACATAATTTCTTTTATAAGAAACTAGACTCAATAAGCTTTAATTTCATATTTTATTCATTCTCTAATTCAATTTAAAAAATTTTTGGTGATTTTTCAAAGTTAGACTACTGCTGCTGTCCAAAACAGTTTTAGTGTAAAATATTAATTTCCATTTTGCCCCAAATTTCACAATTCATACAATTCAGTCCTTGCTCAATTAACCCCTCAATTAAGATAATTTTCTCAATTAATACTTTTACTAGACATTATAAGTTATTTCATAACTATTGAAATTCAGAATTTCCACATAAAACTCTAACTTCAAACTCTTTTACACTTAGGTCCCAAACATTCACTTTCTATTCAATTCTTTCAATAAAATCATAATATAAACAATTTAAAGCTCTAATTTCATGCCAAATAATCATATATTTCCAGCACTCATCCATAAAAACTTCAAAAATTAGCCATGGAATCAAAAACTAATGAAATAGTAAGTTGGACGCAATTGTAAAAGTCCAAAAACATAAAAATTTCAAGGAGAAAGCAAGAATTAAACTTACATGAAGCTAGAGTATGAAAACCAGCTTGAACCCTCCTCCATGGCTGTTTTTCAGCTGATCAATATGAAGAGAAATGAAGAGAATTCTAGATATTCCAATTTAGTCCCATTTTTATTTAGCCAATTTTGGCAATTTTCCAATTTTGCCCTTATTTCACCCATTTCCTGATTTTTCTCAGCTATTGCCGCCCAAAATATCTCCTTTGGGCTTATTTGCACTTTAGGTCCTTCCTCATTTGACAATTGAGCTATTTAATCATTTTAGCAACTTTTACACCTTTTTCAATTTAGTTTTTTTTATTTAATTAACCACCCAAACGTCAAAATTTTCTGACTAAATTTTATTATTACCTCACCAACACTCCATAAATATTTCAAAAAATATTTATGGCTCGGTTTATGAAGTCGAGGTCTCGATACCTCATTCTCGATCCATTTTAGCTAATTAATTCTTTTAAATCACCAAATTCACTAATTCAAAAATGCTTTTATATTCATATTTGACTCATAGGTATTAATTTATTAAATTTTCAACTCACCCATCGGATTTAGTGATCTCAAATCTCTATTCCCAATACCACTGAAAATTAGGCTATTACAGGCGCACCACCTCTCGAAAGAATAAGTCAGCTACATGTGTAGAGTTATTCATTTTGTGACAACGAATGAAGTGAGCCATCTTTGAAAACATGTCAACAACAACAAAGATACTATCTCAACCCTTTTTGGTTCGTGGCAAACCAAGAATGAAATCCATGGATAAGTCTACCCATAGCGAAGAAGGAATCGAGAAAGGAGTATAAAGTCCATAAGCCATTACCTTAGATTTTTCTTGTTTACAAGTAATACAATTAGAACATACCTTTTCAATGTCCTTTTTCATGTGCAGCCAATAAAAAACTTCATGTAGAATATCTAGTGTCTTGGAGACACCGAAGTGTCCCATTAGGCCTCCACTATGTGCTTCACGAATTAATAACTCTCTCATAGAACATTTTGGAACACACAACCTGTTTAGGCGAAAAAGAAACCCATCTACAAGATAAAACTTGTTAAAGGCACCATTCCCACAATTAGAAAAAACATTTGCAAAATCAATATCATTTAAGTATATATCTTTTATATGTTCAAACCCTAAGACTTTAGCATTTAATGTAGTTATCAAAGAATATCTACGAAATAAGGCATTAGCAAATATATTTTCTCTACCTGTTTTATACTTAATTGTATATGGAAATGTCTCTATGAATTTTACCCATCGAGTGTGTCTCTTGCTCAACTTACCTTGTCCCTTTAACCATTTTAGGGATTCATGATCCGTATGGATAATGAACTCATTTGGCAGCAAGTAATGTTGCCAAACTTTTAGAGCTCGAACTAATGCCAACAACTCTTTATTGTAAGTTGAGTAGTTTAATTGCGCCCCAGACAGTTTTTCACTGAAATATGTGATTGGCCTTTTTTCTTGCATCAACACGACGCCAATTCCAATACCGTCTTTCTTTGGCACCAAAATTACCAGCACTGCACAAGGACTTAAACTTTCACGAATGTGACCTTTTGCCAAAAAAGTTCATCTACTTGCTTTTGTAACTCTTTTGTCTCATCAGGATTACTTCGATAAGCTGGTCTATTTGAAATTTTTGACCCGAGTACTAAGTCAATTTGATGCTCAATACCCCTTAAAGGTGATAATCCTTTATGTGCTTCGTCAAAAATATCTTCATATTCCTGTAAAAGAGACACAAAAACACTAGGCAAAGAGTTGTGAAGTTTAGTCAAAGATAAACAATTTTGCCTAAATTGGATAATGATGCAATGTTGTTTAGTGAGTAAGGCTCATCGCACATCTTTTCCACTCGTATAAAAATTGTGAACCACTCTTTTTTTCTCACAAGAGGATGCACTCACCATTGGGTCATCATTAAGTTGGCTATTTTCACTAGAGACATCTTTTCTCTCAACCTTTTTTAAATTTTGTGTCTTACTTCCTATAACTTCCTTACAAAACTTCATCATGTCGATTTGATCATTGTGAATATCTTTCGGATTCAAAATGGTGAAAGTGTACTTCTTCCCATGGAAAATAAAAGAATATCGATTTAATTTACCATGATGAATAACATCACAATCGTACTGCCATGGTATACGGAATGCATGGGAATGACATCACACCAAACATCATCAATGTAAGTCCCAAGTTTAAAAGTAATCAAGCACTGTTTTGCCACACGGACCTTCGAACCTTCGTTAAGCCATTAAAGATGGTATGGTGTAGGGTGTTTACTACATGGAAAAGCAAGAGAATCCACAAGGTTGCTGCTCACAACGTTAGCACAACTTCCACTATCAAAGATAAATGAACAAAGTTTACCTTTAATCAAACACCTCGAATGGAATATATTACTCCTTTGAAGGTCATGATCATCCTTCAATTGGATGTTGAAGGTGCACCTCACAACTAGACAGTGGGGATGAGTTAGTGGTTCCACCAACTCTTTTTCACCATAATCCCGTTCAGAAATTCTGTCCGCTCAGTCTTTACTAAAATGGTCATAACTTGAGCTCCCGAACTCAAAATCGAGTAACTCAAAATGCGTTTCGAAGCTAAGAGATAGATTTTCAAATTCCATGCAGACATCTCAACCTAGAAATGCCAGGATCCCATAAAAAAGTCATCAAAATTCTAATGATTTCCCAAGCCTAAAAATTGACAGCTTTGGTGATTGGAATTTAATAAATTCCACCCCATCCATGTATGTATCATTCTTCCTTTCCTCAAAAATATTCGTCCTCGAATCTTGTCTTTGATCGAATCCTGATTTGATTTGCTTAGCCTTTAACATTGTTGTTGGGCCTCAAGGTAGTGTGAACCTACCACATTCATGGGTATGAAATTGTGCCTTAAGACTCGCATCAACAGTTCTTACCGTAAACTAGCTTATATGGAGATATACCTAGAGGGATCTTATATGTTGTTCTGTAAGCCCACACTGCATCATCTAGCTTTGCTGCTTAATCCTTTCGAGTTGGATTTATTGTTTTCTCCAAAATCTATTTTATTACACGATTAGACAGTTCTACTTGCCCATTAGCTTGTGGGTGATATATTGTTTTCATTCGATGTCTTATGTTGTATTTAGCCAAAGCTGCTTTAAACTTCTTGCTACAAAAATACAGTCATTCATCGCTAACCAATGCTTGTGGTGTACCAAACCTAGCGAATAAGTTTTTTTCTTAGGAACCTTACCATTGATTTTGTATCATTGGTAGGTAAAACGATAGCTTCAACCCATTTTGAAACATAATCAACAGCTAGGAGAATGTATTGATTCCCAAAAGAAATTGAAAAAGGTCCCATGAAATCAATCTCCTAAACATCAAATACTTCAACCTTAATTATCCTTGTTTACGATATTCATCCCTTTTTTTTATATATTCCCATTTCGTTGACACTTATCACACCCCTGTATGAATTCATAAGCGTCTCTATTCATAGTTGGTCAATAAAATCATGATTGTAGCACTTTCTAGGCTGTCCTTTTTTCCACCGAAATGCCATCCGTATAGAGACATATGTCATCATTGTAAAAAGTTGTATATCTCTTCCTCCGCAACACACCTCCAAACTAATTAATCCGCACATTATCGAAACACATATGGTTCTTCCCAGACGTAATTTTTTTATTCGTGAGCTATCCTCTTTTTATGTTGCCAAGATGTTTGTGCTGGAAAGACCCCTCTTGCAATATAATTGACATAATCTACATACTACGATTTTAGATGTTTTCCAACTCTGGTCTGACGGATGTCTACTCTAAATAATTACTCATCTATGAAAGTCTCTTTAATTTCTTAAATGTTCACTGCTTTTAAATTATTCTCGGTCCTGGATAAATTATTTGTAATTTGGTTCTTAGTCCCCTTCCTATCCATTATCCATAAATCAAATACCTGTAGTAATACCCATCTTATTAGCCTAGCTTTTGTCTATTTTTTCTTAATAAAATATTTTAATGCAGAATGGTCAGTATCACATATACTTTGTTCGCCATTAAGTAGGATCGAAATTTTTCATAAGCAAACACTTTTGCCAGCATCTCTTTTTTAGTTGTAGAGTAGTTGCATTGTGTCGGATTCAATGTTTTGCTTGCATAGTGAATAGCCCCAAATATATTATTCCGCTTTTTTCCTAAAATTGCACCTACTACATAATCACTAGCTTCACACATAATAATAAAAAGCTCTAACCAGTTAGGTGTAATGATTATTAGAGTAAATATGAGTTTTTATTTTATTACCTTGAAAGCTTTGACGCAGCTTTGGTAAAAAATTAGAGGTTTCCTTTTCAGAAGGAGTTGATTTAGAAGCTTAGATATGAGAGCAAAGTCTTTTATAAACCTATGGTAAAATCCTGCATTGCCTAAAAAATTCTGAACTCCTTTAACATTTGTTGGGTAGGGAAGATTTTTTATAACCTCAACTTTTGCTTTATCTACTTCCGTACCTTTTCTTGATATCTGATGCCCCAATACCAGTCTTTCTTTTATCATGAAATGACATTTTTCCCAATTAAACACTAGATGAGTCTCTTCACATCTTTTTAGAACTTTCTTCAGATTTCTCAAACATTCTTGAAAAAAATCTCCATATACCGAGAAGTCATCCATAAATACATTTAATCTTTCTTTTAACATATCAGGAAAGATAGCGGTCATGCATCTCATAAAGGTTGTTAGAGTATTACATATGCTAAAAGGCATTCTTTTAAAAGCATAAATACCAAATGGGCATGTGAAAGTGGTTTTCTCTTGATCGTCGGGGTGGATTGGGATTTGATGGTACCCTAAGTAGCCATCCAAGAAATAATAGTAATCTTTACCTACTAAACAATCGAGCATTTTATCAATAAAGGACAATGAGAAATGTTTGTTTTTTGTTACATCATTCAATTTCTAGTAGCCAATACATACTCTACAACCGATAATTGCTCTCATTGGAATTAACTCATTCTTATCATTTTCGACAACAGTTAGACCTCCCTTCTTTGGAACACACTGAGTAGCGCTAACCTATTCACTATTAGAGATGGCGTAAACAATACCTACATCAAGCCATTTAAGCAATTCCTTCTTTACTACTTCCTTCGTAGTTAGATTAAGTCTACGCTAAGCATCAACTACAAGTCTTTTTCCCTCTTCTAATCTAATTTTATGTTGAAAAAATGAAGGATTAATTCTTTTAATATCAGTAATCGTTCATCCTATTGCTTTTTTATGCAATTTCAAAACACTTAATAGAGTCTCTTCTTGGTTTGATTCTAAACTTGCAATAATAATCGCTGGAAGAGTATTTTGTTCTCCCAGATAATCGTATTTTAAATGTGCAGGCAACAACTTCAATTCTAATTCAAGAGGTTTAATAACAGAAGACACCAATTGTTGAATTCGAGATGATTTGTTCCAGCTACTCCTTACTCTACCTCCACCAATTAAGTTGGGATACCATGTGATCATTTTCTTGCTCAACATTGTCCCCTTCTTCTTCTGTCTTGCGATCATTTGATTCTTTTATAATTGACTCCAACTGATTACATTCTTGCTCTTTTCCATTTTTTCTATATTTTAGTCCCTCGATTTCCCCTTCATAGTATTTCTCTTATGTAGATTCATTAATGCTAAACTTCTCTAATATTTCCATAATTTCCTCTTGGGTTTTCATCTAAATAATTCCTCGAGTCATAATGTCAAATTTTCTCTATTTTGACTATCCAGCCCATACTAGAAATGTTGTATCTGAACTGTGAAGTGTATGCCCCCACTAATATGGATTTGAGAATCACATTAAACCTTTCCCATGCTTGTCCCAATGTTTCAGTAATAAACTACTTAAAATAAAATAATTGTGTATAAGTACTTAGTACCTTTTCCTAGACACTTCTCGGCAAAGAAATAACTACACAAACTCAGTCCCAGTAGTAATGGTGTTTAGGGGAAGTGTTTCTAGCCACATTTTTTTCCTTCCTATCCAGTGCAAATGGAATTAATAACAATTTAATAGCATCTGATGAAACACCAGCGTAAGTAATTGTGCTACATATATGATCAAATCTCCGCAAAAACACTATAGGGTCCTAAGTTTCACGACCAGTAAACCTAACATTTTCAAAAATACATGTTAGCAAAGAATGATTTAATTCAAAATGTAAGTTATAAATAACAAGGCAAGAAATGTTAGGTCGTAGGCTGTCTATATCAAACAAGGTTCCTAAAACATGCATAATGTTAATTATTTTACTTGCAAATAAAAAAATTGTATCTATAACTTAAAAGTTTCTAAATATTCCTTCTGAATGCAAAAATTAAAATTAAAATAGTGACGTTGCCTCCTCGGCAATGATGCCAACTACTTGACCGCCTCCAGACGTATTAGCATCCAGAGTGTGAATATTGAAGTAAAAGATATATTAATGAGGTGGTATCCGCAAGTATAAAGGTCAAGTTGTACTATAGTTACAATGGAGTAGGTGAATACTCTGAGGATCTTATCCAAAGAATGTAAGTGCTAGATCAATTTTAGTCTAAACACTAAAAGAACTAATTAGTACTTTAGTTTAGCTATAGTATGAAGGTAAAATAAAAGGAGATTCTAGGGTTTTTATGATAATAAAAATAATATAATATAAAGAACTAAAGTTTGAGAGATTGAAGAATGGAAATAATGAAATCTAATTCTGGGTGATTAGCTCACTTCGGTAATCCTCGTCAACTGTCACTTTGGGTTCCTCGTCAATCAACTAGTCGCTACCCAAGTAAGATCTTCCGATCTTCTACTCAAATAACGAGTCGACAAGAACTACTTATCTTCTGACCTTACAGTCTAGACCGATTTGGGGTGAAGGTATTTACGGATGGGTTATACCAATTTTAGGTTAATTTTCATCTTCATGACTTCCCAGGGTTGTCAAGCATAGGGTTTTTTTACGTTCTTCCTTTCCCAAATAGTTGATTCGTTGAGTATCCCTACAAAACAGTTAACAGATCATACTTCCACTCACTAATCCCCCATAAAGGAATTAGTTCATCATGGTCTCCATAGACAATATAAAATCGATATAAAGATAAAACATGTTAAATAAATCGACAATATAGAGTTTACGAAAGAGCCTAATTGTATTAAGATTGATCGCGAATCCACAAGGTTTCATTGTCTCCACAATACAGATATCTTAACATAGAACAAGAATGAATGAAAATAAATCTAACCTAAGAAAGAGAAAACTGAATTGAAATTAAAAAACTAATTCTAAGCTAAGTGAATGGTCCCCCTAACATGTGACAAAGGAGCCTATTTCTAGATTTTAGGTGGTCGTCGTCCTTAACCCTAGGTCAGTTGACATTTCCGAGCTTTAAGTTTGATTGTACAAACCAAAACGCCCTTTCTCGTTTTCAATTTTCGTCTAGTGTCCATGTCGTGACATACCAAGACCTATGTCATGACATAGCAATTAGTGTACTCCTCTTGAGCTATCTTCAGGGGTATGTCACGATACCTATAGGCTATGTCGCAACATCAAAGACGGTTTCATGATTTCTCCATTTTGCTCCCTATGTTGCAACATCAGACCTTTCGTGTTGCGATGTAGTGACCAGTATTGATTTGGTACACCTTCTAATGGTCTCCTGCACACTTATAAAGTTCATTAGCTTACCCTAGGTTTCATTTGGCCCCTAAGGTCAATAAAAGACTCAATTTGCACGTTTTATTAACTTAATGGAAACTTAAGAAAACATTATCAAAACTTAATAAAAACGCTTGTCTTCAGGCTCCTATAGTGCGAAAACTAGTTTAATATGCTATACCAATTTGTGACAGATCACCATAAGGTCGTGCGACCCCTATTTTTAGGTTTTTCTATCTTTTTAAATTTATTTCAAATTGATCCGAAATTATTGCCTGTTTAGTTTTAACCTCCCGTAAGCTCGATATTAATTCATAATTGATTGAAACACATGTTAATTTAATTAATTTTGATTTTTTATATTTAATTGATATTTAAAAATTATAATTCGTTTGTAATTGTTTGGTATTTAGTCGTAGCATCCCATTGTCCGGGTCCAACGACCATGCCGAGTGAGGGGTGTTACAAAAGTTATGCTCTACGAATCCTTTGGAAGATAGTTGAAAAGCTACCATAAGGATTCATAATGTGAAGCTGACAAACAGCTAATTTAGTTTTAGGTCAACAAATACCCCAAGCGAGGGGAAAGTGAAATGAATGAAGGATAGGAATCACTAGAATGGTGAAGTAGTTGGGATATGGTCGATAGAGAGTCCGATCAGAGGAAGGTTTTATAGTGAGTCAGATAGCTCAAAGGACCAGGTGGAGTCTACCACCCCGATGTAGAACGTTTGTGATGAGAGAATAGAAAGTATTTGTGTTTAATTTATTTTACATATGTTATCCTCGTGCGACAGGGTTAATTTATGGTGTAGTATAGGAACTCACTAAGTACATTCGAGATAACAGAGTTGATTTATGTTTGCAGGACTTGTGAGGATAATCTTAGTTTGCGAAAAGGGACTAAGCCAGATGGAATGGAAGTCAGAGATTGTCGAAAGTTGTTGGAAAAAGCGGTTTTGGAAAATGCAGCAGAAAATAAATTTAAAGAAAAACCAAACATTTAAAAAAAATTCAAAACAAGATCTTGGTTGTGATATTTAAAGTAATAAACACTTAATCAAAATTGTACATTTTTTATTCGTCTAGGATGAGCGCTACAACTGAGTAGTCTTCTCTACTCTCCTCAAGCTCACTTCTGTCGAGTGTAGGCTCAGTTCGAATCAGAAAATTTTTCACAAAAATTACCAGTGGGGTAATTTTACAATTTCTCTAAACTTTTGGGTCAAGTTATAAATCAGAAAAATATCTCTAGAAATTTTCTAGAATAATATCTTTAGAGAATTTTCTCTTGAATTCAAGTGTGTGTAAATAATAACCTAAGACTCTCTTTATACAGGGAGAATTTAGAGAGTTCAACTATGATTAAACTTAATCACTTTAATATTAAATTAATATAATATTCATCAAGATAAATATTAGATTAAATTTAAAATTAAATCTTATTAAAATAACAGAATTTGTATCTCGTAGATAAACATTAAATTAATAAAATAATCTTAAGATAAGAATTAAATTAAATTTAATATTAAACTATTAAAATAATATTATTTTTGGTATAATTAATCTGAAATCAAATTCTCTAATAGAATTTCAGTAGGAATGTAACTCTTCCACTGCTCAACCACTGATGACCAATTGTTGCCGGTCACCGGGACACCGCCGTGTCTGGTGATGCAGGTGTGACACCCTTACAGCACTCCGAGCCAGTTCGATCTGAGTCAATGACGACCTGACCAATCCGATCTAGCCACTAGTTGGACTATTAGCCCAGTTTCACATACCAGGCCTGGTTCGACCAGTTTTTAAGTCTTGTCTCGATTTTGGGCTTCCGAGCCTAATTTACGATCTCAGGTCTAATTTTCAAGTTCAATTACCCATTGGGCCAATTGTCTGACTTGAAATTTAATTTCCAAAAGTATCATATTAATTTTAATTAATTTGACTAATTTTTTTACTTGATCAAAATTAATTTTTTCAAAAATCATTTAAAATTTCCAAATTAATTTTTCAAGAAAATTCTTTAATCAAATTCTCTAGTTGAACAATTCTCACGACCACCTAATTTAATTTCACATTTAATAAATTGACTCAATTAAATTATTCCCAAAGTTGTAGAATTTACTTTTGATTCAAATGCAGTCCGATCAAGCTTTTGTTGAGCTAGCCGAGGGACCAATCGGACATGTACAATTAGACTCTAGTGATTGCAATTATGGCCAGAAGCATTGTTTCGATAATTCACAATTAGTTAATCATGGAGTCAGTCCACATGAAGTACAATGATTGAAAACTCCTTATTATATACTTTTTACGAAAGTAATTCATCCAACAACTTTGTCCAATGACCTAGTCATGTGTGTGTTACCCTCATATGATATCCTTAATTATTTTGAGTTAAATCTTTTCATTCAATACAATCCTATTTTATCTCATTGTCACCATTGTGTCTTCTTAATGATTAATATTATCACTGCCAAAAAATGACTGTGATAAATTGCTCCTTCAAGAACGAGCAACTTGTGACCACGTTCTGTATTTATCAATCCACATAATGCCAATGAGAGGATATCATTAACTCTGTAATTGAGCTATGAATTCCATTGTTGCTAGTAAAGTCATACCATATACAAGTCATATAAGCCTCCACTTATATCAAAGTACATGAGTTACATACTCATGGTTAATGACTAACTCAGGATTTAGGCAAATCACACAATGATCGTCACAAGTGAATTAATTACAAACGAATTAAGAATTAATTCATCTTGGGTCCAGTCCAATGTATCATTCTACCAATGAATACATCTATATCTCTACTCGTGGAGTCAACTGCTCTGATAGCCAAGACTAGCCATTTCCCCAATTGGAATTGTAGACGACATAATAATCATTCTCAGTATTTGAATCAAATGCTCACTTTGATGCTTTTACGGCTTTATGGACTCATTTAGGTTATATACTAAAGTAAGTTGCCTTTCTCACAATGTAAACATTCTTTACAATGCCACTTATCTTCAGTTTGAACTTTAGAGAATCAATGAACTAATATTTGCTTGTCACAATTTCACTATGCATGCAAAATATAAAAGATAGAAAATACAAAAGACATAATAGTGAAATATGAAATTAATTTTATTTATTTATCATTCAAATAAATGGAAATCAGTTACATGTTTACTACAATATGGACACATTTCCCAACAGAAGTTAGAGTCATGCGTATAAGAAGGGGTATCATTGGAGGCATTGCCTTAGAATAAATCATGGTGTAACTAGACGTCATTCATAGAGTCTGGATTCTGAACTAGTTAGCCCTTAGTCAAACTTTAAGGGACTTAATGTAAACCAACAAACTGTTTAGAGATAGGAATTGAAGAACCAAACATTTAACAGTTAAGGCTCTGAGTTGTAAGAATAATTATTATTATTGATTATTAGATTATTGTACCTTAGTCTATTTATGGCAACTAAGTTAGCCAAATTAAGTATAGGTTCATTTGTGGTGCTCAATACCTGAATCCGATGGAGGGGTCGGGCGTGGGGAGTTGCAATATAATATTAACATTAACAAATTTACACTAATTAAACATGTATAACTATATGCATTAAACATGTATAACTATATGCATATATCTACCATATACTTATAACTTGAAATTACCAAATTTTACATCTTCAATATAAACATGTTAAGTGTACAAAACTAAGCACAATCCGTCCCACTTCAATACAATCTATACGGACAATTCAATATAATTATAATAACAACTTTTCGAACATACCAATATCAAAATGTCCCCTTATCAGTCATATTTTCAATTTACCACTTCTAAAATCACCTAATTTATTCGTTCCTAGAGTCTTTTAACTCATTTGAATCTATTCCAGCCCCCAAGGTTTGGTTTTGTTTGATTCACATACTCTATCATATGATTACAACATTTCATTACATTTAATCACAAAACAAATTAATATAATCCTATTAACCTAACCCAGATTTCTAAGACAGACAATCGGATTAGTCGACCTGTATCTCAAACTTGCACCGTAGTGTATCATCAGCTAACCTGAAGTATAAACTTGTATATTTAATAGAGTAACCAATTTTGTAATATCATGTTGTAGTTCAATTGACACCTCCATCATTTTCAATTCATCGTCAAATCATCAATTCATCATGTAATATAACATAATTTAACCCAATTTCAAGTAAATTTCATACTTTCATCAAATTACACTATTTCTAATTCTATTCAATTTAGTCATTTACCTCGATACTCAGGCATATTCCTACCAATTCAATCCACTACTTTCTCACAACTTACGTCCATATATTAGCATATAATACAATATAAATATGCAACAATTAAAGTGGATTGAATTATAGAAATACAAATTGGAAACTCCGAACTATTCATCAACAACTTTAGCTTTTCCTTTCCCTTTCAAGAAATCCAGGTCGACGTTAGCTACGGATTAACATAAATATACAAAATCATCAATATTCAACCAATTTCATGGTTTCACCAAGTTATACTATTTTCAATTTTTATCTAGTTTAGTACTCTTTCTCGATAATCATTCAAAAATATACCAATACGATTTGATCAGTCATAATAATCTATCCATTCATTAAATATCTCAAATTGATATTCATCATATTCAGTTTATCGATCAATTATCATTTTTTACGATTTAGTTCATTTATGACCTTTTATACCAAATTGTAAACAATTCAAATTACTATTACACGTACACAAATTCATAATTCAATTATACAAAAATTTACATATAAACATACTATATGAACCTATCTAATAAAAAAACCAAATCTTCAAGTTTAATTTTATTTTTCGAATGCCCCTAAAGTTTTACATTTTATTCAATTTAGTTCCTAAAATCGAATTTGCCATAACTTTCAAATTTGGGCTTTGATTTTGAAACCAATCTCAAGTACATCCTATTATAAATCTATTATCTATAATTATAGAAATTTCATATCAATTTCAAAATTTAAACTGTAACACCTCAAACACGGCCTGGACATAATGGCTAAATCTGGCGATGTCATATGAGAGTGTTTTTGAAAACGAAATTGACGAGTAAAAACTGTTCCACTTACTTAATCTTTGTTGTGGTTAAAACGTATCTCTTTTACGCGAAAGTTGTAGAATCATTCTACTTTAAGGAAAAACCGTTTTTATTTTTGAAAACCTTAGTTTTTGGAAAGCCGAGTTTTGATGAGTTACAGTTTAAATAATCATAAAACCGTATAAAGTCCCGAATTAAAACCAAACAGTCCAAGTCTGAAATTACATCAAAAACCCCAAATAAGTAATAAAAACTGGATATAAATAGAGAGTCGGCCTAAAGTTTTTAAGTGTGGCCACCATCAAGTCCTCCGCTACACCAATCCGCCTAGTGCTGGGATTACCTGAACGGATTAAATAGAGAATGGTGAGTTTCGCAACTCAGTGTGTAATTCCCACAAATATCAAATATACAGAATAATAATCAGAAGTCAGAAATAAACAGTCTAGGGCTGGAGCCCACTACAGAATCAGTTCGAGCCTTAGTCCATTCAAATGCAGAGTGAGATATAAATTAGGGCTTTAGCCCAATCAGATACAGATGCAGAACGGAATATCAAAATTCTACCAACCAGCCTCTACACACCATCTTCATCCAGCCCTACACACCATGTGGGGATATAATCAACTCACCCATCCTTACACATCATACTGTACCAAAATGTGGCACATAAACAAAATGATGCAGCTGAGTTACCAGATAACAGGCTTTAAACCTTTCAGACACTTCTTCCGAAATATTATCAACCCTCCCCGATGCAATGCAGCATACAAATATGACATGCTAATATGCAATCTATCATATCATACATTCAAATTGGTATACATGCGAAGTGTAACATGCTAAACACATTTATCACATAATCAAATCACGTAGTTAGGGGTCAAAGTAATTCTTACTGACCTCCATCATATTATCACTCTACTTAACCACCAGACCAGCAAGCCCATTCTGACACATTCTGACAAATAAATACTTTTAAGCCTATTAACCAAAGGTCAAACTTTAAACAATAAAAATGCCCAAATTTTGCCTAAACTAAGGCTTGAACTTGAGACCTCACACACACACCCAGAACACTTAACCACTGAAGCATATACACAGTTGTGTCAATGAATTACAGAAATATATTTAAAAAAAACTTGGGGCATTACAACTCTACCCCCTAAAAGAAAATTTCAGCCTCGAAATTTTACCCGATCAGAAAAGGTGAGGATACTACTGATGCATCGAATCCTTCGGCTCCCAAGTGGCCTCCTTAGTGCTATGATTCCGCCACAACACCTTCACTAAGGAGATAGCTTTCTTCGTAGAACCTTAAGGTCGCAATCTAAAATCTGAACCGGCTCTTCCTCAAATGTTAGATCTGGTCTAACCCCAATATATTCTACAGGAACAATGTGCGTGAGATCAGAGCGATAGCGTCTCAACATTGAGATGTGAAGCACATCATGTATGCAATCCAACTCCGGAGGTAGTTCCAATTGATATACGACTGGTCCCACTCGCCTCAGAATCCTGTACGGCCCAATAAATCGAGGGCTCAGCTTGCCCTTGCAACCGAACCTCAAAATCTTCTTCCATGGCAAGAACATGAGAAAAATGAAGTCCCTTACAGAATACTCTATCTCTCAATGTTTCAAATCTGCATATGACTTTTACCTATCAGAAGCCGTTTTCAATTGATCTCGAATCAAACAGACCTTGTCCCCAGTCTCAGAAACCAACTCCAAACCCAAAATACGTCGCTCACCCAACTCAGTCCAGCATAAGGGAGTGCAACACTTACGACCATACAACGCCTTGTAAGGTGCCATCCGTATACTAGACTTGTAGCTGTTATTGTAAGCGAACTCTGCTAATGGCAAATACTCCTCCCAATTGCCTCGAAAATCAATAATACAGCCCATTAACATGTCCTTCAGTATCTGAATCACCCTCTCCGAGTAACTATCTGTCTGAGGATGGAAAGTAGTACTGAAGTCTAACCTCGAACCCAAAGCCTCATGCAGTTTCTTCTAGAATCGCGACGTGAAACGAGGATCCTTATCAGATATGATCGAGACAGGTACCCTATGTAGTCTCACTATTTTAAAAATGTAGAGTTTAGCCAACTTCTGTAGAGAGAAGTCTGTCTTGACCAGAATGAAGTGAGCAGACTTGGTCAATCGAACAATGATTACCCAAACAGAATCCTTATTAGTGGGTGTTAAAGGCAACCCACTAACGAAGTCCATCGTTACTCGCTCTCATTTTCACGTTGATGTCTTAACCGGCTGCAGCAAACTCGAAGGTAATTAATGTTCACCCTTAACTTGTTGACATGTCAAACAGCGAGCAACGAATTCAGTAACCTCACTCTTCAACCCCGGCCACCAGTATAATTTTCACAAATCTCGGTACATCTTATTCCCACCGGGATGCATAGCATAAGGGTTACTATGCGCTTCCCTTAGAACCGATTGCATTAAATCCCCATCATTTGGCACACAAATTCGACCGCTGAAACATAATACCCCATCACTGTTAATCCCAAAATCAGTAGTAACATTACTCTCAACCTGATGGAAAAGCAACTCAGGAGACTTATCCCCTATCTGTTTACCTCTGATTTGATCAATCCATGTCAGTTTTACCTGAAGTTCTGCCAACAGACTCCCATCGTCAAAAAAATAAGTCGAGCGAACATCACTCTCAGATCGGTTATAGCCCTACGGTTTAACACATCGGCCACCATATTGGCATTACCAGGATGGTACTCAATGGTCCAGTCATAATCATTAAGCAACTTAACCCATCTACGCTGCCTAAGATTCAACTCCTTCTAAGTGAGGAGATATTTGAGGCTTTTGTGATCAGTGTAGATAGTACACTTCTCATCGTACAGATAGTGCCTCCAGATTTTTAAAGCAAAGATTACCGCTGCTAACTCCAGATCATGCGTCAGATAATTAGCCTCATAAGTCTTGAGCTGACGAGATGCATAAGCAACCAATTTTTCGTCTTGCATCAGTACGTAACCCAAATCCACATATGATACATCACTGTATACCACAAAGTCTTTACCGGGCTCAAGCTGTATCAGAATAGGAGCCTGAGTTAAAACGGTCTTGAGCTTAACAAAGCTCTCTTACTGTGCCTCAGCCCAAGTGAAAGGAACTCCCTTACGCAGAAGCTTAGTCAACGGAACTACGATCAAGGAGAACCCTTTAACAAAACGTCGATAATGTCCTGCCAACCTAAGAAAGCTATGAATTTCAGACACACTCCTTGGTTGTTTCCAACTCAACACAGCCTCAATCTTACGAGGATCAACACGAATCCCCTCAGTCGAAGCCACATGTCCTAGAAAGGTTACTTCTCGGAGCCAAAACTCACACTTACTAAACTTTGCATACAACTGTTTCTCATGAAGAGTCTGTAAAACTACTCTGAGATGCTCATCGTGCTCGTCCTTAGACTCAGAACATACTAAGATGTCATCGATGAATACCAACATAAATTGGTCCAAATAGGCCTGGAACACTCAGTTCATCAAGTCCATAAACGCTTCTGGTGCATTAGTCAACCCAAAAGGCATAACCAGAAACTCGTAATGTCCATACCGAGTCCTAAATGTCGTTTTATGCACATCGACCTCTTTAACTCTCTACTGATGATATCCTGAACGTAGATCAATCTTAGAGAACACAGAAACCCCTCTGAACTGATCGAATAGATCATCTATCCTCGGAAGTGGGTATTTGTTCTTAATCGCTAATTTGTTCAGCTGTCGATAAGCAATGCACATCCTCATTGTCCCATCTTTCTTCTTTACAAATAGAACAGGTGCTCCCCACGGAGACACACTAGGACTAATAAACCCATGATCTAACAGCTCCTGAATCTGAGCTTTAAGTTTCGCCAGCTCTTTCGGTGCCATTCAGTAAGGGATGATATACACCGGAGCTGTGCTAGGAATCAACTCAATCCCAAACTCCACCTCTTGGCTCGGAGGCTACCCTGGTAGTTTCTTAGGAAAAATGTCAAGAAAGTCCCTTTTGGTTCTAATGTCCTTAACCAAAGAGTCTCTAGAACCAGAAATACTGACGTAGGCCAAGAATGCCTCACACCCTTTCCTTACTAACTTTTTCGCTACCAACACAAAAATCACATTTGTTAGATAGTCACGTCATTCTCCAATCACCACTACCTCACTGTCCTCCTCGATCCTCAAGACAATCTTTTTTGTCGCACAGTCCAGACTCACTCGGTGTTTGACTAGCCAGTCTATTCCCAGAATCAAGTCGAACTCCCCAAATCGAAGCTCTATCGGATCAGCCAAAAATACTGTCCCCTAGACCTTTAACGGAACACCCCTATACAGTTTGCTAAGTCGGATAGACCGCCCCAAAAGACTTACAACTGTTACCTTGCTTGAAATACTCTCAACCGTAATGCCCAAGGTTTCAGACACAACACTAGCTACGTAAGAGTGCGTAGAGCCTATGTCTATCAATGTCAAATAAGGTACATCATAAATTAAAAACGTACATGTGATGACGTCCAAAACATCTCGGTCCTCACAGTGACGAGCAGTATAAACCAGTGCAGACTGTCTCACCTCAATAAGTCCAGCACCTTTGCCCGGTACTCTCTGTCCTCGGCCTATGTCGTTACCACCCCTGGCCTAACCTCGGCTCTAGATGGCTGCTGAACTACCCTCGGTGGTTGCGCAGTACCAATACCCGTAGCTAGCATCTGATTAGTCCTCAACAGATAATCTCGAACACGATGCTCAATTGACCCACATTTCAGACATTCCTCAGTAGTCCTCCAACATTCGCCCAGATAGTGTCTACCATAGTGCCTACAAAGCGCCACCCCAGTAGGTACAAAAAGAGGCAAAACTCTCACTTTGGATTTGGCCTTTTTCTTTGGCCTCATCCCAAAATTTAACGGCTTAACCTCAAGAACTCGGCCTTATACTCGGCCACTAAATAATCTCCCTGAGTGAGATTAAGAAACTCCCGCCTCCTAGTGTCGATATAACTAGCCTCCACGTACTTGCCGTGGAAGACCGTCTTAAAGAGATCCCATATAAGTCGATCGGGCTAGGTACCCTCCTTAACCGCCAACCACCACTGGTACGCCTCATCACGAAGCAGAAATGCAGCTCCCTTAAGCTTCTGCTCAGCCGTAAAATCCAAGTCGTCCATAATTCTTTACGTGGCCTCCATCCAATACTCGGCTACCTTAGGAGCGACTCTAGTGACACCCCTAAATAACTCAGCCCCATTTGACCGGAGTAGTTCCGTAATAGACCCACGGCCCCCAGATCTAGTGTTGGGCCCAGTGACCCTCTCTAAAATTTGTAGCATGGCTTGAGACAGTGCGTTGTCTCCAGCCGCACGATCTCGAGACCTAGTCTCTGCTACAGGTGATACCAGTGTCTCACTAGTATCCAAGTTAGACAGATTCCCAGATGATGAGGACCCCGCTTCAGCCCCTCTATGGCCTCTGCCACGGCCTTTAGTACCCTGTCCACGAGTATCACGTGTGCTCATCGTAAATTTTAGAGTTTATATGTATTAATAGTTTTATGCATTAGTTAACAGTTCTGATATTTTATTAACAGATATTTTATGCAATACAGTATTAGAATATTCAGAGTGGGTTATCACGAGTAGTAGCCTCACTACAGTTTTTAGTTTTCACTACCTAGAGTATTTTTAGTACAGTATACTACATATGGCTATTCCAAACATGCTAGTAGTATTTTCAAACAAATCTAAACAGAGTTTTAGGACACCTATAGAATCAGCATCGGAGACTCGGTGTAGCACATACTTAGTCTGAAAATATTTCAAATTATTCAAAAATTATTTCTTTGAAATTAATCTTTAAAACCTAAAATTCACATCCGAGTTTTGCAACCTGGCTCTGATGCCACTAAATGTAACACCCCAAACCTAGTCTAGATGTAATGGCCGAATCTGGCGATGTCACATGAGAGTGTTTTTGAAAACGGAATTAACGAGTAAAAACTGTTCCAGTTACTTAATCTTTGTTGCGGTTAAAACGTATCTCTTTTACGTGGAAGCTGTAAAATCATTCTACTTTAGGGAAAACCCATTTTTTTATGAAAACCTTAGTTTTTGGAAAACCAAGTTTTGATGAGTTACAGTTTAAATAATCATAAAACTGTATAAAGTCCCGAATTAAAACCAAACAGTCCAAGTCTGAAATTACATAAAAAAACCCCCAAATAAGTAATAAAAATTGAAGATAAATGGAGAGTCAGTCTAAAGTTTTTACGTGTGGCCACCTCGAGTCCTCCGCTACACCGATCCGCCTAGTGTTGGGGATTACCTGAACGGATTAAACAAAAAAGGGTGAGTTTCGCAACTCAGTGTATAATCCCCACAGATATCAAATATACAAAATAATAATAAAAAGTCAAAAATAAACAGTCTGAGGCCGAAGCCCACTATAGAATCAGTTTGGGCCTTAGCCTATTCAGATGCAGAGTCAGACATAAATTAGGGCTTTAGCCCAATCAGATACAGATGCAGAACGAAATATCAGAATCCTACTCACCAGCCTCTACACACAATCTCCACCTAGCCCTACACACCATGTGGGGATATAATCAACCCACCCATCCCTACACACCATACTGTACCGAAATACGGCACATAAACAGAATGATGCAGCTGAGTTGCCAGATAACAGGCTTTAAGCCTTTCAGACACTTCCTCCGAAATATTATCAACCCTCTCCGATGCAATGCAGCATATAAATATGACATGCTAATATGCAATCTATCATAGCATACATTCAAATCGGTATACATGCTAAGTGTAACATGCTAAACACATTTATCACATAATCAAATCACGTAGTTAGGGGTCAAAGTAATTCTTATCGACCCTATAGTAGGTCCATAGTCGACTTGGGCGACCCGTGCAACCTTACAGAATATTCCAGAAAAATGGGTTCACACGCTCATGTGGCCTGGTCGTGTGGATCACACGGCCTGACCCAGAACTCCACACGCCCGTGTGGCTCACACGGCCCAATAGGTCGAGCCCGTACATTACACACGACCGTATCATGCGCCCGTGTCACGTGTGTACGGTCTAGTTCATCGACCACATGGCCGTGTACTGCCACATGCCCTACCATAAGGGAGACCACACGCCCGTGTGGCGTTGACAGTTTCGTTTTTCAGCTTTCGTCGATTCTCATTTTCTGTGTTTTCAAGTACACACCTGGTTCATTTTTTCACTTTTCGCAACCCCGAGACCACCGATACCTATAATCAAGATATCCAACCTTTAAAGGTTCTAAAACCAGTCTCTAACAATCAATCCCAAAACGAAAGATCGACTTACCGCTTCAAAACGATCGCCACCTCGAATCAACTCAACAAATCGTTGATTCCAGCCTCTTGAATGACTCCTAAATAGTAGTAAAACACCATTTAATCACTTAATCAGAGTAGTGCTCCAACAATAAACAGACACTTACCAACGATTACCACGTCTAAGAGTCTCCCAAAGCTTGCTATTACGAAAATAAAACGGACAAGAGAAAGGCAAGGAAAATCGGCAGCAAAAGAGGGAAAAGGGAATAGGGTAGCCGAAATTTGCCAAAAAAAAAGCAAAATGCCAACCAAACTGATAACCCCCTAATCCACATCCCTTAATTCTCTCCACTAACCCCTCAACTCAGACTTTCAGTAAAACACAAACTCTTAGTCGAAATTCACAACAAAAATACTATCCTTTGGCTGTACAGAGATTCAAACACAGGACCTCCATCATATTATCAGTACACTTAACCATCAAACCAGCAAGCCCATTCTGACACATTCTGACAAATAAATACTTTTAAGCCTATCAACCAAAGGTCGGGCTTTAAACAATAAAAATGCCTAAAATTTGCCCAAACTAAAGCTTAAACTTGAGACCTCTCACACACACCCAGAACATTAAACCACTAAAGCAGATACACAATTGTGTTAATGAATTACAGAAATATATTTAAAAAAAACTTGAGGTGTTACATAAACACTTTAGTCCTTATGTTCAAAAACTAGCAATTAAGCTTTTACAAACTAGTTTCTTTCATATCTAAGCTTAAAATCTAACAAATTAACATCAATTTCATCAAGAATTCATCAATGTTAACTTTTAAAAATTTTAAAAGTTTTACAAATTGGTATAGGGGTTAGCTAAATCAAGTTTCTAAAATCTCAAAAACATAAAAATTACAAGAAACAAACTTGAAATGACTTAGCAATTAAAAAACTAAAGCTTAAAATCCTCAAACCCTTATTTTGTTTCCCTTATGCCGTGAGGAAGATGAAGAAACAAGAAAATGCTTTCATTTCTTTTTAATTTGGCTTATATATTTTAATTAAAGTAACTAATTAACAATTAGCTAATGTTAACCTTAATTAGTCAATTTGATGGATGATAGCTCATCTCCACTACCATTTGTCATAAATAAAAGGGTTCAATTGCTCAATTCGTCTTTCAATTAATTAAAATTTCATAGCGATCAACTTTTATTATTTTTTATTATTTAGTCCTTATACCTTAATTAACTATCCAATTAACAAAATTAAAAGACAATTAATATTTATACTAACCTCATAAATATTAAAAAATAGTATTTATAGGTTTGAACATCGAAAATAAGGTTCTAAAATCGTTGTTTCCGACACCACTAACTTAAATTAACTTTAATTTATTCAGTTACTCCACTATTAACATTACCACCTACCTTGACAGGATATAATTGCTATTTTAGATCTTAATTCATTTTTTAATTAAAAAATTATTGCGATTAAAATTTATGATTTAATCTCTATACCCAAATTAATTATGAAGACCAAAATTTAATATATTACTATATTTTTTGGGTTACGAAAATAAGGTTTTGAATCATATTTTTTAATACTGTTAAAAACTGAGCTGCAATTACTTGGAAAATTTCTACAAGTCGCTTAATCTAGTTAAGAATTTTTATGTTTACCATAATTCATGAATTAATGCTATTAAAGTTTGGCCAATATTATCTTTTTATTATGTTTAGCAATTGTTAGAAAATATTTTAATAATCAATATTATGTTATTGTTGTTATAATTGTTGAATATATTATACGTTTTGTATTAAGAAATTGTATTATAGTTTTTTATTGTCATTGTAATAAATTAGTTTTAATTTTGTTAATTATATTAATAAATTTTGTTGAAATCATTACTTAGAGTTAAATATAAAATTAATATCTGAATTTATCAGATTAATACTTAAGAATTTTTTTTTTTTATTTTAAATCGGTCGTCAACTATATTGATAATAAAGCCTAACACTGTTAAATCTAAGAAAGATAACAGTATCTCACAGTGATATGTGTCATTAGTGACATCATGATATCATTATTTTTCTTTTCTTTCATTTTTCTATTTTTTTTCCTCCTCTTTTTCTTATTTCTTCTCTTCCCCCAGTTCCTCTTTTTCTGGCCTCATTGCCGACTGCCACTTTTCGGTATGAGCAACCACTCTCAGACTTTCAAACAAATTTCAATCTTAATTGCAGCTTTCAAACAAACTTTCAAACAGATTTGGGTTTCCTTGAAAGGAAGAGTATTTCTTTGAATTTGGGTATTTCCTTTTTCTTCTTTTTTTTTTACAATTACAATCTGAATTACTACAAATTTCAAACAAAATAAAAAATTATAATGACTTTGGTGATGAAGATGAGAAGTTTTTTTATCTGGGTTTGCTTAAATTTTTAAATGCTTAACTTGATTTAATGATGAAGAACAAAAAGAAGATTTGGGTTTCTTTGAAAGGAAGAGTATTTCTTTAAATTTGGGTATTTCTTTTTCTTTTCTTTTTTTACAATTACAATCTGTAGTGACGTTGATGATGAAGATGAAAAGTTTTTTATCTAGGTTTGATTAAACGATTCTTTTCTTCAAATCGACTGCTTTTATCTGAAACTTAAGCTGTTGGAAAATCTGAGTATTTTGCATTTGTTGGAAAATATTTTCTTTTTCTTTTTTTCTATTTACACTTACATAGGCAGTTCATCATTTCCAGAGAGAAAGTTAGAGGGAAAAATAAAACTGATATCAAATTTCAAAAATCAACCAAACACCCTTCATTTTCATTTTGTTTTCTAGTTCTTACAAAGTTCAAGCTTTTGAGGTAATGGAGCTCCTTCATCTACCATTTTTTTTTTCCTTTCTCGTATTTTCTTGGGAAAACAAACAGAAAAAAATTCAACTACTCAGAAATTGAAAAATGAGAAAAAAAAATTAAACTTGTTAATCCAAGAAAGAAGATGAACCCAAGAGTCGAAATATAAAATAGAGATAAACCCAAAACTTAGAAACTAAAAAGAAAGCAATGTAAACAAAAAAAAAAAAAAAAAAAAAAAAGAAACAACAGTGGAAAAAAAAATTATAGGACAAAATAGTTTTGGAGAGAAAAGTCAAAGTAACAATATAACAGAAATGGAGAAATTCAAGTATTAATTTTATATTTAACTCTTATTATTATTACATTTGTTGAATATGTTGTAAGTATGGTATAAAAGAGTTCTATCATTAATTTTTATTTTAATTGTAACAAGTTAATGTTAATTTTTGTAGATTCTTTATCATTAAAGATTGTTAAAATCAAAATCTTAATGTTTGAATATGATAAATCGATTTATAGTACAAATCCATTTGAATGAAAATATAATTTCAACTAATGGGAACACTATGCTTCCTTAGAAAGGAAGATTTTGAGAAAAGCATGCAAATGCCTAAAAAGGCTACTGGTAATTTAACTGCAACACTACGTATTCATAGAGTCTTTTAAAAGCTTATGATTTAGCCATATAGCATTATAAACCAATAGCATCCCACTAAACAAAGAACATTCCATAACCATTTCTTCAGTGACATTCTGGCGCGGCATAGGAAGAACCAAAATTGTTAAGCCGAACAGCTTTGCTTCGGACATTCCGTCTTCCGGCTTTGCTGTACAATCTGCCATGGCATCATATAATTAGAACATTAGAAACGGTCTAATTGCTAGTCTTTCAGTATCGAAAAACAGTAATGCTTAAGCTATATCTAAATCCCTCTATCGATGATACAACATTGATTCTTTGGAGTTTTTCTATTCGTTATCATTTCCATACAAATCAGATGCAGAACCGGAGATGGTTCATTGGTTGTGCATTGAAATTATCAAGTTTTCTAATGCTTTCTCGATTTTTCAGAGAAACTTCTAAAGTATCACAGTAGTTCTAAGCCATTTGACTGAGTAAATTAGATGGCGGTGAATCCACTGCATGAGTTTTTACGATTACACCATTGCAGACCGTTTGAATTTTTGGGTTAAAAGCAAGTCTGAAAGTTCATTTCATCCAACTTATAACCTAAACAAGCTAGACTAGAAGTGATCTATTTTAATTGTGCTTCAACTATCCCAGAAGATATTCGGGACATGAAAGAGCATATAATGACAGTTGAAAGACACCTGTACAAGATGCGTGTGACTGGAAATTATAGAGCAGCCGGCACATCTCTCATGCTCATATTCAAACTGTTTCTCATGGTCCGTCTACCAACTCCTGCATTGCCTTTTTGCATCATGGCAACAAATTCACCATAGTCGATTCTTCCGTCCTGAAATAAAGCAAATGTTGCAAAACAGTTAGAAATTTAATCAACAAACGAACCAAAAGCAAAATAATATTCAAACGAGAACTTGCTTGCCAATACCCCACTGCTTTGTTCAATGTAAATTGACAAGGTCTCATTGATGTCAAATCATACACGAAATTCAAGAACTGCAAACAGTGAGACGGTGAAGTACTCGAAAACTCTACATTATCTTTTAGTAGGAACATGCTCAACCGTATAAGAAAACCATAAAGATCCGAACATCGAGGTAGAAGATTACTTACATTATCTTGATCGACTTCTCGGATTATATCTTCAAGTAAAACATCGGTCATATTATGCTCAGTACAAGCTTGCTGAAGCTCATCAACCGTAATATAGCCACTATTATCCTTATCAAAATATCGGAATGCTGCAACGAGATGTTCCTCGCGTTCTAGTTTATTGAGGTGAACGGTTGCAGCTATAAATTCACCATAATCAATGGTCCCGCTATTGTCGACATCAGCCTGAGAACAGATAAAATATAAATTAGATGATTGGTTTGCAAACTTGCAATTAACATTTACCACATGAATATAACACAATAAGCACAACGGCTACATCATTACGCAAAAATTTATCTGCAAACACAAGTGAAGGCAAACATTGACAATCATAATTATTCGTATTACAGTCAGACAAATAAGGCTACTCCATGCTTCTCTGTTAAAATTGAATCTCGAGGGGATGAAAATGCTGCATCCCCTCACAAATTAATGAAAACATATAAGCAGACATTTAAACCAAAGGAACGAGCAACAATACACCATTCACCAAGGAAGAAGAAATGTACAAACAGAACTAGAAAACAAAACAAATATTTAGATATCTGCTCCAGAAACAAACTTACTGCATCCATAAGGTCCCGTATCTCTGTATCCTTCAAGGTGGAACCATAACTTCGCAAACCAGCTTTGAGTTCATCAAATGTGATTGCACCGCTGTTATCAGTATCCATAGCCGTAAACATTTCTCGCAAGCCAGCAATCTCCTCCTCGGAGAGGCTTTCAGCTATTACCTGAAAACACAAAAGGATCAGGCCAACATGAACTTCCGTAGTTGTTAAGACTGAACTCTAAACATAGTAAGTACAAGGAGCATCCAGACAGAGACATAAAAATACTTTAGCAAAAAATAGTGATGTAACGGCTTGATTCTGCTGTATTGACGAGGTAATACCCCTTCATTGATTCGAAGATGACATCGTCTGATTTATTACACATGATCCTATTTACAAGTATAGTTTCTTCCTAATATTACATGCAAATCTTGAGAATCTTACCCGTAAAGCCATCTTCTTTAATTTATTCATTGCTGAGAATTGTTTGAGACGAGAAAGTACTGCTGGGTCCAGTGCCTTATCCGGGGCAACCCCATTTTCACAAATCCAAGGATGACCTAAACAATTTGAAAAGAAAATGATGACACAATTTTATCTTCATTAACATCAAACAGATAGTAACGAGAGTTAATATCAGATCACATACATAATACTTCATGAGCAGTCAGCCGTTCTGAAGGTCGAGAGCATAGCATCTTCTGGATTAGATCCTTTGCGCTATCAGATATTAGGGGCCATGGGTCGGAGTCGAAGTCAACATATCCTTTCAACACAGCATCAAATATTCCTTGTTGTGTTTCTAAACAACAGAGGATGGTTTGTAAGTATATTATACATAGATTTACTTGAGAATCCATCCCGATGCAGAACCAAAAGTATCGAAAAATACCTGCCCAAAACGGTGGCACGCCACTTAGCAATATATAGAGTATAACTCCAGCAGTCCATACATCTGCTTCTGGTCCATAACATTTGAGGAGTACTTCAGGAGCAACATAATATGGGCTTCCAACAACATCGGTAAAGACTTCGCCTTAAGTAGTAAACCACACATTATGTTAAACGACTTGAATTTCAAAATGACATTGAATTTCAAAATGATATTGGTTTCATTATAAACTAAAGGGCTGAAATTAACTCAATAAAGAAACAAATGTTAGCTCTTCAACTATTACGATCGTGTTCTTCCCGGTAACCATCAATTGGCTTTAAGGTAGCATGCATTGAGTTTCAATGTTAGAGGTTAACAATCAGTAAAAGTTAAGAACATTCGAGTGATTACCGGGTTTAAAGAACACCGAGAGCCCAAAATCGATGGCCTTGAGTGAGAAATCATCATCCTTGTTAACCAACAAGAAATTCTCAGGCTTCAAATCTCTATGCATAACCCCAAGTGAATGGCAAGCCTCAACAACACCAACAATGATCTTAGTCAACTCAGCTGCCTTCCTCTCGGTGTAATGCCCTCTCTGGATAATTCTATCAAACAGTTCACCTCCGGAGCAAAGCTCCATCACAATATGCACAAATAAAGGATCCTCGTACGCGCCTTTGATCGTCACGATATTCTTATGACCAGCCAAATGGTGCATAATCTGAATCTCCCTCCTAACATCCTCCACATCCTCCTTGCAAATCAACTTCCTTTTCGATATCGACTTACAAGCATATTCAATCCCGGTTGAAATCTCGGTACATAAGTAAGTAACCCCAAACTGTCCCTGTCCTAATTTACGGCCTAAAGTGTAAAGCTCAAGGATATTAGGGGTCTTATGACCTAAAACATAATAAGCTTGGTGATCAATGGCTCTTCTCATGGTGTTTGCTGTCTTTGTGGGGCTAATGGGTGGAGCCAAATTGGTATAATCAGAGTTGGAAAAAGTTTTTTTGTAGCCCTCAAATTGATTCGCCTTGAAAGATCCACTGCATGTATTGCCCATCAAACAATCAATGTTCTCAAATATAAAACTGAAAAGAAAAGAAAAAATAAATATTCAATCACCCAAATTTAGAAACTTCAAAAAAAATCACAAAAATTCATGCGGATACCAGAAATCTAAACAAAATCCATAAACATACAGAAACAATATCAAGCCATAGCTATCAAAGAAACTAAGCCAAGCCCAAAACCCAGCAAAAACAATAACTTTTCATATAAAAAAAAAGTAGAGAAGATCAAAGTACCAGTTTCAAGTGAAAATTGAAGAAAGGCAAAAAGAAAAGGAAGAGAAAAAAAAAGAAGAAAATGGCTAAAGTGGATAAATATATTTAAATACTAAAATCATATCCATAAGAACTGACAATTAGTGGGTTTTTTATTCTGTATTTTTGCTCTTAATTTTTGAGATGTAGTTGCTTAGAAACAGCGGATACTAAGTGCTTAATCAGCTAATTCTTTCTCCCGTCTTTTACTCTCTTTTTTTTTTTTTTTTAAAAAGAACTGAACTTTTCTTTTTCTTACAAACATCCATGGTTTATTTCATAAATCTTTGTAATAAAAAAAAAAAAACCCCATTTTTGTTTTCTTCTGTTGTTTTTACTACTGCAAAGTTTTCTGGGGTTAATAGCACATTATCTCCTCGAACTATGACCTGGATTTTAAATTAATCCAAATTTAATAAAGTTCTAATTTAGAGCTTAAAGTATTAGTGTTGTATCAATTTGGTTTTTTCATTAATTTCCTATTCAGATCAATTTTAGAGGATGAGATAAAATATAAATTATTCAAGACAAAGTTAAAAATTTTATACTAAAAGGGTTCAAGTAATTATTAATTTCCGAGACCTGGTCCCATTTAATTTGTCCTTGATTGTAAATATATGTATATCTATGGTATGAACAATTTAAATCTAACATGTTAGATAGTGTCACTAAAATTTAATAGAAAGAAATTTTCCTTGAGATTTAAACAAGTCATGATATTTTGAAGAATCAATTAGCACATTTTGAAGTTTAAAATTAATTTAAAATTTAAACAATAATTTGAGGACTTTTTGTACATTAGTTTCGAATTTTGATAACTTTTCTCAAATTGGTCCATGAATTTAGATTCAGTTCAAGAGTGATGATGTGATATTATGAGATTGTATCATATCACTATCTAAAAATTTAATATATATATATTAAAATTATAAAGAAATTTTAAAATTTTAGAAAATTTTCAAGTACGTGGAACAATCTCAAACTAGTACATTATCATACATTAGCAAAATCCAAATTCAATAATTAATTTGTGAAAAGCTGTCAAATTTCGAGATTAATGCGTACCAAAAAATAAGGTCCAAGGACTAAAATAGACAAAAGTACCAAATTTAGGGACTAAATATTATTTTATCCCAATTTAAAAAGCATGTGCTATAAAAATTTCTAGTGGTGGCGGTGAAGGGTAAAAAGAAACCAGCATTCAAAGGTTTGACCTTTGTCCAAGTTTGATTGAAAATCACCACAACGCTGGAGTTCGTAGTTATATGATTGGTACGTGATGTTCACGCGCGAGTAAAAGTTGAATGGGTCTACGACATGTCTTAAGGTTGTTTTGGTCAAAATTTTACAGCACAATTTATGAAAGAGAAAAACAAAATCTAATTTTGGACTCTGTCTTAAACAGTTAAACCTCTCAAGCACCTTTGTTTTGAATGGCTAGTCTTTTATTCCATCCTTTGATTCTCCTGAAATGTCAAAATTTTATTTTGGTCCCTTGATTATGACTAAATTTAAATTTTAATCTCCAAACTTTAGAGTTATTTATGGTTAGCCGGGTTTAACTGAGCCCGTGTATAATATATGGTAGCCTAAACTATTCTAGTACTGATCATACCGTTCTGGTCTTGAATCGGGTATTAAGTAGCTTAAATTTCTTATCTATTTAAAAATAAATAAATTTTTTATCTTAACTATTTGTACTTTTTTATAATAATATTTAAAAATAATATATATAATTATATTTAAAAATAAAAGTATTTAGTTAAAGTTATTCAATTTAATTAAGGATTTTAAAATTTATATTTGTATTAATATAAAAAAATTATATTTGTATATAAAGTTTTATAAATGTAATTGAAGTATATTTGCATAATATATAATATAAAAATATTTTAAAAAGTGTCAATAAATCTAAAATAGTGCATCTAAATACATCGATATCGATACGTACTATTACCGAAATAAAAACAGAACATCTATTGAGACAATATTGGCTACTTCAGTATATTATCTTTATCATGCATAAGTGCTTGATCAACCCGCAATATAAGCCTCGAATATTGACCAATGTCATTTATTTAACTCAAGCTTATTTAAATATGCTCATATTATTATTTTTTAAAAATATTATTTTTATTTTATATTTAGAGATTTTATATTTTTCCTTTTACTACCGGTATATATATATTTTTTATTAAATTTTTAAAACATAAATAACTTAATATCTTTTTCTAAACTTAGATCAGACTTGAATATTGGAATCTAGGTACGGATTTTATTCTAAATTAGCTTAATTTTTTGTTCAAACTCAATTTTTTAGCATAAAATTTTCATCCAGCCCCTTCAAAAAAATTGCACAAGCTTTCAATTTAGACCGGTATTTGGACTAACTAATGACATTGTAAAATAACGGATCAAATTATGTCAATTTAGAATATAAATACTAAATCCCCACTTTGACTGTAATAAAATGACCAAAACCACAATTTGACCAAAATAAAACTAGGAATGAATGAAGTTTTGACCATTTTTGTTATTAATTGACTTTGCATACCCCAGTCAGGAACACAAAGAAGACTGAGGATTCAAATGGCAAATTTTCAGTTTTCAACAGGATCCCCCCAGAAGTCTATGGATAGAACCTCTTTTTTTTTTAAATATTTTCTATTATTTTATTTTCAAATTTCCATTAGCAGCCAAGAAGATCCAAACCCTTTGTTTTTCGTTAGTGTTTTTTGTTTTTTTGCCCTTAAGGCTGACTCCCTTTAGGCGGAGCTTAAGTTTATATTTTTCAATTTTAGGTTGTCTGTTTATAAAATAATAAAAATACTTTTATATTAAAATTTATATATTTTATAATTAAATTTGAATGAAACTTTTAATAATGAAACAGATCATTTGAACAATCTTTTTAAAAAAAGAAAAAAGTTTTAGTTTAACTCGATTTAGCATATGATCACCTTTAATCAAAGCTAAGATATGAGTATAGACAAACATGTTTTTATTAAGAGCAAGGAACCCGTTAATTATTCTGGGCAAAAAGTTTCTATTAATTTTTTAAAGAAAAATTCACATCACCATTTTAATCAGAATAGTTATCGATGTTAATTTTTTGGATTAAATCATGACATCATAAAATAAATGGATCAAATTATATTTAATTAAAATATTGAGACTAAATCTCAATTTTGAGTATAGTATGAGGACTAAAATTACAATTTAACCAAATCGAAAGCATGAGAATGAAGTTTTGCATACCAAATTATGTTTGACTAGTTTACCCTTTTTATTTCCCTATTCATTGACTTTGAGGGACTCAATCAACAACACAAAGAAGACCGAGGATTCAAATGGCAATTTTTAAGGATTCCACAAAAAAAGCATATGATGTCTGATATAGAATATTTATTTATAATTTAAAATTATTTTATTTTCAGAATTCCCATAGCAGCCAAGAAGATACAAACCTTTTTTCTTTTTTTCTTTTTGTTTTTTTCAGTGTTTTTAGGTACTTTAGACGGAGTGGGGGATCAAAGCTAAGATCTGCGTACATGCATTTAGCCAGAATATGCACATGATTTATTTTTGAATTTTCCTTTTCTTTGAAAAAAAAATAGGACCGGATTCTCAGCCTCTGAAATTATCAATCATATTTTTTAAATTATTCAAATTTAAATTTATAAATTTATCTAAAAATTTATATCTATTCATTATTCGAAAATTATATGAATATTACTATCCAAATCTGAATCCAAATTAAATACTTTTAACCATCATATATTTGGAAAAATAAAAAGTTTCCAATCGTTTCAACAATATCAGAATCTACAAAAAAAAATTCCAATTCAAATGGATAATAAATCCAAAATTAGAATTTAAATATTATTTGAATCCACAAAAATTTAAAAGAAAAAACAAAATTCAATATCCATGCGTATTTGAATCCACAATCTCGATTGCCATCCTTATTTGAACTCTCAATCTAGTATTAACAAAGAAGTTGAAAGTAACACCAATCTTTTCCCGGTGACTTGATTGACTAATTATTTTTGCATATTTTGTTAGTAACTTTTGATTTATAAAGTTATTTCTTAAAAATTAGTTTAATCGATTAAACTGTCACAATCCCGTCGCAAAATGCCGACACTATTTGTAACAAAAATTTCTGTTACAGAGTGTCACGAGAAATAACATCAAAACTTTGTGATGGTAATGGTCATATTTTCATCAGAAGTCCGTCACTAAAGTCTGTCACTGTAAATAGTTGAGTTCTAAATGTTGTTTTTGTCGTGAATTTGTCCCTAGCCTGTCACTAATAAGCTATAAATTTCAAATACAGGTGAGAGTAAACCCCCATCAGCAACATTGGCATGAAGAATAAATTTCAAATATGCTTTAAGCCTGATCATTTCAGCAATATAAGATTAAAGCCTAGTTTAGGAATTCTTCTCAAAAGTACTTTCGAGAAAAAAAATAAAACACTTTCGGGAGAAGCTAAAATTTTCAATTTCTGGAAAGAATGTTTTTGGGCCAATTTTTGGCTTAGGAGAAGCACTTTTTCTCTCAAAAAGCAGTTTGTTTAGGAATGTTTTTGTCCCAAAAGTATTTTTTGTCCCAAAGAACTTTTGAAAAGCATTCCTAAACTGGCCCTAAGTAGTTATGAATGATGTCCACTTTGCTTGTTGGATGAGTCATCCAGTTTCAAAAAGTGGCAGGCATTGCCATACCAGGATGCATTACAATCAGAACAAGATGCAATCAAACTTTAAATGCAAGTCCAGCAAGAACCAAGAAGATTTAATCCCCGAAGCAAGGGAAAGTGATAAAGCAAGAATGCTCCCTCACTTTTGGCAACACAATATTGTCAAAACTGCAGAGAAAGTAAACTATGAAATATATATATATAGCATGACATCTAATTCTCAGCACTACATTAGCAATTCATTAAAAGTAATAGAAATTAAAGATAACTTCAACCAAATGGGCCTTTTTTTCTTAGAAAAAATGCCCCTTGGTGCACCATGCATACACATGACCAAATGTACCTCATCTGAAAGGGTGGTCCTTTTGTTTTCTATCACTACAGCCTAGGTGCACACCTTAGCAATATTGATCATACATGTATCAGTTAGGCATTGCTATGGCTGCTGTATAATTTTAGAGGAAAACTCACGAACCTTCTCAATTTGAAAACTACTGCCCACAAGCAAAAACTACATCTGATCTGAAAACATACTTGATACCCTTGGAGACATTTCGAGCTTCATGCACCATACATTTGTCGCCATGAATGTGTAGGAGAGCCATTCCTTCAACAGGAGCAACCTGCAGAGTTAATATTACATAAATAAAGGGTATCCCATACCGAGCCATATACCTAATCCGATAGGAACTCAAAAAGACAAAAGGAACATGAAAGGGAAGAAATTTGCCTCTGCTACAATTTCGTTCCATGAATCATAGAAGACAGTTTCTCCTCCAACTAGAGGCTCTGATGCAGAATCCTTCAGGTTGCTCGAGTCACTTTTGCCTTCCGTTACGGGACCACCAATTAAATATATTAATAAAGTATAATGGGTGCGCTTTCCCTCTCCAAGATCAACACTTCCATCAAAATGCCGTCCAAACCGCTGGCCAACCTTATACCTGAAGTAGAATATTAATTGAATAAAGTGAAAATCAAAGTTCAGGCTTCAATATACACTACAAAGCATATTATTCAGCCTTCAATACATACATCATAACCTTTTATAGTCCAACCAAAGTTACATTTACTCAGATAAAAGTAAACATGGGTTTAATGGGGGGAAAATGATGGTACCTGTAAAATCTAATATTGGGATTCAAGCCAACAGCAACCTTCCCCCTAATCTTAATATCAGAGAATAATAGGCTAAGTCCAGACTGCCATATAGTATCAGCAAGTTTAGGATCATAAACAGATAACCGATCATTGTCTCGGTATGCTTCACCTTTAGTTGGACCAAGACTTCCTTGGTGCTCAAAGCAATCGTTATAAGATATATTTCTAACTAAACAAGATAACAATAACAGGTACAAATATTAAATTGAGGTACCCATTTTATGACAACTTTCAGCAGTTTTCCCTCTATTTTTGTGCCTTTAGTAGGCCTAGTATTTCCGGCAATTGCAATGGCTTCTTTATCTTTGTATGTTCAAAAAACTAAGATTTTTTAGATTCGATGGGGCCAAGACCAAATCTTATCTATTTTTTTTCAAGACTTAGATGTCATGGATACCTATTTAGTAGAATATTGTATAACATCCGGCTTACCCGAACCGAACATAAATGAAAAAGCCCCTCTTATGCATACGTAAACATGGTATAGGGTTAAATGAATTATAGCAAGTGGATCGGTACCGAACGGATGTATGAAATTAAAGTCTATATATCTAGTAGATCCGTATAGGCGATCATATAAAGGGGATGATTTTAGATCGAAGCAATTTGATGAATTCCTTCTAAAAGTTCATATCAAAATAGTACTAGTTGATGAGAGTTACTTCGGAAACAAAAAAAGTAAAGTCGAATTTTTTTGGTTATTCTCTCAATTCGAATAAAATGCAACTGGATCTAGTATGTATGAGTTGGCGATCAGAATCTATATGGATAGAATTTATAGTGGGATCTCGAAAAACAAGCAATTTTTGCTGGGCCTTTATCCTTTTTTTTGGTTCATTAGGGTTTTTATTAGTTGGAACTTCTAGTTATCTTGGTAGGAATTTGATATCTTTATTTCCGTCTCAGCAAATAGTTTTTTTTCCACAAGGAATCGTGATGTCTTTCTATGGGATCGCAGGCCTCTTTATTAGTTCCTATTTGTGGTGCACAATTTTTTGGAATGTAGGCAGTGGTTATGATCGATTCGATAGAAAGGAGGGAATAGTCTGTATTTTTCGTTGGGGTTTTCCTGGAAAAAATCGTCGCATCTTTCTACGATTCCTTATGAAAGATATTCAGTCCATCAGAATAGAAGTTAAAGAGGGTATTTATGCTCGTCGTGTCCTTTATATGGAAATCAGAGGCCAGGGGGCCGTTCCCTTGACTCGTACTGATGAGAATTTGACTCCGCGCGAAATTGAACAAAAACATTTACTATCTAAATTGGCCTATTTTTGCGTGTTTACAATTCGATTGAAAGTCTTTTTTTTAAAAATATACCATAATTTGGTATTTCCAATTTTGAAATTGAATAAATTAATTCCTTTAAAAAAAATTAGAGTAATTTAATCCCTACCAATTTCAAAAGTCAGCAACTAAGGACAATTAATCACGACATTAATATTTTTCATCTATTGTTCTTGATTTTGATTGATATAATAAATTTAGCCCTCAAAATTTACAGATTATGTCGATTTGGTCTTAATTTAACAAATTTATCCCACAATATTTATGTAAATGTTGAGGTTGAATTTACTAAAATTTTTAAAATTAAGGCCAAAATGACAAAATATATAAACATTGAATGCTAGATTTATTATCATAATATCAAAATTATGTACAACTGGTGGAAGACATTAGTATCATGATTAATTTTACTTAATTACTCACTTTTAAAATTGACAAAAATTAAATTAATCTAGAGGAATTAAGAAATTAAGAGAAATCGGAGGGTTTGTTTATACTTTGATTGAAAGGAAAGTTTTAATTTATTACGTTTGGGTTAAGGGTGTAAAAAGCTATCAAATTTAAATTTTAAAAAAAAAATTAAGCCCCTCATTTTTTTTCTTTTGCACTCAATTGAGCACTTGAACTTTCAAAATACATCAAAAAGACCCTCAAATTTCTTTAAAAAAAAACAATTAAGTGCCTATTTTTTTAAATCAATTGGGTACTTGAACTTTCAAAATGCATCAAAAAGACCTTCAAAATTTTTCAAAAAAGCAATAAGCCGCTGCTCTTATTAAAAATTAGAAATTTTTTTATAAATAATAATAAATAATAAATTTTAGAAAAATTATTAAATTTTAATAAAAATTTAAAAATTTAAAATTTATTAAAAATTAGAATTTTTTTTGTAAAATTTATAAAAATCATAAAAAAATTAATGACCCCCTATTTTGTTTAATTAAATTCATCACATGTCGTAACACAGCGTGACATGTGGCGAAAATGATAAAAAAAAAATCAATAAAAGTTATAGAAAAATTGTAAAATGCTTCTTTTGGTACGATAATTTTTATAAATTTTTTTTATGAAATTTATATTTCTTTACATTTTGTATTTTATAAAATTTTATAATTTTTTTATATTTCTATATATCTTATAATTTTTTACGATTATTATAAAATTTTATAATTTTTTTACTATTTTTATATATTTTTTCTAATTTTTAATATTTGTATTTTTTATTAAAATTTAATAATATTTATAGCTTTTATTGATTTTAATTTTTTATAATTTTTTTTCTAATTTTTAATAAAAGTAAGGGCTTAATTTTTTTTTTTTTAAGTTTGAAGGTATTTTTAATACATTTTGAAAGTTCAAATACCAATTAAATATTTAAAAAAAGACTCAATTTTTTTAAATTTTGAAAACTTTTTATACCCTTAAAACGATATTTAGTAGCATGACAAAGCTAGATTATTTAAGTATCAATTCAATTTCATTTGTCCCCTAAACACAATTTCTTTTCTTTTTTTTTGGTCAAAATGATTCTAATTATAAAATAAGATGTTAATTTCTCATAACCCACTCAAATCATTTCAAGATTTGATTTAGATCTTTTCAAGAAAAACCAAACCTCATATATTAAATCTATTCCCAAAAAGTAAAATAATAATAATATAAATATCTTATTAAGTAGATGTCCATCATGATTAAGATAAAATTTTGATATACTTTAAATTCTAATAGTTATTAGAATTAGATATCTACTTCTTTTATACTTCTTATACCTATAAATAGATACTCTGATGAAGCATTGTGATCACCCCTTTTGATCAATAAAGTACATTCTCTGTTGCTTTCATATTTTCTTTGTTCTTTATTCTCTCCATTTCTCTTTATTTTATAACACGTTATCAGCACGATCTTGCTCAAAGTGATAGTTCTTTTTTATCGAAGATCAAATTTATCCTCCATGATTTTCAATTTCTTTGACGGCAAGATGCAAAGTTTTTACAGGAAACTTCTTTTATTTAATGTTTCATATCTGATTATTATTTTTCATTCTTCTTTCATTATATGTTATTATTGTTTTGATTAACTTATTTTATTTTTTGTTCTTAAGGATGGTGAAAGATTTGATACGTTATCTATATAAAATCAAAAATATTTTCGAACTATCACATACCTTCTAGTGATGACGATGATGTTAAAGATCTTCAGGTATATTTTACTATATTTTATTTATTGTTTATTATAATTGGAGACTAATAATGACAACATGTATAGATAGATTTTGATTTGAAATCTCATTATGAAATAAAGAATCTATTGGAATGTTTATAAGTCCGTCCTACTAGATTTGTTGCATTCCTCAAAATAATTGTAAATATAAAGAAAATTAAAGATATACTCATGGACCATTAAAAGTGGGAACATAGTAATAAATAAGAGAACAATGAAAGTTCTCAAGATAATTTTTCAAAGGGTAAAGATAACTTATGTTATTAATATGATATGAAATATTATTGACCATATATGTGGCGTATGCCCAAATATTTTATTTTTATTAATATTCTTTGAGGAAGGATATCAGAATATAGTAATAAATTCTATCATTATAAATAGAAAATATTTATTTTATTTGGTACTGAAATAAACAAATATTATTCCAATATTTGATATTTGATAGTATAAAATTAGTTGAAAGCTCCAGAAGAGCTAATAAATTAATATCTAGTGATGGTTAATTCATTGGTTTTAAAAGATATTTATAATGGATGCCATATTGAGATTGTAAATGAAAATAAATATCTATTCTGAAAGGATGAAAAAAGGGAGGATTGAGTTATTGATTACTCTTGTTATTAAATTGAATTGATTGTGACTATCTATGTGATCTTTTTTTGTCATCATCCTCATTAAGATGTTGGAAGCAAAATATTTAACTATGAAAGATATACTTATGAGCAATAGAATATGATAATTCTATCTAAAGCTTATTATGGTTGAATGCACCTAAAGTTACAAGTTTTAAAAAAAAAAACTGTGAGTATAACTCTACAGTATTCAGAATAAGTTTTTAATTAAAATTACGTGATAAAATATTACTGATGATAACTTGCAAGAGAGAAAACTTATATATGAAAAGTCATTGGTTATGTACATGTTATACACATGGAAAATAAGATTCACTCTCAAAGTTTGCTATTAATAGATTTTTGGGCATTTGAAGATTTTGGCATATTCTCTGAAGCGAATATTGCATACAATTATTTGGAATTTATATTTATTAACTTGGTGGTATTACAAACTTCACATTGATTTAAACATTTCCAATAGTAAATATCACAATAGTACTTATATGTGGATACAAATTAAAAATAATGATAATAAAATTATCAATTTGTTATAATTTAGTACAATTGAAACACATGCCAGAAGTTTACAAAACAAATGTGTTTACTACTTGGTGTAACTAGTTAGACCATCCTGGACCGTATATGATGCGAAAATTAATTGAGAATTCATATGGACATTCAATTAAAGAACCAGAAGATTCTTTAATTTAAAGAATTCTCATTTGTTGCTTGCTCTCAATAAAAATTGGTTTTTAGAAATTCACTAGCTAAAGTTGAGATTTAATGTCTTGCATTTCTAAAATGAATATGGGCCGATTCATCCACCATGTGGATGGTTTTGATATTATATGATTTTGGTAGATGCATCTACAAAATAATCACATGTGTTATCAACTCGCAACCTGTCGTTTGCGAGATTACTTGTTTAAATGATTAATTTCAGATTATGCAATTAAAATAATTCATCTTGCTAATGTTGGTGAGTTTACATCCCAAGTTTTCAATGATTATTGCATATCAATTGGGATAAAAGTTGAACATCCTGTAACTCATGTTCACACACAAAATGATTTAGCTGAACTGTTTATTAAATGCCTCCAACTAATAGCTAAACCATTACTTATGATAACAAAACTTTCTATTTCAGCATGAGATACATACTTGTATTGATTTACATGTTGTACACATCAAGCCAAGAAATTATAAATACTCCCCATTACAATTGATTTTTGGTCAATAGCCAAATATTTCCCATCTTACAATTTTTTGGATGTGCGGTATATGTTCCAACTGCTCCATCACAGCGCACAGGTCATAATAAGAGATTGAGAATGTATATTTATATGAGTCTCCTTATAATATTCTTTAGCAATTAATCCGAGATTTAATTGTGACATGAGTTGTTAGTTTTCCCAACATTAGAGGGAAAGAAACAATAACTTGTAATGAGTTAGGGGGAGAATAATTGAACCAAAAGTTCAATAAGGATAGCTTATTACAAGTTAACTGTTAGATGTATTTACAACATTAATGAGAATAACCAAGTGTTATATACCATCTAATATTTTAATTTGAATCAAAGTCCCAGTAGGACAATTAGTTAGAATAAATATAGATTGATCGGTTCCAAAGATAAAAATTATTTTAGATGGTCATATAGTAGAGGCGCGTGCTCAAGAAGAGACCCAAGACATAACTAATAAGTAAAACTTCAGAAGAGATTCAGGTACCTGAAACTGAATTTTAAAATAATGAAAAAAAGAGATTTTGATAAGTTATGTCAATTCGAGAAAATGTGAAACTAAATAATAAAAGTCGTCGACAATGATTTTGCATGCAATATTATTATGAAATAATGAAATAAAATGAGGATCTTGAATAAATCTATTGAGAAATATAGGTATGGAATAAATTGATCAAAACAGAAAGACGCAACTCAAGTACAATTAAATTCGTGGAGTTTTTGGACCAGTAGTCCAAATATCTAAAGGTATAAAGCCAATAAGGGTGCAAATGAAGTAGTTTTGCAAAAGCGGAATAAAAAATATAAAGTTTTCGCTAAGTACTGATATTGATTATGAAAAGATGTAATATTCTTTTGTGGTGGATCAATAACCTTTAGATATATTATTAAATTAAAAATTCATAAAAGATTTAACTTGCGTCTAATGGTTGTTGTTACAACCTTTATAAATCACTATATAGTAAAGTTTATATTAAAATCCTTGAATGATTTAGAATGTTAGAAGCATATTGAAATTCTCGGGAAATTGTTCATTTATATAAATTGAAATAATTTGATCATATGTGGTAAATTTAAGTAGTTGAAGAAGGATTATAAAATGATCCAAAATACCTATTTGTGTTTTTATGTAAGAATTATGATTAAAGTTTATTATGATTATTATTGAATCTCCTGAAGAGATCAAAATATATTTCCCCAAATTTCCTTCACTTATGACTTTTAAAAGAATGGTAATATAAATGCTTAGCAAATACATTCAAATAGTCATTTGAAAAACTAGGATTCAAGATTGAATACATAGAATATAATAAAATATGTGATGTTTTCATGAGGGGGAGTAAATACGCGTTGTATTCTTTTTCCCTTAACTAAGGTTTTGTCCCATTGAGTTTTCCTAGTAAGGTTTTTAATGAGGCAGCATATTATGCGTA